>JASDDO010000008.1:145915305-148315305 GCA_030015575.1 Agapanthus africanus | reverse complement strand
CGGATCCGGCTTAAACCAAAGCCGACCAGTATCATCTGCCCGAAAAATAACACGTGCGTAACACACGTGCATTTTCCGAACCCTGCCATAAAAGCATACGGCCTCTACAACGTTTCGCCCGAACTTGGAAAACTGTCTGTGGGGGACTCTAATGACTCGTCAGTACCCTGGCAGTGGGTTTAACCACAAACCGTCAGCGGCACTAGCAATGCGTAACGGCTGCCCATGGACTGACCTCAAGGGAGGCTGATGAGCGAACTCATCCAGAAACCCTACTGAGCCTAACAGTGACAATGTATATACAGTCCGGTCCGTTTGTCTATGAGTATCGCATATCTGCCTAGGGGGCTAGTAACGTCAGACCCCCAATAGAAGTATAAGTCGTGTCGGAGTGAAGCCCAATAACACCCTGAGATACTACTGGAGTACCTACCAGTAAATCTCCTACCACGGCCGTGGGCTTTGTGTAATGGCTCTCCTAGACACAGCACCATCTCGCCCCCAATACCGGGAGAGACGAATCCCCTGCCGATCCGCTCACGTGCCTCCATATGGCTCGGGACTGTACCCAAAAGCTACCTGTTTGCACGACTCCTTTGAGCCGTGGTAGGGTAGAAATCAAAGCACAGTGGGAACTCTCACGAGACAAATGACGACCTAAGGTCGATGAACTAACCTGTACACATGTCACCAGGAAACTGCTATCTGACGATAGATATAGTACTAACTAGCAGATTCCCGGCGAGTCCTGTCCGGTGTACTCATAACCCAATGAGCACCTGTATACATCTTAGGTGATCCAACTGACACCAGTGGCTTGTGAGACCGGCCACCGCCCCTCGTCGGGGTCTCGACTGTACACGCTAGTCTACTCCGGAGTATCGATGCCCTGTCTCGAAACTCCCACGACTAGGGACCACAATTAAGGATATGCATATAAACCACCCAACTCTCACGTATATGATCGCCATCATACTGTTGGTGGTAAAGCAAGATCCTAAGGGCTCTATCAAAGTGTAACATGTAATCAGTCACCTGAACATGTACACGACTGATAAAGACAAACCAGATAGCATACCATCATCTCGAGTAAGACTGTCCTACCGGTATAGGTCCTCCGCAATCATTGCAATCACGTACCTGTGATCCAATAATTGACTATGAGGGCACTATCTCCAACATCTTCGGAGGAACTCGGTATCAGTTTCTTGTTCCCGACGTTGTTCCGAGGTCTCCGGATTGTCTTTTGGCCCAGTGAGTGCGGCCATTGCAGTCAGCATCTCCTGAAGTTTCTGCTGCTGTTGTTCCTGAGCCTTCGTTATCGATCGGGTAAGCGGTCGATGACCCGTAGAAGCACGGCTTTCTTCTTTTCCGGAAGCCATATAATCGGTATGTACCATCATGCCCCCGGACTTGGGGCGTTTAGATTCAGCGCTTTTACGGTTTGCCACGTTCACAGGGGCTTTCTCTGGCCTCCTTCTCTTTTGAGCGGTTGACGTTGAGGGAGCCGTTACAGCGGGTACCCAGACGGATAACTTCTTCTGTGGTACCACAGGATGGCTCTTTTCTTGCTGAGCTTTAATCTTCTTTGGTCGGCGAGAGTAGTCCTGGTTAATCACCAATTCCTGGACATGTCGCCAGAATTTATAAATTTTGGAGGACGGCCGCTGAGGGGGCTGCTCCGGCTTCTTTTCTATAGTAATCTCCATAGGCGGAGGAGATCTCTTCAGCACGGCAGTCGGAGAGTTCTTGCGAACCTTCCTAAGAGGTTCAAAACTGCTCCCAGTTGGAATAGTAGCATTGATTTCCACCATGGGAGCTGGCGGAGTTAGCCTAGAGGGGGAGTTGCCCCTAGTCTTCCTTACTCGGCGCTAGTGACGACGGCGAGCATGTCGTGCAGATGGAGTTGGTTAAACTATGGAGATGGCTTCGTCATGCCCCCTGTCTTGACGGAGGGTTGTCGCCGGTGTCAGCCTTTTGAAGACTGACGTTCGCCGAGCAGTAATGTCCAACCTATCGAATACAGACTTCTGGGCAGAGGTGGGTTCGCCTGGAGTGGGAGCCGGAGTGGTCAGCCTTGTGAAAACCGACTTCTTGTCAGGAGAAGCCTTTCCAATGATTTCGTCCGCTTGAGCGGGGATGGCTATCCGCTTTGGGATGGCTGCTTCAGGTATTGCAGGCTTGTTGGAGTTCTGGCCCAGTCTGTTGAAAACTGAGACATTAGATTTGGGCAACCCGTTGAGAGGGGTCACGGCAGTGGTAAGTCGATCAAAGACCGACTTCTTTGGGGCTTCTTGCGGCAACCTCGGGGCGTTGAAGCTCATGGGTAGGATCATAGTCCCAAAGAACAGTCCAGTGGTAGCCTGAGTTACTTGGTCCACCGGCATTGTGAACAGGGAGGCCGCCTGGGGCCCGTAAGTTACACCTCCAGATGAGGCGGAACGGGAGTTGCAGTTGCAGCTGGAACATTGTGTGCATGTAGATGCCATTGATCTTTCGTTTTCTGCACCGAGCAAGACACCAAATCTTAGTACCTCAAACCCAAGGGCAACCATAGCAAACCGCGATTCGTTCGCGAACACGACACACGGAGTGTGGAGTGGGAATAGGAAAAGGTACCACCGGGCGTACCAGAATCTGTTCCCCGACCAAAACACGGAGACGCAACCGCGCGGGTCCGTCTCGCCTGAATTTCGGGGCAGATGCGAATTGGTGCTATCCGTCCACCTCTCCGAAGATGCCAAGTTGATTTATGACACCATGTATCGAAGGTTTAAACGGATGCGGCCGATGTAGCAGACTTCGTCAGATTCCCTCTCGTTTGAGGGATTTTTGATTGTGGGGACGCTCTTCCCTGCAGGCGCAAGCCCCTGCTGTTAATTACGCTACCGCATCGCGGTAACCACTTTCTCCTTCTCCAGATGGTCACTTCATGTTGTGGGTGTTTGTTTTGTTTTTGGTTGCCCGTGGATTGTATACGAAGACTAATTTATGTTGTCGCCCGTAGGGCGTGGATTGGTCCAAATCCGTATTTTCTTAGATTTGGGTTTGGGGTTTAGGTTTGAGGATACGTTAGTCTCATTTGAGACTAAGATCGACTCAAACGTTCGTTGAGGATACGTTAGTCTAATTTTAGACTAAGATCAACTCACCGGGATCGTTTAGATCCAACAACAGAGCATTTGGACTCTATTATTTAGTTTAGGGACATTGCGGTCGATTAGTTTAAGGAAATTACGGTGCAATGTTAGTTTAAGGACATCTCGGTCCAGGTTAAGGACATCATAGTCCGTGAGTTTAAAGACCTCACAGTCAAGGTTAAGGACATCATAGTCCGTGAGTTTAAAGACCTCACAGTCAAGGTTAAGGACATCATAGTCCATGAGTTTAAAGACCTCACAGTCAAGGTTAAGGACATCATAGTCCGTAAGTTTAAAGACCTCATCGTCCATAGAATGTTTGGTTGTCGGGACCCGTCACCTCTCTGAAGACGTTGAAGGATTACAACGACAAATATCAGAGGAGTAAAGAGATGTACCCTTGAACCGATGTGAGTTGGTTGAAAGATCTGTAGTCTAATTTGGGGCTAAGATCTATTAAAATATTTATGAGCAAATGGGCTCAATTAATATAAATTGAGGACTTATAGCCAATATTGGGCTAAGTCCAAGCAGGTTAAAATGTTTAACATTTTATTTTGGGCTGTTGAGCCTTTATTTGGGCTTGACCCTTTTAACAATGTTGAGCATTGATTTATATCTTGACAATGTCTTTGTCTTTTATTGAATGCTGCATTCATCAGAGCTCTAGGCTTATTAAAGAATAATTTATGTTCTGTCAGCGCAACGCGTGGCGCGCTAAGCGCTTTGCGCCAATCAAAAAGCGCAGTGCGCTTCTACCAAGTAGCGCACATGCTGTAGGGTTTCTAGGCACGCGCACAATGGTCTATGAGGCATCAACCATGCCCGATTATCTTTTTAGCCATGCCGAACAACTCTAATATGGATCTTTAAACTAGAGTTTAGGCGAAAACTTGCATGTTAACAACTTTAACACTAAGTGAAAGGGATTACAACCTTTGTAGATCCGGTCCTCCACTTCATTAGCTCCGTGTAGACGTCCCCATCGCTGCGATCGTGAACTCCGGACTCTATAGAAGCTCCATGAGAAGAACGAACGTGCTTGCTACGTTGACTTCGAGGCCGAAGATGATGTACGTCGGGGAGGCACAAACTCAAGTTATTCCTTCACTAGGTCATAAACTTTGTGAAGAGAACACACTCTGCTACATAGCAAGTGGTAGAGGATGAAGAAGTAGGAAGTGGGCTCACTTTAGAATTGATTTTCTCACTCTTTTGCTCATGGCACCATTGGAGCTAGTAAGCTTTTGGATGGAGCTTGATGATGAAGAAGAAGAAGAAAGAATTATCCATCCAAATGAAAACTTATCAAATAAATAAATGGCACCATGGTTGAGTTAAGCCCTCATGCTTAACTCATGTATAGAATTAACCAAGGCTTTAGGTTAAAGGTTAGGTTAAAGAATATCAAAAGAAATGACAAAAGAGTGGACTTTGTCAAAGCTTCTCCAAGCTTCTTCAAGCTTGATTACTTTGACTAAGTTAAACCCTTTTGTTAAATCTTAAGATAAACCAATAACCCTAATCTTGGTATGAGTCTCATACACCCATCTTGTGTGTATCATCAAGCATGATACAAACATGTACACTTGCATATATCATATATAAACAATGTGCACATACTAGTGAGAAAATAAATCATAAGTGAGCTAATACTAGTTAATGCAATGTAATATATCAAATATATAATTATGCATTAAATTATTAAATCAACTCTTGATTTAATAATCCAGCTATAACCGACTAATATCAAAAGTAACAATTTATCGAATCAACACTTGATCCGATAACCCGGCTATATCGCATACAACCGATCAATGTCATGAATTGCGAGAATAGAATACGGTATCTCATATCGTATTAATCTCGGTCCCGCACATATCACATATGTGCTCCTACTCCGTTTCGCTTGAGCCAGGAAACCCCGGTGTAGGACTCTAAAGACTCGTCAATACGCCGGCAGTAGGTGATGATCATATCAAACACCCACAAGCCGCAAGCGGTGTGCTAAACGTAACGGCCACCCGGGTATTGAGCGATCAGAAGATCAACAAGCAAGCCCGCTAGTTCTCCTGTGAATCCAATCAGTAACACTACCGTACAGTCCGGTCTCGTCTTCTGATATGTCGCATATCTCGCCTAGGGGTGGTAAACGTCAGACCCCAGTAGCTCGATAAGTCGTGCCGATATGAGGTCTATAACAGTTCGAGAAACTACTGGTAACACTTACCAGTAAATCTCAGCAATCCTGGCCAGGGATCTCCGGTTATAGCCAATCGAACACAGCACAACATCAACTCCCTATACCAGGAGAGACGAATCCCCTCCTATCGCTCATTACCTCCATGTGATTCGGGACTGTACCCAAAAACCACCGTTTTGCACGCCCTCTTGGACGTGGTAAGGTGGAAATCAAAGCACAGTAGGAATCATACACGACTCTATGACGATCTCGGGTCAACAGACTACTCTGTACCAGTGTCACCGGAGAACGGCCATCTGACGTGAGGTATAATACCATCTGGGAGTTCTCGGCGAGTCCGTCCAGTGTACCCAGTCTCCACTGAGCACCCGTACACCATCCTTGATGTCAAACACCGATGGATATGGGATCATCCATCGCCCATCATATGGGTCAAGATGCGTATACGCTAGTCTACTCTGGTGCATCGATGCCCTGTCTCGATACACCCACGACTAGGGACCTTGAAGGATGTACTTATGGACTACCATGTCCCCACTAGTATGATCCGCATCATAGTCCAGGTAGTCAAGTACACATCCTAAGGGCTTTACCAACATGTAACAGAGAGACAATCAGTATACACGTTAAGGTAAAGTGTAACCAGATAGCATACTATCATGTCGAGCAAGAAAGTCCTCCCTATATATGTCCAAGCATCCACTACAATATACATCGTATGTACAGTAATGGCCTCTAGGGCAAGGGACACGTGTCGCACTAAGCGCTAGGCGCCAGATGATGAGCGCATGATGCCAGTTTATGAGCGCTGAGCGCTAATCCCTGAGCGCATTGCACTTTCAGTTTAATGGCGCACACATGAGTGACACGCGGTGCGCTTGGCGCTGAGCACCAGCCCATGAGCGTAGTGCGCTATTTCAGAAGCGCAAAGCGCAAATTGTTAATTGGCACATACGTGGTTGACACGTGCCGCATTTGGCGCTGAGCGCCGGTCCAGAGAGCGCAGAAGAGCAATTCAAGAGCGCAAGGCGCAGTTCAAGAGCGCAAAACACATCTGATCAATTTTATGATCTGGAAAACAAATTTATGTTCTTTTAAAAGAGACTTTGTCTCAAGATCTAAGAACAACAGTTCTTATTTTTGCAGGAGATATTTCCAATCTCTTATGTTGATAAAAGGCTTTGCCTTTATAGATCCATGATCTATGAGAAGAATTATGTTCTTCTTTTATTTTATGATGAGATCTTTTGATCTCTTTGTGAAAGACTTTTTGTCTTATAGATCTATGATCTGTTTAAAGAAATGAATTCTTCTTTCTTAATCATGAGATGATTTCATCTCTGTGTTCATCATCATCATTTTTACCTTGAAGAAAAATCTTCTTGCAAGAGTGATTGAATGTTTCTTTGTGTCGGTAATTAGAAAATTGAATAAAATTCACAATCAAAGAATTATATTTGACCGCAATCAATTACGGTGTCAGTTGTAGATCGTAAGTGAGTGCGGATCGTCCACAGGGATTGTGCGATTCGTTTCTATGTTTGAATTGAAAAGTTAATCGAAAAGAAAAGAAAACATGATTCAAGATTTTATAGATTGATTCAAGTGTCACTAATCTAATCAAGAATCAAGAAAATGATAAACAATCGAGAATCGGGTTTCGATGATATTTCCAACCAAATGTCAAGAATCTAAATGAGGCTCGCAGGAATCGATCGGATCTATAGACGTGATGCAATCTCAAGATATCGTATTCTTGTCCTTCGAAGGTTTGATACTAGATCGATGATGATCGACGAGAGTTAGGGATTTCTCGTGAAACTAGGGTTTCATCATTTCTCCCTTGTTCTTTCATCGATATCATTCACATTCTAGCCTCTAGCAAATTCAAGAAACGATCGTAACTCCCCAATTTCGAGAGATAACAATCAAGAAAGCATCGCAACGAAACTAGGTCGTCGATTCTTGAAATTGCTAGGGTTTACAAAACTCGTAGGAATCAAGAATCGTTTTAAGATATGTTACATCATCATTCTATTGATCGTCTCGACTCCTCGACGAGCGGAGTATTACTCAAACATCACAACAAGAACTACAACTAGAAATTGAGATCGAATCATGATGCAAGAATTTAAAGAAAACAAGATAAAAGAATATCACCTTTTATTTATATCAACAATTTGATTACAGTCGCTCAAGAACTACAAGAGGAAGAACTAAATTGTCGATCTGGCTTCGCTTTTCTCCGTTAGTCGTGGATCGGCTTGGACCACTTGCTCTGTTGAAGACCGGCTCCGCTCCTAAAAGGTTGAAGGGCTTCTTGCTTGATTTGGTACTCGGGAATCTTGGCTTTTGATTGGAATTAGGGTTAGGGTTTCACACAAGTCTTGTCACTAGACTTGTGGAAGAAGATGAAGAAAGGGGTAAAATGAAAAAAGTAGAGATTGAATGGCTCTAGTTTGATCCTAGATTGGGGATTCTAAGTATATTGGATGATTAACCCTAGGTTTAGGCTTCTATTTATAGACTTCCTAAACCCTAGGTCTAGGTTTGAAATTACAATTCCCTCCAAAAGTTTGTTGAGGAGCTTCTAGAATTAGTTTGTTAGGAGCTAGCTTAGGCTTTAAGCTAGGATTAATTAAGCTTTAGAAACCCTAGTTTGCTGATCTGGCAGAAGCTTCGAGATCCCTCTGGAAAATGTAATGTCTTGAAGAGCTTCTAAAAGTGAGGTTGGAGTTTTGCAGCTGTTTTGGCGTGATGAAGTCGACAAGACGCCGCGGAACAGCGGCTCAAGCCGGCTCCGGCCGCGGTTCCGCGGCCAAGTAGTGGCTTCGTGGCTTGCAACTTTTGGTGCTGCTTTGGGCTGATGTTTGGGGCTTTCTCTGATATGTTGAATTGTATTTTACCCTTTGTATTGCTACCAGATCTCAAAACTTGAAGTTGGTGTATTTTATCAGCTCAATTTGCTCCTGCAATTTCCTGCACAAATCTTGAAACAAGTGTTGCGCAATATAGGGATGTGCGATGCCATGAAATGCAGTCAATTTCCTTTATAGTGCCGGTTTTAGAGTCTAACACATGCAATCTGATATTTAACGACTGATTTTCTAATATGTGAAATATGAGAACCTTACACTTCTAAATAAATGCAAATGATAGGGAAATTTCCGGTTAAAAGATGCAGTATTTTCGACTGGTCAAATTCCCCCAAACTTACTTTCGATCGTCTCGAGCGAACTGTTTTATTAAAAAGAGAAGGAGAAAATAAAGAAAGAGAAAAACTAACTATCACACTTTCGTAGGCAACACGATTGCACTGAGCATGTGCAACAGGCCTTTAAACCTCTAGGTGTCCCTAGTAGGAGGAGTGTTGTCTCTTGAGGGTTTTCAGCGGATTGCACCCACAAAATCCAATAATAAAAGGAAGATCATGAATATTACATTTAAAGAAAAGAATTGTAAAAGAAAAGCCTTTGAAAATTAGGGTTTCCAACTAAGCTAGCTTTTCGGTTGTCATGAGTCCTATCTTAATGGTCATGAAAAAAAATGTCAGAAATCACATCCTCCCTCGATAAAACATCGTCTTATTCTTCATTCCTATCTTTCTTCCAAACATCGATCATATAACCCTGCGTGTGTGTAAAGACATCCCTACACCCGGAGAATTCAATTCAAGCTATCATACTCTTGCCCATCAGCCTCAGTACTTTTTAATTAATGAATATTTAGATGAGATTGCTCACACACTTTCATGCGACCGTTAATATTTCTTGAGGTACTAACCGACCGATTACTCCTGTGCTTGCTTACTTGGTGTATTTTCCTCGTCTTGCACCACCTAAGGCATAGCAGTGACTCCCAGACCAGTTGGCCTTAAGGCACTAGGTGAAGAGGCACCCTCGCTATATATTTTTTATTGCACTCGGTGATAACAAAACCAGTGTCCATTTTTCTCACCACTTTATATTTTCTTCATTTTTTTTATTTCCTTCATACTTTTGGCTTAAAGACAAGAGCATTTCAAGGTATCCTCTACTATCCTAGGCTTTAAGATGTGTGTAAGTGCGAATAGCAGGGTATCAACGTTCAAAATGTTTGGCTTCCAGAATAGAAACTATTTTTCAGACTTATTTTTATCCTCAGATTAGTGACGTCTTTCATCTTACTAACCCTTGGGACAACGGCTCATAACTACTTATTACTAGTTCGTATAAAAAAACTTCTAATTTTCTTGGTTTTCTTAAATTTTTCTAATCTCATGGATGCAATTTTTCACTATCTAAACTTTCATTATCTTATTGATGTACAAAAATGTTTAAATGTTTAAATATTTATATTTTGAAAATTTTAAATTTTTATGGATTTTGAATTTTTTTTAAATTTTTATAAGTTTTTAAAGAAATGTTTTGTGCTTATGCAAATGATGCAAAAATAAACACAAACCTCCCCCAAACTTGTTTTCAACAGTGTCCTCACTGTTACCAACAGCTATATCTACAAAACCTGTAAGTCTGGGAGGAATTATTAGTGGGGAAAAAATATATAAGTGAAGAACTTCCCCCAAACTTACTCTTTTCACTCACCTCCATTCAAAAAGATGATGCAGTGATATACTGGACATGAAGGTAAGACAGAGGAATTTTAATCCAAATAAACTGGCTCCTGTAAGAACAGGAGCTCCTCCGTGGGGTCAGTGGAAAAATACGGCTTTAGTCTATGTCCGTTCACTTTGAAAAATGTGCCGTTTTTAACATTTTCTATTTCTACTGCCCCGTGCGGGTATACAGACCGCACAACAAAAGGTCCCTTCCACCGAGATCGGAGCTTACCCGCGTGAAGGTGTAGTCGTGAATCATAAAGAAGGACTTATTGACCTTGTGAAAATGTTTTCCTCAAAATGTTTTTATCGTGAAAAACCTTAGTCCTATTCTTTATGATTACAGCGTTATCATAAGCTTCATCGCGGAGTTCGCTTAGCTCATTTAGTTGCAGCTTCCGAAAGTTGCAAGCAAGGTTTAGATCAAAATTTATTTCCTTAATAGCCCACAATGCTTTATGCTCTATCTCGACAGGTAAGTGACATGCTTTCCCAAATACTATCCTATATGGAGACATCCCTAGGTCAGTTTTAAATGCAGTTCGGAATGCCCAAAGAGCATCCGTCAGTTTGGTCGACCAGTGTTTTCTATTTTTAGAAACAGTTTTCTCCAGGATAAGTTTGATTTGCCTGTTTGAGATTTCAGCCTGCCCGCTTGTTTGGGGATGATAGGGTGTAGAAAGTCGGTGGTTGATTGAGTATTTCCGCATCAGAGTCTCGAAAGACCTGTTGCAGAAATGTGTCCCATTATCGCTAATAATAGCGCGTGGGTGTCCAAATCGCGAAAAGATATTCTCTTTCAAGAACTTAATGACAACTTTCCTGTCATTAGTGCGACATGGAATGGCTTCTACCCACTTTGAGACATAATCAACTGCCAGCAGTATGTACAAATTCCCAAAGAAGTTGGGAAAGAGACCCATAAAATCAATGCCCCAAACATCAAATATTTCAACAACCAGAATGGGTTGCTGAGGCATTTCATTCCTCTGGGAGATTCTACCCGTGTACTGACATTGTGTACAGGTTTTGCAATGGTCAAATGCGTCCTTGAATAAGGTTGGCCAATAAAATCCACATTGCAAAACCTTCTCCGCCGTCTTTTTAGGACCGAAGTGACCCCCACAGCCCTGATCATGACAAAAAGAAAGAACACTCTTGAACTCTTCTTTCGGGACACACCGGCGGATGATCTGATCAGGACAATACTTAAACAAGTACGGATCATCCCAGTAAAAGTGTTTTACTTGGGATAGAAAATGGTATTTGTCCTGTTTTGACCAATCGCTCGGTATAAGTCCGGTGACAAGATAGTTCACAATATCCCTGAACCATGGTTCATTGGATATGCTCAAGAGTTGTTCGTCAGGAAACGAGTCATTGATTGGCAGGGTCACAAGGGAAGAAGAGATGCGTGAAAGATGGTCAGCTACTACGTTTTCACATCCTTTCTTATCTTTGATAACAAGATCGAATTCTTGTAACAGAAGGATCCAACGTATTAGTCGACCTTTTGCATCTTTCTTCGCCAGAAGATGTTTTTAAGTTAGAATGGTCAGTATACACAACTATAGGTGAGCCAATTAAGTAAGGCCTGAATTTTTCTAATGCAAATACAACCGCTAAAAGTTCTTTTTCTGTGGTTGTATAATTGATTTGTGCATCATTCAGGGTCTTACTTGCATAGTATATCACGTGTGGCATCTTTTCGATGTGATGTTCTAAGACTGCACCTACTGCAAAGTCGGATGCGTCACACATTAGCTCAAAGGGGTAGTCCCAGTTTGGAGACGATAGCACGGGGGCTGAAGTGAGTGAGTGTTTAAGTGAGTCGAAAGCTGTCTCACAGTCCGAGTCAAAATGGAAGGTTGTATCCTTGGCCAGGAGAAGAGTTAAAGGTTTAGCAATTTTGCTAAAGTCTTTAATGAATCTTCTATAAAAGCCCGCATGGCCAAGGAAAGATCGAATATCTTTGACGCTTTTGGGATGAGGGAGGTTTTGAATGACATCTATCTTAGCTCTGTCAACCTCAATGCCTTTCTGTGAAATGACATGTCCAAGAACAATTCCTTATTGGACCATAAAATGGCATTTTTCCCAGTTCAAAGTTAAGTTCTTCTCTTTGCAACGAGTAAGAACAGCGTCAAGATTAGATAGGCAATCAGAAAAGGAGTCTCCAAAAATTGAGAAATCGTCCATAAAGATCTCCAGAAAATTCTCTACTATATCAGATAATATCCCCATCATACACCGCTGAAAAGTAGCGGGAGCATTGCATAACCCAAAGGGCATGCGACTGTAAGCAAAGATACCAAAAGGACAAGTAAAAGTAGTTTTATCTTGATCCTTTTTGGCGATGGGGACCTGATTATAGCCTGAGTATCCGTCCATAAAACAATAATACTCTCGTCCCGCTAAGCGTTCCAGCATTTGATCAATGAATGGTAGAGGAAAGTGGTCTTTCCTCGTGGCAGCATTGAGTTTTCTATAATCGATACATACACGCCACCCAGTTTGGGCGCGTGTCTGAATCAACTCATTTGCCTCATTGGTTATAACAGTGATGCCGGATTTCTTAGGAACGACATGTATAGGACTCACCCATTGGCTATCGGAGATGGGGTATATAATACCATTATCTAGGCATTTGACGATCTCTTTCATTACCGCTTCCTTCATGACGGGATTCAACCGTCTCTGTGGTTCTCGGGTTGGTCTGGCATCATCCATCACATGTATATGATGTTCAACTATCAAGGGACTAATCCCTTTGATGTCCGCCATACTCCAACCAAACGTCTCTTTGTTAGATCTCAATACCGATAAAAGTGCATTCTCTTGCTCTAATGCTAGAGAAGCGGATATTATAACCGGTAAAGACTCCTTCTCACCTAAATAAGCATATTTCAGATGAGAAGGTAAAATTTTGAGATCTAATTCAGGCGGAGAAATGATAGAAGGAGGGATCATTGAGTGATTTTTGGATTTACAAAGAAGCTCAGAGCCTGTGAAAGATACAGACTCGGGTGGAGAAAAGTCAGGAGTGCAGGACTTAAGTGTAAAAAAAGTGTCCTCACTAAGATCTTGTGTGAATTCAAACAGAGATGTGGTAATGTCGTCGAGATCAGTAAAGCAAAGTTCCTCAGCTCCACAACTATCGGGAGCGATCTAGTGGACAGAGCACACATCTAAAATATGAGCAGAGGGTTCTGATGGCTGACTTCCAACTTTGTAGATATTTAGTTCAATGGTCATATTTCCAAATGATAAGTTCATTGAACCGTTTCTACAGTTTATAACAGCGTTGGAAGTGGCAAGGAAAGGACGACCCAGAATCACCGGAATTTGGCCCTGGGGGTTTGCTACAGGCTGTGTGTCGAGTACAATGAAGTCTATAGGGAAAACAAATTCCCCGACCTTTATTAACACATCCTCTAGTTCACCCCTTGGTTTAGTGATTGAGCGGTCTGCCATCTGGAGAGTGCAGTGAGCAGGTTTCAGCTCTCCAATCCCTAATTGCTCATATACAGAATATGGAAGTAGGTTAACACTTGCACCAAGGTCTAAAATAGCACGATTTATGTTTTTACCCCCAATAGAAATCGATATTGTAGGACATCCTGGGTCCTTTCGTTTCTTTGGTAGCTGGGGAATAAAAGCAGTGCTAATATTATTAGACATAAAGACCTTCTTCGGCACTTGAGTCTTCCTCTTCCTAGTGCACAAGTCCTTAAGAATTTTCGCATAAGCGGGGACTTGTTGAATCGCATCTAGGAGAGGGATGTTGATGTTAACCTGTTTGAAAATTTCCATAATTTTCTCCATATGAGGACTCGTTCTGTTACCCCTTAACCGATTCGGATAAGGAGCTTTCGCAATAAGCGCCGGGTCCATCATAGGAGAAGGAAGAGGGGGTAGACGAGATCCCAAAAGAGGTGTGGGGACCGTCTGTGGAGAACTATAAGGGTTGGGTTGAGGTGTTGAGCCTAGTGGGAAATGGAGAATAGGCTCGCGAGAAGATGGTGGGTTAGAAGAAGAAGGATCAGAATTAGAAGTGTGTGTGTGAGGAAAGGTCTCAGCCGGGGTGTTAATGATAGGATTTTCAATATCATCAATACCTTCCCCGACATGATTGTTCAGCACTCTTCCTGATCTCAACGTTGTGACGGCATTTACATTGTAATGCCCAGGATTCTGTAAGGGTTGAGAGGGAAGTTTCCCTTTTTCTCTCGCACTCATTTCGGCTTTAAGTCGAGCTATTTCAGCTTCTATCGATCTGATACTCTCAGCTTGGGACGCTGAGTTTTTCTTTATCTCACTGATGGAAGATCTAACCTCAGTCGAAACCTCTATGAAAATTGATAAAAGTGATTTCATGGTTTGAGTGAATTGAGAGAATTCGTCAGAACAAGACAACTGCATAGGATTAGACTGTGCAGGAGTGTTGACCTGGTTTTGGAAATTTTGTGACTGGTAGGGGTGCTGAGTGAGTTGAAGTGGTTGCTGTTGTGGTGGAAGAGCCCTTTGAAAATTATTTTGGCTTGGAACCGTGTTTTGAGATTGTTGTTGGTTCCAAGCAAAATTCGGGTGATTCCTCCAACCCTGATTGTACGTGGAAGAATATGGATCGTTTCTAGGTCGTTGGAATGCGGCATTAGTATGCTCGTGACCTTGAAACGCAGAGTTTAATGGACATTCTTCCGTTAAATGAGACGGATCAGAACAGCAGCCACATACAGTTTTGGGGAGCGACATTGGGTTTAGGGAGGCTGCAGAAAATTTGTGTTCCATAGCGTCGAGCTTCTTTTGCATTGCTGCCATCTCAGCTCGAACACCTATGGACACATCTATTTGGTGTACGCCACCTCTATTCAATGGTTGGGTTCCACTCTCCCACTGTAGTGATTTTTCAGCGAACTCTTCTAAAAACTTCCAAGCTTCCCCATCATCCTTAGTCATAAAGGTACCTTGACACATGTTTTCAAGGTTCTGTTTAGTGTTTGAGTTAATGCCCTCATAAATGATTCGGCAAAGATCCCATCTCGGGATGCCGTGATGAGGACATTGAACCAATAGATCCTTGAAACGTTCAAAGCATTTAGAGAATGGTTCAGTAGGTTGCTGGGTAAATTGATTCAGTTCGCTACGGATTCGAGCTGTCTTTTGCATTGGGTAAAATTTCTTAAGGAATGCCGCGACGAATTCTTCCCAATTCGTTATAGAATGTGCGGTAGTGTTATATAGCCACTTCTCGGCTATATCGCACAAAGTAAATGGAAGAAGTCGTAGACGCATAGCATCCACTGAAATTTGTGACGTACCCTGTTAGGTCCACGTTACCTCTCCCGGTACTTTCGGGGTTGCGGAAACGGTAAATCAAAATTTTTCTAAACTTTGTAACATGGACCGTAAAAGCCGGATCTTTGCTAAACATTACACTAGCATCCTAACATGAGAATTATCTACTCGGTTAGGGGTTATACCTCAACTTGAACTCCTTCTCTTCTTGTTGTTGTTCTTCTTTGATGTTCTTCTCTTCTTGTTGTTCTTCTCTTTGCTTGCTCAATGGTTGATCCGGACTTCGGTCACCTCCGCGGCCTCCTTGAGTCGAAGACGATCCACCCGAGAGATGTACACCGAGCTCCACCTCTAGCCGAGGTAACTAGGGCAAGGAGATTGCTAATCTAGAAGCCCTAGGATGTGTAGAGAAGATGTATGGATGTGTTTGTCAAATGGAATCCTTTTTCTCTCAACACATGAGATCAAAGGAGAAACAAAGAGGAGGAAGAAGAAGGAGTTTTCTAGCAACCATGGAGCTTCTCATTTCAAGAGAGAGAATGAGAATAATATTATCAACAAAAGAAAAACAACCATGGTTGCAAATAATGCACAAACATTATCATTACTAATCCCATCAAGATAAAGGTGATGGCTACAAATGACATGACCATTATCATAACCAAAGAAAAAGAAAACCAAAGAATACTTTAGATCTTCTAAGAAGATCCAAGTCAACTTTGGTCAAATGGTCAACAAAGTCAAGATGGTCAAATGGTCAATGTAATTAGCCATAACAAAATTATCAATGAAAGGATTAGTAAATAATGTCCCCGGCTCATAATGGTTTTGACCAAACGAACTGTCGAAACCCTAATGAGTCGGCCTCAAAATGGTTTTGACCGAATCAACTGTCAAAACCCTAATGAGCCTGCCACATAGCGGTTTTGGCCGAACCAACTGCCAAAACCCTAATGAGGCACCTCCTCCTTCATCGCTCCGGAAAACTGTGCATACACACCTGCATCCGTATTCCGTAGAATGCGGATGCGCAGAAGAAAAAACAAATCCATCCGTGCAATACTAGGATCTGGCTTAAACCAAAGCCCACTAGTACTGCCTGCCCGAACATCATACGCACACAAGTGTACGTAAGTGATCGCAGCCCTGCCGTAAAACCATACGGCCTCTACACGTTTCGCTCAGTGCAGGGAAACTCTCTGTGTGGGACTCTAAAGACTCGACACTACGCTGGCAGTGGGTTTAACCACAGACCGCAAGCGGCACTAGCTGTACGTAACGGTCCCCAGGTAGATGTCGATAAGAAGGCCGATGAGGTAAACCCATCCGAACTCCTACTGAGTCCATATGTGACAATCTCCGTACAGTCCGGTCTGTTCGTCTGATACATCGCATGGCGGGCCTAGGGGGCGGTAAACGTCAGTCCCCTAATAGCGGTACAAGTCGTGTCGGAGTGAAGCCCAATACACCCTGAGATAACACTGGAAACCTACCAGTATATCTCGCTTGCCCTGGCCAGGGACTTCTCGTGTAATGGCTCTCCTAGACACGGCGCGATGTCAACCCCCAATACCGGGAGAGACGAATCCTGTCTAACCGTCACTGCCTCCAAGTGCTTCGGGACTGCTCCCAACTACTACCTGTTTGCACGACTCAGCAGAGCCGTGGTAGGGTAGTAATCAAAGAACAGTGGGAACACACTCGAGGCGAAGTGACAGTGTCAAGTCAGCGGACTAAGCTGTACTCATGTCACCTGGGAACTGATAACTAACGATAGGTATAATACCAACCATCAGTTCCCGACGAGTCCTGTCCAGTGTACTCGTAACCCAACGAGCACCCGCATACTATCTCAAGTCCGACGTACCGACGGCTGTGGGACAGACCGTCTCCCGTGCTGGGATGAGAAGCGCATACGCTAGTCTACTCCGGAGTATCGATGCCCTATCTCGGTACTCCCACGACTAGGGACGTGTATAAGGATGTGCTTGTAGATTACCCAGCCCCCACGAGTGTGATCGCCATCACAACGCCGGTAATCAAGCAAAGATCCTAAGGGCTCTACTAATGCGTATAGGTGATATAATAAATAAACACACATGTACACATTAAAGCAGAGACAAACCAAGTAGCATACTACTATATTGAGCAAGATTGTCTGTACAACTGTGAATATCCCAAGCTTCCATCAAGTAATATACATACTAGTATGATACAGTAATGGCCTCTAGGGCATATACACTAACATACCCATCATTGCGCATACGTTTTCAAATTTGGTAATGAAAACGTAAGCGTCCTCAGTCTCGAGTCCGTGGAATTTGGGTAAAAGGTTGATGTATTGGGTTTTAATCTCAAAGTTATCCCCATTGGCTGGTGGAATGGATAAGCAGGTCGAAAGAGGACCTCGCAGTGGATAGCACCTCTCTTGGAGAGAGATGCGGGGAGGATTCTGCGCACCAACGGACGGCGGCAGATTAGGGTTAAAGAAGTTCGATGGAGGTGGATCCATCGATGTGGGTGTGGTAGTGGGTAAAGAAGAAGTAAATGGAGAAATATTGACTTCGGAGTCGATAAAGGGTACGCGGACTAAACGGGCACTAGAATCCCGTGTCCAACCTATCTTGTACTAAAAAGGGTTAGTACAAATGGCAGCGTTGACTTATAATTAGGGGTAATGAATGAATGCGGTGCTTTCTTTGAAAAAGGGACGGATTTTTGAAAAAATGATGCGGCACAACAAATGCAACACACAAAACCCTAATTCTAGTGGTCGCCTAGGTCAGATCTCTAGACCGCTCCTAACTGCCAGAAGACAAGACGCAGGATAAAATCCTCCACTGCCTCTTTATCTCTCCTGTGGCCAGGTAAGTGCCAGGTAAGTGGGAGGTTCTCCACTACGTAAGTAGTGGGCCTAATTAAGTAACCACTAGCCTTCGACACACTTGTCTAGACACCACAAAAGAAACGCGGATAAGAAATGAATTACCCACCGCCTTCTTCTGTCCTAAGTGAGCGCGACGGTCCTTAGAGTCATCTCTAGATCTTTTTTAGTTAATTGGGGTAAATGCGGATGCAATTTTTGCGGTTTTCGGGGCTTAGGAAGGATAATGAACTCCCCACCTAATCTGGATTTGGTCTTTGCCCCTTAATGTCCGTATTAATATGCAAACAACCAAGAATCAAAAACACGCACAATTTAATTTTGCAATTTGTGCGCTGCGATTATTTGCAAAGAAGCCTGCAGAAATTTATTAGTTGGAGAAGAGAGAGGAGAAGAGAAGAAAGTAGGAAAGTACCTGAGAAAAAATTGCACAGAGATCCCTCTAGCTAGCCGCGATTCCGCGGCAAATGATGGCTTAAACCGCGCTTCCGCGGTCAATTCACAAGATCACTGCACCAAATTTTCAGATAATGTCCCTGTTTACTTTTCTTGTCCTCTGGAATTCTCCAAAAAAAATTTCACTTTCACAGCAAGCTCCAGATCTCCTTACAATGAACCACAACAAATCGTTTAGGGTTTGCACGAATTTTGATTACAAAAAATTCAATGGAATAAATCTTTCAATTCAAACTTCAATATAAAATGAATTAGCGTGTAGTCCCCGGCAACGGCGCCATTTGATTGAATGTTTTCTTTGTGTCGGTAATTAGAAAATTGAATAAAATTCACAATCAAAGAATTATATTTGACCGCAATCAATTACGGTGTCAGTTGTAGATCGTAAGCGAGGGCGGATCGTCCACAGGGATTGTGCAATTCGTTTCTATGTTTGATTTGTTTGAATTGAAAAGTTAATCGAAATGAAAAGAAAACATGATTCAAGATTTTATCGATTGATTCAAGTGTTACTAATCTAATCAAGAATCAAGAAAATGATAAACAATCGAGAATCGGGTTTCGATGATATTTCCAACCAAATGTCAAGAATCTAAATGAAGCTCGCAGGAATCGATCGGATCTATAGACATGATGCAATCTCAAGATATCGTATTCTTGTCCTTCGAAGGTTTGATACTAGATCGATGATGATCAACGAGAGTTAGGGATTTCTCGTGAAACTAGGGTTTCATCATTTATCCCTTGTTCTTTCGTCGATATCATTCACATTCTAGCCTCTAGCAAATTCAAGAAACGATCGTAACTCCCCAATTTCGAGCGATAACAATCAAGAAAGCATCGCAGCGAAACTAGGTCGTCGATTCTTGAAATTGCTAGGGTTTACAAAACTCGTAGGAATCAAGAATCGTTTTAAGATATGTTACATCATCATTCTATTGATCGTCTCGACTCCTCGACGAGCGGAGTATTACTCAAACATCACAACAAGAACTACAACTAGAAATTGAGATCGAATCATGATGCAAGAATTTAAAGAAAACAAGATAAAAGAATATCACCTTTTATTTATATCAACAATTTGATTACAGTCGCTCAAGAACTACAAGAGGAAGAACTAAATTGTCGATCTGGCTTCGCTTTTCTCCGTGAGTCGTGGATCGGCTTGGACCACTTGCTCTGTTGAAGATCGGCTCCGCTCCTAAAAGGTTGAAGGGCTTCTTGCTTGATTTGGTACTCGGGAATCTTGGCTTTTGATTGGAATTAGGGTTAGGGTTTCACACAAGTCTTGTCACTAGACTTGTGGAAGAAGATGAAGAAAGGGGTAAAATGAAAAAAGTAGAGATTGAATGGCTCTAGTTTGATCCTAGATTGGGGATTCTAAGTATATTGGATAATTAACCCTAGGTCTAGGCTTCTATTTATAGACTTCCTAAACCCTAGGTCTAGGTTTGAAATTACAATTCCCTCCAAAAGTTTGTTGAGGAGCTTCTAGAATTAGTTTGTTAGGAGCTAGCTTAGGCTTTAAGCTAGGATTAATTAAGCTTTAGAAACCCTAGTTTGCTGATCTGGCAGAAGCTTCGAGATCCCTCTGGAAAATGTAATGTCTTGAAGAGCTTCTAGAAGTGAGGTAGGAGTTTTGCAGCTGTTTTGGCGTAATGAAGTCGACAAGACGCCGCGGAACCGCGGCGCAAGCCGGCTCCGGCCGCGGTTCCGCGGCCAAGTAGTGGCTTCGTGGCTTGCAACTTTTGGTGCTGCTTTGGGCTGATGTTTGGGGCTTTCTCTGATATATTGAATTGTATTTTACCCTTTGTATTGCTACCCGATCTCAAAACTTGAAGTTGGTGTATTTTATCAGCTCAATTTGCTCCTGCAATTTCCTGCACAAATCTTGAAACAAGTGTTGCGCAATATAGGGATGATGCGATGCCATGAAATGCAGTCAATTTCCATTATAGTGCCGGTTTTAGAGTCTAACACATGCAATCTGATATTTAACGACTGATTTGCTAATATGTGAAATATGAGAACCGTACACTTCTAAATAAATGCAAATGATAGGGAAATTGCCGGTTAAAAGATGCAGTATTTTCGACTGATCAAAGAGCTTGCTCTTTATCTTTAAGTTTTTCAAAGTTTATGGGGGGTTCTCTATCTAAGACTTGAAGTCTTGGGACCTTTATATAGGGCAAGCTGATTTGTTGAATCAGTTAAAGAGATCTTTCTCTGATTGATTTGGGGATGTTTCCCCACTATTGGATCTTTGATCCTAGGGCTTCTGTTTTACAGAAGGCAATCTTCTTGTTTTTAACAAGATTGGAAAATCTTTCCATAACAGAATTTAATTCTGATTAATTAATGATTTATCATTATTATTAGATCTTCGATCTAACGATGGGGAGTTTTCTTAATTCTAGTGCTAGCGCACCCGTGCTTTGCATGTGATGCCCTGCTTAGAGCGCAGCGCACTTTGCGCTAGCGCACCTATGTCTTACACGTGGTGCGCTGCTCGGAGCACAGCGCACCCTGCGCTAACACACCCGTGTTTGACACGTGGTGCGTTGCTTAGAGCGCGGCGCACCTAGCGCTAGCGCACACATGGTGCGCTGCATAGGGCGCAGTGCACTTGGCGCTGCATCTGAAGCATTGCTTCAATTTGAAATTTAAATTTCAAACAGAGCTTTACTCTGATTGGGGGAAACAGGCCCATGGGCTCCGTCAGTATGGATCGGCCCATATCCATCTGATCTCACGACCACGGTCGGTATCCTCTGGATATCCGCCATGCTAAACTATCACCGGTAGGTAGTACTCCCTCTGCCAGGCTCATCGTCTACTGCACAACAATCCTTTCTTGCCCCGGGTACCATACCGGGTTCACCATGTAGCCACAAACGGTTCGTCCAACTCCTCGAATCAGGTCTCGAAAACAATTTCAGAACCGAGAAAACTCATGATGGACGTATAAAAATCACATCACGAGAAACCGCGTTTTTAAAACAATTTATAATTTCTTTTGAAATATATCTGCGGTTCTTAAATCCAGAAATCTCATGAAAACAGCATCTCAATGGATATAACCATAAGTACGATGTATGCACACATAGAACAGTAATAAGAGCATATCAAGTATATCATGCAAGCATATCAAGTGATAGTACTGAACATTGGATGTACTTTATAATTAAGAATAATACCATGATATAGCAATTCTACTGTGTAAGTGGCATGGCAATTACCGATGATGAATGTGTGTGAGCCGGCAAATATGTGTAAGTGTAACGTGCGCATCATCGATAATTGTGCAGGTGTACTAGCAGACGATATCATAAAAACTAAAGAAAGCGCATGTATAAATATATATAAAATGTAATGAGGGTAAAATGAATATAGCAGAAAGATAAATAGTAACGCAACAAGCTAAGATATACCTCAATATACGAGCCATACAATATCGTATCTAAAATAGCATGAATCTTTATTTTTTTGAAAAGTAGGGACTACGGTGTTCTTAAAGAAAAGAAATACCTTTGAAATCCGTAACGTCCCTCGGTTTATCCTTTGAAATGTACACGATTCGTTAGTTTTGAAAATAGGTATGACTCGAACCCTATTCTAATCGTCTACTTAAGTAATTAAAATACTACAAGGCTAAACTAATCCTGAATCAAATGTTCGGATCAATCATCATGTATAAATCTCGTACGGTATAGTCCGTCGTACGGCCTCCTCAAAATCGAGGGTACGGTCAAATATCATATATCATAATTCGTACGATATGATTCGTCGTACGATATCATAAACAAAGGTACGGATCTAAGGTCATATACAACATATCACTCTTTATTCTCATATAAATACACACACACACACACATAACTCAAGTCACATTTATATCCAACTCATATCATGTCTCACATCCGTATATCGACATATTAAGCCAAGTCATCTTATCTCATCACATATCTTTTTATCATAACAATATCTCACATCAAGTCATCTTGCATATACATCACATTCTCATTGTATGTATGTAGAATCTCATATCATTTATTGGCGTACAAATATAACATGTACATAGCCTTGCATTCTCAAGCCAACATATCCACTAATGTCATATTTTATCATATCATCTCAACTAAAACCTTTAATCATATCCGTAAGTTTGTAGCATATCTTTTCTCCAAATATAATTTATATACCGATTTTCCATATCAAAGGTTGTGGGGGTGCTATACACCATCCACACGACTTCCTCCGTAGATATAAATCTACTCACCTGCCAAATCCTCGCTTAGTCGAAGTCGATGTGCTTCGTCGTATCGGAAGTCCACGTGAGGATACCTACAAATCAACACATATCGAAATGCTATTAAAATCCAGTCCGAAAATCGATACGGCACACGAATTGCTTATAGGTTAGAACCTATAGCTTACACATGCAAGAACAACCAAATAACTCTCGTCGTTGACGTACAAACGTCCAACGACCAAATCACATCAAGAATTTCATAAAACCATGTTTCAAATATCGGAAAATATAGCCACAACTAACTCAAAATGCTCCCAGATTTTGGCACAGAGGGTATACGACTAAACTAACAATACAGGGGCTAAGTTATAGAAAGTGTGTGCTACAGACCAAACCCAAACACTAATACACAAAAAGGGCCCGGTGAGATGTCCAAAATACTCGGCGGCGTCAGTCATGATAAGGACATTTGGGCTCGTTCTCTGGTGGTGATTTTCTAGTGGTCTAATTAGGTCAGTGTACTTGTTTGATTTTCTCAGAGACATCCCAAGTTGCTCCAGATTCCCTGTTGTCCTCAAAATTTTCACAAAACCGACATTGGAAAGATCTAAACTCAAGTTTTGGGGTCTAGTCACTGGTTTGGTCCATAAAATCGACACTACAGGGGTTGTGGTCACTAATTACACTCAATTACATCCTCACAACTCATAATATCACCTAAACCTCAACTTGGAATTTCCGATATCACTAAACCATATTAGCTTAACTCTAAACTAAACTAGAACATTAAGAAAACTAAAAACTTAACTAGAAGTGAAGGGTTATACCTCATTTGGAAGCTCAAGAATTTTCTTGGGTTGCCCAAAGTGTTCAAAATCTTGACTTGCTCCTACCATCATGCTTGTAGTGAGCTTGTGCACAAAATTTGTGAAGAGACTATAAGGGTTTATGGTGGTTTGTAGGGTGGTGCAAAGTGGTAGAGGAGGTGAAGGAAGGAGGATGAAATGAAGAAGAAGAAGAAGAATGAAAGAGAATGAAGAATGAAGGGTGAAGGAGCCATCCCTCTCCCCCCCCCCCCCCCTCTCTCACTCTCACACTCTTAAGCACATGCCCTTCATGCTCTCCTTTGACTTTTGTTTTCTTTTCCTTTTCATTTATCTCTCATCCAAATAAAACCAAATAACATAAATACAAATGAAACAACATGCTACCAAAAATATAACATGTCATGGTGCACTAACCATGGATATATAAAAATACGGATTTGACCTAATCGTGATTAGTAGTGCACTAATCAAGTTTAATATAAATTTGCATATACTTAATTATAAAATGCCCAAATCCAATAAATATCTTCTAAATAAATAAACCATATTAATCTCCAATTATTTTCCAAATATTGGTATATAAATATACCATTTTACGAAAACCCCAATTCGCAAATCGAATAGTTTTCGCGAAATATATTATTTTAATATATAAATTCCAAAAATAATATTTTATATTTCTAAAATGTTACAATCTTCCCCTCTTAAATAAATTCGGTCCCCGAATTTAAATTTAAACCCCCAAATACTAAAACATTTCCATAATCAGTCCAAATCAACAGGGCTCCAAAAGCACGGAATACACAGAAATATCACGGCGCATCGAGTGCGCATGAAAACAAATGTGAAACTCAAAATCGAACTCCGTCAAGCATCACGAAATCACCAGAGCTATAATGGAAATACGAATCTCAAAATCCACTACTGAAATCCAAATATACTATAGTCAAAATAATAATAGTATATAGCACGTATACTTGTAAAATCCTTTAAAACTGAATAAAACACATGCAAAAACTTTTCCGAATTGCCGTGTGATGCGTAACTCATGGCACAAGTGGCGGACGCTCAGTTGTAAAGTAATAAATATACGTTCATATATATTTTGCTCAAGGTATACGTTCCGCCCTTTTGAAACATCCCAAAGGTTTTCCTTCGTAAAAGTTCATGTCATTCACGGACACGTAGGAAATAGTGAGACTGTAGCTCCTTTTTGAAAACCTCTTTGTAAACTTTTTATGCATGCAATCTGTCATCAGATTAGTCATGCTCAGCTACTATATAATATAGTACCCAACATCAAATATAATGCTCAAGGGCAGCCTCAAAAGGCGCATCAAACATCATGTGCGTCTGGTGCGCATGGAAAACCAAATCCAATACAAGTGCTACAAATATGCACAAAAGCAAAACTAAGTGCAATGGGTATGCACGAAAGGATCTGTCAAGTGCAACAGATGTGCACGACAACAATATCAAGTGCATCTATAGTGCACGAAAATCTCAACCCAGTGCAACTAACATGCACGAATGAAAATCTCAATCAAGTGCATCCGACATGCACTAATAAAATCTAAATCAAGTGCATCCAACATGCACGAATAAAAAATCTCAATCGAGTGCACCCGGTGTGCACAAAACCACATCTCATGCGCCCAGTGTGCGCAAAAATCTAAATCAAATGCGTCAGATCCGTATAAAACATCTAGTGCAGTAGTGTGCATGATAATGAACGTCAAGTGTAGACGTGCATGAAAACATAAATTTGGTGCAAAAAATGCACGAAATACAAATCCGGTGCAACAAATGCACGAAAGCTCATTAATATCTCAAATACGCATAAAAACAACACCGAGCGTGCCTAGATGTACTAAAATCATAAGTGTGTGTAACTGAGTGCACAAAATCCATATCAATGCACTGCGAGCACATGTAAGCTATACCGAGTGCATAAATCAAATCGAGTGCATACAACATACACAAAATCTCATCGACAGTATCGAAATCCACGGAATCATAAATATGTGCAACCAAAGCATAAAATCGATATCAAGTGCAATAGATATACATAAATCATAAACCAATGTAACGGTGTATAAAACATAAATCAAGTGCAATAACTGTGCACAATTGAAAATATCTAATAGGTGCAGCCATGGTGCACGAAAACAAATATCATGAAACTCAATCATCGAAACTCAAGTCCAAGCGATAAAAGTGTGATACTCGGATCACAAAACGCAAATCGCAATAAATGAAATTGAGGTACACCTCCATCAATGTCGAAAAAATACCGGTGCGCCCAAAGCTAACAGAGAAAGAACATCCGCTCGCCTCCTGCTCACGGTCTGGCGTCCTCTGTTTCTGGGTCCTCGTTTTCTCTGTAGATTACCAATCTTACAAACTTTCCGCTCGTCGGCCCAGTTAGGTGTAATAACGGAACAGTTCCGCTCTGGAACTCCTCTGATCCTCTCTTGGCCAATTAACATGACCACTCGCAAAACGACACGTTACTGACGGCGGCATCTGGCACTCTGATTAAGCGCGATACAACTGATCCTGGGTGTAAATCCCCATCGCTATGGCATCCTGGAAAGAATATACTTAAGTTCTCTTCTGATCTCATCTATGCCAAACTATACGGAGGCTGGCACTCTTTACTTAATCCTTTTTCTCATATCCGGACGGCTACATCCTCAGCACGGCTTCCCTCTGGAATTTGGCCACATACAGCGTCTCTGCATACATAGCAATCCTCTGGTATCAACGGGGAGTAACACAACTCGTTAATATCCCTCACGAACCTATTGTTGCACCCGTCTTCATCATCGTCCACATCGATGTCATAACTTGCGGGCTAAGTGCTGCAATTCGTTCTCGGCTACAGTCAATCTAGGGTATTTCATGTGGACTCGAAATAAGAAACTCGGGTATCTTCACTACTCTATGGAAGATATCTAGCCAACTACATCCTCAGGAACACATCCAAATTATCGGAGGAACATGCTTATTCGTCCATTCTTGATCAACTCACAACGCATCTGGGTGAGGTCCTTCAATCCGAAGCTAGTGAACTTACCGATCTCACATCGGAGCATCCAACGAACAATGTCCTCTTTTGCTCGACATACTCTAGATCTATGTAAGATCCTTCAAACTGGAATTCTTCAATTCAACTGAGCCCGCGTCGGGCATCAAATCAGACGAATCTTCTTATTCGCTCTATTCAAGATGGACTAGTGATCTTCTATCAAGTCTCTATCTGAAAGCTCCTGTGGTTTCAGCTCATAACTCTGGAGGCTACATCCCATCAATCTCAGCAGCAGCTGGGTCGTCTATCTGCACAGTAGACAATATCGTGACCTCTGGGGTAGGCTGTACATCAACAGTCCTCACAATCTGGCCGTCGCTATCAATGGCCCGATCATCCAGTGCAAATCCGAACGCTCGCCACAAACTAGAGATCTCAACACAACTATGCCGATGCGTTCCTATGTCACCAGAAAAACATCATGGTCAGTCCACATCCGTAACGAGCTCGCTCTGACCGCATCTCTAGTAGCAGATCAATTTATGCTCAAACCATGGTGATAGGAACCTCAAGCAGGTATCGATGAAGATAGATTAATGGAACGAAAGAAATCAACAGATCCAAAATGGATATATGATCTTATGAACTAAGAGAATCACAGATCTCAAGATATGTACATTCAAAGGTTACCTAAGCGGAGTATCGTATCGTAAGTATGCCGCGGAACATATGCACGGTACATCACTCTACTCAAGCTACCTACTCCATCAATCAAGGTCAACCTATGTAACGAAAGTTCGGGTCTAATACCCCCTCGGCTAAGTCTAAGTTCCATAAGGTCAAGCCTAGGTTCCGAAATCTATACGCCCTAGACTCCGCATAGTCAAACCAATCCTCAAACTATGGTTTAACCTAACACTCTGATACCAACTTTGTCATGACCCGAAAAGACACGTGACTGGCACTTGAATCATATGAAGTCTATAGGACCCCACCTAATCATGTAAGCCGAAGCCCAGAAATCTAAACCTTTTTAGGGAAAAATAATAGAGGTGAAGTTTGAAATAAAGGTATAAAGAAATCAAGTTTTTCATTAAATGCATAGGTAATGATATATGAAAATGCAAGTGTATTATACTCTAGCTGAAAACATTTTTCGTCTTTTAAAAATCTGGGCAGCACCTCCTTTGTAATTTTTTTGATCCAAAACCCCATACAAGCAATATATATAGGCATCCCCAAGCAGAAGAAAGCTCTTCGCCAATTGGCGGAATCACAACCACACGATAAACATATATACGACGCCCTACGGCGAAGATCAAACACAGAAAGAATAAATAAAACAAGACATCATCATCTCAAAGAAGCGAACATACACCCATCGCTCGAAGTCTCGCAAATACACCAGTCTGTTTAGGTCTACCAATATACAAATTTTAATTTCTAATTGATAGAGTTATCTAGATACAACAGGAATAATAATACAAGAATGGGCACGATCCAATGTGTCCCATCTACCTAAGCAAACACCCTGAAGGAACTGTGTACCAGCGATACCGCTACTGATCCAAGCGGTCGGACCTACAAGAAAACAGTGGCACAACGGGGGTGAGTTTCCAACTCGTGAGTAGAAAACATCAGCAGGTAGAAATCGAATAAACAACGATTCCTGTGTCAAACTGTATCATGAAGGTAATACTATGATCTCTAAGGTGACCATGTATGCATATATGTCAACAATAGAGTCAAAGCCAACGGCATATACAAATAAACATCTGAAATCATATGCCCGTATGCACGTGGATATCATCCACGTGTGTCCATAAACGACATAATCAATATCAGGGAACCTGAGTGTCCAATATCGACTCTCGAATCATCATGAAAACATATGCCTGTATGTATGAGGAAAATCAACCAATATGTGTCCATCAACGACACATCAACATCATGGAACCTGAGTGTCCAACACCGACACTCGAAATATCATGAAACCCGTATCCAGCATCGACACGTAAATCCTCATATCTCGGGCTCCGTCAGTCTGGATCGGCCCATGGGCTCCGTCAGTCCGGATCAGTCCATATCCATATGATCTCACGACCACGGTCGGTATCCTACGGATATCCGCCGTGCTAAACTATCACCGGTAAGTAGTACTCCCTCTACCAGGCTCATCGTCTACTGCACAACAATCCTTTTTTGCCCCGGGCTACCATACCGGGTCACCATGTACCCGCAAACGGTTCGTCCAACTCCTCGAATCAGGTCTCGAAAACAATCTCAGAACCGAGAAAACTCATGGTGGACGTATCGAAATCACATCACGAGAAACCACGTTTTTAAAACAATTTATAATTTCCATCGAAATATATTTGCGGTTCTCAAATCCAGAAATCTCATGAAAACAGCATCTCAATGCATATAACCATAAGTACGATGTATGCAAACATAGAACAGTAATAAGAGCATATCAAGTATATCATGCAAGCATATAAAATGATAGTACTGAATAATGAATGTACTTTATAATTAAGAATAATACCATGATATAGCAATTCTACAGTGTAAGTGGCATGACAATTACCGATGATGGATGTGTGTGAGCCGGCAAATCTGTGTAAGTGTAACGTGCGCATCATCGATAATTGTGCAGGTGTACTAGCAGACGATATCATAACAACTAAAGAAAGTTCATGTATAAATATATATAAAATGTAATGAGGGTAAAATGAACATAGCAGAAAGGTAAATAGTAACACAACAAGCTAAGATATACCTCGATATACGAGCCATACAATATCGTATCTAAAATAGCACGAATCTTTATTTTTTTGAAAAGTAGGGACTACGGTATTTTTAAAGAAAAGCAATATCTTTGAAATTCGTAACGTCCCTCGGTTTATCCTTTGAAATGTACACGATTCATTATTTTTGAAAATAGGTATGACTCGAACCCTATTCTAATCAAGGATAAACTAATCCCGAGTCAAATGTTTAGATCAATCATCATGTATACATCTCGTACGGTATAGTCCATCGTACGACCTCCTCAAAATCGAGGGTACGGTCAAATATCATAATTCGTACGGTATGATCCGTCGTACGGTATCATAAACAAGGGTACGGATCTAAGGTCACGAAAAATATATCACTCTTTATTCTCATATAAATATATACATATATGTACACATATAATTCAAGTCACATCTATATCCAATTCATATCATGTCTCACATCCGTATATCGACATATTAAGCCAAGTCATCTTATCTCATCATATTCTCTTTTCATCATAACAATATCTCACATCAAGTCATCTTGCATATACATCACATTCTCATTGTATGTATGTAGAATCTCATATCATCTATTGGTGTACGAATATAACATGTACATAGCCTTGCATCCTCATGCCAACATATCCACTAATGTCATCTTTTATCATATCATCTTATACTAAAACCTTTAATCATATCCGTAAGTTTTTAGCATATCTTTTCTCCAAATATAATTTATATATCGATTTTCCATATCAAAGTTTGCGGGGGTGCTAAACTCCATCCACCCGACTTCCCTCGTAGATATAAATCTACTCACCTACCAAATCCTCGCTTAGTCGAAGTCGATGTGCTTCGTCGTCTCGGAATTCCACGCGAGAGTACCTACAAATCAACACATATCGAAATGCTACTAAAATCCAGTCCAAAAACCGATACGGCACACGAATTACTTATAGGTTAGAAACTATAGCTTACACATACAAGAACAACCAAATAACTCTCGTCGTTGAAGTACAAACGTCCAATGACCAAATCACATCAAGAATTTCATAAAACCAAGTTTCAAATATCGAAAAACATAGCCACAACCAACTCAAAATGCTCCCAGATTTTGGCACAGAGAGTATATGTCACGACCCGAAATTTAGTTCGTGACCGGCACTTAAATCATGCAACGTCTAAAGGCGTAACGTAAACTAATTAAGCCGAAGCCCATAAATCTAAACCTTTTTAAAGAAAATAAAAGAGGTGAAGTTTTGAAATAAAGGTATGATGAAATCAAATATTTTCTTAAATGCATAGATAATGGAACATGAAAATGCAAGTGGATTATACTAGTTGAAAAACATGTTTCGTCTTTTAAAAATTTGGGCAACACCTCCCTTGTATATTTTGATCCAAAACCACATATACATGATAATATAAAAGATATCCCCAAGCGGGAACTAGCTCTTCGCTAATCAGCGGAATCACAACCATGCAAGTCAGAAATATATGTATACGACGCCCAACGGTGAAGATCAACACAAAAGGGTAATGTAAATAAAGCAAGACATCAAATCCTTTAAGCGAACATATAACCCATTGCTCTAAGTCTCGCAACTACAAATCTTACTAAGTCTTACTACTTATACAAATACTAGTTTCTGATTGATGGAGTTAACTAGATACAACAGGAATAATAATACAAGAGTGGGCAAGATCCAATATGTCCCACCTATCAAAGCAAATCACCCGAAAGCAAGCTGTGTGCCAGCGATACCGCTGCCGATCCATGCGGTCAACCTCCAAGAACTGTGGTACAACGGGGGTGAGTTTCCAACTCGTGAGTAGAAAACATCAGCAGGTAGAAATCGAATAAAACAACGATTCCTAGATCAACTATATCATAAAGGTAATACTATGATATCTAGGGTGACCGTGTCTGCATCTATGCCAACAATATAATCAATGCCTGTATGCATGTAGATATCATCCACGTTTCCATCAATGATACAACAACATCATGGAACCTGAGTTTCCAACATCGACACTCGAAACATCATGAAAGCATATGCATATAAATATGAGGATATCAACTAACGTGTATCCATTAACGACACATCAAAATCATGGAACCTGAGTGTCCAACATCGACACTCGAAACATCATGAAACCCGTGTCCAGCATCAACACGGCCCACGGGCTCCGTCAGTCTGGATCGGCCCACGGGCTTCGTCAGTCCGGATCGGCCCATATCATCTCACAACTCCGGTCAGTATCCTCCGGATAACTGCCATGCCCAAATACTATCACCGGTAGGTAGTGGTCCCACTGCCAGGCTCATCGTCTACTGGACAACATACCTTTCTTGCCCCGGGATGCCATACCGGGTCCACCATGTATCTGCAAACGGCCTCATCCAGCTCCTCGAATCGGGTATTACATAACTCATAACCGAGAAAACACATGGTGGACGTCTCGAAATATCATATCAAGAGAAACCGGGTTTTTAGAACAATACATGATTTCCTTTGAAATATAACCACGGTTCTCAAATCCAGAATCTCATAAAAACAGCATCTCAATACATATAATCGTAAAGCATGATGTATGCAAACATAGAACAGAAATGTGAGCATATCAAGTATATCATGCGACAAGTATAGTGCTGTGAACATAGCAAGTATATCATGCAGCATAGCATAATGATGTGAGCATAGCAATATATCATAACATGATGTAGCAATTCTACTGTGTAAGTGACATAGCAATTATCGATGATGGAAGTGTGTGAGCCGGCAATCTGTGTAAGTGTAACATATGCATCATTGATAATTGTGTAGGTGTACTAGCACAGGTATATGTAATGCAATGAGAATGTCATGAACGTAACATAAAGTACATCGTGAGCGCAATGCTACAAGATATACGTATCTACAACATAACCGAGTCGGTGAATCTATCAATCGGCATCCAGCCTCACAACATCACGTACGGTATAATACATCGTACGGTATCCTCTAGTCAAGGGTATGGATCAATCATCAGATAAAACTCATCACGTACGGTAATTCATCGTACGGCGGCATTAAAAAATTAGGGATTCTATCAACCTATATGACAATGAGGGTTCGGATCTAACGTATTGTACGGCATATCACTCATTATTCACATCATTATCCATATATATATACCTATCTCTCAGGTCACATCCGTATCAATCTCATATCATGGGACCGGCAAAGATATTAATTATCTCATATCGTCTCACATCCGTATAACGACATATCAAACCAAGTCATCATATCTCATCGTATACTCTTTTCATCACATCAATATCTCACATCAAGTCGTCTTATAAATCTCATGTAGTATTTATCGACCTCATTACATGCCACTAAAATCTCATACTTATTTTCTTGCAACTACATATGTATATATCGTGATTCACATCCTTATATATCAATTCGAGACATCCTTTCTATCATATCATTTCACACTAAACCATAACTATAACCTTAAGTCGTGGCATATCTTGTCTCCAAACTATAAATCACATATCAATGTTTGCGGGAGTACTATACGCCATCCACCCAACTTCCCCCGTAGATATAAATCTACTCACCTACGGAACTCCTTATTCAGCCGTAGTCTATGTGCTTCGTCGTCTCAAAATCCACGCGAAGGTACCTATAATCAATACACAATCGCAATGCTATTAAAATCAATGTCCGGAAAACCGATACGGCACACGGTGCGCTCATAGGTTAGAACCTATAGCCTACGCATGCAAAAACAACCAAACAACCCTCGTCGTTGACGTACAAATATCCAGCGACCCAATACAATATCAAATACCAAAACCAAGTTATTGAAACCCATGAAACTCAAGAACAGCCACTCAGAAATCTAGCTCCAGATTTTTGGTCAGGTGAAATGAGGATAAACAAGCAGTGCAGTGGGTAGTATATGGGGTATGTGACCTACATAACCAATTCCAACACCAATACCCACAATTGACCCGGGGACATCACCTTAAAATCCGGCCTGCTCGGCCCTGTATGTATGTTATGGGTTCGTCTTCTCAGGGTGGTCTTCTAGTATTCAGCCTAGGTCAATGGAGTTGCTAGTTTTTCTCGTAGATATCTCAGGTCACTCCAGATTTCCCGTAGGCTCAAGATATTCACAAAACCGACATTGAAACATCTAAATCAAGTTTTCATGGTCTAGGATCTGGTTTTTAACACTAAGGGGGTTCTAGTCACCAATTACACATCACTTGCACCATCACAACTCAAGAATCCCCTAAACTTCATATTGGAATTTTCCAAGATCACTAAACCTCACTTAATCACTTCTATACTAAAATAGATGCTAAAGGAAATGAATTACTACACTAATGGTGAAAGAAATACCTCATTTGGAAACTCAAGAATTTTCTTGAGTTGCCCCCAAGTGCTCAAAATCCTAACTTGCTGAGTCCACAATGCTTGTAGTGAGCTTGTGCTTAATTTTAATGAAGGGGATACATGGTTTTGATGTGGATTTGGGATTGTAGTGAGGAGGTTGAGGAGGTGGAGGGAGAGGGCAGCCATGGTGAAGAAGAGAAGAAGAATGATGAAGATGAAGACAATGAGCCAAGGTCAAAGAACCTCTCAGCCTCTCTCTCTCTCTCTCTCTCTCATGCCCATACCCCATATCAAAATGTTGTCCTCGCTTTCTCTCTCATCACTTATCCTCTCATGTCTTCTCTTTTCTTTTCCTCACAAATAAAACCAATACCCCAATACAAATCAACAAACATGCAACAAAATGTAACATGTCATGGCACACTAACTATAACTAATTAAAAAGACAGATTTGGCCTAATCGCGATTAGTTGTGCACTAATCATTTTTTATTTAAACTGCATATAATTAATTATAAAAATTCCAAATCCAATAAATATATTTTTAAATGAATAAATAATTTTAATCTTCAATTATTTCACAAATATTGGTATATATTTATACCATTTTACGAAAACCCTAAATTCATAATTTGAATAGTTTTCGCGAAATATATTATTTTAATATTATATTCCAAAAATAATATTTTATATTTTCTGAAATGTTACAATCTTCCCCTCTTAAATAAATTCGGTCCCCGAATTTAAATTTAAATTCACAATTACTAAAACATTTCAATAATCAGCTCAAATCAACGGGGCTCCGAAATCACGGAAGGTATAGAAGTACCACAGCGCATCGTGAGCGACTGAAAACGATTATGAAACTCAAGATCGAACTCCGTCAAGCGTCACGTAAATCATCGGATTTGCACGCAAATCATCGGATTTGCACGCAAATCATCGGATTTGCACGCAAATCATCGGATTTGCACACAAATCATCGGAGTTACAATGGAGATACAAATCTCGAAATCCACTACTGAAATCCAATATGCACTAGTCAAATACTATAATACGTGTATAGTACGCATCCTTGGAAAAAATCTCCTAGAACTGAATAAAACACATGCAAAATCTTTTCTGAATCGTCGTGTGATGCGTAACTCACGGCACAAGTGACGGACGCTCATTGTAAAGAAATAAATATACGTTTATATATGTTTTGCTCGAATATATGTTCCGCCGTTTCGAAATATCCCAAAAGGCTTTCCTTTGTAAAAGTTCGTGTCGCTCGCGGACACGTAGGAAATAGCGAGACTATAGCTCCTTTTTGAAAACCTCTTGGCAAACTTTTAATGCATGCACAAAAACTCAGGTACTGTCCTCAGACCAGTCCTGTTCGGCTACTATATAATATAGTGCCCATCGTGAAAACAAAGTGCTCAAGAGCAAAATCAGCCTCAAAAGGCGTATTCAACAATCACGTACGTCTGGTGCGCACGGAAATCAAATCCAATACAAGTGTCACGATATGCACAAAAGCAAAACTAAGTGCAACGGGTATGCACGAAAGCATCTGTCCAATGCAACGGATGTGCACGACAATAATTGTAAGTCGATGTACCACGACTTGCGGGGAGGCGGAATAATGAAAAACGATCTTGTTTTAGGCGTAAACATCGACTAACCAAGAATCTTTGCTAAACTATAACTAACAAGAATCATAGAAGTTAACAACTACTATGAAAAGTGATTATACCTGATGAACCGTGTCTTTCGTCTTTTCGTTATCCACGTCCTCTCCGGCCTTCTCTAGGTAGTAGATGATCCACCCGAGAGCTTTACTTCAAGCTTCACCTCTAACTTGAGGTAACTAGGTTTCTTAAAGTGCTAATCTAAGTAACCTAGGTGATATAGAGAAGGGTTATGGAATAAGTAGTCTAATCTAATCCTTGGTCTCAATACATGAGAGGGGAGGATTAGGGTTTGAAGAGAAAGAGCTTGAGGAGAGAGAAAGTGAGCATGAGAATAAGAATGAGATAATGATCTATCATAATATATATGAAGCATTATTATTTATCCATAAAAGAAAATAAAGGATTTAACAACCATGCTTCATAAATACAAATGGGTGATTCATCTCCATGAGTCATTAAGCATTTATGATGCATTAATGACATGGATGAATCACACAAATGAGTCACTAATCTCATTTAATGCATATGCCACCTTAACCCTCAAGTCACCATCTTCAAGAAGCTTCTCGCGAAATTACGAGAACGCCCCTCCTATCCGTGAAAACACGGAAAAACTTTAGACTGTATAAATCCAATAACCGGATACTAGAAACTGGCTTAAACTAAAGCCGGCTAGTAAAAACTGTCCGGATGTCGTACGTGCGTAAACACACGTATGCGTCCGAACCCTTGTCGTAAAACCATACGACCTCTATATTGTTTCGCCTGGAGTAGGGAAACTCTCTATGTGGGACTCTAGAGACTCGACTACTACGCTGGCAGTGGGTTTAACCACAGACCGCAAGTGGCACTAGCTGTACGTAACGGTCCCCAGGTAGATGTCGATAAGAAGGCCGATGAGGAAACCCATCCGAACTCGTACTGAGTCTGATGTGACAATCTCCGTACAGTCCGGTCTGTTCGTCTAAGACTATCGCATATCGGGCCTAGGGGCGGCAAGCTCCAGTCCCCTAATAGCTGTATAAGTCGTGTCGGAGTGAAGCCTATTACACCCTGAGAAACGAGACGAATCCTGTCTAACCGCCACTGCCTCCAAGTGCTCGGGACTGCACCCAACTGCTACCTGTTTGCATGACTCTTTTGAGCCGTGGTAGGGTAGCAATCTAAGAACAGTGGGACACACTCGAGGCGAAGTAGCAGTGTCAAGTCTGCGGACTATGCTGTACTCATGTCACCTGGGAACTGTTAACTGACGACTGGTATAAAACCAACCTACAGTTCCCTGCGAGTCCTGTCCGGTGTACCCGTAACCCAACGAGCACCTGTATACTATCTCCAGTACGACGTACTGACGGCTGTGGGACAGACCATCTCCCCAACTGGGATGAGAAGCGTACACACTAGTCTACTCCGGAGTTTCGATGCCCTATCTCGATAATCCTACGACTAGGGACCTGAATAAGGATGTGCTTGTAGACTACCCAGCCCCCACTAGTGTGACTGCCATCACAACGCTGGTAGTCAAGCAAGATCCTAAGAGCTCTATCAATACGTATACTCACATATTAAGATAGAAAAACCAAGTAGCATACTACCATGTTTAGCAAGACTGTTATATACATGTGAATATCCCAAGCTTCCATTAAGTAATATACAAACTAGTATGATACAATAATGGCCCCTAGGGCATATACACTAACAATCTCCCACTTGCACTAGGGCCATGTACTGGGATATCGAAGACCGATGATCTCGAGTACCCTCTCGAACTGAATCTGAGGTAGGGCCTTCGTGAATGGATCAGTAATGTTCTCTTCAGTAGCAACTCTCCGAACCTCGATCTCCCGACGATCAATGATCTCCATGATCAGGTGATACCGCCTTAAGATGTGTCTGGACTTTTGATGGGACCTTGGTTCCTTCGCTAAAGCTATAGCTCCGTTGTTGTCGCAATACAGAGGTATTGGATCAACAATGGTAGGAACTACCTGAAGTTCTGTTAGGAACTTCTTCATCCAGACCGCTTCTTTTGTAGCATCGCAAGAAGCAATATACTCCGCTTCCATCGTCGAGTGAGCAACGGTGTCCTGCTTGGAACTCTTCCAGCACACCGCCCCTCCATTGAGGGTAAAGACATAACCTGACATGGACTTGGAATCGTCCTTATCACTCTGGAAGCCGGAATCAGCAAAGGCCTCCATCCTGAGGTATTTTCCGCCGTAAACCAAGAACATCTCCTTAGTCCTCCTCAGGTACTTGAGAATGTTCTTTACTGCTATCCAGTGCTTCTCCCCTGGGTCTGACTGATACCGGCTTACCACGCTCAATGCGTAAGGTACATCTGGTCTGGTGCAAAACATCGCATACATTATAAAGCCTACTGCAGAAGCGTAGGGTATAATAGACATGTGTTCCCTTTCCAAATCAGTCTTGGAGACATCTCTTTGGATAGGGTGATTCCGTGACAAGCCGGTAGATTACCGCGCTTAGAATCTTCCATACTGAATCGTTTCAGTACAGTGTCGATATACCTGGACTGCGAAAGTCCCAACATCCTCTTGGATCTATCACGATAGATCCGGATCCCCGGAATGTAAGAGGTATCACCCAGGTCTTTCATAGAGAACCTGTGTGACAAGAATCCTTTGACAGATTGTAGCATAGGAATGTCATTTCCTATCATTAGAATGTCATCCACGTACAAGACGAGGAATACGACAGTTCTTGCTACAACTTTACTATATATGCATGGTTCACTGGATTTTTGATAAAGTCATATTCTTTGATTGTTTCATCAAAACAGATGTTCCAACTCCGCGATGCCTGCTTTAGTCCATAAATGGACTTAAGCAACTTGCATACTTTCCCGCTGCTCCCACTCTGATTGAAACCCTCCGGCTGATCCATATAGACGCACTCTTCTAAATTTCCATTCAGAAAAGCCGTCTTTACGTCCATCTGCCAGATTTCATAATCATGGAAGGCAGCAATAGCAAGAAGGACCCGAATGGATTTGAGCATAGCCACTGGAGAAAAAGTTTCGTCATAGTCCAAACCAGGTCTTTGACGAAAACCCTTTGCAACAAGTCTAGCCTTATAGGTTTCCACCTGTCCATCTACACCAATCTTTTTCTTGAAGATCCATTTGCATCCTATGGGTTTTACCCCATCTGGAGCAAAGTCCAAAGTCCATACTTTGTTGGTGTACATGGACTCCATTTCGGTCCGCATTGCATCTAGCCATCGTACCGAGTTGCCGCTCTGGATGGCCTGCTGGAAGCTAGTAGATTCATCATCATTTATGATGCAATCCTCTCTATCCCCATCTATGAGAAAACCGTAGTATCTCTCAGGCGGATGAGACGGCCTACTACTCATGCGGAGGGGTGCGAGAATGTCCTGTTCTTCTTGAACTACTTGTTCTACCAAACTTTCAGTATTAGTTTGTGGTTCTGGAATTTCTTCCAGTTCTATTTCGCTCCCACTTGTTTCCTTTTCTAAAAACTGATGTTCTAGAAAATGGGCATTACGAGAAACAAATACCTTTTGTTCCTCTGCGTAATAGAATAGATATCCCCTGGAGTTCTTTGGATATCCCACAAACTTACACTTTACTGATCGTGCCTCGAGCTTGTCCACATGCTGCTTTTTAACAAAAGCTGGACATCCCCAAATCTTTATATAGTGAAGATGGGGTTTCTTTCCATTCCACATCTGATATGGCGTGGTAGGCACAGACTTGGTAGGAACTATGTTCAAAAGATATGTCGCTGATTCTAGCGCATAACCCCAGAAAGATCGCGGTAACTCAGCATTACTCATCATGGAACGTACCATATCCAATAGGGTTCGATTCCGTCTCTCCGATACACCGTTATGCTGTGGAGTGTATGGAGGAGTAAGATGAGAGAGAATTCCTTTCTCTTTTAGGTAACCTAGGAACTCGGCACTTAAGTATTCACCACCTCGATCAGATCTTAGTGTCTTGATACTTTTGCCGGTTTGGTTTTCTACTTCATTCTTAAACTTTTGGAATTTCTCAAAAGCCTCGGATTTATGTTTCATCAGATAAATGAATCTGTACCTTGAGTAATCATCCGTGAAAGTAATGAAATAGGAAAACCCACCTCTTGCATGTGTAGACATTGGACCACATACATCGCTGTGTATGAGTCCTAAGAGCTCGCTCGCTCTTACTCCATGTCCAGAAAATGGAGTCTTTGTCATCTTTCCTTTGAGACAAGATTGACAAGTGGCATAAGTTTGATATTCGAATGAGTCCAAATATCCTTCTCTATGTAACTTAGTCAACCTTCTCTCATTGATGTGACCCAGTCTACAATGCCATAAGAAAGCTTTATTTAAATCTGGAGACTTTCTTTTTAGTGTGTTCTGGACATTGAAAATTTGGAGTTGGTTTAACACATATATACCGTTATCCAGTGTACCGGACCCAATCAAACTATGATTAAGGTGGATGTTAACAACATCACTTACAAACGTGAAATCATAACCTTTATTTGATAACAAGGAAACAGATATGATATTACACGTTAAGCTGGGTACACAAAAACAGTTATGTAAAACCAAAATGTGTCCACTCGTCAATCCTAGGTGATAATCCCCTACGGACACAGCTCCCACGCTAGCTCCGTTAGCAACCATCAGGGTCATATCACCATCCTTCAGCACTCTACGGTTTCTCAGTGCCTGCAATGAATTGCAAATATGAGATCCTGATCCGGTATCCAATACCCAGAAAGTAGAGTTGATTGACAAACAATTCTCAATTACAAACACACTTGAAGTCGAAGCCACAGCTTGCTTCGGTTCTTGGTTCTTGGCGTTCCACGCCATGCAATCTTTCTTCCAGTGCCGACAATGGAAACACTCATCCTGGGCCACTACTGGTACCGCAAACTTTTTCTTTCCCTTCCCTCCCACCTTACTTACACCTCCTCTAGGTTTGGTGGCGGCCTTCTTTTTCCTTCCTTTGGCCCTAGCCTTGGACCCGGAAGAAGAAGCACCGCTAACAAACATAGCGGGTGTTTCCCTTGCCTTCTGCAAGGTGCCCTCTGCACTCCTCAACATGTTAAGGAGTTCCGGAAGTTCAACTTCTTTTCTTTGAATGTTGAAGTTCAGAATAAACTGGGCGTAGGTGGAAGGAAGGGACTGGAGAATAAGGTCTGTATAGAGCTCATTATCCAAAGTCGTCCCAAGGTCTGCGAGCTCTTCTATGTAGCCAATCATCTTTAGGACATGTTCTCCTACCGATGATCCGACGGCCAACCTCGCTCGAAACAAGTTCTTAGAGGTCCCATATCTTGCTATACGAGATTGCTCTCCATAAAGTTCTTTTGTATGGAGAAATATGGCATCAAGATCCATATCCTCGTGCCTCCTCTGATGTTTATTGTTCATCGAGGCAAGCACGATCCACTTGGCCTTCGCGCAATCATACTCCCAGGTTTTGCGGATTTCCTTATCCGCATTACTGAATTTGGGACCAGGGACAGCAGGTGCCTTAAAGGTGAGGACGTACCCCAATTTGTCATAGGTCAAAGCCATTTTGACATTCCGCAGCCAATCTTTATAGTTTGGCCCTGTCAGTATATTTTTCTCTAAAAGTAACTTAAGTCCAGTCATTTTCAGGGTCGCTGCAATTAGGAGAGAGAGAAGAAAACTCTTTAGCATGATTCTCTTGCAAGTTTAGAGTGGTTTTTAATTTATCTAAACTGGATGGCTCCCACTGTTTCTCGAATTCTTCCTCAAACCATAAAAGAAGAATTAGCCAGGACTATTCTCACTGTACAATACTTGCTTAACCGTTCAGCCAGGCTGGTGTCGATACTTCGAAGGAGGTTTTCCAACGCTTTCGCGAAGTTCCTTAATTAAATAACCTCTTTTCTCTGGGGGCGTAACCCCGCTGACACCTTTCTTGACACCTACTTGGTTTATAGCATTGATCGTTAAGTGACGAATATCCTGATTAGTAGCATATACTCACAGTAGGATCGGGATCCAAATATCATCGTATGATAATGCTGAAGGAATCCTACCAACATTCATCAAACTCCAAATGGTATGCATCTCTTTGCAAATTTCAGTTTCTTTAGAAATTCCCGATATATATTTTTTCCCCTTGCTCTTATGACCTTGGCGTTAGGTCAAAATGTCATAAGTCGTATGTCAAGTTCTACCCATCATTATCTTGTTAATTTGAACCCATCCGTACATATCCTTGACGTTCGGCCAAAATGATAATACGACTTTCCCAAACTAACTCATCTATCTATGCGAAAAATGAATACCCAGCAGCTACCAAACACTATGCCTTGGCGTTAGGTCAAAATAGATAGCTTGAATACTACTGAATACCCAAATGAAATGACGGAGGGCTACGAATGGTTTTGGCGAAACCGTGAACGTAGTGAACTTGATATGACCGAAGGAACCTGATAGCTTTTAAAAGGAGTGGTTAAAACTCCGCAATTTAAAAATATCATCTGTTTTAAAATAACCGAGTGGTTTCTTTTAAATTGTTCCAACGATTCATCTTTTGGTTTATTTTCTTTGCATTATAAATAATGCGTCCCATCATTAACCTATCATTGCAGAAAACAACGAAAATACAACGTCCTCTTGTGCCATCCGCATTCGTCACTGGGTCCCGTCATCACCCGTTACGTTACTTAACTAACGGCAGAGCGGGGGCTGGGCTAGCGCGGGTGTAAAACATAAGTGACGTCTAAATAGCTATCATATATAGATATTGTACATTCGTCTGACGCAATAATAGGCATTCCAGATCTCATATGAACTTTATTGGATTTGCAAGCAATCCGCGTTTGTTTAGAGCCTGCAACAAAATACGGATTACATAGTTGTGATGAATAGCCATTACCCCACCCTAGACCCCAACGGGTACGGCAAACTACTCGTCAAATACCCGAAGTGAAGCGGTCTCCCTCAACAACGTGAGTAGGCCACTAAACACTTCAAAGTACCCGGTAGTTTGTGCACCCCACCTTGGGTCTATCCTAGGAGCAAAAAACAGTAAAAAGAAATAATACAACGGTGGCTACAACCGTAACCTGGATGTGCCCCGCAAAATAATATTACAACATATTACAATTACATTGAATGAATGAATATAACAACCCATCTCAAACCCCGGCTAATCATCACAATAGTCCAATACAGTTCACAACCACAAACAGTAAAAACCATTACAGAAATGTGCAACCCCCTGCCAACCGACATACTAGCAGTTAGGGGAGGTTTACGAACACATTATACAATCACAGATATAATCAAATTAGCAAACATCGCAAGATTTCGATCGTGCAAACACTTTAGATTCTACTCCAATACTTCTTTGTGCACCTGAGACTTGAGCAGAAAAATAAACAATCCAGAAAAGACAAAAACATCACAGTAGAGCCACTGGAAAAACTTGGGCTGAATCGGCTCCAACTCGGCCGCGGATCCGCGGCGGATCGGTGGGATCGGCCGCGGTTCCGCGGCTGTATGGCCGATTCAGGAACCCAATTTTTTTCAGTGTTCTTATATTTCTCTGTAGGTTATTCTGCAGGTCCCTGAAAAATTTTTAGAGCCTGTTTTAAAATCGACAGAAACTTAGTGAAATCGATGTCTTTTTCGGTTCGTTTTGCGTTCGAAATTCATGCAACTTTGCTAATGAGTTAATTGTTATTTAGCGAGGCTCTGATACCACTGTAAGTCAATGTACAACACCCCACGACTTACGGGGAGGCGGAATAATGAAAAACGATCTTGTTTTAGGCGTAAACATCGACTAACCGAGAATCTTTGCTAAACTATAACTAACAAGAATCATAGAAGTTAACAACTACTATGAAAAGTGATTATACCTGATGAACCGTGTCCTTCGTCTTTTCGTTCTCCACGTCCTCTCCGGCCTTCTCTAGGTAGTAGATGATCCACCCGAGAGCTTTACTTCAAGCTTCACCTCTAACTTGAGGTAACTAGGTTTCTTAAAGTGCTAATCTAAGTAACCTAGGTGATATAGAGAAGGGTTATGGATTAAGTAGTCTAATCTAATCCTTGGTCTCAACACATGAGAGGGGAGGATTAGGGTTTGAAGAGAGAGAGAGCTTGAGGAGAGAGAAAGTGAGCATGAGAATAAGAATGAGATAATGATCTATCATAATATATATGAAGCATTATTATTTATCCATAAAAGAAAATAAAGGATTTAACAACCATGCTTCATAAATACAAATGGGTGATTCATCTCCATGAGTCATTAAGAATTTATGATGCATTAATGACATGGATGAATCACACAAATGAGTCACTAATCTCATTTAATGCATATGCCACCTTAACCCTCAAGTCACCATCTTCTAGAAGCTTCTCGCGAAATTACGAGAACGCCCCTCCTATTCGTGAAAACACGGAAAAACTTTAAACTGTATAAATCCAATAACCGGATACTAGAAACTGGCTTAAACCAAAGCCGGCTAGTAAAAACTGTCCGGATGTCGTACGTGCGTAAACACACGTATGCGTCCGAACCCTTGTCGTAAAACCATACGACCTCTATATTGTTTCGCCTGGAGTAGGGAAACTCTCTGTGTGGGACTCTAGAGACTCGACTACTACGCTGGCAGTGGGTTTAACCACAGACCGCAAGCAGCACTAGCTGTACGTAACGGTCCCCAGGTAGATGTCGATAAGAAGGCCGATGAGGAAACCCATCCGAACTCGTACTGAGTCTGATGTGACAATCTCCGTACAGTCCGGTCTGTTCGTCTAAGACTATCGCATATCGGGCCTAGGGGCGGCAAGCGTCAGTCCCCTAATAGCGGTATAAGTCGTGTCGGAGTGAAGCCCATTACACCCTGAGAAACTACTGGAACCTACCAGTAAATCTCGCTTGCCCTGGCCAGGGACTTTGAGTAATGGCTCTCTGACACAGCGCGATATCAACTCCCAATACCAGGAGAGACGAATCCTGTCTAACCGCCACTGCCTCCAAGTGCTCGGGACTGCACCCAACTGCTACCTGTTTGCACGACTCCTTTGAGTCGTGGTAGGATAGCAACCTAAGAACAGTGGGACACACTCGAGGCGAAGTAGCAGTGTCAAGTCTGCGGACTATGCTGTACTCATGTCACCTGGGAACTGTTAACTGACGACTGGTATAAAACCAACCTACAGTTCCCTGCGAGTCCTGTCCGGTGTACCCGTAACCCAACGAGCACCTGTATACTATCTCCAGTACGACGTACTGACGGCTGTGGGACAGACCATCTCCCCAACTGGGATGAGAAGCGTACACACTAGTCTACTCCGGAGTATCGATACTCTGTCTCGATAATCCTACGACTAGGGACCTGAATAAGGATGTGCTTGTAGACTACCCAGCCCCCACTAGTGTGACTGCCATCACAACGCTGGTAGTCAAGAAAGATCCTAAGAGCTCTATCAATACGTATACTCACATATTAAGATAGAAAAACCAGGTAGCATACTACCATGTTTAGCAAGACTGTTATATACATGTGAATATCCCAAGCTTCCATTAAGTAATATACAAACTAGTATGATACAATAATGGCCCCTAGGGCATATACACTAACAATAATATCAAGTGCATCTATAGTGCACGAAAATCTCTACCCAGTGCAACTAACATGCACGAATGAAAATCCCAATCGAGTGCATCCGGTGTGCACAAAATCACATCTCATATCATGCGCCCAATATGCACGAAAATCCAAATCAAGTGCATCCGTCATGCACAAATGAAATCTAAATCAAGTGTATCCGACATGCACGAATAAAATTAAGTCAAGTGCATCCAACATGCACGAATAAAATCTCAGTCATGTGCATTCGACATGCACGAATAAAATCTAACTCAAGTGCATCTGATGCGCATAAAATCCAATACCAAGCGCCTAATATGCGCAAAAATCCAACTCAAGCGCATCAGGTCCGTATAAAGCATCTAGTGCAGTTAAGCGCACGAAAACGAACGTCAAGTGCAAACGCGCACTAAAACATAATCTGGTGAAACAAATGCTCAAAGACATAAATCGGGTGCAACCAAGGTACGGAGTATAAATCTAGTGCAACCAGTGCACGAAATACCAATCTGGTGCAACCAATACACAAAATATAGTTCTAGTGCAACAAATGCACGGAAACTCATCAATAACTCAAATGCGTATGAAAACAACACCGAGTGTACTAAGGTGTATAAAATCATAAACGTGGGCAACTACGTACACAAAACACGTATCAATGCACTGCAAGCATTTGTGAGCTATACCGAGTACAAAAATCAAATCGAGTGCGTATCACATGCACAAAATCAAATCCACTGTATGAAATCCATGAAATCATAAACACGTGCAGCTAAGGCATAAAACCGATATCAAGTGCAATAGATATGCACAAATCGCAAACCGATGTAGCGGCGTATAAATATAAATCAAGTGAAATAACTATGCACAAAATGTAAATACCCAGTAGGTGCAGCCATGGTGCACGAAAACAATATCTTGAAACTCAATCATCAAAACTCAAATCCCAGCGATATAAGTGTGATACTCGTATTACAAACACAAATCGCAATAAATGACAGAGGAGGTGGAGGGAGAGGGCATCCATGGTGAAGGAGATAAGAAGAATGATGAAGATGAAGATAATGAGCCAAGGTCAAAGAACCCCTCACCCTCTCTCTCTCTCATGCCCATACCACATGTCATAATGTTTTCCCCCCTTTCTCTCTCATCACTTATCCTCTCATGTCTTCTCTTTTCTTTTCCTCACAAATAAAACCAATACCCCAATACAAATCAACAAACATTCAACAAAATGTAACATGTCATGGTGCACTAAGCATGACTAATTAAAAAGACGGATTTGGCATAATCACGATTAGTAGTGCACTAATCAATTTTTATTTAAACTGCATATAATTAATTTTAAAAATGCCAAATCCAATAAATATATTTTTAATAAATTAATCATTTTAATCTCCAATTATTTCACAAATATTGGTATATATTTATACTATTTTACGAAAACCCCAAATTCACAATTTGAATACTTTTCGCGAAATATATTATTTTAATATTATATTCCAAAAATAATATTTTATATTTTCTGAAATGTTACAGTATAGGACTAAACTAACAATACATGGGCTAGGTTATAGGAAGTGTGTGCTACAGACCAAACCCCAACACTAATACACAAAAAGGGCCCGGCGAGATGTCCAAAATACCCGGCGTCGCCGATCATGATAGGGACATTTGGGCTCGTTCTCTGGTGGTGGTTTTCTAGTAGTCTAATTAGGTCAGTGTACTTGCTTGATTTTCTCAGAAACATCCCAAGTTGCTCTAGATTCCCTGTAGTCCTCAAAATTTTCACAAAACTGACATTGGAAAGATCTAAACTCAAGTTTTGGGGTCTAGTCTCTGGTTTGGTCCATAAAATCGACACTACAAGGGTTGTGGTTACTAATTACACTCAATTACATCCTCACAACTCATAATATCACCTATACTCAACTTGGAATTTCCAATATCACTAAACCATATTAGCTTAACTCTAAACTAAACTAAGACATTAAGAAAACTAAAAACTTAACCAGACGTGAAGGGTTATACCTCATTTGGCAACTCAAGAATTTTCTTGGGTTGCCCAAAGTGTTTAAAATCTTGACTTTCTCCTACCATCATGCTTGTAGTGAGCTCGTGCACAAAATTTGTGAAGAGACTATAAGGGTTTGTGGTGGTTTGTGGGGTGGTGCAAAGTGGTAGAGAAGGTGGAGGAAGGAGGATGAAATCAAGAAGAAGAATAATGAAAGAGAATGAAGGGTGAAAAAGCCATCTCTCCCTCTCTCTCACACTCTCACACTCTTAAGCCCATGCCCTCCATGCTCTTCTTTGACTTTTGTTTTCTTTTCCTTTTCTTTTATCTCTCATCTAAATAAAACCAAATAACACAAATACAAATGAAACAACATGCAACCAAAAATGTAACATGTCATGGTGCACAGCCATTGATATATAAAAATACGGATTTGGCCTAATCGTGATTAGTGGTGCACTAATCAAGTTTAATATAAACTTGCATATAATTAATTATAAAATGCCCAAGTCCAATAAATATCTTCTAAATAAATAAACCATATTAATCTCCAATTATTTTCCAAATATTGGTATATAATTATACCATTTTATGAAAACTCCAATTCGCAAATCGAATAGTTTTTGCGAAATATATTATTTTAATATTTAAATTCCAAAAACAATATTTTATATTTCTGAAATGTTACAGGGAGGGACAAAGTTTTTGTTTGATTGAGGGAAAGAATTGTTATTAGGAGCAAAATTGTTCCCCAGATTTTGGAAATGTGGTGGTGGTTGGAAGGGTTGCTAAAATTATTGTTGTGGTTGTTGTTGTTGAGGAGGAGGGGGACCTTTGAAAATTGTTTCGTCTTTGAAACTGATTTTGGTGCCAATCAAAATTAGGATGAATCCTCCATCCTGGATTATATATTGAAGAGTAATGATCGTTCCCTGGTCGTTGCTGAAAAGAAGCATTGGTTTGCTCTTGACCTTGAGATGGATGATACAAAGGGCACTCTTCAGTCACGAGTGATGGATTGGAACAACAACTGCACACATTTTTAAGGAGAGAAACTTCATTAAGGGAGGATGATGAAAATTTGCTTTCAATAGCTTCGAGCTTCTTCTTCATCGCGGTCATCTCTGCTTTCATTACGATGGAAGTATCGAGCTGATAAACTCCTGCCCTAGATAAAGATGAAGATGTCGTCGTTGGTCTTATGCTCTCCCACTGCAATGTTTGTTCAACTAGATCTTCAATAAATTGCTAAGCCTTCTCGTCGAATTTAGACATGAAATGATATTGACAAATGGTTTCCAACATTTGTTTTGTTGGTGAATTAACACCCTCATACATAATTTGGCAAAGTTTCCATTTTTAGAAACCGTGGTGAAGGCATTGAACAAGGAGATTTTTGAACCTTTCAAAGCATTTCCAAAATGGTTCAGTGGGAAGCTGGGCAAACTGATTGATCTCGCTCCAAATGCGGGCAATTTTATGATTAGGATAGAATTTCTTAAGGAACGCTTTTACAAATTCATTCCAACTCGTGATGGAATGTGAGTAGGTGCTATAAAGATGCTTCTCCGCAAGATCACAGAGGGTAAACGGGAGAATACACAAACTCATAGTATCGTAAGACAGTTGGGCAATACTCATCATCAAGAAAATGTTTTGGAATTTATTAATGAAAAGGTAACCATCCTCAGATTCAAGCCCGTGGAATTTAGGAAGCAAGTTGATGGATTGGTGTTTAATTTCAAAATTATCTCTATTAGCTGGTGGAATGAAAAGAAGTGGGAAGAGGAGCGCGGGTAGGATAGCATCGGTCTTGAAACGCGATGCGTGGTGGTTCTCCTTTGGGAGGTGGTGGAATTTGTGCACCAAGAGGTGGTAGCATCGTAATGTTAGGAATGGTGGAGTTGTTTGTGTCAAAACTCGATGGAGATCTGTCCAACTCGGGAGACGAAGTGAGAGAAAGAGAAGGTGAAGATGTAGAAATATCGATGTCGGAGTCGATAATGGAGGCATGGACTAAGCGGGCGTTAGAATCCCTAGCCCAGCCGGACATACACTAAGCAGTTTTAGTGTATGTAAGAGCATGCAAGAAAATGAGGGTGAATATGGAAAAATTTATATATTTATTTATTTTTTGGAAAAATAATATGAAAGGAAAGGGACTCGACGTCAACCAATCACAAACAAGGTGCACAAATAATCCTTAGATCTATGATCACCTAAGTCCAATACTAGATCGCTCCTACACTTCCAAAGGACAGATTCCAGGATCAATCCTCCATTGCCTCTTTATTAACCGAATGGCCTGGAAAGTGCAAGTGATGAAGGGAGATTTTCCAAAGCTTTCACCGAGTTCCTTAATTACGGAGAACCTTCTCAATTTGCGATACTTTCGTCTCTAACACTCATTAGACACCACACGATTAATGCAGATAAACAATAGATTACCCACAACCCTCTCTTGTCCTAATTGAGCGTTAATGTCCATAGAGGTTTGGTCTAGATATTTTTTTAATTAATGTAGGGTAATGCATATGCTCGTTTGTGATTTTTGGGGGCTAAGGAAGGTTAATGAACTCCTTACCTAATCTTGTTTTGGGTTACTTGCCCCTTAAAATCCATATTAATTTATGCAAAGCAATTTAACAATCAAAAAATCTAAAACAAAAAAAAAATTGGCAGCGCAGTTTTGCAAAGAATCCTGTAAAAGAGAACAGTTTATTGGAGCTGAGAGGGGGTCTCTGGAGAAAGGAAATACTCACAAAAAATTTTAAGGCATGAAGCCACCAAGACACCGCGGTTTAGCCGCAGATTCCTCTTGTGTCGCCATGGTTTAGCCGCAAGAGTAGGGCCAATCTGCCCCAAACTTTATCACTGAACTCCACTTCCTCTATGGTTCTAGTTCCAGCCTTCTGGTTCTCTATTGGATAACTCTACATACTTCAGAATTCCCTGCACATTTGCACAAAAATTTTCAAAAATAACAAGAAGGGTTTTTATTATTTTTATAGTTTTCTTAGTTTTGAAAAATATACACAAATTAACCCGAAATGACAAGAAGAAATACGTTACCGTCTCCCCGGCAATGGCACCATTTGATTGATGTGAAAAAAATCTTTTAATGTTTCCTAACTACTGCAATCAACACGGTGTCTCATAAGCTAGCCGCGGTGAGTACGTGTCGTCTACGGAGAGAAGGTAACTTATAAATCTTGTTTTAGACGAGTTAAATGAAAAAGGTTGATGCATTTGATTTTAATCTGAGTGAGTTGAAAAATATGAGAGAAAGAACTCATTAGGGTTAGGATTAGGTAGATTAAGAGATGTATTAAAAAATACTTTTCCTTTAGCCAATTATTGAATTGATGCTAAGATAATAGAAAACAATGCGGATTAGGGTTCTTAAAGGGGTACTAGTAAGTTCCCTCTATTAACCCTTATCCTTCCACTGTTTGTTCTTATCTAAAGCCTTCGGCAATGTTAACCACAACTTATCTCGAAAATTGGGTCGCAACTATCATGTAGGGATAGAGTGCCCAAAACGAGAGAGATGTGTTTTATCTTTGCAAAAGTTTTAAATTCATATGTTGGACAAAGGGAAAGTGTAAGGAATTTTTCCATCCCTCAAACTCCCTTTTCCTAAACACTAACGAGCGAAAAAATTACTCACCCATTAAATCAAATTAAAATAAAAAGGAAGAAAGAAGAAAAGATTTAAAAAGAATGATTAAAGCTAACTTCTAGGGCCTTTACAAAAGCAAGGAGCAACCTTTGAGTGTCATCGCTTTATTAAAGATCAAAGAGATAAAAAAAGAAGGAAAAACAAATTAAAATGCCAACAATTAAGATCTATGAAATTAAATATGATGCATGATAAAATAAATAAAGAACAAGACAAAAATTAAGAAAACCTTTCTTTATTGATGAATTGAATCTTCTACATAAATTTAATGGCTAAGAAAGAAATACAAAATTCGAATTACTTTTAACCTACAAACTAAACCTTAGATGCCTTATGTTGGGTATTGCTCCCGTGTATTTATAGGCTCTGAAAGATGAAACCCTAGTTTCGATATCGATGTATGCGAAAAGACGATTATGCCCTCGAAACCCTAGCTTCTGCGGCCATAGTCACAATATTCATGAATTATTTGGCGAATTCGTGAATAATTCACGAATTTTTAAATGGTCGATTAAATCTCGCCGTTGGCGAACGATTCGAATTATTCGCGAATTACTCATGAATTATTCGCGAATTATTCTTGAATAATTCGCAAAATCATTGAATAATACACAAAAACAGCGAATAATTCGCAGCATCAAAACCCAATGCCTCGTATATTAATTTCTTCCTTGAAATCCTTCCCGAACATTTCCTAAATACTTGCTGAATCTTTCCCGAATACTTTCCGATTTTTTCCGAATAGTTCTCCGGATCTGAATTTTCGACCTCGCCGAATTAATCCCGAATGCCGAATTTGTAACTATGTCTGCAGCGCAAACGTCGTGGTGGATCCGTCGCGTAATGACTTGGGATTGCGGTGGTTTCGCCGTGACTTTGATGAGTTGGGCCTCCAGTGTTTTTCTATATTCTTCTCGCTATTTTAGAAGGTCCTTGAGCATATAATAACTTGATTTTTCTAACATAGAATTTTGCAGGTTAATTTGTTGACTTTGACTGGGTTTGAATCGGTCCGGTTTTAACTTGAAAAGTCTGTCATCCGCTCTAAACATGTTTCCCTGCACTTATGTAGCAAACAAGAATTAAAAGCACTAAATTATAAGCAATATTATAAAGAATGTGTGGTATTGATATGCAATATTTTGATGTGAACAATAGGGGTCAAGGCTGTGCTCGTTTTTATTTGGCCTTGTTAACACGTTTTTGTAGTGGCTGTTTAAGATTCCCTCATTTGTGTTGGCTATGTATGCCCTAGAGGCCATTATTGTATGTGTGTGTGTATATATATATATAGTGGATACTTGGATATATGTATGTATAGGACAATCTTGCTCGATATGATTGTATGCTAATTGGTTTGTCTATATCTTAACATGTGTATATGTTTTACTTGATATTACGTATCGTTAATACATGTTGATAAAACCCGTAAGATTATTTCTTGACTACCAGCGTTATGATAGCGATCATATATGTGGGGGCTAGGTAGTCAATAACACATCCTTAAATGTCCCTAGTCATGGGAGTATCAAGACTGGACATCTATATCCGGAGTTGACTGGTGTATGTTGGTCCCACAGCCATTGATCTTTGGCACCTAAGATCATATACAGGTGATCACTGGGGGTGAGTACACTAGACGGGCTCGCCGAGAACTTCTAAATGGTACTATACCTATCGTCAGATAGCAGTTCTCAGGTGACATGAGTACAAGTTATTCTTTAGATCCGAGATCGTCATTTGTCTTGTGTGAGTTCCCACTGTACTTAGATTACTATCCTACCACGGCTCTACTGAGTCGTGCAAACATGTTTTAGTTGGTTACAGTCCCGAGCCATATGGAGGCAGTGAGCGATTGTTGGGGATTCGTCCCTCCCGGTATAGGGAGTTGATATCGCACTGTGTTCGGTTGGCCAGCACTATAAGACCTTGGATAAGGCAGTTGGGATTCACTGATAGTTAGATCAGTAGTTCCCGGATTGGTCCTGAACCACATCGGCATGAATTATCAGGTTATTAGAGTATGACGTTTACCACCCCTAGACCCGGTAGGCGATACTCTTAGACGAAAAGACCGGACTGTACAAATATTATTACAAATAGGCTCATTAGGAGTTCGGATGAGCTTGCTCGTCGGCCTTCCTTTTCGACAGGTACCTGGGTAGCCGTTTCGTACAGTTGGTGCCGCTAACATGCTTTTGGTTAAACCTACTGCCAGCGTACCATCGAGTCTTTAGAGTCCCACACAGAGGGTTTCCCTGGTTCAGGTGAAATGATGTGGTAGCCGTATTTTGATACGTACATGATTCCGATCAAATGAGTGTACTAGCTATCCGGACTTTTGATCGGACGGTTGGTAATACTAGCCGGCTTAGAATTAAGCCGGAATATTAAATTAGGTATTGATATAATAATTTGCATATATATTTTATATGTATATTCTAATATTATGTTCATTGTATTATTCTATCTCTTTGGGTATTCGTTTTTTAATATGAATACGGGTATGTATATACGGTAGAGTGTATTCTGTATTTATACGGAAAGACATTCTAGAAAGAGGACACCTCATTTTAATTTATCCATTTACTTATTTAAATGGAAATGATGCGGAGAGATGAGGTGGATAAGAAATGGTGAGAGGCATGGTTGAATAGTTTAGACAAATGAATTTTAATTCATTTGTCTACACTAGTCAAGTATGGTTGGGTTTTTAATATTGCAAAAATGATTTATCAAAACCATGGCTATGTTTTTCTCTCACTAGTTTTTCTCATTCCACCATTTTCTTTCTCTCTCCCTTTCTTGAGCTCTTCCTCCTTCGTCTTCCCTACACTCTCTGTGTTGAGAATCAAAGGTGGAAGAGAGGTAGAAAAATACTAGAACAACTCACTACATCTCTAAGCATCCTATTGTAGCAAGTTAGGATCTTTAGTTGCTCCACTTGATTATTAGTGTGGAGCTAGAGCCTTGAACGAAATCCCTCGGGTGGATCATCTTCGACAAAGGGAAGACCGGCGATCAAGCTCGATCACGGAGACTCCGATGAGCTAAGGAAGAGGGTTGAAGACCGAAGGATACGGATGGTATAATCCTTTTCATAGTAGCTAAAATCTCTTTGTAGATTTCTAGTTTATATGTTTGGTTTAGATTCTACGGTTTGTAGTTTCTAGCGTCTCTAGAATTTTTGTTTTTCGTTCCGCATAGGCCGCGGTTGTGGCGGCATGGGAGCTAGGAACTCTAACATGGTATTAGAACCACCCAAATATATAAACTAGTTAGTTATGACGTTTGAATTCCACCGTTTTCGTCGCGCAAAAATTGCTGACAAAAACAGTCCCGAAATTCCATGTTTTAGCATTTTTGCACTCCTCGTGGGCTCACGGTTTCGACCGAGAAGCCGTGGGATGTTGCGTAGGTACCCTAGGGATCCTGCATGGGGGCCAAAGATCTGGCCCACCCCTAGGACCACCATGAGGTGGCCTTGGGGGTGGGGACCCAAGACTACCCCAAAAGGGTAGTCTCGGATCTGCTCACCCTGTAGGCCAACTCATGGTGGTCTCCGGGGGTGGGTACCCCCATAGGCCCCTAGGCGATAGTTAATTTTGGGTACTTCGCTTCCACATGGGTTCAGGCGAGTTTTGAGTTCGTTTCGACTCCCAGATTGGTTTAAAATAATGGAATTTTGGGGTTTAGTAAACTGTTTTTTCCGGTTTTGGAAAAACTTGTTGTGTTTGCTATTTGTGCGCGGAATTCTATTATTGTAGTTTTATGCTTCTGTGATGCGTATATGTATTGTTTAACGTCTTCTAATCACTATACATTGATTAGAAAGGGTTACACACATCTTGTTTACTTGTGACGTTGCTTGTGATATCTTTGTGATAGTTTCGACAGATTGTCGTGATGGATAGCTTTTTGTGCAATGTCTGTTGCACAGTTTTGAATTCATTTGTATATTCATTATTGCGAGCAAGTGTCTGACATGTGGACAGCCGTTTCTGGAAGTTTTTATATTCTTTTATTGGGACACGGCCGGATTGAGGTCGATGTCACCGTTGTATATTATTTCTTTTCTGTACTAAGATAAACCCCGCGGCGGAGTGCTCGAGTAGCTGGGTTTTAGAAGGCAGCGGGCCTCCATCTCATTGCATTGAGACCAGGGTGTCTTACTCTAGAATTGGCGGGCTATTTTCCACACCCGTAGAGGGTATAGGATGACCCACGGTGGAGAGCTCAAGTTATCGGATTCCATGAAGTGTTGGTTGCCCGCTCACTTCGTTGATTGGGGTTGCCTCGCTTCTGAGATTGGCAGGTAACTTTCTGCACTCGTAGAGATCTTGGTTCTACTTTGTACAGGCTATCCACACGACCGGGGAACGTCGAGTTTCATTTGCGGCTCAAATGAAACCCGGGCTCCTAGATTATCCGCTTTTCTATATTGCTTATCGCTTTTCTGTGACGTTGTTTATATCATCCCTGAGATGACTATATATTTATATATAGATAAATAAATGTTGTATATGTTTTGCATCCGCGCTAGTCCAGCCCCCTCTCTGCCGTTAGTTAAGTAACCTAACGTGCATGACGGGGCCCCGTGGCGAATGCGGATGGCCTATACGTACATTCAATTTTCGTTCTTTTCTGGTATGATAGGTTTTAATTGATGAGACCGCATTAATTTTGATTAATGCAAGGAAAAATAAACATAAAAGATGTTGTTGGAACAAATTTTTCAAAAAACTATAGTCGTATTCTTTGGCTTTGCATAGAGGTATTCGTTTAGGAATATCTTGCACCTCATTCGAGGAGGCAAGAGCCTAGATCACTTCATAGGGAGTGATCTCTTGAGCAAAAGTTTGTATTACTATAGATTACTCGGTTTTCTTCAAAACCACAAGTTTTCAAAAGTGAAGTCTAAATCACTCCTTTTCAAAACTATTCGGCTCCTTCAACGATATCAAGTTCAATACGTTCACAGTTTTTTGCCAAAAACCATCCGTAGCCCTCCGTCATTTCTGATAAATAGCACATAGTATTCATTCTTTGTTTGTTAGCCAAAGTCAAAATATTGTGAATGGTAGCTACTGTAAGTCCACGTTACCTCTCCCCGTACTTACGGGCTTGCGGAAATGATGAAAAACGATTTTTCAAGAGGTGGTAACATGGACTCAAAATACTGATCTTTGTTAAACAACTACCTAACAACCTAACTAGGAGTTTTACCTACTCGGTTAGGGGGCTATACCTTTCTTGAACTCCTTCGTCTTCAACTCTTTGCGGTGTATGGATCGGCCTCACCTCGTCGTCTCCTTGCGCTGAAGATGGATCCACCTGAAAGCTTCTACCTTTGGCTTCTTCTTCGAACTTGAAGAAACTAGAACACTTGGTTTGCTAAACCTTGTGAACTAAGATGAGTAGAGAAGTGATTTGGTTTTTCTTTTATCTCTAAGGCAATGTTTCTCAACTCATGAGAGGGAGTTGCCTTGAGCTAGAGAGAGAGCAAGAGGAAGAGCAAGAGGGAGAGCTCAAGCAAGAGAGAGAAAGCAAATGAGAGAATGAGTAAGTCTTTTGCCATCCAAGCTCTCATAATCCAAAACCATCATAACAAATAATAGTAATCAAGTATTATGTGATGGTTCAATTCAAAATGGCCATATCATTTCATGCACTCATTTTGCAAAAAGAAACAAGCAAGCAAAAGTCTTTGCCATGAAATGATAGCCATTATCATGATGATGGTCAACTAGTCCAACCTAGTCAACCGGTCAACAAAGTCAACAAGTCAACAAAGTCAACCCCTCAACAACCATGTCACTATAATACTTAATTAATATTATTGTTAATCATATTTCTTATTCTCATTAGGGTTTAGCAAAAAGTCAACAGTCAACAGTCAACAACCCCAATGAGAATCCTCTGCCTCTGTCTCTCTGTCAACTGTGCATACACACCCACATCCGCGTTCCGAGGAACACGAATACAAACGAGATAAAACCAATCCCAAAACGTACACTAGGATCTGTCTTAAACCAAAGCCCGCTAGTGTTAACTATCCGGACACTAAACGTGCACAAGTGCACGGATGTGACCGAACCCTGTCGCAAAACCATGCGACCTGTCGCAAAACCATGCGACCTCTACTCTTTTGCCTAAAGGCGAATAGCTTTCTGTGTGGGACTCTAAAGACTCGACACTACGCTGCCAGTGGGTTTAACCACAGACCGCAAACGGCACTAGCTGTGCGTAACGGTCCCCAGGTAGATGCCGATAAGAAGTCGGACGAGGTGAAACCCATCTGAACTCCTACTCTGCCTGAATGTGACAATCTCCATACAGTCCGGTCTGTTCGTCTGATAACATCGCATGGCGGGCCTAGGGGGCGGTAAACGTCAGTCCCCTAAGAGCGGTACAAGTCGTGTCGGAGTGTAGCCCAGAACACCCTGAGATAACACTGGAAACCTACCAGTATATCTCGCTTGGCCTGGCCAGGGACTACTTGTGTAATGGCTCTCCTAGACACAGGCCGATGTCAACCCCCAATACCGGGAGACACGAATCCTGTCTAACCATCACTGCCTCCAAGTGCTTCGGGACTGTACCCAACTACTACCTGTTTACACGACTCCTTTGAGCCGTGGTAGGGTAGTAATCAAAGTACAGTGGGAAGACACTCGAGGCGAAGTGACAGTGTCAAGTCAGCGGACTAAGATGTACTCATGTCACCTGGGAACTGATAACTGACGATAGGTATAGTACCAACCAACAGTTCCCAACGAGTCCTGTCCAGTGTACTCGTAACCTAACGAGCACCCGCATACTATCTCAAGTACGACGTACTGACGGCTGTGGGACAGACCGTCTCCCACACTGGGATGAGAAGCGCATACGCTAGTCTACTCCGGAGTATCGATGCCCTGTCTCGATAGTCCTACAACTAGGGACCTGCATAAGGATGTGCTTGTGGATTACCCAGCCCCCACTAGTGTGACTGCCATCACAACGCTGGTAATCAAGCAAAGATCCTAAGGGCTCCACTAATGTGTATAGGTGATATACTAAAATAAACACATGTACACATTAAAGTAGAAACAAACCAAGTAGCATACTACTATATTGAGCAAGATTGTCTATACAAGGTGAATATCCCGAGCTTCCATTAAGTAATATACAAACTAGTATGATACAGTAATGGCCTCTAGGGCATATACACTAACAATTTCCCACTTGCACTAAGGCCATGTACTGGCGTATCGAAGACCTATCATCTCGATCAGCCGCTCGAACTAAGTCTGAGGTAAGGCCTTTGTGAGTGGATCAGCAGTGTTATCTTCCGTAGAAACTCTCTGAACCTCGATCTCCTAGCGACCCACGATCTCCCTGATCAGGTGATACCACCTCAAGATGTGTCTGGATCTCTGATGGGACCTGGGTTCCTTCGCTAAAGCTATAGCCCCGTTGTTGTCGCAATACAGAGGTATTGGATCAACAATGGACGGAACCACCTGAAGTTCAGTTAAGAACTTCCTTATCCAGACGGCTTCTTTTGCGGCATCTGCAGCAGCGATATATTCCGCTTCCATCGTTGAGTCAGCAACGGTTTCCTGTTTGGAACTTTTCCAACACACCGCCCCTCCATTGAGGGTAAAGACATAACCCGACATGGACTTGGAATCATCTTTGTCACTCTGGAAGCTGGAGTCAGCAAAGGCCTCGATCTGGAGGTCTTTTCCGCCATACACCAAGAACATCTCCTTAGTCCTTCTCAGGTACTTGAGAATGTTCTTTACCGCTATCCAGTGTTTCTCCCCAGGGTTTGACTGATACCGGCTTACCACACTCAGTGCATAAGCTACATCTGGTCTAGTACACAACATCGCATACATTATAGAGCCTACCGCAGAAGCGTAGGGTATAATAGACATGCGATCCCTTTCCAAATCAGTCTTGGGAGACATCTCTTTGGAGAGGGTGATCCCGTGACAAGCCGGTAGATTACCGCGCTTCGAATCTTCCATACTGAATCTTTTCAGTATGGTGTCGATGTACCTGGACTGTGGGAGTCCCAGTATCCTCTTGGATCTGTCACGATAGATCCGGATCCCCAGAATGTATGAGGCATCACCCAGGTCTTTCATGGAGAACCTGTGTGACAAGAACCCTTTGACAGATTGTAGCATAGGAATGTCATTTCCTATTAAGAGAATGTCATCCACGTATAAAACGAGGAATACTACAGTTCTCGCTACAAATCTACTATAGATGCATGGTTCATCTGGATTTTTGATAAAGCCAAATTCTTTGACCGTCTCATCAAAACAGATGTTCCGACTCCGCGATGCCTGCTTTAGTCCGTAGATGGACTTAAGCAACTTGCACACCTTTCCACTGCTCCCACTCTGAATGAAACCCTCTGGCTGGTCCATATAAACACACTCCTCTAAATTTCCATTTAGAAAAGCGGTCTTTACGTCCATCTGCCAAATCTCATAATCGTGGAAGGCAGCAATGGCAAGAAGGATCCGAATGGATTTCAACATAGCTACTGGAGAAAAGGTCTCGTCATAGTCCAAACCAGGTCTTTGACGAAAACCTTTTGCAACCAGTCTAGCTTTATAGGTCTCAACCTGTCCATCTACACCAATCTTCCTTTTGAAGATCCACTTGCATCCTACGGGTTTTACCCCATCTGGAGCAACGTCCAACATCCATACTTTGTTGGTGTACATGGACTCCATTTCGTTCCGCATTGCATCCAGCCATTTTACCGAGTCAACGCTCTGAATGGCCTGCTGGAAGCTAGTCGGCTCATCACTATCAATGATGCAATCCTCTCTATCCCCGTCTATGAGAAAACCGTAGTATCTCTCGGGCGGATGAGACTGCCTACTACTCCTGCGGAGCGGCGCAGGAATGTCATGATCTTTTGAACCCTCTGGTTCTACTAAGCTTTCAGTAATAGCTCGTGGTTCTGGAATTTCTTCCAGTTCTATTGCGCTCCCACTTATCTGATTCTCCAAAAACTGAGTTTCCAAGAAGTGGGCATGCTGAGAAACAAAAACCTTTTGTTCCTCTTCGCAATAGAAGAAATATCCCTTGGAGTTCTTTGGATATCCCACAAACTTGCACTGTACTGAGCGTGCCTCGAGCTTGTCCGCATGCTGCTTTTTGACAAAAGCTGGATATCCCCATGTCTTAATGTGATTAAGATAGGGTCTCTTCCCACACCACATCTGATATGGTGTAGTAGGCACAGTCTTAGTTGGAACTCGGTTCAAAAGGTATGCAGCTGATTCTAGTGCATATCCCCAGAATGATCGCGGTAACTCAGCGTTACTCATCATGGACCGTACCATATCCAATAGGGTGCGGTTCCGTCTCTCTGATACACCGTTATGTTGCGGAGTGTATGGAGGAGTAAGCTGAGAGAGAATTCCATTCTCTTTTAAGTAATCCAGGAACTCGGCACTCAAGTATTCACCACCTCGATCAGATCTCAGTGTCTTGATACTTTTGCCGGTTTGTTTTTCTACTTCATTCTTATATTCCTGGAATTTTCCAAAGGCTTCGGATTTATGTTTCATTAAGAAAACATAACCGTACCTTGAAAAGTCATCCGTAAAAGTAATGAAGTAAGAATAACCGCTTCGTGCATGCGTAGACATTGGACCGCACACGTCGCTGTGTACGAGTCCCAAGAGCTCGCTCGCTCTTACTCCGTGTCCAGTGAACGGAGTCTTTGTCATCTTTCCTTTGAGACAGGATTGACAAGTGGCATACGATTGATATTCGAACGGATCCAAATATCCTTCTGTATGTAACTTCGTCAACCTTCTCTCATTGATGTGACCCAGTCTACAATGCCATAAGAAAGTCTGATTTATTTCCGGAGACTTTCTTTTGTGTGTATTCTGGACATTGAAAATATGTGGTTGGTTTAATACGTATATACCATTGCTTAATGTACCTGACCCAATCAGAACTTGATTAAGGTGAATGTTTACAACATTACTTACAAACGCAAATTCATAACCTTCTTTAGAAATCAAAGATATAAAAATGATATTACAAGTTGCGTTGGGTACAAAAAAGCAATTACGTAAAACCAAAACATGTCCATCTGACATTCCCAGGTGATAGTCCCCCACGGCCTTAGCATCCATGCTAGCTCCGTTTGCAACTTTGAGGGTCATGTCACCTACCTTCAAAAACCTACGCTTTCTCAACGCCTGCAAAGAATTACAGATATGAGATCCTGATCCGGTATCCAATACCCAGGAAGTAGAGTTTATTGATAGACAGTTTTCAATAACATACACACCTGAAGCCGAAGCCGCAACTTGCTTCAGATCCTGTGTTCTGGCCTTCCAAGCTCTGCAATCTTTCTTCCATTGTCTACTCTTATGACAGTAAAAGCACTCTTCCTTCCCCACAAGCTTCCCCGCTATCTTTGTTGCCTTTGCCTTTCCCTTCGTATCCACTTTACTAACACCGCCCCTTGGTTTGGCGGGGGCTTTCTTCTTCTTTCCCTTGGCTTTCGCCTTGGACCTAGAAGAGGAAGATCCACCTACAAACAAAGTGGATGTTTCCCTACCTTTCTGTAGGGTGCCCTCTGCACTCCTCAGCATGTTGAGGAGCTCTGAAAGTTCAACTTCCTTTTCTTGCAAGTTGAAATGCAGGATGAACTGGGCGTAAGTGGAAGGAAAGGACTGAAGAATCAAGTCCGTATAGAGCTCATTCTCCAATGTGGTCCCAAGGTCCGCGAGCTCCTCTATGAAGCCAAACATCTTAAGCACGTGTTCCGCTACCGATGATCCGACGGCCAACCTTGCCGAAAACAGCTTTTTCGACACTTCGTATCTGGCGATACGAGATTGCTCTCCATACAGTTCTTTTGTATGGAGAAATATGGATTCGAGGTCCATATTCTCGTGTCTCCTCTGATGTTCATTGTCCATAGAGGCAAGCACGAGGCACTTGGCCTTCGCGCAATCGATTTCCCAGGTCTTATGGATTTCCCTATCCGCGACGCTGGTTTTGGGACCTGGGACAGGGGGAGCTTTGGTGGTAAGGAGATACCCCAACTTGTCATAAGTGATTGCCATTTTGACATTCCTGAGCCAATCTTTGTAGTTTGGCCCTGTCAGTATGTTTTTATCTAGTAGTAACTTAAGTCCGATCATGATGTTTGGTCGCTGCAATTAGGAGAGAGAGAAGAAACACTTTAGCATGATGCTCTTGCAAGTTTAGAGTGGTTTTTAATTTGTCTAAACAGGATGGCTCCCACTGTCTCTCGAATCCCTCCTCAAACCAAAAAGGAAGAATTAGTCAGGATCAATCTCACCGTACAATACTTGCTTAACCGTTCGGCCAGGCTAGTGTCGGTACTTCGAGGGAGGTTTTCCAACGCTTTCGTTAAGTTCCTTAATTAAATAACCTATTTTCCCTGTGGGCGTAGTCCCGCTAACACCTTTCTAGACACCTACTTGGTTTATAGCATTGATCGTTAAGTGAGAAATTTCCCGAGGAGTAGCATATACTCACAGTAGAATCGAGATCCAAATATCATCGCGTGACAAAACTGAAGGAATCCTACCAGAATCATCACACTCCAAATGGTATGCAGCGCTAGCAAGTTTCAGTTCTTTTGAAACTCCCGATGTGGATTTTTTCCCCATGCTCTTATGACCTTGACTTTGGCCAAAATATCATAAGTCACAAGTCAAGTTCTACCCGTCATTCTCCAGGTTAATTTGAACCCACCCGTACCTACCCTTGACTTTGGCCAACATGGCAGTACGACTGTCCTAAACCAACACATCTATCTATGCTGCACATGAATACCCAATAGCTACCAATCACTATGCCTTGACTTTGGCCAACATACATAGCTTGAATACTTATTGACCATTCATGTGAAACGACGGAGGGCTACGAATGGTTTTAGCGAAACCATGAACGTAGTGAACTTGATATAATCGAAGGAACGAGATAGCTTTTAAAAGGAGTGGCTTAAGCTCCGCGTTTAAAAGTTATTTTTGAAAAGAAACCGAGTGGTTTTGAAAGTGTTCCAACGACTTTTACTTGGTTTATTTTTCTTGCATTAATTTTAATGCGTCTCATCATTTAATCCTACCATTGCAGAAAACAACCAAAATATGACGTATGCTTATGCCATCCGCATTCGCCACGGGGCCCCGTCATTACCCGTTAGGTTACTTAACTAACGACGGAGCGGGGGCTGGACTAGCGCGGATGCAAAACATAAGCAATGTCTAAATAATATCATATATAGATATATTGCAATGATAGCCATTTCAGATCACAGATGAACACATTGGATATACTAGGAATCCGCAATTCGTACGAGCCTGTAACGAAAAACGGATTACACGGTCGCGATGAATAGCCAATACCCCACCCTAGACCCCTACGGGTGTGGAAAACTACCCGCCAAATATCCGAAGCGGAGCAACCTCCCTCAACGACGTGAGTAGGCCACTCGTCACTTCAAGATACCCGGTAGTTTGTGCACCCCACCTTGGGTCTATCCTAGGAGCAAAAACAGTAAAAGAAATTATACAATGACGGCTACAACCTCACCCCGGTTGTGCGGCCAAAAACAATATTACATCAATTACAAATTTACATGAATTGAAAGAAAAAGAAAAAACTCTCATCTCACAACCCCCCGGCTATTCATCCGCGACAATCTAATGAATTCATATACACATACCATCAACATTACAGATCACAGATATGTATAACCCCCACTAATCGACATATAGCGATTAGCAGACGTTCAATACATATAACACATCACAGATATAAACCCGTTAGCTTTAGTCTTTAGAAACTCGATCAAAATACGGTTTTTTAAACCCCAAAAACAAATTTTGCTTTCTGTAAAATCTGGGCTGAAAAAACATACTCCAAAAATCCCAAAATACCCCATAAAGTATACTGCAGTGAAACCGATCCACGGCCGAGTCAACTCGGCCGCGGATCCGCGGCAAGAAGCTTTTCTTGCCGCGGAACCGCGGTGAGTTGGTCGGTTCTGTGGATCGTTTTTCTGCAGTATACTATAAAAACCCTGAGTCGATTTTTGGTATATGTCCAATAATTTTTACAGCAGTTTAAAAATCGACAGAAAGTTTGTGTTCCGGGCGTATTTCGGGACTTTTTCTCCGATCGAATTTCTAGTTACTTTGCTAACATGTTAGATAGTGTTTAACTAGGCTCTGATACCACTGTAAGTCCACGTTACCTCTCCCGGTACTTACGGGCTTGCGGAAATGATGAAAAACGATTTTTCAAGAGGTGGTAACATGGACTCAAAATACGAATCTTTGTTAAACAACTACCTAACAACCTAACTAGGAGTTTTACCTACTCGGTTAGGGGGCTATACCTTTCTTGAACTCCTTCGTCTTCAACTCTTTGCGGTGTACGGATCGGCCTCACCTCGTCGTCTCCTTGCGCCGAAGATGGATCCACCTGAAAGCTTCTACCTTTGGCTTCTTCTTCGAACTTGAAGAAAATAGAACACTTGGTTTGCTAAACCTTGTGAACTAGGATGAGTAGAGAAGTGATTTGGGTTTTCTTTTATCTCTAAGGCAATGTTTCTCAACTCATGAGAGGGAGTTGCCTTGAGCTAGAGGAAGAGCAAGAGGGAGAGCTCAAGCAAGAGAGAGAAAGCAAATGAGAGAATGAGTAAGTCTTTTGCCATCCAAGCTCTCATAATCCAAAACCATCATAACAAATAATAGTAATCAAGTATTATGTGATGGTTCAAGTCAAAATGGCCATATCATTTCATGCACTCATTTTGCAAAAAGAAACAAGCAAGCAAAAGTCTTTGCCATGAAATGATAGCCATTGTCATGATGATGGTCAACTAGTCCAACCTAGTCAACCGGTCAACAAAGTCAACCCCTCAACAACCATGTCACTATAATACTTAATTAATATTATTGTTAATCATATTTCTTATTCTCATTAGGGTTTAGCAAAAAGTCAACAGTCAACAGTCAACAACCCCAATGAGAATCCTCTGCCTCTGTCTCTCTGTCAACTGTGCATACACACCCGCATCCGCGTTCCGAGGAACACGAATACAAACGAGATAAAACCAATCCCAAAACGTACACTAGGATCTGGCTTAAACCAAAGCCCGCTAGTGTTAACTGTCCGGACACTAAACGTGCACAAGTGCACGGATGTGACCGAACCCTGTCGCAAAACCATGCGACCTGTAGCAAAACCATGCGACCTCTACTCTTTTGCCTAAAGGCGAATAGCTTTCTGTGTGGGACTCTAAAGACTCGACACTACGCTGGCAGTGGGTTTAACCACAGACCGCAAGCGGCACTAGCTGTGCGTAACGGTCCCCAGGTAGATGCCGACAAGAAGACGGACGAGGTGAAACCCATCTGAACTCCTACTGAGCCTGAATGTGAAAATCTCCATACAGTCCGGTCTGTTCGTCTGATAACATCGCATGACGGGCCTAGGGGGCGGTAAACGTCAGTCCCCTAATAGCGGTACAAGTCGTGTCAGAGTATAGCCCAGAACACCCTGAGATAACACTGGAAACCTACCAGTATATCTCGCTTGCCCTGGCCAGGGACTACTTGTGTAATGGCTCTCCTAGACACAGCGCGATGTCAACACCCAATACCGGGAGAAACGAATCCTGTCTAACCATCACTACCTCCAAGTGCTTCGGGACTGTACCCAACTACTACCTGTTTGCACGACTCTTTTGAGCCGTGGTAGGGTAGTAATCAAAGTACAGTGGGAACACACTCGAAGCGAAGTGACAGTGTTAAGTCAGCGGACTAAGTTGTACTCATGTCACCTGGGAACTGATAACTGACGATAGGTATAGTACCAACTAACAGTTCCCAACGAGTCCTTTCCAGTGTACTCGTAACCTAACGAGCACCCGCATACTATCTCAAGTACGACGTACTGACGGCTGTGGGACAGACCGTCTCCCACACTGGGATGAGAAGCGCATACGCTAGTCTACTCCGGAGTATCGATGTCCTGTCTTGATAGTCCTACGACTAGGGACCTGCATAAGGATGTGCTTGTGGATTACCCAGCCCCCACTAGTGTGACTGCCATCACAACGCTGGTAATCAAGCAAAAATTCTAAGGGCTCCACTAATGTGTATAGGTGATATACTAAAATAAACACATGTACACATTAAAGTAGAAACAAACCAAGTAGCATACTATTATATTGGGCAAGATTGTCTATACAAGGTGAATATCCCAACCTTCCATTAAGTAATATACAAACTAGTATGATACAGTAATGGCCTCTAGGACATATACACTAACAGTTATATGTTGCTTATCTGTAGTATAGATAGATGCATTGGTTTAGGACGGTCATACCACCTTGTTGGCCAAAGTCATGGGTGTGTACGGGTGGGTCTAAATTAATCTGGATAATGACGGGTAAAACTTGACTTGCATTTTATGATTTGTTGGCCAAAGTCAAGGTCATAAGCATATGGGGCAAAAATCACATCGGGAGCTTCAAATATACATGAAACTTGCTAGTGTTGCATACTTCTGGAGTATGGTGACTAAAGTGGCTTCCATCTAAGTTATCATATGATGATAGTTGGATCCCGATCCCACTAATGAGTAGGATTACTCTTAGGAGATATTTTTCACTTCACAATTAGCTAACCTATCAGGTGTCTAGAAAAGTGTTAACGGGGCAATGTCTTTGCGGAAACAAGGTTTATTTTAATTAAGTCCGTACGAGAGCACGAGGAACCTCACTCGGAGTACCAACACCCACCTGACTGAACGATTAGCGAACTTGTAAGGTGTGAATGATCCCAACTAGTTCTCCTTTTAAGGTTTGAAGGAGAATTCAAGGAAATAGTGGGAGCCATCCTGATTAGATTAATTAAAAACCAATCTAGTTTTATAAGAGCGCACGCTGAGTATTTCTTTTCTTTCTCTCCAGGTAACAACCATGTCACGCCTTAATCAAGATAATAAAATGTATGACTTGACCGGCTCAGATTCTTATTCGGGGCTGGGGAACGTCGATTCGGCTCTGACTTATGACAAATGTCACGAGCTTGAGCAAAGGAAAGAGGATTATATGAATTCCTTGATGACCACGGTAAAGAAGAAGCATACTATTGCATCTCCTTCAGGAATTCTTGTTATTGAGAATTGTTTTTCGGTCAGTCCTACCTCCTGGGTACTAGATACCGAATCAGTGTCTTAAATCTGTGATTTATTACAGGGACTGAGAAAAAGTAGGAAGGTTAGACCTGGTGATATGTCTCTCAGAGTAGAGAACAGAGCACAAGTTGATGTTGTAGCCGTCGGTGAATATCACCTAGTATTGCCAAGCGGTAAGACTATGATTTTGAACAACTGCTACTTTGTACCTTCCATGCTTTACGACATCATATCAGTTTCTTTACTTGATAAAGATGGATATAAATTTTTTCTAGATAGAAATATCATGAGCATTTACCTTAATCAGGTATTGATTGCAGAAAGTACATTGTGTAATGATATATATGTTCTTAATCAAAAAATATACAAAACACACGCAAGAGGAAGTGTTTAGATACGAACAAAACCGACTTGTGGTATTGTAGACTTGGTTATATCAATGAGAAAAGACTAGCCAAGTTGCATAAAGATGGATTTCGGAATTCGTTCAAATTTTCATTTTATGAAACTTGCTAGTTCTGTCTCAAAGGAAAGATGACCAAATCTCCGTTCACCAAACATGGAGAAAGAGCTACAGAGCTTTTTGACTCATACACGGTGATGTATGTGGTCCAATGTCTATACATGTAAGGGGTGGATTCTCGTACTTTATTACATTCACTGATGATCTCTCTAGGTTCGAATATGTATTTCTTATGAAACAGAAATCTGAAATTTTTGAGAAGTTCAAAGAATATTAAAGCGAAGTAGAGAACCAGACAGGAAAAAGTTTCAAGATCCTTCGATCTGATCGAGAAGAGGGGTACTTGAGTATGGAATTCCTTCACTTTCTAAAAGAGAATACTATTCTCTCTCAACTTACTCCTCAGTATACACCACAGCACAACGGTGTATCGGAGAGGAGGAATCGTACCTTATTGGATATAGTTTGCTCAATGATGAGTAATGTTGAGTTGCCTCTTTCATTTTGGGGATATGCTCTTGAATCAGCTGCATTCTTATTGAATAGAGTTCCGACCAAATCAGTGCTTACCACGCCATATGAAATATGGGGTGGGAAGACACTATATCTTAATTACATTAAGATATGGGGATGTCCTGCTTTCGTTAAAAAGCAGAACCCGGATAAACTCGAGCCACGATCAGTATTGTGCAAGTTTGTGGTTTACCCTAAGAATTCAAAAGGATGTCTTGTCTACCACACCGAGGAACGGAAGGTGATTGTCGCTCGCCACTTAGTCTTCTTAGAAAAAATATTTCTTGCAAAAGAAATTAGTTAGAGCACGGTAGAACTGGAAGAAATTCTGGAACCACTGTCACGCCCCGCTTCCCAGTATACGGGCAGAGGACACGACGAGGCCACTACGTATTTACTCAGAAGTAAACACGCTGAGCTTATCTAAGCAATATAAAATGTAATATACACAAGATACAGGATGTAAATGAACATCAACTTTATTTATTAACATTCTTCTTACAATACATCTGAAAGTAAATACAAGGAATGGAAAACAATGCCTAAATAGTGGCATAACAGAAATGGAAAATACAGAATGTAAATGTGTACAGGTAACTAGAGCTCCGGGTCGAAGGCTAACTGATCCAAGTCCTCGAAGGTAGGCTCTCCTGAAGGTCCGAATCACCTAACGACATTCCAAAGAAGAAGAAAGAGAATGTCGTCAGCGAACAAATCGCTCGGTAAGTTCCGTAAATAGACAAGAATGGAATAGACAGAATAGAGAGTATATTGTTATAATGTTGTATTTAATGTTAACGCTGTTATTTGTAGTTTGGTACAGAAGAGGCTAGTGTATATGAGAGGAGTCCAACTTTTCCCGTGGACTAAGGTATAAGGAGCACAAGGAACCGTTCAGCCACGGTACAACGGCAATTGAATTCAGGTTAGGTGTATTATGGTTACAGTCTCGTGCCACTTTTAACACCTTCCGTACCAGTCTACCCCTTATAAACCCCGCGATGTCTTGATTGTATTGTTTGTATTGTTTGAATTGTATATTGTATATAGATAGATGACTTGCCGAAACCATGATATCAGTAATGGAACGGATGGATGATCATGTAAATGGAATATATCCATGGTTCGGTTCGGTCAATATAGATCGATTAGATTGAATAGATTGAGTATATGGATTCATATTGAATTGTAGTTTTGTAATTTCATACTTGAATCATATTCAGGTCAGATTGATTATGTTGAGACTCAGTCTAAGTCAGACAATTAGAAAAGAAATTGAATCCTGAATTAGGTTTTGGTGTTATCAGTAACTGCTGCACATAGACGGCAGGATTTGTGTCTTTTTCAAAGAAAATTACCGTGTTGATAACACCGTTTGTTAAGTTGTCTACCTTAAATAGGCAAGCACCCATATCTCCGGCTCCCTAAGACTCAAGAGACCGGTCCCACTTCAACCTATGTTTACTAGAGTCCTTATTTTAATTTAGTATAACTTGAGGGGGTTTTATGTAAAAATAGTTTTGTTTTACTTTCAAAATATAGCTTAAGTATTTAATTATCGTCTTTAGAGTTTTCATAGATATTTCTTTTATTCAATGTGAAATTTCTAGTGAATATGACCTAGTTTTTAAAGTATAAGGTATTTATTTGAAATATTGAAATTGTATGGTATTTTCTTGTAAATGTGATGTTTTTCTTGAATTTTGGAAATGTGGAATATTATAAATATTAAAATAGATATTTTGATATTAATTACATATATATATATATATATATATTAAAAATATAAGTTTTATTTATAATAGAAATCACATTTTTCTAAAGAAAATTGTATTTTAAATCTTTCGAGATCGTATGCTCCTTGCGGAGGTCTGCATCTCACTCTACTAAGCCTGAGGATGTGCGATAATCCGCACCATCCCGAACGGGTTCCCCAAAATGGGTTGTAGAGGCGCAATTGCAAAGATTTGTTAAAATACACTTCTTGTAAAAAAAGGTTTTATAAGTTGAAGGTAGTTATATGTAAAGTCGTGTTTTCCTAAATCTATGTTCTCAAATTCCATCGTGCTATGTTGGATATGAGTGTTGTGAGGAGGTAGGTCATTACCTCGTGAGCTATCTATAGGTATAACAAGGAATTATGATGGTTTATGTCGAAACTAAATTATATGGTATTTTTCTGAAAATGTATAATAAAAGTTACAAAAATGATTAGTTTGATGTGCAACTTGTTTTATTAAGTTTGTTAATGTTTAATTAACAATATGTGATGATATGAAGGTATCTTGATTAAGAAAAATTATAGTTTTTAAAGAAAACCGAATCGGAAGTCGGACTAACACCGCTTCCGTCGGGTTTTAGTTTTGAATGTTTTTAGATAGAGAAGAGAAGAAGAAGTAGGGACTTATAGGATGATTGGATAGAGGAGGGAAAGAGGAAGAGGTGGAAGTTGCCGGTGCGTCATTTCGTTGTCGGAAACTTCTCGGATTGCCGTCGGAAGTTCGTCGGAGCTTCGCCCTTTTGCTAACTCCACTTCCACACTAAAGACTTGGGAATTTTCTTGAGAGTTTGGGCAGGGATTTGGGAGTGAGGAGGGGGGATTTGAGGGTGGTATTTATAGGAAAAATTAGGCTTTTAGGGTAGTGAAAGGGTGTATTAAAAATTTGTATTAAAATGGATTAAATGTGTATTTTAATGTGCTCTGTAAATGTGCAGGAAAAACAAATAATACAGGAGTTATCGGGGGAGTCCAAGAGTCGCCAGAGTTAAAGAAAAATGGGGGTTGGACCGAGTTGAACCGGCGGCGCCGGACGAGTCAAGCGTTTCGCCGTCCCGAGTCGGGCGACTCGGGCCTCGTCTTGATGCCACGTGTCCCTGACGCTTGGTCTAGCCTCGTGGACACGTTTGTTTTAGGCTGTGACTCTTGGTTTTACGGGTTGTGCACGTGTAGACTCTTGGGCTTCTAAAAGATTAAAAAAAATTTATATAAAAATAATGTGTGGCTGATGGGATTTGAACTCTGGTGCTTTGGTTCAGCAGTGCAAGGTCTTACCAATGAGCTACAAGCTCCTTCTTGCCGTTCTAAAGCAAAACAAACTTATAACTTGTGCTCAGGCTCAAGTACCCCTTTCTGTATTTTTGAAGAAAAAAAATTGTACAGAAATTTTAGGGTTGTTACAACCACAAACTGAAGCTGAAGATTTGGTAGAACCTCAAAATTCAAGAATCCCGAACGAACTCCAACAACTCCACAGATCTAGTAGGATTTCTCATCCTCCTGAGAGATACTACGGTTTTCTCATAGACGAGAATCAAGAGGATTGCATCTTGGAAAAAGATGATCCTACTAGTTTCAAGCAGGCCATTACTGAAAGTATGTCTTAGCACCTCTACTAGGTTTATATGAGTATCAAGTATGCAATTTTAAAAATCTAGAGATCTAAGTATACTAAACAAGAATCGAACTAGAGAATTAGGGTTTCAAAGTAAGCAAACTACATTCTATACTAAGTGAAATGAGTTTACAACCATTTTAGTCTAGTCCTTCACTTCTAAAGCTCCGAGTGGTAGTCTCTAGAACTCTTCTTAAGGCTCCACTTGAAGAAAGGATCGAGCTTGCTTGTTGTCTTCGTTGCCGAAAATGATCCACCTTGAAGTCTCGCTCACTCAAGCTTACACTTCACTAATCAAGGTATTAGTGAAGTAAACAATCTAAACTAATGGGCTAGATGTATGTTGATGAAGTGGGAGATTTACTCACTAAAATATTTTTCTCTTTTCTTTTTCTCAACTCAAGAAAATTCTAGAGATGAGATGAAGAAGGAGATCAACTTGGATGAGTTTTGAACTATAAGCTAATGAGATAAGAATGAGATTGATAGTGATAAATATCAATGAATAAATCCAAAAGAAAATAGGTGAGTCATGGCTTCTCAAGGCTTCTACAAGCTACTTAAGAAAATGACACATTTTCTTTTCTTTTAATTCATTAATCCAACCATTATCTTCTCATCTTTAACCTCATGTGTGATTCTCATACATCCTAGTTCTATATATCACCATGATACAATTACAAATACATACATACATACATACACACACACACACACACACACACACACACACACACACACACACACACACATATATATATATATATATATATATATATATATCACACACACACACACACACACACATATATATATAAAGAGAAGAAAATCTTAAGTGAGCTTAATATTAGTTAATATATATCAAATTATTAAATCAACACTTGATTCAATAATCTGGTTATATCATATATAACCAACTAATATCATATATATATATATATATGTATATCATAACATTAAATCAACACTTGATTCAATTATCCGGTTATTTCACATATTACCGGCTAATATTCAATATTAGATATTAAATCAACACTTGATTCAATAATCCGGTAATATCATATATAATCGGCCAATATCAAATATATATTAACATATATATATATATATATAATCATTGAATCAACACTTGATTCACTAATCCGGTTATATCACATATAACCTGACTGATATCAAATATCGCTAGATTAGAATACGGTATCACATACTCGTATTCAATCAATCTCCAGCAAATATCTCCATACGTGCCCTACTTCGTTTCGCTTGAGCTAGGACACCTCTATATGGGACTCTAAAGACTCGTCAATACGCCAGTAGTAGGTAATGATCACATCAGATACCCACAAGCCGTCAGCGGTACTAGCTGGACGTAATGGCTACCCAGGTATTGAACGAATAGAAGATCAAGAAGCAAACTTGTCCAAACTCCCGTAAATCCTGTAAGCAACACTTACCATACAGTCCGGTCTCTTCGTCTCATATGTCGCATATCGAGTCTGGAATCGCCAGACCTTAATAACTTGATAAGTCATGCCGATGTGTGGCCTATAGCCTTTCGAGAAACCACTGATAACACTTACCAGTAAATCTCATCAGCCCTGACCAGGGACTTGCTGTTAAAGCCAATCGAGCATAGCGCAACATCAACTCCCAATACCGGGAGAGATGAAACCCCTCCTATCGCTCATTGCTTCCATATGACTCGGGACTGTACCCAAAATCCACATGTTTGCACAACTCCTTTGAGCCGTGGTAGGGAGGAAATTAAAGCATAGTGGGAACCACACAAGCCACTATGACGATCTCGAGTCTACAGACTAACCTGTACAAGTGTCACCAGAGAACTGCTATTTGACGATAGGTATGGTACCATCTAGGAGTTCTTGGCGAGTCCTGTTCGATGTACCCATTCTCTAATGAGCGCTTTTGCACAATCTTTAATGTCAAACACCAATGGTTGTGGGATCAACCATCGCCCTATATAGGGTCAAGAAATATACACACTAGTCTACTCTGGAATATCGATACTCCCTCGACTAGAAACTGTTAAAGGATGTGCTTGCAGACTATACAAGCCCCACTAGTATGATCTGCATCATGGTCCTGGTAATCAAGCCAACATCCTAAGGGCTTTATCAACATGTATCAATGAGATACTAAACTAAAACAAGTGTACATGTTAAGATAAAGAGCAATCAGATAGCATACTATCATGTCGAGCAAGAAAGTCATCTATATATATGTCCAAGTATCCACTATAATATACAATAATGGCCTCTAAGGCATACATATTCTTAACAATTACCAGTAGGGACTCTGATAAATGGCTGGATGCTATGTGATCCAAAATGGAGTTCATGTACACTAACAAAGTTTGGACCTTGGATATTGCTCCTCCTGGGGTAAAACCGGTTGGATGCAAATGGATCTTCAAAAAGAAGATTGGTGTAGATGGACAGGTGGAGATCTATAAGGCTAGACTTGTTGAAAAGGTTTTCGTCAATGGCTCGGTGTGGACTATAAAGAAACCTTTTCTCCATTGGCTATGTTGAAATCCATTCGGATCCTACTTGCCATTGCTGCCTTCCATGACTATGAAATCTGGAAGATGGACGTAAAACGGCTTTTCTGAATGGAAGTTTGGAAGAGTGCATTTATATGAATCAGCCGGAGGGATTCGTAGATAGTGGGAGCAGAGGGAAGGTATACAAGTTGCTTAAATCCATTTATGGATTAAAACAGGTATCGCGGAACTGGAACATTTGTTTTGATAAGACAGTCAAGAAATTCGACTTCATCAAGAACGAGGATGGGCCATGTATATATAAGAATATTATAGGAAAAACTGTCGTATTCCTAGTCTTGTACGTGGATGACATTCTCTTGATAGTAAATGACATTCCTATACTACAATCGGTCAAGTTGTTCGTGTCACAAAGGTTCTCCATGAAAGACCTGGGTGATGCCTCCTACATTCTGAGGATTAAGATCTATAGAGATAGCGTCAAAGTCCAGGTACATAGATTCCATACTAAAGAGATTTAGTATGGAAGATTCCAAAAGCGGTAATATACCCGCTTTGCATGGAATCACCCTCTCCAAAGAGATGTCTCTCAAGACTGATGAGGAGAGGGCTCGAATGAGCATTATACCCTACGCTTCGACGGTAGGATCTATAATGTATGCAATGCTCTGTACCAGACCAGATGTAGCTTATGTGCTTAGCATGGTGAGCTGGTATCAGTCGAACCCAAGAGAGAACCACTGGACAACAGTGAAGAACATTCTTAAGTACCTTAGAAGGACTAAGGAATTGTTCTTAGTGTACGGTAATGGAAACCTCTAGGTGGAGTTTTTTACCAACTCGAGCTTCTAGAGTGACAAGGATGACAGCAAGTCTGTCTCTGGTCTTGTGTTTACCCTCAATGGAGGGGAGATCTATTTGAAGAGCTCCAAACAGGACGCCGTTTCAGACTCGACGATAGAGGCTAAATACATTGCTGCCAACGATGCCGCAAAAGAAGCGATCTGGATAAAGAAGTTCATTACTGAACTTAAGATAGTTCCATCCATTGTTGATCCAATACCTTTGTATTGCGACAACAATGGGGCTATGGTTTTAGCAAAGGAACCACGATCCCATCAGAGATCCAGACACATCTTGAGGCGGTATCACCTGATCAGGTCGTAGATCACCGGGAGATCGAAGTTCGAAGAGTAGACACAAAAGAGAACACGGCGGAGCCATTCACCAAGTCCTTCCCTCAAGCACAGTTCAAAAGACTATTTGAGATGTTGGGTATGCGATACGCCAACAACTGGCCCTATAGCAGACGTTGGGTACTCGATGCATCAATATATGGTCTTAGTGCAAGTGGAAAATTATTGGATATGTATGCCCTAGAGGCCATTATTTTGTGTGTGTGTGTGTGTAGTGGATGCTTGGACATATGTATGTACAGGACAATCTTGCTTGATATGATAATATGCTATTTGGTTTGTCTTTATCTTAACATGTGTATATGTTTACTTAATATTATATATCGTTAATACATATTGATAAGGCCCGTAAGATTATTGCTTGACTACCAACGTTATGATGGTGATCATACATATGGGGTCTGGGTAGTCAATAAGCACATCCTTAAATGTTCCTAGTCATGGGAGTATCGAGTCTGGACATCGATATTCCAGAGTAGACTGGTGTGTGTGTTTCTAGACCCCGACGAGGGGCGATGGTTGGTCCCACAACCATTGGTCTTTGGTACCTAAGATTGTATACAGGTGCTTACTGAGGGTGAGTACACTGGACGGACTCGCCCGAAAAATTTTAGGTGGTACTATACCTATCGTTAGATAGCAGTTCTTAGGTGACATGAGTACAGGTTAGTCTTTAGACCTAAGATTGTCATTTGTTTCATGTGAGTTCCCACTGTACTTATATTACTACCCTACCACGACTCTACTGAGTCATGCAAACAGGTTTTAGTTAGGTACAGTCCCGAGCCACATGGAGGCAGTGAGAAATTGTTGGGGATTCGTCCCTCCCGGGTATAGCGAGTCGATATCGCACTGTGTTCGTTTGGCCCCCACCATAAGACCATGGTTAAGGAAGTTGGGATTTACTGATAGTTAGATCAGTAGTTTCCCGGATTGATCCTAAACCACATCGGCATGAATTATAGGGTTATTAGGGTCTGACGTTTACCACCCCTAGGCCCGGTATGCGATACTCTTAGATGAAGAGACCAGACTGTATGGAGATTGTCACAGATAGGCTCAGTAGGAGTTCAGATGAGTTTGCTCGTCGGCCTTCCTTTTCGACAGGTGCCTGGATAGCCGTTACGTACAGTTAGTACCGCTGATGCGCTTATGGTTAAACCCACTGCCAGCGTACTATCGAATCTTTAGAGTCCCACACAGAGGGTTTACCTGGTTCAGGCGAAATGATATAGTAGCCGTATTTTGATATGTGCAGGGTTCTGATCAAATGAGTGTACTAGCTACCCGGACTTTTGATCGGACGGTTGGTAATACTAGCCGGCTTAGGATTAAGCCGGATTATTAAATCAGGTATTGATTTAATACTTTACATACATACACACACATATATATATATATATATATATATATTTCGATATGTATATTCTAGTATTATGTTCATTATATTATTTTATCTCTTTGGGTATTCGTATTTTGATACGAATATGGGTATGTATATACGGTAGAGTGTATTCCGTATTTATACGGAAAGACATTTTAGAAGGACGACACCTTATTTTGATTTATCCATTTACTTATTTAAAAGGAAATGAGATGGAAGGGTGAGGTGGCTAAGAAATGGTGAGAGACTTGGTTGAATAGTTTAGACAAATGAAACTATTCAAGTATGGTTGGGTTTTTAATATTACAAAAATAATTTATCAAAACCATCGGTATGTTTTTCTCTCACTAGTTTTTCTCATTCCACCATTTTCTTTCCCTCTCCCTTTCTTGAGCTTGTCACGCCCCGCTTCCCAATAGACGGATACGGTGACGTGGCAGCCGCAACGTATTTACTAAAAAATAAATACGTTAAGCGTAATTAAGAAATATATAAAATGTACAATAATGACAAGTGATATAAAATAACAGCAACTTTATTTACATTCATCTTTACATACAAATGTTTGAAAAGAAGATATAAAATGATATAAAGCAGTGCCTAAACAATGGCATACAAAATGAAAGTAAGTACAAGGAACTAGAAGTCTGGCTGTGCCGCAAGGATTCAAGTCCTCCTGGCTAGGCTCGATCTCCTGAGAGTCCGGTCCTTCTGACGATCATTCCAAAGAAAGAAATAGACAGGAATGTCGTCAGCGAACTAGCGCTCGGTAAGTCCCAAAATAAGAAAGAGAATATAACAAGTAATGTAAATGAATATGTAAGTTGTACAGGTATATGATGGTTATTATAACGTAGTTATTTGTACCTTGATACAGAAGGTATTCATATATACGAAAGGAGTCCATCTTACCCCGTGGACTATGGTAACATGAAGTACAATACCCCGTCATAACCCACGGGACAACGGCATGAGAATTCATGTAGGTGTCTTTTAAGTGACCTCTCGTGCCACGATATACGTTCCGTACCAATCTACCCCTTTATCCCCGCGTAATGTATTGTATAAATTATGATTATCAGACTTGCCGAAACCATGGATACAAGTTGTTCAAGTATTCATGTTCAGGATGTAATCAAGTATTCAAGTAGTCAAGTCAAGTTATAACCATGGTTCGGTCAAGTCAAGTCAAGTATACATGTTTGATATTGATGTTTGATTTCAAGTATTCATGTTCCTGTTCAAGCATTCATGTTTGATATTGGATTCAGATTTGAATTGGATTCAGGTTTGAGTTAGACTCAGACTGAGTAAGACACTTGTAAACCGATTTAGTTCTTGAATTAGGTTCGGGAGTCATCAGTAACTGCTACATATGGACGGCAGGATTTGTGTCTTTTTCCAAGATAATTATCATTGATAACTCCGTTATGTTTTCTACCTTAAATAGGCAAGCACTCACTTTCTCCGGCTCCCTGGAGCGCAAGAGAATTGATCCCGCTTAAACCTATATTTACTAAAATCCTTAAATATTGTTTTTATATAACCCGGGGGGGTTTTATGAAAAAATATTTTAATATATTTAAAAAGTAAATCTCAAGGGTGATTACTATTACTTGAGGTTGTCATAAGCATGGATTTTAAGTATTTGGGGTATTTTAGTGATAAATACTTAGCTTGGAAAGTTCATGGTATTTTACTGTAAAACTTGCATTTTTGGTATCTTGATGGTATTTTACCGACATTTGTTAATTTTTTCATTTTTGAAAAAAATATAGATTTATTATATTTTGAAAATATGTATTAATAATTTTATATAACTTTAATTTTAAAAAATAATTTTATTTTATTTAGAAAATTCGTATTTCTTAAAAACCGTATTTAAATCTTTTCGAGATCGAATGCTCCGTGAAGAGGTCTGCATCTCGTTCTACTAGCCCAAGGATGTGCGATAATCAGCACCATCCATTAGCACGTTGATTAGTCTAAAATATTGCACTTTTGAATGAATATTTTCCCTACTATTGTTAAGGACTAGAAGGTATTTATTGTAAATATAGAACATATGTGGGTTTATTTGTAAAAAGTTTATTATCATATGTTTCTACATTATAATTAATAAAATGAGGGAAAATATATGCATATAATATTTAAATGAAATCTTAATAATTAAAATATGCATATCATATCAAATATTTCTAATCAATATTCTTAAGATATTATATTATATAAATGGTTAAGATAATATCTCAAGAATACCAAATGCTACTAATACTTTGATTTGAGATATTATGCAGGTACTAGCTCAGGTCTGGAATCCAAGTAAGAGATCCAAGTTAAATCGGGATATCGGAACCGAATCTGCCAAAATTTAGAAGCAAATCGAGAGATCTAGCAACGACAAAGACTCAGAGTATTATTTTCAGAATCTAGATATCAAAAGGTTCTCCACATGTCAACACAAGAAACCAGAAAAATCCCAAGTCATGATCCCACCAAACCGCGGCGGAAGGGCGGTCAAACGTGGCATTTTGCAGAGGTTCAGCGGTCAAATCAGGACCGTTGGATGTGAGATTTTGGGATCATGATCTTAACTGCATATATTCCTATATGAAATCTAGAGTTTCTGGTTTCAAGGACTATATAAGGGACCGAGAGCTGTACATTGAAAATCATCACCAAAGAGATCAAGAGATCCACGCATCCGAGTGATTATCATATATTCATCTACCTCCAACAAGAGAGAGATCTAGAGCAAACTAGGGTTCTTGTAATCAACTTTCTAAGGAGAATTATAAATGCAATAGTTGATTAATAAAAGTAGTTTTTATTTTATTTCTTTTTGCATTTAATTTCTGCACTTACTTTTACGCATTACTTTTCTGCATCTTAATTATGCTTTCATTCACCTTCATCCTCTCTTCTAAATCACTAGCCATAAGCGAGTAATTCCTAGCTTGCTATGGCTTGTAGGATAGGGTAGGATAATGGATGAGAAAACCTTTTAACTTCTTTTATACATTTTAAAGTTTATAAATTTTAGCAAAATAAATGTTAACCTCTTTATCGGGTGCGCTATCAATTTATTGATAGGTTCGACCACGATTTAAGATTGGTTGAATACTTATTTTTTTAAGATTGGTTGAATACATGAATAGAGATCAATGAAAGGACAAGGGTTAGTAGTGGGGAAACCCAAGTTTTCTCCAAGAACCCTAATCTACATTCATCACTATCGCTCTAGTTTTAAACTATTAAAACATAAAAAGAGTCATTTTTAATTATTCATCCATTACTAGTAAGTCCTATGAGCCCTACGAGCCTTTTTATTATAAATTTTATATCCGTTTTAAAATATAACGACAAACAATCACCCATCTTTTATAAACTCGTCTAAAGCAAGAAAAGAGTTCACGTTTCCCTGCGAACGACCCGTACTCATCGTGGCTAGCTACTAGCGACACCGTCTTAATTGCGGTTATTTTCGAACATGCTTTTAAACGATCAATCAAACGGCGCCGTTGCCGGGGAAACGGTCGTAATTTTTTTCTTGTTATTCGGGTTGATTTTTTATAAAATCCAACAAGCATAAAATAAACAAAACCACATCTTGTGCTTTTAACGATTATTGTGCGAGTTTTGCAAGGGAATCTGGAGTAATTGGAGTAGGTAAATAGAGATTTAGAGACTTTCAACTTAGACTAGAGGAGTATAGATGGGCCCTGATTGGAAGAATTAAAGTTAACCGCAATCAAGACGGTGTCGCTATGCAGCTAGCCGGTTGAGCACGGGTCGATCCACAGGGAGATGGATGTATGTCCTTTCTTGTCTTAGACGAGTCAATAAAGAATTTGTGTATGTTTGTTCAATCTAACCTATGTGTATTATTTGCAAGTATAAAGTTGTTAAGGAAATATACGAAAGTGTAAGCTAAAGATATCCGTACTCAAAACTTTTGAGCCGAGTCTTGACCAATTGAAGCTAGAGCAATCGGCAACAACGTGGATTAGGGGATTTAAGCGCGGTATTCGTGGAATCCGACTTATTTACCCTTGTCCTTCCGTTCTTGTCTCTTGCTTTCGCCTCCGGCCAAACCGAACGCAACCGGTCACGGTTAGGAATCACCGTTACCTTGTTAGGGTAGGGTTCCTAACGGAGCGCTTGCGTAACGTTTGGGCGGAGTTCAATGGAAAATAACGGGAAAAGGAAACGAGCAAAGAAACGTTAACTTACAATACCGTATTGATTCTTAACAATGATAATTACAACCATTCACAAAATGAACAAAAGAGAGAGAATAAAAAGAAAAGGGAAAAGAAAAGATTACAAGTAAGTAAGTGCATGAATTTAAATTGCAAGTAAGTAAAGCAAGGTAGTAAAAAGCAAGAAAGAAATAAGCAATAAAAAGAACTAGAAACTAGAACTCAAGACAAGCATGTGATCAATAGCCAACCCTTAAACTTGCAAGCTCAATCAAGAGGTTGCAAGATCAAGAGAAGGGTAAAGAATTCATGTGAAGTGAAGAACTAATTCCATAAGAAAATACAACCCTTGAGATCAATAACTAACCCTTAACCTTTCAAGCTCAATGAAGAGGTTGAAAGATCAAGAGGAAGCAAAAATCTCAAGGGGAAGCTAAACAAATAAGAATGATACAAAAACCCTCATCTTTATTCACATCCACTCAATGCTCTCACTACATTTCCATGGAGGAAGAATGAAGAAAAAGAAGAAGAAGACTAAAACCTAACAAAAAGAGGCTAAAGAATTTAACAAAGAATTCACACTTTGGTTTGGCTCAGATCCGGAGTATTTATAGGCTGTGTGCTGAAACCCTAGGGCCAAATTCTGACCCCATATGAAATACCAAAACTGCCCCCAAAGTTTCACACAGAGAGGAGCCATGATGGCCGCGGTTCCGCGGCCTAAGCCTGCTTAGGCCGCGGTTCCGCGGCCATTTAGGGGAGTTGGGTCAAGTGCTTTTCTTGGCTGCCCTGGTTTCCTTTTTCCTCGTGTTTGAAAACTTCAAACTGCACAAAATCTTCCAGAATAACTTCAGATTTCTAAGTCCAAGATTGCATTCTTTTCTTTACTTTTGACTTCCATCTCCCTCGAGCTCCGCGCACCCATTGATTCTTGTGCAGCCCCCCTCGTGCTCTGTGCTTGTCCGAGACACGAATGACCACTGTCATATATCTTGTCTCTGGAACTGGTACTCGGCACCGGACGGATATAGATGACCGGAACCCGGCTTTTATCTGCTGTGACAGATGTTCTGTTTTTGGTGTAACTGTGGAGATTTTATCTCGATTTGCAATATTTGTACTGGAAACCTGTAATCTGTAAATATGTAACAAACACGGATTCAAAGCACCTACCTATAAACACACGAGCATAAGATTGGGCGGTATAAAATGCAGTATTCTGTTGTGAACAAATACCCCCAGACTTAACTTTTGCTCGTCCCGAGCAAAACCAATTATTCACAAAAATAAAATCCTAACCGCACTTTTGCAAGGAACGCGATTGCACTGAGCATGTGCAACAAGCCGTTAAACCTCTAGGTGTCCCTAGTAGGAGGAGTGTTGTCTCCTGATGGTTTTCAGCGGATACTACCCACAAAATCCTGTCAAGCTAGTGTCATAAGTTAACATTGATTCTACTCCTACAGTTCAGTATTTACGTTAGAAATTCTATCATCCTAAGTTAGAAATATCCAACCCTTATTTTTCACACCTCCTATCTATTTAACCTTAGATCCTATACGTTCCAAAAAAAGTTTAGAAAGATGTTGGTTCTCCTGAGTTTTCCTTCTAAAGTGCGGCCTCAAATCAGGAATTTTTATCAACTTTACAGAAAACACAAGTCTTATTCTTTATTTCTATCTTTTATTCAAACATCGATTGTATACCCCTATGTGTGTGTATATTTGCACCCCTACACTCAAGAATTCAATTCAAGCTATAATACCCTTGCCCTAATACCTAATACTACTTCTTTTCATTAAGGATGGACGGATTTGCTCACACACCTTTCATGCGACTATTAATGCTTCTTGAGGCACTAACGACCGATTACTGAATGTGTGAACTTTAAAGCGTAAATAGCAGTTTCCAGGTCTTGACTTTATTCTATTTTTTCTTTTTCTTTTTCTTTTTCTTTTTCAAGACCGGATATATTTTTCAACATGCTCTTTTGGTGTTTAGCTTTAAATACCATTTTTTCTTTCATACTAGGTTTTCAGGCAAGAGTATTTCTAGGTATCCTCTACTATCCAAAGTTTCAAGGTGCGTGTAAGTGCAGTTTGTAGGGTATATACTTTCTAAATTTAAACTCAAGAAAAGAAACTATTTTTCAGACTTATCCTTCAGTAAAGCATCAATACTTTCCCTTCATCTTGACTTAACTAAAGAACTGAACTCAAGATTACTTATTTCTCAAAAAAACTGTAAGGACGTATACTTACCAAGTTTAAACAGAATGAGGGTTATTTTTAGGGTTTTCAATTCCTAAGCCTAGAATTTAGTTATTTCTATCATATCAACTAAACTTTCGGAATAAAGATCTAAGTTACCTTATTAGCTAACTTGACGACAAAGTTTTTATATTTTTGGAAAAATTTTCGATTTTTGTGGGTTTTTAATAAGGTATGCAAATGCAAAATATACAAATGAATGCGAAGGAAGAAAGCTTACCGAGCACACCCCCAAACTTAAACTTGACAGTGCCCTCACTGTCAGGCTATACCAAGAGGGTCAAAATTGTCGGTGCTCTCCTAAAAACAAATTATATACAAAAAAGGAAAACAAAAATATATACAAAAAAAAGTGTCCCCCCCAAACTTAAGTAAAACAGTGTTTCCACTGTTAAGCGTTGAAGTTCAGAATTAGGGGGGAAAGAAAACAGTATCAAGCTATACAAGGCCTTACACAGGCCAAAAGTTAACACCAACCATTCAAAAATTCTATCTCTGTAATATGCGGGTTGGTGAAAGAAGGCGGAGAGGTAAGAAATGGAGACTACGCGAGACCGTATGGAGGATGAAGCAGGATACGGTCTCGGTATATGAGAAGAAGAATGGAGGAAGGGGGAAAGAAGTGGAATACGAACTTGAGGGGGGAAATGGAGTGAATAGATTAGCACAATTTGTGATGAGCGATGTGTAAAAAGCGATTGTGCTAATCTATTAACCCGTCGAGAGATTGGGTCAAATCCCTCAAGATTCGTAAGAAACCATGAGTAAGCCGAACTCGGTAAACCAGACACAGGAAGTGAAAATGACACGGGTTCTTGCAATGTTGGAACGATGGAGAGGAGTGATCGAGGAGGGGTATCAGGTAAAGGTTCAGGAGGGTGTACACAGTCAATGAAAGGAACAGGATGAATTGGAAAATCCGACTCATCAATTATAACTGGTTCATCCTCAAAACTATCCTCAGAATTCTCCTCAAAGTTAAGCTCATCCATGCATATTTCATCAAAGTCCAGACGCATATGGGGTTCGGGAAAAACATTTAATGACTCGGGATGATGAATTGGAGAGAAAAACTCAGTCAAATCTACGGGTTCATCATCCAAAATAGACCCAGCGTCAATATCCTTAATCAAGTGAAAGTCAATTTTCTCAGATACCTCATCAAAAGCATGGATTTCAATCAATTTTGGTTCTAAGATGGAGGTGTAGAGGTCAAAAGGTTTGGGATTGGTTTCACTTGGCAAGGTCCCTTCACAATCTGGCAAATCAAACACTACAAAGTCGCACAACTCATTAATCATTCTATCTTCAATTGGTGAATCGTTGGGAACACTAGATAGATATTCAAAACTGGAGTTGTGGGAGTCAAGTTGAAACGGGTAGGTTTGATTTGGAAGGGTATACAGCTCACTCTCTCCACTCAAATTCACAGCCTGTCCTACCGCCTCTTCATACATTGGAAAATTTGGAGCTAGTTGAAAACTAGCTACCGGGTCACTAGGTTGTATGAGGGCGGCCATGGACGCATTCAAATCCATCATCTGTTGGCTTGACGCTACCCTAAAGTCTTCCAAGGACTGTTCTAGACTAGACATTGGTTGTGAAGGGGTTTCAGTAAAAGATTCAAAGTTGTTTGGATACTGAAAATTCCCAAATGGCGGTTCAGAAACAATGTCTAGGGAAGGTGAAAAAGTCGGGTAGGACTGGTAGGAATTGAATGGCTGGACAGGAGCAGGATCAACATTTGGATAAGAAGGTGAATGGAATTGTTGATCCCAAGAATTTGAAGTGGTGAAAGGAGTGAAAAATCGGCTACGGGATTGTTCAATACGTTCAGCAATAGACATTGGTCTTGTGGCTACAACTGGACTTTCAAAAGGGGTATCAACGCAAGAAGAGGTGAATGTTTGAAACGGTTGATACGAAGTGGATTGCGGGGTCCAGTTGTTCGTCCTAGACGCGTCTATCCGATCTTTCAGTGAAACTTTGGGCATGGAGGGGTCGTTCGATGTTCGGCCAAAGCAAGAACCGTAAGAAGTAATGTCTGGTTGTGGGTACCAAAGTTCGGCAAGAGTTTTGCGAGGTGGAGTACCCATGATATGAAGAGAGAGAAAGAAAGGTAGAGAAAAGGAGGGGAAAAAGAATGTGAATTTTTTTTTAAATATTTTTTTATGGTTATTAAAAGAATGAAATATACATACAAAAAAAATATGGACAAAAACAATCACGACACAAAAATACCACACACCTAATCGTTCTAGGGTTCACCTAGGTCAACAAGACCTGCTCGAGAACTTGATTGTCGAAGTAAAACTGTGTCGAGAAACGGGCTCAAGATACACTGATCACGAGGCCAGGTAAGTGCAGAGATAAGGGGAGGTTTTCCAACGCTTTCGCGAAGTTCCTTAGTTAAATAACCCTTTCTCTTTTGGCGATTTCGCCGTTAACACTTTCCTAGACACCCCGTAAACAATATACCGTTAAGCGAGGTTCTAAACACAGTTAACTTCTCCTAGTGAGCGCGAAGTCCTTAAGGCTTAAAGTCTAGTTTCTTTTAAATTTTTGTGCGGGTAAACGTTATGCTCAAGTTCGTGATTTGTGGGCCACGGAAAAGGTGATGAAATCCTTTACCGTATGTTGTGGGGTTCGCTTGCCCTTAAGTCCGTATTAATGTATGCAATGCGTAATTCAATAAAAAATCTATAAAGAATCAAACAATCGTTTTTTAGTTTAAGCGCGGCACTGCAACAAATACGGGTTAGTCAATTTTTAGCGTTTGCTAGCGAACTTGCAAAGAATCCTACAAAGAATAGTATATTGGATGCGTCGGATTTGAGAAGAAGGTGTTAGTAAAGTACGTACCGTTAAGTTTTTGGGTTAGGAAACCCCCGTTGAATCAAATCCGGTAAGCTTGAAAAGTTCGCTTGCACGGGTCAAACTACCCGGATCTTTGGCACTGTACTTCATAATCACCTTAACCTTGAACGTACACTTTGCTCCCTACAATCGCAGTTTGCAAATCCGCAAAAATCTGCACTCTTGCCCACAAAAATGATAAAAAATAACAAAAAGATTTTTATTTTTTTTATTATAAATATATACAAAATAGAATATTAACCCGAATAACAAGAAAGAAAATACGCTACCGTCTCCCCGGCAACGGCGTCATTTGATTGGAAGAATTAAAGTTAACCGCAATCAAGACGGTGTCGCTATGCAGCTAGCCGGTTGAGCACGGGTCGATCCACAGGGAGATGGATGTATGTCCTTTCATGTCTTAGACGAGTCAATAAAGAATTTGTGTATGTTTGTTCAATCTAACCTATGTGTATTATTTGCAAGTATAAAGTTGTTAAGGAAATATACGAAAGTGTAAGCTAAAGATATCCGTACTCAAAACCTTTGAGCCGAGTCTTGACCAATTGAAGCTAGAGCAATCGGCAACAACGTGGATTAGGGGATTTAAGCGGGGTATTCATGGAATCCGGCTTATTTACCCTTGTCCTTCCGTTCTTGTCTCTTGCTTTCGCCTCCGGCCAAACCGAACGCAACCGGTCGCGGTTAGGAATCACCGTTACCTTGTTAGGGTAGGGTGCCTAACGGAGTGCTTGCGTAACGTTTGGGCGGAGTTCAATGGAAAATAACGGGAAAAGGAAACGAGCAAAGAAACGTTAACTTACAATACCGTATTGATTCTTAACAATGATAATTACAACCATTCACAAAATGAACAAAAAAGAGAGAACAAAAAGAAAAGGGAAAAGAAAAGATTACAAGTAAGTAAGTGCATGAATTTAAATTGCAAGTAAGTAAAGCAAGGTAGTAAAAAGCAAGAAAGAAATAAGCAATAAAAAGAACTAGAAACTAGAACTCAAGACAAGCATGTGATCAATAGCCAACCCTTAAACTTGCAAGCTCAATCAAGAGGTTGCAAGATCAAGAAAAGGGTAAAGAACTCATGTGAAGTGAAGAACTAATTCCATAAGAAAATACAACCCTTGAGATCAATAACTAACCCTTAACCTTTCAAGCTCAATGAAGAGGTTGAAAGATCAAGAGGAAGCAAAAATCTCAAGAGGAAGCTAAACAAATAAGAATGATACAAAAACCCTCATCTTTATTCACATCCACTCAATGCTCTCACTACATTTCCATGGAGGAAGAATGAAGAAGAAGAAGAAGACTAAAACCTAACAAAAAGAGGCTAAAGAATTTAACAAAGAATTCACACTTTGGTTTGGCTCAGATCCGGAGTATTTATAGGCTGTGTGCTGAAACCCTAGGGCCAAATTCTGACCCCATATGAAATACCAAAACTGCCCCCAAAGTTTCACACAGAGAGGAGCCATAATGGCCGCGGTTCCGCGGCCTAAGCCTGCTTAGGCCGCGGTTCCGCGGCCATTTAGGGGAGTTGGGTCAAGTGCTTTTCTTGGCTGCCCTGGTTTCCTTTTTCCTCGTGTTTGAAAACTTCAAACTGCACAAAATCTTCCAGAATATCTTCAGATTTCTAAGTCCAAGATTGCATTCTTTTCTTTACTTTTGACTTCTATCTCCCTCGAGCTCCGCGCACCCATTGATTCTTGTGCAGCCCCCCTCGTGCTCTGTGCTTGTCCGAGACACGAATGACCACTGCCATATGTCTTGTCTCTGGAACTGGTACTCGGCACCGGACGGATATGGATGACCGGAACCCGGCTTTTATCTGCTGTAACAGATGTTCTGTTTTTGGTGTAACTGTGGAGATTTTATCTCGATTTGCAATATTTGTACTGGAAACCTGTAATCTGTAAATATGTAACAAACACGGATTCAAAGCACCTACCTATAAACACACGAGCATAAGATTGGGCGGTATAAAATGCAGTATTCTGTTATGAACAGGCCCTGAAGAAAAATTAGCAAAAGTTCCTTCTAAACCGCAGCGGAACCACGGCATTTGGGTGATATTGGCGGCGAAACCGCGGCTGTCTTGAGGAATTGGGCCCCCAAAATCCTCAGGTACCCTCCTATTATCTTTCTCTCTCCTCTAAAATCCAATAATCTAATTTTACCTGCAGGATTCTTTGCAAAAAGCGCCGCTCAAAAATCTTTTTGGCGTGTTTTGATTTTGGGCTGGTTTTGCATATTTTAAACCGGACTTTAATGGGGGAAATAAACCCAAATTCAGATTAGGTGGGGATTTCATCACCCTTCCTAGGCCCCCATAAATCACAAACAAGCATACGCATAACCCTACATTAATTATAAAAAAAATCTAGACAAGCCTCTGAGGACTGTCGCGCTCAATTAGGACAGAGGAGTGTCGGGGGTAATCTATTGCTTATCTGCATTTTTCTTGTGGTGTCTAGGCAAGTGTGACTAAGGAAAGTGATTACTTAATTAGGCCCGCTGTAGCGGATACCTCCCACTTATCTGGTACTTACCTGGCTGCAAGATTTATAAGGAAGCAGTAGAGAATTGAACCTGCGACATGTCCTTTGGAAGTCTAGGAGCGGCCTATTGAATTGACCTAGGTGACCCTAGTTATAGGTATTGTTGTGCATGTTTGTCGAGTCCCTCTTTCAAAGAAAAACAATTTCCAAAATCCAAAAAGATCATAAATTATTACTATTTCACCATCTTCACTTTCTTATAATGGGTAAACCAAACAAACGAACTCTTGCCGAGCTTTGCTATCTAGAACCAGATATTTCGTGTTTTCGTAATTGCTTCGGTACAAAATCCGACTCTACCATGTCTTTAAGGGATATGATAGAACGCACGGAAAAGAACAGTTGGATACCTCACTGAAGGTCCTATCAACCGCATAAAAATTCAACATCTTCTTATGTTGATAATCCATTTAAAGCTAGTGAGGGAACTTCTAAACGCATGCCCATCGCTGAGCATATTGTGAAGGCTAATAGCGAAGGTTTCAATCCTTTAGGACAACAAACACCATCATTTCCATATGAAAATATTGATACTCGTGTTAAGGCGAATAGGACATCTTTTACACCCATGACCATTGCTGAACAAATAGCAATTGCCAGTCGCCAACTAACCAACCAATCTCAATATTCTTCACATCACAGTGTTAATCCTAATCCTGTTTATGAAACTTGGGTACACCCTTGTAATTCTTATCCACGGTACCAAACTTTCACACGCTCTCATGTTGACACTTCTCTTGAGGCTAATGGCACAAGTCATAAACGCATGTCGATCATGGAACATATTGAACTTGCCCATAGCCAACAATTAAAGGTATCTCTTCTTAACATTTCTCTTCAGGCTAATGCGATAAATTATAAGCGCATGTCAATTGCGGAACACATTGAACTTGCCCGTAGCCAACAATTAAACACATTCCAACCATACTCAACTTCCTCACCTTATCTAGACAGTGCTTCTGAAAATCAATTAGGAAGTTCCACGGTACAAGGAGAATGCTTCATTGGAACTTCTTCACAAACCATGTCTAGTCCTGAAGAAGAGTTGGAATTGAGTAGTGAAAAAGAATAAGAGATCCATCAAAGTCAAACCAAAACCAATTCTTTTGATCTCGACACCTTCCATCCTGCACTCCAACCGAATGTATTCAATGTTCAACCGCTTCATAATCTAAGTGATGAGGTGCCCGAGAATAACATGTTTGACTTTTCCAATAGTGAGTGTGAAAGAGAGACTTACACCCTTCCAAATCAAACCGATCCTTATTCTACTGCACTTGATATTTCAAACATTCCAATTCCATCAAATGAACCAAGTGAATTATCGATTGAGAATAGTATAATTGATGAATTTTTAAAGACATATTCGTTTGATTTGACCGAAGGTGTTAGTGAGAGCGGTGATGAGAATATTGTCGAAGATGGACCCGTTATGTTAGATGAGTTGGATTCTCCGACCCATCATGTCGCTTCTATTGAATACGAATATCTTCCTGTACAATTAACCGATCCTATTCTTACCACTGACATATCCGATAAACAGAACGATATTCAGCCTTCATCTTCCAAATCTGGTTCAACAATGCTCGACACCCAAATTTGTTTACCCATTTCATCACCCACTTTTTTTGGTTCTTCTTCTAATTTTCTTTCAATTCTACCGAGTTTTGATGAACCACACTTCGATATTTTGAGTTCAATGATTCTTGAAAGACCACTCGATTTAGACTCTTTTGAGAAGGAGGGAGACGATCATTTCGAATCTCCTATCTCCATAATTTCTGACGAATCGAGTGTTTTGAATTTTGGTGCGCAAAAGACTGACCTTGGAACTTTCAACCGTCCTAGTGAATCTGTATATTCCATTAATATAGATATCGATTCCTTTCTTTCTGATGAAATTATTACTCGGACCATTTATGAAAGTTTTGAAGACATTTTCGTCGAAGAACTCACATTCCTAAAAGATATGGATGTTGAGATGACTCAACCTCCACCCGAAGAAGTTGAACCGTCACCCTTTCTTCTTATCAAGTACGAGAATGAAAATATTCTACTTACTCCTTATCTTTCATATTCTCATTTTCGTTCACCATCATTGTTTGTCTCTACCAACCGAGACGTAAACCCGATCGATTACGCCTCTTATCTCCCCACTTCTTCACGTCTATGATCTTCTACCAACCATACTGTTACATCGATAAAATATTCGAATGGTTGGTGTTGACTTTTGGTCTTTGTAAAGTTTTGCATAGACCAATAATTTTACCCCTCTTATGATTTTAAATGCTTAAAAAACTGTTTTACTCAAGTTTGGGGGGGGAGGAAAAAATTGGCTATTGAAAGAATTTTTTTTTGCACGATTATGAGCCAAAAAAAGTTTGGGGAAGGATTTCACTGTTATTAACTGTTGTCCTCTTTACTAATCATTGAGAACTTTTCCTCTCAAGTCTACAGGGTTTGAGCTTAAAAAGTGACATCAGTGAGGACACTGCTGCAAATAGGTTTGGGGGAGGTTTTCTCTTATTCACGCATCATTTTGCATTATACTAAATAAAAGCACTAAAAAATTTTATTTTGCATTATACTATATAAAAGCACTAAATTTTTTTTGATAATAACAGTCAGAAGGAAAAATACATATAAAAGATAGGAAGAAATTTAAGAAAAGCAAGAAAATTAGATGTTTTAAAACGAAACTAGTAATAGGTAATCATGAGCTGTTGTTCCAAGGGTTAGTAAGATGAAAGAAATCACCAATCTGAGAATAGAAATAAGTCTGAAAAATAGTCTCTATTCTTGAGTCCAAACTTCTGAATGTTGATACCCTACTATACGCACTTGCACACATCTTGAAACTTGGGATAGTAGAGGATACCTTGAAATGCTCTTGTCTAAAAGCCTTAGTATGAAGAGAAAAAAATATAAATCAACAAAATATAAATGACACATAAAATATAAATGGTGAAGAAAAATGAACACTGGTTTTATAATTACTTAAGGCAGTATAAAAAAATATAGAGAGGGTGCCTTATCACCCAGTGCCTTAGACCAACTGGTTTGGGAGCCACTGCTAAGTCTTAGGTGTTGCAAGACTAGGATATTGCTAATTATGCCTCAATAAGTGAGCACATTTGGTAATCGGTTGGTTAGTTCCTCAAGAAGTATTAACGGTCGCATGAAAAATGTGTGAGCAATTCCATCTAAAATATTCACCGATTAAAAAGTACTAAGGAAGATAGACAAGAGTGTGATAGCTTGAATTGAATTCTCTAAGTGTAGGGATGTCTTTTACACACACGTAGGGGTATATGATCGATATTTGGAAGAAAGGTAGGGAGGAAGACTAAAGACGATATTTTATTGAGGGATCATGTGATTTCTGACATCTTTTCATGATTATTAAGATAGAGCTCATGTCAACTAAAAAGTTAGTGTAGTTTGAAACTCTTATTTTCAAGTTCTTTCTTTTATATGTTCCTTATCTTTGTATGTAACTTTCATCTTCTCTCTTTTATTATGAGATTTTGTGGGTGTAATCCGCTGAAAACCCTAAGGAGACAACATTCCTCCTATTAGGGACACCTAGAGGTTTAAAGGCTTGTTGCACATGCTCAGTGCAATCGTGTTGCCTATGAAAGTGTGCTAGTTGTTGCCTATGAAAGTGTGCTAGTTGTAAGTCTGTGTCGTGCACCCTGCATATCCGCGGGGAGGCAGAATTTTCAAAAAACGATTTTTCAAAGCTCGCAACTCGGACTTAAACTCCAGGATCGATTCTAAACCTAAGCTAACAAAATACTGTGTGAGGTTTAACTACTGGGATGAAAGTTATACCTCACGAAACCAAGTCCTTCTGGTCTTCTACTCACTGCCCTCCTCGTCATCTTAAGCTCCAAGGATCGTAACGGATCGTAGCTTCCTCGTCGGCTTCCTCGAGTCAAAAACGATCCACCCGAGAGTCTATAGTCTGAGTTCCAACCTCAACTCCGAGGTAACTAGGGCAAGTAGCTTGCTAGACTAGATGGCCTAGGTGATGTAGAGAATGAAGATGGAATACTTTGTCTCTTTGAATCCTAGGTTTCTCAACTCATAAGACAATTAGGGTTTATGAGAAAGAAGTGAAAGACTTGAGAAAATGAGAATGGAGTTGTGAGCATTGAGAAAAGGCTTGGCTGCCCTCTTTAGAATGAGTGAGACTTATTCAATAATTGTGGAGATATTTCTCACACAAATATCTAATGAGTTCATAAATATCTTGTTGTGAGTCATAACCATGAGTCACCAAGTAGCCATGCTAGGTTCAATGCTCAAATCCACCTCATTTCTCCACCCATTTAGTTTAATCCCTAAAAAGAAATCAAACCCTAATAGGTGTCCACTTCTAGAAGTTTTCCCGAGCTAATTACGAGAATGACCCTCATCCGTATATACATACCCGCATCCGCATTCCGAAGAATACGAATACAAAGAGACGAAACAAAACCATCAATACAATACTAGGATCCGGCTTAAACTAAAGTCCACTAGTGTCATCCGCCCGAACATCAAACGCACATAAGTGCACGTACATGATCGTAGCCCTATCGTAAAACCATACGACCTCTACATATTTCGCCTGATGTAGGGAAACTCTCTGTATGGGACTCTAAAGACTCGACAGTATATTGGCAGTGGGTTTAACCACAAGCCGCAAGCGGTACTAGCTGTACGTAACGACTACCCAGGTATCTGTCGATAAGAAGGCCGATGAGCAAACCCATTCGAACTCCTACTGAGCCTGCATGTGACAATCTCCGTACAGTCCGGTCTGTTCGTCTAAGAGTATCGCATATCGGGCTTAGAGGGGCGGTAATCGTCAGACCCCTAATAGCGCAATAAGTCGTGCCGGAGTGTAGCCCAGAACACCTTGAGAAACTATTGGAATACCTACCAGTAAATCTCACTTGCCCTGGCTAGGGACTTTGTGTAATGGCTCTCCAAACACAGTGCAATATCAACCCCCAATACCGTGAGAGACGAATCCTATCTAACCGCCACTACCTCTAAGTGCTTCGGGACTGCACCCAACTACTACCTGTTTGCACAACTCCTTTGAGCCATGGTAGGGTAGTAATCAAAGTACAGTGGGAACACACTCGAGATGAAGTAGCAGTGTCAAGTCGACGGACTAAGCTGTACTCATGTCACCTAGGAACTGCTACCCGACGATAGGTATAATACCCACCAATAGTTCCCAACGAGTCCTGTCCAGTGTACACATAACCTAATAAGCACCAGAATACTATCTCCGGTACGACGTACTAATGGCTGTGGGACATACCATCTCCCCTGCTGGGATGAGAAGCGTATACACTAGTCTACTCCGGAGTATCGAAGCCCCGTCTCGATAATCCTATGACTAAGGACCTGTATAAGGATGTGCTTGTAGATTACCCAGCCCCCACTAGTGTGACTGCCATCATAATGCTGGTAATCAAGCAAAGATCCTACGGGCTCTGCTAATATGTATAAGCGATATGCTAAAAGAAACACCTGCACATATTGAAGTAGAAACAAACCAAGTAGCATACTACCATTTTGAGCAAGACTGTCAATACAACTATGAATATCCCAAGCTTCTATTAAGTAATATACAAACCAGTATGATACAATAATGACCTCTAGGGCATACATCACCAACAATCTCCCACTTGCACTAGGGCCATGTACAGGCGTATCGCAGACCTATCATCTCGATCAGCCTCTCGAACTGTGTCTGAGGGATGGCCTTCGTGAGTGGATCTGCAGTGTTATTCTCCGTATCTACTCTCCTCACCTCGATATCCCGGCGATCTACGATCTCCCTGAGGTGGTACCGCCTCAAAATGTGTCGGGACTTCTGATGGGACCTGGGTTCCTTCGCTAAAGCTATAGCGCCATTGTTGTCGCAATACAGCGGTATTGGATCAACAATGGACGGAACCACCTGAAGTTCTGTGAGGAACATTTTCATTCAGACTGCTTCTTTTGCGGCATCGCAAGCAGCTATGTACTCCGCATCCATTGTCGAGTCAGCAACGGTGTCCTGCTTGGAGCTCTTCCAACAGACTGCCCTCCATTGAGGGTAAAGACATATCCCGACATGGACTTAGAGTCATCCTTGTCACTCTGGAAGCTGGAGTCAGCAAAGGCCTCAATCTGGAGGTCTTTTCCGCTATACACCAAGAACATCTCCTTAGTCCTTCTCAGGTACTTGAGAATGTTCTTTACTGCTATCCAGTGCTTATTCCCTGGGTTTGACTGATACCGGCTTACAATGCTCAATGCGTATGCTATATCTGGTCTGTTACACAACATCGCATACATTATAGAGCCTACCGCAGATGTGTAGGGTATAGTTGACATGCGAGCCCTTTCCAAATCAGTCTTTGGAGACATCTCTTTGGAGAGGGTGATTCCGTGACAAGCTGGTAGATTACCGCGCTTTGAATCTTCCATACTGAATCTTTTCAGTATGGTGTCGATGTACCTTGACTGTGAAAGTCCAACTATCTGTTTAGATCTATCACGATAGATCTAGATCCCCAGAATGTAGGAGGCATCACCCAGGTCCTTCATGGAGAATCTCTGTGACAAGAATCATTTGACTGACTATAGCATAGGAATGTTATTTCCTATCAAGAGAATGTCATCTACGTACAAGACGAGGAATATCACAGTTCTCCCTACAATCTTACTATATATGCATGGTTCATCTGGATTTTTGATAAAGTCGAATTCCTTGACAGTATCATCAAAACAGATGTTCCAACTTCGTGATGCCTACTTTAGTCCATAAATGGACTTAAGCAACTTGCACACTTTCCCGCTGCTCCCACTCCGAATGAAACCCTCTGGCTGATCCATATAGACGCACTCTTTCAAATTACCAGTTAGAAAAGTCGTCTTTACGTCCATCTGCCAGATCTCATAATCGTGGAAGGCAGCAATGGCAAGAAGAATACGAATGGATTTTAGCATAGACACTGGAGAAAAGGTTTCATCATAGTCCAAACCAGGTCTTTGACGAAAACTTTTTGCAACAAGTCTAGCCTTATAGGTTTCAACCTGTCCATCTACACCAATCTTCTTTCTGAAGATCCATTTGTAGCCTACGGGTTTTATCCCTTCTGGAGCAATGTCCAAAGTCCAAACTTTGTTGGTGTACACGGACTCCATTTCAGTCCGCATTGCATCCAGCCATTTTACCGAGTCGCCGCTCTGAATGGATTGCTGGAAGCTAGTAGGCTCATCATTGTCAATGATGCAATCCTCTCGATCCCTGTCTATGAGAAAACTGTAGTATCTCTCGGACGGATGAGACTGCCTACTACTTCTGCGGAGTGGCGCTGGGATGTCCGGTTCTTCTGAAACCTCTGGTTCTACCAAGCTTTCAGTAATAGCTTGTGGTTCTGGAATTTCTTCCAGTTCTATTGCGCTCCCACTTTTCTGATTTTCTAAAAATTCAGCTTCCAAGAAGTGGGCATAACGAGAAACAAAAACCTTTTGTTCCTCTGCATAATAAAAAAGATACCCCTTGGAGTTCTTTGGGTATCCCACAAACTTACACAGTACTGAGCGTGCCTCGAGCTTATCTGCATGCTGCTTTTTAACAAAAGCTGAACATCCTCATGTCTTAAAGTACTTAAGATAGGGTTTCTTCCCACACCACATCTGATATGGTGTGGTAGGCACAGTCTTGGTTGGAACCTTATTCAAAAGATATGCAGCTGATTCTAGTGCATAACCCCAGAAGGATCGCGGTAACTCAGCCTTACTTATCATAGAACGAACCATATCCAATAGGGTTCGATTCCGTCTTTCCGATACACCGTTGTGTTGAGATGTGTATGGAGAAGTAAGCTGAGAGAGAATTCCATTCTCTTTTAAGTAGTCCAGGAACTCGGCACTCAAGTATTCACCACCTCGATCGGATCTTAGTGTCTTGATACTTTTGCATGTTGTTTTCCCACTTCATTCTTATATTCTCGGAATTTCTCAAAGGCCTCGTATTTATACTTCATCAAGAAGACATGTCCATACCTGGAGAAATCATCCTTAAAAGTAATGAAATAGGAATAACCACTTCATGCATGTGTAGACATTAGACCGCATACATCGCTGTGTATAAGTCCCAAGAGCTCGCTCGCTCTTACTCCGTGTCCAGTGAACGGAGTCTTTGTCATCTTTCCCATGAGACAAGATTGACAAGTTGCATAAGACTGATATTCGAACGAATCCAAATATCCCTCTCTATGTAACTTTGTCAACCGTGTTTCATTGATGTGACCCAGTCTACAATGCCATAAGAAAGCCTGGTTTGTTTCCGGAGACTTTCTTTTAAGTGTGTTCTGGATACTGAAAACCTGAGCTTGATTTAATACGTATATACCGTTATCTAATGTACCTGACCCAATCAGAGTTTGATTTAGGTGGATGTGGACCACATCGCTTACAAATGTAAAATCATATCCTTCGTTAGAAAGTAAGGATACAGATATGACATTACAAGCTAGACTAGGTATATACAAACAGTTACGTAGAATCAATATCTGCCCACTTGTCAATCCTAGGTGATATTCCCATACGGATTCAGCGTCCATGCTCATTCCGTTAGCAACCCTGAGAGTCATATCACCTACCCTGATAACTCTATGGTTTCTCAAAGCCTGTAATGAATTACAGATATGAGATCTTGATCCGGTATCTAGTATCCAGGAAGTAGATTTAATTGACAGACAGTTTTCTATTACAAACACACTCGAAGCCGAAGCCACAACGTGCTTCGAATCCTGGCTACTGGCTTTACAAGCCCTGCAATCCCTCTGCCAATGTCCTTTCCCGTAACAATAGGAACATCCCTCCTTCCCTACTGTTAGCCACGAAACTATTGCCCTTCCCTGTCCTTCTACCTTACTGACACCGCACATCGGCTTTGTAGAGGTCTTCTTCTCATCCTTAGCTTCCGCCTTGGATCCAGAAGAGGAAGATTCCCCAATAAGCTGAGCGGGTGTCTCCCTGGTTTCCTTCAGGGTGCCCTCAACTGGAAGTATAACTTTCTTCCCCTGGACGTAAGTAGAAGATAACGACTGTAGAATCAAGTCAGTATTTGACTTGTTCTCCAACGTGGTCTCCAGGTCCGTGAGCTTATCAATATAGCTAGTCATCGTAAGGACGTTGTCCCCTACGGATGACCCGATAGCCAACCTCGCTTGAAGCAATTCTTTCGATGTCTAATATCTTGCGATACGAGATTGCTCTCCATATAAAACTTTGTTATGGAGGAAGATGGAAGCTAAGTCCATCTTCTCGTGCTGCTTCCGGTTTACACCATCTACTGAGGCCAACACTAGGCACTTGGCATTCGTACTGTCTTTTTCCGATGTCTTACGAATATCAATATCTGTGACGGTGGAAACTGGACCTGAGATGGCTGGGGCTTGAGTAGTAAAGAGGTGTCCCAGCTTGTCATAGGTAATGGATATCTGGACATACCTTTGCCAGTCATTATAGTCAGATTCAGTCATTTTATTATCTAGAAGTAACCTATGTCCGGTCACGGGGTCGCTGCAATTAAGAGAGAGAGAAGAAAATACTTTAGCATGATGCACTTGCAAGTTTAGATTGGTTTTTAATTTATCTAAACAGAATGGCTCCCATTGTCTCTCGAATCCTTCCTTAAACCATAAAAGAAGAATTAGTCAGGATTAATCTCACCGTACAATTCTTGCTTAACCGTTCGGCCAGGCTAGTGTTGGTACTTCGAGGGAGGTTTTACGACGCTTTCGCGAAGTTCCTTAATTAAATAACCTCTTTTTCATGGAGGCGTAGCCCCGATAACACCATTCTAGACACCTACTTGGTTTATAGCATTGATCGTTAAGTGAAAAAATCTCCCGAGGAGTAGCGAATACTCACAGTAGGATCGGGATCCAAATATCATTGTGTGATAATGCTGAAGGAATCCTACCAACATTATCAAACTCCAAATGGTATGCAGCACTAGCAAGTTTCGGTTTCTTTAGAAACTCCCAATGTGGATTTTTTCTCCATCCTCTTATGACCTTGACGAAGGCCAACAAATCATAAGTCACATGTCAAGTTCTGCCCATCATTGTCCAGGTTAATTTGAACCCACCCGTATATACCCTTGATTGGTAGGTCTTTTGCGTACGTGCGATTTAAAATCAAAATAAAGAATACCGCAATCAATAACGATGTCTCTTGGTAGCTAGCCGGTTTAGTACGGGTCGGTCTACAGGGAGAAGGATTCCTTTTCTTTATGTTCTAACGAGTTAAGTCCAAAAAAATTGGTGGTTTTGTTGTAGATCTATGAATGAGAATAAATTGATAAAAAGGCTTCCTAGGGTTAGGATTAGGCTAATTCGAAAAAGGGATTCTTCTCGCTTCTATCAATGCCCTAATTAAGAATATAGGTGTTAGGGTAATAGTCAACAACGGGGATTAGCACGACCAGGAAGAAATTAAGTTTCTTCCATTTGGTCCTTGTCCGTCCGTTCTTGGCTCTTAGCCCTAACCTCTGGTTAATTCAACCACAACCGGTCTAACTAGGGAATCACCACTATCTTGTAGGATAGGGTGCCGTAGTGAGCGGTGTGTGGTTGATTTAAAGAGAGTCCTTTAAATAAAATTATTTAGGCAAAGAAAGGAGGGAGAGAGATTTTCTTCTCTCAAACATTCCCTATCCTAACCCTAACAAGTGAGAAATTACTCACTCATTAGGGATGTTACGATGAAATTCATTTTTATAATTTTCTTTTAATAACCTAATTAACTTGCAGATAAATAAAGACAGATAAAAAATTGCAGAAAAATAAAATTCGGATAAAAAGAATGCGAGATAAAAAAAATACCTTTATTGATGTCCTCTTGACGATTATAAGGAAATTAAAATTTAATCTAGAAAATAAAAAGAGGCATCTCAAAAGAGGCACCCAAAAGAGGCACACTTATTTGGTTTTGAGCCCTCCTATTTATAGATAGGAAAAACCCTAGGTTTACATTCTGATCCATACATAAAATTACAAAACAACCCCAAAGTCCGAGTCAAAGCACCGACACCCCACCGACAATTTGCACCGACACGTGCACTGCACGGCCGCGGAACCGCGGCAGGAAGCCTTGTTTGGCCGCGGTTCCGCGGCCATCTTGAGGGATCTCTGGCTTGTTTTCTCAGATTTGCTTCATGTTGCTTTTTACTTCTGTTTTCTTCACTTGGTTCCTCAGAGACTCTTCTATTTTCTTCCAGATTTTCAACAGTACAGAATTATGTGGACTTTTACCGTAAGCTTCGCGTTGAAGTCTTGAATCTTGTGCTGCCTTTGTACTTTGTGCATTTGAACTGTTTACTGATCTTCATTTGTTGCTTGAACTGTTAAGCGGCATCATACGGATTCATCTATTGTTGGTCGTAGTCTCACATTTGTAGCATCTTTTCATTAATTTCACTGTAATGATCTGAGAACCTGTAACCTGCAACTATTTAGCAGACATAGATCAAAAGCACCTATTTATTTTCAATATGATTAAGAATGGGAAATATAATAATGCAAAATTCTAATATGAACAACCCTTGACGAAGGCCAACAAAGTAATACGACTGTCCCAAACCAACGCACCTATCTATACTACATATGAACACCCAGCAGCTACCAATCACTATGCCTTGACGAAGGCCAACAAATATAGCTTGAATACTACTGACTATTCATATGAAATGACGGAGGTCTATGAATGGTTTTGGCGAAACCGTGAACATAGTGAACTTGATATAATCGAAGGAACCTGATAGCTTTTAAAAGGAGCGGTTTAAGCTCCGCACTTTAAAAGTCTGCTGTTTTGAAAAAACCGAGTGGTTTTAAAATTGTTCCGACGATTCAATTTTGGTTTATTTTCTTTTCATTAATGTAAAGCAGTCCCATCATTTACACCTATCATCACAGAAAGAAACGAAAATATGACGTACGCTTATGCCATCCGCATTCGCCACTGGGCCCGTCTAACACCGTTAGGTTACTTAACTAACGCCAGAGCGGGGGATTGACTAGCGTGGATGCAAAACATAAGTAACGTCTAATATATATATATATATATATATATATTTATATATATATATATATATATATATATATATTTATATATATATATATATATATATATATATTATAACCATTCGTTTCACTCAATAATAGGCATTCCAGATCATAGATAAATATATTAGATATACTAGGAATTCCACGTTTCGTTTAAGCCTGTAACGAAAGACGGATTCCACGGTCGTGATGAATACCCAAACCCCACCCCAGACCCCTACGGATGCGCCAAACTACCCGCCAAATACCCGAAGTGAAGCAACCTCCCTCGTCAAAGTGAGTAGGCTACTCGGCACTTCAAAATACCCGGTAGTTTGTGCACCCCACCTTGGGTCTATCCTAGAAGCAGAAAACGGTAAAAGAAATAATATACAACGGTGGCTACAAGCTCAACCCGGATGAGCCCCGCAAAATAATATTACATCACTTTCAATATTACATCGAATGAAAGAATGAAAAACCCTCATCTCACATCCCCTGGCTATTCATCCATGACGATCCAATAAGTTCATATACACAAACCACAAGAACATCAACACAGATATGTGCAATCCCGACTAATCGACGTATAACAATTAATCGACGTTTCCAAACACATATATCACAACTTGAAACTTTAAACGACGTTAAAACTACGACTTCGAAACACCCCGTATTGCTACAGTAAAATTATAACAGTATATCCAAAATTGGCAAAAACAAACAATACCACAGACCTTAGATCCAAGCAACTAGAACACAGACCAAAATTCAAAACATTTCACTACAAAAAAAAGGTGACACCCGTTTTTTTGAGCTTTTGGCTGGTCCTATTCCGGTGAAACTACTTCAATTTTGGTGTGTGGTCATATCATACTAGGTAGAGTACTCTGCAATTGTTTAAAAAAATTTTAGAGGCTCGGGAAAATTGACAGAAACTTGGATCTTAGTCGCGATGTTCCGGAGTTATTTCGGTTTCGTAGTTTTAAACTTCGTCTAACTTGTTAACTATGGTTTAGTAGGCTCTGATACCACTGTAAGTATGTTTCGCGCACCCCGCGTATCCGCGGGGAGGCAGAATTTTCAAAAAATGATTTTTTAAAGCTCGCAATACGGACTTAAACTCTAGGATCGATGCTAAACCCTAGCTAACAAAATACTGTGTTAGGTTTAACTACTCGGATGAAAGTTATACGTAACAAAACCAAGTCCTTCGGGTCTTCTACTCGCTGTCCTCCTCGTCATCTTAGGCTCCAAGGATCGTAACGTATCGTGGCTTTCTCGTCGGCTTTCTCGAGTCAAAGACGATCCACCCGAGAGTCTATAGTCCGAGCTCCAACCTCAACTCTGAGGTAACTAGGGCAAGTAGCTTTCTAGACTAGATGGCCTAGGTGAAGTAGAGAGTGAAGATGGAATATTTTGTCTCTTTGAACCCTAGGTTTCTCAACTCATGAGATATTTAGAGTTTATAAGAAAGAAGTGAAGGACTTGAGAAAATGAGAATGGAGTTGTGAGCATTGAGAAAAAGCTTGGCTGCCCTCTTTAGAATAAGTGAGACTTATTCAATAATTGTGGAGATATTTCTCACACAAATATCTAATGAGTTCACAAATATCTTATAGTGAGTCATAGACATAAGTCGCCAAGTAGCCATGCTAGGTTCAATGCTCAAATCCACCTCATTTCTCCACCCATTTAGTTTAATCCCTAAAAAGAAATCAAACCCCAATAGATGTCCACTTCTAGAAACTTTCCCGAGCTAATTATGAGAATGACCCTCATCCGTATATACATACCCGCATCCGCATTCCGAAGAATACGAATACAAAGAGACGAAACAAAACCATCAATACAATACTAGGATCCGGCTTAAACCAAAGCCAACTAGTATCATCCGCCCGAACATCAAACGCACACAAGTGCACGTACATGATCGTAGCCCTGTCGTAAAACCATACGACCTCTACATCTTTCGCCCGATGCAGGGAAACTCTCTGTGTGGGCCTCTAAAGACTCGACAGTATACTGGCAGTGGGTTTAACCACAAGCCGCAAGCGGTACTAGCTGTACGTAACGGCTACCCAGGTATCTGTCGATAAGAAGGCCGATGGGCAAACCCATCCGAACTCCTACTGAGCCTGCATGTGACAATCTCCGTACAGTCCAGTCTGTTCGTTTAAGAGTATCGCATATCAGGCCTAGGGGGCGGTAATCGTCAGACCCCTAATAGCATAATAAGTCATGCCGGAGTGTAGCCCAGAACATCTTGAGAAACTACTAGAATATCTACCAGTAAATCTCACTTGCCCTGGCCAGGGACTTTGTGTAATGGCTCTCCAAACACTGCGCGATATCAACCCCCAATACCGGGAGAGACGAATCCTATCTAACTGCCACTGCCTCCAAGTGCTTCGGAACTGCACCCAACTACTACCTGTTTGCACGACTCCTTTGAGCCGTGGTAGGGTAGTAATCAAAGTACAGTGGGAACACACTCGAGGCGAAGTAGCAGTGTCAAGTCGACGCACTAAGCTGTACTCATGTCACCTAGAAACTGCTACCCGACGATAGGTATAATACCCACCAACAGTTCCCGACGAGTCCTGTCCAGTGTACTCATAACCTAATGAGTACCTTCATACTATCTCCAATACGACGTACCAATGGTTGTAGGATAGACCATCTCCCCTGCTTGGATAAGAAGCGTATATACTAGTCTACTCAGGAGTATCGATGTCCCGTCTCGATAATCCTACGACTAGGGACCTGTATAAGGATGTACTTGTAGATTACCCAGCCCCCACTAGTGTGACTGCCATCACAACGCTGGTAATCAAGCAAAGATCCTAAGAGCTCTACTAATATATATAATGTTAGTTGTATGTATGCCCTAGAGGCCAGTATTTTACAGATGATGTATATTATATTGGATGCATGGACATATATAGAGATGACTTTCTTGCTCGATATGATAGTATGCTATCTGGTTACTCTTTATCTTAACATGTACACTAGTCTCTTTATACTGTCTTGTAGTTACATGTTGGTAAAGCCCTTAGGATGGGTACTTGACTACCTGGACTATGATGCAGATCATACTAGTGGGGACATGGTAGTCCATAAGTACATCCTTCAAGGTCCCTAGTCGTGGGTGTATCGAGACGGAGCATCGATATACCAGAGTAGACTAGCGTATACGCTTCTCGACCCATGTGATGGGCGATGGATGATCCCATATCCATTGGTGTTTGACATCAGAGATGGTATATGGGTGCTCAGTGGAGACTGGTTACAATGGACGGACTCGCCGAGAACTCCCAGATGGTATTATACCTCACGTCAGATGGCAGTTCTCAGGTGACACTTGTACAGGTTAGTCTGTAGACCCGAGATCGTCATAGAGTCTTGTGTGATTCCCACTGTGCTTTAATCTCCACCTTACCACGTCTATGAGGGCGTGCAAAACGGTGGTCTTTGGGTACAGTCCCGAGTCACATGGAGGCAATGAGCGATAGGAGGGGTTTCGTCTCTCCCGGTATTTGGGGTTGATGTTGCGCTGTGCTCGATTGGCCGTAACAGGGAAGTCCCTGGCCAGGGCTGATCAGAGATTTGCTGGTAAGTGTTACCAGTAGTTTCTCGACCCGTTACGAGCCTCACATCGGCACGACTTATCGGGTTATTGGGGTCTGACGTTTACCACCCCTAGACTTGATATGCGACATATCAGACGAAGAGACCGGACTGTGCGGTAAGTGTTACTGGTCGGATTCGCAGGAGTGTGAGCGGGCTAGCTCGTCGATCTTCTGATCGCTCAATACCCGGGTGGCCGTTACGTTTAGCAGACCGCTTGCGGCTTGTGGATGCTTGATATGATCATCATCTGCTACCGGCGTATTGACGAGTCTTTAGAGTCCTACACAGAGGTTTCCTAGCTCAAGCGAAACGAAATAGGAGCGCATATGAGATATGTGCAGGACCGAGAATGATGTGTGTATGTGATACCGCATTTCATTCTCGCGATATATGTTTCGATTGGTTATATTCGATATAACCTAGTTATCGAATCATTGATTCGATAAATCGATGCATAGAATACTAGTCGGTTATGTGCGACATGACCGGATCATTGAATCAAGTGTTGATTTAATGATTTAATGTATAATTATATATTTGATATATTACTTTGCATTAACTAGTATTGGTTCACTTTAAACGGATTTTTCTCACTTGATGCACATTGTATATGTGATATACTTTTGTATACATTTTTGTATCATGTTTGATGATACATGATCTTGTTGTTAAGTATAAAGAATTAAACCATGGTTAAAAGTTGATTAGGGTTTTGCATTTTCATCTATTTATTTATTTATTTGTTTGAAAAGAATTATGATGAGAATGGTGGCTCTTTTTGTTTTAAGTTGAAGCTTCATGAAGCTTTGACTTTTGTAACCATCCTTATCTTCATGCTTAACCCTAACCCTCTCTAGTGACCATGGTTTATTCTCTACACTTAACCTAGGTTAGAACATGATAATTATTTGTTTTTATTATTCTTTTTAACAATACTTATCATATTCTTTCTTCTTGCTCTCCTTCTTCTTCAAGAGAGAAAACTAGTTGCCATCAATGGCAACATGAGCAAAAGTGAGTGAAATCCAAATCTAAAGTGTACCCACCTCCTATTTCTTCACCCTCTATCTCTTGCCAAGTTGTCTTGGGTGTTTACTTCACAAGTTTCACAAGTTTGTGAAGTCGGAGCTTGAACTAGTGCAACCTCGACGTAGATCGTCTTTGACACAAAGCCGACGACCTATTCCGCACATTATTCCGATGAAGCCGACGAATGAGTCGAGGGTTCGTGATGGACAGCGAGGGCATGATCACATGGAGCTAAAGAGGTGGAAATCCGGATCTACAAAGGTTGTAGCATCTAACCCATGGTTAAATAGTTAACTAGTTTTCCGTTTCGCCTAAACATCTAGTCTAAAGATCCGTAGTCTAGGGTTTCTCGGCACAAAAATTTTAAATTGGCATGTCCGATGCCTTGTGAGACCTTACTAGAGTGCCTAGGAACCTTTCACTGGTATCAGAGCCTAGCTAGAGCCTTAGGCGAAGTCCAGACGCAATTTGAAGTCCGAACGAACCCGAAACCCCGAACCAATATTGCTTTCTGTCCAGATTTTAAAATTGTGGATTTTTCAAGATTAAAAATATCCAGAAAATCAAGCAGGGTTTTCTAGGAATTACTGTAAATTTCGTGGACCTGATTCAACTTTACCACCGCTCTTCCGCGGCACGAGCATGGCTCGTGCGGCGGAAGCGCGGCCGGTTTGTCGTTTTGTGAAGTATTGGTTGCACAGTAACTCCTATTTAACAGTACTGGTTTTCCTGGGTATTTTTAATATTTTTTCAAGAGTTGAATTTTTCTGGGTTGTTTTGGGGATTCGGTATTTCGATCGGATTATCAAGTTTCGTCTTTTGTGTTTTTCCGGATAATTTATAGAATATGTTAAAAAGTTCGACCGGATATAAATACCCAACTTTTCCCCTGTCGGGAAATTTCCAAGTGTTGGATTTTTCCGTAGTTTAACGACGTTCTAAGTAGTGCAAGTAACGTGATGGACCCTCTAGAAGACAACAAACCTTAACTCGATTATGTGACCGTCTTGAACTGCCCTTTGAACCTTCGGGTTTGGGGCAGTACGGCGTGCCACATGTGTGGCGTTGGCTTGACCCTTCTACGGCTGGACCGTCGGTACTGAGGCACGAACTGAATGTTGTTAGACTTATTTCATGAGTTGGACTGTATAGGGAAAACTTGGGTATTCGACTGTTCGATCGGAAAGTTTAACATTTTCTGTTTATCCGGAATGGGATACAATAATTGGAATTCACAAGTAGTTATGTGATAACTGAATGAATGTTATAAATTTAGCAGTTTAGTCCCATATGATATTGAAAAGAGTTTTCGATAATGAGACTAAAATGCGGGATTTATATCTGTTAGGCATGTGATGTCTAAAGAAGTTGCGGATTCCAATTGTTGTAGTTTTACACTTTCTTTTCTGTGACCGTAAGTGTAGTATGTTCATATCGCCGGTTTCGTTGCTATACGTCAACGACAATTGGGGTATGCATACTTACTTACGTTGATGACATGTGATGTTATGTGTTGCTGGATATGTTATATTGGATCGTCGTATTCGAATAGCCGGGGGTTTTTATGTGAGATGAGTGTTTTTCATTTTCATTCATGTAAAAAAACTTGTATGTAATATTCTTTTATTTGGGGCACTTCCAGGTAGAGGAAGATGTCACCCTTTGTATATTATTTACTTTTCCGCATTAGGATAGACCCAAGGAGGGGAGCACAAGTAACCGGGTTCTGGGGTCCAGTGGGAGACTAACTCGAGGAGTCGAGTCCGGGTCTCCTAACCCTAGAATTGGCAGGGTTGCTTGCCGCTCTCGTAGGGGTCTAGGGGTGTGGGATTGGCTATTCGTTACGACCGTGGAATCCGTGTTTTATACTGGCTCGTATTGAAAATACGGACGTCCTAGTATATCCAATATTTCATATGATTATTCTGCTGCGATATCTGTGATGCGATTCTGTGATGGATATAGTATATGATATATATGATATATTATATAGACGTTACTTATGTTTTACACCCGCGCTAGCCCTGCCCTGCTCTGTCGTTAGTTACCTAACCTAACGGTGCACGAGAGGACATCGAGACGAATGCGGATGGCATAAGTGTACGTCATATCTATCTGTGATGTTTAGGTATTTAAATGATGGGACTTCATTAATGTGATTAATGAAAGATAAGAAACCTAAGATGTTGTAGAATCGAATTTTAAAATAAAACAGGTAGCTACAGTTTTTGCTTTGCATAGCGGTATATATGATATACCCTGCACCTTATTCGATGAGGAAAGGACCGAGATCCCTTCACCGGGAGTGACTCCTTTAGCAATAACTGGCAGATGCTACACACTCGGTTTGCTTTTGACTGCTTTTGAGTTTTTGCTTTGCACAGCGGTATATATGATATACCCTGCACCTCATTCGACGAGGAAAGGACCGAGATCCCTTCGCCGGGAGTGACTCCTTTAGCAAAACTAGAAAAGCCTCAAAATCACTCCATTTCAAAACTTCATTTGATTCTACAACGATATCAAGTTCATTACGCTTATGGTTTTCAGAAAAACCTAGCGTAGCCCTCCGTCATTTCAGATAAGTACTATTTAGTATTCGTGCTGCGGTTGTTTGGCATGCGTCAAGGCGTAGTGTACGGTAGCTAACTAGTATTTATCTGCTTATGCATATGATGCAGATTGGATTAGGGTATTCGCACGGCGTTGTTTGGCATGCGTCAAGGGTCGTGCGGATGGGTTTAATTCAATCAGGAAATGACGGGTTGAACTTGACTAGCGCACTATGGGTTGTTTGGCATGCGTCAAGGTCATAGCACGCTAGGGGCAAAAGATTATCGGGAATTTCAAGTGTTGAAATTTGCAATGAGATTGCATACCTTCTATGAGATAGTTGGATCCCGATACCCACTGCGAGTAAGAGTTACTCCTGGGAGAGTTTTACACATTGCAATTAGCCGATCAAGTAGGTGTCTAGAAAGGTGTTAACGAGGTTACGCCTCTGGGAAAACGAGGTTTACATTAATTAGGTTCGTGCGAAAGCACGGGGGACCTCCCTCAAAGTACCGACACTGACTGGCTGAAAGATTGGCGAACTTGTAGTGTGTAATTAATCCCGGCTAGTCTTTCCTTTTAGGGTTTGGAGGAAGATTTGATAAAAAGCAGTGGGAGCCATCCTGATTAGATAAGATAAAAACCAATCTGATCTTGCACGAGCATACGCTAAAGTGTTTTCTTCTCTCTCTCTCCAGGTAGCGACCAGTTCATGCCTTAATCAAGATAATAATATGGATGTATTGACCGAACCCGCATGTTATACTGTGCTGGGGAACGTTGGTTCCGTTCTTGCCTATAAGAGTTATAGGAATGAACAGGATATAGGGGAATACCAGGATTCCCATGCCACTCGAATGAAGAAAGTACATGTTGATGCATTTTCTTCGGGTGTGTTCGTTACTGAGAACTGTTTCTCTATTTGCTCTACGTCCTGGGTATTGGATACCGGGTCGGGATCCCATATATGTAATCAGTTACATGGGCTAAGGAAAGGTAGAGAACTTGGAGAAGGTGATAAAGACATTAGAGTTGGAACTGGTGCAATTGTTGCAGCTAAGACTGTCGGGGAATATCACCTTGTATTACCAACTGGTAATACATTGGTTCTGAACGAATGCTATTACATGCCGAACCTGATATGCAACATTATATCAGTTTCTTTATTAAGTAAAGAAGGATATAATTTTGTATTACAGGATAATGTTATGAACATTTTCCGTAACCAAAAGTTGATTGGATCAGACACGTTATGCAATGGCATTTATGTTCTAAATCAATCAACAGTTCTGAGCATAACAAACACACACAAGAGGAAGAGTTCTGAACTCAACGAATCCTTCTTGTGGCATTGTAGACTGGGTCACATCAATGCGACACGACTAGCTAAGTTGCATAAAGTTGGATATTTAAATCCGTTTGAATTTTCATCTTATGACACTTGCCAGTCATGTCTCAAAGGCAAGATGACCAAGACTCCGTTTACGGGACACGGAGAAAGAGTTACCGAACTCTTGGGACTTATACATAGTGATGTATGTGGTCCCATGTCTACACATGCCAGGGATGGTTCTTCATACTTCATTACATTCACTGACGATCTCTCTAGGTTCGGGTATGTGTTCCTGATGAAACACAAATCAGAAGCTTTTGAGAAATTTAGGGAATATAAACAAGAAGTTGAGAACCAAACCGGAAAAAGTATTAAAATCCTACGATCTGATCGAGGAGGGGAATACTTGAGCAATGAATTCCTGGACTTCCTAAAAGAGAATGGGATTCTCTCTCAGCTGACTCCTCCATATACACCACAGCACAACGGTGTATCGGAGCGAAGGAATCGCACCCTATTAGATATGGTGTGCTCTATGATGAGTACAGCTGAGTTACCTATTTCCTTCTGGGGACATGCGCTTGAGACAGCCATGGACCTATTGAATAGAGTTCCTACCAAATCAGTGCCTACCACTCCATATGAGATATGGAAAGGGAAGAGACCACATCTTAATTATATTAAGATATGGGGTTGTCCAGCCTATGTCAAAAGACAAAATCCGGACAAACTCGAGGCAAGATCTGTCTTATGTAAGTTTGTAGGATATCCCAAAAATTCACAAGGGTATATCTTCTACCACCCCGAGGAACAAAAGGTGTTTGTTTCTCGACATGCCACTTTCTTAGAAAAAAGTTTTCTTATGAAACAGATAAGTGGCATTGAGGTAGAACTGGAAGAGGTTCCAGCGACACAGACTACAACAGATGATTTGGTTGAACCAGAGGATTCCGTAGTTCCCGATGAACCCCAGCCACTCCGCCGATCTAGTAGGGTTCCTCGCCAACCTGAGAGATACTACGGTTTTCTCATGGACGGTGGGAGCGAGGATTGCATCATGGAGGATGATGACCCAACTAGCTTCGAGCAGGCCATCACGAGTGGGGACTCAGTGAAATGGCTGGATGCTATGCGGTCTGAGATGGATTCCATGTACACCAACAAAGTATGGACTTTGGAAGTTGCTCCTGAAGGGGTAAAACCCATTGGGAGCAAGTGGATCTTCAAAAAGAAACTTGGTGTAGATGGGAAAGTGGAGACTTTCAAAGCTAGACTTGTAGCAAAGGGTTTTCGTCAAAGACCAGGTGTGGACTATGACGAGACCTTTTCTCCAGTGGCTATGCTTAAATCCATCCGGATCATGCTTGCCATCGCTGCATATCATGATTACAAAATCTGGCAAATGGATGTTAAGACCGCCTTTCTAAACGGTGATTTAGAAGAGTGCGTGTACATGACTCAGCCAGAGGGCTTCGTAGACAGTGGGAGCAGCGGGAAGGTGTGCAAGCTGCTTAAATCCATTTATGGATTAAAGCAAGCATCGCGGAGTTGGAACATCTGCTTTGACGTTGTTATCAAAGAGTTTGATTTCGTCAAAAATCCAGATGAACCTTGTATCTACAAGAAGGTGGCAGAGAGTAAGGTTGTCTTCCTCGTATTGTACGTGGACGACATACTCTTGATAGGAAATGATATTCCTATGCTGCAATCGGTCAAGCTCTTCTTATCACAAAGATTCTCAATGAAAGATCTTGGTGATGCCTCCTGCATATTGGGAATAAGGATCTATAGAGATAGATCCAAACGGATTTTGGGATTGTCCCAATCCAGGTACATTGACACCATACTAAAGAGGTTTAGTATGGAAGAGTCCAAGCGTGGGAACTTGCCCACGATCTCTGGAGTCACTCTCTCCAAAGAGATGTCTCCCAAGACTGATTTGGAGAGAGCTCGCATGCAAGGTATACCCTATGCTTCGGCAGTAGGCTCTATCATGTATGCGATGCTATGTACCAGACCCGATGTAGCATACTCACTAAGTATAGTGAGCAGGTATCAAGCTGATCCTGGAGAGAGTCACTGGACAGCTGTGAAGAGCATTCTCAAGTACTTGCGAAGGACTAGAGATATGTTCTTGGTGTATAGTAACGGAGAACTCCAAGTGGAGTCCTTTACCGATTCGAGCTTCCAGAGTGATAAGGACGACTCTAAGTCGCAATCGGGTTTTGTCTTTACCCTTTACGGAGGGGCGGTTAGCTGGAAGAGTTCCAAGCAGGAAACCGTGGCAGACTCGACGATGGAGGCTGAATACATCGCTGCCAACGATGCTGCCAAAAAGGCTGTCTGGATCAAGAAGTTCATTACTGAACTTGGAGTGGTTCCATCCATTGAGCATCCAATACCTTTGTATTGCGATAACAATGGAGCGGTGGCTTTGGCCAAGGAACCCAGGTCCCATCAGCGATCCAGGCATATTCTGAGGCGGTATCACCTGATCCGGGAGATAGTTGATCGCCGGGAGATCGAGGTCAGGAGAGTTGACACGAAGAACAACACGGCGGATCCACTCACGAAGGCCATTCCCCAGATACAGTTTGAGAGACTCTTCGGGATGCTCGGTATGCGATACTACAGCAGCTGGCCCTAGTGCAAGTGGGAGATTGTTAGTTGTATGTATGCCCTAGAGGCCAGTATTGTACAGATGATATATATTATATTGGATGCTTGGACATATATAGAGATGACTTTCTTGCTCGATATGATAGTATGCTATCTGGTTACTCTTTATCTTAACATGTACACTAGTCTCTTTATACTGTCTTGTAGTTACATGTTGGTAAAGCCCTTAGGATGGGTACTTGACTACCTGGACTATGATGCAGATCATACTAGTGGGGACATGGTAGTCCATAAGTACATCCTTCAAGGTCCCTAGTCGTGGGTGTATCGAGACGGGGCATCGATATACCAGAGTAGACTAGCGTATACGCTTCTCGACCCATGTGATGGGCGATGGATGATCCCATATCCATTGGTGTTTGACATCAGAGATGGTATACGGGTGCTCAGTGGAGACTGGTTACACTGGACGGACTCGCCGAGAACTCCCAGATGGTATTATACCTCACGTCAGATGGCAGTTCTCAGGTGACACTTGTACAGGTTAGTCTGTAGACCCGAGATCGTCATAGAGTCTTGTGTGATTCCCACTGTGCTTTGATCTCCACCTTACCACGTCTATGAGGGCGTGCAAAACGGTGGTCTTTGGGTACATTCCCGAGTCACATGGAGGCAATGAGCGATAGGAGGGGTTTCGTCTCTCCCGGTATTTGGGGTTGATGTTGCGCTGTGCTCGATTGGCCGTAACAGGGAAGTCCCTGGCCAGGGCTGATCAGAGATTTGCTGGTAAGTGTTACCAGTAGTTTCTCGACCCGTTACGAGCCTCACATCGGCACGACTTATCGGGTTATTGGGGTCTGACGTTTACCACCCCTAGACTTGATATGCGACATATCAGACGAAGAGACCGGACTGTGCGGTAAGTGTTACTGGTCGGATTCGCAGGAGTGTGAGCGGGCTAGCTCGTCGATCTTCTGATCGCTCAATACCCGGATGGCCGTTACGTTTAGCAGACCGCTTGCGGCTTGTGGATGCTTGATATGATCATCATCTGCTACCGGCGTATTGACGAGTCTTTAGAGTCCTACACAGAGGTTTCCTAGCTCAAGCGAAACGAAATAGGAGCGCATATGAGATATGTGCAGGACCGAGAATTATGTGTGTATGTGATACCGCATTTCATTCTCGCGATATATGTTTCGATTGGTTATATTCGATATAACCTAGTTATCGAATCATTGATTCGATAAATCGATGCATAGAATACTAGTCGGTTATGTGCGACATGACCGGATCATTGAATCAAGTGTTGATTTAATGATTTAATGTATAATTATATATTTGATATATTACTTTGCATTAACTAGTATTGGTTCACTTTAAACGGATTTTTCTCACTTGATGCACATTGTATATGTGATATACTTTTGTATACATTTTTGTATCATGTTTGATGATACATGATCTTGTTGTTAAGTATAAAGAATTAAACCATGGTTAAAAGTTGATTAGGGTTTTGCATTTTCATCTATTTATTTATTTATTTGTTTGAAAAGAATTATGATGAGAATGGTGGCTCTTTTTGTTTTAAGTTGAAGCTTCATGAAGCTTTGACTTTTGTAACCATCCTTATCTTCATGCTTAACCCTAACCCTCTCTAGTGACCATGGTTTATTCTCTACACTTAACCTAGGTTAGAACATGATAAGTATTTGTTTTTATTATTCTTTTTAACAATACTTATCATATTCTTTCTTCTTGCTCTCCTTCTTCTTCAAGAGAGAAAACTAGTTGCCATCAATGGCAACATGAGCAAAAGTGAGTGAAATCCAAATCTAAAGTGTACCCACCTCCTATTTCTTCACCCTCTACCTCTTGCCAAGTTGTCTTGGGTGTTTACTTCACAAGTTTCACAAGTTTATGAAGTCGGAGCTTGAACTAGTGCAACCTCGACGTAGATCATCTTTGACACAAAGCCGACGACCTATTCCGCACATTATTCCGATGAAGCCGACGAATGAGTCGAGGGTTCGTGATGGACAGCGAGGGCATGATCACGTGGAGCTAAAGAGGTGGAAATCCGGATCTACAAAGGTTGTAGCATCTAACCCATAGTTAAATAGTTAACTAGTTTTCCGTTTCGCCTAAACATCTAGTCTAAAGATCCGTAGTCTAGGGTTTCTCGGCACAAAAATTTTAAATTGGCATGTCCGATGCCTTGTGAGACCTTACTAGAGTGCCTAGGAACCTTTCACTGGTATCAGAGCCTAGCTAGAGCCTTAGGCGAAGTCCAGACGCAATTTGAAGTCCGAACGAACCCGAAACCCCGAACCAATATTGCTTTCTGTCCAGATTTTAAAATTGTGGATTTTTCAAGATTAAAAATATCCAGAAAATCAAGCAGGGTTTTCTAGGAATTACTGTAAATTTCGTGGACCTTACAAGATTATAAATTTTATATCCGTTTTAAAATATAACGACAAACAATCACCCATCTTTCATCAACTCGTCTAAAACAAGAAAAAAGTTCATGTTTCCCTACGGACGACCCGTACTCATCATGGTTAGCTACTAGCGACACCGTCTTGATTGCGGTTATTTTCGAACACACTTTTTAACGATCAATCACGGGTCCCCTAAAGAGGGTTGTAGATGCGTAATCGCAAATGATAGAAAACACCGCTTTAAAAGAAATCCGGTTTTTAAAGTTATGTGGTATTTTATCGTTATATTATCTTCATAACAAAAATACATACAAAAGAGATATCGTGTTATGGATCCAAGTGTGCGTGTGGGGTAGGTCGTTACCCCGTAAAGTTTTCCTAAAGGTATTGTTTTAACAAATACTAAAAGAGGTGATATCAAAGTTCTTGGTATTTTAATGAAAGAGTTCAAGTATGGATTTTTCACATGAGATTCTTAGTTAAAATTAATTCAAAACATTAGTATTTAGGGTTACAAGTATTATGTAAAAGTGGTTTTACCCAAATGATAAGGGAAATGGAGTTATAGGTTTTATAAAAAAAGATATAGGTATAACTCCACTTTTACCGATAAAAATTTGAAAAGGAATTACAATAGAGAGGAGGGGATTTAGAAGGGACTTACGGTTTAAAGAGTCTAAAGAAGGGTTGAAGAAAAGGGGGTGAGTTTCGTAGCGTCGCGGGAGCGCCGGAATTTGCTTCGATCTTCGCCGGAAGTTGCTTGTTTACTAACTCCTCTTTTCTCTACTTGTACTTAAAAACTTTTTGAGAGAATTTTGCTATAATTTTCAGAATGGTGCTGAGCCAAGGTAGGAGATGGTATTTATAGTGGAGAATTAGGGTTTTGGAATTAAAAATTTGGATTAAAAAGTATTAAAATGTGGTTTAATTGTGAAATGAAAGGTCCTTGTTTGATTGCAGGGAAATCAAACAGTGCAGGGGAGTCAGGGGTAGGTGAAGAGGTTTGTGTGCAAAGCCCGGGACAAATTGGAGTTAATCCAACCATCCCCGCCGGCTATATTGAGCATTCCACCGGTCGATTTTTTCCATCTGGCATCGAGATTCGTGCTAGATGATTAAATCCATGTTTACTTCATTTTCCACATGTTTGATTTTTTGACTTTTCATTTCACCATATATTGCACGTGCAATCTTTTGGGCTTCCAAAAATTAAAAAGAAAAATTCAGAAAAAATAATGTGTCTGATGGGAATCGAACACAGGGGCTATATCACAGCACTGCAAGGCTTTACTGGTGAGCTACAAGTTGTTTCTTGCTGTTATTTAACAAAATTGACTTATAACTCAAACTCAGGCTATAAACTCATTCTTGTACATTAAAATGGAAAATTCAGTACAGTAAATTCAGAGTCATTATAAAGCTCCTTCTCCTTCTTTCTCCCTACACCCTCATGTGTTGAGAATCAAAGGTGGAAGAAAGGTAGAAAAATACTAGAACAACTCACTGCATCTCTAAGCATTCTAGTATAGCAAGTTAGAATCTTTAGTTGCTCCACTTGATTATTAGTATGGAGCTAGAGCTTTGAACCAAATACCTCGGGTGGATCATCTTCGACAAAGGGAAGACCGGCGGTCAAACTCAATCACGGAGAATTCGAAGAGCCAAGGAAGAGAGCTAAAGGCCGAACGACACGGATCATTTGGTATAATCCTTTTCATAGTAGCTAAAATCTCTTTGTAGATTTATAGTTCATGTGTTTGGTTTAGATTCTAAGGTTTGTAGTTTCTAGCGCCTCTAAAATTTTTGTTTTTCGTTCTGCATAGGCCGCGGTTGTGGCGGCATGGGAGCTAGGAACTCTAACAATTTGATCTCTGGATCTTTCTGAAGCAGCTTTAACGTTTTCTTCGTCTTTTTGGACAAATGTGTATCCCATGAAGGCTGAGGCGGATTGAAGCCATTTCCTGGGGCGCAAAATTGAGCCGTGTTTTGCCAAAGGATTTCAGCTTTTTTCTATATGAAATTGGCAGTCGTGGTTTGATTGTTTACGTGATGGAGATCATGTTGGAAGCTGAGGTTGTTCGCTGAGATATCGTTTAGCGATATTGATTGTTGTTGATTATTGATTTCAATGAAGGGGATGCTTCAGCAAAGAGAATGACGCATGTGTTGAATGGGTTCGCATGATCGCTTGATCCAAAAGATAGGAGGAGAGATAGGTTCCGTCGGGCGTGCCAGAATCTGTAAAGTGTTTTTCGTTATCCCATGGAGATGGATGCGCTCATGTATCAGGCGTTGTACAAATTCCCCATGCTTCATGGTGGGCATGGGTTTATTGATTGTGGGGATTCTAATCTTCAGCAGCCGCGAACAAAACTATTTTTAATTACCCCTCATTTTGATGCGAGAGAACCTCCGATTAACGGGTCATGTAGATTGTGCGAACTCATTATGAAATTTATGAATCATATGTACTTTGTATATGGGGCCATGTTGGGGAGTTGCCGAGAGAGAGAGAGAGTGTGTGTGTGTGTGTGTGTGTGTGTGAGAGAGAGAGAGAGAGAAAGAGAGAGAGAGAAAGAGAGAGAGAGAGAGAGTTTTGGGCACTCGAAGGATCGGGTGGCCCCATAGTCAGGTGGCCCTAGGTTCGGGTGAGCACCCGAAGGCCGGTTGCCCTCTCGTTCGGGTGCCCTACCGAGGGTCGGCTGCCCCCTCGTTCGGGTGGCCAACCGAGAGCCTGCTGCCCCCTCGTTGGTCAGGTGGTTCCTTCTTCCTTCTTTTTCTTCTCTTTGTTTTCTTGTTTTGCTTAGTTTTATTAAGTTTAGAGTGTTAACAAAATTTTGGCGGCATAACCGTTTGATTTTGTCGTTTTATTTGATGAAATATAACCGAAATCTATGTTTCCATGTATTGGTGAAGCGCGGGTGGAAACTCTCGTTCCAGAATGGGAAGTACGGATCGAAATCTGCACCCCCAAGGGTTTTCCCAAGGGAGAAGCCATATGCCTTCTCTCTTATGGGGTCACTCTCAATATCCTCCTTATTTTGATATCAAAAGGCTCTCTTTTGGTCTTGGATCTTGGGTTTTGGATCTTGGATGAGAGAAAAGGAGCTCTTTTTCTCGCACTTATGATTTGGATTTGGAGATGGAGATGTTTTGAGGGATGGGTTCTCCTTCTTTCTTCTCTTTTCTTTGTTTTAAGAAAGAAGATGAAGTTTTCTTCTATTTGGAGGAAATGGCTTCTTTTTGAATGGGTTCCTTTGGAGAGAAAGATGGTAGAGGAGATGAGAGAGATCCAAAATAAAATTTCTTTCCTTTTGAGTCTCTCTCTTGAGGAAAAATAAGGCTTGAGATCTCAACTGCCAAAACCCTAGTATTTTTGTTGGAAGGAAAAAAAACCTTATCATTTCATCGTATGGTGAGGGTTTAAATACAACTTACACATTTGTATATTAGCTCTTGAGTTTTACAATTTTGGTTTTTTGCCTCATTCTTTATATTTTCGTATTTTAGTCCTTGGGTTTTACAAAATGAGAAAATGGGGCCTGCAAGTTCAAACTGCAGTGGCCTCTCACATGGGTCAGTTGGGCCCGATGACTATTTTGCAGTTAGGCCTCTAGACCGCACTGGCTCATGTGAGAGGCCACTGCAGTTTTGGGTCTACATGGTCCCTGCAGGCCCCATTTTCTTTTACAAAATTGGTTTTTTGCTAATTTTTCTTACATTATTCCTACTTATTTATATATTAAATCTATTTATTACAAATTTTATTTTTGGGCTTGGGGGGAGGGGGGGTGCGGCCTTGCTTGAGCTAGGACTCGGGCATGGGCCCGACTTGGGTTCGGACGTGGACCCGGTTCGGAATTGATGGTTGGGAGCAATTTTCAACCCCAACAATTAGTACTATTATAATGAAAGGGGATGAAGAAGATTTGAAAAAAATTTAATGCATGATTTGCTTGGTAAATGTCATGAACATAAAGATAAGGTGTATAAAAATAAATTTGGCCCACACGGTGTGTATGGTCACTGCAGGTTGATATACATGCAAACCCTAGGGGTGCTATGGAACTGGCTGGAGTATGGTTTGAGTTTGGTTTAGGGTCTTTTTGGATTGGATTATTTTTTGTCAACAAGTGATTAAAAATCACATCAAGGTGGGCTCCAAATAGATAGTATGTTTGGATCTCTCTTTTACTATTCAATAAGTGATTATTACCATGGGTCCTACCTGACTAGCTTCAAAATGACATCTTTTTCCACTTAAAAATAAACTAGGAATTCCAAACTTATTTCATAAGTGATTATAGAACAGTAGAGTTGATCAAGTAATATACCATAATACCCCTTGTCTTTTCATCTAGATTTTAAGATAATATTAATGATACGTCATTTTGGTCATTTTAAATTCAAAAATCATTTATCTATCTTTTCATCCAAACACACTATTTATTTATAATCACTTTCATATAAAATCATCTAAACGCTAAATATCTTATTTTCCATAAGCACTTATAAGTGATTTTTTTCACTTTTTCCAGAAACTATCACTTATAAGTGATAATAGCAAATAATCACTTTAAATAAGCCCATCCAAATGGAGCCTTAGTAGAAGCTCGTTCAAATTTGGTTCATAATAAATGAACCGAACTTTAGTTAAATAGTTAGGCTAATATATATATCATGTTATGTATGCCTTAAATTATATGACCCATACCCATTTAGCTGATTAGTCCAAAGCCTATAGCCCGCTGTTTATACCTTTACTTGAACTTCAAGTATATAAAAACTATTTGTATTTATGTATAGTCTAGGTTTTGACAAGTGAAATTGGAATAGGTTTATAATACCTAAATAACAAAGCCGTAATTTAGGAAATTACAGGATGTAATTAATGGTTAAGGGTTTGAGAGACTCCAATACACTCTCCGCATAGCCGCCATAATGCAGTCCTTAATATTTATGAAAGTTCATCTCGCCGCCTTGGAAAGAGATCTCCAGGGTTGGTTTTTATATTCTCCGTGTTAGTTCTCTTCTTCTTTGGTTAGTGCAAACCTCTCCCCCCCTCCTTCCCTCCCATCTTCTCTCTTCTGGTGGATTAAGACTTAGATTCAAATGATAAGAAATCCTTGTGCTTCCCTGTTGTTGCTGCTGTTCTATTATATTTATGATAATTTTGTTATCGCTCCGAATCACAGAACTTAGATTTCCTGATTTTTCCCTGTGAGGGGATTAAGTCAACATGCACACACCATTCCTCAAGTCAACATGTCCTATACTTCATTTATTCAATTTCTTTTCATTTCCTTTTTCTCTTAATCTTTTCTATGCAAAATACAAAACTAGAACCATCTTGATTATCATTTTGTGTTTAGTTGTGTCATGGTGCACTAACATGTATTTACCTATACTAATTTGTAATTAACATTAATTTAGTGTGTAAGTGCATGTTTAAAATAATATTTTTTAAAAATTAATGAATAAGGAAAATAATTATGTAAACTAGTAATTAAATAAGTGACTGATTAAATACCAATACAAACAATTACATAATTAATATAGGTATATTTAAATCTGTGTGGAAAAATAATTATAACTAGATTTTACGAAAAACATGTGTTGTAATACTAATTATCATACAAATAACCTAAACGATTTTTTTTAAAGCGTTACAATCTTCCCCCTTAAAGAAATTCGGTTCCCGAATTTAAAAATCTAGCTACGCGTACCTTCGAAGGATGGGGAAACTTCTTCCGCATCTCGTCCTCGGTTTCCCAGGTGACCTCTTCACTGTTCGGGCCACGCCAAAGAACCTTTACGAACGGTATGATCTTGGATCTCAACTTCTTCACCTGCCGATCTAGAATGACTACCGGCTGCTCGGTGAAAGAAAGATCGCGCTCCAGCTGGATCGTCTGATGCTGAATCGCGTGAGAGAGGTCATGAAGGTACTTGCGGAGTATCTATACATGAAACACAGGGTGAACATCTGGGAAGCTGGGTGGAAGAGCCAAATGATAAGCAACTGCACCGACTCGTTCGAGAATCTCGAAGGGGCCTACATATCTGGGGCTAAGCTTCCCTTTCTTCCCGAATCTCGTCACGCCCTTCATCGGTGAAACCAGCAAGAAAACATGATCACCCACGGTGAACTCAAGTCTACAACGACGTCTATCGGCATAATATTTCTTCCTGCTCTAGGCCGTTCTCATCCTATCCTGAATCAACAGGATCTTTATTGTCGTCTCATGCACAAGTTGCGGTCCCAAAATTCTGCTCTCACTAAGCTCTGTCCAACAAACTGGTGATCGACATCTCCTCCCATAGAACGCTTCAAAAGGTGCCATTTGAATCGTCTCCTGAAGTTTCTTCCATAGTCGGCTGGTGAACTGGGTGCCTCTGTTAGACACAATGCAAGTCGGAACGCCGTGTAGTCGCACAGTCTCATCAACATATATTTGAGCAAACTGAGCAAATCCGAAAGTGATCTTCACGGGAAGAAAGTGAGCCGCTTTCGTTAATCGGTCTACGATCACCCAAACATAGTCATACCTTCGACTGGTCCTAGGTAGAACCATGATGAAATCCATAGAGATCTGCTCCCATTTCCACTCCGGAATGGGCAAAGGCCGTAACTCTCCAACCGGCCTCTGATACTCGGCCTTGACTTGCTTCAAGTCAGGCATCTCGAAACGAAATATGCAATATCTCTCTTCATCCCTTCCCACCAGTAGACATCTCTCAAGTCATGATACATCTTGGTGGAACCCGGATGAACGTTGTAAGCTGACTGATGCGCCTCCTCTAAGATCTCGCGTCTCAGTCCCTCGGAATCTGGCACACATGGTTGAGTCCCAAACCGTAGCACTCCCTGCTCATCAATCACGAACTATGAGACTCTAATCTACTGAACCTACTCCATGATCTCTGACAAACGAGCATCGTCGGATTGTGCCTCCCGAATGCGACCAAGTAACTGTGGACGGGCGCGGACATAGGCAAGCTGTCCTCAAGTCGAAGTAAACTCAAACCGCACTCGACTGTCACATAGAATCTGCCAATCTGCGGAAGACTGTCTCTGAACTGTGCTCAAATAGGAAAAAGTACCGCCGGGCCTCCGACTCAAGGCATCAGCCACAACATTCTCCTTGTCCGAATGATAAAGAATCTCGCAGTCATAGTCCTTCATAAGCTCCATCCAACGACGCTGTCTCAAATTCAGATCCCACTGCTGAAAGATATACTTTAAGCTTTTGTGGTCCGTGAATATCTGGCACGACTAGCCATATAAGTAGTGTCTCCAGATCTTGAGTGCAAAAACCATCGCGGACATCTCTGAGTCATGAGTGGGATAGTTCTGCTCGTGCTTCTTCAACTGCCGAGAAGCGTAGGCGATGACCCTACCGTTCTGCATCAACACACAGCCTAAACCTACTCGAGAAACATCGCAATAGACAACAAAGCCGCCTGAACCTGAAGTCAAGGATAAAACTGGTACAATCGTCAAACGAGTCTTCAACTGCTGAAAACTCTGCTCACAAGTCTCGGTCCAAAGAAAAAGAACTCCCTTCCAGGTCAACCCGGTCAGCGGTGCAGCGATACGAGAAAAATCCTGAAAAAGCGTCGGTAGTAGCCGGCCAAACCCAAGAAGCTGTGAACCTTTGTCACCGAAACAGGTTTGGGCCAATGTTGTATGTTCACACCATAATATTGTATTATTATATTCCCCATTCTTATTCGTTTTATAAATAAACAGGTGCTTTTGACGCATGTCTGCTACATATTACAGGTTACGGGTTCTTGGATCTAAAACAGTGAAAAAGATATAAAGACGATGCAAAAGTAGGACTTTGACCAACAAATAGAAGGATCTTAGTCAAGCCTACACAAAGATAAAGTTCACAAAGTATAAAGCAGCGCAAGGTCCAAGATGTCAAAGCGAACCATGCCTCGCACCAAAATTGATGACACAATCCTCTTGTTTGGCCACGGAACCGCGGCCAAACCATGCCTCGGGCCGCGGTTCCGCGGCCGGGTTAAGCCCGTGTCGGCGACAAATTTTGTGGCAGTGCGAGGCTTGTTGATTTGGTCTTTTTCTTATAGGGCATTTTTGTAAAAGCAGACGTACGAATCAATTGTAACCTAGGGTTTCTATGTCCTATAAATAGAACCCAAATCATTGTATTTTCTCATGCCTCCCGATGCTTCCTTTCATTAATAAAATTCAGAATTCTTTATGGAGAGCATCGGTGCCTCTTTTCATTTCATGAATTCAGATCTGACAACCCTGTGTTGATATTTGGAGAGAGCCATCTATAAAGTAGGTAATTTTTCATTCTCTGCCCTAGATTAAATTTAATTCCTTGCCCTAGTTAGATAGTTAGATCTTTAATTCAATTGTCCTAGATTAATTTAGTTTTTAGATTTAATTAATCCATTCACACCGTTTGGAATTAACTCGTAAGAGCGATTAGGAAATTCACAACATCCCTGTGGACCGACCTGTACTCACCGGCTAGCTGCAAAGCGACGCCGTTCTTGATTGCGGTTAATAGATAGTTTTTAAGAAAAATCAAATGGCGTCGTTGCCGGGGATGGCGTGTTATTTCTTTTTTGCAATTTCGGGTTAATCAAAATTAAAAAAATCATAAAAATATGAAAAATCAAAAAAATATAAAAATATATCATCTGTTATTTTTGGGAAGGGTATTTTTGTGTGAATTTTGTAGGATCTACGAACAAATTCGGATCTGGAAATCTACAGAGATCAAAACAACAAATATCAAATCCGAACAAACAAAACATCACAACAACCGAGGAACAGAAGAAATTTGGAGGACCGGGTCTACAAGTCAACCGCGGAGATCTGGAGGGAAAAAAAAACTCTGTAAGTCTTCTGATCTCTCCTCTGAATCTTTTGATATATCTTTTGTTAAATCTCCTGCAGGATTCTTTGCGCTTAAAAAAATCTTCCCCCTTCTCAATAACAAATCTTGTGCAGGATTCTTTGCGCCGCGCATAAAATAAAAATATTTGATTGCAAGTGATTTACTGTTTTGCATATCTTTAATTGGACTTTAAGGGGCTTTTGACCAATTCAGATTGGGTGGGGATTTCATCGCCCTTCCCAGGACCCCAGAAATCACATAAGGCATTTGCATTGACCATTCATAATTAAAAAATACTAGACTCAGCCCTAAGGACTTCGAGCTCAATAGGACAGAGAACTAGTTATAGGCATCGACCGTTTATCCTAACCTGACTTTGCGGTGTCTAGGCAAGTGTTTCTAAGGCAAGTGGTTACTTAATTAGGACCGCTACTTATAGCGGGGAGCCTCCCACTTACCTGGAACTTACCTGGCCACAATTGGCGGTGAAGAAGCAGTTTGAGGTCCTATTTCTAGCCCTTTGGAACAGTTAGGAGCTGTCTAGCTGACCTAGGTGACCCTAGATCTAGGCCTGATTGTGCAGTTTTGGTTGATCGAAAGTGTGTCTTAGCTCTTTTCTCGAAAATCTTTTTGCAAACAGTTCTAAATAAAGAGAAAAAGGAAAAAGGGAATTTAAAAAAAAAAAGACTTGCAACTTTTGTCGCTAAGAAATCCTTGCACCACCCAACCTTCTTTCTTTTCCCCTTTCTTCTATCATGGGTACCCCACGTCATAAATCTCTTGCCGAACTTTGGTATCCCGAACCTAACTTTGCCTCGTACTTCAATTGTTTCGGTCGATTTAAGGACGACCCCTCCATACCCAAAATTTCTTTGAAAGATCAAATAGAAGCATCTAGGAGAAACAGTTCGACGTTGCAACCCACTTTGTGTCAACCAAGTCAACCTTTACCACCTTCATATGTTGATACCACTTTTTCGAGTCCTGCTGTAACTCCTAAACCGATGTCCATTGCTGAGCATATTGCTCAATCTCGTAGCCGATCTTTCACTCCTCTCCACACATCTAGTTCTAGGGGTCAACAAGTCCATTCACCTTTTTATCCAGCTGTTGACCCTACTCCTGTCCAACCATCCAATTCCTACCAGTCCTACCCGACCTTCCCACCTTCACTAGATATTGCCTCTACACAGCCATTTGGGAGTTTCACGTATCCAAACAGTTTTGAATCTTTTACCGAAACCCCTCAACAACCCATGTCTAGTTTAGAACAGTCGTTGGAGGCGTACATTGCAGCAACAAACAAAATGATTAGGAATGTAGATGCGTCCATTGCCGCCCTTATGCAACCTAGTGAACCGGCAGCTAGTTTCCAACTAGCTTCAAATTTTCCAATGTATGAGGAGGCGGTTGGACAGAGTGCGATTTTGAGAGGATTTCCAAATCAAACCTACCCATACGCAATTGAATCCAACAACTCCAATTTTCGAACATGTGTCCAAAATGATGAGTTGTGCGACTTTGTAGTGCTTGATTTGCCAGATTATGAGGAACCCCTTTCGAGTGAAACCGCACCTAATCCGTTTGATCTTTACACCTCCAATCTAGAACCTAAATTGATAAATATCCATGCTTTTGAAGAGGTGTCAAAAAAAATTGGTTTTCACTTGATTGAGGATATAGACGCCGGGAATATTTCGGATGATGAACCTGTCGATTTGATTGAAATTTTATGTCCAATTCATCATCCCGAGTCATTAGATGTTTCTCCCGAACTTCATATGCGTCTTGAATTTGATGATAATAGCATGGATGAGTTAAATATTAAGGAGAATTATGAGGATAGTATTGAGGAGAGTATTGAGAATAATATTGAGGTTGAACCATTCTTGTTTGATGTGTCGGATTTTCCAATTCATCCTCTTGAACCTTTAACTAAATCACCCTTCCTCCTTTCCATCGTTCCGACCACGCCTAACATCACGCTTGAAGACTGTGAGCTTGAAATTTTTTTCTTTGAATCTGACACAGTTCTCACAGCCGATAACACTTACGAGTGTTTCACTTTTTCGGACGATGTTGATGACTCACCGCCCGAGTTTGAGTCCTTTACATTTTCAGATGAGTTAGTTGAACCATCAGACTCGGTTGCTTACAGTCGTTTCGAACCATTGATGGAATCTTTCAAATTCGAGACAGTTTACTACGGTGAGAATGAGCCTATCCCTAATTCACTCCCTTTCGTCCTTCCTATCGTTCCGACATTACAAGAGACCGTTACGCTTTCATCTCCTATACCAAGTTCGACGTACCCATGTTTACTCACGAATCTAGAGGGATTTGACCCCATTTCTCGACGGGTTGATAGATTAGCACAATTGCTTTTAACACATCGGTCATCACAAATTGTGCTAATTTATTCACTCGATTTACACCCTCAAGATCGTACTCCACTTATTTCTCTTTTCCGCCATTCTTCTCCCCCACCGAGACCATATTCTATCTTTCTTCTCACACGGTCTCGTGTGCTTCTCATTTCCTTTCTTTCCACTCCATTCTTTCACCAACTCGCCCATTACCCCGATAAGATTTTTGAATGGTTGGTGCTAACCTTTGGCTTGTGTAAAGCCAGGCTTAAGTTTGGGGGGAACCTTGTTGTATATATATTTTATTTTTCTTTTAAGAAAAAAAAATTATAAATAAATAAACAGGGGAGTGCCGACAATTTTGACCCTCTTGGCGTAGCATGACAGTGAGGACACTGTCAAGTTTAAGTTTGGGGGTATGCTCGGTACGTTTTCTTCCTTCGCATTCATATGCATATTTTTTGCATTTGCATACTTATTTTAAAACCCATAAAAATTGAAAATTTTCAAAAATTATAAAAATTTATGTATTCAATTTTGGCTTATTTGACTTGAGTTTGACAAATAAGTTAACTGGTTAGGAACAACTAGATCTTAGACTTAGTAAATTAAAAACCCTAAAAATAACCTTTCTTAAAGTTTAACGGTAGAAAGTATATGTCTTTGTAGTTTATTTAGAAATAGGCAAAATTTTGGGTTCACTTTTTGGGCTTAGTCGAAACAAGGGAAAAATATTGATATTTTTATTAGAGTATAAGTTTGAAAAATAATTCCTAGCTTCAATCTAGATTCTGAAAATATATACCCTACAATTTGCACAAACACGCACCTTGAAACTTGGAATAGTAGAGGAGACCTTGAAATGCTCTTGTCTAAAGTTCTTAGTATGAAGAAAAATAAAAAAATACAAGTGAAAAGAGAAAAAATGAACACTGGTTTTTGTGATTACTTAAAGCTGTAAAAAATAGAAAAATATTTAGCGAGGGTGCTTCATCACCTAGTGCCTTAGACCAACTGATTTGGGAGTCACTGCTAAAGCCTTGGGTGTTGCAAGACTAGGAAGTACGCTTTAAAGTGCAAAAGCATTTTGTAATCGGTCGTTGGTACCTCAAGAAGTATTAACGGTCGCATGAAGGATGTGTAAGCAAAATTCATTTAAAAATTCACCAATTAATAAGTACTTTGGACAACGGATAAGAGTATGATTGCTTGATTTGAATTTCCAAGTGTAGGGGTGATTTATACACACACGTAGGGGTATGTGATTGGGATTTAGATGAGAAAGAGGAATGAAGAATAGAACTTGTATCTTTATTAGAGTTGATAAAAATTCCTAAGCGGAGATGGAACCCTAGAAGGAAAACTTAAGAAATGCCGAAAGCTAAGTAAGTCTATAGAACATATATAATCTTAAGTTAAATGATGAGGAAGTGTGAAGAATATGGGTGGATAATTTACGAGTCGACGATAATAGAATTCCTTGTTAGAAAACCTAATTGGAGAATTAAAGTCGAAAAGCCAAATTAATAGGATTTTGTGGGTAGTATCAACTGAAAACCCTCAGGAGACAACACTCCTCCTACTAGGGACACCTAGAGGTTTAACGGCTTGTTGCACGAGCTCAATGCAATCGCGTTTCCCTGCGAAAGTGCGGTTAGGTTTTTGTAGAGAATAAAAAATAAGTTTGCTCGAGGACGAGCAAAAGATAAGTTTGGGGGTATTTGTTCACACCATAATATTATATTATTATATTCCCCATTCTTATTCGTTTTATAAATAAACAGGTGCTTTTGACGCATGTCTGCTACATAGTACAGGTTACAGGTTCTTGGACAGAAAACAGTAAAAACGATGAAAAGACGATGCAAAAGTGGACTTTGACCAACAAACAGAAGACTCTTGATGAAGCCTACATCAAAGATAAAATTCACAAAGTACAAGGCAATGCAAGGTCCAAGATTACAAAGCGAACGGTTAAAATTCCACCGCAATTATTCACTGGAGATCTGGAAGAAACATAGAAGCTATTTTAATAAAAGAACCAAATAATAAGGAAGCCCAAAGACAGAAGAGCCAACAAAGGAAATTTCAAGGCCCAATACTTCCTTTTAAAGAGACAGAGACGTAAAATTTTACCAAAGCTTGGAGTCTACTTTGACTAGGTCTTCCTAAGGATATTTTGGTAAATGTAGACGTGCAAATCAATTGTAACCTAGGGTTTCCTATCCTCTATAAATAGGAACTCTAAATCATTGTAAAGGCTATGCCTCCCTATGCCTCTTTTTATCAATAAAATTTAGATTTCTTTTGGAGAGCATCGATGCCTCTTTTCATTTCAGAAATTCAGATCTGATAAGTCTTGTGTTGATGTTTGGAGAGAGCCATCTGTAAAGTAAGTAGGTAATTTCAATTCTTGCCCTAGGTAATTTTTCATTCTCTGCCCTAGATTAAATTTAATTCCTTGCCCTAGTTAGATAGTTAGATCTTTAATTCAATTGCTCTAGATTAATTTAGTTTTTAGATTTAATTAATCCATTCACACCGTTTGGAATTAACTCGTAAGAGCGATTAGGAAATTCACAACATCCCTGTGGACCGACCCGTACTCACCGGCTAACTGCAAAACGACGCCGTTCTTGATTGCGGTTAATAGATAGTTTTTGAGATCAATCACTATACAACCTCGATCTTCTTCGGGTCCACACGTATACCATCTCTCATAACTACGTGACCCAAGAAGTCAACACTATCCAGCCAGAAAGCACACTTGGAGAATTTAGCGAACAACTGGTGCTCCCTCAAAGTCTGCAACGTAATCCTCAAATGCTACTCATGCTCCTCTCGACTCCGGGAGTATACTAGCATATCGTCAATGAACACGATAATGAATTGGTCAAGAAACGGCCTGAAGATGCGGTTCATCAAATCCATGAATGTAGCTGGGGCATTGGTGAGTCCGAACGACATCACCAAAAACTCGTGATGCCCGTAACGTGTGCGAAAAGCAGTCTTCGGAATGTCATCTTTCTGAACTCGCAATTGATGATAACCCGACCGCAAATCAATCTTCGAGAAATGTCCCGCACCCAGGAGCTGATCAAACAAATCGTCAATGTGAGGTAGGGATATCGATTCCATACAGTAACTTGATTCAATTGACGATAATCGATGCACAATCGCATACCGTCCTCCTTCTTCTTGACGAACAGGACAGGAGCTCCCCAAGGCGACACACTTGGACGAATGAGTCCTTTATCCAGCAAATCTTGCAACTAATACTTCAGCTCTCTAAGCTCCGTCGGGGCCATCCGATATGGCGGTATAGAAATAGGCCCCGTGCCGGGAATCAAGTCAATGCAGAACTCGACATCGCGCTCTGGCGGCAATCCAGGTAACTCGTCAGGAAAGACATCGGAAAACTCGCTCACAATCAGAACCTGGTCCAACGGGACCTCTACTGCTCTAGCATCACGTATATACGCTACGAATCCCTGAAATCCTTTCCTCAAGAGTCGACTAGCGTGAAGGGAGGAAATCAAACTAGGGAGGGCGACACTACATTCTCCCTGAACAACAAGAACTGGCTCATCCGGAAAACTAAATCTGACTGACTTCTCACGGCAGTCCACGGCTGCATAACATGTGGCTAACCAGTCAATGCCCAGAAGAACGTCGAAATCTAACATATCGAGAAGAATCAAATCAACAGAATAATCCCTATCTCCGATATGAACAAAACACGATCAAAATACATGTCGAGCGACAAAAGACTCGTCTACGGGAGTAATAACAACCAGCGGCTGATCAAGCAAGGACGACTCTCGGCCCAACCTCGGTACAAAGTGTGTGGATACGTAAGAATGTGTAGAACCTGGGTCGAATAATACCCGCGCGTCGCAAGAACACACTAGAAGAGTACCTGTCACAACGGCGTTCGATGCCTGCGCATCCGGAGGAGTCAAAAAGAAAACTCGGGCCTGTCCTCTGCCGGTACCGGATGTCCTCGTCCTCTACCGCCTCGTCCTCTCTGAACCGGACCACCACGACCACGGCCTCTCGGGGCATCAATCTGGCATGGAGCAATAACAGGTATAGGAAGTAAAGTGCTCGGAGAAGGGGTGAAGGTGGTAAAGTCACATGTGGAACTGTCGCCTCGTCCTGGCGCCTCATGGGACAATGTCTGACACGGTGCTGCGGACTCCCACATCGGAAACATCCTGGCGACGACTGCTGTTGTAACAACTCCAATTTCAATGTACAGAAAATTATTTAAAAGTTAATGTACAAATGGAGTTGCAATCCTGTGTACACTATAAGTATTTGATTTGCTTTTGGACAGCAAGAAACAACTTGTAGCATATTGGTAAAGCCTTGCACTGCAGTGACGTAGCCCCTGTGATCGAATCTTCCTAGCCACATTATCTTTTTATTAATTTTTCTTTTAATTTTTTAGAAGCCCAAAGGTTTACACGTGCACTACACGTAAAATGAAAAGACACAAATTAAATAAACATGTGCACTGGGGTATATGAGGCGACAGAGACACGTGGCAAAATCCCAAGCACCCACCACCGGTTCATGACCGGCGAGATTCATGCCAGAACCGGCACCGCCGGTCCCCCGTAGGGGATGGTCCCCATTTCTTTTGCCTAGCACCCCTTGGCCTACCCCACTTCCCTCATACTGTTTGATTTTTCTGCACATTTTTCAGAGAATTAAAAATGGGCATTAATCCACATTTTAATACACATTTTAATTATATCCTTCATTACCCTAGACCATAATTTTCACTATAAATACCACACCACATTTCACCCCTCCTCACTCAGAATTTCATTATAAAAACTTTCAAAAATTACCAAGTCCTAAGTTGTGCAAGTAGAGTTAGCAAGAGGTGAAGTTCCAGCGACATTCCAAAAAGATTCTGGCGACAAAACGACGCCCCGATGTCTTTTGTAACGTTTTAAAATCGTTTAAGTTAATTGTCCGATAATCGGTAATATAACTCGTGTTTTCCGTAAAACTTAGTTACCATTATTTTTCAACATATCTATTTTAGCTATATAATTTCTAGTATTTGGTATTTATTTAGTCACTTATAAATTGCTAGTTTCATTAAATATTTTCCTTAATTAATTATTTTAAATATTATTTTAAGATCTCACTTATAAATTTAATTAATGATAATTACAAATTAGAATGGATTAAGTACACATTAGTGTACCATGACAACTTAAAAATCAAGTTTGTAACATGCTCTTTCCTTCTCAAATTATCTTCATGGTTCTAGAAAAGTCTAGGATTCATTAGAAAAAAACAAAATAATTAAGAAATGAATTAATAGATGTGATAATGGGGGTTTTCTTGACTTGACCACAAACACACCTCGCTCATTTCCCTCTTCTCCCCCCTTGGCCGAGCCCTCCCTACAGCAGCTCCCACATTTCTCCACCTCATTTCACTTCATAAATTCTTCATTTTTGCATCAAAAATCCACACAAAACCTCACTAATTCCTAATTAAACCTTCACCCAAAATTCCTTGGCTTAAACTAGCTTGGATCTTGAAGCAAGATGGCATTTTGGAGGCAAGTTTGCAAGTTGGATCCCTAAATGTTTGAGGTATAAATCTTAACCTTATGCTTAATTATTTTAATCTAACTTAATTAGGTTTAAATATGGTTCTAATTGCAAAAATTAGTTTTTAAAGAGAAGGGTTTGGGTTCAAATTAGGGTTTTTATCACTTGATTATGGTTGCAATGTGTAATTTAACATCTTAAGACTTGCAAAATCTAATCTAGTTGTTAAATTGCTAATTGTTGCTTTTAAATTGTCCTAATTAAGTATTCTTGCAAACTAAATTCATGATTAATGTAAATAGGTGAGATTAAAAATTAGTTAATAATTGTAGCCTAATTAAGATATTAAATGAACATTGTGGCCACTAAATTTGCTAAAACATCTAGATTTGCACTAAAATGGTTAATTGTTGCTTGCTAGGTTTTGGAATAAATAGATTTTAATTAAGTTTGAGGTTGGAATGATCTATAACTTATTCCCTAAAATATTTAGTGTGTTGTGAATGCGCGATTGGTACGATTGGGTTCTAGGCTTGGTGGTTGTCACGTATAGTGACCCCTAGTTGTGGTTTATGGCGTTGTCGCGAGCGCGTTTTGTGCACCAAGTGCGTACGCGTCTAGTTAGTGCGCGTTAGTTATCTTGTATCGCTGTGTCCGCGACCATTTATATATCTATAATCTTATTTACTTGTGTGCAATTCTAGGATCAGGTGCATAAGCGTCGGACGTGGCGCGGAAAGACAAGGCTGTGATCGGATCAGTTTGGCCGAGGTGTCCCGGTGAGTAGATGTACACATCTATGAGGGAATCGTCTGGATGGCGCGAGGCGCCCGATAGTTAGGATTACTAGTAGTGCTTGTATTTATATGCGTAGTCTCCTAGTCATTCATCTCATTGTATTGCATCATCTTATATATATATATATATATATATATATATATATATATATATATATGATATTATCTCATAAGACACTTGCACCATTACCATTGGTCCATGACGCACGTGCACTATTTTTATGTGAACACACACGTCATTGGTAATTGCTATGTCACGAACACTATAGAACATGCTTAGAATCGGTATCTATGCATTTGCATCATATACGATCTGTAGACTTGTACTGGTATATTCATTTCATCAGGATGGATACGTAGGATTGTTAGTCATATATACATATCTCATTGCATCATGATTCATGCATAGCTTTTGGCCATACTTCGCAAGGTATATATATAACAACCCTAAACTTTCTGTACCATTTTTTCAAAAATACAGAAAGGGGTACTTTTGCGTAAGCACAAGTTATAAATTTGTTTTGCTTTTTAATAGCAAGAAGGAGCTTGTAGCTCATTGGTAAGACCTTGCACTGCTGAACCAAAGCACCAGAGCTCAAGTCCTATCACCCACATTATTTTTTATATTAATTTCTTTTAAATTTTTAGAATCCCAAGAGCGTACACGTGCATAACTCGTAAAAACCAAAGGTCACACTAAAAACAAACTACCCCACTGTGCTGACCAGACGACGAGGGACACGTGGCACCAAGGGGGGCCGACTCGGCCTAACTCGGCAGGCGGATCAGCCGCCGCCGCCGGCCGAGTTGCCGGCAAATCGGAGTTGGCCTTCTATGATTTTTTGACTTTTGATCTTCTGGTAACCCATGGCATGTTTCAAACACCTGCATTTCCAGAGTCTTTAAAAATCCAATTAAAACCTTTTAATACAAAATTAAATACATTTTTCTTTCACACCCTTTCATCTACCCTAACCATAGTTTTACCCTATAAATACCACCCCTAAACACACCCCCTCATTCACAAATTCTGTCCAAACTCTCAAGATAACTCTCTAGAAATTTTGTATGCAGGTGGAGTTAGCGAAGGGCGAAACTCCGGCGAACTTCCGACGACGACCCTAGGAGCTCCCGGCGACGAAACGATGCACCGGAATCTACTTCCACTCCCTCTTCCTCTCCTCTAAACCAAAAACCAGTAAGTCCCACCTCCCTCTTCTCTATGCTATTCTAAAAATTTGTAAAACTAAAACCTGACGGAAGCGGAGTTAATCCGACTTCCGATTCGGTTTTTCTTAAAAACTCCATCTTTTCTTAAATACAACGTATCAAACTCTTACATCTTGACTATTAAACATTAACAAAATATCATGAACAAGTTTCATAGCAAAATATTTCATATTGCAATTTTTATCGTACTTTTTCAGTAAAATACCATGTAGTTTAGTTTCGACTTTAAAATATCATTAATCTTTCTATACCTTTAGATAGATCACGAGGTAATGACCTACCTCTTCACAACACTCATATGCAATATAGCACGATACCTTTTGGGAAATATAGATTTGGGAAATACCGTTTTACACAAAACTATCTCTAACTTATAAAAACCATTTTCACAAGATTGGATGATACAAAGCACATCCTCGGGCTTTGTACTACGAGATGCAGACCTTCGCAAGGAGCATTCGGTCTCAAAAGATTTTAAAATACAAATATCTTAAGAAAATGAGATTTCTAGAAATATAATATATTAAAATTATATATATATATATGTATGTATGTATGTATGTATGTATCATCAAAATGTCTATTTTTGTGATGATATAAATATTCCAACTTTTCTAAATAACAAGAATCATTTAACATGAAAATACAATGCAATTCTATACAAGTTCAATACTTTACAATTAAATACCCTGTATTATGAAATTAGGTTATTTTCACTAGAAATGTCACATATATAAAATCTACATCTATGACAACTCTAAAGACGATAATTAAATACTTGGGGGTGTATTTTGAAAATTATACAAATTTATTTTTACATAAAACCCCCTCAAGTTCTATAAATTACAATAAGGACCTTAGTAAATATAGGTTTAAGAGGGACCAATCTCTTAAGCCTCAGGGAGCCGGAGAAGTAGGTGCTTGCCTGTTTAAGGTAGACAACTTAATAAACGGTGTTATCGACATGGTAATCGTCTTTGAAAAAGACATAAATCCTGTCGCCCATGTGCAGCGGTTACCGATAACACCAAAACCTAATTCAGGACTTCAATTTCTTTTCTAATTGTTCTAACTCAGACTAAGTCTCATTATAAATAATCTGACTTGAATATGATTCAAGTACAAATTACAATTCAATATGAATCCATGAATCTATATATTCAATCTGTTCAAACTATTCAATCTACATTGACCGAACCGAACCATGGATATACTTCCATTTACATAATTCTCCAGTTACATCCATTTACTGATATCATGGTTTCACAAAGTCATCCAATTGTACAATCTATATTACAAGACAATACAAGTTGCAATACAATACAAACAATACTTCGCGGGGTTTAAGGGGTAGATTGGTACGGAAGGTATTAGAAGTGGCACGAGACTGCAAGATTTAAGACACCTAACGTCACGCCCCGCTTCCCAGAGTACGCTAAGATAGGCACGTGACATAGCCAACCATGCTACCTGTGGATAGGAAATATCCTTCCACAGTCACATTACGGCTGTAGAGATATCAAGAACAATAATAAACTATATAACACATGTCCATAAGCCAGAATAAAACGAGTCAAGAATAAAATAATGCGGAAGCAAAAGATCCAATACAAGAATAAACTGGAATGTACGTCCCATAATGCGGGCTAACATCAGGAATGAAAATACCGAAAGTAAAATAAACTAACTACTAATAAATCCTCACTGCTCAGCCTGCTGACTGAAATACTCTTGCTCGGCCTGCAGCAAAGGTAAAGAATCTGGGCCATGCAAAACCTAGACGTCAGTGCGTTATAATATCAACTAATAATATAAACAGGGTAGTAAGACGTGTAGGTATGAGAATGAACAGGTATAATATAAATAGTGACAGTGAAGGGTAAGGCACAGGTGATGTACTGTGAGTAATCTACACTAGTCTACTGGGTTATCTACTATCAAGTCTTTGAAATCAATTTGATGAATCATCGATGTAACTCAATAGTATCCCGTGCGTGCCCGGGACCACGATCTAAGACTCTCGGGCTAAATCCGAGACGTGCCGCAAGGCAGTAAAAAGGGTAGTATGTAATGACGAGTGATGTCGTCCGCATCACCCCGGGGCTGGCCTAGCCCATAAGACTGATCAGTAAAGGTATCGAACTGTCGAGTTACAAGTCAGGTTTCATCATTGATTTCCCCATACCCCCAAGTTATGTGTTCAAGTCAGGTATTAATAAATCTTGAGCTAATGTCAACACAGGATCAAACAGGTACAGGTTTGTCTGGATAGACAACAGGAAATGTCCGTAGGGACCACATGTCAAGGTTGTTGGCATTAGTAACAAGATCAGGTAACAGGTCAGGCTATGGTACATCAGGTCAAGTCAAGTAGTGTATATAAATCCAATCATGTCAAGAAGTGCACGGTATCAGGTCGTGTCAAGTAATAGTATATCAAGTCATGTCAAGGGGTGCACAAAATATCACGTGGGTGCTCATAATCAAACTATAATAAGCATGGGTACACATAAGCATGGGTACACAAAACAAGTATGGGGTACTAATAGAACAATAAAATGGAATATTGTGATATGGTATGCAAACATGTATAAATTCAAACACATGGATGCACGGTTATCGATTAGGGTTAAGATTATAGTTCCAATATTAATTAAGATGCACTTTATTAAACATGGAATATTAAGATCACATTATTATGTACTACTATGGTCTATGGATGCAATTGTATATATATTAGACGAGATGGATGCAAATACGTATCCGAAAGGTTATAAACTATAAATGGTACTACGGGATGTACAAATAAGCACTATGTGATATAAATATGGATATGGGTACAGTGTAATGTAATCTAATATGCAACAAGATATGTTTTCATGTTCTAGATCTAAAAATGATATAAACGGAACATCGAAATGTTAAAATGCAATATGGGGCACTAGATTTAAACAACAGGTTTAATATGTATTTAAATAAGTAGGTAATAATTTAAAAAGCATGTAGCAAGTTTTACTTGCCTAGACGGATCAAGAAACGGGGTACGGAACGTCTCACGTCGGTGAAAAAAGTCGCGACGCGCGCACGATACACGGAACGGATCCAAACAACGCACAAGGTTATCACACAAGTCAATTTTGTTCGCTGGGTCGTCGGGATCGTCGACGGCACGCCCGGTTTCCTGCGAACTAAAAGGGCAGAGAACATATAAAGAAAAGAAAAGCATAGAAAGAAAGAAGAAGAGAAGAATGGAAGGAGGAAGAAGAAGAATGAGAAGAGAAAGCTCACTGTGGTCTGCGGAGAGGGTCGCGAGGGTGTCGACGACGTCGACAGAGCTCCGGCAAGGCAACCTGCAGAGAACAGAGGCCAATTTTTTTTTAAAGAAAACAGTAAAAGGAAGAAAAGAAAGGAAGAAGAAAGAAGGAGGAGGAGAGGGAGTGCAGGGGCTCACTGGGGGTGCACGGAGTCGGGAAACGAGAACGAGATCACCGGCGGCGATCAACTCCGGCGGTGCAAGGCGTGCAGGGGTTGGTTGGGTTAGGGTCTGAAGATGTGCAGGGGTCGGGAAGGAGAGAGAGGTGAAAGTGTTGAAGAGGGTGGGGAGGCGGCGACGAAACGACGATGGTGACGACGGCGGCGACGAGGTAGGCGAGGGGACGACAGCTGTGGAGGCAGGCGGCTAGGGTTCGTGGGTTTAAAAATAGGAAGAAGGAAGGAATATATAAATATACAGGGAGAGAGAGAGATAAGGAAAGAGAGAGAGAGAAGAGAGAGAGAGTGGTGAACAGTGAGGAGAGATAATTTTGTTTTTATTTGGGGGGGGGGGAGAGATAGCGGTGGGAGAGGGAGAGGGAGAGAGAAAAAAAGAAAGAAAGAAAGAAAGGAGGAGAGAGAAAGATGCGTTTGAATTTTAAAATTAATTTAGAAAAAATATTAAATATATATACAGAGAGAGACGGAGAGATTTAGCTGTGAGTAAAAAAAATATAAAATATATTTTAGTTAAAAGTATATTAATAGTTTATAAATATATAAAGAATATAATATTAGTCCGTTTTGAGATTTTGGCAAATACAAACTTATCTAAAACACGTCCGGGTCAGGTCTAAAAATTCAGATTTTAAATATGAAAAATATATGCGACTTCCAAATTTCAAAATGAATGCTCGGGTAACGAAAATGCATACCTCCAAGAACGGATGCACGTACGTGTGCATAGCCATCCAAACATGTCCGTTTCACTGAACGGGACGAGAACAAGATGCGTGAATGCTACCACGGGATTAGGGGTGTCATGCAGGCTATGAAATACAATTTTAATTTATTTAACATGACCTAAAAATGTTATATGTAAAATATGCGATGCTAGATGAAATTCCAGTTTGCAGTATACACTAAATGCACATGTTTATTTAACAAGCCAGGGTAGTCTATAAATATGAATCAACATGTTCAAGCAAGCGGGTCGGGTCGAATGCAAAGTAAAATGTAAAATTACTATTCGCACCCAAACACGATAAATAAATAAAATACCACAGATAAATAAATACGGGAACTAAATTGGTATAAATGAACTCGGTTGTTACATTATACCCAACTACAAAAAGAATTTCGTCCTCGAAATTCCAAGAACAAGAAAGGATAAACAATCATCAAACTACAAGAATAGATGTGGAACTTCTGCCGGATTTCATCTTCTCGTTCCCAAGTTGATTCTCCATGTGAGCGGTTCCCCCAAGAAACAAGTACAAGAGGGATAACTTTGTTCCTAAGAACCTTTTCTCTTCGATCCACAATCGACATCGGTCGCTCCTCAAAAGTCAAATCTTCACGTATAGTCAGCTCCGAATGATCCAACACATGTGTTTCATCTCGAACATATTTACGGAGTTGAGATACGTGAAACACGTCATGAACATTCGCCAAGGATTGCGGTAACGCCAATCGATACGCCACTACTCCAACATGCTCCAAAATCTCAAAAGGCCCAACGAATCGAGGACTAAGCATGCCTCGACTTCCAAAACGAATCACCCCTCTAGTCGGTGATATCTTCAAGAATACCAAATCACCAACAGTGAACTCTAGAGGTCTTCTCGATGTATCTGCCCAACTCTTTTGTCGGTCTTGTGCTGCTTTCATATGATTCCGGATAGTGTTAACCTTCTCAACTGTTTGCACGATCAAATCTGGCCCCAACAATCTTCGTTCTCCAACATCGTCCCAACAAACAGGTGAACGACATTTGCGACCATATAAAGCTTCGAATGGAGCCATCTGAATAGTCGCCTGGAAACTGTTATTGTAAGAAAACTCCACTAAGTGTAGATGATCCTCCCATGAACCCTTGAAGTCTAACATGCAAGCTCTCAACATGTCTTCAAGAGTTTGGATCGTTCTCTCCGACTGGCCATCTGTTTGAGGATGATAAGTTGTGCTAAACTTCAACGAGTCCCTAAACTTTCCTGTAAACTCCTCCAGAAGTGTGATAAGAAACGAGTGTCACGGTCGGACACGATGCTCACCGGTACCCCATGCAATCTTACTATCTCCTGCATGTACCGCTCTGCCAAAACTTCCGTCGATTGACCAACTCGAAACGGTATGAAATGAGCTACCTTGATAAAACGATCAACAATCACCCAAACTGTATTATTGCCTTTTGGGCTCCACGGTAAAGCTGTCACGAAATCCATGGTTATATGTTCCCACTTCCATTGAGGAATCGGAAGTGGTTGCAATAAACCAACAACCTTTTGATGTTCAGCCTTAACTTGCTGACACACCAAGCACTTCACTACGAAGCGGGCAATCTCCCGTTTCAGGCCTTCCCACCAGAAATGCTGTCGTAGATCTCGGTACATTTTCGTGCCTCCTGGATGCACGGAATATGCTGAACTGTGTGCCTCCTTCATAACTTCTTCGCGAATGTCTCCCTTTGTCACACACAAACGACTACCATCACAACGAACCATCTTCATGAATTAACAAGTCCGTTCGTAGTCCAGCCTCAACTTGTTCCCGAAACTTTTGCAATCTTGGGTCTTGTAACTGTGCTGCTTTAATATTCTCGATCAATGACGACTGTACTTGCAACTGCATCGACTGTCCCGAAGAATGCAGTAGTACAATCTCCAAATCGAATCTTCGAAAATCTTCAATAAGTTCCTTCTGTGCAGTCAACATCTGTATTGCTGGCAACCGACTAAGCACATCCGGCACAAACATTAACTTTCCCCGGATGGTACTTAAGATCAAGATCGTAGTCAGCCATCACAACAACCATCTACGCTGCCTCATAATAAGATCCTTCTGTGTGAACACACACTTCAAGCTTTTGTGATCAGTGAAAACTTTGACCCTTTCGCCCAATAAGTAGTGTCTCCAAAACTTCAAAGCGAAAAATCACAGCTGCTAGCTCCAAGTCATAAGTTGGGGTAATTCTTCTCATGGGTCTTCAACTGTCTCGACGCGTAAGCTACAACTTTCCCATGCTGCATCAAAACACGCCCCAATCCTTTCCCAGATGCGTCGCTGTGAATCACCAAACTTCCGGAACTGTCTGGCATGGTCAAGATAGGAGCGGTTATCAATCTCTTCTTCAATGCCTCAAAAGCTGACGCACGCTTATCCGTCCATACGAATGGTACTTCCTTACGCGTAAGCTTGGTTAAAGGCTCAGCCAAACGAGCAAAATTCTCCACGAACCATCTGTAATACCTAGCAAGTCTAAGAAAGCTTCTGATCTCCGCAACGTTCTTCGGAATCGGCCAATCTCGAACTGCTGCAATCTTCTCGGGATCAACGACGATTCCATCTCCGGACACGACATGCCCCAAAGCTTCACTTCTTCAAGCCAAAACTCGCACATCCTCCTTGTGACATCTTTCTTCTTGTCTAGAAGAACTGGAGTTTCACAAGGTGAATCGCTGCTGCGAAACCATTCCCCTTCTCAAGTAATTGACTTCTTCCATCTCCACTGGTGCCATTGGATAGTATGCCTTGAAATCGGCGCTGCACCAGAAACAAGATCGATCGCGAACTCCACATCTCGTTTTGGCGGTAAACCCGAGATTTCCTCGAACACGTCCATGAAATCTCGAACAACAGCTGGCGCTTCTACTTCTATCGATGAAAGAACATTGTTTTGTCGGCCTAGCCCTACACTCGACTGGTCCGAAAGAACTGCTTCCTCCAGCAAAAACAAACTCCGGATGTCCGGGAATCTAGAAATTCGCTTTCTTTGCTCTACAACCAATGTGAGCGTGGAAAGTGACGAAAAATCCATTCCCAAGACGACTTCATAGCTGCCGGTAACAATCAGCAAGAAATATGCAAATAGCTCTCGTCCGCCAACAACAACAGAACAATCCTTACACCCTCTATTAGTTATGATTTTCCCATTCCCAGTGTGTATGTCCTAATACTAAACAGGGTCGTGCAAGTAATCGAGTGTGTAGTAATAAACTTGGATGACATAAATCAATGGGATGCACTAGAATTGAATAACGCTAATGCGAGAAAACCATGAACAACTAGGGTACCTGAAACGGCTTCCTCTGAAGCTTTAGCCTCTTCAGCCGTCAGGGTAAAAGCTTGAGCCTGATTAGCTCACTGAGTTAATTGCTCCTGCTCCGGAAACTGCTTTTGCGGTGGCTCCTGAGTATCTTCCTTCAATCTTAGCTTTGACGGACAAGTATCAATGGTATGATCAGTTGATCCACAAATCAGAAAAAGTCTAAGTCTCCTTCGACAATCTCTCCAGAAATGACCCGGTCGTTGGCAGTAATCGCACAACACCCTTCCTTTTTGCTTGGGCAAAACTGGCCTTCTAATATCTGCTTTCTGACGAAGCTTCGACAGACAAGCATTGATAGTGTGGTCTGCCGACCCACAGTTTAAACAGAGTCCAAACTTCCTTCGACAATCCCTTTGCACATGCCCAGGTAAACGGCAAAAGTCACAAATCACGCTCCTTCTCCGATCAGCAACGACAGGCTTCTTCATAGGTGTTACGCCACGTCGGTTCACCGGAATACCTCTGCGTAAGGGCGTTTGGTTTGGTGTGGACACCGGCTTCAGATCGGTCTGCTGCTTGTGGTCCTCTAGCAAGTCACGAATTACTCCAAGCAAAGTGGCGTCATCCATACGCCTCTGGTAAGATCGTAGATTCCTGGCTTCCATGATCCTGCAACCAAGACACCAAAGGGGGTTAGTATGATAAACAAGATTCAAACTTGCGATGAATGATGATCATGAATCAAGGATATGAATCAAAACTAGAACTTCAAGTTACTTAAATAGAGTACCGCATTGTAACCATGTTGCAGTTCATAGTTACAATCACATAACTCCACTCAAGTCGCCCAAATCCTAGAGATAAACAATAGGGAACCAAAAGTTTCAAGTCGAGATGCAAAGAAGTTTGCATATCGTCAAGGTAAGGATCAGGAGGGAGTTAAGATTCAAGAATGGCAAGATGGTAAAGTGGCAAGACATGTTCCTAATCTCGAGTATCCCGATTCGTGTATTGGGTCCAATACTCAACTACAGAAGAATCAAACCCGATTAACTTAGGTCATATGGCTCTGATAACAAAGAAACCATGTCACGCCCCGCTTCCCAGAGTACGCTAAGATAGGCACGTGACATAGCCAACCATGTTACTCGTGGATAGAAAATATCCTTCCACAGTCATATTACGGCTGTAGAGATATCAAGAACAATAATAAACTATCTAACACATGTCCATAAGCCAGAATAAAACGAGTCAAGAATAAAATAATGCGGAAGCAAAAGATCCAATACAAGAATAAACTGGAATGTACGTCCCATAATGCGGGCTCACATCAGGAATGAAAATACCGAAAGTAAAATAAACTAACTACTAATAAGTCCTCACTGCTCAGCCTGCTGACTGAAATACTCCTGCTCGGCCTGCACCAAAGGTAAAGAATCTGGGCCATGCAAAACCCAGACGTCAGTGCGTCATAATATCAAGCAATAATATAAACAGGGTAGCAAGACATGTAGGTATGAGCATGAACAGGTATAATATAAATAGTGACAGTAAAGGGTAAGACACAGGTGATGTACTGTGAGTAATCAACACTAGTCTACTGGGTTATCTACTCTCAAGTCTTTGAAATCAATTTGATGAATTATCGATGTAACTAAATAGTATCCCGTGCGTGCCCGGGACTACGGTCTAAGACTCTTGGGCTGGATCCGAGACGTGCCGCAAGGCAGTAAAAAGGGTAGTATGTAATGATGAGTGATGTCGGCCGCATCACCCCGGGGCTGGCCTAGCCCGTAAGACTGATCAGTAAAGGTATAGAACTGTCGAGTTACAAGTCAGGTTTCATCATTGATTTCCCCATACCCCAAGTTATGTGTTCAAGTCAGGTATTAATAAATCTGAAGCTAATGTCAACACAGGATCAAACAGGTACAGGTTTGTCTGGATAGACAACAGGAAATGTCCGTAGGGACCACATGTCAAGGTTGTTGGCATTAGTAACAAGATCAGGTAACAGGTCAGGCTATGGTACATCAGGTCAAGTCAAGTAGTGTATATAAATCCAATCATGTCAAGAAGTGCACGGTATCAGGTCGTGTCAAGTAATAGTATATCAAGTCATGTCAAGGGGTGCACAAAATGTCACGTGGGTGCTCATAATCAAACTATAATAAGCATGGGTACAAAAAACAAGTATGGGTACTAATGGAACAATAAAATGGAATATTGTGATATGGTATGCAAACAGGTATAAATTCAAACACATGGATGCACGATTATCGATTAGGGTTAAGATTATAGTTCCAATATTAATTAAGATGCACTTTATTAAACATAGTATATTAAGATCACATTATTACGTACTACTATGGTCTATGGGTGCAATTGTATATATATTAGACGACATGGATGCAAATAGGTATCCGAAAGGTTCTAAACTATAAATGGTACTACGGGATGTACAAATAAGCACTATGTGATATAAATATGGATATGGGTACAGTGTAATGTAATCTAATATGCAACAAGATATGTTTTCATGTTCTAGATCTAAAAATGATATAAACGGAACATCGAAATGTTAAAATGCAATATGGGACACTAGATTTAAACAACAGGTTTAATATGTATTTAAATAAGTAGGTAATAATTTAAATTGCATGTAGCAAGTTTTACTTGCCTAGACGGATCAAGAAACGGGGTACGGAACGTCTCACGTCGGTGAAAAAAGTCGCGACGCGTGCACGGTACACGGAACGGATCCAAACAACGCACAAGGTTATCACACAAGTCAAGTTTGTTCGCTGGGTCATCGGGATCGTCGACGGCACACCCGGTTTCCTGCGAACTAAAAGGGTAGAGAACATATAAAGAAAAGAAAAGCATAGAAAGAAAGAAGAAGAGAAGAATGGAAGGAGGAAGAAGAAGAATGAGAAGAGGAAGCTCACTGTGGTCTGCGGAGAGGGTCGCGAGGGTGTCGACGACGTCGACGGAGCTCCGGCGAGGCAACCTGCAGAGAACAGAGGCCAATTTTTTTTTATAAAGAAAACAGAAAAAGGAAGAAAAGAAAGGAAGAAGAAAGAAGGAGGAGGAGAGGGAGTGCAGGGGCTCACTGGGGGTGCATGGAGTCGGGAAACGAGAACGAGATCACCGGCGGCGATCAACTCCGGCGATGCAAGGCGTGCAGGGGGTCGGGTTAGGGTCTGAAGACGTGCAGGGCACGGGAAGGAGAGAGAGATGAAGGTGTTGAAGCGGGTGAGGAGGCGGCGACGAAAAGGCGATGGTGACGACGGCGACGAAGAGGTAGGCGAGGGGACGACGGCTGCGGAAGCAGGCGGCTAGGGTTCGTGGATTTAAAAAATAGGAAGAAGGAAGGAATATATAAATATACAGGGGGAGAGAGAGAGATATAAGGAAAGAGGGGAGAGAGAGGAGATCGAGAGGAGAGAGAGAGAGTGGTGAACAGTGAGGAGAGATGATTTTGTTTTTATTTGGGAGAGAGATAAAGAGATAGCGGTGAGAGAGAGAGAGAGAGGGAGAGAGAGAAAAAGAAAGAAAGAAAGACTGGAGGAGAGAGAAAGATGCGTTTGGATTTTAAAATTAATTTAGAAAAAATATTAAATATATATACAGAGAGAGACAGAGAGATTTAGCTGTGAGTAAAAAAAATATAAAATATATTTTAGTTAAAAGTATATTAATAGTTTATAAATATATAACGAATATAATATTAGTCCGTTTTGAGATTTTGGTAAATACAAACTTACTCCAAAACACGCCCGGGTCGGATCTAAAAAATTAGATTTTAAATATGAAAAATATATGCGACTTCCAAATTTCAAAATGAATGCTCAGGTAACGAAAATGCATACTCCCAAGAACGGATGCACGTACGTGCGCGTAGCCATCCAAACACGTCCGTTTCACTGAACGGGACGAGAACAAGATGCGCGGATGCTACCACGGGGTTAGGGGTATCATGCAGGCTATGAAATGCAATTTTAATTTATTTAACATGACCTAAAAATGTTATATGTAAAATATGCGATGCTAGATGAAATGCCAGTTTGCAGTATACACTAAATGCACATGTTTATTTAACAAGCCAGGGTAGTCTATAAATATGAATCAACAGGTTCAAGCAAACGGGTCGGGTCGAATGCAAAGTAAAATATAAAATTACTATTTGCACCCAAACACGATAAATAAATAAAATACCACAGATAAATAAATACGAGAACTGAATTGGTATAAATTAACTCGGTTGTTATACCTAACCTGAATACAATCGTCGTTGTTCTGGGCATTCTAATGGAGCCTTGTACTCCATTTGCCTTTAGTCTCTGGCATATAAAGACTCCTCTCGTATACACTGGCATCTTTCTGTACCAAACTACAAACAACAACGTTAACCCTAAATACAACTTTAAAAGCTACACTCTCTCTCTTACTCTCTGTCTATTCTACTTCTCCCTTATCATTAGGACTTACAGAGCGATTGTTCGCTGATGACATTCCTTCTCTTTCTTCTTTGAATGTCGTCAGGTGATTCAGATCTTTCAGAGATCGAGCCTAGCACTGAAGACTTGGACCAGTTTTTTGAAGATTCTGAGCTGTAGTGTCACGCCCCGCTTCCCAAATACGGGATACGAGGGGTGACTAGGTCAGCCATGCTCCTACGGTCAGGGAATAATCCCGTCGTAGTCACACTTCGGCTTCTAGCATTACATAGTAGTCAGTAAACAGTACTCGAGTAGAGGAAAATCACAGTTCATAACTTTATTACATTGCAATTTAAAAGAGTTCGACGTACATTTATTTCACAGAATAAACAACTAACCAATAAAACAACAACAACAACAACTACTGAGCCTTTTATCCCAAGCATATGGGGTAGGCTACATGAACCAACATGAGAATCACGCCGGGTCCAGCACATGAATCCTCCGCCTCCACTTACTCCTATCGAACAATATACTTTCATTGAGTCCTTTGGCAACCATATCGTTTCGTATCACCTCCATCCATGTTTTCTTCGGTCTCCCTTTTGCCCTTTTGCCATTGCCCATATCGAGAGTATCTATTCGTCGAACCGGTGCTTCCATAGGTCTGCGTCGCACATGACCAAACCATCTTAGCCGGTTTTCCCGCATGTTCTCCTCCACAGGTGCTACACCAACTGTTGCAGGAATATCCTCATTTCGCACCTTATCTTTTCTAGTGTTACCGCACATCCAATGAAGCATGCGCATATCCGCTACGTGCATCTTCTGTGTATGATGCTTCTTAGGAGCCCAGCATTCTGTACCATATAATAAGGCAGGCCAAATAGCGCTCCGATAAAACTTCCCTTTCAATTTTAACGGAAAGTTACGATCACACAAAATCCCTGTTGCACTCCTCCATTTCAATCAACCGGCTTGGATCCTTTGATTAACATCACTATCGATCTCCCCATTCTTTTGGATGATGGAACCTAGATATCTAAACTGGTCGCTCGGTGATATCTCTTGCCCTTCCAATGTTATACCAATATGGTTTTGACTTCTCTGGTTACTAAATTTGCAATGCATATATGTTGTCTTGGACCTGCTTAATCTGAATCCCCGAGATTCCAATGTTTGCCTCCATAATTCCAATTTGGCATTAACCCCTGCTTTCGTCTCATTTACTAGAACAATATCATCAGCGAATAGCATACACCAAGGTACCTCATCTTGGATAGTTCTAGTAAGCTCATCCATCACGATGGTAAACAAGAATGGACTTAATGCAGATCCTTAATGAAAACCAATTGTAATCGGAAAATCACTCGTTAAGTCGCCGCAAGTTCTGACATTTGCCACTACTCCATCGTACATATCCTTGATTATGTCAATATACTTGACGGGGATCCCCTTCTTCATCATTGTCCCCCATAATACCTCTCTAGGTACCTTGTCGTACGCTTTTTCTAAATCAATAAATATCATATGCAAATCTCTTCTCATCTCTCGAAAACGCTCGACAAGTTGGCGAAGCAAATGAATAGCCTCTGTCGTCGATCGTCCAGGCATGAACCCAAACTGGTTCTTTATTATCTTAATATCCTTCCTTAGCCTGTGCTCAATCACTCTCTCCCAAAGTTTCATGGTATGACACATAAGTTTTATTCCACGGTAGTTTGAGCAATTTTGAATGTCGCCCTTGTTCTTGTAGATAGGTACAAGGATACTTTTCCTCCATTCATTTGGCATCTTTTTTGTCTGCCAAATCTTATTAAACAGATCTGTCAACCATTTAACGCCTATTTCTCCTAAGCATCTCCAAATCTCGATAGGAATCCCGTTAGGACCAACCGCTTTTCTTAAACTCATTCTGTTCAAAGCTTCTTTAACCTCAGGTAGTCTTATTTTACGCATGAAATCACGATTTATATCTTGAGATTGAATGACAAGTCCATCCAAATTCTTAGTAAAGCTCTCATTGAAAAATTTGTCAAAATAATCTCTCCATCTTTTCTTGATATCCTCGTCTCGAACTAAAACCTTCTGATTTTCATTTTTGACACACTTCACCGCACATAAGTCTCTAGTCTTCCTTTCCCGCATCCAAGCAATCCGGTATATATCATTTTCAGCCTCTTTAGTGTCTAATTTCTCGTACACCTCCTTATAGACCTTAGATTTAGCTTCTCAAACAGCTTTCTTAACTTCCTTTTTAGCCATTTTATACTTCTCAAATCTCTCCATATCTCTACTTTTCTTCAAATCTTTATAAGAATCCCTTTTAATTTTAATAGCGGCATTTACTTCTTCATTCCACCATGATGTGTCCTTAGATGGTGGAGCACCACCTCTCGACTCATCAGGTAGATCTCTAACTACCTTCTTGATACAACTAGCCATTTGTTCCATGTTCTGTCTGAATCATCTTCCGACTGCCAATCCGCTTCTTGGACTACACAATCTATAAAAGCCTTTTGGTTATCTTCTTTCAATCGCCGCCATTTAATTCTAGGCTCTACCTTACGTCTAATCTTCCTAGGTCCTTTTCTAAATCGAAAATCTAGAACTAAAAGTCTATGTTGAGTGGTTACACTATCACCTGGCACTACCTTACAGTTGATACAACAACCTCTATCTATTCTTCTCGTCAGAAAAAGGTTTATTTGACTAGCACTTAATCCGCTCTTAAAAGTAATAAGGTGGGACTCACTTTTCCTAAACCAGGTGTTTGCTAAGATCAAGTCATAAGAGAAGGAAAAATCTAGAATCAAGTCACCTACTTCATTCCTTTGTCCAAAACCAAAACCTCCATGGATAGTATCAAACCCACTACGACTAGTACCTACATGTCCATTAAGATCACCACCAAAAAATAACTTCTCTCCACTAGATATACTTTGCACCATCTTGTCTAAATCCTCCCAGAATAGACGCTTACTAGCGTCATCAAGACCTATCTGTGGTGAATAAGCACTAATAACATTAAGAATCTCTCCACCTAGAATAAGCTTAACCAGTAAAATTCTAGCACCTTTTCTCCTAATCTCAACTACATCCTCAAGCAACCGTCTATCTATGATTATGCCTACCCCATTATGATTTTTATCTCTATCTGTATACCAAAGCTTATAACCCCAAGACTCTATGACTCCACTCTTTTCACCTACCCACTTAGTTTCTTGCAAACACATAATACCAACTCTCCTCCTAATCATCACCTCCACTAATTCTATTAGTCTACCCGTAAGGGAACCTATATTCCAGGAAGCTAGACGGATCCTATGAAACCCTTGCTTATTTATCACTACACCCGGGGTCCAATGTAGCGCGGCGTTTCTGGAATCAAAGAAAGTAGCGCTTGTGATGCAGTCTAGCTCTCCACAATCTCGAAGGATAAGTCCTGCTCCTGGGCTGGATCCACTTCGTCCTCTGAGCATGCACACTCAGGTCGTCAGGACGACACATATAACAATAAATATATATAATGGGCGTGCAGTATTATTAAACATGAGGAGTACAATGAATTGCAGAACATGTGTGTAATAACATCAACTGAATATGAATAGTGCACTATGAGTATTGTGTCGGTGAACTAAGCAATGCATATGTCACTACTTAACGGTCACTAAGTCCATGAAATCAAATGGTGGAGAGGATACTCGTATTTAACAAGGGTTTCGTGCATGCCCGAAACTACGGTCCACTGTGTCCGGGACATAACCTTGTCAGCCGTGCCGCTAGGCCCACGACCTAAAGTATGTATATATATATATATATATATATATATATATATATATATATATCACTGATAGCGAATGATCATCCTCTAAATCACTGTACCTCGCTAAATACGAGTTTAATTCCACCTTGATTTCCCCATTCCCCGGATTATAGTATGCATTCATGTATTAGATAGGTTGTGAACAAATATGTATCGCTGTCACTTTCAATCACTTTTTCACTTGTCACTATCACTGTCGTATTTGTCACAATGCAATCACTAACACTACTATATCGACAATGTAGGTGATCACTATGCAGCAGGTATAACTCAAGCATGAAAATATGAGGAAATGCACTGAACAGGTATTCATTATTCTATAACGACCAATGTCGTATAACTTGAAAATTTTACGGTAAATCATACACATAGAATCGACCAAAACCGTATAAAGGGTGTATGAAGCGCACTTGATTAAATAAACAGTAAAATTTATTTCAGGTCAATCAGAGTTCAGGTTAGGGAATTATCCTCATTTGAAGGAAGCAATCGATTTCTGGGATTCCAGTTTCAGAACTGGAAGCCCAACTTCGCGCGCATTTTTACCAGTGATTATGTTCAGATTCAGGTATTTCCCTAGTTGAATAAAATCTATATCTGCTAGTTAAGTTTCCAACGCACCAAACGGATTACCAATCGCACCTCTACGTCAGATGTTATGTTCAGATTAATGTGACAATGTAACGAACATTTCTGCAGAAACTGCAGAACCCAATGACATTCCAAAATACAATTTAAATATCAAACGACTGTAAAAATGCACGGGACTAATTTCAGAGGTTAGATAATTAAGTTATCTATGCGACCACATAGGGCTCCGCACATTTACAGTTTTAAACAGGTATGTACAGGTGCTTAGAATTCAGTTTCCCCCGTAGAATGCTACCCCGGACTACAGTCCAGAATTGCGTTCCTCCTCACTTTTCAGGGTCATGAAATTGCATTATTCCAAAACTAATTATATGGGGTTATAGTTTATCTAGTTAGGCTCGATACGAGCCCTACAACACCATAATTAGATTTATATGTAATTAACTACTAATTTTACAATGTGATGGTTGCGGTGATTTTCAGATTTGACGTAACCGATAGGCGGGGGTATCATTCATAGTGGTGGAAACAATTATTTTCCCTCGAATTCTCATGAGCTATCTGTTATCCTAAAAGGGTTTCGAAGCTCGTAAATTTTGCTATTTAAGTAGGGTTTTTCATCTAGGGTGTCGTGTCATTATGTATAGGCATCAAATGAAATATTCGCTCTCATTAACTGATCTAACTAAAGCTATTCGATTTGAATGTTATAATGATATGATAAGGGATGGTATCTCTTAATATAATTGAACGACGTGGTCGGCTACAAAACTAAATTGATGGTTAGACATCGATGTTTCTATACACATAAACATTTACACCGGAGCATGTAACCTTGTTAATTTAATCAACTACTACAGTTTTTTAGCATGAATAAGCAAGGGAAAAGGGTTCCACTTGCCTAGCGATAGACAACGATACGATGATGGACGGCGGCGAACGGAGCGACACGGGCACGATCACTGTACGATGCGCGCTCGACTTGGCTAGATCGGAGTACTCGGGCTCAGCACTGGCATGGAGGTGGCCACGGCAGGGGGTTTCCAGCAACTCCGTTGAAGTGCTCGAATGCAGAGGGGCTGCCGGCGGTGAACTCAGGCGGCTCAGGAGATTGGAGTTGGTGAATCGGGGAGCTCCGATTGGATGCAGTGGCTTGGGTTCGGGGTTGGTGCTCGGAGATGGTGAGTAGGGGAATGGCTCAGAGATGGTCGGCGAGATGGAGCGGGAGGAGGAAGATCGATGGCTGCGGGTCGCTAGGCGAGGTGGCTACGGTCGGTGTTGATGGAGTCGGGGTTGAAGATGGGGTCGATGGAGAGAGGTGTTGTGGTGTGTTGGGGAGCTCGGTCACGACGGTGCTCAAGCGAGGGAGTTGTGTTCGTTGTTGGGGTGTTCGGAGCTCGCGGCCGGAGGCGGTGAGCTGAGGAGAAAAGAGGCAGGGCTCGAGCTGGTGGTGGCTGCGGTGATGATGGTGGCAAGGTGGTTTGGTTTGGAGGAGAATGAGAGAGAAGGGAGAAGCAGAGAGAGCGGCTTGTTGGTGATGGTTCTTCGGCGGTGAGGGCAGTGAGGAGCTCGGCGATTTTTTTGGGTTGAGGAATAAAGAGAATTAGAGGGAAAGGCAAAGAGATTGAGATGGATATGGAAAATGAGGTGTTATAGGGAAGAGGGGAGTCGTGACTGTTGGATATGGCTGGTTCGTACGTGAGCACGAGGAGCGGGGAGTCGTGGGGGCGTCGTTGGGGACTTGGAGCCATTGGGGAGTGAGTGGGTCGAGTGGAGGCTTGCGCGAGGAACTTGCGAGCGGGCGTGGGTGCGGGTCTCGCGGCGCGAGCGCGAAGAGCGCGGAGAAGCTGGGCGATGGCGCGAGAAGCGGGGGCGACGTTGGGAAAAGGCGGGAAAACGAAGACGAGGGAGGAAGGTGAGGGGAAGCGGGTCGGGTCGGGTTGGCATGGGTCGGGTCAGGTAGAATTAGGATTGGGTTTTTATTTAGGTAATTAAATATATATATATATATAAATATAAAAATAGTAGAAAATTCACGGAAAAATTGGGGAAAATACGGAAAAAATTTATTCGGAACCGGGGATTTACATCATACCCTCCTTACAAAAATTTCGTCCTCAAAATTAAAACAAAACAATGGGACAACACACTATATGAACAGATGCGGAAAACATGCATGGATGTTCTCCTCGCGTTCCCAGGTAGACTCCCCTGGAGAACGTCCACCCCAAGAAACTCGAATCAGGGGAATGAATTTGTTCTTCAGCACTTTTTCCTGACAATCGAGAATGGTGGTAGGCTGCTCCTCGTAGGATAGATCAGTGCCCAAAGTTAACTCCGAGTGATCCAGAATATGGCTGTCGTCCCGAACATAGCGTCTCAACTGAGATACGTGAAAAGTGTTGTGTACACCATCTAGCGATGGAGGTAAGGCAAGTCGATAGGCCACCTCTCCCACTCGCTCTAGCACCTCGAAAGGTCCGATGAATCGGGGACTGAGTTTCCTGCGACCTCCAAACCTGATAACACCGCGGGTAGGAGAAATCTTCAGAAATACATGATCTCCGACCTCGAATTCTAGCGCTCTCCTGCTGGCATCCGCCCAACTCTTCTGTCGGTCCTGAGGCGGCTTAATGCACTGCCTAATCATCTGGACCCTGTCTACCGTCTGAACAATAAGTTCGGGGCCCAGTAATCTTCGTTCTCCCGTGTCATCGCAACAAATAGGGGATCGACATTTCCGTCCATAAAGTGCCTCAAATGGAGCCATCTTGATGCTAGCTTGGAAACTGTTGTTATAAGAAAACTCCACCAGATGGAGGCGGTCCTCCCAAGATCCCTGGAAGTCTAGCATGCACGCCCTCAACATGTCCTCTAGTATCTGAATAATACGCTCGGACTGTCCGTCCGACTGTGGATGGTAAGCCGTTCTAAACTTGAGACGTGTACCCAGACTCTCCTGTAAGCTCTTCCAAAAGTGTGAAACGAATCTAGTGTCTCGATCCGACGCTATACTGACCGGAACTCCGTGAAGTCACACTACCTCTTGCATGTATTTCTCTACAAGCGACTCTGTCGACTGTCCCACACGGAAGGATAAAAAGTGTGCAGCTTTCGTAAGACGGTCGACGATAACCCAGACTGCGTTGTTGCCCCTTGGACTCCATGGTAAGGCAGTCACGAAATCTATAGTGATGTGCTCCCACTTCCACTCGGGTATCGGAAGCGGTTGCAACAGTCCAGCCGTCCTCTGGTGCTCTGCTTTTACTTGCTGGCATACCAAACACCTAGATACGAACCGTGCAATCTCTCGCTTCATCCCGTTCCACCAAAAATGTTGCCTTAGATCCCGATACATTTTCGTGCCTCCCGGATGCACAGAATAAACCGAACTATGAGGCTCAGCTAATACCTCTTCTCAAACATCTCCCTTGGGGACGCAGAGCCTGGTACCGAATCTTAGAGAGCCATCCCGATGTATGAGTAAGTCCGTCCTCAGCCCGGCTTCCACCTGCTCTCTGAACTTTTGTAATCGAGGATCATCAGCCTGCGCAGCCTTAATGTGATCTATAAGAGAAGACTGCACCTGTAACTGCCAGAATTGCCTGATTGCACTCGGTGTATCAACCTCTAGTTTGAGCTTCTGAAAATCCTCAATGATGCTCAACTGACTGGTCAATATCATGACTGCTAGCTTGCGACTGAGAACGTCCGGTACGACATTTACCTTCCTCGGATGATACTGTAAGTCTAAGTCTTGGTCTGCCATTAATTCTAGCCACCGGCGTTGCCTCATATTCAGTTCTCTCTGAGTGAACACGTACTTCAGACTTTTGTGATCCGTGTACACTTCCACCTTTTCGCCTAACAAGTAATGTCTCCAGATCTTCAATACAAAAACCACTGTGGCTAACTCCAAGTCGTGCATTGGGTAGTTCCTCTCATGATTCTTCAGCTATCGTGAGGCATATGCAATTACCCGATCGTGCTGCATCAGGACACAGCCTAAGCCCTTCCCCGAAGCATCGCTGTGTATCACCAAACCACCTAAATTATCCGGCACTGTAAGAATAGGCGTCGTAGTCAATTTCTGCTTTAGTACCTCAAAATCCCAAGTACACTCCTCCGTCCATACGTACGGTACTTCCTTCCGCGTCAGCTTCGTCAAGGGTTCAGCGACTCGTGCAAAGTCCTGAACGAACCGCCGATAATATCCTGCCAATCCCAGGAAGCTTCTGATCTCGGCCACTAACTTCAGAGTCGGCCAATCTCTAACAGATTCTATCTTCGCTGGGTCCACTGAGATGCCTTTGCCCGAAACAACGTGTCCCAAGAACTGCACTTTGTCGAGCCAGAACTCACACTTGCTCAATTTTGTATATAGCTTCTCTTCCCGAAGAATTTGTAATACTGTCCGCAGGTGTTCGGCATGCTCCTCCTGGGTCTTAGAGTAGACTAGAATGTCGTTGATGAATACAACGAAAAACGTGTCCAAGTACTTCGCAAACACTCTATTCATCATATCCATAAATATAGCTGGAGCATTTGTAACACCGAACGGCATCATAAGAAACTCATAATGCCTATATCGTGTCCTGAAAGCCGTCTTGCATATATCATCAGCCGTTACTCTGATCTGGTGATAGCCCGAACGAAGATCCAGCTTCGAAAATACCTTGGCCCCACTCAACTGATCAAATAAATCGTCGATACGTGGAATGGGGTATTTGTTCTTTATCGTAACCCTGTTCAGCTCCCGGTAATCTATGCACATCCGTAGCGATTCGTCCTTTTTCTTCACCAATAAGACCGGAGCACCCCACGGCGAAGCACTTGGGCGAATAAATCCATTCTCCAGGAGTTCTCCAATTTGTTTCTTCAACTCTGCCAACTCAACTGGCGCCATCCTGTAAGGAGCTTTGGAAATTGATGCCGTCCCTGGAATCAAGTCGATAGAGAATCCCAAGACGCGGGGAGGTGGTAAACCTGGTAAATTTTCAGGGAACACATCAAGAAAATCCTGAACGATCTCTGGTGCTGGACTCTCATCAATCTCCATAGCTGTCAACGCTTTTGGCTTGGCTCTAAACTTGGCTGGCTCCAAAGACTCGCTCCCGCCTTCGAAAACAAACTCAGGGTGATTGGGAATGCGGAAAGTCACCTTCCTTGCTCGGCAATCAATAATTGCATGGAATGTACTCATCCAATCCATCTCAAGAATCGCATCATAACTGCCCGTCCCGATTAAAAGGAAATTCGCATAGAATTCCCTGCCGCATACTACCACCGGTGTCACGCCGCGCTTCCCGATGTACGGTGAAGGGGATGGGACCGGTCCGCTACATATATACTCAGAAGTATATACGCTAAGCGTATCTAAGCAATATAAAATAAATGCACAAGAGACAAGATATAGTAAAAATAACAACTTTTATTTATTAACATTCTTTTATACAATGCATGAAAAGGAAATACAACTGAAATAAAAAGATGCCTAAACAATGGCATAACAGGAAATGAAAAATACTGAATGGAAAATGTATAATGTCTAGAGCTTGGGGTCTTCACAGAACTGGTCCAAGTCTTCAGCAGTGGGCTTGTTCTCTGACGGGTCCAAACCACCTGACGACATTCAAAGAAGAAAGAATAGAATGTCGTCAGCGAACAGGTCGCTCGGTAAGTCCCAAAGATAAGGGAAAAATGGACAGAGAGTAGGAGAGAGAGAGAGTAGCTTTTAATGTTGTATTATATTATTGTAATGTTGTATTAATGCTATTGTTTGTAGCTTGGTACAGAAGAATGCCAGTGTATACGAGAGGGGTCTCTATATGCTAGAGACCAGGGCAAACGGAATATAGAGTACAAGGCTCCGTTAGAAGGCCCGGAACAACGGCAATTGGATTCATGTTAGGTATCTTAAGTCTGACCGTCTCGTGCCACTTCTAACACCTTCCGTACCAATCTACCCCTTAAACCCCGTAGTGTTTTATTTGTATTGTTTTGTACTGTAAATTGAATTGAGTGTATAATTGAAAGACTGACCGAAACCATGATATCAGTAAACGGATATAACCGTAGAATCATGTAAATGGAATAACTGGAGAACCATGTAAATGGAATGTATATCCATAGTTCGGTTCGGTCAAGTCGTATAGATTGATAATTGGATTACTGGATTCATGTTGAAGTTTGTAGATTGTAGATTGACTTGAATCATATTCAAATCAGATTAATCAGACTCAAACCCGAGTCAGACAATTAGAAATGTAAATTGAAATCATGATTATTTCTTAAACCTATAATTGCTAGGGTCCTTAGGGTAATTGATAAAACTTGAAGGGGTTTTATGTAAAAAAAATACTTTTATATACTTTTCAAAATATACCTCAAGTATTCATTATTCGTCTTTAGAGTTGTAATGAAAGTGGATTTTATATTGTGATATTTCTAGTGAAAATATCCTAGTTTCAGAAATAAAGGTATTTTATTTGTAATATTGATTTATGTGGAATTTATGGTATTTTAGTGTAAAATTGATTCTTGTGATTTTTTTAAGAAAAAGTGGAATATTTATATCATAACAAAATAGATATTTTAATGATAAATTTACATATATTTATACAAAAATAATTTTAATAAATATTTTATATTCTAGAAAATCTCATTTTCTTAAGATGTCGTATTTTAAATCTTTCGAGACCGAATGCTCCTTGCGGAGGTCTGAATCTCGCACAACTAAGCCCGAGGGTGTGCGATAAACCGCACCATCCCGAACAGGTTCCCCAAAGTGGGTTGTAGCGGCGCTTTGCAAATATTGTAAAATACTAAATCTTTTAGAAAACGGTTTTATGAAGTAAATGGTATTTATTTGTAAAGGTGTATATTTTCCGTATTGTATGTTCTAGATTTTTCTAAGCCAACTAGTCTATTCCTAACTGGTCCAGACGACAAGTTGTGAGATGCCTCAAATCGCCTCTTCACCGCCAATTGTGGCCAGGTAAGTACAAGTGAAGAAAGGAGGGATTCGCTCACGAATCATCGTGAGACGGGCCTTTTAAAATTACCTTTCTCACTTGCCTAGCCTAGACACCACAAAGTCAGGTTTAGATAAACGATCGATATCCACAACTTATCGTATTTTCATAATAAGTGGTACTTCTTTAAAAGTGTATCAAAACTAAATCTTTTAGAAATGGTTTTATTAAGTATATGGTATTTAAATGAAAATGTTTGTTTTCTCGTATTTTAGGTTCTCGGGGGTGTTGCATATGAGTGTGTGAGGAGGTAGGTCGTTACCTCGTGATCTACTTTAAATGTATAGCAAGTTTGATGGAGTTAAATGAAGGATTGGAACAATGTGGTATTTAAGCAAAAAATACAATAAATTGAAATAGCTATCATTTCATGTGATGAAACTTATTCAAATTGTTTGATTAGTGTTTAATAGTCAACATGAGGAAGTTTAAGTATGATTGTATTAGTGAGAAGTGGAATTTTATAGAAAACCGAATCGGGAATCGGATTTGTTCCGATTCCGTCGGGTTTTGTAATTTCGTATTTTGAGAATGGAAGAGAGATAGAAAAGGAACTTACGGCTTTTAGGTCACACAAGAGAGTAAAATGGAAGTAGGGGAAACGCCGATGTGTTGCGTCGTCGCCGGTATCTCCTAAAACGATCGCCGAAAGTTCGCCGTAGATTTCGCCGGAGCTTCGCCTCGAGCTCATTTCGATTGCACACTAGGGTTCTAAGGATTTTTTTTAGAGTTGGCCCAGAAATGTGAGTGAAAGGGTAGAGGGTAGGGGTATTTATAGGGTTAGGGTAGATGAAGGGTTTTAATAAAAAAAATTGTAAAAATATAGAAAATTCATTAAAAATTGGAGTAATTAGGTGTTAATGGGCATTCTGGAACTGATCTAATAAATTAGAGTATACAGGGGGGTAGGGGAGGCCAAGAGTCAACTTTTTGTGTTGACGAATCGGCCATCCGGCCGAGTCCGGCCGGCGGCGCCGTGCTGAGTCGGCCGGTCCGCCGTCCGAGTCGGGCCGAGTCGGAGGTCAGGGAGGTGGGGGGTCATCTGGTGTAGCCTATGGTATATTTAGTTTTTCAGGTTTAGTTCAAAGTTTGGGAGTTATTGTGTGTGGATTGTTGGGCTTCCAAAGAATTTAAAACAAAATAAATATTAAAAATAATGTGGGGTATGGGATTTGAACTCCGGTGGCTTGGTTTAGCAATGCAAGGTGTTACCAATGAGCTACAATCTCCTACTTGTAATTATATTGCTAATTAATTACTTAAGTCTTGTGCTCAGGCAATAAATACCCCTTTAAGGATTTTGAAAAATAAACAATTTAAAAATTTGTATGGAAAAAGTGTATAAGAAAATTAGGGTTGTTACATTCTACCCTCCTTATAAAAATTTCGTCCTCGAAATTTGTAAAAGGAAAGTGTAACAGTTCAAGAAAGTTTGGTGACTGGAGTATAGATAGTGTATAAAAATAACAAAGTGATAAAAGGGTGAAAAAGGCTTACCGGTGTTACCTTGATCTACAGTCTCGGCTTCTACGGCTTCTAATGTGAATGTCTGTCGCCGTGGTACATTCCTTCTAGCTGGAGGCTCATTCTGCCTTTGGGGCCTGTTTCTCTGCCCTCTAGGCATGTCCCTCATTGCCCGTTGGAATTGGCGAGTAGGCTGTGCAGGAGTTCTATGTGGAGGTGGTGCTGGGAGTGCAGGACGAGTTGCAGGAGCGTGGATAGCTGGCCGCTGCGGGTAATTGGTAGGTGTGTGAGCTGAGTTGCTATTATAAGGACAGTTCCCAATTCCGTGGTTAGATGCACCACAAATTAGACACAGGCCTTTTGCGCGCCTACAGTCCTTCCACAAGTGTCCCTTTCTTCTGCAGTAGTAGCAGAAATCTGGACTTGACTGGTTATTGGTTTCTTCTGATCTCCTGGGTTCAAATGATGGCCTGAAAGAGGCTCCTCCTGCTATTTGAGTGGCAGGGCGTTTCAAACCGGCAGATTGGGGTCTGCCCCTCGCCTTTATCACTGCCTCATAACTGCGGGCAGCTTCCAAAGCATTTTCATGTGTCAGAAATTTCCTTGTGGCTAGTGCTGCCTGAATTTCTGTATCCAAACCTTGTTGAAATCGACGGGCTCTGATCTCATCCATCGGTATCAGGTTTGCCGCAAATCTGTTACGGTCTTGTGTTAGCTGTGTAGTATGTGATATTAAAAATTTGAAATACCGTGACATATCTTACCGACTGAGCATGGTGAATTCAGCATCATACTCATCTACTGACTTGTCCCACATCGAACCTTGTTGTAGATGAATGAACTGCTGCTCCATGGCAAACCTGGCAGTCACAGGGAAGTATTTCGCGTCGAACTTCTCGCGAAAAGTCTTCCATACAATAGACTGTACGAGACGGCTTTCTTCTGCCTTCCACCAGTTGCGAGCATTGTCCGTAAGCTGCAGTTTCGCCACACGGACCCAAGCTATGTCTGGCACTTGTGCTGCCGCCAGATCATTGTTTACCCCAATCAGAGCAAAGCTCTGTTCAAATTCCAAGGCGGGAGATGAAGCAACACTTCATCTTCCCCCAATCGGAGCAAAGCTTTGCTTTGAAAATTTAAACTTTAATAAATGAAGCAACGCTTCAGATTCTTTGCGCTGCGCGCAACGCGCCACATGTCAAAAGCTGATACATCAGCGCAGCGCCCAAGGCAGTGCGCCCAATCAGAGCAAAGCTCTATTTAAAACAAAATTAAAAGAAGCAACGCTTCAGTTGCGCAAGCACTGCGCTGCGCGACACGTGTCAGCGCAGATGCGCCAGCGCAGTTGCGTTGCGCTTTGCGCTGCGCTTTGCGCTGCGCGACACGTGTCAGCGCAGATGCGCCAGCGCAGTTGCGCTGCGCGACACGTGTCAGCGCAGATGCGCCAACGCAGTTGCGCTGCGCTGTGCGCTGCTTGACACGTGTCACGCGCTGGGGCGTTTGCGCCAAACAGAATTAATATTTTAAAGAAATCTTTCTGTTCTTGTTAAAACAAGAAGATTTTCTTCTGTAAAACAGAAGCCCTTGGATCAAAGATCCAACGGTGGGGAAAATTCCCCAAATCACTCAGAGAAAGATCTTTTTAACAAATTTATGTGCACTATATAAAGGCCCCTAGATCTCAACTCAAAGGGATGAACATTTTGTGAGGAATTAAAAACTTCAAACGGAGAGAACTCTGAAGAATTGGAGAAAATTCCTCAAGAACAAAAAAGGTAAAAACCTTTAGAAAAAAAGTGAAAATTCTCTTATGAACAGATCATTGATCTGAGAACAAGATCAAGGATCTCCAATAAAAAAAAATATAAATAAATAATAATAAGTGCTTTGCACTTTTCTATGAACCATTGGTTCCCTGAGATAAGAAAAACAAGAAGAACTTGTTTTCTTTGATCTAAATTAGATCAAGAAAACAAACAGTGCTTTGCACTTCTTTTATGAACCATTGGTTCTGAATCTAAAAGATTCTCAAGTTAATAGTGTCTTGCACTTGTAAATCTGCACTGTTGCGCTCTTAGGTTGGCGCAAGCCACCAGAGAGCGCCACGTGTCAGCATCTGGACCATTTGCGCTATGCGCTTTTGAAATAGAGCCTTGCTCTCTGAAACTGGCGCAACTTACCACAGCGCGCCACGTGTCGGCAGCGTAAGCGCAGCGCACTGCGCTTGCATGACACGTGTCATCACCACAAGCGCTTGCGCTCTTTGATTGGCGCAAAGCGCCTGACAAATGCAATGCATTTCTTTTGCTAAAGGGCCAGGCCCAAATCAAAAAGACCTAGCAGGTCAAAATAAATTGCAAAGCAATAAAAGGGCAGAGCCCAAGTCAAATTGATGCTCTGCATCATTTATGAATGGGTAGAGCCCAGAACAAATTAATGCTCTGCATCATTTATAAAGGGCAGAGCCCAAGTAAAATTGATGCTCTGCATCTTTCTGGGCAGAGCCCAAACAAAAATAAAAGTAATACAATGCATTATTTAAATGTGGGCTAAGCCCTAGCATAGGTCTAATAGACCAAAAATAAATAAAAATGTTGAACTTTTTCAACTGGACTTAGCCCAATCATGGCCGTAAGTCCTCAAATTAAATTGACGGAGCACAACTGCTCTCTTAAATCTATTTACGACCGGTTCAAGGGTACATCTCCGAACTCCTCTGACACCCATCGTTGTAATCCTTCAATGACGTCAGAAAGGTAACGGATCCCGACAACCACGCATCAACACGGACTGTGGGGTCCTTAAACTCATGGACTTAAGCGTCCTTAAACCAAAAGACGGACTGTGGGGTCCTTAAACTCATGGACTTAAGCGTCCTTAAACGAAAACACGGACTGTGGGGTCCTTAAACTCATGGACTTAAGCGTCCTTAAACCAAAAGACGGACTGTGGGGTCCTTAAACTCATGGACTTAAGCGTCCTTAAACTAAAACACGGACTGTGGGGTCCTTAAACTCATGGACTTAAGCGTCCTTAAACTAAAATACGAACTGTGGGGTCCTTAAACCCACGGACTTAAGCGTCCTTAAACTGGAATATGGACCACCACGTCCCTAAACTGGAATATGGACCGCAACGTCCTTAAACTACCTATGGACCCCCATGTCCCTAAACTGGAATATGGACCCCCATGTCCCTAAACTGGCAATGGACCCCCATGTCCCTAAACTGGAACATGGACCACTACGTCCCTAAACTGGAACAATAGAGCCTCCAAATGCTCTTTTGTCGGATCTAAACGATCCCGTTTAAGTTGATCTTAGCCTCAAATATGGCTAACGTATCCTTAAACCTTCAAACAGACTTTAGTCTCAAATTGGACTATAGATCCCCCAATCAACTTTGGTTCAAGGGTACATCTCTGAACTCCTCTGACATCTGTCATTGTAATCCTTCAACGTCGTCAGAGAGGTGATGGGTCTCGACGGCCATACATGCAATGGACCACCATGTCCCTAAACTGGAAATGGATCTAGACGATCCCGTTAAGTTGATCTTAGTCTGGAAATTAGACTAACGTATCCTTAACGAACGTTTAAGTTGATCTTAGTCTCAATATGGCTAACGTATCCTTAAACCAAAACACCAAACCCAAATCTAAGTAAATACGTATTTGGACTAATCCACGTCCTACGGGCGACGGCATCACTTAGTCTCCATATACAATCCACGGGCAACCACAAACAAAACAAACACACACGACACGAAGTGAAATTCTGGAGAAGGAGAAAGTTGTTACCGCGATGCGGTAGCGTAATTAACTGCAGGGGCTTGCGCCTGCAGGAAAGAGCGTCCCCACAATCAAAAACCCCTCAAGCGAAGGGGAATCTGACGAAGTCCGCTACATCGGCCGAATCCGTCTAAACCTCCGATACACGGTGCCATAAATCAACTTGGCATCTTCGGAGAGGTGGATGGATAAAACAAATAGCATCTGCCCCGAATCTCAGCGTCAGGACTCCGCAGTCTTGTGCGCCGCCTTTCGGAGGGGAACAGATTCTGGCACGCCCGGTGGGACCTTTTCCTCTTTCCACTCCATATTTCGTGTGTCGTATTCGCGAACAAATTGCGGTTTGTTAATGGTTGCCTTTGGATTTCAAGTTTACTAAGATTTGGTCTCTTGCTTGGCGCAGAAAAGAAATCAAGCATCGATGGCCTCTACCTGTTCGAAGTCCTCTAACTGCAGCTGCAGCTCGCGTTCGGCCTCAACTGGGGGCATAACCTTTGGGCCCCAAGCGGCCTCTTTGTTCACCATGCCCGTGGAGCAGATTACTCAAGCCACCACGGTGTTGTTTTTCGGAACTATGCTTCCGCCAACAAGCTTCAGCACCCCCGTGCCCGTACAAGAAGCCCCTAAGAAGTCGGTCTTCGATCGACTTTCAACTACTGCGACCCCTCTTAACGGGTTGCCCAACACCAGTGCCTCGGTCTTCTCCAGACTGGGCCAAAACTCCTGCGGGCCCACGATGAAGCTTGCAGTCCCGGAAAAGGTTATTCCAAAAATAATAGCCAAACCTGCTCCCGAAGTCGTCAAGGCGGCTTCTCCGGCTAAGAGATCAGTCTTTACAAGACTGACCGTCCCAAATCCCACTCCTGCTCCTGCTGCTCAAAAGACATCAGTCTTCGATAGGCTGACGCCGGCAGCAGCCCCGCACCTGAACAGGGGGCAGGAAGAAGCTGTTTCTGTCTCTGAATCAATACCGACGACTCGTCGCGCCCGACGACGCCACTGGCGCCGGGTAAGGAAGACCGGGGGCAACTCCCCTTCTGGGATGACTCCGCCAGCTCCAACGATGGAAGTTAACGCTGCTGTTCCAACCGGGAACAGCTTCGAGCTACTGAATAGAGTACGCAGAAACTCGTCGTCTGTGGTGCTCAAAAGATCTCCTCCACCAGTAGAGACTGCCGTGGAAGCAGAAAAGCCAGAGCAGTCTCCTCGATCGCTGTCCTCCAAGATCTACAAGACATGGCGACGAGTCTGAGAATCTGTGATTGAGCCTAAGTTCTCTCGCCAACAGAAGAAGTCGAAAGGTCGGGAAGAAGAAAATCCTCCGGTCAAGCAACGAAAGATAATGACCGCTTGGGTGCCCAAAGCAACGGCCCCCTCAACTTCTACGGCCCATAAGAGAAGAAGGCCAGAGAAAGTCCCTACGCCGACGATGAATATCAAAGGTGGTGAACCCAAACGCCCTAAGTCTGGGGGCATGATAGTTCATAGCGTCTACGTGGCGTCTGGTAAAGAGGACAGTCGCATATCTACGGGTCATCGACCGCTTACGCGATCAGTGACCAAAGCCCAGGAGCAGCAGCAGAAGCTCCAAGAGATGATGAACGCTATGGCCGCACTTACTGGGCCAAAAGAAAATCCTGAAACGTCCTCAGATGAACGCCAGGAGCAAGAAACCGACGCCGAATTCCTTCGTCGAATATTGGAGAAGAAGGATAAAGAGGCTGCTGAACAAGCAGCCAACATACAGCGTATGGGCCTCCTGTTCCAAGACATGGTGGGGATGATGATCCAACAAGATCCTCCGGCCGAAGATCCCCCGATCGTCCTTGAAGACGATAGGGGAGAGACGTCAAATCCTCCGCCAGCTCTGTCGACGGCTAAGGAGGATACAATCTCCAAAGCTGATTTGGACGAGTACATAGCCCAACAAATACGGGTTCATCATGCGGCTGAAGCAGCTGGCCAGGTCGTAAAAACGGGGCGGCCATATCCAAGTTGGTACGACCAAATCAAGTACCCGCCGGGTTACACAATTCCCAAGTTCCATGTCTACAAGGGGATGGGCAATCCTCACCAGCATGTTGCCCAGTTCAGGGCACTCTGCGGCAACACCGGCGGTGATGACAATCTTTTGCTTCGCCAGTTTGTTGGAAGTTTATCAGATACGGCGTTCGAGTGGTACTCTGAGCTCCCGAACGACTCTATTAAGACCTTCGCGGAGATGGAGCTGTTGTTTACTCAGCGTTTTGCAAGCGCCAGTGAACGCACCCCGATGACGGCACTGATTAACGCCAGGGTAAAGCCAGGCGAGACGTGGGTTCAATATGCTATACGGTGGCGGAACTTATGGTCGAAGTGCGAGCAGCGCATTGAAGAAGCTCCCGCGGTGGGTATGTTTGTGGGAACCCTTGATCCGCAAGCAACCATCTCGCAATTTATGATGTTTTTCAAGCCGACTACCTTCCAGGCTTTGATTGATAAGTTAGCGCAAATGGATCAGATGGGCCATAGACCCCCTCTTCCAAAGCCGGACTCCCGAAATGACAAGGGGAAAGGAAAAGCGATCGTTGTCGCTAATGCTCAACAACAACCGAGCAACTCGAAACCGGTTGTTCGTCAAAATAATACGCGCCCGTACGTAGCCCTTGAGGAGAGGCTAGGACGTTCTTACTCGTTTCCCCGAGATAAAACGAGAAGGTTATTCGAGCTGGCGTTGCGCAATCGACTCATAAATCTGCCGGATCCAAAACGTCCGTCGCAACCAAATGATGTCAATGAGCCCAACTACTGTCCTTATCATCGAGTAGTGGGTCATCCGATCGAAGATTGCTACATCTTCAAAAATTGGCTTGAAGACCAGTACCGACAGGGCAAGTTTGTGTTATCTGACAAATGGAAGGTGAATCCCCCGCAGCCCCATACCTCTAAGAGGATGAGTACGCCGGGGGCAACATGTTCTGTCGTTGAAGAAGCTCCTTGGGAGGTTGTATTATCAGCCAAGACAAAGAGGATGCTAAATGATCTTCAAGTGTGCCCAGCAATCAAGTGGAAGAACCCGTTGAAACCGCAGGTCATTGAAGGGATGTTGAAGCCACGTCCAACTCCAAAGACCGATGGTGGTGGCTCAAGCACTCGCAACCAGCCGTCAAAATCTTCGAAGAAGAAGAAAAAGAAATCAAAGAAGCCCGTGAAGCCTGGCGACAAGCGCACGGACTTGCAAAAACAAATTGACGCGCTGGAGGAATACAACCAGAAGGCACGGACTCCCATTACATTCCAAGAGTTCCTCAATCATGTCTTCCAAGAGGAAGATGAGGGAGAAAGTTCATCTGATGAATCTGAAGAATATGTGGCGAGCTGTCATGTGATTTCCCATTCGCTCATGGACGATGAGGAGACTCCTTGTACTGAAACGCCGGGGGCAGATCCTGAATCAAAAATTCTGGGGCCATCGGATGAAGTAATTGACGCATTCCTCAATGAAGCTCTCTTAAAAAGTAAAGCTGATCGGGAACGCGAGGCGGCTATATTTGAAAGGGCCAAACGCCAGCGACTGGATGAAAGAGCTGAGACGCTCCCGCTGGAGCAAAATACCTCCACTACCGACAAAAGCAAATTCAAGATGAAGAAAAGGTTTGCTAAGGCCATGTCAATGGGCATGAAGCTACCATCCTCCGAAGAAAAAATTACTGGTGAAATGGAAATGCACCCCTCCTATTGCTTATATCATCAGAAGGTTTCGCACCCCACTCAAGAGTGTAAAGCTTTCGATAGATGGTGGAAAGGATACGTTGCTCATCGACAACGCTTTAAGCGGGAAAAGCGCAAAACTCGTCGGGAGCAAAGAAATACGACCGAAGGGCTTAAAAGAACTACCGGCGATTGTCGCGTGGTTAACACCGACGGGTCACAAGTGCCTACATTCGGGAGCGATTCTGATGAGGAGCTGGAACTTGCCCCTCTCTTTAAAGATTCCACTTCGGGAAAAGAAGAAGAGCCGAAGGTTTGCGAAAATATTCGGCTTCGGAATCGGACGCTGCCTGAAAAGAATCTCGGACCCTCAAACAGAAAAGATAAGGGGAAAGAAAAGGTCTCTGAAGATATCGTCCTAGATGACCAAGTGGTGGAGGAGCTAAATGCCAAGGACCCGCCGAAGAGGAATAAGGTGGATTACAACGTCTTAGCGCATCTGAGGAAGCTACCCTCACAGCTCAGCATTCTTGACGCCCTTTTGCTATCAAAGGAGGCGAGAGATTCGTTAATCAAGGCACTACAAGATCCGGAGCAATTCCAAGCTTTCCTGGCAGAAGAAAGGATGAAGAATGAATTGGAGGAAGTGCACACGGCCGATATCGCTTTTGGTGATGAAGACCTTCTCCTTGGGACGTGCGAACACAATCGCCCCCTTTATGTCTCAGGATACTGCCACGATATAAAGATAGGCAAAATCCTAATCGAAAATGGATCCTCCGTTAATCTCCTCAATGTGCGGATGTTAAAAGAAATATGCATGAGCGTCCAGCACCTTGCTCGGGACAAGATCACCATCTCCGGGTTCGACTCCCAGTCATCAAGAACTCTTGGGTCTGTGATACTGACGCTACGCTTCGGGTTACTTATCACGGATATTAAGTTCCACGTCATAGACGCCAAGACATGCCACAATGCTCTGCTCGACCGACCATGGTTACACGAGTACAACGTCATCCCTTCTACACAACATCAGTGTATGAAATACGCTAAGGATGGTCTCGAGTATACCGTGGCGGGAGAACTGAATCCGTTTTCCGTGAACGAAGTCTGCAAATATGAAGATGCCAAATACTTCTTACCGGATTTCTAAGACACGGAGAGGTGTCACAAGCCGGAGAACAAAGCCGCTGCCACCATTCCTATTTTCGGGAGTGATACCGAAGAAGAAGAAGAGATAGTTTACTCTGGGCCGTCTCGACACAACAAGCCAGGACCGTCCGCTCCTACGTTAATCTTTGGTAGCGACTCGGAAGATGAAGTCCATGCTGTATTCCCTGCTCGACCTTCAATACAAACGTCCGCTGACGAAGAGCAAAGTCTACAAGTCGCCATGGTGCCGCTTAAACACCGTAAAGAACTGGATGCACTTGATATTTACAATGTAGAAGAGCTACAAACATTCTATATCCCTCCCAGGAGAGAAAGCGAAAAAGCAATTCTATTCTACCGCTCTGAAGAAACCAAAGTGGAGAAAGAAATCTGGCATGGCACGGATCCTACGCTCGACAGGCTTCAGCCTATCCGTCTTCCCAGATATTATACGGAAGGTTTGAAAAAGCTACTGAAACGCCAGGGGATATCCTTCAAGCAGACCGTTCGAAAATCCAAGTTCTATGACAAAGTCTGGAACGTTCCCGGAACTCAACGCAAACTGCCTAATGGGAGAATGGAAACAATCGGGCTTGGATACATCCGGTCAAAGAAACGAGAGCTACTACACGGCTGCTACGTCGTGTATGACTTCGATGAAGAAGTGGATGCTCAATGGGAGGACGCTAATCCTGAGCCAATGAAAGTTCCAGATGCAAAAGAACCCAGTCCGTCGTTCGAAGAACAAATGGACAAGCTTATAAGGGAAGCTGGTCAAAAGGTCCGAGACGACCATAACCGCGAAATGGTCATCTACGAGAAAGCCAAAACACAGCGCCTCCTCCAACAGGCCGTGAAAGATGAAGATGCCGCTCCTTGTCAACCTGTTATAAAAAAGGCTCGACGCAGAGGCAGAAATAAGTCGAAACGCGAAAAAGGCGCTCAACAGCAACGAAGCGGGGCTAAAAGGCCACGCAAGCGGGAACCAAGCGGTTTCGATCTATCCCTCATGAGAAAAATGGGTCGAGCATACTCTTTTCCTCGGGACAAGTCGAAGAAAATACTTGACCTCGCTTTAAAACATCAGATGCTTACACTGCCGGAGTCTAAACATCCCGAACAAGCAGGCGAAGTCTCTCACCCGGACTATTGCCCTTATCACCGAGTGATAGGGCACCCTCTCGAATACTGCTTCACCTTCAAGAATTGGGTCGAAGATCAGTATCAGCTTGGCAAGTTCGCTCTGTCCGACAACTGGAGGGTAGCGCCACCACAGAAGCACGAACCCAAGGCCACGAAAGAAGAACCAGTTCCACATTGGGATTGGAAGCGAATTCGTACTTGTCACGTGATAACAATAACAAAAGAAGAGCCCGATAATATGGATGACCTTTCCTGGTGCTTCGAAAACAGCAACGATGAGGTGATCTCAGAATTTCCACCAGCGCCAAAAGAGCTGGAAGATGGAATACATACCACTGCGGATAACCTCAAGAAAATTGAGTTGGGGACGGCGAACGACCCACGACCGACATTCATTAGTGAGCTGCTGTCTAAAGAAAGGGTGGCTTCATTAAAAGACCTGCTTATGCAGCATAAAGATTGCTTCGCATGGAACTATTCCGAAATGCGGGGACTAGATCCAGAAATTGCTGTGCACAAATTGGTAATATCCCCGGACGTCAAGCCAGTCAAACAGGCACCGAGAAGAATGCGGCTCGAGCTTGAGATGGGCATCAATGCTGAGGTCAAGAAGCTGATCGACTCTGGCTTCATCCAGGAAGTTCAATACCCTGAATGGATCGCCAACATCGTCCCGGTGATGAAGAAAAATGGGACGGTGCGCATATGCGTAGACTTTCGGGATCTCAATAAAGCCTGCCCGAAGGACGATTTCCCAGTGCCAGTCACCGAACTGATGATAGACAATACGTCCACTCATGAGGTTTTCTCCTTCATGGACGGCTCATCAGGGTATAATCAGATCAAGATGCATCCCGAAGACCAGAAGCACACCGCTTTTCGGACTCTTTTGGGTATATTCTGCTACAAGGTGATGCCCTTCGGCTTAAAGAATGCCGGTGCCACTTATCAGAGGGCCATGACAAAAATCTTTGATGACCTTATACACGAAATCGTCGAATGCTATATCGACGATCTCGTGGTTAAAAGCAAATCATACGAGGAACATCTCGAGCATTTGAAGACCGTGTTTCAACGCCTTTGACAATACAACTTGAAGATGAACCCTCTCAAGTGTGCATTCAGAGTTTCCTCGGGCAAATTCCTGGGATTCATCGTCCGACACCGAGGTATTGAGATAGATCCGTCGAAGATCAAGGCGATCATGGAAATGCCTCCGCCAAGGACTCTCAAACAGCTGCGGTCTCTCCAAGGGAAGCTCGCGTATATACGGCGATTTATAGCCAACCTTTCAGGCAAGTGCCGTCCTTACAGCCACCTGATGAAGAAGGGAACGTCGTTCGTCTGGGACCAAAAATGCCAAAGGGCGCTAGACGAGATCAAGCAATACCTGCAGAACCCGCCAGTGTTGGCTGCTCCGGTCAAGGGAAAGCCCCTCATTTTTTATACAACCGCTCTCGAAGGCTCCTTAGGCGCATTATGGGTACAAGAGAACGATCAAGGGAAGGAAAGATTACTCTACTACTTAAGTCGAGTTCTACTGGGGGCAGAAAGCAACTACTCCCCCATTGAAAAACACTGCCTGGCGTTGATCTTTGCGGTAACAAAGCTCAGACACTATACGTTGGCACATGAAGTCCGTCTCATTTCGAAGGTGGACCCTCTTAAATATTTGATGTCGAAGGCCATATTGACGGGGCGACTAGCTAAATGGGCCCTGCTCTTGATGGAGTTCTCGATAACGTATCAACCTCTCATGGCAGTGAAAGGCCAGGCCATCGCCGACTTCCTCGCTGAGCATCCGATACCCGTCGATTCTCCTTTAAATTGCCAGACGAACATGCATTTGATGCGATCGACGGTGGTGATACCCGATGGGAACTTTATTTCGATGGAGCATCTTCCATGAAGAAACGCAAACAAAGTACCCATATAATCAAATCGGGGGTAGGACTCATCTTTGTAACTCCACAAGGTGGGATGATGCGTTTTGCCTTCTCCCTAACAGAGCCAAGGATGAACAATGAAGCCGAATACGAAGCTCTGATAGCAGGCCTCGAGATTGCCATCGACATGGGAATTGAAAACCTCCTCATATATGGAGATTCCCAACTGGTCGTTAGTCAAGTAAACGGCGACTACCAAACATGCAAACCAGAATTGGTGAAGTACGGTGAAAAAGTGCAACAATTGTTGACCCAAATTCCTTCCTACACTTTGGAAAACATACCGCGCGCGGAAAACAGCAAAGCGGACGCGTTGGCCAAGCTCGCTAAAGAATTGGCTGACGAGAACCTCGATGACGTCAGAATTGTGGTACAAAGCCGTCGGGTGCTCGCCCCAGCGGAAATATCTCCGGAATCACCCGAAAAGAAGGGAGCGACTGAGCAGACGACCCTGCAAATAAAAGATCGGGAAAATACCGAGAATTGGAGAGAAGTCTTTATAGACTACTTCAAATATCGCCAAACGCCCGAAGATGCGTCCTCAAGACATCAGCTTATGAAACGAGCTCTGTCTTTCGCCTTCGTCAATGATACTCTGTACAAGAGGTCGTTCGATTCTTTGTGGTTGAGATGCCTGGGACCTGACGAAGCGAAGAGAGTCGTCCAGGAAGTTCATGACGGACTCTGCGGTTCTCACCAAGCGGGCCCAAAGATGAAGTTGAAGATCAAACGGATGGGCTACTACTGGCCCACGATGATTCAGGACTGCCTCGAATATGCGAAGCAATTCCACTCATGCCAAATTCATAGGGACTTCATCCATCAACATCCAAATCCACTCCATCCAACGGTGGCTAGCTGGCCATTCGAAATGTGGGGAACTAACATAGTCGGCCCCATCGAACCAGCATCGTCCAGGGGACATCGTTTCATCCTGGCGACGACTGACTACTTCTCCAAATGGGCAGAGGCAGTACCGCTGAGGGAAGTTAAGACGGAGAATATCCTCTATTTCTTCAAGACGCACGTCCTATATCGGTTTGGAACTCCACGACGGATCATCTCCGATAACGGGCCAGCTTACAGAAGCCACAAGATCAGTCGATTCGCGCAACAACACAATATAGACTGGAGATATTCCTCGATTTATAATCCGCGAGCTAACGGTCTAGCTGAGGCCTTCAACAAGACCTTGACAAAGATCATGAAGAAAACGGTATCCCGAAATAAGAAGGATTGGCATGAGAGGCTGCAAGAGGCTCTTTAGGCGTATCGAACTGCGTTCAAGACATCCACGAACACAACAACGCCATATGCTCTGGTCTTCGGTATAGAAGCAGTACTCCCCCTTGAGATAGAGTTACCCTCTCTACGAGTGGCAGTCCACTACGAGCTAACAGATGAAGAAAATGCTCACCTTCGGCTTGAGGAGCTCGATGCCTTTGATGAGACCCGGCTCATAGCGCAACAAAATCTGGAGGCCTATAAAGCAAAGATGACGCGCTCATATGAAAGATTGACCCGGCCGAGGACATTTCGCCAAGGCGAACTCGTGCTAGTAGCCCTTTCGGGTTTTCATCCGTGCCCATTTTGCTTATGGACATACCATTTTTTTTTTCTTTTTATTTTCTCTCTCTTTTTTTTTACGAGGTCGCGCCCTTTCGGGTTTTCACGAACACTCGCCGGTAGCCCTGCTGTTTTTACTCACGGAGCCCTTTCGGGTTTTCATTCGTGCCCATTTTGCTTATGGATATACCGTTTATTATATTTTTTTTATATATTTTTTTCTTTTATTCATCTCTTCAGCTTGAAGATGCTGCGGTAATAGTTTAAAGACGTTTCGGTCCTTCGTTAGTTTAAGGACGTTTCGGTCCGTCATGGAGAAGATTGGCTACTGTTTATAGAGTTTGAGCTTAGGAAGATAGCGAGCGGACATAGTCGTCGTCATCTACCATTGACCTAGATGGTAACTCGCTAAGCGTAGTATTTCTTTAGGAATCGACCATTTATTGGCCTGTAAGGCCTTTCACCGTGCATATCCATGAGTAGATAGGCTCCACCTTGGTAGACCTTGTCTATGATGTACGGGCCTTCATAGTTCGGCTCGAATTCAGCAGGACTACCGGCGAGTGTTTGTGAAAACCTGAGAGGGCACAACCTCGTTAAAGGACACTTACAGGGTCCTCTCGACCTTGTAAAGAGAAACCACACGCGTGAGATCCTTACGACTCACAAGGGAGCAACACACTTAGGGATCCCCATGATTCCTAAGGAGAAAATACACTTGCGAGATCCTCACGACTCGTAAGGAGAACTCTCTTATGGGACCCTCACGGCTCATAAGATTTGAAAGTCTTAAGTTACAGAGACCTAAACCCGTGCTTAAGCAACCCCCCCACAACTTTCGATATTTCCCTACAAGTGGTTCAATACCGACCCTTGTATACAATCCACGGGCGCGAATAAACATTTTCCTAACCAAGTCCCATCCGTGACCGGGGATGTGTACACATGATAGACAACCCTTGTAGGCCCTCTCGACTTACAAGGAGAAAACCCTCTTGTAGGATCCTTACGAATTACAGAGGAACATACACTTAGGAATCCTCACGATTCCTAAGGAGAAAATACATCTACAAGATCCCCACGACTTGTAGGGAGAAATACCTTTGTGAGACCCTTACGGCTCATGAAGTTAAAAGCCTTAGTCGACAGGACCTTAACCCTGTTCGCTAAGCCACCTTTGTTCGACATCAACGGAGGCAAATGATGATTCGCTCCTGGCAATATCCCAGTTGTAGCGGTGCTGATGCCGAAATCGGTGTCTAATTTCAGGTTTACGGCGAAAAGCCAGCAAGCCGCACATGTATACAAAATAGCCGAAATGATGGGGGGACTTGCAATGAAAAAGTAGCAAGTAAAAACGTATGCATACAAAATAGCCGAAATGATTGGGCAACTCGCAATAAAAAGCAGCGAGTAAAAATAAAATAAATAGCCGAAATGATTGGGCACCGCGAAAAATAGCCGAAATGATTGGGCAATCGTGACCTTCGCGATATAAAAGCTGAAATGATAGAGCATCGCGGAAATAAAAAAAAGAGATGATAAAACTTTAGCCCTACAGCTGAGATCACATCGATCCCTGTACACAATCCAAGGGCGCAAACAAAGAGGGAACCATATTTTCCCAACAGGCTCCGCCAAAAAACGAAGCCAAATTTCGACGGTTCATCCCAACCCCGAAGAAACCAGTGTCTTCAGCAAATCCTTTGACTCGAGGAAACAAGCGTCCTTGACAAAGAAAATCCTGATTCGCGTCGACTCGTAGAGAAACCAGTGTCTCCGTAGGAAATTCTCGATCCGTTTCAACACCAGGGAAACAAATAATCCTGGCAAATACCTCAATTCAGGGAAACAATCATCCTTGATGAGAGCCTCCTGATTCGCGTCGACTCGCAGAGAAACCGGTGTCTCCGTAGGAAATTCTCGATCCGTTTCAATACCAGGGAAACAAATAATCCTTGGTAAATACGTCAATTCAGGGAAGCAAACATCCTTGATGAGAGCCTCCTGATTCGCGTCGACTCGCAGAGAAACCAGTGTCTCCGTGGGAAATTCTCGATCCGTTTCAACACCAGGGAAACAAATAATCCTTGGCAAATACCTCAATTCAGGGAAACAAATATCCTTGATGAGGGCCTCCTGATTCGCGTCGACTCGCAGAGAAACCAGTGTCTCCGTGGCAAATTCTCGATCCGTTTCAACACCAGGGAAACAAATAATCCTTGGCAAATACCTCGATTCAGGGAAACAAATATCCTTGATGAGAGCTTCCTGATTCGCGTCGACTCGCAGAGAAACCAGTGTCTCTGTGGGAAATTCTCGATCCGTTTCAACACCAGGGAAACAAATAATCCTTGGCAAATACCTCAATTCAGAGAAACAAACATCCTTAATGAGAGCCTCCTGATTCGCGTCGACTCGCAGAGAAACCAGTGTCTCCGTGGGAAATTCTCGATCCGTTTCAACACCAGGGAAACAAATAATCCTTGGCAAATACCTCAGTTCAGGGAAACAAATATCCTTGATGAGGGCCTCCTGATTCGCGTCGACTCGCAGAGAAACCAGTGTCTCCGTGGGAAATTCTCGATCCGTTTCAACACCAGGGAAACAAATAATCCTTGGCAAATACATCAATTCAGGGAAACAAACATCCTTGATGTGGGCCTCCTGATTCGCGTCGGCTCGCAGAGAAACCAGTGTCTCCGCGGGAAATTCCCGATTCGTCTCAACTTGCAAGATGAAGCCTCAGGCAACATGGATTAAAAAACTTGTTTCCTGAACAATGGGACCCTGCAAGTCGGTCTAAAACGGTCTATTGCATACTATTCATGGGTCTCACTCTCCAAAGTCGAATTTCAACAAGGAGGGAAACAACCGCTTACGGGTCCTCTCGACTCGTAAGAGGGAAAAATTCTCTTATAAAATCCTTACGACTTATAATAGAAAACACACTTAGAAATCCTCACGATTCCTAAGGAGAAAATACACCTACGAGATCCTCTCGATCCGTAGGGAGAAAATCTCTATGAGACCCTCACGGCTCATAAAGTTGAAAAGTCTTAGGCGGCAGATCTGAATCTGCGGTCTAAGCCATCGCTCTCTCTTGGAAAGAAACTAAGTTATCTACCAATCATGTTTACTGAGGCAGCATATGGATAATAAAAGAAAGAAGAAGCGACAGAAAGAACATCCGATTTACAAGCATTCGAGACACACTCATTTATGCATAGGCAAAAGACTCAGAACGAGAAATAAGACAAACTGAAATGGAAATTTTCTATTCATATCATAAAAAGGGGTCCTTAAAATCACAGAGAAATAGATAATAACATTATTAAAATGTTTACAAAGGTATAACCTCAAACCCAGGACATGGATTGAGGAACTCGAAAGTGACCCTATCTATGACTTTCCAAGCCTCGCGGACCATCCTGGTGTGCTTTCTTTCGTGAGCACAAGCGTCAGGGTCCCCCGTGATGTCTTCCACCCTCCGATAAGCAGCGAGTATGGCAGACTGTTGAAAGACCTCATGCAAGAGATCGACAAGACTGTCTCGCCGTCTCTTCGAGATAAAGTTCATCAGGTACACCGAGTGCACCTTATCCTCGGCGGCATCCAACGCCCTAAGCGGCACACCGGAACAGAATAGGGGAAGCGCTTTCCAGATGGCTCCCACGATAAGCTTAAGGAGAGAGGAACGTCAGGGAAGCAGTGGACCGTTGTATGCGTCGAAGCGGCTCATGATTTCAGCACACTCCGCGTTTGTGAACTCTCGATTTTGAGAGCGGCCAAGTCGGTGGATGTCCCCGTAAGAGATGATCTCGTTAAGAGCATACATGTGGGCGTCCATTGTTCCTGTAAAAGAAGATCAACAGAATTAGCAGAATGACTGATTAAGCGAATTCTTGTTAAAAAAAAGAGCACAGAGAGTTAAAACTCCTTGAGAGCAACGCTCTGCAGACAGGAATAACACCTATCAAAATCAATAATGAAGAGAATTTAAAGAAAATCCCCTAAGAAAATTGAGAGCTTTGTTCTGAAAAGATAATATAATTATAATAATAATATAAAATGCCATCTTTAACTTCCAAGATCCATGAAGAATTCTTAAAAGTTCTTCTATATGATTTGGAAGGAGCAAAGCTCCATTAATGAATCGAGAAAATCCAAGGGAAATCTTTTAAGAGAGCAGAGCTCTATTAATGAAACCCTAACAGGGTTCTCCTTAGTCCTCTTTAGACCCCTTTAGAACAAAGCTCTGCTAAATGAAACCCTAAATGGGTCTTCTTCAGATCAGGGATCTATTGAGAGCAAGGCTCTGTCAATGAAAATTAATCTAATTTAATTTAATTCAAACTAAAAATTTTACCTAAAAGTTTTAAGAGTTTAACTCTTGAAGTTCTTAAAAATAAAGAGCAGGGCTCGGAGTTCTGAAAGTGAAATTTTAAAGATGATAATCATCTGTTGATGACCAAAGGTCCTATTTATAGACATCAAATAACCTTTCAATTTCCAAAAGTTGCCGCAACGGTTGGAATTCTGCCACCGTTGCGCTCGCGTTTGGGGCCACGTAAGCGCAACGGTGGGGGGGCATTTGTTTACCCCAATCAGAGCAAAGCTCTGTTCAAATTCCAAGGCAGGAGATGAAGCAACGCTTCATCTTCCCCCAATCGGAGCAAAGCTTTGCTTTGAAAATTTAAACTTTAATAAATGAAGCAACGCTTCAGATTCTTTGCGCTGCACGCAACGCGCCACGTGTCAAAAGCTGATACATCAGCGCAGCGCCCAAGGCAGCGCGCCCAATCAGAGTAAAGCTCTATTTAAAACAAAATTAAAGGAAGCAACGCTTCAGTTGCGCAAGCACTGCGCTGCGCGACACGTGTTAGCGCAGATGCGCCAACGCAGTTGCGCTGCGCTTTGCGCTGCGCGACACGTGTCACGCGCTGGGGTGTTTGCGCCAAACAGTATTAAGATTGTAAAGAAATCTTTCTGTTCTTGTTAAAACAAGAAGATTTTCTTCTGTAAAACAGAAGCCCTTGGATCAAAGATCCAACGGTGGGGAAAATTCCCCAAATCACTCAGAGAAAGATCTCTTTAACAAATTTATGGGCACTATATAAAGGCCCCTAGACCTCAATTCAAAGGGATGAACATTTTGTGAGAAATTAAAAACTTCAAACAGAGAGAACTCTGAAGAATTGGAGAGAATTCCTCAAGAACAAAAAAGGTAAATACCTTTAGAAAAAAAGAGAAAATTCTCTTATGAACAGATCATTGATCTGAGAACAAGATCAAGGATCTCCAATAAAAAAAATATAAATAAATAATAATAAGTGCTTTGCACTTTTCTATGAACCATTGGTTCCCTGAGATAAGAAAAACAAGAAGAACTTGTTTTCTTTGATCTAAATTAGATCAAGAAAACAAACAGTGCTTTGCACTTCTTTTATGAACCATTGGTTCTGAATCTAAAAGATTCTCAAGTTAATAGTGCCTTGACTTGTAAATATGCACTGTTGCGCTCTTGGGTTGGCGCAAGCCACCAGAGAGCGCCACGTGTCAGCATTGTGACCATTTGCGCTATGCGCTTTTGAAATAGAGCCTAGCTCTCTGAAACTGGCGCAACTTACCACAGCGCGCCACGTGTCGGCAGCGCAAGCGCAGCGCACTGGCGCAGCGCACTGCGCTTGCATGACACGTTTCATCACCACAAGCGCTTGCGCTCTTTGATTGGCGCAAAGCGCCTGACAAATGCAATGCATTTCTTTTGCTAAAGGGCAAGGCCCAAATCAAAAAGACCTAGCAGGTCAAAATAAATTGCAAAGCAATAAAAGGGCAGAGCCCAAGTCAAATTGATGCTCTGCATCATTTATGAATGGGCAGAGCCCAAAACAAATTGATGCTCTGCATCATTTATAAAGGGCAGAGCCCAAGTAAAATTGATGCTCTGCATCTTTCTGGGCAGAGCCCAAACAAAAATAAAAGTAATGCAATGCATTATTTAAATGTGGGCAAAGCCTTAGCATAGGTCTAATAGACCAAAAATAAATAAAAATGTTGAACTTTTTCAACTGGATTTAGCCCAATCATGGCCGTAAGTCCTCAAATTAAATTGACGGAGCACAGCTGCTCTCTTAAATCAATTTACGACCGGTTCGAGGGTACATCTCCGAACTCCTATGACACCCATCGTTGTAATCCTTTAACGACGTCAGAGAGGTAACGGGTCCCGACAACCACGCATCAACACGGACTGTGGGGTTCTTAAACTCATGGACTTAAGCGTCCTTAAACCAAAAGACGGACTGTGGGGTCCTTAAACTCATGGACTTAAGCGTCCTTAAACTAAAACACGGACTGTGGGGTCCTTAAACTCATGGACTTAAGCGTCCTTAAACTAAAACACGGACTGTGGGGTCCTTAAACTCATAGACTTAAGCGTCCTTAAACTAAAATACGGACTGTGGGGTCCTTAAATCCACGGACTTAAGCGTCCTTAAACTACCTATGGACCACCACGTCCCTAAACTGGAGTATGGACCACCACGTCCCTAAACTGGAATATGGACCGCAACGTCCTTAAACTACCTATGGACCACCATGTCCCTAAACTGGAATATGGACCCCCATGTCCCTAAACTGGCAATAGACCCCCATGTCCCTAAACTGGAACATGGACCATTACGTCCCTAAACTGGAACAATAGAGCCTCCAAATGCTCTTTTGTCGGATCTAGACGATCCCGTTTAAGTTGATCTTAGCCTCAAATATGGCTAACGTATCCTTAAACCTTCAAACAGACTTTAGTCCCAAATTGGACTATAGATCCCCCAATCAACTTTAGTTCAAGGGTACATCTCTGAACTCCTCTGACATCTGTCGTTGTAATCCTTCAACGTCGTCAGAGAGGTGATGGGTCCCGACGGCCATACATGCAATAGACCACCATGTTCCTAAACTTGAAATGGATCTAGACGATCCCGTTAAGTTGATCTTAGTCTGGAAATTAGACTAACGTATCCTTAACGAACGTTTAAGTTGATCTTAGCCTCAATATGGCTAACGTATCCTTAAACCAAAACACCAAAACCAAATCTAAGTAAATACAGATTTGGACTAATCCACGTCCTACGGGCGACGGCATCACTTAGTCTCCGTATACAATCCACGGGCAACCACAAACAAAACAAACACACACGACACGAAGTGAAATTTTGGAGAAGGAGAAAGTTGTTACCGCGATGCAGTAGCGTAATTAACTGCAGGGGCTTGTGCCTGTAGGGAAGAGCGTCCCCACAATCAAAAACCCCTTAAGCGAGGGGGAATCTGACGAAATCCGCTACATCAGCCGCATCCGTCTAAACCTCCGATACACAGTGCCATAAATCAACTTGGCATTTTCGGAGAGGTGGACGGATAAAACAAATAGAATCTGCCCCGAATCTCAGCGTCAGGACTCCGCAGTCTTGTGCGCCGCCTTTCGGAGGGGAACAATCATTCTCTATACTTTGTGCACATTCCTCAGCTTCAAGCGGGCTTCCCTTTCCGGAGAACTGCTTGGGTGTAAAGCCCTGAATTGCTTTACCCCAGGCGCGTCAGTCTCGGGACGGTTCAGGAGTTGTTGTTGTCCCTCAAGAAGGCTGCGGATCACCTCAAGTAGCACTGTTTGTTCGGTGGATGGCGTAGGAACAGCAGGAACAATTGGTAGTGGAGGTGGAGGTGTGTTGTTGACGTTGGTACTTGTGTTGTTCGGGGAATCCATAACCTTGAAAAAAAAATTGGGTTAGGACAGATTCAAAGTATATGATTCAAAGAATAAGAAATGATGGGATTCAAGGAACATGATTGTAAAGAATGTTTTAGTTGCTGGTTCTTGTATTATATTGCTTAGGTTGTTCACGCAGAACAGAACTGCATGATAGGGTTTCATAAAGCTCTGACCTACATGGGCCACCAACAAAACCTGTCACGCCCCGCTTCCCATTCTACGGCGAAGGGGACGAGACTGGCCCGCTACGTATATACTCAGAAGTATATACGCTAAGCGTATCTAAGCAATATAAAATAAATGCACAAGAGACAAGATATAGTAAAAACAACAACTTTTATTTATTAACATTCTTTTGTACAATGCATGGAAAGGAAATACAACTGAAATAAAAAGATGTCTAAACAATGGCATAACAGGAAATGAAAAATACTGAATGGAAAATGTACAATGTCTAGAGCTCGGGGTCTTCACAGAACTGGTCCAAGTCTTCAACAGTGGGCTTGTTCTCTGACGCGTCCAAACCACCTGACGACATTCAAAGAAGAAAGAATAGAATGTTGTCAACGAACAGGTCGCTCGGTAAGTCCCAAAGATAAGGGAAAAATGGACAGAGAGTAGGGGGGAGAGAGAGTAGCTTTTAATGTTGTATTATATTGTTGTAATGTTGTATTAACGCTGTTGTTTGTAGTTTGGTACAGAAGAATGCCAGTGTATACGAGAGGGGTCTCTGTATGCTAGAGACCAGAGCAAACGGAATATAGAGTACAAGGCTCCGTTAGAAGACCCGGAACAACGGCAATTGGATTCATGTTAGGTGTCTTAAGTCTGACCGTCTCGTGCCACTTCTAACACCTTCCATACCAATCTACCCCTTAAACCCCGTAGTGTTTTATTTGTATTGTTTTGTACTGTAAATTGAATTGAGTGTATAATTGAAACACTAACCGAAACCATGATATCAGTAAACGGATATAACCGTAGAATCATGTAAATGGAATAACTGGAGAACCATGTAAATGAAATGTATATCCATGGTTCGGTTCGGTTAAGTCGTATAGATTGATAATTGGATTGTTGGATTCATGTTGAAGTTTGTTGATTGTAGATTGACCTTAATCATATTCAAATCAGATTAATCAGACACAAACCCGAGTTAGACAATTAGAAATGTAAATTGAAATCATGATTATTTCTTAAACCTATAATTGCTAGGGTCCTTAGGGTAATTTATAAAACTTGAGGGGTTTTATGTAAAAAATACTTTTATATACTTTTCAAAATACACCTCAAGTATTCATTATTCGTCTTTAGAGTTGTAATGAAAGTGGATTTTATATTGTGATATTTCTAGTGAAAATATCCTAGTTTCAGAAATAAAGGTATTTTATTTGTAATATTGATTTATGTGGAATTTATGGTATTTTAGTGTAAAATTGATTCTTGTGATTTTTTTATAGAAAAAGTGGAATATTTATATCATAACAAAATAGATATTTTAATGATAAATATACATATATTTATACAAAAATAATTTTAATAAATATTTTATATTCTAGAAAATCTCATTTTCTTAAGATGTCGTATTTTAAATCTTTCGAGATCGAATGCTCCTTGCGGAGGTCTGAATCTCGCACTACTGAGCCCGAAGGTGTGCGATAAACCGCACTATCCCGAACGGGTTCCCCAAAGTGGGTTGTAGCGGCGCTTTGTAAAGATTGTAAAATACTAAATCTTTAGAAAACGGTTTTATGAAGTAAATGGTATTTATTTGTAAAGGTGTATATTTTCCGTATTGTATGTTCTAGATTCTCCTAAGTCAACTAGTCTATTCCTAACTGGTCCAGACGACAAGTTGTGAGATGCCTCAAATCGCCTCTTCACCGCCAATTGTGGCCAGGTAAGTACAAGTGAAGAAAGGAGGGATCCGCTCACGAATCATCGTGAGACATGCCTTTTAAAGTTACCTTTCTCACTTGCCTAGCCTAGACACCATAAAGTCAGGTTTAGATAAACGATCGATGTCCACAACTTATCGTATTTTCATAATAAGTGGTACTTCTTTAAAAGTGTATCAAAACTAAATCTTTTAGAAATGGTTTTATTAAGTATATGGTATTTAAATGAAAATGTTTGTTTTCTCGTATTCTAGGTTCTCGGGGGTGTTGCATATGAGTGTGTGAGGAGGTAGGTCGTTACCTCGTGATCTACTTTAAATGTATAGCAAGTTTGATGGAGTTAAATGAAGGATTGGAACAATGTGGTATTTAAGCGAAAAATACGATAAATTGAAATAGCTATCATTTCATGTGATGAAACTTGTTCAAATTGTTTGATTAGTGTTTAATAGTCAACATGAGGAAGTTTAAGTATGGTTGTATTAGTGAGAAGTGGAATTTTATAGAAAACCGAATCGGAAATCGGATTTGTTCCGATTCCGTCGGGTTTTGTAATTTCGTATTTTGAGAATGGAAAGAGAGATAGAAAAAGGGACTTACGGGTTTTAGATCACACAAGAGAGTAAAATGGAAGAAGGGGAAACGCCGATGTGTTGCGTCGTCGCCGGTAGCTCCTAAAACGATCGCCGGAAGTTCGCCGTAGATTTCGCCGGAGCTTCGCCTCGAGATTGTTTCGATTGCACACTAGGGTTGTAAGGATTTTTCTTGAGAGTTGGCCCAGAAATATGAGTGAGAGGGTAGAGGGTAGGGGGTATTTATAGGGTTAGGCAAGGGTTAGGGTAGATGAAGGGTTTATAATAAAAAAAATTATAAAAATATAAAAAATTCATTAAAATTTGGAGTAATTAAGTGTTAATGGGCATTCTGGAACCGATCCAATAAATTAGAGTATACAGGGAGGTAGGGGAGGCCAATAGTCAACTTTTTTGTGTTGACGACTCGGTCGTCCGGCCGAGTCCGGCCGGCGGCGCCGTGCCGAGTCGGCCGGTTCGCCGTCCGAGTCGGCCGAGTCGGAGGTCAGAGAGGTGGGGGTCGTCTGGTGTAGCCTCTGGTATATTTAGTTTTTCAGGTTTAGTTCAAACTTTGGGAGTTATTGTGTGTGGACTGTTGGGCTTCCAAAGAATTTAAAACAGTATAAATATTAAAAATAATGTGGGGCATGCGATTTGAACTCTGATGGCTTGGTTTAGCAATGCAAGGTATTACCAATGAGCTACAAGCTCCTTCTTGTAATTATATTGCTAATTAATTACTTAAGTCTTGTGCTTAGGCAATAAATACCCCTTTAAGAATTTTGAAAAATAAACAATTTAAAAATTTGTATGGAAAAAGTGTATAAGAAAATTAGGGTTGTTACAACTGGACATAATCTACACTCTTGGTTGGACACAATAATACCGTTACCTGTGTGTATCACCCAACCCTTGGTCAACGGCTCGTGGGGTATGGAGTGTGTGTCGACAAACCGCGTGGAAATAAAACAATGTGAAGCACCCGAATCGAAAAGAACTCTGGCTGGTACAGAATAAACAACGATGGTACATGTAACTACATCTCCAGAAGCCTCTGCCTGCTCGGCGGATAAGGTGAAAGACCGTCCCTAATTCCGACCTGTACCAGTCTGCCTCTGATCGAAGGACCGTTGTTGGGGCACCCGAGGGGGACCCCTCTGAGCTGAAGTGCCATACGACGGTTGTTGTTGCTCGAACCCTCCCTGTAGCTCAGATCTCTGGGGACACCCGCCGATCCTATGCTCGCTGGATCCGCAAATCAGACACTGCCCCTTAGCTCTGCGGCAATCTCTCTGCATGTGCTGGCCTCTGACAATAATCGCAAAATAGTGCCCTTCGCTGCGGCTGCTGAGGTGAAAAGGTACGCTTCATCTGTGTGACATCTGGCCTGTGAACTGGGATGGCTCCAAGGGGCGGAATGGTATGCCGTGCCGGAACTACGTGGGGTCTCCTGTCCATCGATTGTTGGCTCTTGGCCTTCTCTGTCAACTTTTCCTGTACTCGGGAAGCATTCAAAACTTGGGCAAAGGTTGGTAGGTCGAGAGACGCGATGAGTTGTTGTCGTTCAATATCGAGCCCTTGCTGGAAACGTCTTGCCCTAGCGGATTAGGTGGCTACCATGTACGGTGCGAAGCGACTCAGCCGATTGAACTGTGCGGCGTAGACATCCACCGAGCGTCCATTTTGCTTCAACATAATAACTTTTCCTCCATCTCGGCCTTGGTAGTAGCCGGAAAGTAATGATCCAGGAAGCACGCGGAGAACGTGTCCCATCCAATAGGTTTTTCTATCCAGCTCTCCTCTACGGACCACCATGTGCGGGCCTCGTCTTCTAACTGAATCTTCACCACGTTCACTCTGTCGTCGTCAGGAATTCGAGCGGCGGTCAGGAGGTTCTCCACGTTGATGAGCCATTGTTCGGCCTCAAGTGGACTTGCTGATCCCGTGAACACTGCTGGGTGAAGGCTCCTGAAATCTGAAACGGTACCAACCCTAGCCTGTGTAGTCGGTATGAGCGCACCCTCGGGGGCGGGAACAGCCGTAGATCTCTCCAGGGCGGTAATTGCGGTCTCCTGTACCGCCTTCAATCCCTCGGCCAGGAGATCGGTCTTCCTCTCTTGGGCTTGGGCCAGGGTCGTCAGTGTGCTAAAGATCTTCTCGGTACGATCGTAGTGACCGGCACCTGAGGAGTTGCCTGAGGAGTCCATATTCCTGAAAAAATCAAAAGAAATCAGATTCAAGCAAGGCTACACAATGATTCAACGATGATTAGGAAATGAGGAAGAATGCAATAAGGCATACTCTAATGGTGTAACTCAATCTAGAGGTCCCTCCACGGAACTGTAATTTCATCCAAAACCTGGCACTCTGATACCAACAAAACCATGTCACGCCCCGCTTCCCACGAGAGGTGACTAGGCCAGCCATGCTCCTATGGTCAGGGAATAATCCCGCCGTAGTCACACATCGGCTTCTAGCATTACATGGTAGTCAGTAAACAGTACTCGAGTAAAGGAAAATCACAGTTCATAACTTTATTACATTGCAATTTAAAAGAGTTCGAGGTACATTTATTTCACAGAATAAACAACTAACCAATAAAACAAATGCTGAAATCAAAGAAAGCAGCGCTGGTGATGCAGTCTAAATCTCCGCAATCTCGAAGGATAAGTCCTGCTCCTAGACTGGATCCACTTCGTCCTCTGAGCATGCACACTCAGGTCGTCAGAGCGACACATATAGCAATAAATATATATAATGGGCGTGCAGTATTATTAAACATAAGGAGTACAATGAATTGCAGAACATGTGTGTAATAACATGAACTGAATATGAATCGTGCACTATGAGTATCGTGTCGGTGAACTAAGCAATGCATATGTCACTACTTAATGGTCACTAAGTCCATGAAATCAAATCGTGGAGAGGATACTCGTGTTTAACAAGGGTCTCGTGCATGCCTGAGACTACGGTCCACTGTGCCCGGGACATAACCCTGTCAGCTGTGCCGCTAGGCCCACGACCTAAAGTATGTGTGTGTGTGTGTGTGTGTGTCACTGATAGCGAATGATCATCCTCTAAATCAATGTACCTCGCTAAATACGAGTTCAATTCTACCCTGATTTCCCCATTCCCCAGGTTATAGCATGCATTCATGTATTAGATAGGTTACGTATCGCTGTCACTTTCAATCACTTTTTCACTTATCACTATCACTGTCGTATTTGTCACAACGCAATCACCAACACTACTATATCGACAATGCAGGTGATCACTATGCAGCAGGTATAACTCAAGCATGAAAATATGCGGAAATGCACTGAACAGGTATTCATTATTCTATAACGACCAATGCCGTATAACTTGAAAAATTTACGGTAAATCATACACATAGAATCGACCAAAACCGTATAAAGGGCGTATGAAGCGCACTTGATTATCTAAACAGTAAAATTTATTTCAGGTCAATCAGAGTTCGGGTTAGGGAATTATCCTCATTTGAAGGCAGCGATCGATTTCTGGGATTCCAGTTTCAGAACTGGAAGCCCAACTTCGCGCGCATTTTTACCAGTGATTATGTTCAGATTCAGGTATTTCCCTAGTTGAATAAAATCTAGTTCTACCAGTTAAGTTTCCAACGCACCAAACGGATTACCAATCGCACCTTTACGTCAGAAGTTATGTTCAGATTAATGTGACAATGTAATGAACATTTCTGCAGAAACTGCAGAACCCAATGACATTCCAAAATACAATTTAAATATCAAACGACTGTAAAAATGCACGGGACCAATTTCAGAGGTTAGATAATTAAGTTATCTACGCGACCATATGGGGCTCCATGCATTTACAGTTTTAAGCAAGTATGTACAGGTGCTTAGAATTCAGTTTCCTCCGTAGAATGCTACCCCGGACTACAGTCCAGAATTGCGTTCCTCCTCACCTTTCAGGCTCATGAAATTGCATTATTCCAAAACTAATTATATGGGGTTATAGGTTATCTAGTTAGGTTCGATACGAGCCCTGGAACACCATGATTAGATTTATATTTAATTATAATGGTTGCGGTGATTTTCAGATTTGACGTAACCGATAGACGGGGGTATCATTCATAGTGGTGGAAACAATTATTTTCCCTCGAATTCTCATGAGCTATGTGTTATCCTAAAAGGGTTTTGAAGCTCGTAAATTTTGCTATTTTATGTAGGGTTTTTCATCTAGGGTGTTGTGTCATTATGTATAGGCATCAAATGAAATATTCGCTCTCATTAACTAATCTAACTAAAGCTATTCGATTTGAATGTTATAATGGTATGATAAGAGATGGTATCTCTTAATATAATTGAACGACATGGTCGGCTACAAAACTAAATTGACGGTTAGACATCGATGTCGCCATACACATAAACAATTACACCGGAGCATGTAACCTTGTTAATTTAATCAACTACTACAGTTTTTTTAGCATGAATAAGCAAGGGAAAATGGTTCCACTTGCCTAGCGATAGACGACGATACGATGATGGACGACGGTGAACAGCGCGACACGGGCACGATCACTGCACGATGCGTGCTCGACTTGGCTAGATCGGAGTACTCGGGCTCAGCACTGGCGTGGAGTCGGCCACGGCAGGGGGTTTCCAGCGACTCCGTTGAAGTGCTCGGATGCAGAGGGTGTAAGTCTACGGTAGCGTCCCGGCCGTCTGTCCGAGGCCAAAATGCGGAAACGAAAACTTTTCTTAACAAGAAACCGGCGCTATCGTATGCTTAAAACCCGGATCGAACCATTAACCTATAACTAGCAACTAGAGAAAGGGTTGGAAAGCTATACCGATCGATCTGTGTCCTTCGGTCTTTGGCCACCATCCCAAGCTCCTCGCGGCATCTCCGGTCTTGATCTCCTCGTCGGAAAGGACACCACATCTTCGAGTCTTTTTACGGGCTCCCGCATCATCCGAAGCAACTCGGGCACGAAGTGTGCTAGCCGACGTGTCCAAGGTGATGTAGAGAATGTTTATGATCACTTTGACTCTTGCATCCATGAGATGGATGGAGGTTGAAGATGTTGCCATTGATGGAAATGGTGAGCTAGAGGAGGAAGAAGAAGAAGAGGTTTTTTCTTTCTCATGTGTGATGAAATGAAAAAGAGAGCAAGAAGAAAATAATACAAGAGCTAACCTTATACATGGCTGCCCTTTCTCTCTTTTTCTTTCATTTCACCATACTAATCAATCACTAAACATGACATGGTTCAAAGAATAAGACCATGCGTCACCACCCTTGTCCATGTCATAATTAATGCACCTCATCATGAATTAATCTCACTATTTCCACCAAAGTAAACATTAACCCAAATGTTTACAACAATAAAAAGATACGGCAACATCTAAAGTAAACTCGTGACGGATCACAAGGATATCCCTCACCTGTATATACATACCTGCATCCGCATTCCGACTGAATGCGAATGCGATGAGACTAAAGTAATCCAACAAATCTAATACTAGGATCCGGTTTACACCAAATCCCACTAGTATGATCCACCAGATCATGATCCGTGCACTACTGCACGTATATGATCGAACCCTGTCATATATTATACGGCCTCTACAACGTTTCGCCCGAAACTTGAAAACTGACTATGGGGGACTCTAAAGACTCGTCAATACATTGGCTGTGGATTTAACCACTAGCACGTCAGAGGTACTAGCCGTACGTAACGGGCCACCAGGTATTGACCAAAAGGGAGGTCGATGAGCGAACTCATTCTGACACCCTACTGAGCCTGTCAGTGACAATTCCGTACAGTCCGGTACGTTCGTCTATGAGCATCGCATGTCGGGCCTAGGGGGTTGGTAAAAGTCAGACCCCCAAAAGCGGTACAAGTCGTGTCGGAGTGTAGCCCAGAACACCCTGAGATACTACTGGAATACCTACCATTAAATCTCCTACCTTGACCAATGACTTCGTGTAATGGCTCTCCTAGACACAGCGCGACCTCATCCCCAATACCGGGAGAGATGAACCCCTGCCGATCCGCTCACTGCCTCCATGTAGCTCGGGACTGTACCCAACTAAAACATGTTTGCACGACTCCTTTGAGCCGTGGTAGGGTAGTAATCAAAGCACAATGGGAACTCACACGAGACAAATGACGATCTCAGGTCGATGAACTAACCTGTACACATGTCACCAGGGAACTGCTATCTGACGTCAGGTATAATACCAACTAGCATGTTCCCGGCGAGTCATGTCCGGTGTACTCATAACCCAATGAGCACCTGTATACATCTTAGGTGAACTAACTGACACCAATGGCTTGTGAGATAGGCCATCGCCCTTCGTCGGGGTCTCGACTGTATACACTAGTCTACTAATGGAGTATCGATGCCCAGTCTCGAAACTCCCACGACCAGAGACCACTTTAAGGATGTGCTTATAGACTACCCAACTCTCATGTATATGATCGCCATCATACTGCTGGTAGTCAAGCGAGAATCCTATGGGCTCTATCAACGTGCAATAGTGACCTGTAAGGTCACCTAAAGCAGTACACGATGATAAAGATAAACCATGGTAGCATACTATTCTCTATCAACGTGTAATAGTGAACTACAATGTCACCTAAAGCATGTACACGATGATAAAGAAAAACCAGATAGTATACAAACCTCTCGAGTAAAACTGTCCTACCGGTATAGGTCCTCCTTCAATCAGTGCAACCACGTGCCTGTGATCCATAATTGACTCTGATGGCACTATATCCAACAGAGGGGCTGCCGGCGGTGAGCTCAGGAGGCTCAGGGTATTGGAGCTGGTGAATCGGTGAGCTCCGATTGGGTGCAGCGGCTTGGGTTCGGGGTTGATGCTCGGAGATGGTGAGTAGGGGAGTGGCTCAGAGATGGTCGGCGAGATGGAGCGGGAGGAGGAAGATCGATGGCTGTGGGTCGCTGGACGAAGCGGCTGCGGTCGGTGTTGATGGAGTCGGGGGTGAAGATGGGGTCAATGGAGAGAGGTGTTGTGGTGTGTTGGGGAGCTCGGTCACGGCGGTGCTCAGGCGAGGGAGTTGTGTTCGTTGTTGGGGTGTTCGGAGCTCACGGCCGGAGGCGGTGAGCAGAGGAGAAAAGAGGCGGGGATCGAGATGGTGGTGGCCGCAGTGATGATGGTGGCAAGGTGGTTTGGTTTGGAGGAGAATGAGAGAAAAGGGTGAAGCATAGAGAGCGGCTTGTTGGCGTTGGTTCTTCGGCGGTGAGGGCAGTGAAGAGCTCGGCGATTTTTTTGGGTTGAGGAATAAAGAGAATTAGAGGGAAAGGAAAAGAGATTGATATAGAGATGGAGAAAGAGGTGTTAGAGGGAAGAGGGGAGTCATGGCTGTTGGAGATGGTCGGTTCGTACGCGAGCGCGAGGAGCGGGGAGTCGTGGGGGCGTCGTTGGGGACTTAGAGCCGTTGGGGAGTGAGCGGGTCGAGTGGAGGCCGGCGCGAGAAACTTGCGGGCGGGCATGGGTGCGGGTCTCACGGCATGGGCGTGAGGAGCGCGGAGGCGTAGGGTGATGGCGCGAGAAGCGGGGGCGACGTTGGGAAAAGGCGGGAAAACGAAGACGAGGGAGGAAGGTGAGGGGAAGCGGGTCGGGTCGGGTTGGCATGGGTCGGGTCGGGTAGAATTAGGATTGGGTTTTTATTTAGGTAATTAAATATATATATATATATATATATATATATATATATAATAGTAGAAAATTAACGGAAAAATTGGGGAAATACGGAAAAAGTTTTATTCGGAACCGGGGATTTACATGTAGCCTCCTAGAAGGACAGCAGCAGCAGACTGCTCTTTTAATGAACAGTCCAGAGGTAGAAACATCTGGGGTGAAGCAATTCAGAGCCTTGCACCCCAAACAGTTCTTAGGAAAAGAGAGCCCTCTAGAAGCTGAGGAATGGGCTCAGAGCATCGAAGACGATCTGGCAGCGGCACAAGTGCCAGAGATAGCTTGGGTCCGTGTTGCGAAGCTACAACTTACGGACAATGCACGGGTTTGGTGGAAGACGGAAGAAAGCCGTCTTGATCAACCTATCGAATGGAAGGGTTTCCGAGACATGTTCGACGCAAAGTACTTCCCTGAGATTGCCAGGTTTGACATGGAACAGCGGTTCATCCATCTGCAGCAAGGTTCAATGTAGACCAAGTCAGTAGATGAATATGACGCTGAGTTCACCATGCTCAGTCGGTAAGATATGTCTCAATGTTCGATTTCATATCACATACTACACAGCTAACACAAGACCGTAACAGGTTTGCGGCCCATCTCATACCGACTGCTGAGATCAGGGCAAGAAGATTTCAGCAAGGGTTGGATTCGGAAATCCAGGCTGCACTAGCCACAGGAGATTTTCCGAATCATGAATCGGCTCTGAAAGCTGCCCGCCGTTTTGAAGCGCCCTGCCACCCAAATGGTAGGAGGAGCCTCTTTCAGGCCATCGTTCGAACCCAGGAGAACGGAAGAAATCAATAACCAGTCGAGTCCGGATTTCTGCTACTATTGCAGGAGAAAGGGACACTTGTGTAAGAACTGTAGCGCGCAAAAGGCATGTGTCTAATTTGTGGTGCATCCAATCACGAAATTGGAAACTGTCCATATAGATACAACTCAGCTCACACACCCACCAACTACCCACAGCGGCCAGCTATCCAGGCTCCTGCAACTCGTTCTGCACTCCCAGCACCACCTCCACGTGGATCTCCTGCACAGCCTACTCACCAATTCCAACAAGCAATGAGGGACATGCCTCGAGGGCAGAGAAATATGCCCCAAGGATAGAATGTGCCTCCAGCTAGGAGGAATGTACCACGGCGTCGGACTTTCACATTACCGGCCGTAGAAGCCGAGGCTGTAGGTCAAGATAACACTGGTAATTCTCTTTCACATTCTCAAATCCTTGTATCACTTTGTTATTCTTCATACGCCACCAAACTTTCCTTGAATCTGTTACACTTTCCTTTTACAAATTTCGAGAACGAAATTTTTATAAGGAGGGTAGAATGTAACAACCCTAAACTTTCTGTACCATTTTTTCAAAAATACAGAAAGGGATACTTTTGTCTGAGCACAAGTTATAAATTTGTTTTGCTTTTTAATAGCAAGAAGGAGCTTGTAGCTCATTGGTAAGACCTTACACTGCTGAACCAAAGCACCAGAGTTCAAGTCCCATCACCCACATTTTTTTTATATTGATTTCTTTTAAATTTTTAGAATCCCAAGAGCCTACACGTGCATAACTCGTAAAAACCAAAGGTCATACTAAATACAAACTACCCCACTGTGCTAACTAGACGACGAGGGACATGTGGCGCCAAGGGGGGCCGACTCGGCCTAACTCAGCCGGCGGATCGGCCGAATCGGCCGCCGCCGTCGGTCGAGTCGCCGCCAAATCGGAGTTGGCCTTCTGTGATTTCGTGACTTTTGATCTTCTGGTAACCCCTGGCATGTTTAAAACACATGCACATTTCCAGAGTCTTTAAAAATCCAATTAAAACCTTTTTAATACAAAATTAAATACATTTTTCTTTCACACCCTTTCATCTACCCTAACCCTAGTTTTACCCTATAAATACCACCCCTAAACACACCCCCTCACTCATAAATTCTGTCCAAACTCTCAAGAAAACTCTCTAGAAATTATGTGTGCAAGTGGAGTTAGCGAAGGGCAAAACTCCGGCGAAATTCCGACGACGACCTTAGGAGCTCCGGCGATGAAACGATGCACCGGAACCTACTTACACTCCCTCTTCCTCTCCTCTAAACCAAAATCTAGTAAGTCCTACCTCCCTCTTCTCTATGCTATTCTAAAAATTTGTAAAACTAAAACTTGACGGAAGCGGAGTTAATCCGACTTCCGATTCGGTTTTTCTTAAAAACTACATCTTTTCTTAAATACAACATATCTAACTCTTACATCTTGACTATTAAATATTAACAAAACATCATGAATAAGTTTCATAGTAAAATATTTCATATTGCAATTTTTATCGTACTTTTTCAGTAAAATACAATGTAGTTTAGTTTCGACTTTAAAACATCATCAATCTTGCTATACCTTTAGATAGATCATGAGGTAATGACCTACCTCTTCACAACACTCAAATGCAATATAGCACGATACCTTTTGGGAAATATAGATTCGGGAAATATCGTTTTACACAAAACTATTTCTAACTTATAAAAACCATTTTCATAAGATTATGTTTTAAACAAGTCTTTGCAAAACACCGCTACAACCCATTTGGGGAACCCGTTCGGGATGGTGCGGATTATCGCACATCCTCAGACTTAGTAGTGCGAGATGCAGACATCCGCAAGGAGCATTCGGTCTCAAAAGATTTTAAAATACAAATATCTTAAGAAAATGAGATTTCTAGAAATATAATATATTAAAATTATTTTTATATAAATATATATATATATCATCAAAATGTCTATTTTTGTGATGATATAACAATTCCAACTTTTCTAAATCACAAGAATCATTTTACATGAAAATACAATGCAATTCTATACAAGTTCAATACTTTACAATTAAATACAATGTATTATGAAATTAGGTTATTTTCACTAGAAATATCACATATATAAAATCTACATCTATAACAACTCTAAAGACAATAATTAAATACTTGAGGTGTATTTTGAAAATTATACAAAATTATTTTTATATAAAACCCCCTCAAGTTCTATAAATTACAATAAGGACCTTAGTAAATATAGGTTTAAGCGGGACCAGTCTCTTGAGCCTCAGGGAGCCGGAGAAGTGGGTGCTTACCTATTTAAGGTAGACAACTTAACAAACGGTGTTATCAACACGGTAATCGTCTTTAAAAAAGATACAAATCTTGCCGCCCATGTGCAGCGGTTACCGATAACACCAAAACCTAATTCAGGACTTCAATTTCTTTTCTAATTGTTCTGACTCAGACTGAGTCTCATTATAAATAATCTGACTTAAATATAATTCAAGTACAAACTACAATTCAATATGAATCCATGAATCCATATATTCAATCTGTTCAAACTATTCAATCTATATTGACCGAACCGAACCATGGATATACTTCCATTTACATGATTCTTTAGTTACATCCATTTACTGATATCATGGTTTCGGCAAGTCATCCAATTGTACAATCTATATTACAAGACAATACAAGTTGCAATACAATACAAACAATATTTCGCGGGGTTTAAGGGGTAGATTGGTACGGAAGGTGTTAGAAGTGGCACGAGACTGCAAGATTTAAGACACCTAACCTGAATACAATCGTCGTTGTTTCGGGCATTCTAACGGAGCCTTGTACTCCATTTGCCTTTAGTCTCTGGCATATAGAGACTCTTCTCGTATGCACCGGTATTCTTCTGTACCAAGCTACAAACAACAACGTTAACTCTAAATACAACTTTAAAAGCTACACTCTCTCTCTTACTCTCTGTCTATTCTACTTCTCGCTTATCTTTGGGACTTACCGAGCGATTGTTCACTGACGGCATTCCTTCTCTTTCTTCTTTGAATGTCGTCAGGTGATTCGGACCTTCCAGAGATCGAGCCTAGCACTGAAGACTTGGACCGGTTTATTGAAAATCCCGAGCTGTAGTGATACTTGTACACATTTCATTCCAGTATTTTCCATTTCTGTTATGCCACTGTTTAGGTATTTCTTTCATTCAGATGTATTTACTTTTCCATGCATTATACAAAAGATTGTTAATAAATAAAGTTGTTGTTTTATTACATTTTATCTCTTGTGTATTACTTAGATACGCTTAGCGTATTTACTTCAGAGTAAATACGTAGCGGCCTCGTCGCGTCCTCTACCCGTACACTGGGAAGCGGGGCGTGACAATATATACTATCAGATTATAGATATCCATCATCACCGGCATGTTTACTTATTGTGATTCTTCTCAAGAATTTCAGTATTTATGAGATTTCTGGATTTTGGGGAAAACTGCAAGAATTTTATAAACATGTTATCATTTTAAAAATAGAAATTTGCGGTTTTTTCGTGATATGATGCGTGTGTCGTCCATCATGTGTTTTCTTGATTCTTAAGCTGTATCATATACCCGATTCAAGGAGGGGGATACACCGTCTGCGGGTACATGGTGGACCCGGTGCGGTACCTCGGGGCAAGAAAATCACATAGAAGGCGTTGAGCTCGGCAGGGGAGCACTACCAACCGGTTATTATTGACGCGGCGGATATCCGGAGGATGCCGACCGTACTCATGAGATTTGATGATATGGGCCGATCCGGACTGACGAAGCCCGAGATATTGAGATATTGAGACATTGAGATATTAAGATATTGAGACATTGAGATGTTGAGATATACATATATTGTGTCGATTCTTGACACGGATTTTCTGTTGATTCCGTTGATGATACTTCAGTTTATTTCACAAAAGTTTTACTAAGATAAGAATACAGATTTTCTCATACCAGACATATTCAGGTTTTGGGTTTGATTATGCATTCATGTTACATTCATACTATAGCATCGCATCATATTGGTATATGTAGATGGTGACACATTTGCGTGCATGCTTACGATAGCCTTATTAGATGTTACTTACTACTCACGAGTTGGCAACTCACCCTCGTTGTGCCACAGTATCTTGCGGGTCCGACCCGTCAGCACAGTAGTGGCGGGCGTACTTTCTCTTCTGCTTCATTTACATCGACTTGCAGCTTGCTCGTAGGTGGGTTTTGGAGGATATTCTTTTGCCCCCACCATGTATTTTATTTTGTATCTAGTATACTCCATCTACCTTTCGTATATTGGACCTAGACTGTGAGCTTGTGAAGTTCGTTGGTATATATTAATATTCTGATTTCTGGTGTCGAGCTCATGTGAGCCGACTTTATTTTTGGATTTTTTTTCTTGCTTTTAAATGTTGATTTCATATTATGATGATATATATTGCATGTGGTTGTGATTCCGCCATTGGCGAAGAGCTAGCTCCCGCTTGGGGATGCCTTTATTCTTTACTTATGCATATTTTGTATTGTACCCGTTTTGGGGCCAGTTTTTACAAAGGAGACTCTGCTGAAATTTTCGGAAAATTTGATATTTTAAAATATTTTAATGTGACTTTATTTTTCTAAAATCACATTTTTAAGTTGAGTTTTCCTTCACTCTATTTCTTTAAGTGGTTTAGATTTCTGGACTTGGCTTACTTAGATTACGTTGCGTCTTTAGACGTTTTGTAATTTAAGTGTCAGTCACGTTCCGTACCTTCGGATCGTGACACTTTCCTAAGCTTCCTCCTTCTCCCCTCTATCTTAATAGCTTGTAAGTCCCCTCTCCCCTCCTCTTCTACTATTCTAAAACATCTTCTTTTCAAAACTCGTCTGAAGCGAAGTTATTCCGACTTCGGACTCTTTTTTCATTAAAAACTCCATTTTTCTTAAACCATAAATCACCATATCTTCCCATAATGTTTAATAAACATATTAGAACAAGTTTCATCTCAAAAGAATCTTTTATGCAACTTTTACCGCATTTATACGGGAAAATACTATATAATTTACATTTCGACATAATTCAACATATTTCCTTTTATTACCTTTAGAAAACTCACGACGTAAGGACCTACCTCATCACAACACACATATTGGACATAGCACGATGAACTTTGGAATTCTAGATTATGAGAAAATACGCTTTTACGAACAAATACTCTAAACTTACAAAACCGTTTTCTTTAAAAAGCGTGTTATCTAATTCCTTGTAATTGTGCCTCTACAACCTATTTTGGGAAACCCCGATCGGGATGGTGCAGGTTATCGCACGTCCTCGGGCCTAGTAGAGTGAGATAAATACCTCCGCAAGGAGCATTCGATCTCGATGAAATTTTTAATGCTATTTTTAAGAAAATGAGATTTCTACAAAATAAATAAAATTTGTTTATATATATATATGAATATTATCAAAAGATCTATTTTAAATATATTATACAAATATTCCATGTTTTTTTCTAAATCAAAGGAATCGCAATTACATGAAAGTACCATTTCAATACAATACAATTCCAAGATTTCATTAAAATATCATATGCAATGAAAACTAGGTTCTACTCACTAGAAAATTTCACTTTTATAAAATATACATCTATGAAAACCCTAAAGATGATAATTAAATACTTGAGGTGTATTTTGAAAATATATCAAACTATTTTTACATAAAACCCTCTCAATTTATATTAAATTACAATAAGGACACCAGTAAATATAGGTTTATGCGGGACCAATTCTCTTGAGCCTCGGGGAGTCAGAGAATGTGGGTGCTTGCCTATCTAAGGTATACAAACTAACAATGGAGTTATCAATACGGTAATTTTCTTGGAAAAAGATACAAATCCTGCCGTCCATGTACATCAGTTACCGATAACATCAAAACTAATTCAGGACTTCAATTTCTTTTTAAGTGTCTTACTCAGACTGGGTCACAATCTGATCACTTTGACTTGAATATGATTCAAGTATAAATTACAATACAACATGAATCCATGAATACCAGAATTCAATCTATATTGACCGAACCGAACCATGGATATACTCTGTTTACATGACTATCCATTTATATACATTCCGTTTACTGATATCATGGTTTCGGCAAGTCATCTATCTATATAACAAAACAGTACAAACAATACAAAAGACATTACGGGGTTTTAAAGGGGTAGATTGGTACGGAATGTGTTGGAAGTGGCACGAGACTGTAACCATAATACACCTAACCTGAATATCCATTGCCGTTGTACTATGGCTGAATGGTTCCTTGTGCTCCATATACCTTAGTCTTCGGATAGTGGGACTCCTCTCGTATACACTGGTATATTCTGTACCAAGCCAACTGCGTTAACATTATAATCAAACATTACTAGTTATACTCTCTTTCTGTCTATTCTATCTCTACCCATCTTTGGAACTTACCGAGCGATTGTTCGCTGACGACATTCCTTTTCTTCTTTATTTGGAATGTTGTCAGGTGCATTGGACTCACTGGAGATCGAGATGCAGAACTGACCTGCATGGTCCTCACCGTGTCCCCTCCCCGTACACCGGGAAGCGGGGCGTGACAGGTTTTGTTGGCGGCCCATACAGGTCAGTTCTGAATGGACATGCGGGTCAATTCTGCATGAAGTCCTAAGCAATATAACACAAGAATCAACAACCCAAATTTTTCTTTCAAGGTTATGGATTCTCCAAACAACACTAGCACCAACTTCAACAGCACACCACCACCTCTACCGCTTACGCCTACCGTCGCTGCTCCGATCAATGAGCAGACGGTACTGCTTGAGGTGATCCGCAGCCTCCTGGAAGGAAAACAGCAGCAGACTGCTATTCTAATGAATCGTCCAGAAGTGGAAACGCCCGGAGTGAAGCGATTCCGGGTATTGCATCCAAAATAATTTTCGGGAAAAGAGAGCCCACTGGAAGCTGAAGAATGGGCTCAAAATATTGAGGATGACCTGGCAGCGGCACAAGTGCCAGAGATCGGTTCGAGTTGCAAAGCTGCAACTCACTGACAATGCCAGAGTTTAGTGGAAGGCAGAAGAAAGTCGTCTTAAACAACCTATCGAATGGAGGACTTTTCACGACATGTTCGACACGAAATACTTCCCTGAGACTGCCCGATTTGACATGGAGCAGCAGTTCATCCACCTACAACAGGGTTTTATGTGGACCAAATCAGTGAATGAATATAACGCTGAGTTTACCATACTCAGTAAGTAAGATATGTCTCAATATTCGATTTTCAAATATCACATATTACACAGCTAACACAAGAGCTTAACAGGTTAGCGACACATTTAATACCAACTGCTGAGATCAGATCCAGAAGATTTCAGTAAGGGTTAGATCAGGAAATCCAAGCTGCCTTAGCTACAGGGGATTTCCCAACCCACGAGCTGGCCCTGAAAGCTGCCTGCCGATATGAGGCAGTGGTGAAGATGAAGGGCAGACCTCAATCTGTCGGAATGAAACACCCTGCCACTCAGATGGCAGGAGGAGCCTCTTCAAGGTCACAATTTGTGCCTAGGAGACCAGGAGTACCGAACAACCGGCCCAACCCAGCCTTTTGTATTTACTGCAGGAGAGATGGACATTTGGCGAAAGACTGTCGGCGTGCAAATCGCCTTTGCTTAGTCTGCGGCATAGCCACTCATGACATTGGGTCTTGTCCTCATAGACACAACCCAAATGTTGCACCCAGACCAACAATTACTTATCGGCAGCGCCCAGCCATCCAGGCACCTGCTCTAAGACTTGCTCTCTCTGCTCCACCTCCTCGTCAGTTCCATCAAGCTCAACGGAACATACCTCAAGGGCAACGGAATAGACAGAGGAATGCTCCTCCAGCAATGAGGAATGTACTGAGGCGGCAGGCTTTCACAATGACTGTGGAAGAAGCTGAAGCCACCGGCCAAGTCATCACTGGTAACAATTTCCTTTCAAACTTTCTTTCAATCTATATACATACCTATATATCTTTCCTTAAACCTATCCCACATAACTTAGTAGCCTCACTTCCTGCACTAGCACTCTTCGATACTGGAGCATCTCATTGCTTTATGTCGTAACGGTTCGTCCGAACTCATGGGATTCCAGTAAAACCTCTTGTATCCATTTGGAATGTCAGTTCAGGGAACGGTGTTCTAAAGGCAATAATGGGATACGACATGTGTCCAGTGGTCATCTGCAGCAGAGAATTCTATGCTGACTTCAAGGTGCTGGACATACCGAATTTCGATGTCGTTTTGGGAATGGATTGGCTCGGAACTTTTTACGCTACCATAGACCGTCATCAAAGGAGGGTAGTGTTTGAGATTTCATAACATCCAGTCTTTTAGTTCAAAAGTGGAGACCGTACCCTGGAACCAAGCATATACAAGGCAAAATCGAAGAAGGAAGTGATTACAACACTTCAAGCGGAGGAAGGATCGAAGCTAGAGATAGTTCGAGAGTTCGATGATGTATTTCCTGAAGACATATCAGGTTTGCCTCCCGATCAAGCTCTTGAATTCAGCATTGATTTAGTACCTGGAGCACAACTGGTGATCAAAGCACCCTATCGGTTAAGACCTGAAGGTTTGAAGGAAGTCCGTACACAGTTGGACGAATTATTGACGAAAAGATGAATTCGTCCCAGCACTTCAAGTTGGGGATCGTTAGTTCTACTTGTGAAGAAGAAGGAATGTTCATATCGAATGTGCATTGATTATAGAGCTCTGAACGATGTAACTATAAAGAACAAGTATCTACTCCCACTCATCGACAATCTGTTCGATCAGCTAAGTGGATCTTGCGTTTTCTCAAAGTTAGATCTTTGTTCGGGTTATCATCAGGTGAAGGTCAAAGAATCTAGTATCCATAAAACGGCATTCAGAACTCGCTATGGACATTACGGATTTCTTGTGATGCTATTTGGAGTGACCAACGCACCAGCTATATTCATGAACCTAACGAATCAAGTTTTCCGAGAGTACCTAGACAGGTTTGTTGTCATCTTCATCGACGACATCCTGGTGTATTCTAAGAGTCGAAAAAAACATGTCGAGCTCCTATGAATTGTCCTGGAGACGCTACGACAGCATTAACTCTATGCTAAGTACAGCAAGTACGAGTTTTGGCTAGATCAAGTTGGTTTTCTTGGACATATTGTATCAGGCGATGGAATCTCTGTAGATCCAGCTAAGGTATCAGCAGTAAGCGAATGGCCGACACCAAAGTCAGTGAAGGACATTCGAAGCTTCTTAGGTTTAGCAAGATATTACAGAAGTTTTATTGAAGGATTTTCGAAGATTGCAACACCTCTGACCAAGCTCACACGTAAAGATGAAGAATTCGTGTGGTCAGAAGTATGCGAACGAGCTTTCGTAGAACTCAAGTCAAGATTGACATCAACACCTATCCTTGTCATACCGGACCAATCTGGAGGTTTCGAAGTGCATTGCGATGCATCCGGTAAGGGATTAGGATGCGTTCTACATCAGCACGGTAAAGTTATAGCTTATGCTTCAAGACAGCTGAAAATTCATGAGCGCAACTATCCGACACATGATTTGGAGTTGGCAGCCGTAATCTTTGCTCTTAAGATTTGGCGCCATTATCTTCTTGGTGAACGAGTGGATATATACACAGATCACAAGAGTCTGAAATATGTGTTTACTCAGAAAGAGTTGAATATGCGGCAGAGAAGATGGTTAGAACTCATGGCGGATTTCGACATCAACCTACAATATCATCCAGGGAAGGTGAATGTAGTTCCTAATGCCCTTAGTCGCCAACCATTAGCATTGAATCTCACCACACAGTGGAAGTTTCAACAAGACTTGCATCAGATGGAGATTGAAGTAGTCATGCCAGGTAACGCTTCAAGTTTGATGAACTTACAAGTTCAATCTACCATTGTCAATCAGATCAAAGCAGCTCAAGCAAGTGATGCTAAGTTGCAAAAGATCAGAGAACAAGTAGAAAGTGGATTTAGAACAGACTTCATCATCCATGAAGACGGATCTTTGAGATACGGCAGTAGATTGTGTGTACCAAAAGGTTCTGTGCGAGAAGAGTTGATGAAAGAACCTCACAGCTCTCCTTATTCAGTACGCTCTTGAGGTACAAAGATGTACAAAGATCTGTGTTAAAATTACTGGTGGCATAGGATGAAGCGTGAAGTAGCCAGAAGAGTCGCAAAATGCTTGGTGTGTCAGCAAGTAAAAGCTGAACATCACAGGACTGCTGGTTTACTTCAACCGTTATCTATCCCAAAATGGAAGTGGCAACACATCACAATGGATTTCGTGACTGCACTTCCTCGTAGCACGAAAGGTAACGATGCGGTATGGGTTATTGTGGACCGACTCACAAAGTCGGCTCACTTCATCCCATTTCAAGTTGACCAATCTACTGAGACACTAGCAAAGAAGTACATGGAGGTAAAAATCTAAGTAAGATTTAAACTCTTCAATATGTACTATCTCTGATACCCATAAACTCATGCAGGAAATCGTGAGATTACATAGAGTACCGGTTTGCATTGTCTCCGATCGTGACACCATATTTCGATCGCAATTTTGGCAAAGTCTGCAAGCTAGCTTGGGAACAAGTCTGAACTTCAGCACAGCTTATCATCCATAAACAGATGGTCAGTCTGAGCGAACTATTCAGATCTTAGAAGATATGCTAATAGCGTGTAAGCTAGACTTCGGAGGATCGTGGGAAGATCACCTATATCTTGCGGAGTTTTCATACAACAACAGCTACCAAGCAAGTATAGGAATGGCACCATTTGCAGCTTTATATGGAAAGAAGTGACGTTTACTATTAACTTGGGACGACATCGGAGATAGAGAACTCCTTAGACCTGAGATGATAGTAGCAACAGTCGATGTAGTTCGCACTATCAGGGAAAGAATGCGCAAGCCTAAGATCGACAGAAGCACGACTGATGCAAAGCACCGTCACTTGGAGTTCCAACCGGAAGAACATGTATTTTTTAAAATATCTCCGAACCGTGGAGTAATTCATTTTGGAAGACGGGGTAAGCTCAGCCCGAGGTATATTGGACCATTCGATATACTCGAACGAGTCGGTGAAGTGGCTTATCGATTGGCACTTCCACCTTCATTGGAAGGAGTGCACATTCCACATATCTCAACTCAGAAGGTATGTGAGTGACCCCAGCCATATTCTTGACCACTCCAAGCTCACTGTACAGTCAGACTTATCCTGTGAGCAATAACCTGCTGAAATCCTGGACAAAAAGGTGAAATCACTTCGGAACAAGAAAGTCAACTTGGTTCGAGTGATGTGGAGAAAAGATTCACCAAGAGAATCAACATAGGAATATGAGGACGACATGCGTGCAAGATACCCACATTTGTTTGTAAACTAGTCCTTAAAATAATTGTAAGTTTCGAGGATGAAATTTTTGTAAGGAGGGTAGAATGTAACAACTCCAATTTCAATGTACAGAAAATTATTTAAAAGTTAATGTACAAATGGAGTATTTGCAATCCTGTGTACACTATAAGTATTTGATTTTCTTTTGAACAGCAAGAAACAACTTGTAGCTCATTGGTAAAGCCTTACACTGCTGTGACGTAGCCCCTGTGATTGAATCCCCTCAGCCACATTATCTTTTTATTAATTTTTCTTTTAATCTTTTAGAAGCCCAAAGGTTTACACATACACTACACGTAAAATGAAAAGACACAGATTAAACAAACATGTGCACTGGGGTATATGAGGCGACAGAGACACGTGGCAAAATCCCATGCACCTAAGTCCGGTTCATGACCGGCAATATTCATGCTAGAACCGGCACCGCCGGGCCCCCCGTAGGGGATGGTCCCCATTTCTTTTGCCTAGCACCTCTTGGCCTACCCCACCTCCCTCATACTGTTTGATTTTTCTGCACATTTTTCAGAGAATTAAAAATGGGCATTAATCCACATTTTAATACACATTTTAATTATATTTCTCATTACCCTAAACCCTAATTTTCCCGATAAATACCACACTACATTTCATCCCTGCTCACTCAGAATTTCATTACAAAAACTCTCAAAAATTTCCAAGTCCTAAGTTGTGCAAGTGGAGTTAGCAAGAGGCAAAGTTCCAACGACGTTCCAAGAAGATTCCGGTGACGAAACGACGCCCCGACGCTTTCCTAAGCTTCCCCATTCTCCCCTCTATTTTAATAGCTTGTAAGTCCCATCTCCCCTCCTCTTCTACTATTCTAAAACATCATCGTTTCAAAATTCGTAGGAAGCGTAGTTATTCCGACTCTCTTTTCTTTAAAAACTCCATTTTTCTTAAACCATAAATCACCATATCTTCTCATAATATTTAATAAACATAAATAAACATATTAGAACAAGTTTCATCTCAAAAGAATCTTTTATGCAACTTTTACTGCATTTATACGGTAAAATACCATATACTTTACATTTCGACATAATTCAACATATTTCCTTGTATTGACTTTAGAAAACTCATGAGGTAAGGACCTACCTCATAACAACACATATATTGGACATAGCACGATGAACTTTGGAATTCTAGATTGTGGGAAAATACGCTTTTACGAACAAATACCCTAAACTTACAAAACCGTTTTCTTTAAAAAGAGAGTTATCTAATTCCTTACAATTGTGTCTTTACAACCCATTTTGGGGAACCCCGATCGGGATGGTGTGGGTTATCGCACATCCTCGGGCCTAATAGAGCGAGATGCAGACCTCCGCAAGGTGCATTTGATCTCGATGGAATTTTTAATGTTATTTTTAAGAAAATGAGATTTCTACAAAATAAATAAAATTTGTTTTTATTAAATATATATATATATATATATATATATTATCAAAAGATCTATTTTAAATATATTATACAAATATTCTATGTTTTTTTTCTAAATCAAAGGAATCACAATTACATGAAAGTACCATTTCAATACAATACAATTCCAAGATTTTATTAAAATACCATATACAATGAAAACTAGGTTCTACTCACTAGAAAATTTCACTTTTATAAAATATACCTTTATGAAAACCCTAAAGACGATAATTAAATACTTGAGGTGTATTTTGAAAATATATCAAACTATTTTTACATAAAACCCCCTCAAGTTATATTAAATTACAATAAGGTTCCTAGTAAATATAGGTTTGAGCGGGACCAATTATCTTGAGCCTCAGAGAGCCGGAGAATGTGGGTGCTTGCCTATCTAAGCTAGACAATCTAACAACGGTGTTATCAATACGGTAATTGTCTTGGAAAAAGATACAAATCCTGTCGTCTATGTGCAGCAGTTACCGATAACATCAAAACTAATTCAGGACTTCAATTTCTTTTTAGTGTGACTCAGACCGAGTCTCAATTTGATCACTTTGACTTGAATATGATTTAAGTATAAACTACAATATAACATGAATCTGTCACGCTCCGCTTCCCAGTGTACGAGCAGATGACGCGACGAGGCTGCTACGTATTTACTCTGAAGTAAATACGCTAAGAGTAACTAAGCAATATAAAAGAAATGTACACAAGAGACAAAATGTATAATAAAACAACAATTTTATTTATTAACATTCTTTTTACAATATATGGAAAAGTAAATACAACTGAATGAAAGCAATGCCTAAACAGTGGCATAACAGAAAAGAAAAGTACTGAAATAAAAGTGTGTACAATGAAGCCAGAGCTCTGGGTCGTAGGAAAGCTGGTTGAAGTCCTCACTAGTAGGCTCGATCTCCTGAGTGTCCAGATCACCTGACAACATTCCAAAGAAGAACGAGAAGGAATGTCGTCAGCGAACAATCGCTCGGTAAGTCCCAAAGATAAAGGAGAAGTAGAAAAGACAGAGAGTAAGAGAGAGAGTGTAGGTTTTAAAGTTGTATTATATTGTTATACTGTTGTATTCATTAACGCTGTTGTTTGTAGCTTGGTACAGAAGGATGCCAGTGTATACGAGAGGAGTCTCTATATGCTAGAGATTAGGGCAAATGGAAGTACAAGATTCCGTTATATAACCCGGAACAACGACAATTGGATTCAGGTTAGGTGTCTTAATCTTGCAATCTCGTGCCACTTTTAACACCTTCCGTACCAATCTACCCCTTACACCCCGCGATGTCTCGATTGTATTGTATTTCAACTTGTAATTGAATTGTAATATAGATTGTATATTTGGATGACTTGCCGAAACCATGATATCAGTAAAATGGATGTACTAGAGAATCATGGATATAACTGGAGAATCATGTAAATGGAAGTATATCCATGGTTCGGTTCGGTCAATACAGATTGAATAGATTGAATATATGGATTCATGGATTTATGTTGAATTGTAGATTGTAGATTGTACTTGAATCATATTCAAATCAGATTATTATAATGAGACTCAGTCTGAGTCAGAACAATTAGAAAAGAAATTGAAGTCCTGATTGTTTTGATGTTATCGGTAACCGCTGCACATGGGCGACAGGATTTGTGTCTTTTTCAAAGATGATTACCGTATTGATAACACCGTTGTTAAGTTGTCTACCTTAAATAGGCAAGCACCCACTTCTCCGGCTCCCTGAGGCTCAAGAGATTGGTCCCGCTTAAACCTATGTTTACTAGGGCCCTTAGGGTAATTTATAGAACTTGAGGGGGTTTTATGTAAAAATACTTTGTATAGTTTTCAAGATACACCCCAAGTATTTAATTATCGTCTTTAGAGTTGTCATAGATGAGATTTTATATTTGTGATATTTGTAGTAAAAATAACATATTTTTCACAATACATGGTATTTAATTGTAACATTGAACTTGTATGGAATTCATGGTATTTTAATGTAAAGTGATTCTTGTGTTTTCAGGAAAAAGTTGGAATATTCATATTATCACAAAATAGATATTTTAATGATACATATATACATATTTATATAAAAATAATTTTAATATATATTATATTTCTAGAAATCTCATTTTCTTAAGATATTTGTATTTTAAATCTTTCGAGACCGAATGCTCCATACGGAGGTCTGCATCCCGCACTACTAAGCCTAGAGATGTGCGATAATCCGCACCATTCCAGTCGGGCTCCCCAAAATGGGTTGTAGCGGCGCTTTGCAAAGATTGTAAAAATATGTAATCTTGTAGAAAACGGTTTTAATAATAAATGATATTTATTGAAAGGTTCCGTTTTCCCGTATTCTATGTTCCCGAAGGTATTGTGCTATGTTGTATATGAGTGTGTGAGGAGGTAGGTCATTACCTCATGATCTAATTAAAGGTATAGCAAGATTGTGATGGTTTAAATGTCGAATTTAAACTACATGGTATTTTACTGAAAAAGAGCGGTAAAAGTTACAAAATGAAATATATTGTCATGAAACTTGTTCAACATGTTTATTAATGTTTAATAGTCAACATGTAATGGTTTGGTATGATTTGTATTTAAGAAAAGGTTGAATTTTTAGAAAGAATCGAATCGAAAATCGGATTAATTCCGATTCCGTTGGATTTTATTAAAAGATGTTTTAAGACTAGAGAATAGAAGAGGGAGGTAGGACTTACTCGCTAAAAAGAAGGAGAGGAGATAGAGAGTGAGAGAGGAATCGCCGGTGCGTCGTTTCGTCGCCGGTTGCTCCTTGAAACGTCGTCGGAAGATCGTCGGAGTTTTGCCCTTCGCTACTTCAAAAGTACACTAAGCTTCTAAGAATTTCTTGAGAGTTTTGATCAGAATTTTGGAGTGAGGGGTGTGTGTTTAGGGGTTGTATTTATAGGGTAAGGCTAGGGTTTGGAGTAGGTGAAAGGTTGGATTGAAAAAATGTGTTAAATTGTATTAAAATGGAGTAAATAGGATTTTAAAGAGGCTCTGGAACCGATCCAAAGAAATAAAGTGTGCAGGAGTGATGGGGAGGTGAAGAGGCAGACTTTTCATGTTGACCGATTCAACATTGGAGCCAACTCGACCGGCTCCGCCGGCCAACTCACCGCCGTCGGCGGCCCGAGTCAGCCGAGTCAGGCCGATTCGGGGGTCCCCTCGGTCCGTCGTCGGTTGGTGTAGCTCCTGGGTCAGTTTTTTTAATATGTGTAGTGGGGTTTTTACGAGTTATGCACGTGCAAACCCTTGGTATTATAAAAGTTCAAAATAAAACAATATTAAAAATAATGTGGGGTATGGGATTTGAACTCTGGTGGCTTGGTTCAGCAGTGCAAGGTATTACCAATGAGCTAAAAGCGCTTGCTTGCTATTAAAAAGCAAATCAAACTTATATCTTGTGCTCAACCAAAAATACCCCTTTCTGTATTTCTCTGAAAAATTGTACAGAAAGTTGTCCAAAACGTTTAGAGTTGTTATAAAATCCATGAATACCAGAATTCAATCTATATCAATCTATATTGACCGAACCGAACCATGGATATACTCCGTTTACATGACTATCCATTTATATCCATTCCGTTTACTGATATCATGGTTTCGGCAAGTCATCCATCTATATAACAAAACAATACAGACAATACAAAAGACATTATGGGGTTTTAAAGGGATAGATTGGTATGGAATGTGTTACAGAATCCATGAATACCAGAATTCAATCTATATCAATCTATATTGACCGAACCGAACCATGGATATACTCCGTTTACATGACTATCCATTTATATCCATTCCGTTTACTGATATCATGGTTTCGGAAAGTCATCCATCTATATAACAAAACAATACAAACAATACAAAAGACATTATGGGGTTTTAAAGGGGTAGATTGGTATGTAATGTGTTATAAGTGGCACGAGAGTGTAACCATAATACACCTAACCTGAATATCCATTGCCGTTGTATTGTGGCTGAACGGTTCCTTATGCTCTGTATACCTTAGTCTTCAGATAGTGAGACTACTCTCGTATACACTAGCATATTCTGTACCAATCTACTAACAACTGCGTTAACATTATAATCAAACAATACTAGTTATACTCTCTTTTTGTCTATTCTATCTCTACCCATCTTTGGGACTTACCGAGCGATTGTTCGCTGACGACATTTCTTTTCTTCTTTCTTTGGAATGTTGTCAGGTGGATCGGACTCACTGGAGATCGAGTCCAGTACTGAAGATTTGGAGCAGTTAGCCTTTGACCCAGAGCTGTAGGCACTTGTATATACTTTTTCATTTCAGTTATGCCATTGTTTAGGCATTGCTTTCCATTCATATATTTGCATTTCCAGTTGTACTTGTAAAGAATTGTTAATAAATAAAAGTTGTTGTTTAATTACATCTATTGTTATTTTTCTTGTGTACATTTACTTTATATTGTTTAGATATGCTTAGCTTGTTTACTTCTGAGTAAATACGTAGCGGACATCGCCGCGTCCCATCCCCGTATACCGGGAAGCGGGGCATGACAGCTGTCCCGGTAAATATGAACTGAATAACTGGCCTCGCAACATGCCTCGACCACCAACACGGCCTCTGCCTGTCATATCTCTGCCCAAAAGCACTGGAGCTGATATACCTGTACGAATCCTCTTCGGCACTGTAGCCTCAGAAATATGCTCCTCAACTAATAGCTGCGTCTACCGCTGCCGCGTAGGTGTCAAAGTGCTGGGCGTTGATAGAAAGAAACAAATGTATATCAAGGCCTCGTACGAATCTCTTTATGCGTTTCTCTTTAATATCCACCAGGTAAGGAGCATATCTGGATAGCTGAGTAAACTGATTGTCGTACTCGGACACGGTCATCCCAGGAGTCTTGCGTAAAGATTCGAAACTACGGGCTCGAGCATCCCTAACGCTCTCCGGAAGGAAACGAGCAAGAAACACCACTGTGAACTCATCCCAGGTCATAAGAGGTAGACCTACAGCTCGGTCTCTCTCAACTGACTCGCATCACGTATGAACAAGACCCTCCAGAAGAAAACTCGCAAGCTCGATCGATCTCTCATCAGAACATCTCAGCGAACGGCAAATCCTGGCCATCTTGTGAAGGAATGTCTTTGGATCCTCCGTTGCATCTGTGCCGGTAAAAACTGGAGGCTTCAGCCTCATAAACTCCTGTAATGATACGGGGATAGTCTCGGTAGCAGCAGGTACAGCTGTCTGGACATCACGTACAATCACAGTCCCCATAGTAGGAGGAACATCATCGGATCGTGGTGCTCGGCTGGCCTCAACTAGGGACCCAACCATCTGGTGCAAATCCTGAATGCTTGCCTCCAGCCTAGTTATCCTGCCTGGAGAAAGGGGATCAGTCTGTCTCTGAGGGGTAGGCGTACCATCCTGATCGGTCCTCGTCTCAGACGAGCCCGCTCTAACCTCATCTCTGGCGGCGGCCCTCTGGGCCCTCGTAGTCTTCGGCGGTATAGTGGCTGGAACAAGAAACATGATTTGATAGGGATATTGTAATCGAATCAAAGGATATATAGAATCAAGGAAGGAATTACAAGTAATTATATCCTAAGGTCACTTAGGCGGAGTATCGTATCGTGAGTATGCCGCGGAACATACACACGCCACGTCACTCTGCTTAAATCACCTACTCCATCATACCAAGGGTCATCCTACACTCAGAAAGGTAAAACTTATTGCTCTGATACCAACTTTGTCACGATCCGAATGTGTGGAACTTGACTGGCACTTAAATCACGCAACATCTAGAGGCGTAGCGTAATCTGAGTAAGCCAAAACCCAGAAATCTAAACCGTTTAAATAAATAGAATGAAGAAATACTTGTTTTAAAAAGGTGGTTTTAACAAATAAAGTCACATTAAACATTTTTAAAGTATCAAGTTTTCCCGAAAATTTCGGCAGAGTTTCCTTTGTAAAAACTGGCCCCAAACGGGTATAAAACAAGAATATGTATAAACAACGAAATCAGTCATCCCCAAGCGGGAGTTAGGTCTTCGCCGAAATGGCGGAACACAACCACATACAAGATGTTGGAGATAGTGCCCTCAGAGTCAATTATTGGATCACAGGCACGTGATTGCAATGAATGAGGCAGAACCTATTCCGGTAGGACAGTCTTACTCAAGATGATAGTATACTATCTGGTTTACCTTTATCATCGTGTACTGCTTTAGGTGACCTTACAGGTCACTATTGCACGTTGATAGAGCCCCTAGGATTCTTGCTTGACTGCCAGCAGTATGAGGGCGATCATATACGTGGGAGCCGGTAGTCTATAAGCACATCCTTAAAAGGTCCCTAGTCGTGGGAGTTTCGAGACAGGGCATCGATACTCCAGAATAGACTAGTGTATACAGTCGAGACCCCGACGAGGGGCGGTGGCCGGTCTCACAAGCCACTGGTGTCAGTTGGTTCACCTAAGATGTATACAGGTGCTCATTGGGTTATGAGTACACCGGACAGGACTCGCCGGGAACATGCTAGTTGGTCTTATACCTGACGTCAGATAGCAGTTCCCTGGTGACATGTGTACAGGTTAGTTCATCGACCTGAGGATCGTCATTTGTCTCGTGTGAGTTCCCACTGTACTTTGATTACTACCTACCACGCTCAAAGGAGACGTGCAAACAGGTTTTAGTTGGGTACAGTCCCGAGCCACATGGAGGCAGTGAGCGGATCTTCAGGGGTTCGTCTCTCCCGGTATTGGGGGTGAGGTCGCGCTGTGTCTAGGAGAGCCATTACACGAAGTCCTTGGCCAAGGCAGGAGATTTACTGGTAGGTATTCCAGTAGAATCTCAGGGTGTTCTGGGCTACACTCCGACACGACTTGTACCGCTTTTGGGGGTCTGACTTTTACCAACCCCCTAGGCCCGCCATGCGATGCTCATAGACGAACGGACCGGACTGTACGGATATTGTCACTGACAGGCTCAGTAGGGTGTCAGGATGGGTTCGCTCATCGACGTCCCTTTTGGTCAATACCTGGTAGCCCGTTACGTATGGCTAATCCCTCTGACGTGCTAGTGGTTAAATCCACAGCCATAGTATTGACGAGTCTTTAGAATCCCCCACATCTAGTTACTCAAGTTTCGGGCGAAACGCTGTAGAGGCCGTATGGAGATATGGCAGGGTTCGATCAGATATGTGCGGTATTGCACGCATCAGGATCGGACGGTTAGTACTAGAGGTCGTATGGATATATCGCAGGGTTCGATCAGATACGTGCGGTATTGCACGGATCAAGATCGGACGGATAATACTAGCGGGCTTTGGTTTAAGCCGGATCCTAGTATAGTACAGTGTAGATTTTGTCTCATTGCATTTGTATTTCGGTCGGAATACAAATGCGGGTATGTATATACAGTAGCGGGGTTTTCCTGTAATTTATTACGGGATCAGTTTTTTGGAGTTGCCAGTTTGTTTTCCGTTTCAGCCATATTTCTTTGTATCTTTCATTGGCTGAAGATTGGTGGAGGAGGGCTTATTTGCATTTGTGCAAATTAGCATTTATGGAGGGTGTTCTTTGCATCTTGTTGTTTCATGATGATTCTACCACCCTTGACTTTCCTTTGTTCATGATGGTTCATGATAGCTTGACTTTGTGATGAGATGATGAGGTTGATGGATTGTGGGTTTTAGTTTTTGATCATTGTTTGTTATCATCACAATTTCTCTCTCTTGCTTGATTGGTTGGCTCACTCTCTCACACACTCACTCCCTCATCCTCTCACTCTCCTCTCTTCACCATGGTGCATGGCCGGCCAAGCTCTTAGAGGGGCTGCCCATTTTTTTGGGTGTGGGAATTTTGCTCTTTTCGTGCTACAAAATTCCCAAAGTTTCATCTCCAAAAAGTCTTAGTTCCTTTCCTCCACCAAAGGCAACTTCCACAACCCCAAATGAGACATGAGTTCTACACACATTCTACAGCAAACCTTGGGCACGTCGGCTCGCCAACTTCGTGCCCGAGTTGCCTCGGTATAGAGGTGGGAGCCCGTAAAAGAAGCCGGCGACGTGGTGCCCTTCCGGCGACTTGGTGGAGACCGGAGATTCCGCAGGGAGATCGGGACGACGACGAGAAGACCGAAGGACACGGATCGCTCGGTATATCTCTCTACCCCTTTCTAGATAGCTAGGACTAGTTTAATGGCACGATCCGGGTTTATAGTCCGCGGTGGTGCCGGTTTGAAAAGTTAAAGTTTAGCATCGCTTCCGCATTCCGGCGTCGAATTGACGGCCGGGGCGCCGCCGTGCACTTATAGTGGTATCAGAGCCTCGCCATTAACCTAGTCTAGCTTGGTCTAATGTGTTTACTCTTTCGATCGAACAAAATCCTGAAAACCCGATTTCAAGTTGCACAGTTTCTGTCGAAATTTTTTTGGAGTCTAAAAATTTTTCAGGATGTTTCAGAATGATGTGCAAGGTGTTATAAGAGTTCTAGGAAAATTTGGTCTCGTGAACAGTCTATACCACCGCGGAACCGCGGCCAAACCCATGCTTGGGCCGCGGTTCCGCCGCACTTTTCACTGTTCATGGCCCCAAAATTTTACAGAGGCCTCCTGACATGAAAATAGGGTTTTTGGAATGTTTTTTTTTGGGCCCAGATTTCTTTATGTGCTATAGTAGTGCTTGGGGCCCACTTGGGTAAATTTGATCGATCGGATATTTTAAACACATTAGTTCACAGTATTACATTATATCTGCGACCGTGAATGTCACTTGATCGGTAAATCCTGTCTAACTGCTATAGCCCGGTTAGACGGATTTGCGAACGTGACATTCACGTTGATGTTCTGTGTTATGCTGTGATGTTGCGGATTGGTCGTGGGGGATAGTCTGGATGCAATGGTAGTACAGTTTTTGTTGTATTATGTACATTTGATATTGCGGGGTGAGCATCCGACATGTGGACTGCCGTCACTGCCTGATTGTATATTATTCTTTTGGGGCACGACCAGGTCGAGGTCGATGTACCCGTTGTATGTATATTTTACTTTCTGTACTAGGATTACCCCAAGGTGGGGTGCACGGATAGCCGGGTTCTAGAGGGCAACAAGCCCGCATCTCATGGCATTGAGACGGAGGGGGCTTCACTCTAGAATTGGCGGGCTATTCGCCACACTCGTAGGGGGTACAGGTTGACCCAGGAGGGGTGCCCAAGTTACCGGATTCCGTGAAGTGCTGGGTGGTCCATTCACGTTGCTGAATGGGCCTGCCTCGCTTCAGGTTTTGGCGGGTAACTTGCCGCGCCCGTAGGGGTCTAGGATTTCATTGCACAGGCTATCCACACGACCGGAGGAACGTCGGGTTTCAGTAGTGGCTCTGTGAAACCCGGGGATCCCAGATATCTGTATTGTTCTGTGATGCTGTACATTTCTGTGATGTTGCATTTTATCACGCCTTGAGCGAAATATTATATATTGATATATATACTAGTAGATGTTGTATATGTTTTGCATCCGCGCTAGTCCAGTCCCCGCTCTGTCGTTAGTTAACTAACCTAACGGGTAATGACGGGACCCTGTGGCGAATGCGGATGGCATATACGTACGTCATTATTTTCGTTCTTTGTGGTGTGATCAATTGATCTGACTGCATTGATTCGGATCATTGCAAGTTAAACAAACCTATTCTGATGTTGTTGGAACACTTTTCAAAAAGCTGTTATTGCAAGGACGTTCTCTTTTGTTTTGCATCGTGGTATTCAGTTGGAATATCCTGCTCCTCAGTTGACGAGGCAAGGGCCGAGATCCCTTCACCGGGAGTGACCCCTTGGACAAAAAGCTTGCGTCAGGGCAATAACTTCACTATAGCCGATTACTTTTGCTTTGCACCGTGGTATTCAGTTGGAATATCATGCACCTCATTCTACGAGGAAAGAGCCGAGATCCCTTCACCGGGAGTGACCTCTTTAGCAAAGGTTTTCGTCACTATATTTTTCTAAAAAGCTATCAGTTCCTTCAACGATATCAAGTTCATTACGTTAAAGGTTTTCGCCAGAAACCATTCGTAGCCCTCCGTCGTTTCATATGGGTGGTCAATAGTATTCAAGCTGTGTATGTTGGCCAAAGTTAAGGCACAGTGATTGGTAGCTATTGGGGTATTCATATGCAGCATAGATAGATGCGTTGGTTTGGGGCAGTCGTACTACTATTTTGGCCAAAGTCAAGGGTATGTACGGGTGGGCTCAAATTAACCTGGAGAATGACGGGTAGAACTTGACATGTGACTTATGATATGTTGGCCAAAGTCAAGGTCATAAGAGCATGGGGCAGAAATCCACATCGGGAGTTTCTAAAGAAACTGAAACTTGCCAGATATGCGCATACCTTCTGGAGTGTGATGACGTGAGCGGATTCCGTCACGTTATCATGCGATGATAGTTGGATCCCGATTCCCACTGATGAGTTAGTTTACTCCTCGGGTGACTCCGACTAATTCTTCTTTCAGGTTTGGAGGAGAATTTGACGGTACAGTGGGAGGTTTCCAGATTAGATAAATTGGTAACCATTCTGATCTAGGATAGATTGCACGCTGAGTGTTTCTTTTCTCTCTCTCTTCGGCAGCGACCATTGACCCGACCCTAAGACTATGACTCAGTGACCAAAATTAACCGAACCTTCTTAAACACTGGCTTTTGGATTGTCAGAGTTGCAAACCTCTTTGCCACTCCTACTTTTACCCTTTTCTCCAGGACACCCCGTATTACTACGAACGTCCACTTCCATTGGACAAAACCATCGTATGGTTATATACGAACTCGAAGGAATTTATTCGAGGATGGTTTCCGGTTCTGGAGAAAACGAATAGGACTATTCAGTTGACTTTTCGTTTTACCTTCTCTCAGGTTGCGAGTACTCCTTGGTTTAGGAGATAGTACACCTATTACGCAAATTGGATAGTCTTCTTCCAAACCTTAGGCTGGTGCCGAACGTTGGGGAATGAAGAAAACCAATTAGCATAACGATGGTGTACAGAAGGTATTAAGTAAAGACATAATAAGATAGTAAGAGGGCAAAGTAAATTGCGACTGCTATTCACGACCAAACCAAGTATTTCTTCGCCAATCCTAAATCACCTTTGTATTTTCTCCAGGACACTCCGTATCACTACGAAGATCCACAGTTTATTGGATACTCCATCGTATGGTTATATACGAACTTGAAAGGAACTTGTTCCAGTTCGGGGATGGATTCTGGTCCAGGAGAAATAGGAATAAGGTTTATTGGTTGTCTTTTATCTTCACCTTCTCTCGCATTGCGAGTGTTCCTAGGATTATGACAGTACACCCATTATGCTTATTGGATAGTCTTCTTCCAAACCATAGGCTGGTGCCGAACGGTAGGGAAAGAAGAAAACCAATTGGCCTAAAGGGGTGCACAGAAGGTAATGACTAAAGACATATAAAGGGATTTCGAGAGGTGGCAAAGAATTACACGGTTACAGTTGTGAATCTGGATAATGGAAGAGGCATTACTAGGAATACCGGGATACCCCATCGAAACATTTCAATGTTTCAGTTTCACTGTGTACTGTTAAAAGAAAACTGATTTCCCAGTTAGACACTTGCTCCAGGGTATGTATTTACCAGGTATGATTCTCACATCTGTATGACTTTACAGATGATGAGAGAGAGTAAGTTATTGGGAATTAGGTAATCGTCCTCATTATATCGGGATTCGTTGTAATCGGTGATATTTGAGGAAGTCACCTGGGTTGGTTGCCGGACGGCAAATATTTGGTTTTGAATATCCGATGTTATGCACCAATTTCAAATTGATATATCTGTACGTCTATTTTTATAGAGTGAGATATATCTTTTTGAAATTATGTCTGTGACATTTACCTATATCGGTGGATGGTTAGGTAAGGAGCATTAAACAGCGATGTAATTCTTCATAACCATAGTATAATTTTCAACCTACGACACACAGGGAATAAGTTATCAGACTCAAGGGACTTATACAGAGTATTGTATGTTGTCCAGCGTCCATGAGGACAGAGGGGTTGGTTCTCGTACTATATTCGGTTTACTTATGACTTCTCTAGTTTTTAGACAAGTGCTTTGTGGAAACACAAGGTCCGAATTTTGAGAAGTTATAGGTATATGGATAAAGTAGAGAACCAGGTGTTGCAAGTATCGGGATTCTTCAAGGTGATCGAAGATGTAGATACTTGTGTAGGGTATTCAGTTGATAGTAATGACAAAGAGAACTTGCTTCTCTTTCAGGTTACTCATAATTGGAAGCATTCCTAAGTTGAGTAACGCTGATCGGCCTCTTTCCATTTAGTTGATATGCACTGGAGACAGCTGCATGATTTAAATCTGGTTCAATTAAATTAGTGCCTCTTTTTCTGTATTGGATATAGAACAGTTCATATCTTAACGATGTTAAGGTACAGGGAGTTGTCCGGCTTATGCTTAAAACCAGACTCTGGATAACTCGAGGCACGTTTTCTGTAATGGCTGTTTGTGGGTTGACCCAGGCTATGACGAGGGTTGACTTTCTACCATCTGGAAGATCAATAGTGATATTATTCTAGACTCGCCTCAGTTTTATTAAAAATGGATTTTTTCAGAAAACAGTAGTGGGAGTATGGTAGAATTGGAAGTGATTCCAGAACCACAAACGATTACTGAAGATTTGATAGGAACCTAAAGATTCAATCTGGTTTGATATTCCATTGGCCACTCCGCAGATACGGTGGGTAACCTCAGGCACCCGAGAGGTACTCCGGTAGCCTCAAGGACGGTGACAGGGAGGTTCTTGTTTACCCAGACTTGCCATTGCTATTGTTCCAGACTGTGAGACCCGGCAGGAGGATGAGTATAGCGTCGTTCTGAACTAGCTTTAGAAGTGTACGTCTATATGACTCTGCCAGAGGGTTGTCGTAGTCAGTGGGAGCAGCGGAAGCATTGGTGGACAAGTAGCTTAAGTCTATTTATAGACTAAAGCAGATATAGCGGAGATAAATCATCTATTTCTGATGTGACGGTCATAGGTTTGACTTCATCAGAATAGGGGATAGATCCGTTAAGAAGGTAGTAGGGTGTGTTGTCATGGTATTTGGATGACATACACAGAATAGGAAAAGAAACTCCTATACTACGATCGGTTATACTTTGGTCGTCACACAGTGGTTTCTCCACATGGGACTTGGACATTATATTAGACATACTGGTTACTATATCTATGGTTTTAGATCTAGATTTGGGTGGTTTCCTAATTAAGGGTACTTAGACAGCATTCTAAGAGTATTTAGAATGGACGACTCCTGGCACGGTAGTGTACCTGCAAGTGATGGAGTCGCCCTCTCTAAAGGTGTCTTACAGACTAAAGGGGAGAGGGATGTGCATGATTGGCAGATCACTTGCTCAGGCAATTGAGTCAATCATGAGATGTCAAGTACCACACCAGATGTTGTTCTTGCACTAGATGCAATAAGTTGATATTGATCCAATCCTGGAGAAGCAATCGAAAGCAGTTTTAGAACATAAGTGAATGTTCTGGGGATATGATAACGACAGCCTCATTCGGGAGACAGTTATCATTCCAGGCTTCCAAGGTGACCTGGACGACAAGGAGGTTGTCAGAGTTATAGTTTTTCCTTCTGACGAGGGGCAGTATTTTGGACAGGTGGCCCAAGGCAATACTGAGGGAGGCATGGCGCAGGATACTGATTAAGTTCAGTTGAAGATACAGTCTAAGAAGTTTGGATTTGGAGTTCATTTATGAGCTAGGTCCCATCAGACATCCAGACACATTCTAAGACAGGTATTGCTCATTTCGGGAGATGGGTTTCTCCGCGAACTTGAGATATAGAGAGACATAGAAAGAAACATCAAAGCGGATCCACTCACTGAGGCTATTCCTCGAACGCAATAGTTTCGCAAACGGGCTTTATGAGACTGACTAGTAGAGGAGTTGGGTGTTCGGTATCACACGGGCTGTGAGTATGCGACATCGCAATAATTAGCCTTAAGTGCAAGTGGGAGATTGTTGGAGATAGTGCCCTCGGAGTTAATTATTGGATCACAGGCACGTGATTGCAATGATTGAGGGAGGACCTATTCCGGTAGGACAGTCTTACTCAAGATGATAGTATGCTATCTGGTTTACCTTTATCATCGTGTACTGCTTTAGGTGACCTTACAGGTCACTATTGCACGTTGATAGAGCCCCTAGGATTCTTGCTTGACTGCCAGCAGTATGAGGGCGATCATATACGTGGGAGCCGGTAGTCTATAAGCACATCCTTAAAAGGTCCCTAGTCGTGGGAGTTTCGAGACAGGGCATCGATACTCCAGAGTAGACTAGTGTATACAGTCGAGACCCCGACGAGGGGCGGTGGCCGGTCTCACACGCCACTGGTGTCAGTTGGTTCACCTAAGATGTATACAGGTGCTCATTAGGTTATGAGTACACCGGACAGGACTCGTCGGGGACATGCTAGTTGGTCTTATACCTGACATCAGATAGCAGTTCCCTGGTGACATGTGTACAGGTTAGTTCATCGACCTGAGGATCGTCATTTGTCTCGTGTGAGTTCCCACTGTACTTTGATTACTACCCTACCACGCTCAAAGGAGACGTGCAAACAGGTTTTAGTTGGGTACAGTCCCGAGCCACATGGAGGCAGTGAGCGGATCTTTAGGGGTTCGTCTCTCCCGGTATTGGGGGTGAGGTCGCGCTGTGTTTAGGAGAGCCATTACACGAAGTCCTTGGCCAAGGCAGGAGATTTACTGGTAGGTATTCCAGTAGTATCTCAGGGTGTTCTGGGCTACACTCCGACACGACTTGTACCGCTTTTGGGGGTCTGACTTTTACCAACCCCCTAGGCCCGCCATGCGATGCTCATAGACGAACGGACCGGACTGTACGGATATTGTCACTGACAGGCTCAGTAGGGTGTCAGGATGAGTTCGCTCATCGACGTCCCTTTTGGTCAATACCCGGTAGCCCGTTACGTATGGCTAATCCCTCTGACGTGCTAGTGGTTAAATCCACAGCCATAGTATTGACGAGTCTTTAGAGTCCCCCATATCCAGTTACTCAAGTTTCGGGCGAAACGCTGTAGAGGCCGTATGGAGATATGGCAGGGTTCAATCAGATACGTGCGGTATTGCACGCATCAGGATCGGACGGTTAGTATTAAAGGCCGTATGGATATATGGCAGGGTTCGATTAGAAACGTGCGGTATTGCACGGATCAGGATCGGACGGATAATACTAGCGGGCTTTGGTTTAAGCCGGATCCTAGTATAGTACAGTGTAGATTTTGTCTCATTGCATTTGTATTTCGGTCGGAATACAAATGCGGGTATGTATATACAGTAGCGGGGTTTTCCTGTAATTTATTACGGGATCAGTTTTTTGGAGTTGCCAGTTTGTTTTCCGTTTCAGCCATATTTCTTTGTATCTTTCATTGGCTGAAGATTGGTGGAGGAGGGCTTATTTGCATTTGTGCAAATTAGCATTTGTGGAGGGTGTTCTTTGCATCTTGTTGTTTCATGATGATTCTACCACCCTTGACTTTCCTTTGTTCATGATGGTTCATGATAGCTTGACTTTGTGATGAGATGATGAGGTTGGTGGAGTGTGGGTTTTAGTTTTTGATCATTGTTTGTTATCATCACTCTTTCTCTCTCTTGCTTGATTGGTTGGCTCACTCTCTCACACACTCACTCCCTTATCCTCTCACTCTCCTCTCTTCACCATAGTGCATGGCCGGCCAAGCTCTTAGAGGGGCTGCCCATTTTTTTGGGTGTGGGAATTTTGCTCTTTTCGTGCTACAAAATTCCCAAAGTTTCATCTCCAAAAAGTCTTAGTTCCTTTCCTCCACCAAAGGCAACTTCCACACCCCCAAATGAGACATGGGTTCTACACACATTCTACAGCAAACCTTGGGCACGTCGGCTCGCCAACTTTGTGCCCGAGTTGCCTCAGTATAGAGGTGGGAGCCCGTAAAAGAAGCCGGCGACGTGGTGCCCTTCTGGCGACGATGACGACGAGAAGACCGAAGGACACGGATCGCTCGGTATATCTCTCTACCCCCTTCTAGATAGCTAGGACTAGTTTAATGGCACGATCCGCGTTTATAGTGCGCGGTGGTGCCGGTTTGAAAAGTTAAAGTTTAGCATCGCTTCCGCATTCCGGCGTCGGATTGACGGCCGGGGCGCCGCCGTGCACTTACACAAGATACATCATAATAGTGTGAAATAAGCATATAAAAGTAAGAAATAAGAAAGCACCAAGTCGGCTCATATGAGCTCGACACCAGATAACAAAATATACAAATCTCACTGCCCAGTCTCTAGGTCACATATACAAATGGTCGATGGAGTGTACTAGATACAAGGTAAATATACATAGTGGGAACAAAAGAATATCCTCACAAAAAACCACCTACTAGCAAAGTTCTCGAGTCAAAGCAAAAGAAGAAGTGCGTCCGCCGCTACTATGCTGACGGGACGGACCTGCAAGACACTGTGGTACAACGGGGGTGAGTTGCCAATTCGTGAGTAGTAAGTAACATCTAATAAGGCTATCACAAGCATGCATGCAAATGCGTCACAAGCTATGTACATACTACTATGATGCGATGTATTAATATAAATTCTATATGAACGAAAGATTAAACTCGAAATCTGGATATATGTCTGGTATGAGAAAATTTGTGTTCTTAACTTGGTAAAATTTTGATATTTAAAATAAACTGGAGTATCATCAAATGAAATCGACAGAAATCCGTGTCAAGTATCGACACAATATATCAGTATCTCGGTAGCCGTCTCTCAGATCGGCTCTCAAATCTGTCAAATCACACGACTCCGGTCGGTATCCTCTGGATGACCGTCGGATCAAAAATCACCAGTAGGTAGTGCTCCTATGCCAGGCTCAACGTCTCACTATACGACCCTCTTGCCCCAGGGTACCTTACCGGGTCCACCATGTACCCGTAGACGGTGTCTCTCTCCTCGAATCGGGTATATGTATATACGTGGCTCAAGAACCGAGAAATCTCATGGTGGACGCCACACACATCATATCACGAGAAAACCTCACTTTCTATTTTGAAATGATAATAAGTTTATAAATTCCTTTGCGGTTTTCCCCAAATCCAGAAATCTCATGAATACGGAAATCTCCAAGAAAATCACAATATATGAATATGTGGGTAACTATGAATGCCCATGTTATCAACATGATGCAATGTGATATATGACTAGAAGACTATATATAAATGATGATGCAATGAAGCATATGACTAGAAAACTACATATCATACCTGATGCAATTGCACAGATACCAATTTTTAAGCAAGTTCTAAAGTGTATCGTGACATAGCAATTACCAATGGCGTGTGTGTGTTCATATAAAATAGTGCACGTGCGGCATAAACTATTGATAATAGTGCAAGTGTACTAGGTTATAATATCAATGTGCATGATGATGCAAAACTACATGAAAATGACGTACGCATATGAACACAAGAATTATAACTAAGTCCTAACTATCGGGCGCTTTACGTCATCCAAGTGATTTCCCCGTAGATGTGTACATTTACTCACCGGAACGCCTCGGCTAGCCGAATCCGATCACTGCCTTACCTTTCCTTGCCGCGTCCGATGTCTCCGCGACCAATCCTATAATCGCATAAATAGTATATATGAGGCTAAACATTTAAATAGACTCAATTACAAAATGATACGAAGCAACCAACGCGTACTAGCTAGATGCACGTGCACTTGGTGCACAAACGCGTGTGACATCACCACAAACCACAACTAGGGGTTGCTATGCGTAGCAAACACCAAACCTAGAGTCTAAACATTCGAATCGCACAAGACATCACACTAACTAATTTAGGAAAATGTTGTAGATCAAACACAATCTAAAACTTAACTAAAACCTTTCTTAAAAAAAACTAGTTAGCAACATTAAGCTATTTTAGTGCAAAACTAGGTGGATTAGTAAGTCTAGTAGCCACTAATCACACTTAAATATCCTAATCAAGCCATACAACACTAACCTAACTAAACCCTCACTTAAACACACTAAACAAGCAATTTAGTTAAATAAATGCTTAATTAAGACAATTAAAAGCAAATATTAGCAAAGTAATAACTAGATTAGGTTTTATAGCTCAAAATGGTTTGGAAAAAGATCCAAACATGCTAGCCAAAATGAAGACTTGAGCCAAGAACCATGCTTAGATTTGAACAAGAAATTTTTGTAATGATTTAACTTGAAATTAGTGTTGATTTTTTAGGAGATTTAAGTGAAGAAATGAGTTATTGCAAGTGGAGAATGAGGGAGAGAGGGGATGGCTGCTGGCGGAGAGTGGAGAGGGGGAGAGAGTGAGGGTATGAGGTAACCTTACCTCCACACACACACACACACCATTCCTCAAGTCAACGTGCCCCATACTTCATTTAATGTTTTCATTTTCTCTTTCTCCTAATCTTTTTTATTCAAAATACAAAACTAGAACCATCTTGATTATCATTTTATGTTTAGTTGTGTCATGGTGCACTAACATGTATTTACCCATACTAATTTGTAATTAACACTAATTTAGTGTGTAAGTGCATGTTTAAAATAATATTTTAAAAAAATTAATAAATAAGAAAAATAATTATGTAAACTAGCAATTAAATAAGTGAATGATTAAATACCAATACAAGCAATTACATAATTAAAATAGGTATATTTAAATCTATGTGGAAAAATAATTATAATTAGGTTTTACGGAAAATACGTGTTGGAATACTAATTATTATACAAATAACCTAAACGATTTTTTTAAAGCGTTCTTCACAAAGTAATACGGTAAAGGCCCAGTGTGAAAATTCCTAGAGAGATCAATGTTAGCTGTTGAAGTCCAAAAATGAATTGCATTTTTCAAGAATTTTTTTTCTTGTCATCATCTTATTCATAAGCAGTTGACATATGAGTAGCATTACAACTTTCAGAAAATAATGGAAAACCAAAATTTGTAAAAGAAAAAATGTCCCAACTCCATTCCGTGTGTTTGAAAAACCAACAATTTACAATTCAAAATCACCGTAGATAAGAAAATGAAATGTCTTTAATTTCTATTTGCTCATAACGAAAGATGCTATGAAATGTATTGAGCAGTTCAGTTAAAACTATGTTCCTTTTCGCATCAATTTTTCCTAAAAAAAAGGAATGTCGTTGACATAAACAACCATGAGAACCTTTATTAATAGTGCTGACGCGGTGTGGATCCGCGCGTCAAGATGTTACCTTCCGTTGGTCTGCTGATGGAGGCGATAGACGACTGAGATTTGATCTGGAGGCTGGCTCCTGAGGCGTGTGGATCTCAATGGGTTTGAGGTTGTTTGCGCTGAGCTAACTGCAAAGAATTCCTAGAGTGGTTGTACCACCGAGGACCCTCCGACGGTCAAGTTAGAGAGGAAATCCGAGCAGAGTAACGGCTTAGTAGAGTAAAAATGGCTTACTTGGACCGTCTGAAGAAGGGGTTTATATAGCGGTGGCGGCAGGCAGGGCAGGCGCGAGAATCACGCCGGCCGTTACGATCCCGACGTCACGCCCGCGTGATGAGCGGGATCTCCCATTAATGGCGAGACAGGCTTGTTAATGGGGGATCGTGATGGCGTGGAACGTGGGATATGGCCGGCGGATATCTCGCGCATGGCGAGATTCGCGGGATGGCGGTTACGCCTGTGAGCGGTGCCGTTGGTCGGTCGATGGGACCGAGGAAGATGACCTCGGCGGGAGAGCTCGCGGATGAGCGGGAGAGCCGAGGTATCTTGGTTCCGTGGTAGCCTGGGGACGAGTTGTGAGGCCGAGGAGGCCAATTGCGCTGGGGGCTCGGAGGTGAGCCAGCGCTTATTTGTGGGACGGGCATAGAAGTGGTCTGGTGCCACTGTAGGTCCTTTCTTGCATGCCCTGGGACACGTCATCTGCCACGTGTCATGATCTGGGAGATCACCGATATCGAGCATCATCATTAGGCCCCACTCTCGTCCCGACCAGCTGACGGGTCGGGTCGAGAGTGGTCTGCCGGGTCACCCAAGGTAAGCTCCTTTTCGAAGATATCGTCGAGCGTGTTCCCGGGAAATCTGTTGTATTTTCTGGATGACGCCAGCGGATCAAGGGAGAGATCTCTGCATTAAAGAGGGTGCGCTGGATCGTGTGTACGTTTACTGAAGCGACAATCCACGTGTCGGGTGCTGGTTGGCTGACGTGACGGGACGCAGACCTCTGGCGTCTGAGGAGATATGCCAATGTGCATGCGACAGGTGGAGCGATCGTGGTCATCGAGTGTACTGAACCGTTTCGGCGGGAGATGACTGTCGCCGTTGGATGAGAACGCCGGTGGCAATAAGTAGAGGTGGGGTCCACATGAGGGCCCATTCCTCTTCATAATCTTCTCATCTTTGGTCTTGTTAGCTCGGCGTCCTCTTCTTTAGGTCGGGATTTCCGCGTTTGCTTTCTGAGGACTCCTCTTCATCAGGTTAGATGTCTTCCTCTGAGGTGTCTGTAGATGTAGTTAGTGTAGAGTCTGGGGAGCCCTTTATAGAGTCTTCCTCTTCTTCTTCTTCTTCTTCTGGACCGGAGCCCTCCTAGGGAGCTAGGGTTAGGTCTCCTTCCTAAGGTCGCGCGATGGGGGCGGCCCCCCGAGTGGAGGTCGCGGATGTGCCTGGCGTGCGTCTACTGTAAGGCACGAGGAGGAGCTTGCCAATGCTCGGACTCGTTTCCATATTCCTCCCGGCTACACGTTGTGTTTGGCCGGGGAGGGGGAGAGGGCAGATCAGGTACGGGGCAAGGAGATTGCCCTGTATTTGGAAGCCTTTTGGGCCGGAATGCGCCTGCCCTTCTCCCCCGAGGTTGTTAGGGCGCTGAATTACTTCGGGTTAGCCCCGGGCCAGCTAGTGCCGAACTCCTGGAGGATTCTCCTCGGTTTCCTGGTCCGTTTGAAGTTGCAAACGATCCCCTTCGGTCTGTCCATCCTTGCTTCCTCTCTCATTTACAAAGGTCACCCCGGCACTCGCGCGGGCGACCCGAGGTGGGTTTACCTATCCTTTAGGAAACTACGGAGGAGTGCAGCCGGGTCGGGAGTCGCCGTCTTGCCTTCTTCCATCCACGATTGGAAGAAGAATTTTTTTTCTTTGTTGGGCTGCCAGAGGGTGAGGACTGGCCCGTGCCCACCCAGTGGTCTAGGGATAGGTGCTGGCGGGGAAGTCCGTCCAACGATCCCGACGCAGTGAGAATGGCGGAGTGGGAGCCCATTCCTTGGGTCGACGTGTTGCTTTCTGAGTGGGCCCTTAGTTGGGCTGGGCTCAGCCCCATCCAGTTCGTCGGTAATTTAGGAGCTTGCATTTTTCTTCATTTCTATTTGTGTTGCTAATTCCATTGTATTTTGTCTTGTGCAGAACCCATGGACTTGAGCCACCTCCGAGCAGCCATGCGCAAGACGAAGAAGGGATCGAAGGCTGGAGGTGCCAGCTCTTCTCGTCCGACGTCTGTCCCAGTTTCCCCGGCAGCCATCCCACCCCAGCGTTCGACTGCGGGACGAGCCCCGGAGCCCAGCCAGGCGCCGAGCAGAAAAAGGGTTCGGGGAAAGGATGCCCAGGCTTCGGAGATGGAGACAGGCTCTCCGCCGTCGCCTCTCAATAGGTTCCCTCGAATGGTTCCGTGGACCTCGGCCTCCTCGATCTTGGTGGACGAGGGGGCCTTCGCTTTGAGGTGCCCTGGGGGCTTTCCGTCGCTGATAGCTTGCTGTTGGACATAGAGAGGTCGACCGGGGGCAAGATCCTTCGGGGGACTCTCAGGGCATAGATGGCGGCAATCGCCCAAGAGGCCGTGTAGGTTAGTTCCTGTACTTTACTTGACTTTTGCTTCAGCTTTTTACCATTCGTGAGATTTGGTGCCTCTCCTTTCTTTCTGACCCCCCTCTGACTTCTTCAGGTTCTCCAGCACATCGCCCTCGTCATCCATATGGAGGACGAGGAAATTACCCCGGCGGTGCGAGCCGCGGGCGAGCTCTCTTCGCTGGAGGAGAGCTCAAAGCGGGAGTTGGAGACGGCGATGGCGAGGGTCGCTGCCTTGGAGGGCGAGGTGGTAGCCGGGAAGCAGGAAATGGCGGCCGCGAAGCAGGAGGTGGCGGCCGTGAAGCAGGAAATGGCGGCCGCGAAGCAGGAGGTGGCGGCCGTGAAGCAGGAGGCTGCCAGGCATCGCGAGGCTGCCCAGGCCGCCGAGGCCAAGCTTCAGGACTCTAAGGTGCTCGTCGGCACCTTGAAGAAGTCGACGAGCACCCTCAGGAAGGAGCTGGAGGCGGCGGTAGAGGGGGTGAAGCGAGCCGACCTTAGAGCGGCGAAGGCGGAGGAGAACTTTCAGAAGTCGGAACATTTTTACACCGTCCTAGCCTCGGCCACTACCACCATCTGGCATGAGGCCCTCGATGCCGTCAAGGCTCGGATGCCGGAGTTCGTTGACGACGAGCTCCGAGCTGAATATCCTCGCGAGGATGACGAGCAGGGGGACGGCCCCGGGGGCGAGACCGAGGAAGAGATTCATGGCGAGGGCGACACCGAGGCTCCTGTGATGGGCGCTGAGCTTCCAGAGGCTACGCCTGGCCCTGAGGCGTGAAGCCCTTCGTCTTTTTATTTCATTTCTTTGTTGTATCGGGAGTTTTGTAGGCCTCCGGGCATTTTGTAAGGCTGGGGAGCCCCCAATACCCTTGTAAAGACTTTGACTTTGTGAATAAAGACTTTTTGCAGTAGTATTTGCGCGCGTATTTTCCTTTGTCGGTAAACACTTGTAGTTGCATAGTATTGCCTTTGTGTTATGTCGGTTCTTCGTCTAGCGATTACGCGTCGAGTTGAATATGTTAATTTGCCCAGTGTGCAAAGATGGTATCTCCATGGCCCCGAAGTCGAGGTGGAGATCGCTCAGACATAGACATACCAGATGCCTCGTGGTGAGGTCATGTTCCTTAGCGTGGGAGGCTCGGAGAGGCATGCTAAGGAAAGGCCGAGTAGGGTAGCTGCTCGGTGCCTCTTGGTGAGGGCTTTGATCGTTAGCGCGGGAGGGGCCGTAAGTGGCCTACCAAGGACGTGCCGAGCAGGGTAGCTGCCCGGTGCCTCATGGTGAGGGATTTGATCCCTGGTGTGTTGGGTTAGGGTGCTACCAGCCAGGGATAACCGAGAAAGGGCGGGCCCGGTTACCTCTTTCAAGGGCTCTTGATCCTTAGCGCGGGAGGGGCCATAAGTGGCCTACCAAGGACAGGCCGAGCAGGATAGCTGCCCGGTGCCTTATGGTGAGGGCTTTGATCCCTAGTGTGTTGGGGTAGGGAGCTACCAGCCAGGGATAACCGAGCAAGGGCGGGCCCGGCTGCCTCTTTCGAGGGCTTTGGATCCTTAGCACGGGAGGGGCCGTAAGTGGCCTACTAAAGATGGGCCGAGCAGGGTTACTGCCCGGTGCCTCTTGGCGAGGGCTTTGATCCTTAAGGATGGGCTGGGCAGGGTTGCTGCCCGGTGCCTCTTGGCGAGGGCTTCGATCCCTGGTGTGTTGGGGTAGGGTGCTACCAGCCAGGGTTAACCGAGCAAGGGTGGTCCCGGTTGCCTCTTGCGGGGGCTTTTTATCCTTAGCGCGAGAGGGGCCGTAAGAGGCCTACTAAGGATGGCCGAGCAGGGTTGCTACCTGGTGCCTCTTGGCGAGGGCTTTGATCCTTAAGGATGGCCGAGCAAGGTTGTTGCCCGGTGCTTCTTGGCGAGGGATTTGATCCCTGGCGTTGTGGGGTAGGGGAGCTACCAGCCAGGGATAGCCGAGCGGGGTAGCCGCTCGGCTGCCTCTTAGAGATGGCTTCGATCCCTGGCGTTGTGGGGTAGGGGAGCTACCAGCCAGGGATAACCGAGCAGGGTAGCCGCTCGACTGCCTCTTGGTGAGGGATTTGATCCTTGGCGTAGTGGGGTAGGGGAGCTACCAGTCAGGGATAGCCGAGCGGGGTAACCGCTCGGCTCCCTCTTAGTGAGGGCTTCGATCCCTGGAGTTGTGGGGTAGGGGAGCTACCAGCCAGGGATAGCCGAGCAGGGTAGCCGCTCGGCTGCCTCTTGGTGAAGGCTTTGATCCCTGGCATTGTGGGGTAGGGGAGCTACCAGCCAGGGATAGCCGAGCTGGGTAGCCGCTCGGCTGCCTCTTAGTGAGGGCTTCGATCCCTGGCATTATAGGGTAGGGAACTACCAGCCAGGGATTTGGTGAGTGCTTTGATCCCTGGCGTTGTGGGGTAGGGAGCTACCAGCTAGGGATAGCCAAGCGGGGTAGCCGCTCGGCTGCCTCTTAGTGAGGGCTTCGATCCCTGGCGTTGTGGGGTAGGGAACTACCAGCCAGGGATAGCCGAGCAGGGTATCCGCTCGGCTGTCTCTTGGAGAGGGCTTTGATCCCTGGAGTTGTGGGGTAGGGGACCTACCGGTCAGGGATAGCCGAGTAGGGTAGCCGCTCGGCTGCCTCTTGGTGAGGGCTTTGATCCCTGGCGTTGTGGGGTAGGGGAGCTACCAGCCAGGGATAGCCGAGCAGGGTAGCCGCTCGGCTGCCTCTTGGTGAAGGCTTTGATCCCTGGCGTTGTGGGGTAGGAGAGCTACCAGCCAGGGATAGCCGAGCGGGGTAGCCGCTCGGCTGCCTCTTAGTGAGGGCTTCGATCCCTGGCATTGTAGGGTAGGGAACTACCATCCAGGGATAGCCGAGCAGGGTAGCCGCTCGGCTGCCTCTTGGAGAGGGCTTTGATCCCTGGAGTTGTGGGGTAGGGGAGCTACCAGCCAGGGATAGCCGAGCAGGGTAGCCGCTCGGCTGCCTCTTGGTGAGGGCTTTGATCCCTGGCGTTGTGGGGTAGGGAGCTACCAGCCAGGGATAGCCGAGCAGGGTAGCCGCTCGGCTACCTCTTGGTGAGGTCTTTGATCCCTGGCGTTGTGGGGTAGGGGAGCTACCAGCCAGGGATAGCCGAGCGGGATACCCGCTCGGCTGCCTCTTAGTGAGGGCTTCGATCTCTGGCGTTGTGGGGTAGGGAACTACCAGCCAGGGATATCCGAGCAGGGTAGACGCTCGGCTGCCTCTTGGAGAGGGCTTTGATCCATGGCGTTGTGGGGTAGGGGAGCTACCAGCCAGGGATAGCCGAGCAGGGTAGCCGCTCGGCTGCCTCTTAGTGAGGGATTTGATCCCTGGCGTTGTGGGGTAGGGAGCTACCAGCCAGGGACAGCCGCTCGACTGCCTCTTGGTGAGGGCTTAGATCCTTAGTGCTGGAGGGGTCATGAGAGGCCTGCTAAGGATTGACCGAGAAGTGAAGCTGCTCAGTTGCCTCTTGGCGAGGGTTTTGATCACAAAGACAGAACTCCTTCTTTTTTTTGCAATGTTCTAACGTTCCCTTCTTGTTTTTTGGATGGAAATGACTTTTTTAGAAAAATTTATGTTGTCTTTGTGAAAGGAGAGGTGCACACTCGTAGGTATTGATTTCACTGGTACAGCTTGAGCTTCTCGGCGTTGTAAGGCCGCGGAAACTTGGGCCCGTCCGCGTCCCGTAAGCGGTAGGCTCCGCCGGTAAGTACCTCACAGACGAGGAAATGACCGTCCCATATGGGGGAAAACTTATGCAGCCTACCTTGATCGACGAACTCATTTCGCCGTAGGACTAGATCTCCGGTCCTGAAGGAGCGATGCTTGACCCGCGCATTGTAGTATCGGGCAGTTTGCTGCCGATAGGCGGCAGCCCTGATCTGAGCCCGGTCTCGTTTCTCTAACAAGATGTCCAGGTTGGTCCGTAGTGTTGCGGTGTTTGCTTCGTCATCGAAGTGTTTGACCCAATGACTGGGGAGCCCGATCTCCGCTAGGATTGCATCGGTCCCGTAGTAGAGGTTGAAAGGGGTTTCCTCGGTGGGGGTCTTCTTTGACGTGCGCAGGGCCCATAGGACCCGGGGCAATTCCTCGACCCAACTGCTTTGGCGTCCTTCTAGGAGGGTTCGGAGGCCTCGGAGGACGTCCCGGTTGGCGACTTCGGCCTGTCCGTTGCACTGGGGATGCGCGACCGCGGCAAACTTCATGAGGATATGATATTCATTGCAGAAATCCTTCACTTTCTCGTTTTCGAAGTTCGTCCCGTGGTCGGTGATGATACACCTCGGGATGCCGAATCGGATTATCAGGTTGTTCTGCAGGAACTTGATGGTCGTGGCGGCAACCAGTTTCCTGATGGGGACGGCCTCGACCCACTTCGTGAAGTAATCTACTGCGACGAGGACATATTTGTGCCCGCCCGCACCGGTGGGGAACTGGCCTATCATGTCCAATCCCCACTGGGAGAACGGCCACGGGGAGGTTAACGCGTTCAGCTCGGTAGCAGGGAGGCGAGGTATGCTTCCGTGGAGCTGGCAACTTTTGCATCTCCTGACGAGCTTCTGGGCGTCTTCGTGAATAATTGGCCGGTAGTACCCCTGGAGCAATGCCTTCTGGATTAAGGTTCGGGCCCCTTGATGTGCGCCGCCGACCCCTTCATAGATTTCACGGAGGACGTAGTCGGCTTCGTGGGGGTCGATGCATCGGAGCAGGGCTGAGTGAAGGATTTCTTGTAAAGGTTCCCATTGCTCCAGACGAAGTGACGTGCTTTGGACCAGAGACGGCGAGCTGCTCCCCGATCTTCTGGGAGCGTGCCATTCCTTAGGAATTCCACGAGGGGCTTCCTCCAGTCTTGGTCATCTTCCTGCGCCGTATATACATGAAGTATTGTTGCCCCGTCTTCCAGCTGGGCCGTGGCAAGGTCTCGAAGAGGATAGATCGCTTGTTGTTGACCGAGTAAGATGAAGCCAGCTTGCTCAGGGCGTCGGCTTTAGCATTGAGCTGCCTGGGTATTTTCTCTACCTGGACTTCGTCGAAGTTCTTCCGAAGTTTTCTTACTTCGGCCATATACTTCACCATTAGAGGTTCCCGAGCCTCGAAGTAGCCGGTCACTTGGACAACGACTAGGGCTGAGTCACTATGGATTCGAATTGTCTTCAGCCCCAGCCCGAAGGCTATGCGCAGTCCAGCCAGTAGGGCCTCGTACTCCGCCACGTTGTTTGAGGCCTTGATCCGAGCTTTAGAGAGTACTCCATTTCTGCCTCGTTCGGGCCCGGATGATGAGGCCGGTGCCACAACCTTCCTCGGTTGAAGACCCGTCAACGTAAATGACCCACTCAAGGACCGAGTCGGGTTTCCCTTCGATCGGGTGCTGAGCCGCGAGGGTCGGCGTAGACTCCGGTTCCTTGCTGGGGATGGTGTGTTCGACGATGAAATCGACCAGGGCTTGTGCTTTAATGGCCTGCCTCGGGCGGTATTTTATGCCAAACTGGGACAGCTCCCACCTCCACTTCTCTAAGCGGCCCGAGGATTCGGGTGAGGCGAGGATAGCCCTCAGTGGGCACTTGGTGAGAACGAGGATAGTGTGCGCCTGGAAGTAGTGCTGTAGCTTCCTTGAGGCCACAATGAGTGCTAAAACGATCTTCTCTATGGCTGGGTACCTCGTTACTGCGTCTTTGAAGACGTGGTTCACGTAGTATACCGGCTTCTGCACTCCGTCGACCTCTCGTACGAGCACTGAGCCCGCTGCTTGGTCGGATACCGTCAGATATAGCGATAGCGCATCTCCTTCAACTGGTCGGGTGAGCAGCGGTGGCGTCGCAAGGTGCCTTTTTAATTGGTCAAAGACGGTCTGGCACTCTTCTGACCACTCGTACCTCGGAATTTTCCTGAGAGCTTTGAAGAACGGGAGGCACTTTTCCCCAGACCTCGACATGAAACGTGACAGAGCGACTACCCACCCTGTCAGTCGCATGATCTCGACGTTGGTCTTGGGCGCTGTCATGTTGACGATAGTGTCGATTTTTTCTGGGTTAGACTCGATCCCACGGTGGGTGACCATGAAACCGAGGAACTTTCCCTCGGTGACCCCGAATGCGCACTTGGCGGGGTTCAGCTTCATCTTAACTTGCAAAGTACTTCGAAGGCCTCGCCCAGGTCCTTGGCGTGGTCGGTCGACGAGACTGACTTGACGACCATGTCGTCGACGTAAACTTCCATGTTCCTGCCGATCTATGGCTTGAACATGCGGTTGACCAACCGTTGGTACGTAGCCCCGGCGTTCTTGAGGTCGAATGGCATCACCTTGTAGCAGTATACCCCCCGGTCCGTTGTGAATGCGGTGAGATCTTCGTCTGCCGGATCCATACGGATCTAATTGTAACCGGAGAAGGCGTCCATGAAGCTCAGTAGCTCGTGGCCTGCCGAGCTGTCGACGAGCCGATCTATCCGGGGAAGGGGATAGTTGTCTTTGGGCAGGCCTTGTTGAGGTCGGTGAAGTCGACGCACATGCGCCACTTCCCGCTTGACTTCTTGACCAGGACCACATTCGCTAGCCACTCCGAATAGGGCACATTCCGAATGAAGTTGGTGGCGAGGAGCCGATCTACCTCGTCCTCGATAGCCTTCTGTTTGCTAGGGGCGAAGCTTCGTTTTTTTTTTCTGACGGGTCGGGCCGTAGGATCTACCCCGAGCTTGTGAGAGATAACTTTGGGGTCGATCCCAGGCATGTCAGCAGGCGCCCAGGCAAACACGTCGGAGTTGTTCCTGAGGAAATGAACCAGGTCATCTCGTTGAGTGCCTGTCAGAAGCGACCCGATCTGAATGAGTTTTTCGTCGTCCCCTTCTACGAGGGGGACCTCTGTCAAAGGCTCCACCGGGGGTTCCTCGGACCTCTTTTTGCTCGTCTTGAGTGTCTAGAGAGCCCCTGATGTCACCCTCGCCTTCGACATCGTCGGCCATCCTCTCCGATGAAGATGTTGCGGTAAAGAAAACCTTTGCAATTCGCTGGTCTCCATAGACCCGACCTATCCCTCCTTGGTCGAGAGGGAACTTCATCGCCAGGTGGTAGGCTGATATCTGGGCCCGGAGGGAGTTCAGCGTGGGGCGGCCGAGGAGGATGTTGTAGGCCGATGAAATTCTCCCTACGATGAATTCCACCGGCAACGTCCGTATACGGCCGGTCTCCCCGACGTTGAACTGTAGAGTGATTACCCCTTCCGCCGGGATGGAGTGGTTGGTGAATCCTGAAAAGACGTGGGATGTCGGTCTTAGGTCCGCCGCGGTGAGCCCCATGCGCAGGAAGTATCGTAGAAGAGAATGTCTGCCGAGCTTCCAGATTCGACCAGGATCCTATGAACCTCGTATTGATGGACCCGGGCCGTAATCACCACGGGGTCATTGTGGGGGCAGGGATATGCCGTGAAAGTCCCCGTCATCAAAAGTGATCGGCTCGGTCTCCCTGGCCTTCTTCCTCGGACGGCTGTCGGCCTCCAGGGCTGGCGTGGGGTGCTGAGTCTCGTAGGTACCTGACGTACCCCCCGCCGTCATGACCATGATTTTTGACGAGGCTCGGTTCTTTTCGGTGAGGTTCCTCACGCCCTCCGGTGGGGTTTTTTTTTAAGCTGCCGGGGAGAGTCTCGCGTGCGCGACCCCGTCGAGGAAGGGGGTGCAGGTCATGCTTGTGAACAGGCGAGCTGACCGACACCGCCTCGGGAGGGACATGGGTGCGACGAGACTCGGGGCGAAACTGTCTGGCGTAAGACCTCGGGGCAAAACGAAGCGGTGCCCACCGGGTTATTGAACACGTCGGCCCGGGGGACTGTTCACATCATAATATTGCAATTCATACGCCCCACTTTTGTGCATTTTATAAGTAAACAGATGCTTTTGACGATCGTTTGTTGCATATTACAGGATTACAGGATCTCGGAGCAAATACAGTGAAAAAGACAAAAATATGTACAAATGAATGCGAAGGAAGAAGACGTACCGAGCATACCCCCAAACTTGAACTTGACAGTGTCCTCACTGTCATGCTAAACCAAGAGGGTCAAAATGCCGATACTCCCCTGTTTATTTATTTATAAAATTTTTTTATATTTTTAATGTTTTGAATTTTTTTTTATTTTTATAGAAAAAGAAAACAAAAAAAAATATGTACAAATATACAACAAGGTTCCCCCAAACTTAAGCTTGGTCTTACACAAGCCAAAGGTTAGCACCAACCATTCAAAAATCTTATCGTGGTAATGGTCGAGTTGGTGAAATAATGGGGTGTAGAGGAAAGAAATGAGAAACACGTGAGACCGTGTGGAAAGAAGAATGGTAGAATATGGTCTCGGTGGGGGAGAAGAATGGCGAAAAGAAGAAGGAAGTGGAGTACGATCTTGAGGGTGTAAATTGAGTGAATAAATTAGCGCAATATGTGATGACCGATATGTTATAAGCGATTGTGCTAACCTATCAACCCGTCGGGAAATGGGGTCAAATCCCTCAAGATTCACAAGAAAACATGGGTACGCCGAACTTGGTATAGAAGATGAAAGCGTAACGGTCATTTGCCCGGTCGAGACAATAGGAAAGACGAAAGGGAGTGAATTAGGGATAGTATCTTTCTCACCGTAGTAAACTGTTTCGAACTTGAAAGATTCCATTAATGGTTCGAAACTACTATAATCAACCGAGTCTGATGGTTCATCTGAAAATGTAAAGGACTCGAACTCGGGCGGTGAGTCATCAACGTCGTCCGAAAAAGTGAAACACTCGTAAGTGTTATCATCTGTGAAAACTGTGTCATATTCAAAGGAAAAATTTTCAAGCTCACAGTCTTCAAGCGTGGTCGGAACGATGGAACGGAGGGAGGGTGATATAACAGTCAAAGGTTCAGGAGGATGAATTGGAAAATCAGACACATCAAATAAAAATGATTCAACCTCAATATTATCCTCAAAACTCTCCTCAATACTATCCTCAATATTCAACTCATCCATGCCATTATCATCAAAGTCTAGACGCATATGAGATTCGGGAGAAACATTTAATAACTCAGGATGATGATTTGAACATAAAATTTCAAGCAAATCGACAGGTTCATCATCCGAAATATTCCCGGCGTCTATATCCTCAATCAAGTGAAAATCAATTTCTTTAGACACCTCATCAGCATGGATATGTATCGATTTAGGTTCTAGAGTGGAGGTGTAAAGATCGAAAGAATTAGGTGCGGTTTCACTCGAAAGGGGCTCCTCACAATTTGGCAAATCAAACACTACAAAATCGCACAACTCGTTTTTATTTTGAACTTGTGAATCATTTAGGACATTTGATGGAAAACTGGAGTTGTGGGCTTCAATTGGATAAGGGTAGGTTTGATTTGGAAATCCTCTCTCATTCTCACTCTGTCCAACTGCCGCCTCATACATTGAAAAATTTGGAGCTAGCGGGACACTAGCTACCGGTTCACTAGGTTGCTTAAGGGCGGCCATGGACGCTTCCACATTCCTCATCATTTTATTTATTGCAGCAATATATGCCTCCAACGACTCTTCCAAACTAGACTTGGGTGGTGAGGGGGTTTCGGTAAAAGATTCAAAATTGTTTGAATATGTGAAACTCCCAAAAGGTTGTGTAGGAACAGGGTCTAGTGACGGTGGGAAAGTCTGGTAGGACTGGCAGGAAGTGGGTAGTTGGACAGGGGTAGGGTCAACATGTGGATAAAAAGGTGAATAATCGTGCGGAACCCTAGAACTAGATGAGTGGAGAGGGGTGAAAGATCGACTGCGAGATTGAGCAATATGCTCAGCAATGGACATCGGCCTAGGAGTGACAGAAGGACTTGAAGAAGTGGTATCAACATATGTAGGTGGTAAAGGTTGACTTGGTTGACACAAAGTGGGTTGAAAAGTCAAACTGTTTCTCCTAGACGCCTCTATTTGATCTTTCAAAGATTTTTTTGGCAAGGAAGGATCGTCTTTAAATTGACCGAACAAATTGACGTACGACGCAAAATTAGGTTCGGGATACCAAAGTTCGGCAAGTGATTTATTATGTGGGGTACCCATGATGAGAAGAGAAAGAAGGTGGGTGTAAGTGGGTGTAAGTGGGGTGCAAGGATTTTTTCGCGACAAAAGTTGCAAGTCTTTTTATAAAAATTTTCCTCTTATTTTTATTTGTTTTGCAAAAATTTTCGATAAAGGGCTTAGACACAAATGCAATCAACCAGAAATGCACAATCAGGCCTAGATCTAGGGTCACCTAGGTCAGCTAGACAGCTCCTAACTGTTCCAAAGGGCTAGAAATAGGACCTCAAACCGCCTCTTCACTGGCAAGTACGGCCAGGTAAGTGGGAAGGAACCACCACTACAGTGGGCCTAATTAATAACCACTAGTCTAGACACCGCAATGTCAGTTAGGATAAACGGTCGATGCCTATACTAGTCCTTTTCCTATTGAGCTCGATGTCCTTAGGTCTGAGTCTAATATTTTTTAATTAATTGTGGTCAATGCACATGCTTTAGGTGTTTTCTGGGGTCCTGGGAAGGGTGATGAAATCCCCACCCAATCTGAGTTTGGTCAATTAGCCCCTTAAAGTCAGTTTTAAAGATATGCAAAACAGAAAAAATCACTTGCAATCAAAGATTTTTTGTTGTTATTGCAATTTGAGAAAAGATATGCAAACCAGAAAAGATTTCTTGCAATCAATTTTTATTTTAAACGCGCGCAAAGAATCCTGCACAAGATTTGTTATTTAGAAGGGGGAAGATTTTTAAGCGCAAAGAAATTCTGCAGGAGATTTTTCAGAAGATATATCGGAGATTTGCAGAGGAGGAGAGAGAAAACTCACAGAGATTTCCAGTGGCGGGACTGTTTTTCTGGGTTTTTTTTTTTTATCGCACTTCTGCCATTTTTTTCAAGCCCTAAATCGACTAGGCCGCGGCGGTTCCGCGGCCAAAATGGGGTTTCCGCGGCGGTTCCGCCGCGGTTTAGTCGGTTCGGCAGTTTTTTTTTTTTGAGACCAGGTCACCGCAATTCTTCTTGTTGACTCAGTCCTCCAAATTTCTTCTGTTCCTCGATTGTTGTGATCTTCTGTTTGTTCGGATATGATATTTGCTGTTTTTAATCTCTGTAGATTTCCAGATCCGAATTTGTTCGTAGATCCTGCAAAATTCACACAAAAATACCCTTCCAAAAATAACAGATAATATATTTTATATATTTTTTGGATTTTTTAGATTTTTATGATTTTTTAAATTTTATGATTAACCCGAAATTGCGAAAAGGAAAGTTCTACGCCATCCCCGGCAACGGCGCCATTTGATTGGATGATTTAACGTGCTTGCGCTTTTTAAAAGATAGATCAAAAATATTTGTAACCGCAATCAAGAACGGCGTCGCATGAAGCTAGCCGGTGAGTACGGGTCGGTCCACAGGGATGTTGTGAATCTCCGATTCGTTCTTACGAGTTAATTCCGAAGGGTGTTCGGAGTTGTTATTAAATCTAAAATCCTAAATTATCCTAGGGCAATTATCTAGATCTAAATCTTGCTAGGGTTAGGTTTAGGAATGGTTTGGAAATGTAAATAAATCTCAACGCTTTCTATACCCAGATTAGGATCTAAGAGGAGTTATGGTAATTATCAATAAAGGGGATTAGATCCATTCGGGAAGATGTTCCTTCCTCTAGGTTCTTGTCCTTCCTTTAGAGATCCTTACCCTAACCTCCATGGAAAACGCGCGCAACTGAGCCTTTATACTACGGTATCACCGCTACCTCGAGGGATAGGGTGCCGTAGGGCGCAGTGTGTGCGTGTATGCATGGAGTCCTATAGATTCTATGTGATGGATAAGAAAGGGATGAGAGATCTCATCTCTCAAAAGCCCTTCCCAAAGCTAACATCTAAGGCAAGGAATTAAAATCTAAACTAGAACAAGAAATTAAATTACTTACAGATGGATCCCTCCAATCTTCCATGCAGGTTTGTCAGATCTGAATTTCTGAATTAAAGAGAGGCACCGATGCTCTCCAAAAGATTTCTAAATTTTATTCATTAAAGGGAGGCATGAGAAATTACAATGATTTAGAGTCCCTATTTATAGAAGATAGGAAACCCTAGGTTACATTTGACCCGCATGTCTAAAATTACAAATATACCCCTAAAAAATCTTTCCAAAGCCGCCACAACATTATGGTAAAAAATTCTCTGAGTGAGGGCTTTATACGGCCGCGGAACCGCGGCAATGGAGGGCTTGGGCCGCGGTTCCGCGGCCCTTTAGTGAGCTTAGGTTCTGAAATTTTTGTGTTATTCTCTGGATCTTTTTAGGCTTCTGGTTCTTGGGTTATTTTATCAATTGGGCTTCTGGTCTTCTCCAGATCTCTCAGTGAAAACATGTAGCGATCTTTTAACCATTTGCCTTGATAATTTGGATCTTGTGTTGTTTTTCGTCTAGGCTTGACTAGGATCCTTCTATTTGTTGGTCAAAAGTCCCTTTTTATGTCGTCTTGTGTCTTTTTCACTGTTTTCGCTCCAAAAACCTGTAACCTGTAATATGTAGCAGACATGCATCAAAAGCACCTGTTTATTTATAAAAACGAATAAGAATGGGGAATATAAAATGCAATATTATGATATGAACAGGGACATGCGGCTGTTGGAAACGGTGAGGCGACGATCGGCCGTGCCTACACGAGCGGAGCCTTCTCTTCCTCGGTAGGGGTCCCGGTCTCGAGGCGGAGGAGCGGCGACCTGGGGAACTTGCCCTGCCGTTTGGACACGGCTGAGCGCCTCCACGACAGACGCGAGTCGGTCTATCTGGCCGGCAAGGGCGTTGAGGGCATTCGGCGGAGGAGGTTCTTCCGCGCCTCCGTTGAGGGGGAGGCGGCGGCTGGTGCTGGGATCGTCTTGATGATCCCTCGATATTAGATTAAGATCGGAAGATGAACTTTTGTTTTGTGGAATCAAGTTTTCCCACAGACGGCGCCAGCTGACGCGGGGCGGATCCGCACGTCAAGATGTTACCTTCCGTTGGTTTGCTGATGGCGACGATGGACGGCTGAGATTTGATCTGGAGGCTGGCTCCTGAGGCGTGTGGATCTCAATGGGTTTGAGGTTATTTGAGCCGAGCTATATGCAAGGAAGTCCCGGGGTGGTTGTACCACCGAGGACTCTCCGACGGTCAAGTTAGAGAGGAAATCCGAGCAGAGTAACGGCTTAGTGGAGTAAAAATGGCTTACTTGGACCATCTGAAGAAGGGGTTTATATAGCGGTGGCAGCAGGCAGGGCAGGAGCGAGAATCACGCCGGCCATTGCGCTCCCGACGTCACGCCCGCGTGATGAGCGGGATCTCCCATTAATGGCGAGACATGCTCGTTAATGGGGGATCGTGATGGCGTGGAACGTGGGATGTGGCCGGCTGATATCTCGCGCGTGGCGAGATTCGCGGGATGGCGGTTGCGCCTGTGAGCGGTGCCGTTGGTCGATCGATAAGACCGAGGAAGATGACCTCGGCGAGAGAGCTCGTGGACGAGCGGGAGGGCCGAGGTATCTTGGTTCCGTGGTAGCCCGGAGACGAGCTGTGAGGCCGAGGATGCCAATTGTGCTGGGGGCTCGGAGGTGAGCCAGCGCTTGTTTGTGGGACGGGCACAGGAGTGGTCTGGTCGGCCATTGTAGGTCCTTTCTTGCATGTCCTGGGACACGTCATCTGCCATATGTCATGATCTGGGAGATCACCGATATCGAGCATCATCAAGTTCCAAATTCACCGGATCATTTTATTGCAAAAGTTAAGAGAAAAAAGCTGCGAATAAATAAGGTGAAAATGGATCACTTTGTCGTAGACCAGCAATGGAACCAAAGGTACTATCAAGTTAGAACATCGATTTATATATGCAAAGCATCCATGTGAATTTTTCGCCAAAAAAAAAGCATCCATGTGAATAAACGACGGAATAAACATAAGTTGTTATGTATGTGCGAATCATTTTCCACAGTTAGTGGTTCGTTTGGGTTGGGCAGATTTTTGATTATATTTTTGCCTGAGCGAAATTAAAAACCTAAACCTAATTGAACCCAATGGGTTTACAGCCGTTGAACCCAAACCCATAAATTCGGATTTCGGACAGGTTTTAGGTTAAGAAAGACGGGTCAGTTTTTACGAGTTTTTCAAGCTTGAGCTATTATAAATTTTTTTAAAATTAAAATTATAATACTCGATGTGAGTTATGCCAAATAAATATGCATAAAACCTATACTTCAACAAATTATATAAATTATATATGATAGATTTATAAGTTACACTTAAGAGTTATGTTAACTAGATACCATACATTAAATATTTACAATTATATGTGAATGGTATATATCGAGTTTGGATCCGATATAGAAAGCTGAGTTGGTTTAGACATGCAGAGTTTATACTAAAGTCATATCCAACCCAGAAGTTTTGTATTTAATCTTATTCTTACGGGTATTATCGGATCAGGGCCAAACCCATTTGGACTTTCACCCCATCCATAATGCTGCTCGCGCCATCCAAATGTTTCTTTGAACATGGACCGACCCATCACATCATCAGTCACTTTAGTGGGGCCCGTGGCATTTCAATACCCAATATACAACCAGGGTTCAAAACTGGGTGCATCAACATAGCGTCCACACGAGATTTCCCCACGCACTTTCTTTCAAAAATAAATTCAAAAGTAGAAATGCCACCAAAGAGATCGACATCAACCAATTAAGTGAGCATAGCTTGCGATCGAGGACTCCTCCAATTTCTAGGGTTTTCTGTAACATGTAAAGATTCGATCTTGGCCGATTTTGTTCCAAAATTTTAGGGATTTTTGAGATTGGATCTTTGGATTGAAGGATGCATATCGAGGAATTGGGGATCGGAGAGGAGAAGAGGAGGTTGAGGGACGGCGATGAGAAATTAGGGTTGATTGATGCGAAGCGGGCTGTGATCGGCGTTGGAGCACGGCTGCTTTTTTATCCGACGCTTTTGTATAACGTTATCAGGAATAAGTTGCAGGCGGAGTTTCGATGGTGGGATGCAGTTGACGAGGTTTGTTTTTCTTTGTTATCATCTTATCATTTTTGTTTCATTGTTAATTGTCATCTTCTCATATTACGCCTCTATTTGATAATGATGATTGTTGATTTAGGAACTTGCTTGTGAGATTGTTTGAGTTAAAATTTGATTATTTGCCAAGGTGTTTATGAAGTGTTTTTAAGTGATGGACGTTAATTTAGTAAGTGGTTCAGGCCGGCCAACTATGTGGAAAAGGCCTCAGAGCTCTTCAATGTTTGCGGGGGTTTGTTGGGATCCGGCGAGACTAATAACCGGGCCGAGTGAATTAGGCAACATCTAGACACTCTTTCATTGTTATTTGTAGTGGGATTGTTGTTAATTTTTTTTATATTACATCATTCTTACATTGTCGCAATGTGAATTTTTAGTGAAGTATCCATGCATTTATATGGTATTATTTATACACGTGTATATTTAATTGATAAAGGCAAAGCTGGTAGGCTATCAGTACTTAGCACTTTTTAAAACATGGTGATAGACGAGGTTTAATGTTTCATTACGGATAAAAAGGGGATTTTTGGTGTTTTTCCCCATAGGTATGCTTATGCGTGTGTTTTTGTTTTCTGTATCATCTTGTCTCACATGAGTTTTTAATGCAACATTTGATTTTGTCTGTGAACAATCAACACAATGTTTTGTGACATATCTAATTTTGCTAGTGAGTTATTTAACCATGCTTCAATATCTTCCAAACACTTTCAAACAACTTGAAGTTTCCATTTACTTCACTAACCCTCTATTTGGAAGTGCCTATAGCTTCTTCCATGATTGCATTTACATCACAAAATGTTCATTTAACATCATCTTGTTCTTACCGCATGTAAGGCCAGCACGCTTCCTACAAGATCCCTGTCATGCAAAAGTTTTAGAAAACTTCCACGTACTTCTTTGCCAGCGAACAAGTGAGCTTAGACATTTTGTATTTCATGGCTGTTGTTATTCACTATCCAAATTGCATGTTACATTGCTAAATTCATGTGTTAAAGCACATTAAATTGTAGCTGGCTGCCGGTCATTTTCTTTCCTATAAATGTTTGGCGAAATGATTTTTGCAGGTCTGTGTAAATGTAAGTCGGTGATGTTTAATGACTTAGGCTCTTACTAGAGCTATCCTATTCTGATACGAGTTCTGGCATGTATATTCTTATGTTTCTTGCTCAATCTTCTGCATGCTAGAAATTGTATCCACTCTCCTGAAATTAAACTTCCCTAGTAACAATTGGTCTATTTAAGTTGTGAAATTGGGCCACAGATTGTAATTCATGAGATTTTTTAAGTTGCTTGGTTATGATAGTTGTCTGTTCTGGAGATTCTTGTTCCCCCTAGTGCTTAATTTTCTAGAATTGTCCAGATTTGTTAAGTTTGGTTTTCCAGCCCTTTGCCTGACAACTACTATGAGTTTCTTAGTGCTATCTACTACGACAATCTAGAAAGAACATATATCATTCCTATGGATTTGAAATATTTTCTTTTATCTGCATGATTTTTGAAAACAATTTAAAAAAAGGAAATCTTCGAGCTTATTTATATTTTTCACATATTTCGTAGCTATCTTTAGAATCTAATTCGCAGTGGATGTTGAGAACTGACACGCAGTTATCATTTTCAGATTCTTTCTTAACATGAGTGATATTATAACTTTAGAGAGCTTTCATGCCATTTTTTTGAAGTTTGGTTTTTTCAAACATGCATTAACACATTTGCTATCAGTTTCTATTACTAGGTGCAGTTCCATTCCCTAGTGATGTTCCATGCTTGAAGCAACTTGGTGTTTGTGGAGTGATCACTTTAAATGAGCCATATGAGACATTGGTGCCCACATCACTATACATTGTGAGTGTTATTAGCTGTCTCAGTATGTTTATATGTTTTACCCTTTTCGCCACTTTGCTGAATATATGTGCTGTTAAACTTAATTAGCGAAATTAATGACAAAAGGAAAGAAGATGAGACGAGTCTCTAGGATTATGGAATCATGAAAATAGAAAAAGGTTTAAGAAATCATGATCTAACATGTAAGAGGCAATTATTTGAGTTCTAATCCGTCCCAGTATTATTCTTTTTGAACCAAATAAAATTTATGTTAAAAGGAGTTCTGAGTTATGTATCACCAATCACCATGTGCATGCATCTTTTTACAGAGCTCTCCATGTACAGCCCTTCTGGAATCATGATACCATCATATACGATACATCTAATGTATTTCGTTGGGATTATGACTTACAAAGGTTTTTTAAAATCGTTTAAGAATATGCTTCTGTTTAGGCAGTATCTAATCAACTTTATGATTTATACTTCTAAATATATTAAAATTGAATGCTTATAGTAATTATTTTTTAGGAAATTATAATAGTTGAGCCAAAAGTATAATGTTACTATGTTTACACTGCAGGCATTTCTTATTGTACAAGGTATTCATCCCCTTAAAATGGTCTTCTGCTCCATCAAATTTTTATAAGCCAGTTCACTTTTGTTTCAATATTTGAAAGCTAATCAGTAAATACTATTTTTCCAATTGTTTTTTGTTTAAAACAACCAGGAAAAAGATGGAATTTCTGCAGGTCCTCAGTTCCCAATTTTGTTTCATCAGGCTTAGGCTGTGTAACATTCTCTTTCTGCAATGTCAGTCATTAATAGAAAATAATATCACGAATGAAAAACGGCTAGATCCAATGAAACTATCATCTATAGGTTTCAATGTTGAAGACAACTGTGTTGAGCAAATTTTAGAGGTTCTAGGGAAAAAGCTTAGGGATTGCTGAAATTTGTGGATCAAAAAAGGAATGGGAACTGTTGATGCCATCTTAATTCTAATTTAGGAAATAAATTTAGGATTTATTACCAAAAATTATGTTTGAAGTGCTTCTCAAAATATATGATTGAAATGGTAACCTATGTAGCATATATTCGTTGTCGAGGAGGCGTATTTGTTTCAGATTCGTGTGTGTGTGTGTGTGTGTGTGTGTGTGTGATACGAAGACCGAAGAAAACATGGATGGAGGTGATACGAAACGACATGGGTGCCATAGGACTCGATGAAAGTATATTGTTCGATAGGAGTGAGTGGAGGCGGAGGATTCATGTGCTGGATCCGGCGTGATTCTCATGTTGGTTCATGTAGCCTACCCCATATGCTTGGGATAAAAGGCTCAGTTGTTGTTGTTGTTGTGTGTGAACGTTTGTCTTTCAAATCCGTCTAGAATGCTTGTGGAACTCTTATTAACACATTTTAAAACACATTATGTAGATGTAGTGAATATGGATGACCGACTAAAACAACAAACTATCTGTACACTAAAGATAATAAATATTTGTACTTATACTTTGGTTTTTCTAATATGGTATTTTTTGGTTAATATGTATACATATTTTGAGAATAATAGAGGATAAAGGCCCTAAGAGGGAAATTCTCTTATTGCGGTGGTCAAAAGTTAATCCTACACTATTTGTCTTGATGATCGGCACCGTCCATCTTCATCTTCATCGTCGAAAATATAGAAACAACAATTTTTATGTGATTACAATACATTTTAACTGTCGATTTAGTGGGTGCAAAATCGACGGTTTTCCGGCAATAGAACATTTTGACTCCAGTAAATCATATGGTTAAAACTTAAAAGGTATTACAATCACATGGTAATTGTTGTGTTTACACCTTAGATGATTATAATGGTCAATGTTGTTCGCCAAACACGGTGTAAGGTGGACTTTTGACTGTCGCAATAGGAGGATTCCTCGCCTGGGGCCTTTGTTCTCCATTATTCTCATATGTTTTATACAACAAAAACTTAGTGTGCCCTAACAAACTATATCCTTGATTTTTGGAAAATTATGAATCCAAATTCGACTCGTATAGGTGTCTTATATTTGTATCCGATCCTGTGCTACATAGACGTCGACACAAAAGTATGTGAATTAACCGGATAGTTAGGCGTAAAAGGAAATTCAAAATGTGGAAAGGACAACGAAGAGTTAAATGGTTAAAAGAAAAGATATAAAAATCATGAATAAGACCAATCCTTTTGAATCCAACTTGCGGTGGAATCTCAAGCCCACATGAAATGGGATGGGCCAACCAAATAGGAATTATAAGTGTCTGTGCCTTTCTTGTTGAACCCTTTTACTAGACATAAGAGGGATGCTCCCAAATAATTTAATTCCCTCCAATTATGAGGCAGCATGGACCGACACAATATCTATAAGACTTCAAGCACACAAATATCCTTAGAAAATAACAGCATGCAATGGATTGAATAATTCAACAATAATATTCATGATTGAAAACAAGAGTACTAGCAATTGAACAAGGATATTAACATGAATAAATATAGAGTGTAAATATGCTATATTTCCTCCGCATACAGAGAGCGTAAATATGCTATATTTCCTCCGTATAAGATGCATCAAAATTATAGGAAGAAAGAGATCTAAATTTCTATGAGCGACTAAACGAGAGGTCCAAGTTGATTCTTTTATCCTATTCAATAATTAGTTTTGTTCAAATGCAACTATATAGAAAATATTCAGAATATACCTTTTGTAGATCGCACAATTAAACAACTATTTGCAAATCTTTCAAGATCCGCGCCTAAGATACTTCGACTAGCTTCCTTCGATCTCAATCAACGAACAAATAAACTTATAGGCCTGAATCTGAACTTTCATTGCTGATCCAGAATTTCCAGACCTCAAAACTACCCCATCGTTGTAGCAAATAGCATCAAACAACAGAGACGACTCTAATAGTGAAGACGGCAGCAGTGTAGGATCAAATAGGTGATCAAATAGGCTCTGTTGTAAGTGTCGTCGAGGGGTTTGTTGGTGTATGGATGCAAGAGAAATGAAAGCTTTGGTGGTTTAAGAATCAGAAAAGTTTGAGAAGGAATCGGAGTGGATTGTGATTAGGTCGTGGAATAAAACTTCAGGATCTTACACCTTGTAAAAGAATTATTTAGACAAATTTCTTTATAAGCAAATAATTCTCATTCAATGAATCAATTAATAGCTTAAACAATGAGTCTAGGACCCCTTATATAGACCCTTTTACAATCAAAACAAACAAATAAAATATGCTAACAAATAACAACCTAAAATTTAAATCCAATCATAACTTATTCTCCTAACAATTTATAAGAAATCCCAAACTCCATATCCATGAAACCTTCACAATCTTAATTGTCAAATCTACTGATAATAACTAATTCTGGATTTGAACTGCTTCCTCGAACAAGTGTGTATGTGATCCCCATCACCTTCCCTCTAAACTCATCTTCCAAGTACACCCTTGTCAAACTACAAGCAGTGGATGTCAGTGGCGTTTCTAATTTTACTATGAACATTTTTCCTATATAGTGTCTTTGGTTTAAGTTCTTCAAGTTGTGTAGGTCTAAATGGTTGAATCTTTGAAATTCATTTTTCCTAGACATAAACAATCATCTTTCTTGAATGCAAGTTGTTTGCATGGATTTAACTATCATCTTGTTTTGATTACAGGCTTATGGGATCGAACATTTGGTGATACCTACTAGAGATTATTGCTTCGCTCCATCACTTGGAGATATATGTAAAGCTGTTGACTTCATTTATGGTAGGCGTGTAAACTTGTTGACTTTCTCGAGTTCTTTAGACATATTTATCCTTTAAAAGCCATATGTTGTTTTCTTATTTGACTTTAGATGCTCTAAATGTTGAAATCTAAATTGTGAGCAATACTGAATCATACCTCAACTAGCGTGTTAATTTCTTCAAATAAATTTATCCCTGTTAATTAAAAATAATTTCCATGCCTTATTAGATTTGTTGCATATATTGAAACTATAGCCATATGTTGTTTTCTTGTTTGATTTGCAATTTAGATACTGTAAATTTTGATATCTAAATTGCGATCAATACTGAATGATACCTCTACTAGCGTGTCAGAAATTCCCAATTCGGATAATTATTCTTTTCCAGTAATAACAATTTTATGCCTTATTAGATTTGTTGCATATATTGAAATCTACATTGCGATTAATAACGGGTCATACACTTACTAGCAGGTATCAGTGATTTCCAGTTTCTTTTGGAAAGAAGATATTAAGAAAGAAGGTTTCTTGTTAGTACTATAACTATGAACCTTCAAAATCAAACGATTTAATTACAACTATTATTACTAATACCACTGTGCTTTTTAGTAAACCATATACCACAATCATATAAAATATAATATAATTAATATATGAGCGAGACTTTAAAAATTGAGGGCGATATATGGAAGGGACTGCCCAAAAATGGGTTTTCATTTTTATTTTTCAAGAGTACTTTTTTAACTGTGGCAATTAATAATATGAGACAATTAAATATGAATAATAGAGAGAATTGACTATAGATAATGAAAATGAACATAAATCGTATAAAGTATTGTCTTTTCATAATTTGATCCTATATTCTATAGCCATGGCCATAAATAATGAGACAATAAACTACAAATAATGGAGATAATTGACTATAAATAATGGAGTTGAATATAAATTCTTTTAAATCTTAATCTTTTCATATTCTATTCTCCTTTTTCTAACCACTCCAGATGATTTTTTTTTACTAAATACCACTGTATTTGTACTAAATCCAATATCACAACAATATCCAATATAATAACGTAGAATAGGACATGGAAGGGACTATCAAAAAAGGGTTCTTATTTTCACTTTTGACAGTTATTTAGATAGGTAGATTATAGCATTGCATTGCCGCCTTTCATATCCTCTACTTTGAGGCAAATAACTCTTTTTTCTTCTGTACACATTCTACCCTGCTAACTACTGTTTGCTAGCTGGGATTGAAATATCATGAGAACTTATTGGCTTATTGGCATCTTCTCGTGGGATTTAGTTATTTAGTTATAATCCACTAACTAAAATAGTAATTCTCACTTTATGAAGAGAACACATCTTGTGGGAAAACGACCTATGTTCATTGTAAAGCTGGCCGAGGACGGAGCACCACCATTGTCCTCTGCTACCTGGTATGTTCAAACAAAAGTTGTTATATAAAATAATACATTATCAAATTGCTATAATCGGTGAAGTTCTCTCTTAGGTACGCCATAAACAGATGACACCTGCTGCAGCATATAAGTATGTCAGATTAAGCAGGCCAAGAGTTCTTTTAGCTTCTCCTCAGTGGCAGGTGACTGTTTAAAGAATTAACAGTTAATGAAATATGAGGCTTCTTATTCTATAGCACAGTCACTCACTCTTTATGCTGTCTTGCTATTTATATGCTTGAAACTTGGTGTAGTAGTTAATAAAATCACTGCTACTTTATTTCACATGGTGGCCATTAAATGGAAAAAGAAATATACTAGAATGCAGAGGTTTTGAAAAGAAGGTAATATGGAAGCAGCCTAAAGAAATGTTTAGCTTTATTATATTACTTAAATCAATCCTATACTTTTAACAGATACTAAAAAAATCAAATGTTTAACGTTTGGCCATTAAAGGTTGCATGGACCCTGATACGGGGACACTTATACGATACGATGCGATACGGTGATATGGTAAAATCCCAAAATATAGGATACGGGGACACGGCTATATATATTATCATATAAAGATAAATAAGATATTGAACTTTTATGAAAATATTAAACAAGAAAAAATTAACAAGTCTAATATGCTATAAGTTAATAATATACTAAAAATATGTTTATACGCATATGACACGCATGGAAAATATACTATAGGGATATACGCATATGACATATATACAACGCGTCTGATACATATTGTGCAAGTGTCTTGCAAGTTTCGGTACCCGACACGTGTCGGACACAGATACGGCAACCCGTTGGAAGTGTCCGTGCAACCTTGGGCCATTTAGACCACGATCGCTTCTTTGACACTGAAAAGTTGGTTCATTTATGCACTATATCAAGCCTACACAAAATTGATGAACATAGTACGATTGCTAAGCCAAATTTTGAATAGGGATTGTTTCTGCCAACTATTTGAACCGAGGTTCATAATTGCTGATGTCAGCTTGATGGCAGCTTAGGTCATTTCATGTTGGATAACGAATGTGGGGCAACAATAGTGTCGGGACAGGATATAAATAGTTAGCTTAATAATAAATGCACATATATATGGTCTTATCATGTGTATAGAGATTAAGAACTTCCATGTCAATGTTATGTACCTAATTGCCATATGTACAAGAAAATAATATATAAATATAAGGATGTTCGATGAGATATATTTGTGTTGAGAACTAAATTTATGACACAACAAGAATCCATAAATAATGTATTACAACTTAGAAATAAAGCATCACAATGAAATAAACTAATATAACAATAACGAAACTACTCTAATTCATGCAAAAATGTCATGTTGGGAGATTCGTTATTTCAATACTGAGAAACGCTATAAACTATGTTTACCTGCATGCAGCGGTGTACAATGCTAAAAAATGGCAGGGTCTACAGTATCATGTCGAGGACACTTAAAACAATGACTTAAACTTAAAGCAATTGTTTTTAGTTTTATCTATTTTATTCATGAATACATTAAGGATTTGAGAAATTTTATGATTCACCACCCACCTCATGTCATAATCCTAGTGACATGTTCGCTTCCTCCAATTTATCATTGACTCGAGGGAAGCCTACACAGGAAACGAAGATAGCCTTAAGAATTTCATAAATAAGCGCATCTTATCTCAAAATTCTTATTCCAACATATGTGGTCCGTCATGTTTTCACAGGCTGTCCAAGAGTACTATCATCGCCTCCAAGTGAATAAAGCATGGATACCAGGTTCTCTGAACTACCCATTCGTAAAACCACCAGCAACCGTCGTGACATTTGATGGGAACCTCGTGAAATTCAATGAAACTTCTTTTGTGGTTGTATCGAAATCTGATCTGGACGGATATGAGCCTGATTGCAGAAGAAACAGAAGCAGCAGCATATGGGAGGTGAGTTTGGTGATACACCGTGTGCAGTTTGCTGGGCAAGCAGCTCTTGCAAGTCTTTCTTGCTTCTGGCAGATCCGCCGCCGCTCCACATCACCAGTGCTGATGCCTCGTAACAATAACAACACCAAGGCTAATACTACTACGTGCTCTTTGGAGGCGGACCACCTCAATTTGGGCCGCCCTTGTCATCTCATCAGTGGAGTGGTTGTAAATTTGTAATTATTAGATGCTTCTGGTGTGTTTTTCGCCATTCTTTCTTCTTTCTTTTAGCCTTTTCAAGATCATGGGCAATCATGCATTTAATAGAATGCCTGTGTCTTCGCAAAGTAATGTACTACTCCTTTCTGTAATTATGTGTGAAATGTGTATATATACAGTAATAATCTTCGCACTGTCATTTTGCTAAGAATGTAGATGTGATGTGATGATAGAACTGGTTGTTCTGCTCCAACATATAGTTCAGAGTGAGCTTCAGACAAAAAATAGCTCGACGTTTTGTTCCGTGGAGAAATTGATACGCAAGGTATTGTATTTTATTATCTGTCATTAGGGTAAGCATTCATTTAGGAAGCTTGGTTGCTGCTTTTGAAATGCATCTCCCCAATACAATCAAACTTGGTAACGTGACTATTCAAAAACCTGCAAGTCTTTATTTTTCTTTTATTCAACTTTCTGATGATAGTTAAATAAAGACTTTTTTATTGGTTGAAATTCAAAAGACTAAGCTGATGATAAGTTGCTGATGCTCTCTCGATTTTTTTCCTGGCTTTTCATGGGTGTTCAATTGTCGACCTGAAGCTATCCAAGAATCATCTGTAGAAACACATCAAATGTACCTGCCGATTGATATTGCAGGGACAAGAACTCAAATGTTTGCTGTTTGTTCGCTAGGATGTTAAAATTCTTCATGGTACGGTATGTTTTCTACAATTTCAAAACGTTTTCTACAATTTCGAAACGATTGTTAATTGTCTATATTTTGTAGGTTCAGGATTCAATTATGAGTTTCAGTATTTTACCCTCGGTAATTTTGTTTGGTTGAATAATGCATATTTGTTGTTGTTGCCAACATAAAAGTTCTCACCACGACTAATTAGGGCAAGATCATTAATTTGCATCATTGAGTGATTGTTTGAATTCTTATATCATCAACTATCAGTAGTTCTCACCACGACAAATTACGGTATGATCATTAATTTTCATCATGGTTGATTGTCTGAATTTTTATATCATCAACTATTAGTCTTATACTCCGAAACGCATCAATATATAAGTAGCATTACAATCTAAAAGATCTTGCTATGTTCAAAAGTGCTCCTGTAATTGATTATACATTTAAAAAACAATTGTTGGTTGAGGAAGAGAAACTAAGCCATGGTGCCATGTCAAAAAACATTGGAATAATCTCAGTTTCCTCGTGTTGTATTTTCAGAGACCGAGAAAGCAACCCAAAAATAGAAATCCAAATAACTTTCTTGCTTGTTAACAACTTTTAAGGTAAGAAAAGGCGGAAATTGAGAACTGCAGACACCTTATATGAGCACATTGACGCCAGGAATTACACTTCCTATGCGATACTTGCATCAAAATTCTATCCATCTTTCCTCCCGTGGTGTCTCTTACGGTCATAGTTTGAATGTGAAACATGCAATCAGACCTCAGAAGCTAAGTTTTTTGAGCGTGGAAGACCCCCGAACATAACTGAAAAGAAGGTTTAGTTTATTTTTTTCAAAATCTCCTAAAAACTCGATGGGTGTATCTCTCATGTTGTAATTTGGTTTCGTCGGCTTTTCTATTTGATTATCCTTCCTTCTCCCTACAAATATCTTTCTGAGAGTGAGACATTACGAAACAACAAGGCTAATTCATCTAAGAGTTTCAATTGACTAACAAGGCTTAATGACATTTATCTGACGTTGTGGTACTGCAAATGGACTTCATTGATTAGTAAGAATTAGTCCATGTTGCTCCCCTTCATCATCAATTTACTTAAGCAATGAGCATTGGTTCTGGAATTGACCTAGAAAATGATCAACTTACTAAGAAATAAAACAAAGATATAGTATAAATGTGTTTGAGCATCAATTTGAACAATTCAAACTAGCTTAAATATTGTTTCTAGATGAATTATTTACTCGGCTTAAGACATGAAAAAATTAATTATATACCCGGCTTAATTATCTTAAAATAATCCATAATGATAAATTAAAAGTCCTTGATCACGTTCATGAGATTCAATCGATAAAAAAAATTCATGCTGATGTAGAGTGTTTTTCATCAGCTATTGAGATGGATGCGCATGTGCTTTAGGCGTATACAGATTCCCCTTGTCTAGAGTAGGCAAAGGTTTATTGATCGTGGGGATCCAAATTTCCAGCAGCCGCGAACAAAACTGTTGTTAATTACCCTTCACTCTTGACGCGGAAAACCTCCGATTAGCGGGTCATGATGGTCATGCGAACTCAGTATGAATGTGTATGTGTATTGCGTTTAAGAACGATTTTAGTCCTAGTTTGAACATTTCGGGGGCCTCACAGAGTTTATAGGGATCCCGTTGTCTGGTCAGCGGGCTGGGAGTCAAAAAGGCTAGCAGCCTTCTTGCGGGGAATGGAGCAACGCCTCGTGGAAATTGTTTTTGAAGGAAGAAGTATTTAGAGTTTATCAGAGATTTCCCAAAAAAAAGAGAAATCGAAGTAGAAGGAAATTGCCACCCAAGTTCGGGTGGCCTCCCGCAGGGAGTCGGGAGCCCCTCCCGACTTCGGGAGGTCTCCCGAAGCGGGAGCCCCTTTTTGGGGATGTCCCGGCAGCGAGAGCCCTCCCCGAAGGGTCCTAAAGCAGGAATGCCCCTTGGGGGTCCTAAAAAGAGAAAAACTACTTTGGGGGGTTTCAAAGGCGGAAAACTTCAATTTGGGGGTTTCGGAGTTCGGGGCTCGAAGTAAGGAACCCGAAGGGTTCCAACGTTGGGGACCTGGGAGGAGTTTTCGAAACAGGGAACTCGGGCGGGGTTCCGAAAAGGGAATCCCCTTTTGTGGGATTCCAAAGCGGGAACCCTTTTGGGGGTTCCAAGGATGAATATGGGTTTACCCCGTGTTAAAGATTTGTGACTCATGATCACATGGATCTTGTAAGAGATCCGGGGTCAAGTGATGAAATCCTAGAGCTTTCATCGAATCTACATGTCCAAAGATACTTGCCCGGGGTGAAAGCCGTGGGCTTTCACCCCGAGTGCCTTTCTTCTCTCGTGTTCTTCAAGTTTGATAAAGAAAGCCTGCTTCCCTGTTTGATTTTGATTTTGGATCTTGGATTTTTGCGGTGGAGTTTTATCAAAAGAGATGGGTTCTTTTTTGAAGAGTTGTATTGAGGAAGAAAGAGATGAAGAAGATGAGAGACCCAAAAGTAACCCTCTTTCCTTTTGGAATGCTCTCTCTCTTTGAGAAAGAAGATGAAAAAGAAAGAGACTTGCATATTTTGGTCGAGGCTCAAAACCCTTGAGATTTGAGAGAATGAAAGTTGTTATCTGATTGGAAGAGATTTTACGTGTCGTAATTAAGTTCTAAAATAACTGGAATTAAGACGGCGTCGCGTGTAGCTGGCCGTGATGAGTACGGGTCGTCCGCAGGAAGATGGTACGTTTCAGGTTCTTGTTTTTATGAGTTAAGTCAAAGGTCGGAAAAGTTCGATTCTAACCTAAGTGTTATGTATATATGCAAACAAAAGCTTGTTAAGGATAGAGATATGTTAGTTTAAATTAGGAAAATCCGTACTTATTTCTTTGTGCCTCACTTGACTGTTGAAGTTAGGATAATCGGCAATAACGTGGATTAGGGTGCTTAAATACGGTATTTGCGATCGTGCGCGAAATCCGGCTTATTGACCCTTATCCATCCGTTCTTGTTTCTTGACCTTTGCTTCCGGCCAAACCAAACGCAACCGGTCACGGTTAGGAATCACCGCTATCTTGGTAGGATAGGATGCCTAACGGGGCGCTTGTGTGAGATTTGGACGGAGTTCAATTAGTAAGTTTTGGGCAAAAGAAATAAGTAAAGAAAATCTTAACTTAAACAACCTTTCTCATTCCCTAACAAGATCAACTACTCACTGTTGGGGTTCCTTAGCACGACCACTAGGTTTTTGCAAGCATCGAGTATGCAATTTTAAAAAATCTAGATTGCTAAGCTACACCATCCAATAATCGAACTAGAGAATTAGGGTTTTAAAGCATGTAAACTATCTTTACACTAAGTGAAATAGGAATATAACCTTTGTAGACCGGTCCTTCACTTCTAAAGCTCCGTGTAGTAGTCCCTTAGCTCCAACTAGTGGTGTCCCGAACTCTCCTTAGGCTCCACTAGGCGAAAGGAACGAGCTCGCTCAAAGATCTTTGAGGCCGAAGATGAGCTACCTTGAGGAATCTCTAACTCAAGCTAACTCTTCACTAATTGATAAATTAGTGAAGTAAACAAGTTATACTAAATGGCTAGTTTGGTACAAATTGATGAAATAAGAATTTTGCTCACCTTAGAATTATTTCTCTTTTTTTCACCCCACTCAAGAGCTAGAGAGCAAAGAAGGAGACGAAGAAGATGAACTAATATCAACCATTGGGTGAAAAAATATCTCATAGATATTTATAGAGACTTAACCATGGCTAAAGATAATGGTTGGGTTAATAAATATCTAGAGTAAAACAAAATTAGTAGACTAAGTCAAGATTTTTACATGCTTCCATAAGCATCCTAAACCATGCCAATTTCCATCTAATTTTGATTTATCCCTTAATAATTAAATCCCCAAATTATCTTTAGTTTGGTATGAGTCTCATACATCCATGTCCAATGTATCATCTAGCATGACACAAAAATAAACACATTAATATATATCTCATATATATTTATATGTATTTGTAGAAAAAAATTCTTAACTGAGCTAATATTAGTTAATATATATTAATTTATCAAATATATAATTATATATTAAATTGTTAAATCAACACTTGATTTAATAATTCGGCTATATCACATATAACTGACTAATATCATATAACAAATTATTGAATCAACACTTGATTCAATAATCTGGTTATATCACATATAACCTATATCGTGAGATTAGAATACTGTATCACATACACGTATTAATCTCGGTCCCGCACATATCACATATGTGTCCTACTTCGTTTCGCTTGATCTAGGAAACCTCTGTGTAGGACTCTAAAGACTCGTCAATACGCTAGCAGTAGGTAATGATCATATCGGTCATCCAAAAGGCGTCAGCGATACTAGCTGGACGTAACGGCTATCCAGGTATTGAGCGATCAGAAGATCAACAAATAAGTTTGTCCAAACTCCCGTGAATCCAGTAAGTAGCACTACCGTATAGTCCGGTCTCTTCGTCTGATATGTCGCCTATCGAGTCTGGGGGTGGTAAACGTCAGACCCCAATAACTTGATAAGTCATGTCGATATGAGGCTCATAACAGGTCGAGAAACTACTGATAACACTTACCAGTAAATCTCAGCATCAGCCCTGGCCAGGGACCTCCTGTTATAGCCAATCGAGCATAGCGCAATATCAACCCCCAATACCGAGAGAGACGAAACCCCTCCTATCGCTCATTGCCTCCATGTGACTCGGGAGTGTACCCAAAATTCACCTGTTTCCACGCTCTCATGAGTGTGGTAGGGAGGAAATCAAAGCACAATGGGAATCACACAAGACTCTATGACGATCTCGGGTCTACAGACTAACCTGTACAAGTGTCACCAGAGAACTGCTATCTGACGATAGGTATAATACCATTTAGGAGTTCTCGGCGAGTCCTGTTCGGTGTACCCATTCTCTAATGAGCACCTGTGTACAATCTTTGATGTCAAACACCAATGGATGTGGGATCATCCATTGCCCCATACAGGGTCAAGAAACGTACACACTAGTCTACTCTGGAATATCAATGCCGTGCCTCGATACTCCTACGACTAGGAACAATTAAATGATGAACTTGTGGACTACCCTGGCCCCCTAGTATGATCTGCATCATAGTCCTGGTAGTCAAGTACACATCCTAAGGGCTTTATCAATATGTGAGAGAAAGACATTATCACAATACCAGTCTACATGTTAAGATAAAGAGCAACCAGATAGCATATTATCATGTCGAGCAAGAATGTCCTCTCTATATATGTCCAAGTATCCATTATAATATACAATCATGTACAATAATGGCCTCTAGGGCATACATACAACTAATAATCTCCCACTTGCACTAAGGCCGGTTGTTGTAGTATCTCATACCCAACATCCCAAAGAGTCTCTCAAATTGTATCTGGGATATGGCCTTCATGAGTGGATCCTCCGTGTTATTCTTCGTGTCAACTCTCCTGACCTCGATCTCTCGGTGATCAACTATCTCCCGGATCAGGTGATACCGCCTCAGAATATGCCTGGATTGCTGATGGGACCTGGGTTCTTTGGCTAACGCCATTATCATAATACAAAGGTATTGGATGCTCAATGGATAGAACCACACCAAGTTAAGTTATGAACTTCTTTATCCAGACGGCCTCTTTGGCGGCATCGTTGGCAGCGATGTATTCAGCCTCCATCGTCGAGTCTGCCACGGTATCTTGCTTGGAACTCTTCCAACATACCGCCCCTCCATTGAGGGTGAAGACAAAACCCGAGACCGACTTACTGTCGTCCTTATCACTCTGGAAGATCGAATCGGTAAAAGAATCCACTTGGAGTTCACCGTTACCATACAACAAGAACATTTCTTTAGTCCTTCTCAAGTACTTAAGAATGTTCTTCACAGCTATCCAGTGATTCTCCTCAGGATCCGATTGATACCTGCTTACAACACTAAGTGCGTACGCTACATCCGGTCTAGTACATAACATCACATACATGATAGACCCGACTGCCGAAGTATAGGATATTCCTTACATGCGAGCCCTCTCCAAATCAGTCTTAGAGGACATCTCTTTAGAGAGAGCGATTCCTGAGATCTTGGGTAAATTTCCACGCTTGGAATCGTCCATACTAAATCTTTTTAGTATGGTGTCAATGTACCTGGATTGGGACAATCCCAACATCCGTTTAGATCTATCTCTATAGATCTTAATCCCCAGGATGTAGAAGGCATCACCCAGATCCTTTATGGAGAACCTTTGTGATAAGAAGATCTTGACTAAGTGTAGCATATGAACATCATTTTCTATTAAGAGTATGTCATCCACGTACAATACGAGAAAGACAGCCTTACTCTCTACAACCTTCTTGTATATACAAGGTTCATCTACGTTTTTGATGAAGTCAAACTCTTTGACTGCCACATCAAAACAGATGTTCCAACTCCGCGATGCCTGCTTTAACCCGTAGATTGATTTAAGCAGCTTGCACACCTTTTCGCTTCTCCCACTATCTACGAAGCCCTCTGGTTATGTTATGTACACGCTCTCTTCTAAATCACCATTTAGAAAAGCAGTCTTGACGTCCATCTGCCAGATTTCGTAGTCATGGTATGCAGCGATGGAAAGTAGGATCCGGATGGACTTAAGCATAGCCACTGGAGAAAAGGTTTCATCATAATCCACACCTGGTCGTTGACGAAAACCTTTTACTACAAGTCTAGATTTGAAAGTCTCAACTTTTCCATCTACACCAAGTTTCTTCTTAAAGATCCATTTGCTCCCAATGGATTTTTCCCCTTCAGGAGCAACTTCCAAAGTCCATATTTTGTTGGTGAATATGGATTCCATTTTAGATCGTATTGCATCCAGCCATTTCATATAGTCCCCACTCATGATGGCTTACTCGAAATTAGTTGGGTCATCATCTTTCATGATGCAATCCTCGCTCCCACCGTCAATGAGAAAACCGTAGTATCTTTCAGGTGGATGAGGAACCCTACTAGATCTGCGGAGTGACCGAGCTTCGTCAAGAACTATCGAATTCTCTGGTTCTACCAAATCATCAGCTGTAGTTTGTGTAGCTGGAACTTCTTCCAGTTCTACCTCATGACCACTAATTTCTTTTTCAAGGAATTCCTTTTCTAAAAAGGTGGCATGCCGAGAAACAAACATCTTTTGTTCCTCGGTGTGGTAGAAGATATACTCTCGCGAATGTTTGGGATATCCAATAAACTTACACAGAACTGACCTTGCCTCGAGCTTGTCCGGATTTTGTGTTTTCACATAAGCCGAACAACCCCATATCTTAACATAATTAAGACATGGTCTCTTTCCTTTCCATATCTCATATGGAGTGATTGACATGGATTTGGTGGGAACCATATAGAATAGGTCTGCAGCTATCTCCAGTGCATAACCCTAAAAGGACATAGGCAACTCAGCAGTACTCATCATAGAGCGCACCATATCTAATAGGGTGTGGTTTCTCGCTCCGATACACCGTTGTGCTGTGGTGTATACGGAGGAGTAAGCTGAGAGAGAATTCCATTCTCTTTTAAATAGTCACGGAATTCCGTGCTCAAGTATTCTCCTCCCCGATCTGATCGAAGGATTTTAATACTTCTACCCGTTTGGTTCTCTATTTCGTACTTATATTCCTTGAATTTCTCAAAAGCTTCAGACTTGTGTTTCAACAGGAACACATGTCCGAATCTTGAGAGATCATCGGTGAATGTAATGAAGTATGAAGAACCATTCCTGGTATGTGTAGACATAGGACCGTATACATCACTATGTATCAGTCCCAAGAGTTCAGTAGCTCTTTCTCCGTGTCCAGTAAACGGAGTTTTGGTCATTTTGCCTTTGAAACATGACTGGCAAGTTTCATAAGATGTAAATTCGAACGGGTTCAAATATCCATTCTTTTGTAACTTAGTTAGTCGTGTCGCATTGATATGACCTAGTCTACAATACCACAAGAAGAATTCGTTCATTTATGAACTTTTCCTCTTGTGTGTGTTCTGTACGTTAAGAACTGTATTTTGATTCAGAACGTATAAACCGTTACATAACGTACCAAACCTAATCAACACTTGATTTAGGAAAATGTTCATAACATTTTTCTCTACTACAAAGTTATATCCTTCTTTATCTAATAAAGAAATCAATATTAAATTGCATATCATAGATGGTACGCAATAACAGTCATTCAAGATCAATGTATTCCCATTTGGTAATACAAGGTGATATTCACCAACTGCTTTAGCTGCAACATTTGCACCATTCCCTATTTTTAGAGAAGGATCACCTTTTCTCAGTTCTCTACATTTCTTTAACCCATATAACATATTACATATGTGAGATCCTGATCCGGTATCTAATATCCAGGACGTAGAGTGTATCGAGAAACAGTTCTCGGTAACGAACACACCCGAAGAAGATGCATCACCATACTCATTTCTCGTTTGGGTGGCGTGGGAATCCGGATATTCCCCTATTTCCTGCTCAGACTTATAACAATTATAAGGTAGAGCGGAACCAATGTTCCCCAGCTCAGTATAACAAGTGGGTTGGTCAATACATTAATATTATTATCTTGATTAAGGCGTGTCATGGTCGCTACCTGGAGAGAGAGAAGAAAACACTTTAGCGTATGCTCTTGCAAAATTAGATTGGTTATTATCTTATCTAATCGGGATGGCTCCCACTGTTTTTATCAAATCTTCCTTCAAACCCTAAAAGGTAAGACTAGCCGGGATTAATTACACCCTACATGTTCGCTAACCGGTCAGCCACGCCAATGTCGGTACTTTGAGGGAGGTTTGAGAGCCTCCTGATTCGCGTCGACTCGCAGAGAAACCAGTGTCTTCGTGGGAAATTCTCGATTCGTTTCAACACCAGGGAAACAAATATCCTTGGCAAATACCTCAATTCAGGGAAACAAGCGTCCTTGATGAGAGCCTCCTGATTCGCGTCGACTCGCAGAGAAACCAGTGTCTCCGTGGGAAATTCTCGATTCGTTTCAACACCAGGGAAACAAATATCCTTGGCAAATACCTCAATTCAGGGAAACGAGCATCCTTGATGAGAGCCTCCTGATTCGCGTCGACTCGCAGAGAAACCAGTGTCTCCGTGGGAAATTCTCGATTCGTTTCAACACCAGGGAAACAAAAATCCTTGGCAAATACCTCAATTCAGGGAAACAAGCATCCTTGATGAGAACCTCCTGATTCGCGTCGACTCGCAGAGAAACCAGTGTCTCCGTGGGAAATTCTCGATTCGTTTCAACACCAGGGAAACAAATATCCTTGGCAAATACCTCAATTCAGGGAAACAAGCATCCTTGATGAGAGCCTCCTAATTCGCGTCGACTCGCGGAGAAACCAATATCTCCGTGGGAAATTCTCGATTCGTTTCAACACCAGGGAAACAAATATCCTTGGAAAATACCTCAATTCAGGGAAACAAGCGTCCTTGATGAGAGCCTCTTGATTCGCGTCGACTCGCAGAGAAACCAGTGTCTCCGCGGGAAATTCTCAATTCGTTTCAACACCAGGGAAACAAATATCCTTGGCAAATACCTCAATTCAGGTAAATAAGCGTCCTTGATGAGAGCCTCCTGATTCGCGTCAACTCGCAGAGAAACCAGTGTCTCCGTGGGAAATTCTCGATTCGTTTCAACACCACGGAAACAAATATCCTTGGCAAATACCTCAATTCAAGGAAACAAGCGTCCTTGATGAGAGCCTCCTGATTCGCGTCGACTCGCAGAGAAACCAGTGTCTCCGCGGGAAATTCTCGATTCGTTTCAACACCAGGGAAACAAATATCCTTGGCAAATATCTCAATTCAGGGAAACAAGCGTCCTTGATGAGAGCCTCCTGATTCGCGTCGGCTCGCAGAGAAACCAGTGTCTCCGCGGGAAATTCCCGATTCGTCTCAACTTGCAAGATGAAGCCTCAGGCAGCAGGGATTAAAAACTTGTTTCCTGAACAATGGGACCCTGCAAGTCGGTCTAAAACGGTCTCTTGCGTACTATTCACGGGTCTCACTCTCCAAAGTCGAATTTCGACAAGGAGGGAAACAACCGCTTACGGGTCCTCTCGACTCGTAAGAGGGAAAAATTCTCTTATAAGATCCTTACGACTTATAAGATAAAACGCGCTTAGGAATCCTCACAATTCCTAACGAGAAAATACACCTACGAGATCCTCTCGATCCGTAGGGAGAAAAGTCTCTATGAGACCCTCACGGCTCATAGAGTTGAAAAGTCTTAGGCGGCAGATCTGAACCTGCGGCCTAAGCCATCGCTATCTCTTGAAAAATCTAGACGCTTACTCTATTATCGGTCAAATGTGTTTATCAAGACAGCATGCAAATAATAAGAGAAAGGAAAAAGCAAAGAAATAGTACAAGACATTGCAAAGGAAAATGTGTATCTTTATTGAATGTAATCAAGTACAAGGTGAAGCGTACAAAAGAATAAAGAATGGGTACATATTATTTAAAAAGAAAAATTTTACAAGTATCTAGATACAAAGGGAATTACTGGGAAGGAAGCATTTTGCATAGCTCTAGCAATTGTTCGCGCACTTCCTTCCCCACTTTCTCCTGATCGGCCACCACCGCCAGCTCCGCCTCCACTTGGGCCTGTTGCTGCAAGATAGATGCAAGCTGCTCCCTGACGGCCTGATGAGCAGCTTCACGGCTTGGGGTGTCACGCTCGGCTACATCAAGCTTTCGCTTCAAGTTTAGCCCATGAGAGATGCGCTCCAGGAGACCCTCAAAGATAGCCTTCACTTGAGCAGCATTCGCCTCAACCTCAGCACGCAGACGAGCCGTCTCGCTCGAGGTCTCTTGGCATTCCCTCAGCCTTAAAGCTGCTTCTTGTTCCAAGTGGTGGACGTAAGAAGCGCTTTCCTCGATCCATGCTGCTCTTTCATTGCTCGCGGCTAAAGTCTCGGGGGCGGGACGCATCGACTCCAGCTGATGCAGGCGAGCCTCGATCTCCCTACAATGGTTAACCCAAGATGCGATGATGCCCTCGTCATGGAAATTCATGAGTATCACCAGCATCGGGTTAACCGCCGTAGCGAAATCCGCAGCAGACGTAGGGGTCTCGACGTCGAGCTCCTCAATGCAGTCGCTCAACATACGCAAACTGTTCGCGGCGCCTTTCGAAGATGGACGTCTCAGGTGAGGACCTGCCGGCATTGTGATGCGAGGCTCGAAGGACGCCGAGACCGGAACGACAGCTGAAAAGAAACAAGATGTGATCAGATAACAGTTCAAGAAATAAAAAAAAGGGGGAGTTATCAATGTAATAGTCGTTGTACCAACTGAGGAAGGTGGCAAGGCCGGAAGGGTCGGTGGCGCAGCCGATCTTTCATCCCCTCCTTCGATTTGTAGCACTGCAGTAGGGACGTGAAAAAAAGTTAGAAGTAATTCCATCAATGAAAAAGAAAGATATCAATGGAAATCATACTCACCAGCGCCACCAGAGGAAGAAGCGAGTTCAGATGAGAAGGAGAAGTGTGGGAGCAACACTTGATAAAGATGGTCAAAAAGCACTCCTGAAAGGCACAACAGTATGACTTTAGTACACAAATTATACGTCTGAAAGATAAGATTAATAAGTTGCAAACCATACCTTCCAACATCTTCGATGGTATGAGAGAAGGCTGAGAGGTGACCACCGCCAAGGCAGTAGTTGAAGGCGCTCCCTCGAGCAATGGGGCATCGGCACTGGTTGCACCTGCGTTACGAACAAATATGAACTTGTCAGAAAGGATTGTAAGATAAAGAGGACAGTAACTTGGGATTTACCTGATGAGCTGCCGGCCGAAACGGAGGCGACTCCCTCCTCCATCGACATGAGGCCACCGCCCGTGGCCTCATCACCCGACTCAATGGGGACCGTTGTCGTGCTCGCAAGGCCGGGAGACGGCGGAGGGCCATAGGCGGGGAGGGCTATGACCGGAGCATTGCCAGATTCCTGAGAAAGAGCGGTTGGCTCGTCCTCAGGAATCATGTCTACCTCACCCGCTACTCCCTCGGGCTCAGCAGTCACGATTGTCTCGTCCACCGTCACCACGAGGTCATCGGCCTTAGGCACTCCGCCCGCTGCTACCTCGGGCTCAGCAACAACCGCTTGCTCAGGCATAGTGGACATGACCAGTTCGTCAGCCACTATCTCGGGCCCAGCAATCCCAGTTGAGTCATCCGCCACAGCCTCAGGCTCGACCAATGCCTCTTCCCTTAGCCCCTCAGGTTCGACAGTCTCCGCCTCCCCCTCGGTTGGGCTTGGCCCTACAAGATATAATATATAAGAACCGACGGCTTTATAATTCTTACAACAAAATTCTGAAAGAAGTATTACCTGAGGTGGACTTGTCGTTAGCCTCCCTATTGGCGCGGATCGCCTGTCTATGAGCTATAGACAGGGCGACCGGGGGCTCTTCTGACGGGGTGTCGGCACGAGGAACGATGCTTAGGCCCGCTCCAATGGCCAAGGCAGGCCTGCGTGCCTTTGCTTCGCGCCTCGACCACTTCCTTTCCTCCCGGGCTGTCGCGATGGACCTCTTTGACGCTTCCTTCATCGAAGCGTCGTCGTCCTCATTCAGAGATGCCTCCAGAGCCTTTAAGGCATCTCTCATAGGCTCTTCAAGAGGACCTCCTGTGGTAGCCCAGAGGAAGCAGGAACATCGACAGCTGGCGGAACATTTGCGTCACTTGGCGGGAACGGCATTGAGGTTTCTGCGATAAAAGGGAGAGGTTAGATTGACCATAACACAAGGAAAATGAAAACTTGATGAATTGAAACTTACTAAGGCCTAAAGACGCTCTAAGGCGTTCCTCCTCTTGGAAGGTCTCGAGGGAAGCGGCAATGGCTTCTTCAGTGGTGATGCCTGTTGGAAGAAAAGAAGGAAAAATATTAGTCAAAGGCAATAATAAAGATATAATGTAATAGAAAATGCGACTAGTGATTACCTGATTCCGCAATCTTAGCCAGCCATGCGTCACGCCTTGCCAACCACGCTGAAGTTTCGAGGGCGGCCTCCAAGTCTGTGTCATCCGGCGGCATGACTAATCCCTTGTTAGTCCCATATTCACTCAGGCCCTCGCCATAGGGAGCGTGGGGTTCCTGACCGAACACGACGTCTGCAGCGAAGAGCGACTTCTTTTTCTTCTACCCGCCAACCCTAGGTGCACGCGGGATCGACTTACGCTTAGCAGCCACCTTGGGACGGCGGGTCCTGATGTCCGCACCCACGCTAGACTCCGGCGAGGCTACAACCACTGTCTCCACTGGAGCACAGGGCGCTGGGGGTGCATCCGCAATATCGGGGAGCGGCAATCCGTGCGGAGGACTTTGCGCACGCGGTGGCCTGGCTTTAGCATCTTTTAGAGGGGCAACTACTGGGGTCCTTGGCACTAAAGGAGCATTGCGGTCGCTACCTGGAGGCGCACCCTTACGGTCGACCAGCAATCGCCTTTCCTCCTTTATAACGGCTCCCGTCGAATGACTGTACCATTCTGTATATACCCTAAGGAGTCGTGGGGCGCAAGCCGGCTCGCTGATAAAGAAGTGGGAGCCCGTGTTTAGACGTATGAAATGATGCAGCGCGCTCTCCATCCCTTCTTCGGTCGCAGCAGGTTCCGATAAGAAAGCCTCCAGCGGTACCCCTTGATTGTAGCTCAGCTGTTGGGCGAAACGATGCGGGTTATATCTCATGAAAATCGCCGCCCCGTTCTGCCTAAACACCAAGAAGCCCGGTCTGATAGAATATAAGTGGAGGGTCTCCCGGGCCGTCAAAACTGAAGCTCCATCCTTGAAAGTGTCTTGCAATGGCCGCACTGCAGTGGTAGACGCCTTTCCAATAGTCAACACCTGTCGACGAAAGACACACCGTCTCCAACGGTGTGGGGGCGAAGGAGTAAACCCCTGGCATTTCGTGGCGATGGACTCACAATTGATGCGCCAATCAACTGTATGATGCGAGGGAAGATGCACCTGTCGTAGAACGATGGCCTTTTATGCATGCCAAAAACACCCGATGTGTGTAGCTCGAGCCACGATACGAAGTAGTGCATCGGGAAGATCACGTGCAGCACCCCAGGCTCATTAGCATCCGCCGCTCGACTAAGACCGTGATACAAGTGTGCCAAGCCGGCTATCCCAACGGCCACTTTTACCCCGATGGTCATCCGGTGAGCAGGGTAAAAGACAGAGGGCCGCATATGGCGAGAATGCATTGGGAGCGCAAACCAACTCAGCCATAGCCCAAGAAATCCTAAGAAGAAGGCCTCCTCGTCCATCCCAGGAGCCGCAACTTCCGCAAAAGACATAGCCGGAGAGTTAGGAAGGAAAAACCCTTTTGGTCTATTTCCTTCGCCGGTAGGTTATCCAAACCTAGATCGAAAGGGTCCTCGAGGGTGGCGAACTTGGAAGCTTCTGCCGAAAGGGCGCTTGGGTGAATGAACCGGGCAATGAAATCCTCAAAACTAACTCCGCGGCTCTCACGCTCAATGAAAAGGGCCTCGTAGATGTTCAACACCTTGATCAGACTTGAGAATTGGTGTTGAACAGCATTCTCCGGCGTGAGGCCCCTTACCGCCGGCTTGGCACCGAAGACATACTCGTCTGTCGGAAGCAACTCCTTATAGTGCTCCCCTATAACCGGTAAACCGGAGACCTCTGTGAATTCCTCCAGAGAAATTGACACTTCCCGATCCATTGCAAGGAAAGTGTGAGTGGGAATGTTCCACTGCTCCAAGAAAGCCTTGAACCACCAGGTGGGAAGCGTGGGATACTGGAAGAGGGAGACGTAGACCGCAGTGTACAACCCTAATCTTATCAACTGCGACTTCTTCGCCGACAGTATATACCGAGCCCACGACAGGTAGCCGATCGGGTGGCGGGGGATCAGGCCTATGTTGTATGATTGCCCCAAGGTCTCGCCTCGCCTTGACGGATACGGCGTCCCAGGATATCCAAAACCATAGGACGCTGGACCGGGATTGCATCTATGCCGGATGAAGAAAGCCCTTCGATGTCCAATCAACCATCTCCACGGCATACTGCACCGGGGGTGGGCTGGCGTAGTGGATCGCCGTGATAGGTTCTGACGGTACTGCGCATGTGAAGCTCTGTCGACCCATAATAATTTGATTGTACCACGACCCCCAAAGGTGGAGACTCTTATATTCCAGGTCGTGGTCCCTGATCATATCCAGGACTTCATGGTCCAAGGGCACTTCGGGAAATCCCTCCTCCGAACGAGCAAACGGGAATGAGGTGTCGAGAGACATGGTCGCTGCAAGGGAATAAAAGTAGCCGTTAGTGTTGCAACTCCAATGCTTGGCGTTTAAAATTTTCTTTTAATTAATTAATTAATTAAATTAAAATTAAATAGTTACACCACATAGCAGTGTAGTGGGTAGGAGACCAAGGGGGACCCAAAAAATCTGGACGACAATACGTCAGTTAATAAGACAACCCCATCATTGGATGAGATTGTCGGTTGGTCCCCAAGAAAATATTCCCATTAATAATAAAAAAAATCCCTAAAGACAAGGAGAAAATCTCCTCTTTCAGAGCGAAGCTCTGTCACAGAGTGACACTTGTCAAACTCTGGTCTCAGGAGAATGAGATTCCTTAAAAGAGCCTAGCTCTGTGATGATGATGAGAAAATTTATTTAAATTCCTAAAGAAATTAAAAATTTTGAAGACTCTTAGGAGTTCTTCACTTTTAGATCAAAAAGATCTATTTTTGATCCATGAGCAGAGCTCTGCTCATGGGTTAAAACCCATGAACAAGATCTCTGTAAATCTATGGATTCGTGAGAGCAAAGCTCTGTTGGTGAAACCCCAAAGGGGACTTTTTTAGATCAGAAGATCTATGAGAGCAAAGCTCTGTTGGTTAATTAAAATTAATTTAATCCAAGATTAATTTTACCTAAAGTTTTCTAACTTGGAAAATAAGAGCAAAGCTCTAAAGTTCTGGAAACAAGAGCAAAACTCTGAAGTTCTTAAGCAAGAGCAAAGCTCTGTAAATCAAAAATCTAGAAAATGGTGAAGTTTTTCTAAAGGGCCAGAGGTCCTATTTATAAGGCGCTTGCGCCCCTTCAGCTCACCCGTTGATCTAACGGCCAAGATCTTGCCACCGCTGCACTCACGTGCGCGCCACGTGAGCGCAACGGTGGGGGGGCATTTGTTTCCCCCAATCAGAGCAAATCTCTGTTTGAATTTCAAAATTCAAAATTCGAAGCAACGCTTCAGATTCGTTGCGCTGCGCGCAACGCGCCACGTATCAAAAGCTGATACATCAGCGCAGCGCCCAAGGCAGCGTGCCCAATCAGAGCAAAGCTCTATTTAAAACAAAATTAAAGGAAGCAACATTTCAGTTGCGCAAGCGCTGCGTTGCGCGACACGTGTCAGCGCAGTTGCGCTGCTTGACACGTGTCACGCGCTGGGGCGTTTGCGCCAAACAGAATTAAATTCGAGTAAGATTTTTCTGTTCTTGTTAAAACAAGAAGATTGCCTTCTGTAAAACAGAAGCCCTTGGATCAAAGATCCAACGGTGGGGAAAATTCCCCAAATCACTCAGAGAAAGATCTCTTTAACAAATTTATGGGCACTATATAAAGGCCCCTAGACTCCAGATCAAAGAAATCAACATTGTGAGAAATCAAGAACTTCAAACAGAAAGAATTCTGAAGAAATTTCAAGAAGAAAAAGGTAAAAACCTTTAAGATAGAAGAATTTCTTCTAGTAGATCATTTATCTAAGAACAAGATCAATGATCTTCAATAAAAAACAAATAAAAATAGTGCTTTGCACTTATGAACCATTGGTTCTCTAAGATTAAGAAATCAAACATTGCTTTGCACTTTTTTTTATGAACCATTGGTTCTGGAATCTAAAAGAATCTCAAGTTAATAGTGCCTTGCACTTGCAAAACTGTACTGTTGCGCTCTTGGGTTGGCGCAAGCCACCAGAGAGCGCCACGTGTCAGCAGCGCAGTGCACTGCGCTTGCATGACACGTGTCATCACCACAAGCGCTTGCGCTCTTTGATTGGCGCAAAACGCCTGACAAATGCAATGCATTTCTTTTGTTAAAGGGCCAGACCCAAATCAAAAAGACCTAGTAGGCCAAAATAAATTGCAAAGTAATAAAAGGGCAGAGCCAAAGTAAAATTGATGCTCTGCATCATTTATAAAGGGCAAAGCCCAAGTAAAATTGATACTCTGCATCATTTATAAATGGGCAGAGCCCAAAACAAATTGATGCTCTGCATCCTTTATGGGCAGAGCCCAAACAAAAATAAAAAGTAATGCAATGCATTATTTAAATGTGGACAAAGCCCTAGCACAGGTCTAATAGACCAAAAATAAATAAAAGCGTTGAATATTTTTCAACTGGACTTAGCCGAATCATGGTCGTAAGTCCTCAAATTAAATTGACTGAGCACAGCTGCTCTCTTAAATCAATTTACGACCGGTTCGAGGGTACATCTCCGAACTCCTTTGACTCTTTTCATTGTAATCCTTCAACGACGTCAGAGAGGTGATGGGTCCCGACAACCACACATCAACACGGACTGTGGGGTCCTTAAACTCATGGACTTAAGCGTCCTTAAACTAAAAGACGGATTGTGGGATCCTTAAACCCGCGGACTTATGCGTCCTTAAACTAAAACACGGACTGTGGGGTCCTTAAACCCACGGACTTAAGCGTCCTTAAACTACCAATGGACCACCATGTCCCTAAACTGGAATATGGACCACCATGTCCCTAAACTGGAATATGGACCGCAATGTCCTTAAACTACCTATGGACCACCATGTCCCTAAACTGGAATATGGACCGCAATGTCCTTAAACTACCTATGGACCACTATGTCCCTAAACTGGAACAATAGAGCCCCCAAATGCTCTTTTGTCGGATCCAAACGATCCCGTTAAGTTGATCTTAGTCTCAAATCAGACTAACGTATTCTTAACGAACGTTTAAGTTGATCTTAGCCTCAATATGGCTAACGTATCCTTAAACTAAAACACCAAACCCAAATCTAAGTAAATACGGATTTGGACTAATCCACGTCCTACGGGTGACGACATAAATTAGTCTCCGTATACAATCCACGGGCAACCACAAACAAAACAAACACCCACGACACGAAGTGACCATCTGGAGAAGGAGAAAGTTGTTACCGCGATGCGGTAGCGTAATTAACTGCAGGGGCTTGCGCCTGCAGGGAAGAGCGTCCCCACAATCAAAAACCCCTCTAACGAGGGGGGATCTGACGAAGTCTGCTACATCGGCCGCATCCGTCTAAACCTCCGATACACGGTGCCATAAATCAACTTGGCATCTTCGGAGATGTGTACGGATAAAACCAAATAGCATCTGCCCCGAATCTCAGGCAAGACAGTCCGTCTTGCGCCGTCTTTCGGAGGGGAACACGTATCATATGTCATAATCGGAGAAGAAAAGGTTCCTGCAGGTGTTACATGATTTGAAAGTTCCCACAGGTTTCTCAGAATCATTTATCAAGAAAATAAAGATTCTGAAAGGTAAGATTGATAGGCTGAAAAGTCATGATCACCATATTATTATGGAGCACCTTCTCCCATTAGCCCTCAGGACTTCTCTTGCCTAATCGGTTGGTCTAGTAATCAACCTTTGTTGCTTTTTTATAGAATTGTGCGCTAAAACCTTGGATGTTATAACGCTGGAGAATCTAGAAAATTCTATTTCATTGATACTTTGTAAATTTGAGTGTATTTTCCCACCATCGTTCTTCGATATCATAATACACCTGACGGTTCATCTTGCAACCGAGGCTAAGTTTGCCGGACAGGTACAATATCGATGGATGTATCCCGTCGAAAGGTACGTTGAATTTTTCATTTCATGAATTTTGTAAAATTATTGTTGTCTTATATGCCCGTATTAATTTATTTAACATATTTTTCGTTAGCTACCTCTACACTCTAAAAAAGTATATACGCAATAGAAATCGACCAGAGGGTTTTATCATGCAAGGTTATCTTCCAGATGAAATAACCACATTTGTTCCCGCTATCTGGACGAGAATATTGAAACGAAACTTAACCGGTCTCGGAGAATTCAGGATGGGCCATATAGTAAAGCTGATTATAAGAGAGTAGACCCTATATTTATCAACAAAATATATCGGTTTATCCTCCTCAATAGCGTATGTCTTGAAGAAATCAGAGAGTAAATTTTTTGGATTAATTGTTATATTTGTGTGTGTGTGTGTGTGTGAAATGATATAATATTAATATCATAATTTATTGTTGATAACAAAATTCATATTGATGAGGTGCGTGAGGGGCATCCTGATTGGAATGATGAACGATTGGAAAAATATCATCAGGATAATTTTTGCGATTGGGTTGTAGATCATGTAAGTTGTTCGAACAATATGTTATTGCTATCAGTCTTAATCTAAACTTATATCGTTATGTATTTGCCGTAAAAAAAAAAATTGTCAGATCTACAATCCGAACTTGTTTGCATCATTAGGGAGAGATTCAAGATATTTAGCTCAGTTTTCTAGCATAGAGGTTGCATACTATAAAGGATTCGGTGTCCTTGAATACAAATTTTAAATTAAGGATATAGAAACATCTCGAACCACTCAGAATAATGGGATTGCGACCGTAGGATCGGATGGTGTGATTTATTATGGTTACTTAAATTGCATACTTGGCATCTAATATCCCGGACGATCAGAACCGTTTTATATATTTCAGTGTATTTGGTACGATACACAAACGGATACGGATAAGTGGAGAATCAATCTCGGGACTTGGAAAGATGAATATGGATTGACTAGTGTGAACACACTTCGATTTTACGGTCAGGACGATCCATTTATCTTTCCGCAACAAGCGTTTCAAGTATACTACTCACAGTGCTTGGAGCGTCCGGGATAGAGTGTCATATGCCGTTGGAACCCCAGGGATGTTTACGAAGTCCTAAAATTCGAGAATCGTATAGAGGACAGCGATAAGGATGAAGAAGAGAGAAGACTTAGAGTGCTCCGACCATCTGTTTCCAAAGACGGGTTGTCTTCGGCTGATCGTGAAGTTACGTGGGTTAGGAATAATATCGATGATGAAATCTAAGTATATATGTCTAATACATCTACGAAACAAAAAAAGTTATCAGTAATGTTGTCACGCCCCGCTTCCCAAAATACGGAATACGAGGGGTAGACAAGGCCAGCAATGCTCCTACGGTCAAGGAAATGTCCTGCCGTAGTCACACTTCGGCTTCTAGTTTTTCATGGTAAACAGTAAATGATGCGCAGGTAATGAGAAATGCAGCAACTGAAAGGTACAATGTAAAGACTGACCTGAAGAGGAATAAACGAATGTAACTCGGAATGGCAAGTCAAGAAGTCTGTGATGCACTGGTCCAGGCTAAGTCTTCTCCTCACACTGAGCATGCATACTCAGGTCGTCAGAGCGACACAATAGCAATATAATATATATAAAATCAAGTAATAGTTCTAACAGTAGTAATAGATATGAATAACAGTAAATCAATGACAGCATGAATATGAATGTGCAGTAATCGATGCAGCGGAGCAGTAAAGTTGTCACGAATGTCAACACAGTATATAAGGTATATAAATGCCAGTATCCCTATCAGTCTCTAAGTCTCACTGTACGGGTCACTAAGCCTATCGTCAGTCCAAGTGTGAGAGTCAACCACTCGTGAGTGTCCTCCACCCAAGGGTAGAACCCAAGGGCAAGGGACCACGGGCCCAACATGTAACATGTATATCACGGTGTATATCACATACCCTGTAAATCTCCATATATCTCCCTAAATATATAAGCCGGCATGGGACTCCCGAGATTCTGTTGAACTCACACTTAAACTACCCCACACCCCGTGGTCTACATCAAACGCTAACCATAACCCTAAATACTAATCGATCCGTGACAAGTCTGCGCGAGAACTGGAGGCAGGACCTCCATCAAGCACGTCCCGACTAATACCTAAGATAAATGGAAGTGTCGGATGCCTTATCTGTGACACCCGTGCAAGCGCTTCCATAAGTGTCCCATACCACTTATAGTCACACGTACACGCATCCCACAGACGTCGACAATGCAATAGAATAATAGGGTCACTGATTGTGTACAAGTACGTATCACTTTCACTTAATCACGGATACACGAACACTGGCGTACTTGCCACAATCATCACTAGAATCTAACACTGGGTAAATGCACGATATCACTAGGTTATCACTATAATGATATGGTTATGATATGATGCGTGAACAGTATATAAGCACAATTAAGGTGTCACAAGAACAGTATTTTATCACTTGCACGATTTATCATGAAACATACATATATAATTTAGCGAAACGATAAACAGGTAGTAATTAGTATGTTCAGTTGTCCATCCATCAAATTTGGTTTCAAGCCAATCGGGTTCCAGGGTCTTTAATTATAACCACTTCATTTTAAGCGCTCGCGGCTGGAAATCCAATTTCAGAATCAGAAGTCCATTTCGCAACATATTTTGATCCCATTTGGGATCAGAATTTAGCGACGCTACAGTTAGATGAATTCTAGGGTTTTCAGTAAGTTTTTCAACGCAATAGACGGATCTTCGATCACGTCTGTACGTCAGGAGTTATACAGTATTCAATACTAATATGTCAGTTCTGATTCTATTGGGACTGTTATGCGTCCCGATCTTTTAAATTATAGAATAAATAACAAATGGTAACGAAACAGAATGAAATCAATTGCATTGTCTATATAACAGATTTATCTATAATAACCAGCAGAGTTCCGCAATATACGAGTTAAGGAGATCCTGTGGTACCCAATACGGAACAGCAAGCAACGACTGGAGTCGCTCTGGACTGCAGTCCAAGGTCGCACTCCGATCCAATTATCGTCATAATTTAAGTACAGGAATACCAGGAAACCAGTATAGGGTTAAAGTTCGTCGAGTCGTCTTCGATTTGAGCCCTCGAACGCACCATTCTAGTGTGTATATGATTTATGGTGAATTTAACGGTTTTCAGGTACAATAAAATTTCAGCTTTACGATTAAACTTGGGGGTAGTTGTTTTAGTCGTTAACGGTCATATTTTCCAGCGAAATTTGCACACGTTATCCATCCCTACAAGGGCCAATGCAATATATCCAGTTCCGTCAAATGTGATAATGATTTTCTAAGAGGACAAGCATCGAACAGTTTTGTTGCAATATTTAACATAAGGCAAAACATGGGATATATCTACGATTTTAATTTGTAAACTAATAATAAATAGCATGTAGCAAGTGGGGACTTGCCTGGAGACGTTGGGGCACATGGCAGCGACACGACACACGTGCAGCACGGCAGTGACACACGCGCGAGCGGCAACGTCAAGATTTGGCCTCGGCTTGAACTGGTTGGCACGGGCTTGGTTCGAACTAGAGGGGGTTGTTGCGAGCTCAGGCGGTGTCGGGGCTAGGGATCGCTGATGCTGTCGAGGCCGACGGAGAGAGATTGCTGAGGGAGAGAGGAAGTGTGTGTATGCAGAGAGAGAGAGAGAGTTAGAGAGAGAGTGTGAAAGAGACAGAGGGAGTGAGAGATAGCTGAGAGAGAGTTAGAGATAGAGAGTGGAAGAGAGGGATAGAGTGAGAGGTGTAGAGGTAGGGGGAGAGTGATGGAGGGAGAGAGAGAGAGAGATTGAGGCTTGAGAGGGAGACAGAGAGAGGGGTGTAAAGAGAGAGAGAGAAAGAGAGAGCCAGCGAGAGAATTAGAGATGTTGCAGAGGGGGTCGAGTTGGGTTGTCGCTGTGGCCGGAGGTGGCTCGCGAGGGGTGGTCGGGAATGGAGGTTGTAGGTGAGAAAGTTGGGGAAAGGTGGCGACGATGATGATGATGATGATCGTCGGGAAGGAGCTCGAAGCTCGGAGGTGAAAGGCAGCGTCGGGTGTGCAGGTGAGGTGGGAAGGAGGGACTCGGGGTTCTAGGTTGGTGGAGGAAGATGGAGGAGGGTTCTGTAGGTGGGGGAGAAGCGAGGGATGATGAATGAGGGGTCGACGAGGAGGTTCGCCGTCGTCGGAGGGAAACGAGTGCAGTGGGTTTCCGCGATGGTTTGAGAGAGAGAGGAATGAGGGAAGACGAGAGGAGAACATTGAGGGGATCGCGAGTGGTAACGTCGCACGACGTGGGCATGGGCGTGGGCGCGAGCGGAGGAAGTGGGCGTGAGCTGCGGCGGAGGGAAAGGGTCGCGAATTGAAGTTATCGTTGGGGAAGAAGAAAGGGAATAGAGCGGGTCGGGTCAGGGCGCGGGTGCGGGTTGGGCTTGGAGGGTTTTGGGCCGAAGGAAAAAGATTTAGTAAAAAAATATAAGGGAATGGGCGCGGTGAGGGGAAGTGGGCTCGGGGAGTTGGGCCTAGCATTTGGGCTGCGGGATTTATTAGAATTGAGGGAAAGATTTAGAGGGTCGGGCTCTAAAGAAATAGAATTGGGCTGAGTTATGAAAATAAAAAGGGATTTGTGAATGAAAAAGAGTGAGGGTCGGGCCTAAGGATTTAAAACAAATGGCTGAGTGAAATTAGTTAGGTTTTAGGGTTTAGTTTTGAATAAATAAAAAGAAATGGGACTTTAAAATAAATAAATAATTATATAAAAATAAATAAAATTATAAATAGAATAATTAAAATTATAAATAAGAATAAATAGAATCCTAGAGTAACAACATATAGATTTTGGTATAAAAGGGCTGGGTATTACAAATGTTATATTATTACTTCACATTTCTACGATCTATACATATATTTCATGCATATGTAATGATTGTACTCTTATCTAGGTCTGATGACGACGCCCGGAGCAGCGAGGGGCGGCAGGAGCACCAGCCGCAGCAGAGGCAGAGCAGTTCTGTCGTTCGGGGAGCTGCATAGGGAGCTCCAGAGGACTGGTCTTGCATCCCGATCCGTATCCCCTTCGGATAACTCTGTAACATTTCAAAAAAATAAAATATTATTTTTAGGAATTTTTATAATTAAATAATATTATATTGAATATTTTAATATTTCGGTATAATTAAATACCGATAAATTGGGAAAAAATTTGGAAAATTACTAAAAGAGGGTGTTTTATGTGAATTATGCAATTTTTAAGTTTTTATGTTTAATTATATGCTAATATAGTGCTAATCGCGTTTAAGCCTTGTTCCCCTCCGAATCACGGAGACGCGACCGCGCAGGTCCGTCTTGCCTGAAATTTGGGGCAGATGCTAATTGGTGCTATCCGTCCACCTCTCCGAAGATGCCAAGTTGATTTATGGCACCGTGTATCGAAGGTTTAAACGAATGCGACCGATGTAGCAGACTTCGTCAGATTCCCTCTTGTTTGAGGGGTTTTTGATTGTGGGGACGCTCTTCCCTGCAGGCGTAAGCCCCTGCAGTTAATTACGCTACCGCATTGTGGTAACAACTTTCTCTTTCTCCAGATGGTCACTTCGTGTCATGGGTGTTTGTTTTGTGTTCGGTTGCCCGTGGATTGTATACGGAGACTAAGTTATGCTGTCGCACGTAGGACGTGGATTAGTCCAAATCCGTATCTTTCTTAGATTTGGGTTTGGGGGGTGTTTAAGGATACGTTAGCCTTATTTGAGGCTAAGATCAACTTAAACGTTCGTTAAGGACATGCTAGTCTAATTTCAGACTAAGATCAACTTAACGGGATCGTTTAGATCCGACAAGAGAGCGATTGGGCTCAATGATATTGCGGTCGATAAGTAGTTTAAGGACATTGCGGTCCAATGTTAGTTTTAAGACATCGCGGTCAAGGTTAAGGACGTCATAGTCCATGAGATTAAGGACCTCACAGTCCGGTATTAGTTTTAAGATATCACGGTCGAGGTTAAGGACATCATAGTCCGGTATTAGTTTTAAGACATCACGGTCGTGGTTAAGGATGTCATAGTCCATGAGTTTAAGGACCCCACAGTCCGTAGCAGTGTGTGGTTGTTGGGACCCGTCACCTCTCTAATGACGTTGAAGGATTACAACGACGGATGTCAGAGGAGCGAAGAGATGTTCCCTCGAACCGGGTGTAAATTGAGTGGAAGAGCAGATGTGCTCGGTTCAATTTATATTGAGAACTTATGGCCAGAATTGGGCTAAGTCCAGTTGAAAAATGTTTAACATTTTATTCATGTTCTGCCTATTAGGCTTTTACTTGGGCTCTGCCCTTTTTTAATAATGCATAGCATTGGGCTCTGCATAGCATTAGGCTCTGTAATTAAATGCATAGCATTTATATTTGGCCTGTTATACCTTTACTTGGGCTCTGCCCTTTTTAATAATGCATAGCATTTATAGTGATCTGATAGTGCGCCACGTGGCTTGTCAGGCGCTTTGCGCCAATCAAAGAGCGCAATACGCTAGCGCATGCGGAGGTGACACGTGTCACGCTCTGCGCTATGCGCAAGTCTGTTAGCGCACTGCGCTTTCTGAGTGCGTTGCGCCAGTGAATGACACGTGGCGCGCTCTGGTGCAGTGCGCCAGTCCAAGAGCGCAATGCGCTATATTTAGAAGCGCAAAGCGCAAATTGTTCTGTGGTTGACACGTGGCGCGTTCTGATGACGTGCGCCAGTCCAAGGAGCACAAAGGCGCATTTCAAAAGTGCAAGGTACTGTCCAATAGCGCAGAGCGCATCTTGATCAAATTAAGATCAAAGAACAAGTTGTTTGTTCTCTCAAAAGAGGTTTTACCTCAAGATTCAAGAACCAAAGTTCTTGTTCTCAACAAAAGGCTGTGCCTTTATAGATCAAATGATCTGTGGATGAAGTAAATTACTTCTTTAAATTTTTATGATTAGATCTTTCTTTGATCTTTTTCTTTTTTATTGAAGATCTTGATCTTGTTCTTAGATCTTTGATTTTTTTAGAAGAGAATTCTTCTTTTTGTGAGATGTTTTCATCTCTATTCTTCAAGAATTAAATTCTTTACCTTTAAAGATGAAGAAGATGATCTTCTTTCTTCAAAGGCTTGCCTTTTCTTTCTCATTGAGTTTTTTCTCAAATTTTACAGAGGGTTCTCTCTCTTCTGTATATGTGTGAGACTTGGAGTCTAAGGGCCTTTATATAGGGCCAATTGATTTGTTAAGTTAGTTACAGAGATCTTTCTCTGATAGATCTGGGGATATTTCCCCACCGTTGGATCTTTGATCCTAAGGCCTCTGTTTTACAGAAGATAATCTTCTTATTTTAATAAGATTGGAAAGATCTTTCTAGAATTTTAATTCTGATTAATTAATAATTTATTATTTAAATTCCAGTGCTGGCGCAATTGGCGCTAGCGCGCCTGCGTTTGACACGCGTCGCGCAGCGCAGAGTGCAGCGCAGAGCGCAGCGCAACTGCGCTAGCGCGCCTGCGTTTGACACGTGGCGCGCAGCGCAGAGCGCAGCGCAACTGCGCTAGCGCTCCTGTGTTTGACACATGACGCGCAGCGCAGAGCGCAAGTGATCTGAAGCGTTGCTTCATTTTTTAATTTGAATTTCAAAATAGAGCTTTGCTCTGTTTGGGGGAAACAGAAGGGTCGCTTCATTTCCCGTCTTGGAATTTGAACAGAGCTTTGCTCTGATTGGAGGAAACAAATGCCCCCCCCCCCACCGTTGCGCTTACGTGGCCCCAAACGTGAGCGCAGCGGTGGCAACATCTTAGCCGTTGGATCAACTTTTGGAAGTTGAAACGGCTCTCAATGCCCATAAATAGGACCTTTGGTCCTCAGATGATTACCATCTTCTTCATAAGAATCTTTATTCAGAGCCTTGCTCTTTCGTTCAAGAACTTTTAAGAGTTAGAACTCTAGAAAATTTTTAGGTAAAAATTAAATTAGATTAATTTTAAGAGCCTTGCTCTTAATAGATCCATGATCTAAAGAAAACCCATTTAGCTCTATAGGTCTAAAGGGATCTAAATAGAACTAAAGAGAACCCTATTAGGGTTCCATTAATAGAGCTCTGCTTTCTAAAAGGATTTTTCTTGTGTTTTCTTAATTCATTAATGGAGCTTTGCTCCTTCCAAATCATATAGAAGAACTCTTAAGAGTTTTTCATGGATCTTGAAGGTTAAAGATGGCATTTTATTTTTTGATGAATTATATCGTCTTGCTTAATCAGTCTGTCTGCTAATTTTGTCGATTTTCTTTTACAGGGGTAATGGACGCCCACATGTATGACCTTGATGAGATCATCTCTTACGGAGACATCCGCCGACTCGGCCGTTCTCAGGACCGAGAATTCACAAACGCTGAGTGTGCCGAAATTATGAGTCGCTTTGACGCATATAATGGCCAACTGCTTCCCCGACGTTCCCCTCTTCTAAAGCTTATTGTGGGAGTAATTTGGGGGGGCGCTCCCTCTGTTCTATTCCGGCGTGCCACTTAGAACATTAGATGCCGCTGAAGATAAGGTGCACTCAGTGTATCTGATGAACCTAATCTCCAAGAGACGGCGAGACAATCTTGTCGATCTCTTGCACCAGGCTTTTCAACAGTCTGCCGTACTTGCTGCCTATCGGAGGGTGGAGGACATCAGTGGGGATCCCGACGCTCGTGCTCGCGAAAGAAAGCACGCTAGGATGGTTCGCCAGGCTTGGAAAGTTCTGGACAAGGTCACTTTTGAGTTCCTCAATCCATGTCCTGGATTTGAGGTTTTGCCATTGTAATTATTTTAATAGCATCTTTGTTTATTGCTTTCATAATTGTAAGAACCCCTTTTTTTTTTGAAGTATGAATGGCAAATTTCTCATTTCAGCTTGTCTTATTTCACATACTAAATCTTTTGCACATGCATGAATGGGTATGTCTCGAACGCTTAATCAAATGCAAATCGGATGTTCTTTCTGTCGCTTTCTTCTCTTTGCTATGTTGTTTGTCATGTGATTTTAGCAAGTGCGGTCTGTAGACAGCGTATAACAGTCAGTCTTAGGCTCTTTGTAGAGTGGTGATGGCTTAGAAAACAGGGTTAGGATCTGTCACCTAAGACTTTTTCAACTTTATGAGCCGTGAGGGTCTCATAAAGAATTTTCTCCCTACCGGCCGGGAGGGTCCCGTAGGTGTAATTTTCTCCTTAAGAATCGTGAGGATTCCTAAGTGTGTTTTTCTCTTGAGAGTCGTAAGGATCTCACAAGAGAATTTACTCCCTTACGAGTCGTGAGGACCCGCAAGTGATGGGTGAAGTTGCCCTTATCCGCATTTCACGGAGTCAGGGGTTGCCCTGGATGCTTTCCACAGGTTCACTGCCGTGTTTGGCAGGACCAAGCTCCGCTCTGGACGTTTTCCAGGGTACCGTAGTTTAAAGACATTACGGTCGAGGTTAAGGACATCATAGTCCGTGGTTTTAAGGACTCCACAGTCCGTTGCTAGTTTTAAGACATCACGGTCGAGGTTAAGGACATCATAGTCCACGAGTTTAAGGACATTACAGTCCAATGTTAGTTTTAAGACATCACAGTCGAGGTTAAGGACATCATAGTCCATGGATTTAAGGACTCCACAGTCCAATATTAGTTTTAAGACATCACGGTAGAGGTTAAGGACATCATAGTCAATGGGTTTAGGACTCCACAGTCCAATGTTAGTTTTAAGACATCACGGTCGAGGTTAAGGACATCATAGTCCGTGGATTTAAGGACTCCACAGTCCATGAAATGTGTGGTTGTTAGGACCCGTCACCTCTCTAACGACGTTGAAGAATTACAACGACGGATGTCAGAGGAGTGAAGAGATGTATCCTTGAACCAAGGTAAAATTAGTGTAAAATCACTGTGGTTGATTGTTAGTTTTAAGACATCACGGTCGAGGTTAAGGACATCATAGTACGTGAGTTTAAGGACCTCACAGTCCGATGTTGGCTCTGGATGCTTCCCACGGGTTCACTGCCGTGTTTGGCGAGGACCAGGCTCCGCTCTGGATGCTTCACACAGGTTCACTGCCGTGCTCTGCGAGGACCAGGATCCGCTCTGGACGTTTTCCACGGGGTCAGAAGTGACGTTATCCGTGTTCCACGTGACCAGGAATTTGCACTAGATGCTTCCCACGGGTTCACTGCCGTGTTCGGCGAGGACTAGGCTCCGCTCTGGATGCTTCACATGGGTTCACTGCCGTGCTCTGCGAGGACCAGGATCCGCTCTGGACATTTTCCACGGGGTCAGAAGTGACGTTATCCGTGTTCCACGTGACCAGGAATTTGCACTAGATGCTTCCCACGGGTTCACTGCCGTGTTCGGCGAGGACTAGGCTCCGCTCTGGATGCTTCACACGGGTTCACTGTCGTGCTCTGCGAGGACCAGGATCCGCTCTGGACGTTTTCCACGGGGTCAGAAGTGATGTTATCTGTATTCCACGTGACCAGGAATTTTGCTCTAGATGCTTCCCACGGGTTCACTGCCGTGTTCGGCGAGGACTAGGCTCCGCTCTGGATGCTTCACACGGGTTCACTGCCGTGCTCTGCGAGGACCAGGATCCGCTCTGGACGTTTTCCACGGGGTCAGAAGTGACGTTATCCGTGTTCCATGTAACCAAGAATTTTGCTCTAGATGCTTCCCACGGGTTCACTGCCGTGTTCGGCGAGGACTAAGCTCCGCTCTGGATGCTTCACACGGGTTCACTGTCATGCTCTGCGAGGACCAGGATCCGCTCTGGACATTTTCTACGGGGTCAGAAGTGATGTTATTCGTGTTCCACGTGACCAGGAATTTGCACTAGATGCTTCCCACGGGTTCACTGCCGTGTTCGGCGAGGACTAGGCTCCGCTCTGGATGCTTCACACGGGTTCACTGCCGTGCTCTGCGAGGACCAGGATCCGCTATGGACGTTTTCCATGGGTCAGAAGTGACGTTATCCGTGTTCCACGTGACCAGGAATTTTGCTGATTATATCCGCATTTCACGGAGTTGGGATTTGACTCTCGGTCTTCTTTATACCGTCGAGTCATGGAACTGGGAGTTGCCGTTGTTCCGCTTCGTTTGATGTTGTGTCTGCTGGGACAAATGTTGAGATGATTTCCAGGCTATCTGTGACTCATCGAAATCTGGCTTCTTCTTATGATGAAACCTGGGAAAGAAGGAGTGCGATTCCTTCTTTGTTTGCGCCCCTGGATTGTATACAGGGATTGATGGAATATCACCTGTAGGGCATAAATTTTATTTTATATTTTTATTTTATTTCTTTCCGCGATGCTCTATCATTTCAGTTTTATATCGCGAAGGTCGTGATTGCCCCATCATTTCGGCTATTTTTCGCGGTGCCCAATCATTTCGGCTATTTATTTTATTTTTACTCGTTGCTTTTTATTGCGAGTTGCCCGATCATTTCGGCTATTTCGCATGCATACATTTTTACTTGCTTATTTTGTTGCAAGTTGCCCCATCATTTCGGCTATTTCGTATGCATGTGTGGCTTGCTAGCTTTTCACTGCAAGCTTGGGATTAGACACCGATTTTGGCATCAGCATCGCTACAACTGGGATATTGCCAGGAGCGAATCATCATTTGCCTCTGTCGATGTCAGACAAAGGTGGCTTAGTAAACAGGGTTAAGATCCTGTCGACTAAGGCTTTTGACTTCATGAGCCATAAGGGTCTCATAAAGGTATTTCTCCCTGCGAGTCGTGAGGATCTCGTAGGTACGTTTTCTCCTTAGGAGTCGTGAGGACTCCCAAGTGTATGATCTCTTGTAAGTTGTAAGGATCTTGCAAGAGTGTTTTCTCCTTATAAGTCGAGAGGACTCACAAGGGTTGTTCACCATGCGAACATATCCCTAGACACGGATGGGACTTGGTTAGGGAAATGTTTATTCGCGCCCGTGGATTGTATACAAGGGTCAGTGTTGAACCGCTTGTAGGGCAGTATCGGAGGTTGTGGGGGTTGCTTAAGAACGGGTTCAGGTCTCTGTAACTTAAGACTTTCAAATCTTATGAGCCATGAGGGTCCCATAAGAGAATTCTCCTTACGAGTCGTGAGGATCTCGCAAGTGTAATTTCTCCTTAGGAATCGTGAGGATTCCTAAGTGTGTTGCTCCCTTGTGAGTCGTAAGGATCTCACGCAGGTGGTTTCTCCTTATAAGGTCGAGAGGACCTTGCAAGTGTCTTTTAACGAGGTTGCGCCCTTTCGGGTTTTCACAAACACTCGCCGGTAGCCTTACTGTTTTTACTCACAGAGCCCTTTCGGGTTTTCATCCGTGTCCATTTTGCTTATGGACATACCGTTTTTTTTTATTCTCTTTTTTTTTATTCTAACGAGGTTGCGCCATTTCGGGTTTTCACAAGACTCGCCGGTAGCCCTGCTGTTTTTACTCACGGAGCCCTTTCGGGTTTTCATCCGTGCCCATTTTGCTTATGGACATACCGTTTTTTTTTATTCTTTTTTTTGTATCGGCTTTGGGATGCTGCAATCCACCGTAGTTTATTGACATCTCGGTCAACGGCTGGTTTTAGGACATAGTGGTCCGTCATTAGTTTAAGGACGTTTCGGTCCGCTGTTAGTTTAAGGACGTTTCGTTCCGTTGCAAAGTAAGCTGGTTACTACATGTAGAGTTTGGGCTTCGGGAGATAGCGAGCGGACATAGTCGTCGTCATCTATCATTGACCTAGGCCGTAACTCGTTAGGCGTAGTACTTCTTCAAGAAGCGGCCGTTTATCGGTCTGAAAGGTCTTTCGCCATGCATGTCCATGAGTAGATAGGCTCCATCCTGGTAGACCTTGTCTATGATGTACGGGCCTTCATAGTTCGGCTCGAATTTTCCTCGCTTGGCGCGATTGGGGATCATAGGTCTTTTGACCACTAGCACGAGTTCGCCTTGGCGGAATGTCCTCGGCCAGGTCAATCTTTCATATGAGCGCGTCATCTTTGCTTTATAAGCTTCCAGATTTTGCTGCGCCAGGAGCCGGGTTTCATCAAGGGCATCGAGTTCCTAAAGCCAAAGGTGAGCATTCTCCTCGTCCGTTAGCTCATAATGGACTGCCACTCGTAGAGAGGGTAACTCTATCTCGAGGGGGGGTACCGCTTCTATACCGAATACCAACGCGTATGGTGTTGTGTTCGTGGCCATCTTGAACGTAGTTCGATACGCCCAGAGAGCTTCTTGCAGTCTCTCGTGCCAGTCTTTCTTGTTTCGAGACACCGTCTTTTTCACGATCTTCGTCAAGGTCTTATTGAAAGCCTCAGCTAGACCGTTAGCTCAGGGATTATAAACTGAAGAGTATCTCCAGTCTATGTTGTGCGAAGCGGCTAATCTTGTGGCTTCTGTAGGCTGGCCCGTTATCGGAGATGATCCGTCTCGGAGTTCCAAACCGATAAATGACGTGCGTCTTGAAGAAATGGAGGATATTCTCCGTCTTCACTTCCCTCAGCGGTACTGCTTCTGCCCATTTGGAGAAGTAATCAGTTGTCGCCAAAATGAATCGATGTCCTCTGGAGGATGCTGGTTCGATGGGGCCGATTATGTCAGTTCCCCACATTTCAAACGGCCGGCTAGCCACTGTCGGGTGTAGTGGATTTGGGTGCTGATGGATAAAGTCCCCGTGAATCTGGCATGAGTGACATTGCTTCGCATACTCGAGACAGTCCTGGATCATCGTGGGCCAATAATAACCCATCCATTTGATCTTCAACTTTATCTTCGGCCCGGCTTGGTGAGAACCGCGGAGTCCGTCATGAGTTTCCTGAACGACACTCTTCGCCTCTTCAGGTCCCAGGCATCTCAACCACAGAGAATCAAACGACCTCTTGTACAGAGTATCATTGACGAAGGCGAAAGATAGGGCTCGCTTCATGAGCTGATGTTTTGAAGACGCATTTTCAGGCATTCGACGGGATTTGAAGTAATCTATAAAGACTTCTCTCTAATCCTCAGCCTTTTCCTGGTCTTTTATTTGCATAGCTATTTGCTCAGTCACTCCCTTTTCTTCGGACGACTCCGGAGATATTTATGCCGGTGCAAGAACCCGACGGCTTTGCACAACGATCCTCACGTCATCGAGGTTCTCGTCGGCTAGTTCTTTAGCGAGTTTGGCTAATGCATCCGCTTTGCTATTTTTCGCACGCGGTATGCTTTCGAGAATGTAGGAAGGAATTTGGGTCAGCGGTTGTTGCACTCTCTCGCCGTACTTCACCAACTCTGGTTTGCACGTTTGGTAGTCTTCATTTACTTGACTGACGACCAGTTGGGAGTCTCCGTATATAAGCAGGTTTTCGATTCCCATGTCGATGGCGATCTCGAGACCTGCTATCAGAGCTTTGTATTTGGCTTCATTGTTCGTCCTCGGCTCTGTCAAGGAGAAGGCGAAGCGCATTATCCTTCCTTGTGGGGTTACGAAGATAAGGCCTACCCCCGATTTAATTATAGGGGTGCTTTGTTTGCGCTTCTTCATGGAAGACGCTCCATCAAAATAAAGTTCCCATCTGGTATCACCACCGTCGATCGCATCAAACACATGTTCGTCTGGCAGTTCGCAATTCAAAGGGGAATCGGCCGATATCGAATGCTCAGCGAGGAAGTCGGCGATGGCCTGGCCTTTCACTGCTTTAAGAGGCCGATAAGTTATCGAGAATTCCATCAAGAGCATGGCCCATTTAGCGAGTCGCCCTGTTAGGAGCAATAGTTCGGGTGTGAGACTTCGCCTGTTTGTTCGGGGTGCTTGGACTCCGGGAGGATAATCATTTGATATCTTATGGAAAGATCAAGTATCTTCTTTGTCTTGTCTTGGGGAAAAGAGTATGCTCGACTCATCTTCTTTATAAGGGACAAATCCGGACCGCTCGATTCCCGCTCGCGTGACTTCTTGGTCCCGCTTTGTCGTTGTTGAATGCCTTTTCCGCTTTTTGACTTGTTTCTGCCTCTGCGTCGGGCCTTTTTTACAATAGGTTGGCAGGGAGGGGTATTTTCATTTTTCACAGCCTGTTGGAGAAGGCGTTGCGTCCTGGCTTTCTCGTAGATGGCCATTTCGCGGTTATGGTCGTCTCAAACTTTTTGACCAGCTTCCCTTATAAGCTTGTCCATTTGTTCTTCGAACGATGGACTGGGCATTTTTATGTCGGGGAATTTTTCTGGTTCAGGATTAGTACTCTCCCATTGAGCATCTCCTTCTTCATCAAAGTCATGTACGACATAGCAGTCGCGGAGTAGCTCCCGTTTCTTGGACCGAACGTATCCAAGCCCGATTGCTTCCATTCTCCCAATGGGCAACTTGCGTTGAGTTCCGGGAACGTTCCAGACCCTGTCATAGAACTTAGCTTTTCGAGCGGTCTGTTTGAAGGGTATCTCTTGGCGCTTCAACAGCCTTTTCAAACCTTCTGTATAATATCTAGGCAGACGGATGGGCTGAAGCCTGTCAAGTGTAGGATCCGCGCCGTGCCAGATTTCTTTTTCCACCTTAGATTTCTCAGAGCGGTAGAATAGGATCGCCTTCTCGCCTGGGAGGGACATAGAACGTCTGCAGCTCTTCCACACTGTAGGTATCAAGCGCGTCCAGTTCTTTATGATGTTTGGGCGGAACCATGGCAACTTGCAAACTTTGCTCTTCATCAGCAAATGTTCGTATTGGAGGCCGAGCAGAGAATATAGCATGGAACTCATCTTCCGAGTCGCTACCAAAGATCAACATAGGAGCGGACGGTCCTGGCTTGTCGTACTGGGGTGGGCCTGAATAAACCATCCCTTCTTCTTCCTCAGTATCACTCCCGAAAACGGGAATGGTGGTGATAACTTTGTTCTCCGGCTTGCGACATCTCTCTGTGTCCTCGAAATCTGGCAAAAAGTATTTTGCATCTTCGTACTTGCGGAATTCGTTCACGGAGAATGGATTCGGCTCTCCTGTTACGGTATACTCGAGACCATCCTTAAAGTATTTCATACACTGATGTTGTGTAGAAGGGATGATGTTGTACTCGTGTAACCAAGGCCGTCCGAGCAAAGCGTTATAGCATGTCTTGGAGTCGATGACATGGAATTTAATATCCGTGACAAGTAGCTCAAATCGTAATGTCGATATCACAGACCCGAGAGTCCGCGATGACTGGGAGTCAAAACCAGAGATGGTGATTTTATCACGAGCGAGATGCTGGACGCTCATGCAGATTTCCTTCAACACTCGAGCGTTGAGAAGATTGACGGAAGACCCATTGTCGACCAGGATTTTGCCTATCTTTATATCGTGGCAGTACCCTGAGACATAGAGGGGACGATTATGCTCGCACGTCCCGAGAAGGAGGTCTTCGTCTCCGAAGGTGATATCGGCTGTATGTACTTCCTCCAGCTCGTCCTTCATCTTTTCTTCGGCGAGAAAAGCTTGGAATTGCTCTGGTTCTTGGAGCACCTTGATCAATGAATCTCTCGCTTCTTTGGATAGTAGAAGGGCGTCGAGAATACTGAGCTGCGAGGGTAACTTCCTCAAGTGCGCCAGAACATTATAGTCCACCTTACTCTTCTTTGGCGGGTCCTTGGCGGTCTGTTCTTTCATGACTTGGTCATCCAGGGCGATATCCTCGGAGACCTTTTCTTTTCCCTTATCTTTTTTACTCGTAGATCCGAGATTCTTTTCTAGAAGCGTGCGATTGCGCAGCTGGATGTTTTCACAGGCCTTCGGTTCTTCCTCCTTCCCCAATGCGGATTCTTTAAAGAGGGGGCCAAGAGCCATTTCTTCATCAGAGTCGCTTCAGAAAGTGAGAATTTGCGATCCCCAGGTGTTGACCATGCGACAGTTACCGGTGTCTCTTTTATGCTCCTCAGTCGCACTTCATTGCTCCCGCTGAGTTTTGTGTTTCATCCGCTTAAAATGTTGCCAGTGAGCAACATATCCCTGCCACCATCTTTTAAAAGCATTGCACTCCTCGGTGGGGTGCGAAATCTTTTGATGATATAAGCAGTAGCTAGGATGCATCTTTGCTTCATCGGGAGAGTTTCCTTCGGATGGTGGTAGCTTCATTCCCATTGATATGGCTTTAGCAAACCTTTTCCTCGTCTTGAATTTGTTTTTATCCGCAACGGATGTCTTTTGATTTGGCGGGAGTGTCTTGACTTTTTCGTCCAGTCGTCGGCGTTTAGCCCTTTCAAATATGGCCGTCTCGCGCTCCCGATCAGCTTTACTTTTCAGGAGAGCTTCATCGAGGAATGTGTCAATCATTTCATCCGACGGACCCAGAAGTTCTGGTTCAGGTTCTGCCCCCAGTTTCTTTGTGCAAGGAGCCTTTTCATCGCCTGTAAACGAGTGAGAGATCACATGACAACTCGCTACGTATCCCTCAGATTCATCCGACGTGCCTTCTCCATCATCTTCGTCCTCAAGGACGTAGCCGAGGAACTCTTAGAGCGTGATGGGAGTCCGCGCCTTCTGATTATACTCCTCCAGCGCGTAGATCTGTTTCTGCAAGTCCGTGCGCCTGTCGCCAGGCTTCACGGGCTTTTTGGATCTCTTCTTCTTCTTCTTTGAGGATTTTAACGGCTGGGTGTGAGTGCTTGGGCCATCATCACCGATCTTTGGAGTTGGGCGCGGCTTCAGCATCCCTTCGATGATCTGAGGTTCTAGCGGGTTCTTCCACCTGATCGTCGGGCATGTATGAAGATCATTCAGCATCCTTTTGGTTTTGGCTGAAAGCACGACCTCCTACGGAGCTTCTTCAACAAAGGAACACGTTGCCCCCGGTGTGTCCATTTCTTAGGAGTGTGCAGTTGTGGTGGGTTTATCTTCCACTTCTCGGACAGCGCAAACTTGCCTTGTAGGTACTGATCTTCAATCCATCCCTTAAAGACGAAGCAATCCTCAATTTGATGGCTTACCGTTTGGTGGTAAGGGCAATAATTGGGATTATTCACTTCACTGGGTTGTGGCGGTCGCCTGGGATTCGGCAAATTGATAAGCCTGTTGCGCATAGCCAGCTCGAACAGCCTCTTCATTTTATCCCGCGGGAATGAGTAAGGACGCTTCATTTTCTCATTGTAATAGCGACGTCTCTCTTCCAGTTGATCTGCTAGCTTTGGGGCACTGGGCTGTTGTTGGGTGTTCGCGACGAAGGTCGCCTTCCCTTTACCCTTGTCGTTCTGAGGTTCCGGCTTCGGGGGAGACGGTCTGTGACCTATTTGATCCATATGGGCTAGCTTATCGATTAAAGCCTGGAACGTGGTCGGTTTAAAGAACATCATGAACTGTGAAATAGTTGCATGAGGGTCTAGGGTGCCCACGAACATGCCCACCGCTGGTGCTTCTTCGATGCGCTGTTCGCACTTCGACCACAAGTTCCGCCATCGGATTGTATATTGAACCCAAGTTTCGTCCGGCTTCACTCTTGCATTAATCAACGCCGTTATTGGGGTGCGTTCACTAGCACTTGCAAATCGCTGGGTGAACAACAACTCCATTTCTGCGAAAGTTTTGACGGAGTCATTTGGAAGTTCGGAGTACTACTCAAATGTCGTCTCCGATAAACTGCCGATAAATTGGCGAAGCAAGAGCTTATCATCGCCGCCGGTGTTGCCACAAAGAGTCCTGAACTGGGCGACATGTTGATGGGGATTGCTTGTCCCCTTGTAGACATGGAATTTCAGGATCGTGTAGCCCGGCGGGTATTTTATCTGATCATACCAGCTCGGATATGGTCGCCCCGTTTTGATGACCTGACCAGCCGCTTCATTTTCCTGGTGAACTCTTATTTGCTGAGCGATATAGTCATCCAGGGCGAACTTGGAAATAGTTTCCTCCTTGGCTGCTGAAAGAGCCGGAGGTGGATTTGATATTTCTCCTCTGTCGTCGTCGAGGATAATTGGAGGATCTTCAGCTGGGGATCCGGCTGGATCATCATGCCTACCGTGTCTTGAAACAGAAAAGCCATTTGCTTTATATTGGCTGCTTGTTCCGCAGCCTCCTTGTCCTTCTTTTCGAGCATTCTATGAAGGAATTCAGCCTCAATCTCGTGTTCACGACGTTGCTCCGATGATGCCTCCGGGCTTTCTTTTGGTCCGGTGAGCGCGGCCATCGCAGTTAGCATCTCCTGGAGCTTCTGTTGCTGTTGTTCCTGGGCTTTTGTAATGGATCGGGTGAGTGGTCGGTGGCCCATAGAAGCGCGGCTATCCTCCTTCCCAGATGCCATGTAAACGGTATGGACCGTTATGCCCCCAGACTTAGGGCGTTTGGGCTCAGTGCCTCTAACATTTGTTGCAGGCATGGGGGTCTTCTCCGACCTTCTTTTCTAATGAACGGTAGAAGTTGAGGGGGCCGTCGCGGTGGGCACCCAGATAGCTTTCCGCGGCTTGGCAGGATGGCTTACTTCCTGTTGGACCTTCAGCTTCTTGTGCTGGCGGGAGAAATTTGGATCGATCACCGAATCTCGGACCTGCCGCCAGACTTTGTAGATCTTGGAGGACAACTGCTGCGGGGACCGTTCTGGCTTTGCTTCCGTAGCCTTCTCCAATGGAAGAGGAGACATTCTTAGTATAGCGGTAGGAGAATTCCTACGTACCTTATTCAGCAGCTCAAAGCTGTTTCCACTTGGAACAGCGGCATTAATCTCCGCCGTCGGGTTTGGTGGAGTTAACCCAGAAGGGGAGTTGCCCCTGGCCTTCCTTACTCGGCGCCAGTGGCGACGTCGAGCGTGTCGAGCTAATGGGGTTGGCTGGGTGACGGGGATGGCCTTGTCTTGCCCCCTGTTCAGGTGAGGGGCCGCTGCCGGTGTCAGCCTATTAAAGACTGATGTCCTTTGAGTAGCAGGAGCAGGAGTTAGAGTTGGGACGGTCAGTCTTGTAAAGACCGACCACTTGGCAGGAGAAGCCGCCTTGACGACTTCGGGAGCAGGGTTGGTTACTCTCTTCGGAATAACCTTCTCTGGGACTGCAAGCTTCATTGTGGGCCCGCAGGAATTTTGGCCCAGTCTGGAGAAGACCGAGGCGTTAGTGCTGGACGACCCGCTGAGAGAGGCCGCAATAGTTGTAAGTCGATCGAAGACCGACTTCTTGGGAGCTTCCGGTGTCAGCACAGGAGCGGTGAAGCTCGTTGGCGGAAGCATGTTCCCGAAAAACAACCCTATGGTGGCTTGAGTGACCTGTTCCATGGGCATCGTGAACAGGGAAGCCGCTTGGGGCCCGTAGGTTATGCCCCCAGTTGAGGCAGGACGCGAGTTGCAGCTGCAGTTGGAACACTTCGAGCAGGTGAATGCCATTGCTGTTTTGCTTTCTGCGCCAAGCCAGAAACCAAATCTTAGTAACTTGAAACCCAAGGGCAAACATTAACAAACCATGATTCGTTCGCGAATATGACACACGAAGTGTGGAGTGGAAAGAGGAAAAGGTCCCACCGGGCATGCCAGAATCTGTTCCCCTCTGAATCACGGAGACGCGACCGCGCAGGTCCGTCTTGCCTGAAATTCGGGGCAGATGCTAATTGGTGCTATCCGTCCACCTCTCCGAAGATGCCAAGTTGATTTATGGCACCGTGTATCGAAGGTTTAAACGAATGCGACCGATGTAGCAGACTTCGTTAGATTCCTCCTTGTTTGAGGGGTTTTTGATTGTGGGGACGCTCTTCCCTGCAGGCGCAAGCCCCTGTAGTTAATTACGCTACCGCATCGCGGTAACAACTTTCTCCTTCTCCAGATGGTCACTTCGTGTCGTGGGTGTTTGTTTTGTGTTCGGTTGCCCGTGGATTGTATACGGAGACTAAGTTATGCTGTCGCCCGTAGGACGTGGATTAGTCCAAATCCGTATCTTTCTTAGATTTGGGTTTGGGGGGTGTTTAAGGATACGTTAGCCTTATTTGAGGCTAAGATCAACTTAAACGTTCGTTAAGGACACGTTAGTCTAATTTCAGACTAAGATCAACTTAACGGGATCGTTTAGATCCGACAAGAGAGCGATTGGGCTCAATTATATTGCGGTCGATAAGTAGTTTAAGGACATTGCGATCCAATGTTAGTTTTAAGACATCGCGGTCGAGGTTAAGGACGTTATAGTCCATGAGTTTAAAGACCTCACAGTCCGGTATTAGTTTTAAGACATCACGGTCGAGGTTAAGGACATCATAGTCCGGTATTAGTTTTAAGACATCACGGTCGAGGTTAAGGACGTCATAGTGCATGAGTTTAAGGACCCCACAGCCCGTAACAGTGTGTGGTTGTTGGGACCCGTCACCTCTCTAACGACGTTGAAGGATTACAACGACGGATGTCAGAGGAGTGAAGAGATGTACTCTCGAACCGGGTGTAAATTGAGTGGAAGAGCGGATGTGCTCAATTCAATTTATATTGAGGACTTATGGCCAGAATTGGGCTAAGTACAGTTGAAAAATGTTTAACATTTTATTCATGTTCTGCCTATTAGACTTTTACTTGGGCTCTGCCCTTTTTTAATAATGCATAGCATTGGGCTCTGCATAGCATTGGGCTCTGTAATTAAATGCATAGCATTTATATTTAGCATGTTATACCTTTACTTGGACTCTGCCTTTTTTAATAATGCATAGCATTTATAGTGATCTGATAGTGCGCCACGTGGCTTGTCAGGCGCTTTGCGCCAATCAAAGAGCGCAATGCGCTAGCGCATGCGGAGGTGACATGTGTCACGCTCTGCGCTAAGCGCAAGTCTGTTAGCGCACTGCGCTTTCTGAGTGCGCTGCGCCAGTGCGCTGTGCCAGTGAATGACACGTGGCGCGCTCGGCGCAGTGCGCCAGTCCAAGAGCGCAATGCGCTATATTTAGAAGCGCAAAGCGCAAATTGTTCTGTGGTTGACACGTGGCGCGTTCTGATGACGTGCGCCAGTCCAAGGAGCGCAAAGGCGCATTTCAAAAGTGCAAGGCACTGTCCAATAGCGCAGAGCGCATCTTGATCAAATTAAGATCAAAGAACAAGTTGTTTGTTCTCTCAAAAGAGGTTTTACCTCAAGATTCAAGAACCAAAGTTCTTGTTCTCAACAAAAGGCTGTGCCTTTATAGATCAAATGATCTGTGGATGAAGTAAATTACTTCTTTAAATTTTTATGATTAGATCTTTCTTTGATCTTTTTCTTTTTTATTGAAGATCTTGATCTTGTTCTTAGATCTTTGATCTTTTTAGAAGAGAATTCTTCTTTTTGTGAGATATTTTCATCTCTGTTCTTCAAGAATTAAATTATTTACCTTTAAAGATGAAGAAGATGATCTTCTTTCTTCAAAGGCTTGTCTTTTCTTTCTCTTTGAGTTTTTTCTTAAAGTTTGCAGAGGGTTCTCTCTCTTCTGTATATGTGTGAGACTTGGAGTCTAGAGGCCTTTATATAGGGCCAATTAATTTGTTAAGTTAGTTACAGAGATCTTTCTCTGATTGATCTGGGGATATTTCCCCACCGTTGGATCTTTGATCCTAAGGCCTCTGTTTTACAGAAGATAATCTTCTTATTTTAATAAAATTGAAAAGATCTTTCTAGAATTTTAATTCTGATTAATTAATAATTTATTATTTAAATTCCAGTGCTGGCGCAATTGGCGCAAGCGCGCCTGCGTTTGACACGTGTCGCGCAGCGCAACTGCGCTAGCGCGCCTGCATTTGACACGTGGCGCGCAGCGCAGAGCGCAAGTGATCTGAAGCGTTGCTTCATTTTTTAATTTGAATTTCAAAACAGAGCTTTGCTCTGATTGGGGGAAACAGAAGCGTCGCTTCATTTCCCGCCTTGGAATTTGAACAGAGCTTTGCTCTGATTGTAGGAAACAAGCTTGTTTTGTGCAAACATGCACCATGTCTTTTTTTCACTTGTTTCATTTTCCTACATGGATTTATATTCATTCTTCATTCTTTGTTTTGGGGTTACTATTGAGGTGAGAAGGTTGATAGAAAAGAAAAAGAAAAGGATTTGGATTAGAATAATAGGTATGGGTGAGAGAGAGAAAGGTGAGGGTCACCTTTGACTTAGCCATCCACTAAACTCACAACCTTCATCACATTTTCCTCTCCCCTCCTTCTTCTTGCTGCTACTGCTGCCTCCCCCTCACTCACTCCCCTCTTCAAGCCTCTCAAACTCCATGAAAAACACTTCAAAACTCAAACCCCATTTCACAAAAAAGGTGCACAAGCTCAAGAGAAGCACATTGGACCAAGAAAGCTAGGATTTTGGCCATTTGGGGCAACTCAAGAAAATTCTTGAGTTGCCAAATAAGGTAATTTTTGAACCATAAGCTTAGTGTTTCCATTACTTATACCCCCATGTTAGATTTGAATCGATATCGAATGGTTTTGTGGACTTAGGAAAAACCTAGTTAGTGTTAGTGGGAATTGAGAGTGGTGATGGGTAATTAAGCTCAGTAGAGGCCACACAAACCCCCTAGTACTAGAATTAATACCCAAACCAGAGACTAGAAACCCGGAATACGGATTTAGAAACCGATATCGGAAGAATTGTGAATTCTGTGGATGTAAAATGGAATCTGCTATCATCCCGAGACTCTGAAAATTATTTTGCAAGGACAGTGATACATGCAGGCATCTAGGAAGCTACCATCAAAACCGTAGCCCCTATCTCCCAATGTAGGCCGCAAATTTGATCTTTCTGGCGGCAAATTGCGGCCAGACCAGGGTAGAATTGACTCGTTTTGGTTCTGCGGTCCCCTCATCAGTAAAATAGACCTTGGGTATGTGCAAAATTGTCCAATTTGACCTAGGGTGGAATCTGGAGCCTTTTTTCCTGAGTTGTTGTTTTAATTCGTGTTTTCGTTTTGCATATTTTAAATTCTGGATTTGTATAATTGCGTATTGATGTTTTACCTCGATTACTTGGCGTTTATACGACGATATCGAGGATTGTTTGATTATTTTTGCACGTGTAGGCCATAGGTTCTAACCTATGAGCGCACCATGCGCCGTATCGGTTTTCCGGATTCGATTTTAATACGCATTGCGACTGTTGATTATTGTAGGAACCCTCGCATGGATTCCGAGGCGACAGAGCGTGGCGTCATCGATTTCAGCGAGCGAAGACCAGGTGAGTAGATCAATATCCACGGGGGAAGTCGGGTGGATGGCGTATAGCACCCCCGCAAAGTATTGATGGAAAACTGATTATAGAATATAGTTAGGAAACCTAGATTAGGAAACTAGGGTTATAGTAAAGGATAGTTAGTGATACTATATTAGAAACTAAGGATAGTTAGAAATGAGATAATACGGCTATTATGTGATGACGGGATTCGAGGACGACGTTTGCCGATATTGCCGTTTAGGGTACCGTAGGACTAGATAGTCGATGTAGATGCGTCATCCGAACCATACCTTTTTCTAAACCGAAGAGTCGTATGTACCTTTTAAAAATATACCTTGAGGTAGGTTACGGATTTTCAAATGATATCTTTTTCTTAAAAACATCGTAACCCCTATTTTCAAAACTACGATTCGCTTCTTTAAAAATCTGATTGTATGGTTCAGGTGTGTATGTTAGATTAGATACCTATACTTATAGTAGAGATAGAATGTTTAGGTAAACTCGGCTTGATATGAGTTATAAATGCGATGAAAAGATTATAAGACGGATATGATGACCTGATGGTATGTTGGTATACGGATGCGGGTCGATCGAGATGATTTATACCCTGTCGGTCCCCTGATGTGAGATTATTGCGGATGTGACCTGGGACATAGGTATATAGATATATATATAGATATATATAGAACGTTGTGAATCATGGATGATAGACCGTACGTGATTTCAGGCCGTACCCTCATTTGTCGTATAGGATCCCTATTAGCTTAATGTCGCCGTACGATGATTTTCCGTGCGTGATGAGTTTGACTTGATGATTGATCCTTACCCTTGACTAGAGGTTGCCGTACGATGGATCATACTGTACGCGATGTGGTTAGGCTGGATGTCGATTGATAGATTTCCAGACTCGGTCATATTAGATACGTATACCCGTCAACATTTGCATATGATTTCCTTTATGCTGCATTCATATTATTCCCATCGCATTGCTTATACTTGTGCCAGTACACTTGCACTATTATAGATGATGCATATGTTACACGCACACAGATTTGCCGGCTCACACACTTCATCATCGATAATTGCCATGTCACTACACAGTAGGATTGCTGCATCATGATATACTGTTATGCTTACATTTCCATCACATGTCGCATACATCATGCTTTATGATTTTACGCATTGAGATATACTGTTTTCAAGAGATTTCTGGATTTGAGAACCGTGGCTATTTCAAAGAAAGCATGTACTGATTTAAAAACCCGGTTTCTCTTGATATGATATTTCAGTGCGTCCACCATGAGTTTTCTCGGTTCTGAGACGTGTGACTTGTGAACTGATTTATCTCAAAAATATCTAATAACCGCAATCAAGAACGGCGTCGCTTTGTAGCTAGCCGGTGAGTACGGGTCGGTCCACAGGGATTTTGTGTTTTCCTAATCGCGCTAACGAGTTAATTCCGATGGGTGTCGGATTGATTATCTCTAAAAGCTAAATCAATTTATACTAAGATTATCTAGATCTAAGTCTTGTTAGGGTTAGGGTTAGGGGAAGTTGAGAGATTAAAGGTTTCCTCACCGCTTTCAATGCCCTATTATAGATCTATTAGGTGTTATGGTAATTATCAATAAAGTGGATTAGAATCATTTGGGAAGATGTTTCTTCCTCTAGGTTATTGTCCTTCCTTTATCGATCCTTACCCTAACCTCCATGGAAAACACGCGCAACCGGTCCTTTATACTACGGTATCACCTTTACCTCTAGGGGTAAGGTGCCGCAGGGAGCGGTGTGTGCGTGTATGCATAGAGTTCTAATTATTATGTGCGATGGGGCAATAAAGGGATGAGAGATTTCATCTCTCAAACCTTTCCCTAAAGCTAACCCTAACAAGCGAGGAGACTACTCGCTCATTAGGGGATTGAAAGACATTCTAAATTAAATTAAACTAAGGCAAAGAAATAAAAGAACTTACTAATTTTTATTGATGGCTCTATCCAAACATCAACGCAGTACAGATCTGAATTTATGAAATGAAAAGAGGCATAGAGAGGCATACCTCAAAAGAGGTATTAGGGTCTCTATTTATAGGACATAGAAACCCTAGGGTTACAATTGACTCGCACATCTGCTATTACAAAAATACTCTCTAAGAAAAGACCTAGTCAAAGATCCGCGCACGCCACAAATTTTGGTAAAAAATTATTTAGCTCCAAGCTCTAGATGGTCGCGGAACCGCGGCCGCAGCATGGGTTGGGCCGCGGTTCCGCGGCCCAATAAGAGGCTTGTTGCTTCATTTTTCTTCTGCTGATTTTGGGCCTTTTTGGGCTTCCTACTTCTTTAGTACTTTTCTCAGATTGGCTTCTAGGTTTCTTCCAGATCTTCCAGTGAATAATTGCAGTGAACTTTTTCCGTTGCTTCGTGACAAAATCTTAAACCTTGTGTTGCCTTGTTCTTTGTGAATTGTTCTTCGTGTAAGCTTGATCAAGATCCTTCTATTTGTTGGTCAAAGTCCCTCTTTTGTATCGTCTTTTGTCTTTTTCACTGTTTTCGCTCCAAGAACCTATAACCTGTACTATGTAGCAGACATGGGTCAAAAGCACCTGTTTATTTGAAAAATGCGTAAGAATGGGGAATATAATAATGCAATATTATGATATGAACAAATACCCCCAAACTTATCTTTTGCTCGTCCTCGAGCAAACTTAGTTTTATTCTCGACAAAAACCTAAGCTCACTTTCGCAGGGAAACGCGATTGCACTGAGCTCGTGCAACAAGCCGTTAAACCTCTGGGTGTCCCTAGTAGGAGGAGTGTTGTCTCCTGAGGGTTTTCAGCGGATACTACCCACAAAATCCTATCAATTTATCTTTTCGACTTTAATTCTCCAATTAGGTTTTCTAACAAGGAATTCTATTATCTTCGACTCGTAAATTATCCACCCATCTTCTTCACACTTCCTCATTATTTAACTTAAGATTATATATGTTTTATAGACTTACTTAGCTTTCGGCATTTCCTAAGTTTTTCCTTCTAGGGTTCCATCTCCACTTAGGAATTTTTATCAACTCTATTAAAGATACAAGTTCTATTCTTCACTCCTTTCTCTCATCTAAACTCCAATCATATATCCCTACGTGTGTGTGTATATCACCCCTACACTTGGAAATTCAAATCAAGCAATCATACTCTTGTTCATTGTCCAAAGCACTTCTTAATAGGTGAATTTAAATGAATTTTGCTTACACATCCTTCATGCGACCGTTAATACTTCTTGAGGTACCAACAACCGATTACAAGATGTGCTTGCACATTAAAGCGCAATTCCTAGTCTTGCAACACCCAAGACTTTAGCAGTGACTCCCAAACCAGTTGGTTTAAGGCACTAGGTGATGAAGCACCCTCGCTAAATATTTTTTCTAATTTTGCAGCCTTAAGTAATCACAAAAACCAGTGTTCATTTTTTTTCTTTATTCACACTTGTATTTTTTATTTTCTTCGTACTAAGGACTTTAGACAAGAGCATTTCAAGGTCTCTTCTACTATTCCAAGTTTCAAAGTGCGTGATTGTGCAATTTGTAGGGTATACATTTTCAGAATCTAGACTTAAGCTAGGAATTATTTTTCAAACTTATACTCTAATAAAAACATCAATACTATTCCCTTGTTTTGACTTATCCCAAGAAGTGAACTCAAAATTTGCCTATTTCTAAATAAACTACAAAGACATATACTTTCTACCGTTAAACTTTAAGAAAGGTTATTTTTAGGGTTTTTAATTTACTAAGTCTAAGATCTAGTTGTTCCTAACCAGTTAACCTATTTGTCAAACTCAAGTCAAATATGGCCAAAATTGAATACATTAATTTTTGAAAATTTTTGAAAATTTTCAATTTTTATGGGTTTTAAAATAAGTATGCAAATGCAAAAATATGTACAAATGAATGCGAAGGAAAGAAGGCTTACCGAGCATACCCCCAAACTTAACTTTGACAGTGTCCTCACTGTCATGTTATACCAAGAAGGTTGAGAATGTCGGCACTCCCCTGTTTATTTATTAACAAATTGTTTTTATTTTTTATGTTTATTGTTAAAAGAAAAACCAAAATATATACAGAAAGCCCCCCCCCCAACTTCATTGAAACAATGTTAAACGTTATTGCCAAACTTTGCAAAGACTAAACGTCAACACCAGCCATTCAAAAAATTTATCTGTATAGAGTATTGGTTGGTGGAAGAATATGTTATATCGATCCAAAAAGAATTGGGGAAGATAGAAGTGGTGGTATGGAAAGTGTGGAAGTGAATAGATAGGAGGTGGTGATGAGTCAAAACGAGAATGGGAATGATCAGCAATCAATGGAATATTGGCATTCTCGTAGTTTATTAAAAGAAATGGGGGTGGTTCAACTTCTAAAGGAGGAGGTTGTCTAACCACACTATCCCCAAGATATTTCTGTGGATCCATTATCGACTTGGCATCATTCATCATATGCATATGATATTCAATTATGAGGGAACTAATCTCCTCGATGTCCGCCATAGTCCAGCCGAAAGCTTGCCGCCAATCTTGTAAGACCATTAAAAGGGCGTTCTCTTGCTCGAGGGCTAGAGAGGTCGATATGATAACGGGAAAGGTCTCATTCTCACCTATGTAAGTATATTTAAGGTGAGACGGTAAGGGCGTGAGTTCGAGTTTTGGAGGCGAAGCAATCATAGGCAAAATTGGGAAATCTACCTCGAACTCAAAGACTCCAACACAGGTTCGAAATCATTGCAAACAACCGATTCGGATGGTTCAACTAACTCATCCAAAAATTCAAAAGATTCATATTCGGGCTGTGAGTCGTCAAAATCATCCGAAAAAGTGAAACTTTCATAATCAATATCGGTTGTGTCAACTGTGGTAGATTCAAGGAGGGACGCACTAGTGGCGTCAAAACTGTTTTCATCAAATAGAAATCTTTCAAGCTCGCAGTCCTCATGCATGATTTCGTGAATAGAGCAAACTTCTCGTGTACTAGTTTTAGACACGGGGGACAGACTTCCTAACTTGTAAATATTGAACTCACTAGACGTCTTCCCGAAGGATAGAGTCATGGAGCCATTGTGACAATTTATTACGGCATTGGAAGTGGCCAAAAATGGTCGACCGAGGATCACCGGAATTTGGTTCCGTGGGTTAGCAACAGGTTGTGTGTCCATAACAATAAAATCAACGGGGAATATGAAATCCCCAACTTTGATCAACACATCCTCTAACTCACCCCTAGGATGGGTGATTGATCGATCAGCCATTTGGAGAGTACAACGAATGAGTTTCAACTCTCCAACCCCTAATTGCTCGTACACGGAGTAGGGAAGCAGGTTAACACTAGACCCAAGATCTAAAAGTGCTCGATTGATTTTCTTATCCCCAATTGTTATAGAAATTGTAGGACAACCGGGGTCCTTTCGTTTTTGAGGTAAGAGTTGAGGTTGGTTAATAGCATTGCTCACTGCACTAGCCACTAGCACTTTCTTGGGTATTTGAGACAACTTTCTCTTTGAGGTGCATAAGCCCTTTAAGATTTTCGAGTATGAAGGGACTTATTGGATTGCATCCAAGAGAGGTATATTTATGCTAACCTGTTTAAATAACTCCACAATCTTCTCCATTTATGGAGTTGGTTTATTGGGACTCAACCTGTTTGGAAATGGGGCATTTTGAAAATCTGTTGAGTCCAATGTCTGTGGAGTAGAATGTGGAGTTGGAACGGATCTTAGTGTGGGTGTGTTCGTGAAGTGAGAAGTGGGTCCATTCGGATTAGAAGAAGAAGAGCCTTTTGAAGAATGAAGAATAGGCTCTAGCGGAGAAGATGAAGGTGAAGAAGAAGAAGAAGGAGAAGGAGAAGGAGAAGAAGAACCACCGGCGGGGGTGTCATCACTAGTACCCACATTATTTTGCAACATTCTTCCGGATCTCAACGTGGTCACAGCATTTACATTGTGATAATCATGTGCGTTGTGTGTGTGACCAGGATTTGGCAATGGTTGAGATGGAAGCTTTCCCTTTTCTCTCTCGCTCAACGCAGCAGTTAGTTGTGCAATTTGTGCCTCAATAGATTTGATGCTTTGATCGTGTGAAGTATTGTTGTGCACCAAAGATTGGACGGAATTTTCCAAACTTGCTGCGGATACTGTAGATTGCTTGAGAAACGCATCTAGACTTTTTTCTAGCGAGATAACCTTATCATCATTGGGTTGAATCAAATTGTTCGTTTGATTTGGATAAGGTTGTGGTTGGAAAGGTTGCTGGTATTGAGTTTGTTGGGGTGCTTGTTGTTGTGGAGGAGGAGGCCTTTGAAAGTTGTTGTTTCCTTGGAATTGTTGATTTTGATTCCAAGCAAAATTTGGGTGACTCCTCCAACCCGGATTGTAAGTCGAAGAGTAAGGATCATTTCTTTGTCGTTGCTGAAAGGCAGCATTGACTTGATCTTGTCCTTGAACAGGTGGATTGTAAGGACACTCTTCGGTAAGGTGTGATGGATCCGAACAACAAGCACAAACAGTTCGTGGGGGCACAACAGGGGCAGGAGAAGACGATGAGATTTTGGTCTCAATGGCTTCTAGCTTTTTCATAAGTGCGGCCATCTCGGCCTTCATAGCAATCGACATATCTAATTGATATATGCCTGCCGTAGATTGACCAATAGAAGAAGATGAGGTGGTCTTTGTGCTCTCCCACTGAATTGTTTGCTCACTAAGATCCACGAGAAACTGCCATGCTTCCTCACTAGATTTGGTTAGAAAGTGACATTGACAAATGGTTTCTAGCAACTGCTTCGTTGCCGGGTTCAATCTCTCGTATAATGTTTGGCAAAGTTGCCAATTCTCGATCTCATGGTGATGGCATTGAACAAGTAGGTCTTTAAATCTTTCAAAACACTTCCAAAATGGTTCGGAAGGAAGCTGGGAAAATTGTATTATCTCATTACGAATTCTCGCGGTCTTGTGATGAGGATAAAACTTTTTAAGAAAAGCTTTAACAAACTCGTCCCAATTTCTAATTGAATGTGATGCGGTGCTGTATAGCCACTTCTCGGCTAAGTCACATAAGGTGAAATGAATGACGCTTAGCCTTATAGCGTCATCACTTAATTAGGTTGTTTTCATCATAGCGCAAACGTTTTGGAATTTATTGATAAAGATATAGGCATCTTTGGATTCCAATCCGTGAAATTTTGGCAGCATATTGATGAAGTGGGGTTTTATTTCAAAATTGTCCCCATTTGCCGGTGGGGGTGAAAGACAGGTAGGTAAAGAGGTGCGGACAGGGTAGAAGAGATCCTGGAGCGCGATTCGTTGGGGCGCTACAACAGGCGGGAGATTCGGGTTATTCGCACCTAACGGAGGTGGAATCTGTCCCGTGGGTAAGGTGTTGTTGGGATTATATCCCGACATACCTTCGGAAGAAGAATTTGAAGGTGGAGGTAAGGAAATGGAAGGAGTTTCGACTTCGGAGTCGAAAGGTTCGTCGGTCGGTACCAACGAAACATGGACTGATCGGGCGCTAGTGTCCCTAGTCCAAAGTGACATACACTAAAGAGGGAGTGTAGTCAAAAAGGTGAAAAACAGAATGTGGAGGTAAGAAAACGTCAATGAGAAGAAAGTTGGTGGTGGGTGGGGTGCAAGGATTTTGAGCGACAAGTTGCAAGTTTTTATAAAAAAAATTCCTTTTTCCTTTTTTTGGAACTGTTTGCAAAAAGATTTTCGATAAAGGGCTAAGACACACTTTCAATCAACCAAAAATGCACAATTAGGCCTAGATCTAGGGTCACCTAGGTCAGCTAGACAGCTCCTAACTGTTCCAAAATGCTAGAAATAGGACCTCAAACCGTCTCTTCACCGCCAATTGCGGCCAGATAAGTGCCAGGTGAGTGGGAGGCTCCCCGCTACAAGTAACGGTCCTAATTAAGTAACCACTTGCCTTAGACACACTTGCCTAGACACCGCAAAGTCAGGTTAGGATTAATGGCCGATGCCTATAACTAGTCATTTGTCCTATTGAGCTCGAAGTCCTTAGGGCTGAGTCTAGTATTTTTTAATTAAAGATTTGGTTAATGAAAATGCCTTATGTGATTTCTGGGGTCCTGGGAAGGGTGATGAAATCCCCACCCAATCTGAATTGGTCAAAAGCTCCTTAAGTCCGATTAAAGATATGCAAAACAGTAAAAAAAATCACTTGCAATCAAATCTTTTTATTTTATTCGCGGCGCAAAGAATCCTGCACAAGATTTGTTATTGAGAAGGGGGAAGATTTTTAAGCGCAAAGAATCCTGCAGGATATTTGACAAAAGATATATTTTAGGTTGCAGAGGGGGGAAAAAGGAAACAAACAGTGAAAATTTCGCGCGATGAAGAGCCAGAAGGACCGCGGATTAGCGGCAGGAGGCGGCTTGCGCGGCGGAAAGGCGGCGGCGTTGAGGCTTCAGGTCTCTGAAAAAATTCTGGTGTTCTGTTGGTCCAATCCCCTTCTGTTGTGATCTACCTTTTTCTGTTTCGCACTCTAGATTTTTCCAGATCCGTCGATCCTGCAAAGATTCACAAAAAAATACCCTTCAAACAATAAATGATAAAATTTTATAATTTTTTTCTTTTTCTGTTTTTATGATTTTTTTAATTTAGATTAACCCGAAATTGCAAAAAGGAAATACTACGCCATCCCCGGCAACGGCGCCATTTGATTTATCTCAAAAACTATCTATTACCAGGTGTCAAGAACGGCGTCGCTTTGTAGCTAGCCGGTGAGTACGGGTCGGTCTACAGGGATTTTGTGTTTTCCTAATCGCGCTAACGAGTTAATTCCGATGGGTGTCGGATTGATTATCTCTAAAAGCTAAATTAATTTATACTAAGATTATCTAGATCTAAGTCTTGTTAGGGTTAGGTTTAGGGGAAGTTGAGAGATTAAAGGTTTCCTCACCGCTTTCAATGCCCTATTATAGATCTATTAGGTGTTATGGTAATTATCAATAAAGTGGATTAGAATCATTTGGGAAGATGTTTCTTCCTCTAGGTTCTTGTCCTTTTTCACGCCCCGCTTCCCAAAATACGGAATACGAGGGGTAGACAAGGCCAGCCATGCTCCTACGGTCAAGGAAATGTCCTGCCGTAGTCACACTCCGGCTTCTAGTTTATCATGGTAAACAGTGAACGATGCGCAGATAATGAGAAATGCAGTAACTGAAAGATTCAATAATAAAAACTGACCTGGAGTGGAAAAAACGAAAGTAACTCGGAGTAGTAAGTCAAGAAATCTGTGATGCACGTCTAGTTCTGATCCAGGCTAAATCTTCTCCTCACACTGAGCATGCATACTCAGGTCGTCAGAGCGACACAATAGCAATATAATATATATAATCAAGTAACAGTTCTAACAGTGGTGAAGGATATGAACAACAGTAAATCAATAACAGCATGAATATAAATGAGCAAAGATAAATGCAGCGGAGCAGTAAAGCAGTATAACGATATGTCATGTATGTCAACACAGTATATAAGGAATGTAAACGACAGTAACCCTATCAGTCTCTAAGTCTCACTGCACAGGTCAATAAGCCTATCGTCAGTCCAAGTGTGAGAGTCAACCACTCGCGAGTGTCCTCCACCCAAGGGTAGAACCCAAGGGCAAGGGACCACGGGCCCAACATGTAACGAATGTATCACGGTGTATATATCACGTACCCTGTAAATCTCCATATAACTCCCTAAATATAAGCCGGCATGGGACTCCCGAGATTCTGTTGAACTCACACTTAAACTACCCCACACCCCATGGTCTACATCAAACGCTAACCATAACCCTAAATACTAATCGATCCGTGACAAGTCTGCGAGAGAACTGGAGGCAGGACCTCCATCAAGCACGTCCCGACTAATACCTAAGATAAATGGCAGTGTCGGATGCCTTATCTGTGACATCCGTGCAAGCGCTTCCATAAGTGTCCCATACCACTTATAGTCACACGTACACGCATCTCACAGACGTCGACAATGCAATAGAATAAAAGGGACACTGATTGTGCACAAGTACGTATCACTTTCACTTAATCACGAATACACGAACACTGACGTACTTGCCACAATCAACACTAAAATCTAACACTGGGTAAATGCACGATGTCACTAGGTTATCAATACAATGATATGGGTATGATATGATGCGTGAACAAGTATATAAACATGATGAGGATGTTATGAAACCGCATTCTTTCACTTGCACGATTTATCATGAAACATATGTATATAATTTGGCGAAATGACAAACAGGTAGTAATTAATATGTTCAGTTATCTATCCATCTAATTTGGTTTCGAGCCAATCGGGTTTCAGGATCATTAGTTATAACTGTTTCATTTTAAGCGCACGCGGCTGGAAATCCGGTTTCAGAATCAGGAATCCATTTCGCAACGCATTTTAACCCCTGTTGGGATCATAATTTAGCGACGCTACAGTTGGATGAATTCTAGGGTTTTCAGTAAAGTTTTCAACGCAACAAACGGATCTTCAATCGCATCTGTACGTTAGGAGTTACAATCTATTTAACACTAATATGTCAGTTCTGATTTTGTTGGGACTGTTATGCGTCCCGATCTTCTAAATTACAGTTTAAATATCAAACGGTAACGAAACAGAATGAGACCAATCGTGTTGTCTAGCTATCAGAGTTACCTACAATAAGCAGCGGAGTTCCGCAACCTACGAGTTAAGGAAATTCTATGGTATCCATTACGGGACAGCAAGCACAATTTGAGTCGCTCTGGACTGCAGTCCAGAGTCGCACTCCGATACAATTATCATCACGATTTAGGTACAGGAATGTCTGGAAACTAGCATAGGGTTAAAGTTCGTCGAGTTAGCTTCGATTTAAGCCCTCGAACGCACCATTCTAATATGTATATGATTTATGATGAATTTAACTATTTTCAGGTGCAACAGAATTACAGTTTTACGATCAAACTTGGGGGTAGTTGTTTTAGTCGTTATCGATTACATCATCCAACAAAATTCACTCACTATGTTCACAGACCTACGGGCCAACCTACACTATTTAGTTTCGTCAATTTTGATAATGTTTTCCTAAGGGAACAAGCATCGAACAGATACAGCACATAATAATTTTAGACTCGTAACTTTATAATCTAGCCATTTAACAATTATAACTTAAATAAAATAGCATGTAAGCAAGTAAAAACTTGCCTGGAAGAAGTCTCGGGGTCGCAGGGCAGCAACGTCGTCACGATCGCGCGATATACGCCACGTACCGGATTCCCGCGAGCATAGTTCGAAACACGAATTTCCCGTCGGAGTTTTCCCGGAGTCGTTTTGCGCGCACTGGAAGCTTAGGGGGTGCTCTCTGGTTCGCCTGAGGAGTGTTGGGGTTGCCGACGGCCGACGGCGTCGCTCCGGCAGCGTGTACGGAGGGTGTTTGTAAAGGAATGTGTTTTATGTGGGTTTTTTGTGAGAGAGTTAGGGAAAAGCAATGAAGGAGAGAGAGAGAGAGAGAGAGACAGTGCGAGAAGAGGGAAGAGGGAGAGATGCACAGAGAGAAGAGACTGAGAGAGTGAGAGAGAAAGAGTGGGAGACTGAGAGAGAGAGAAAGAGAGGGAAAACGAGAGGGAGAGAGAGTATTAGAGAGAGACAGAGGGGAGTGCTGAGACAGAGAGAGAGAGAGATGATACAGAGAGAGGGAGAGTGAGATGCAGAGGAGGAGGGAGGAACAGGGGGGAGAGAGAGGAGGTTTGAGTCGAGGAGGGGTTGAGGAAGAAGGAGGAGGCCGGAGGTGGGTGCCGGCAGCGATGATGATGACGACGACGTGGAGGAGGTGATGGAATAATTGGGAAATGTTCGTCGTCGTCGTCGCGAGGGAAAAATTGCAGGGACTAGAATGGGAGTGCGGGTTCGAGAGAGGGGTGGAATGAGGGAGTGCTGGAAGTCAGGGGGAAGAGATGGGGAGACGAGGAGGGAGGGTCGTGGGGGAAAACGTGCGCGTCGACGTGGGCGCAGGCGGAGGAGGCGGCGCGAGGAGCGCGAGCGAACGGGAAAGAGCCGTTGGGGATTAGAGAAGATGCACAGTGGAGCGGGTCGGGTAGGGGAAGGAAGGGCGTGGGCTGAAGGAGAGGGGTCGCGGGCTTGGTGGGCTGGGCTAGAAAAGATAATGAGAAAATATAGAGAATTTAAAGAGAAAGGGAGTGATGGGCCGGGCCGCGTAGGAAATTCCTTCAACAAAGAATTTTAGGAGGTGGGCTCGGGGATTAAAACGGGTGAGGAAATTAAAGTCTGGGTTGTGGGAATAAATAAGGTTAGCGCTTCATACAAAAATAAGGAAATGGCTGAGAAAATTTGAATGAATTAATTAGATAAATAGGTAGGCTTAGGATAAAGAAAATATAAGGTATAAAAGAATATGGTTTGGGTTCATCACAAGAAGGGATTATGAATATTGGAAGGGGGCCGGCTGCTAGGCTCGCAAAATAAAAGGATTTCCATTTCCAAAAGATTTAGGCTCGGCCAGAATTAAGATTTTAATATGAAAAATGGAATAGGCTGGGAAAATAAAATAGGGGGTGGAGAACTAAAATAGATTGAAAAAAATTTAAAATAATGAATAGTTATAAATAAAATTTTATAGGTAAAAAGAAAATACGGGTATAAACGTACAAAAAGAACTGGGTATTACATCATACCACCCTTACAAAAATTTCGTCCTCGAAATTTAAGATTAAACGACCAGTTGTAATATCAAAAACGAAAGCTACCATATCATAAACTACTTCATAATGGTTTACTTAAAACGGGTGAATGAAATTCGTGGAGACATATATATATATATACATGCAAGAACAATATACAACAGAAAGCATTTAAATGAGTATACGGCAGGAACAACTATAAGGACAAACTATAAGTACACGAGAATATAGATAACAATAACGAATGGAAATAAGCAATGCATGTTCAATAAAATCGAAACCAAAATGTGTGCACATCTAAGTATATCAAAATAGCAAACAGAGGTAATAAATATAAAGCTCAACCATTCATAATAGTAAGTATGGGCACATCACTCGAAAATAAAACGACAATAAGATGATGAAAAATTTTGTCTGTAGGTCAAAACATTTTTAGGACGATATATCGATCAGATAGTTTTAAAATAACTTAGAAAACTCGTATCGTGAAAATAAGGAACATGGAACAAAATTTGCGCGGTGTAAGGTTGCGCTACTGAAAAAGAGAGTACTAATAGTGTACTTAAAATACTTAAAACCGAGTAATCAAACACACACACTCTTCGATAAATTTAAAATAATGAAAACTAAACCTTGAATAATAATGTCTCTAAATATATCTGGGGTAATAGAGAAATCACCAATATGACCAGGGCTAGCTAGGGTAGTGATTACCAGAAAGTGTGGCTCAATCAAAAGTCGGAGTGTGGCGGCTTTAGGCTGAGGACCAAGGGGATTAGGATCGGATCAGCACAGAAGGTAAGGGCGAACAATAAATGACTACAAGGGAAGAAGTATGGGTAGGATAGCGGTCGGTGTAACATATGAATCAAGATGTGAAGGGTTAGCGAACTCGGAAATTTCTCCAAAATTTTCTCCTCCCAAAAGAATCTCAAACGGGGCACAGACGAGAGATGAAGGGTGGACCTCTAAAAGATCGGGTGTGATACTGGTTGAACTGAGTGAGGGTTAAGTCAAAGTAAGGAGTAGAGGCGGACAGATCTGATTAGAGGGAATAATCGTACAGAAGAAATATCAAACATCAAGGGACAAAAGATCGATGGATTAACGAACTCAACAATTCAATTAATTTCCAAAAGATTCCAAACCAAGCATTCTCAAGAAGAAAGGATGGCCCTAAACTATACACAGTTTTTATTTGGCCAAGGAAGACAGCAACAAAAGAAATTTCGTTAGTCGCGGTTGTGGAGATTCAGCAGGTTGCGGTAGGCTCGCGCACTCAAGTAGGGGCGTCCATTTCCATATCGCCTCGTGGGCATCTCTATTGGAAGTTCTTCGACAGCAGGGTCTTGCTCTTCTGGTTCTTCTTCCTCGGATAGAGCTTCTTCATCGAGATCCGATTCCATGTGATTTTCCTCTTCTGGGTTTTCTTCCGCTGGATTTTCTTCTATCGGTTCTTCCTCGGGGTCTTCCTCTATCGGGTCTTCCTCTATAGGGTTCTCTTCAGGATCTCCTTCTTCTTCGTCAGAATCGGCTATCATGTCAAATTCTGGGGCGGCTGCTCCTTCGTCCTCTGAATCATTGTTTTCGAAGTTGACCTGTGGACCGTTGACCTCATCATCAGAACTCGTCAGTGTGTGATCTAAGGAAACGCATGACTGTGCATCCTCATCTAGATGCGGCGCTGCTCCAGGGTGGGCCATGGTCTGAAGAGAAAGTCATGATTAGATAGTGGGATATATCAAGAGATAAAGCTCAGGGTATGAAGTATCGGTATATATGCGGTTGCAGGAACTGAACATCAGGATAGAAACGCTGTGATAACGAAGAGTATGAATAAGGAGAAAACAAGATAATGATGCATATATTATGATTCAAGTTTTATTGCATTCAATCAAACGTTCAGCGGATACAGGATTTCAAATGGAAAGAAATTTTCATAAAAACGACAATTTCATTACTGAAAGTAGATAACATAAAAAGTCATTCTTCGACTACTGTAACATTGTATTCTCATCGCGTGAGTTGAATCCTGCGTTTGATCCGCCTTATCGTCGAAGTCCGAACTACGCGGCAATTCTCACTTGGCAGAAGTGGGGAGTGTGGACGAGTTTCTTCCTTGCAGTTCTTTCCTTTCTGGGCAGCCGTTGATGAGGTGTTTGTTGGAACCGCATATCAGACATTTCCCTTGAGCACGGCGACAATCCCTCTGAAGGTGTCCTGGCCTCTTACAATATCCACAGCAAGGGTTCTTCTGATGCTTCTGTTGACGCTTCATCTTCTTCTCTTTTCCTCGTCTAATAGGGGTCCCATTATGATAGGATGCTCCCGCTGGGGTCTGACTCACCGGTCTTCTCAGTCCTTCAGTTAATAGGTCGTTCGTTCGCTCCTGGGCTTCCTTCAAATCTTGCAGTACACTCAGGATCTCAACGGTCTGATTCTGGGGAGCGGATAAAGACGAAGAGTCGTTGGAAGACATGATCCTGAAATAACAATTTGGAGGATGATATAAGTCACAAGATTACGAATCAAAATGGATAGGACAAAGATTCAAAAATATCAGAGATGCTGAATTTATTACAAGTGGAGAATCAACTATATGATTTTAAGTTACTTGATTAGAGTACGGTAGTGCAATTGCAACCACGTAACCTTGTCAAGTCACCCGAAACCATAGTGAATGGATATCTGAACGCACGATGTGAATATGAATCAAGAATGACAGTTTACAACCTAGACCGAAGGATGTTTTAGATTGCCAAACCGTACACGGAAAACTGCAGTCCCAATCGATGCAAAACCTGGCTCTGATACCAACTAAACCATGTCACGCCCCGCTTCCCAAAATACGGAATACGAGGGGTAGACAAGGCCAGCCATGCTCCTACGGTCAAGGAAATGTCCTGCCGTAGTCACACTCCGGCTTCTAGTTTATCATGGTAAACAGTAAACGATGCGCAGGTAATGAGAAATGCAGTAACTGAAAGATTCAATAATAAAAACTGACCTGAAGTGGAACAAACGAAAGTAACTCGGAGTAGTAAGTCAAGAAATCTGTGATGCACGTCTAGTTCTGATCCAGGCTAAATCTTCTCCTCACACTGAGCATGCATACTCAGGTCGTCAGAGCGACACAATAGCAATATAATATATATAATCAAGTAACAGTTCTAACAGTGGTGAAGGATATGAACAACAGTAAATCAATAACAGCATGAATATAAATGAGCAGAGATAAATGCAGCGGAGCAGTAAAGCAGTATAACGATATGTCATGTATGTCAACACAGTATATAAGGAATGTAAACGACAGTAACCCTATCAGTCTCTAAGTCTCACTGCACAGGTCAATAAGCCTATCGTCAGTCCAAGTGTGAGAGTCAACCACTCGCGAGTGTCCTCCACCCAAGGGTAGAACCCAAGGGCAAGGGACCACGGGCCCAACATGTAACGAATGTATCACGGTGTATATATCACGTACCCTGTAAATCTCCATATAACTCCCTAAATATAAGCCGGCATGGGACTCCCGAGATTCTGTTGAACTCACACTTAAACTACCCCACACCCCATGGTCTACATCAAACGCTAACCATAACCCTAAATACTAATCGATCCGTGACAAGTCTGCGAGAGAACTGGAGGCAGGACCTCCATCAAGCACGTCCCGACTAATACCTAAGATAAATGGCAGTGTCGGATGCCTTATCTGTGACATCCGTGCAAGCGCTTCCATAAGTGTCCCATACCACTTATAGTCACACGTACACGCATCTCACAGACGTCGACAATGCAATAGAATAAAAGGGACACTGATTGTGCACAAGTACGTATCACTTTCACTTAATCACGAATACACGAACACTGACGTACTTGCCACAATCAACACTAAAATCTAACACTGGGTAAATGCACGATGTCACTAGGTTATCAATACAATGATATGGGTATGATATGATGCGTGAACAAGTATATAAACATGATGAGGATGTTATGAAACCGCATTCTTTCACTTGCACGATTTATCATGAAACATATGTATATAATTTGGCGAAATGACAAACAGGTAGTAATTAATATGTTCAGTTATCTATCCATCTAATTTGGTTTCGAGCCAATCGGGTTTCAGGATCATTAGTTATAACTGTTTCATTTTAAGCGCACGCGGCTGGAAATCCAGTTTCAGAATCAGGAATCCATTTCGCAACGCATTTTAACCCCTGTTGGGATCATAATTTAGCGACGCTACAGTTGGATGAATTCTAGGGTTTTCAGTAAAGTTTTCAACGCAACAAACGGATCTTCAATCGCGTCTGTACGTTAGGAGTTACAATCTATTTAACACTAATATGTCAGTTCTGATTTTGTTGGGACTGTTATGCGTCCCGATCTTCTAAATTACAGTTTAAATATCAAACGGTAACGAAACAGAATGAGACCAATCGTGTTGTCTAGCTATCAGAGTTACCTACAATAAGCAGTGGAGTTCCGCAACCTACGAGTTAAGGAAATTCTATGGTATCCATTACGGGACAGCAAGCACAATTTGAGTCGCTCTGGACTGCAGTCCAGAGTCGCACTCCGATACAATTATCATCACGATTTAGGTACAGGAATGTCTGGAAACTAGCATAGGGTTAAAGTTCGTCGAGTTAGCTTCGATTTAAGCCCTCGAACGCACCATTCTAATATGTATATGATTTATGATGAATTTAACTATTTTCAGGTGCAACAGAATTACAGTTTTACGATCAAACTTGGGGGTAGTTGTTTTAGTCGTTATCGATTACATCATCCAACAAAATTCACTCACTATGTTCACAGACCTACGGGCCAACCTACACTATTTAGTTTCGTCAATTTTGATAATGTTTTCCTAAGGGAACAAGCATCGAACAGATACAGCACATAATAGTTTTAGACTCGTAACTTTATAATCTAGCCATTTAACAATTATAACTTAAATAAAATAGCATGTAAGCAAGTAAAAACTTGCCTGGAAGAAGTCTCGGGGTCGCAGGGCAGCAACGTCGTCACGATCGCGCGATATACGCCACGTACCGGATTCCCGCGAGCTTAGTTCGAAACACGAATTTCCCGTCGGAGTTTTCCCGGAGTCGTTTTGCGCGCACTGGAAGCTTAGGGGGTGCTCTCTGGTTCGCCTGAGGAGTGTTGGGGTTGCCGACGGCCGACGGCGTCGCTCCGGCAGCGTGTACGGAGGGTGTTTGTAAAGGAATGTGTTTTATGTGGGTTTTTTGTGAGAGAGTTAGGGAAAAGCAATGAAGGAGAGAGAGAGAGAGAGAGAGACAGTGCGAGAAGAGGGAAGAGGGAGAGATGCACAGAGAGAAGAGACTGAGAGAGTGAGAGAGAGAGAGTGGGAGACTGAGAGAGAGAGAAAGAGAGGGAAAACGAGAGGGAGAGAGAGTATTAGAGAGAGACAGAGGGGAGTGCTGAGACAGAGAGAGAGAGAGATGATACAGAGAGAGGGAGAGTGAGATGCAGAGGAGGAGGGAGGAACAGGGGAGAGAGAGAGGAGGTTTGAGTCGAGGAGGGGTTGAGGAAGAAGGAGGAGGCCGGAGGTAGGTGCCGGCAGCGATGATGATGACGACGACGTGGAGGAGGTGATGGAATAATTGGGAAATGTTCGTCGTCGTCGTCGCGAGGGAAAAATTGCAGGGACTAGAATGGGAGTGCGGGTTCGAGAGAGGGGTGGAATGAGGGAGTGCTGGAAGTCAGGGGGAAGAGATGGGGAGACGAGGAGGGAGGGTCGTGGGGGAAAACGTGCGCGTCGACGTGGGCGCAGGCGGAGGAGGCGGCGCGAGGAGCGCGCGCGAACGGGAAAGAGCCGTTGGGGATTAGAGAAGATGCACGGTGGAGCGGGTCGGGTAGGGGAAGGAAGGGCGTGGGCTGAAGGAGAGGGGTCGCGGGCTTGGTGGGCTGGGCTAGAAAAGATAATGAGAAAATATAGAGAATTTAAAGAGAAAGGGAGTGATGGGCCGGGCCGCGTAGGAAATTCCTTCAACAAAGAATTTTAGGAGGTGGGCTCGGGGATTAAAACGGGTGAGGAAATTAAAGTCTGGGTTGTGGGAATAAATAAGGTTAGCGCTTCATACAAAAATAAGGAAATGGCTGAGAAAATTTGAATGAATTAATTAGATAAATAGGTAGGCTTAGGATAAAGAAAATATAAGGTATAAAAGAATATGGTTTGGGTTCATCACAAGAAGGGATTATGAATATTGGAAGGGGGCCGGCTGCTAGGCTCGCAAAACAAAAGGATTTCCATTTCCAAAAGATTTAGGCTCGGCAAGAATTAAGATTTTAATATGAAAAATGGAATAGGCTGGGAAAATAAAATAGGGGGTGGAGAACTAAAATAGATTGAAAAAAATTTAAAATAATGAATAGTTATAAATAAAATTTTATAGGTAAAAAGAAAATACGGGTATAAACGTACAAAAAGAACTGGGTATTACATCCTTCCTTTATCGATCCTTACCCTAACCTCCATGGAAAACACGCGCAACCGGTCCTTTATACTACGGTATCACCTTTACCTCTAGGGGTAAGGTGCCGCAGGGAGCGGTGTGTGCGTGTATGCATAGAGTTCTAATTATTATGTGTGATGGGGCAATAAAGGGGTGAGAGATCTCATCTCTCAAACCTTTCCCTAAAGCTAACCCTAACAAGCGATGAGACTACTCGCTCATTAGGGGATTGAAAGGCATTCTAAATTAAATTAAACTAAGGCAAAGAAATAAAAGAACTTACTAATTTTTATTGATGGCTCTCTCCAAACATCAACGCCGTACAGATCTGAATTTATGAAATGAAAAGAGGCATAGGGAGGCATACCTCAAAAGAGGTATTAGGGTCTCTATTTATAGGACATAGAAACCCTAGGGTTACAATTGACTCGCACATCTGCTATTACAAAAATACCCTCTAAGAAAAGACCTAGTCAAAGATCCGCGCACGCCACAAATTTTGGTAAAAAATTATTTAGCTCCAGGCACTAGATGGCCGCGGAACCGCGGCCGCAGCATGGGTTGGGCCGCGGTTCCGCGACCAAATAAGAGGCTTGTTGCTTCATTTTTCTTCTGCTGACTTTGGGCCTTTTGGGCTTCCTACTTCTTTAGTACTTTTCTCAGATTGGCTTCTAGGTTTCTTCCAGATCTTCCAGTGAATAATTGCAATGTACTTTTTCCGTTGCTTCGTGACAAAATCTTGAACCTTGTGTTGCCTTGTTCTTGTGAATTGTTCTTCGTGTAGGCTTGATCAAGATCTTTCTATTTGTTGGTCAAAGTGTAAGTCCACGTTGCTCATCCCGGTTCTTACGGGGAGGCGGAAACGACGAAAAACAATGATTTGGCGCAAGGCAGCATGGACTTAAAGCACGGATCTTTGCTAAACTAGTAACTAGTAAACTACTAGAGGCTTTAACTACTATGCTGTAGAAAGTATACCTCACGAAACCGGTCCTTCGGGTCTTCATTCCGCTGTCCCGCTCGTCCATCCAAGCTCCAAGTGTCGATCCGGACCTTGGGCACCTCCGCGGCCTTCTTGAGTCGAAGACGATTACACCGAGCTCCACCTCGAGCCGAGGCAACTAGGGCGACGAGATCGCTAATCTAGAAGCCCTAGGTTGTGTATAAGTGGTAGAGGGATGGTTTTGTCAAGTGGAATCCTTTTTCTCTCAACACATGAGATCAAAGGAAGAATCAAGAGGAGGAAGAAGGAGGAGCAACCATGGAACTCTTTCTCATTTCCTTTTTAAGAGAGAGAATGAGAATGAAGAAATGAAAAAGCTTCACCAAGAGAAAAACAACCATGGTTGCAATAATACTCAAATATCATCATTACTAATCCTATCATAATAAAGTTGATGGAACTAATGACATGACCATTTTCATAACTCAAGAAATAAAAAGAAATCCAAAGAAAACTCTAGACCTCTCATGACGGTCAAAAGTCCACTTTGGTCAAACGGTCAACAAAGTCAAGTGTGGTCAAAGAAGGTCAAATGGTCAAAGTAATTAGCCATCATATAATTATCACTAATAGGATTAGTAAACAATGTCTCCGACTCATAATGGTTTTGACCGAACAAATTGCCAAAACCCTAATGAGCCAGCCACATAATGGTTTTGGCCGAACCAACTGCCAAAACCCTAATGAGGCACCTCCTCCTTCATCACTCCTCAAAACTGTGCATACACACCCGCATCCGCATTCCGTAGAATGCGAATGCACTTAAGACAAAATCAAATCCATCCGTGCAATACTAGGATCCGGCTTAAACCAAAGCCCACTAGTATTGCCTGCCCGAACAACATACGCACACAAGTGTACGCAAGTGATCGCAGCCCTGCCGTAAAACCATACGGCCTCTACACGTTTCGCTCAGTGCAGGGAAACTCTCTGTGTGGGACTCTAAAGACTCGACACTACGCTGGCAGTGGGTTTAACCACAGACCGCAAGCGGCACTAGCTGTGCGTAACGGTCCCCAGGTAGATGTCGATAAGAAGGCCGATGAGGTAAACCCATCCGAACTCCTACTGAGCCTGTATGTGAAAATCTCCGTACAGTCCGGTCTGTTCGTCTGATACATCGCATGGCAGGCCTAGGGGGTGGCGAACGTCAGTCCCCTAATAGCGGTACAAGTCGTGTCGGAGTGTAGCCCAAAACACCCTGAGATAACACTGGAAACCTACCAGTATATCTCGCTTGCCCTGGCCAGAGACTACTCGTGTAATGGCTCTCCTAGACACAGCGCGATGTCAACCCCCAATACCGGGAGAGACGAATCCTGTCTAATCGTCACTGCCTCCAAGTGCTTCGGGACTGCACCCAACTACTACCTGTTTGCACGACTCCTTTGAGCCGTGGTAGGGTAGTAATCTAAGTACAGTAGGAACACACTCGAGGCGAAGTGACAGTGTCAAGTCAGCGGACTAAGCTGTACTCATGTCACCTTGGAACTGATAACTGACGATAGGTATAATACCATCCATCAGTTCCCGACGAGTCCTGTCCAGTGTACTCGTAACCTAACGAGCACCCGCATACTATCTCCAGTACGACGTACTGATGGCTGTGGGACAAACCACCTCCCGTGCTGGGATGAGAAGCGTATACGCTAGTCTACTCCGGAGTATCGATGCCCTGTCTCGACAGTCCTATGACTAGGGACCTGTATAAGGATGTGCTTATAGATTACCCAGCCCCCACAAGTATGACTGCCATCACAACGCTGGTAATCAAGCAAAGATCCTAAGGGCTCTACTAATATGTATATAAGCGATATGCTAAAAGAAATACATGCACATATTGAAGTAGAGACAAACCAAGTAGCATACTACCATTTTGAGCAAGATTGTATATACAACTGTGAATATCCCAAGCTTCCATTAAGTAATATACAAGCTAGTATGATACAGTAATGGCCTCTAAGGCATATACACTAACAATCTCCCACTTACACTAAGGCCATGTACTGGCGTATCGAAGACCTATCATCTCGATCAGCCGCTCGAACTGAGTCTGGGGTAGGGCCTTCGTGAGTGGATCTGCAGTGTTATTCTCCGTATTTACTCTTTTCACCTCGATCTCCCGGCGATCTACGATCTCCCTGACCAGGTGGTACCGCCTCAAAATGTGCCTGGACTTCTGATGGGACCTGGGTTCCTTCGCTAAAGCTATAGCACCGTTGTTGTCGCAATACAGCGGTATTGGATCAACAAAGGTAGGAACCACCTGAAGCTCCGTGAGGAACTTCTTCATCCAGACAGCTTCCTTTGCGGCATCGCAAGCAGCTATGTACTCCGCTTCCATAGTTGAGTCTGCAACGGTCTCCTGCTTGGAACTCTTCCAGCAAACCGCCCCTCTATTGAGGGTAAAGACAAAACCCGACATGGCCTTGGAGTCATCCTTGTCACTCTGGAAGCTGGAGTCAGCAAAGGCCTCGAGCTGGAGGTCTTTTCCGCCATACACCAAGAACATCTCCTTAGTCCTTCTCAGGTACTTGAGAATGTTCTTTACCGCTATCCAGTGTTTCTCTCCTGGGTTCGACTGATACCGGCTTACAACGCTCAATACGTATGCTACATCTGGTCTGGTACATAACATCGCATACATTATAGAGCCTACTGTAGAAGCGTAGGGTATAATAGACATGCGATCCCTTTCCAAATCAGTCTTGGGAGACATCTCTTTGGAGAGGGTGATCCCGTGACAAGCCGGTAAATTACCGCGCTTGGAATCTTCCATACTGAATCTTTTCAGTATGGTGTCAATGTACCTTGACTGTGAAAGTCCCAACATCCTCTTTGATCTATCACGATAGATCTGGATCCCCAGAATGTAGTTGGCATCGCCCAGGTCCGTTATGGAGAACCTCTGCGACAAGAATCCTTTGACTGACTGTAGCATAGGAATATCATTTCCTATTAGGAGAATGTCATCCACGTACAAGACGAGGAATACTACAGTTCTCCCTACAATCTTACTGTAAATGCATGGTTCATCTGGGTTTTTGATAAAGTCGAATTCTTTGACAGTATCATCAAAACAGATGTTCCAACTCCACGATGCCTGCTTAAGTCCATAGATGGACTTTAGAAACTTGCACACTCTACCGCTGCTCCCACTCTGAATGAATCCCTCCGGCTGATCCATATAGACGCACTCTTCCAAATTTCCATTTAGGAAAGCCGTCTTTACGTCCATCTGCCAGATTTCATAATCATGGAAGGCAGCAATGGCAAGAAGAATCCGAATGGATTTCAGCATAGCCACTGGAGAAAAGGTCTCGTCATAGTCCAAACCAGGTCTTTGACGAAAACCCTTTACAACAAGTCTAGCTTTATAGGTCTCAACCTGCCCATCTACACCAATCTTCTTTCTGAAGATCCATTTGCAGCCTACGGGTTTTACCCCTTCTGGAGCAAAGTCCAAAGTCCAAACTTTGTTGGTGTACATGGACTCCATCTCGGCCCGCATTGCATCCAGCCATTTTACCGAGTCGCCGCTCTGAATGGCTTGCTGGAAGCTAGTAGGCTCACCATAATCCATGGTGCAATCTTCTCTATCCCCGTCTATGAGAAAACCGTAGTATCTCTCGGGCGGATGAGACTGCCTACTACTCCTGCGGAGTGGCGCTGGGATGTCCGGTTCTCTTGAAACTTCTGGTTCTTCCAAGCTTTCAGTAATAGCTTGCGGTTCTGGAATTTCTTCCAGTTCTATTGCGCTCCCACTTATCTGATTTTCTAAAAATTCAGTTTCCAAGAAGTGGGCATGCTGAGAAACAAAAACCTTTTGTTCCTCTGGGGAATAGAAAAGATACCCCCTGGAGTTCTTTGGATATCCCACAAACTTACACAGTACTGAGCGTGCCTCGAGCTTGTCCGCATGCTGCTTTTTTACAAAAGCTGGACATCCCCATGTCTTAAGGTACTGGAGACAGGGTTTCTTCCCACTCCACATCTGATATGGGGTGGTAGGCACAGTCTTGGTTGGAGCCTTGTTCAAGAGATATACAGCTGTTTCTAGCGCATAACCCCAGAAGGATCGCGGCAACTCAGCCTTACTCATCATGGAACGAACCATATCCAATAGGGTTCGATTCCGCCTTTCCGATACACCGTTGTGTTGTGGTGTGTATGGAGGAGTAAGCTGAGAGAGAATTCCATTCTCTTTTAAGTAGCCCAGAAACTCGGCACTCAAGTATTCACCACCTCGATCAGATCTCAGTGTCTTGATACTTTTGCCTGTTTGTTTTTCAACTTCATTCTTGTATTCTTGAAATTTCTCAAAGGCCTCGGATTTGTGCTTCATCAAGAAGACATGCCCATACCTAGAGAAATCTTCTGTGAAAGTAATGAAGTATGAATAACCACTTCGCGCATGTGTAGACATTGGACCACACACATCACTGTGTATGAGTCCCAAGAGCTCGCTTGCTCTTTCTCCGTGTCCAGTGAACGGAGTCTTTGTCATCTTTCCCATGAGACAAGATTCACAAGTGGCATAAGACTGATACTCGAACGGATTCAAGTATCCCTCTTTATGTAACTTTGTCAACCGTGTCTCGTTAATGTGACCCAGTCTACAATGCCATAAGAAAGCCTGATTTGTTTCCGGAGACTTTCTTTTAAGTGTGTTCTGGACACTGAAGATCTGAGCTTGATTCAATACGTATATTCCGTTTTGTAATGTACCTGACCCAATCAGAACTTGATTTAGGTGGATGTTAACTACATCGCTTACAAAAGTAAAATCATATCCTTCCATAGAAATTAAGGATACATATATGATATTACAAGTCGCACCTGGTACATAAAAACAGTTACGCAGAATCAATATCTGCCCAGTTGTCAGTCCTAGATGATATTCCCCTACGGATTCAGCATACATGCTCATTCCGTTAGCAACCCTGAGAGTCATATCACCTTTCCTGATAACCCTACGGTTTCTCAGAGCCTGTAACGAATTACAGATATGAGATCCTGATCCGGTATCCAATACCCAGGAAGTAGGGTTAACTGACATACAGTTCTCTATTATAAACACACCCGAAGCTGAAGCCACAACATGCTTCGAATTCTGGCTACTGGCTTTGCAAGCCCTGCAATCCTTCTGCCCATGTTCATTCCCGTTACAATAGGAACGTCCTGCTTTTACTACATCCAGTCCCGAAACTTCTGCCCTTCCCTTTCTTTCTACTTCCCTAGTTTCCTTCAGGGTAGTAGGTAGAGACTGTTGAACTAAGACAGCATCTGACCCATTCTTCAACGTGGTCTTCAGATCCATGAGCTCAAAAGAGCTGGTCTCTGTAAGGACGTTGCCCCTTACAAATGACCCGATAGCCAACCTCGCTGGAAGCAATTCGTTCGAGGTCTCATATCTTGCGATACGAGATTGCTCTCCATATAAATCTTTGTTATGGAGGAAGATAGAAACTGAGTCCATCTTCTCGTGCTGCCTCTGGTATGTACCATCAACTGAGGCCAACACGAGGCACTTGGCTTTCGCACAGACTTCTTCCGATGTCCTACGGATATCAATATCCGTGACAGGGGAAACTGGACCTGAGACGGTAGGGTTTGGATTAGTTAAGAGGTGTCCCAGCTTGTCATGGGCAATGGACACCTGGATAGACCTTTGCCAGTCAAAACAGTCAGATTCAGTCATTTTATTATCTAGATGTAACCTATGTCTGGTCACTGGGTCGCTGCAGTTAAGAGAGAGAGAAGAAAACACTTTAGCATGATGCTCTTGCAAGTGTAGATTGGTTTTTAATTTATCTAAACAGGATGGCTCCCACTGTCTCTCGAATCCCTCCTCAAACCATAAAGGAAGAATTAGTCAAGATCAATCTCACCGTACAAAACTTGCTTAACCGTTCAGCCAGGCCAGTGTCGGTACTTCGAGGGAGGTTTTCCAACGCTTTCGCGAAGTTCCTTAATTAAGTAACCTCTTTTCCCTGTGGGCGTAGCCCCGCTAACACCTTTCTAGACACCTACTTGGTTTATAGAATTGATCGTTAAGTGAGAAAGTTCCCGAAGAGTAGCATATACTCACAGTAGGATCGGGATCCAAATATCATCGCGTGATAAAACTGAAGGAATCCTACCAGAATCATCACACTCCAAATGGTATGCAGCGCTGGTAAGTTTCAGTACTTTTGAAACTCCCGATGTGGATTTTTGCCCCATGCTCTTATGACCTTGACGAAGGTCAACAAATCATAAGTCACATATCAAGTTCAACCCGTCATTGTCCAGGTTAATTTGAACCCACCCGTACATACCCTTGACGAAGGTCAACAAGGTAATACGACTGTCCCAAACCAATGCATCTATCTATGCTACATATAAACACCCAATAGCTACCAATCACTATGCCTTGACGAAGGTCAACAAACATAGCTTGAATACTATTGAATATTCATACGAAATGACGGAGGGCTACGAATGGTTTTGGCGAAACCGTGAACGTAGTGAACTTGATATAATCGATGGAACGAGATAGCTTTTAAAAAGAGTGGTTCAAGCTCCACGTTTATGCCATCCGCATTCGCCACGGGGCCCCGTCATCACCCGTTAGGTTACTTAACTAACGACAGAGCGGGGGCTGGACTAGCGCGGATGAAAAACATAAGCAACACCTAAATAGATATCATATATAGATATATAGCAATGATAGCCATTACAGATCACAGATGAACACTTTGGATATACTAGGAATCCGCGATTCGTTCGAGCCTGCAACGAAAAACGGATTACACGGTCGCGATGAATAGCCAAGCCCCACCCTAGACCCCTACGGATGCGGCAAACTACCCGCCAAGTACCAGAATCGAAGCAACCTCCCTCAACACCGTGAGTAGGCCACTCGGCACTTCGAGATACCCGGTAGTTTGTGCACCCCTCCTTAGGTCTATCCTAGGAGCAAAAACAGTAAAAAGAAATTATACAATGACGGCTACAACCCCAACCCGGTTGTGCGGCCAAACAAATAATATTACATCAATTTACAAATTTTACAATGAATGAAAGAAAAAGAAACTCTCATCTCACATCCATTCCCAGCTATTCATCCGCGACAATCTACCGAGTTCATATACACAAACCATCAACATTACAGATCACAGATATGTATAACCCCCACTAATCGACTTATAGCGATTAGTAGACGTTCAATACATATATCACATCACAGATAATATCCATTAGCCAAAGTCTACGGAATATCGATCAAAATACGGATTTTTAACCACCCCAAAAGTCAATTTGCTCTCTGGAAAATCTGGGTAGAAAAAACATGTATTAAAAATCCCAAAACAGCCAAACTAAAACACTGCACAAAACCCAATTCACTGCCGAGTCAAATCGGCCGCGGAACCGCGGCAATGTGCATGTTATTGCCGCAGAACCGCGGTCGTTTGATCGAGTCACTGGATCGTTTTTCTGCAGTGTTTTTACAAAACCCTGAGATGATTTTTCATATATTTTAAATCACTTTTTGAGCAGTATGAAAATCGACAGAAACTTGAGGTTTTGCGGACGTGTTTTGCGACTTTTTTCCGATCGATATTCTAAACACTTTGCTAACTTGCTAGTTTATGTTTAGCTAGGCTCTGATACCACTGTAAGTCCACGTTGCTCATCCCGGTTCTTACAGGGAGGCGGAAACGACGAAAAACAATGATTTGGCGCAAGGCAACATGGACTTAAAGCACGGATCTTTGCTAAACTAGTAACTAGCAAACTACTAGAGGCTTTAACTACTATGCTGTAGAAAGTATACCTCACGAAACCGGTCCTTCGGGTCTTCATTCCGCTGTCCCGCTCGTCCATCCAAGCTCCAAGTGTCGATCCGGACCTTGGGCACCTCCGCGGCCTTCTTGAGTCGAAGACGATTACACCGAGCTCCACCTCGAGCCGAGGCAACTAGGGCGACGAGATCGCTAATCTAGAAGCCCTAGGTTGTGTAGAAGTGGTAGAGGGATGGTTTTGTCAAGTGGAATCCTTTTTCTCTCAACACATGAGATCAAAGGAAGAATCAAGAGGAGGAAGAAGGAGGAGCAACCATGGAACTCTTTCTCATTTCCTTTTTAAGAGAGAGAATGAGAATGAAGAAATGAAAAAGCTTCACCAAGAGAAAAACAACCATGGTTGCAATAATACTCAAATATCATCATTACTAATCCTATCATGATAAAGTTGATGGCACTAATGACATGACCATTTTCATAACTCAAGAAATAAAAAGAAATCCAAAGAAAACTCTAGACCTCTCATGAAGGTTAAAAGTCCACTTTGGTCAAACGGTCAATAAAGTCAAGTGTGGTCAAAGAAGGTCAAATGGTCAAAGTAATTAGCCATCATATAATTATCACTAATAGGATTAGTAAACAATGTCTCCGACTCATAATGGTTTTGACCGAACAAATTGCCAAAACCCTAATGCGCCAGCCACATAATGGTTTTGGCCGAACCAACTGCCAAAATCCTAATGAGGCACCTCCTCCTTCATCACTCCTCAAAACTGTGCATACACACCCGCATCCGCATTCCGTAGAATGCGAATGCACTGAAGACAAAAACAAATCCATCCGTGCAATACTAGGATCCGGCTTAAACCAAAGCCCACTAGTATTGCCTGCCCGAACAACATACGCACACAAGTGTACGCAAGTGATCGCAGCCCTGCCGTAAAACCATACGGCCTCTACACGTTTCGCTCAGTGCAGGGAAACTCTCTGTGTGGGACTCTAAAGACTCGACACTATGCTGGCAGTGGGTTTAACCACAGACCGCAAGCGGCACTAGCTGTGCGTAACGGTCTCCAGGTAGATGTCGATAAGAAGGCCGATGAGGTAAACCCATCCGAACTCCTACTGATCCTGTATGTGACAATCTCCGTACAGTCCGGTCTGTTCGTCTGATACATCTCATGGCGGGCCTAGGGGTGGCGAACGTCAGTCTCCTAATAGCGGTACAAGTCGTGTCGGAGTGTAGCCCAAAACACCCTGAGATAACACTGGAAACCTACCAGTATATCTCGCTTGCCCTGGCCAGGGACTACTCGTGTAATGGCTCTCCTAGACACAGCGCGATGTCAACCCCCAATACCGGGAGAGACGAATCCTGTCTAACCGTCACTGCCTCTAAGTGCTTCGAGACTGCACCCAACTACTACCTGTTTGCACGACTCCTTTAAGCCGTGGTAGGGTAGTAATCTAAGTACAGTGGGAACACACTCGAGGCGAAGTGACAGTGTCAAGTCAGCGGACTAAGCTGTACTCATGTCACCTGGGAACTGATAACTGACGATAGGTATAATACCATCCATCAGTTCCCGACGAGTCCTGTCCAGTGTACTCGTAACCTAACGAGCACCCGCATACTATCTCCAGTATGATGTACTGATGGCTGTGGGACAGACCACCTCCCGTGCTGGGATGAGAAGCGTATACGCTAGTCTACTCCAGAGTATCGATGCCCTGTCTCGACAGTCCTACGACTAGGGACCTGTATAAGGATGTGCTTATAGATTACCCAGCCCCCACAAGTATGACTGCCATCACAACGCTGGTAATCAAGCAAAGATCCTAAGGGCTCTACTAATATGTATATAAGCGATATGCTAAAAGAAACACATGCACATATTGAAGTAGAGACAAACCAAGTAGCATACTACCATTTTGAGCAAGATTGTATATACAACTGTGAATATCCCAAGCTTCCATTAAGTAATATACAAGCTAGTATGATACAGTAATGGCCTCTAGGGCATATACACTAACACAAAGTCCCTCTTTTGTATCGTCTTTTGTCTTTTTCACTGTTTTCGCTCCAAGAACCTGTAACCTGTACTATGTAGCAGACATGGGTCAAAAGCACCTGTTTATTTGAAAAATGCGTAAGAATGGGGAATATAATAATGCAATATTATGATATGAACATGAACCCGAATCGAGGAGCTGGATGAGGCCGATTGCGGGTACATGGTGGAACCGGTATGGTACCCCGGGGCGAGAACGGATCTGCTGTGTAGCTAGACGGTAAGCCTGGCAGAGGGACCACTGCCTACCGGTGATTGGTTGGACCTGGCGGTTATCCAGAGGATACTGGCCAGAGTCGATAGATGGATACGGGATGACCCGTACTGCCGGGGCCGAGGGCTGATTCCGCAGACGGAGCCCGATATATGAGGATTTACGTGCCGATGCTGGTCACGGTTTTCATGATGTTTTCGAGTGTCAATGATAGGCACTCAGGTTCCATGATTTTGATGTGTCGGGAGGGACACCGTTGATATATATATATATATATATCCTCATACTTTCATGCACACCCTTTATGATATTTACGTGCATGCAGACATTGATTTTGGGTTGACGAGATCCACATGCATACATACCTTGATTATGGTTGGACGAAATCCATATACATGCATTGATTATTACTGTTGGATGTTATCCACATGCACATAGGTATTGACTACCTTGTTGGCACATATACAGACCTGGTCACCCTAGATATCATAGTATTACCTTTATGATATAGTTGACCTAGGAGTCATTGTTTATTCGATTTCTATCCGTTGATATTTTTCTACTCACGAGTTGGCAACTCACACCCGTTGTGCCACAGTTCTTGTAGGTTGACCATTTGGATCAGTAGCGGCTTCGCTGGCACACAGTTGCATTCGGGTGTTTTGCATTGGTAGGTGGGATATTTGTATCATTCCCACTCTTGTATCTATATTTCATATTGTATCTAGTTAACTCCATCAATCAAAAGTTGTAAATGATGTAAGTGATGAGACTTAGTGAGGCTTGTAGTTGCGAGATTTGAGCGATTGGTTTTTATTTTCACTTTTGGGGTTATATCTTGCTCATTTCTTTATCTTTTTGTGGTGAACTTTGCCGTTGGGCGTCGTATACTTATTTATACTGTATTGCGTGGTTGTGATCCGCCGTTTGGCGAAGAGCTAGCTCCCGCTTGGGGATGCCATTATCCTTATTATGTATTTGTGGTTTGGATCAAAATATACAAAGGAGGTGCTGCCAAAATTTTTAAAAGACGAAACATGTTTTCAATTAGTAGATTTCACTTGCATCATTCATGTTCCTTTTTTTTGCACTAAGAAAACTTGATTTCATTATACCTTTACTTCAAAACCTCACCTCCTTTATTTTCTTAAAAGGTTTAGATTTCTGGGTTTCAGCTACTTGAATTCCGTTACGCCTTTAGACGTTGCGTGATTCATGTGCTGGTCACGAGCTAATATTTCGGGTCGTGACAAAGTTGGTATCAGAGCACTAGGTTTAACCTTGTTCGAGTCTATGTTTGACTATGCGGGGTCTAGGGCGGGAGTCTATTTCGGAACCTAGGCTTGACCTTACGGAACTTAGACTTGGACGGGGGGGGGGGTATTAGACCCGAACTTTCGTTTCATAGGCTGACCTTGATTGATGGAGTAGGTAGCTTGAGTAGAGTGACGTACCGTACGTATGTTCCGCGGCATATTTACGATATGATACTCTACTTAAGAAACCTTAGGATGTACATATTTTTGAGACCAGTGATTCTCTTCGTATCCATGGTTATACATCCATTCGAGATCCTCGATTCTATTTGTTTCCATGATCATACTCCCATTGATGATGTTCCTTCTTATGATCATGTATCCATTCTGGATCTGTCGTTTCCTCTCATGCCGTTGATCTGCTTTCTTCGATACTCGATTGAGGTTCCTGTCACCATAGTTTGAGCTGCTGCTAGTGTTGCGGTCAGGGCGAGCTCGTCTCGAGGGCTGACCATTGTGTTTTCTGGTGACATGGGAACGTCTCGATGTAGTGTTGTGTTGTGGCCTCTTGTGGAGGCGAATGTTTGGTTTTACACCGGATGATCGGGCCATTGTTAGAGCTGCCAGTTGCGAGAGGACTGTTGATGTACAGCGCACCTCAGAGATTTTGATGTCGCCTACCGTGCAGACAGGTGACCCAGCTGTCGCTGAGATGATGGGATGTCGCTTCCAGAGCTTACGAGCTAAGATCGCCGGAGCTTCCAGGCAGAAATGCGACAGATGATAGCTAGTTTATCCCGATTTGAGAGACGAAGGCGATTCGTCAGATTGATGCGCCGACGCAGGCCCAGTTGGGTTGAAGATTTCCAGAGTGGAGAATCTTAATCAGACCTAGAGTAGACCGATCCAGAGATGACCGCCGATGTATCGCCTTTCCTGGAGGATTGAGGCGTTGATTAGCATGCGGGCGAAAAATATTCACATGTTGTATAGGCAAAGCAAAAAGGTTCGAACGAGTGTCAGAAACCCATTTTCCCAAGTTTAAAGTGTTCGGAGGAACATGCAGGTAATTCTGTGGACCCTCTAGAAGAATGAAACCCTAACTCGACATGATGACTATGGAACCGCTTTGAACCTTAGGGTTTGTGGCAGTTTAGCAGTGCCATCAGTGAGGCTTGGGTTTGCCCTTCTACGGATGGTCCAGAAGTGCTGTGGTATGTACCAGATATTTTTAGACTGTGCTCAGGTGCTGAGCCTTCGGAAAATTTTGGGACCTTGATGGCTCGATCGAAAAGTTTGACATCGTCCAGATATCATGTGATAAGAGACCAGTGAGCTGACCAGCTTTGGATAGAGAACCTCACCCAGAGGCGTTGTGAGTTGATCAAGAACGGACGAGTATTGAGTATTCCTCCGATGGTTGGGGCGAGTTCCCGAGGACGTGTTCGGCCAGATATCTTCTACCGAGTGATGAAGATACCGAGTTCGTGACTTCGAGTCCGTGTGAGAGACTTCGGATTGACCGTGGCCGAGAACAGTTGCAGTGCGCAGATAGCATGGCGTGACGTCATAGTGGACGACGATAAAGACAAGTGGAATCAGTGGTTCGTGCGAGACGCTAACGAGCTGTCATTACTCTCCGTCGAGACTAGAGACCTGATATGCTTACAGAGGCGTTGGGATACGGCCAGTTTCCGAGGAATTATGTACGGAACGCGCAGATGTCCATAAAACGAGAAAGGATTATGTAAGAGTACCAGCCTCCGTACAGTTCGGCATAGGCAAGATCGGAAGAGACCCTGAGCAGGATTCCTTCCAGGACACTGCTGCAATGAGAATTGCACCCAGGATCAGATGTGTCACGTGTATTCAGAGGACTAGAGACCGACGCCAGTAACGTGCTGCTTTATGAGTGGTCGTGATAAATGACCGGGAGATGACCAGAGGAGTGCTAGAACGGAATCATTCCCGTTAGCACACCTGATAGGGCCGATGAGCCGATGGATTGCGAGATTGGTAATCCATAGAGAAGATAAGGACCCAGAGACAGAGGACGCCAGGCCGTGAGCAGAAGGCGAGAGGATGTTCTTACCCTGCTAGTTTTGGGCGCCCGATATTTTCCGACATTGTAGGAGGTGTACCTCGATGTCATTTTTTTGCGATTTGTGTTTATGATCCGAGTGTCACGCTTATATCGCTTGGATTTGAGTTTTGATGACGAGTTTCCTGATATTGATTTCGTGCACCATGGCTGCACTTACTGAGTGTTTACGTTTTGCGCATAGTTATCGCACCTGATATATATTTTATACACCGTTGTGTTGATTTGCGATTGTGCATGCTTATTGCGTTTGATGTCGATTTTATACATGCGTAGCATGTGTTTATGATTTCATGAATTTCATACGGATGATTTGATTTTTGCACTCGGTATAGCTTATATGTGCTTGCAGTGCATTGATATGTGTTTTGTGCACGCAGTTGCACACGATTTTGATTTATACACCATGGTATACTCGGTGTTGCTTTTGATGCGTTCGAGTTATTGATTGTATTTCGTGCATTTGATGCACCCGATGTTATTTCGTGCACAATAGGTGCACCAAATATTGTTGTCATGCACACCGTTGCAATGGACAGATGCTTTCGTGCACACCCGTTGCACGTAGTTTTGGGTTTTTGGGCATATTGTGGCACCTGTATTTGGATATGATTTCCATGCGCACCAGATGCATGTGATTTTTGGATACGCCTTTTAGGCTGATTTTTGCTTTTGAGCACTATATTGTGTATTAGCCAACAGGACTGATCTGAGGACAGTACCTGAGTACTTTGCATGCATTAATATACTACCAAAAGGGTTTTCAAAAGGAGCTATAGTCTCTCTATTTCCTACGTGTCCGTGAGCGACACGAACGTTTATAAGGAAAACCTTTTGGGATATTTTGGAAACGACGGAACGTGTATTTAAGAAAACATATAAGGACATATATTATTATTTTAAAATGAGCGTCCGTCAGTTATGCCGTGAGTTACGCGGCGGTTTAGAAAAGATTTTTCATGTATTTCATTCAGATTTTGGAGTTTTTCAAACATGCGTACTATACACGTATTATAGTATTTGACTAGTGTATATTGGATTTCAGTAGTGAATTTCGAGATCTGCATCCCTATTGTAACAACGAGGATATGCATGCAAATCCGATAATTTGCGTGACGCTTGACGGAGTTGATTTTGAGTGTTGTACTCGTTTTCACGCGCACTTGGCGCGTTGTGCTATTTCAGCATTTTCCATGATTTCGGAACCCCGACAACTTGGATTTTTACTTAAATGTTTTAGTATTGAGGGGTTTAAATTTAAATTCAGGGACCGAATTTCTTTAAGGAGGAAGATTGTAACATTTCAAAAAAATAAAATATTATTTTTGGGAATTTTTATAATTAAATAATATTATATTGAATATTTTAATATTTCGGTATAATTAAATACCGATAAATTGGGGAAAATTTTGGAAAATTACTAAAAGAGGGTGTTTTATGTGAATTATGCAATTTTTAAGTTTTCATGTTTAATATAGTGCTAATCGCGATTAAAAATCGCTAATCGCGTTTAAGCTTGTTTTGTGCAAACATGCACCGTGTCTTTTTTTTTCACTTGTTTCATTTTCCTACATGGATTTATATTCATTCTTCATTCTTTGTTTGGGGTTACTATTGAGGTGAGAAGGTTGATAGAAAAGAAAAAGAAAAGGATTTGGATTAGAATAATAGGTATGGGTGAGAGAGAGAAAGGTGAGGGTCACCTTTGACTTAGCCATCCACTAAACTCACAACCTTCATCACATTTTCCTCTCCCCTCCTTCTTCTTGCTGTTGCTGCTGCCTCCCCCTCACTTCCTCCCCTCTTCAAGCCTCTCAAACTCCATGAAAAACACTTCAAAACTCAAATCCCATTTCACAAAAAAGATGCACAAGCTCAAGAGAAGCACATTGGACCAAGAAAGCTAGGATTTTGGCCACTTGGGGCAACTCAAGAAAATTCTTGAGTTGCCAAATAAGGTAATTTCTGAACCATAAGCTTAGTGTTTCCATTACTTATACCCCCATGTTAGATTTGAATCGATATCGAGTGGTTTTGTGGACTTAGGAAAAACCTAGTTAGGGTTAGTGGGAATTGAGAGTGGTGATGGGTAATTAAGCTCAGTAGAGGCCACACAAACCCCCTAGTACTAGAATTAATACCCAAACCAGAGACTAGAAACCCGGATTACGGATTTAGAAACCGATATCGGAAGAATTGTGAATTCTGTGGATGTAAAATGGAATCTGCTATCATCCCGAGACTCTGAAAATTATTTTGCAAGGACAGTGATACATGCAGGCATCTAGGAAGCTACCACCAAAACCCTAGCCCCTATCTCCTAATGTAGGCCACAAATTTAATCTTTCTGGCCGCAAATTGCGGCCAGACCAGGGTAGAATTGACTCGTTTTGGTTCTGCGGTCCTGTCACGACCCGCAGGGTACGGAACGTGACTGGCACTTAAGTTTACGAAACGTCTCAAGACGTCCGTAAAATAAGTAAGCCAAAGCCCAGAAACCAAAACCAAATAAGCAAAAGAGTGAAGAGAACCCAATCAATTGAAAATGAGTTTATCAAATAAGTCATATAAAACCTTTTTTTTAAAACAATATCAATTTTTCCGAAAATTTCGGCAGAGTCTCCTTTGTAAATACTGGCCCCCAAAATGGGTACAACAAGAATATATATGAATCCAACAAATAAGGCATCCCCAAGCGAGAGCTAGCTCTTCGCCACAAGGCGGTCACAAATCCCACGCAATATAAAGCAACAACATGCGAAATAATCATAAGGAAGCATGAGAAAAACAGTATGTCGACTCAAGTGAGTTCGACCCCAAAATACAGCATAAAAGTCCACAAACCTCACAGTCTCATCTCTAGGTCAATATACAATAATACTGGTAGGTACAGTAGATGGAGTACTCTAGATACAAAGAATATATAAGGTGGTGCAAAAATAATGATATAACCCACCTAAGAGCAAAACCTCGAGTCCAGGCAAAAGAAACAAGAGCGCCCGCCGCTACTGTACTGACGGAGCGGACCTGAAAAAGGCTATGGCACAACGGGGGTGAGTTGCCAACTCGTGAGTAATAAATAACATCTACACGGGCTATCGTATGCATGCACACAAGTATTCTAGCATCCCTAATACAGGTATGGCAGGACATAATAGCAGGTATGTATGCAATATGAGTATACTAGCAGGTATGAATGCAATGCGAATCAACTCATGATCTAAATGTGTAATTATAAGAATCATGTTTTTCCTTTAGGAATCTCTTTTGAAATACCAGCACAATACCAATAGAATCAACAAGAACCTGTGTCCAGCAACGACACCTCAAAACTATCAAAAATCTCATATATCCATGTCATAGTATCTCTGGCCTCAGCCATCCGGCTGACCCATCTCAATCTCAAAATCTCATCATCTCGCGGCCACGGTCGGTATCCACTGGATATCCGCCGTGCCAAACAGTCACCGGTAGGTAATCTGTCCCCTGCCAGGCTCAACGTCAACATCACATTCATCTTGCCCCGGGGTACCATACCGGGCCCACCATGTACCCGAGACGGTTCATCCAACTCCTCGAAACGGGTCTCGAAAACCACAGCAAACTCAAGGTGGACGACACTTACATCACTAGAAAACCGCAATTTACATATTTTAAAAATATAATAAGTTTAGAAATTTTGCGGCTTTCCCCCGAAATCCAGAAATATCATAAAATCTCAAGAAATTCTCATAAGTGCATATGTCAATGATAATGAATGCATATGGTATCAATAATCAAGTTGCGATGGATGATTAATAGACTAGGCATGAACAAATAATATGATGAGGTACATGCACATGAATAGTAATCCTACGATTTCATTTTAAGGAATTAAAGGCAATAGCACATGTTTAAGCGTCAATTATAGTAAAAGGTTTCAATTTAAAGGTTATCTAGTGTGGTGGCATGGAAATTACCAGGGCGTGGGTGTAAGCATGAATAGTGCTCGTGCTGCATATAAAAACCCTGGCAATGGTGCAGGTGTCCTATAGAATGGGTTCGCATATGAATGTCGATATAAGGCATGAATGTAGCAAATAATCATACAAGTATTACACCCCTAATTAGTAACATTACTAAGAATCTTTTTAAGCTACTAAAACTATCGGGCGACTTGCGCCATCCAACGATAGTCCCCCGTAGATGTTACATCTACTCACAGAAATCCTCAGCTAGCTACGTCCGATCACCGCTTTCCCTTTTCGTGCCGCATCCGAAGCCTCCGCGACCGAACCTGGAATTTACATCAATACAAGACATAAGGTTACATATCATGAAACGACGCAAATCCCGAACGAGAACACTAACGTTCACAAGCTAGGTACAACGTGCACAAGGTGCGCGGAACACACGCGAAAATCGCAAAAACTGCAAAAATCGCCGATTTGGTCGCCCGGCAAAACTAAAACCCGATTACTCAAAAATCCGCACTCACACATCCTAAAAGTCATAGGATATGCCAACAATATAATCTAGATATCGCAATTAATTTGCCACAATAATATAATAAAAACCTAGTAAACTAGAAGTTTGCAAATTGGAACAAACATCGAAAATTAGCGACAAAGTTATCACGGTCCAACACAACCATCCAACCACACAACTAGTTAGCCACCAAAAACACAATTTTAACTCATTTACCATGCTACAAAACCCAATATCCAAACACAACCCTTTCTTGAATTTGGTAATTAGCAATCTTAATGAAAATTTCACACAAGTTTAACATAGATTAGCATAATAAGAAGCCACTTAAGCAAAGTAACCTTAAAAATTGGTTTAGTAATTAACTAGATATCTAATTAGCTTTAATTAACTAAGTAATGGTTCCTAAAAACCCTAGTTTAACTCTAACCATAAACCTTTAAAAACTAGATTAGAATCTAACACTAAATTAACACTAGATTTTAGCCCAATTAGCAATTTAACCACTTAGATTAAGCTAACAAAATAACTAGATAACAAAATAGCTTAATTAATCTCTTAATGGTGATCTAAACCCTAAATTAATTTCAAACCACAAACTTTAAAAAAAATAGTATGCAATTAACACTAAAATTAACACTAAAACAATTTTCAAAGTTCTAATTAGCACACTTTAAACTACAATTTAACCAAGGATTGAAATTATACCTCACAAGCCCAAACCCTATGTTGCTAAAGCCTCCCAAGATGCCATCTTTCCCCAAGATTATAACCAATTTGGGTTTGAGAAGAGAGGGAATAAGGTTTTGTGTTGAAATAGTGAAGGATTTGTTGATTTTTGATGAATTTTGAGGTGAATTTGTGGACAAAAGAGAGAGGGAAGATGAAGGAGGGGGGCTGCTGGAAATTCGGCCAGAAATGAGGGAGAGGGGATGGTGTGGGTGTGGGAAAAAGTCTTGGTCAACTCCCCTCAAAGTCAATGCACCATACCTTCAACATACAATATTTTAAACATACACATTCAACTCAAATCATCCCTAACAAAAGAATTTTAAAACAAAAGAGAGAGGGGGAATTTTCTACAGTTTGAGACAGCCAAGGAGATGTGAGGATGTGTGTGTGAGAGTGCACAAAAAAATTTTTGCAAAAAGACCCCCTACAAGTCCAAAATTGCAAGTTTAAGCTTAAATTCAATAAATTTCGTTTTTCATAATAAAAATTAGTTAAAACTTAAAATAAATTACTAAAAATTTATGTTACAACTAGATTTTAATTAACATGATTTTAAAGCTTAAATTTAGCCCATTTAAATTTGTATTTATCGCTAATTTAATGTATTTTCTTACCGGCTTAAAATAATATTAAAAATTGAAAAATTAGGGAAAAATTTTAAACGACCAGAATTTCATAATTAACTCATTTGCTACTAAAAACTAGCAATTACCTATCCAAATTAGGTATAATTAGTCCTAAACTGCAAAATAACAAAAGGACGGTTTTCGGAAAAATACCGAATTTTCACCGATTTTCAGGAAAACACCAAAACGACTTTTCAAGATGCTACAGGTCCTCTCATCAATAAAATAGACCCTAGGTATGTGCAAAATTGTCCAATTTGACCTAGGGTGAAATCTGGAGCCTTTTTCCTGAGTTGCTGTTTTAATTCGTGTTTTCGTTTTGCGTATTTTAAATTCTGGATTTGTATAATTGCGTATTGATGTTTTACCTCGATTACTTGGCGTTTGTACGACGATATCGAGAATTTTTTGATTGTTTTTGCACGTGTATCCATAGGTTCTAACCTATGAGCGCACCGTGCGCCGTATCGGTTTTCCGGATTCGATTTTAATACGCATTGCGAATGTTGATTATTGTAGGAACCCTCGCATGGATTCCGAGGCAACGGAGCGTGGCGTCATAGATTTCAGCGAGCGAAGACCAGGTGAGTGGATCTATATCCACAGGGGAAGTCGGGTGGATGGCGTATAGCACCCCCGCAAAGTATTGATGGAAAACTGATTATAGAATATGGTTAGGAAACCTAGATTAGGGAACTAGGGTTATAGTAAAGGATAGTTAGTGATACTATATTAGAAACTAAAGATAGTTAGAAATGAGATAATACGGCTATTATGTGATGACGGGATTCGAGGACGACGTTTGCCGATATTGCCGTTTAGGGTACCATAGGACTAGATAGTCGATGTAGATGCGTCATCCGAACCATACCTTTTTCTAAACCGAAGAGTCGTATGTACCTTTTAAAAATATACCTTGAGGTAGGTTACGGATTTTCAAATGATATCTTTTTCTTAAAAACACCGTAACCCCTATTTTCAAAACTACGATTCGCTTCTTTAAAAATCTGATTGTATGGTTCGGGTGTGTATGTTAGATTAGATACCTATACTTATAGTAGAGATAGAATGTTTAGGTAAACTCGGCTTGATATGAGTTATAAATGCGATGAAAAGATTATAAGATGGATATGATGACCTGATGGTATGTTGGTATACGGATGCGATTCGATCGAGATGATTTATACCCTGTTGGTCCCCTGATGTGAGATTATTGCGGATGTGACCTGGGACATAGGTATATATATATATATATATATATATATATATATAGAACGTTGTGAATCATGGATGATAGGCCGTACGTGATTTCAGGCCGTACCCTCATTTGTCGTATAGGATCCCTATTAGCTTAATGTCGCCGTACGATGATTTTCCGTGCGTGATGAGTTTGACTTGATGATTGATCCTTACCCTTGACTAGAGATTGTCGTTCGATGGATCATACCGTACGCGATGTAGTTAGGCTGGATGCCGATTGATAGATTCCCAGACTCGGTCATATTAGATACGTATACCCGTCAGCATTTGCATATGATTTCCTTTATGCTGCATTCATATTATTCCCATCGCATTGCTTATACTTGTGCTAGTACACTTGCACTATTATCGATGATGCGTATGTTACACGCATACAGATTTGCCGGCTCACACACTTCATCATCGATAATTTCCATGTCACTACATAGTAGGATTGCTGCATCATGATATACTGTTATGCTTACATTTCCATCACATGTCGCATACATCATGCTTTATGATTTTACGCATTGAGATATGTTGTTTTCATGAGATTTCTGGATTTAAGAACCGTGGCTATTTCAAAGAAAGCATGTACTGATTTAAAAACCCGGTTTCTCTTGATATGATATTTCAGTGCGTCCACCATGCGTTTTCTCGGTTCTGAGACGTGTGACTTGTGAACCCGAATCGAGGAGCTAGATGAGGCCGATTGCGGGTACATGGTGGACCCGGTATGGTACCCCGGGGCGAGAACGGATCTGCTGTGTAGCTAGACGGTAAGCCTGGCAGAGGGACCACTGCCTACCGGTGATTGGTTGGACCTGGCGGTTATCCGGAGGATACTGGCCAGAGTCGATAGATGGATACAGGATGACCCGTACTGCCGGGGCCGAGGGCTGATTCCGCAGACGGAGCCCGATATATGAGGATTTACGTGCCGATGCTAGGCACGGTTTTCATGATGTTTTCGAGTGTCAATGATAGGCACTCAGGTTCCATGATTTTGATGTGTCGGGAGGGACACCGTTGATATATATATATATCCTAATACTTTCATGCACACCCTTTTTGATATTTACGTGCATGCAGACATTGATTTTGGGTGGACGAGATCCACATGCATACATACCTTGATTATGGTTGGACGAGATCCATATACATGCATTGATTATTACTGTTGGATGTTATCCACATACACATAGGTATTGACTACCTTGTTGGCACATATACAGACCCGGTCACCCTAGATATCATAGTATTACCTTTATGATATAGTTGACCTAGGAGTCGTTGTTTATTCGATTTCTATCTCTTGATATTTTTCTACTCACGAGTTGGCAACTCACCCCCGTTGTGCTACAGTTCTTGCAGATTGACCGCTTGTATCAGTAGCGGCTTCGCTGGCACACAGTTGCATTCGGGTGTTTTGCATTGGTAGGTGGGATATTTGTATCATTCCCACTCTTATATCTATATTTCAGATTGTATCTAGTTAACTCCATCAATCAAAAGTTGTAAATTATGTAAGTGATGAGACTTAGTGAGGCTTGTAGTTCCGAGATTTGAGCTATGGGTTTTTATATTCACTTTTGGGGTTATATCTTGCTCATTTCTTTATCTTTTTTGTGGTGAACTTCGCCGTTGGGCGTCGTATACTTATTTATACTGTATTGCGTGGTTGTGATCTGCCGTTTGGCGAAGAGCTAGCTCCCGCTTGGGGATGCCATTATCCTTATTATGTATTTGTGGTTTGGATCAAAATATACAAAGGAGGTGCTGCCAAAATTTTTAAAAGACGAAACATGTTTTCAATTAGTAGATTTCACTTGCATCATTCATGTTCCTTTTCTTTGCATTAAGAAAACTTGATTTCATTATACCTATACTTCAAAACCTCATCTCCTTTATTTTCTTAAAAGGTTTAGATTTCTGGGTTTCAGCTACTTGAATTCCGTTACGCCTTTAGACGTTGCGTGATTCATGTGCTGGTCACGAGCTAATATTTCGGGTCGTGACAAACTCCTTCCGTGTGGACTTTACCACACCTCCAGGTATATTGCACGCATATTCATTTTGAATGTAATATTATAGATATACACGCATATTTATTTTAAAATTACTTGTATAGTCAATATTTAATTGTCTAGCTGAAGGTGGTGCGTCCACATCAGAGGCAGAGCCTACTACCGCACCTGCAAGTATATTTATATATCCTATAGTCCATGCATATTGATTTAGAATGTTATATTATAAATATACACACATTTTTTTGCTCTTACTTAGATAATCAATTTTTGATTGTCTAGCTGTAGGTGGTGCCTCCACATCCCGGGTAGAGATCATCACCGCACCTGCAGGTATGTTTATATATGCTAGTCTTGGTCACCGGCTGTTCCTCACCGGAGGAACTATCATCCCGTTCGTACTACTGCCCGGGCCTACGCTTGTGCCGCTGTCGCCAGAGGTATATATCGCACTTCAATTTTCGTTAATCCTTGATTTCTAAATATCGTTTTTTCTTGATATTGCTTATTTTGATATTTCTTGTAAATGCAGGGCAGCTCCACCCCGAGAAGAGGACTCGAGGGCCGAATCAGTTCCACAGGCTGAGGCCCGATAGAGTTAGGGGAGACATCATTCCCCCTCTTCTTTACCCTCGATTATCGCTATACTAGCGATTATGCCGAGAGATTTGACCGGTATATATGGGATAAGAGCCGCATCCAAAAGAAGTATCCACTTCATGTTGAATGGGGCGATCGGCACCGGCGCTCATTTGCCCTTTTCTTGGATCAGGCTCGGGTATTAATATATATTTTCATTTGACTTATCAAATAAATTTATTATTATTTAATGCTTATAATTTAAATACATTATATTCTTGTATTTGCAGTGGGATTACGACTTTCAGTCTGTACCCAACCCTGATCACCCTAACAGAGTGTTTGATCTTCACACTCTTTACCCAGACCTCATGAAGAACATGCAATCTAAGATCTGATATAATAGAAACCAGCTGAAGATCGATTGCTATTTGGTATGGCTGGTGACCCTCGAGGCGGAAAGAGCGGCTCTCCTACATTCTTCGGCCTTTACCAGAGTCGACGTAAATACATGGCCTCTCTTGTGCCAATATTATGACTCTGAGCGCAAACAGATTTGTAATTTATATGTAATTCATTGTTTAGTATATAATTTTTTTTTATGCTGCTTAATTAGAAAACTAAATCTGATTGTGTTGTGCAGAAACAGGCCGATCAAAACAAGGAAAATAGGAAGTCGGTGAAGAGAGGTCGCCCCACTTACACATGGAGAAACATTACTCGTACCATGGAGGCATTGGTAAATTACAATAGATCTATTTTGATATAATGCAATATTAAGAATTATTTTATAATATATGTAAAATTTTAGCGAATTGCAAAGAGCTCAGATCCTGGTGTAGGGTGGTACACCGAGCGTGTTGACCGTGTATCTTACCATCCACGACATCTCGACAGATTCCGCCATGGGCGAGCTTCGATTCCCCGACACCGCTACCCAGAAGTATTGTGTAAGTGTTAATATTTATTCTAATTTGAATGAAAATTTTGTTTTAATAAGTTCAAATTTAAATGATATACTTATAATTTAATAATTAATGTGGGTGTAGGAGCGGGTGGTGGAGCAGGCGGAGGTATCGGGGATCGATTTTAATGGACAGACCGATCAGATCCTACTAACCCCAGTCTTAGACGCCGCACACGGAGGGCACCACGGAGGTTGGAAGAGAAGCCGAGGACTGGGTCCTAGCAAGGCCCATACGAAGTTGGTCTCCACTCCGGCGGTTACTTCCCCTACCCCCGTGAGCGACGTCTGGAGCATGGTGTTGCCGCCTTGAAGACCATCGTCGAGAAATTGAAGGAGGTGTTGGTTCGTATATTATTTATTAGTAAAATATTATATCACATTATAGATAATAATATATGCAATATTAGTAGCCTGAGCTTATTCGGTTTTAAACTTATGTTTGATTAATCAGACTTACATAAAACTATCTAATTAAACTGAACTTATAATCATAACCATGTCACATCTTTCTTCATTTTGGAGTTTAAAAAGTTATGATTATCCAAATTCAAAGCTTGAGAACAAAATATTCTTTATAAATAGATAACTCTAAAACCAAGTATCCAATCAAAACTAAACAATTAAGGAGAGATACGGGTTTATAAGTTAAAGTAAGCATCATTCTACCTCCACTTAAAATAAACTACGGTTTTCCAAACTAAATATCTAAACTAGGCCTAAGTCCCTAAGTATTCTTAGATTGGGAATGTGTGGAATTTTAACATGTATAAATTCTCATACATAACATATGAATTTCAACATATGAATTTCAACAGAACGTGTGGAATCTCAACAAAGCATATATAAATTCGCAGTTTCGCAATAATCTGATAATGATTCGAATTCGACTAGCAATAATGATAACCATAGAATATATAAGTAATAAGGAGTTCATTTTAACGAAAAACAGTAATGAATTGCATCCATGCATCACAGTCAAACCAACAATGGAAAAGCTGATAAACAACGTGAATTACCGCCAACAGGTACAGAAAATCAGAACTCTAGTCCAAAATGAACTATTTGTTATAATAGAAACTAAAAGGAATAACTCATGCAAGCACATGCCAGTGAAAGACAAAAGGAAAAGTTTGTACTTTGCAGGGAAAAGGGGGGAAAAGTTTTAAGAACAGAGACATCATTACATCATTAATTCTTGTATATCTCTATCAGCTCAGAACTTGAAACATGTAATACACCCTTTCTTCGTGAGCATAATACATCATTATTTCATTTTTGATGATGTTCCATCCAAACACCATGAATACATCATTACTTTTCATTCTTAAGGTTTCATCATCATCGATCAAACTTTTATCCAACACAACGGGTACAGATCCTTTTAATGTTCAGTTTCCATTTGAAAAGCAAAAATTAAATTTGCAGAAAAATATAGCTTTATGCGGCATCTAATGCTTCAGATCTATCCAGTTCAGTACACAGAGCTGTAACAATATTTTGTCTTTTTTTTAGCACTCTCGGGTACTATTTTGTTGGCTTTCCTTGATTTGGCAATTGGTTGTCCAGTGAGGTAAACATGAAGTTCCCAGAATATAGAGCTTCCTTCTCTGTCAATTGAAAATACAACAAACTTTGTTATGGCATAAGGATTGACAAGAATGATATGATAATTAGTAATGCCGTGGATTTTACCTGTCATTGACAAGCAGGTACATTCTCTACGAGCATATCTAGCCATTGCCTATAACAAAAGAAAACAACTAATTAGATTCAATAAATTGGCAAGCAATGTGCTGATGAATGATGCACAAAAAGAACTTGCCTGAACAGAAATAGAAGCTGCAGGATCCGACAACGCTGATCCATCTTCTGAGAAAACATTCCTGAAACAAACCCACCAGTTTAAAATTCATCAAGAATTAAAACTTATTTACACAAACCAATGGGAAGGCCAATAATGAAAGTGGGTACCATGATTTACAATCATAATCAAACAGTAAAGAGAAAAACTACCAAACACCCTACAAGATTATATTATTCTATTTTATAGTGCAATTACATTAGATCATAATCCTTAATGCAGCCTCCAATTTTCGCATAACACTTTGTGTTATCTGTTTATTACAACCATCTTTAATCTACCACACTATTTGAGAAGGCCACTGAAGAAAGCAAACAATACATGTGATTCGTCTTACTAAATTTATTTTCAATTTCCTTTTCAGGAAAAAAAACAAGATAAAGGGCAAGGGAAACTTGTGGCAACTGACTTATTCATAAATTGAGAGGCAGCCGTTAATATAGATTAATTAAGATTGTGGCTAATAACACTTTGCTCGGATCTGCATGGATACAGAGTACTCAAGACACAAGATTTTTTGCATTTCACACAAAAAGTGAGTGGAATAGATTACAATAGTTCTTGCTACTAGTGCATCTAATTCTGAAATATGAGCCCTTCAGCAAGAATTTTTGAAGCTTTGGTAAGAAATCGAGCTAGCTCAAACTTCAGTTACACCAACCTAGATATATAAAGTGTTAACTGAAGCAGGATAAGGATGGCACATGATAGCACATACATCCCTCTCATGAATAGATGTAAGAATTAAACACGAACATTCTTGGTCAAGTTAGCATAAACCCATTGCACAAGGAGGGATTGGTTAGTGGTTATCAAGCAAAGTGTGAATTAGTAGCATCTTAATAATCAAAGTTCGGATTCTCCCTAATTCTCCTTACCTTGGGAAACAGGAGGGGCAAAATCTATTTACCAAGATGGCACCAAAAAAGATGCTTTCAAACATCTTGCCTAAACAATATTTGGTAAAGGATTAATAACTAAGCAGAGCCAGACAGAGAGAGAGAGAGAGAGTGTGTGTGCAAACCTATCATTGCCAAAACATAAAAAAAGGCTTAATTCCCAAAAACTACAAAAAACTTCCTCTCTTTGGCAAGAAACTACCAAACAGTCTCAAAATTACCAAAAAACTATCATGACTAACGGTGCAACATCATCACCGTTATTGCCAAGTCACCACCACATCAGCACCTTGCCACGTCAACAGAAAAGTGCAATTTTTCCAAAATTTACCTCTTTTCCTCCTCTATTCCTAACCCTACCCTACTCGCTGCACTCCCCCGCCGCCGACCCGGCCATGCCCTCCTCCCTCGCCGTCGTGACCCTTCTCATTGTCGCCACCCATCCTCTCTCCCTGTCACATTCCTTACAATTTCTTCTTTTTTTCGAAACCCAAGCCTAACCCTATGCAAACCAATATAGTAACCATGCTCACCCTAACTTCTCATCCACGTAGTCACCACTGCCACCATCCTCGCCGCCGCCGCCCTCCTCGCTGCCTCCATCCTCCTCTTCATCTCCCTTTTTCTTTTCCCTAGCCCTAGCCCTAACCCTAACCATCCTAGCCTTAGCCTCGCCATCCTCCTTAGTCACCACCTCCTTCCTTGTCGTTGCCACCTCCAGCCACATCCTCACCGCCGTCGTACCTTCACTTCTTCATTCTTTTTTCCTAAATTTAGATTAACCCTAGCTGCCAAGCCCTCCTCGGCTCCGACCACCGCCGTTGTTAAGTTTCCAATTAAATATTAAAAAAATTAATTAATGGTTGTTTTTTAATTAATTTAAGGGTAAATTTTACAAAACCTCATCCACCTTTTAAGGTTTTTGAGAAAATCGTATTGAACTTTAAAAATACTATAAAACCCCATTGAAGAGTATTTTCGTAAAAAATTTGAACGATACTTTTGTCAAAAAATATCATATTCCGTTCATTTTGAGTGTATTCAATTTATCCATAAGACATTTTGGGACTATTCGGTCCAATTGTGACTTGCATGACTTAATCAAACTAATGATTTCATACAATATTGGTAGTTCAGTGGGGTTTTATAGCAATTTTAAAGTTCAATGGGTCATCTCAAGAACCCCAAAAGGTGGATGGAGTTTAGTAAAATTTATCCTCAATTTAATTAATCGAATTTTTTAAAAGGAAAAAAATGTCATTTAACATGCATAATTAACACCGTTATGAGTTTACTCACATTGACCATCAGTAATGGGTTTTTTGGGGGTGATTTTAAGACTATTTCGTAGTCTCTTACCAAAGAGAAATTTTTTAGTAGCTTTTGGGAATTAAACCTAAAAAATGTTATGAAATATGTATAAAAAAATTTGGAATGAAATTTGATAATCTTTACTTCTAAGATCTTTGGATCTGATGGCCCAAAGTGGGCATTTTGAAACAATATCTCTAGGTCTTGGCAGGTTTTTCTACTTTTGTAGATCCCCTCCTAGTCAAGGAGTTTCTTCTTTAAAGTGAACGAACATTTCATCACTCTTATGCTCCATATGATATTAGTTGCTATCATCTCTCGTATCAACCCTTGGCATGTTTTAAGAAAAACTAGATCCAGAGTAGCCAGTTGGCAATTTTATCTGTAATTTCTAGGGAAGAAGAGAATGTTGTCCAAACTAGTTTGCTCGAATCACAGACTTGTCATGTCACAGATTGCTAGTTTTTTTTTCCTAAGCATTTTGTGCCCTCTCATCGTTTGTAGGGAAACGACAAAAATATCGCTCTTTCCCTCTAGCAAAGCGTAGAAGTAATATGAATATCGTGTCTGATAGTGCCACAGATGCACTTTCAGGAACCCATATTGTTGTTTCAGGATGTATAAAAATCCACTATAATCAAAATATTTTCCTCATCAAACGATACTTAGCAACATTGTAGCTATAAATCAGAAATGGCTCCTCCAAAGGACTACCATTGACCTCTAATGAGATCTAATAAAATGCGGAATTCAAATTTACAGGTGTATTTTTATTCAAAAGGTTTATGCACTTAATAAAGTCTACCTCCTTTCCCTCTGTTTTATTTCAATTTATAGCACTATCTGTCTTACCAAACACTGAGATGAGAGCATACTGAACCGCTTAGACAACACATATATGATATATCAGACTACAAGTGAAATTAAAAATGAAAACCACACATTTAGTCATTACAGTAGAATTGGAGCTTCATACATGCACACACGTCAGCAGATAAGCCACCAACTTGTACCTTATTAGCAACCCAATTCTCCTACTTATTTTCTAACGAAGCCAAACTTGTACTTTTTAGGAACCCAATTCTCCAACCTATTTTCAATGAAAGCCGACTACCTGTGCTTTTTAGGAACCCAATTACCTGATATCCAAGTTACGCTTGATGGGCCCTACTGATAAAGTGTTGGTGCTGCAAGAGATATCCAATCCAAACCAACATTGCATCACTGTGTGTTCCACTTCTTTGGATTGGATTTTTCAGGTTGCATAGCTTCAATTTTTGTGCTACGGTACAATACCATGTTGCATATTTGTGCTGCAGTAGATGTTTAAAAGTATCTGAGTCGTTTCTTATCGTTATTTCATTAAATTCTGTAACAAAAGGATAAATGCAAAATCTGTTTAAATGTATTTACAGTTCAGTTGAAATTGCAAGTATTAACTATAAAATGTCTATCTCTTATGTGGATTAAGATAGGGTTATCATTTCTCAGGCACTTTGTTGATGAGACACTTACTAGGGCATCTGTGTTAGTATTAAATTTTATTCCAGCTTATTATCAGTAATCATTTCTGGCTCTTTTCAGTTGTACACTTTCAAAGAAAATAATCTTGCTTATGATTCCAAATATATTGAGTAATTTCCTTTCCTGAGGATGGGATGTTACGTTATATATTGAAAGGGCTTTTTTTTATTTTTTTAACGTAGGACCCGTAAAACTTGCGTAGTTTGAAATTACAGCACCTAAAACTTCAACATTCTAAATACAACCCCGGAAACTTCTAAATAAACTAATAGAACCTCCTAGTTACTGCCCATCCAAGTTCCATTTAAAATCCCACCTTTTACTCTTTTAACCCTTCTTTCTTCTCCAACACCATCATTTTCATAATCTACTTTGGGCTTATAATCACCAATTCTACTATCCATCTCTAATCCACAACATTTCATAAACAGAAAATTTTCATTCATGCCACTAACTTCCTACAAAAAAACAAAAAGAAAGAACGGAAAAATTGGAAAAAGAAACCAACATGAAGATAAAATGAAAAGTGGGAAAGATAGAATAAGATAGAGTTTGAGGGATGGAGGGTGATGCATGGGATTGAGAGAAAATGTTATGAGAAAGGTTGAAGATTTGAAAAGAATTGATGAGAGATTTAGATATGGAAACTTTAATAAGGTTAGGGTTTGAATGGGAAGGAGGGTGTAGATGATGGTTTCCTAACAATGATAGGTCCTAACCCAACTATTAACTCAAGTTATACAGCTAGAGGTCCTATTTAGATAACGGAGAGGTTTTAAGGGTTGTTTTAGGAATATTGAAGTTCTAGGGGTTGTAAGTTCACAAGTTTTAAGGGTCCCATATCAAAAAAATCCCTGATTCAAAATGTAAAGGCTGAGGATCATGTGCACATGGAGATAATTACAGAAGATGCATTCTACTGTTATGATTAGTTAAAAACTATTCAAGAGCATGCATGCAATCTATATGGTATAAACTTATAGCATGTAACAAATCAATCAGTAGTCCTAAACCACATGCTAAGGAGCTAAAATTGAAGTGAATGGCATGCAGTAATGTAAGCAAGTGCATAAAACAATGACAAATTCCCAGTATTAAGGTTGGAGGAGACGGAGCAATTTATTTGGCCGGTAAGCAATTTGCAAAATAGTTAGCAAACATGACAATGCAATTAAGAGAGAAGGAAATCAAATTCATTAAATATTAGTTGCATGAACTTCTATATTACTCGGTAGGTGTTGCTAACACTAGAAGCTTTATCAGAGATCAACCAAATTGAAAGATGTGGAGGGGAAATTCCATTCAGTTACATTAGTTGTGTAGAACTCACTATTAATCAACAGGAGTACTATACACAATTGCAACAAAAGAGATGTGCGCGGAAACAGGCATAAGGCAGGAAATGATTATGAAATCCAAGAAACATAAGCAATTATATGCAGGAGCTCTTTGTAAACTCTAATCGTGTGTTTTAAAAAATATAAATGAAAAATTACTTCACATTCCATGGTTACTTGTATTATGTAAAACATCAAGTATGTTTCCGGTAACAAAGTCTTACCTCCACAGCACATTTGCAAGTTCATCATTTTTGGCTTCAGGACTCAAAGCAGTATCATATGAAATAATATTTCCATAGAATATCTTCTCCAGCTCTTTCATCCACTTTGTTAGGAGTAAGTTAACCTGTTATTCAGAAAGTGTCATCAGAAATGTCCCAAGTTAAGACTTATGCTATTCTTGCACTTATGTAACCTATAAAAACAAGAATTAAAAGACAAAAATATTGGACAGTGAAGTTCATGACTATTGCGCAAATATTAAGAAAGATACGAAAGTCATGGCATTTAAAGTCTTCTGCTACATGTGGGATAGAATTATTAAACATGTGAGACAATCAGCCCGACATGAGTAACAATCATATATGATGGCCACATCTATTCTTGGATCAAGGATGAAACATGGCAAGCTCCTTTGTCCAGAAACATCAAACATCATTATCATGAGTCCCCATTAATTCAATCAATCAGTAAGAATACTCTTAATTCTCTCTTTATTTCGATCAACACTTGGTTTGTATGGGGAAAGATACATGTGCATTGAAGGATTTTGTATTCCCAAAAGGATCATCTCCAGAAGGAAATAAAACAGGTTAAAATAAATAACCTTACATTTACAGCTTGCAAGAAATAAAGAAACAAAAAGAGAGCACACATATACCACCCAGTACGTTCTAGCTTACATTAAATGAATCTTTTTAATATAAGATATAAATAGTGCTTTAGTCTCGACCTGGAAAAAACAAATAATAAATCTTCATAATTATATAAAAATAGAAGCCTACAGTAGTATAATGTTATACGAATTAGCACACAGAATCTAGAAGATAGATCGTTATGATTTTCGGTTTAGCGACAAATCTTTTGAAGGGTTCCCACACTGAAGCAATATACCGCGTTAAAAAAATGCTCGGAGATGGAAACATTTTGTCATAGTAATTTACAACAGCGAAACAGAAGCAGACAATAGAATAAGATAATACTTGATCATTTCTCATAGTACGAGATATGTATCTGGTACAAAGTACTTGAAGGCTTAATCAAAAACAACAAATTCCTGTTGCAAGCAAATAGATCTTTAACTTCAATTACTTGAACATTATAACCTATATCCAGCCATCAATTAGGTAAACCATCATCATGATCATCATTTCTAGTAACAGGACATTCAAATACAGGTTTATAACATACTACAACAGGTTTATAACATACTATAATGTCTAATTGCTTTTGCATGATGCAGAAATAATAAAATACTAAATAACAATTAAGAGGAAAGAAAAACAATGCAAAATACTGTTGGCTGTCGAGCCTATCCATTAACATTTTCTAAGGTAATTTCAATTTGGTTAGGGAGTTTGATTCTAGCTACTTGACACCCTACTCAAATTGGAAGGTGCATTAAGTTTACCACCATTTCATTTCTGTTATTGAGCCCCTCTTTAATAGCAAATGTATGATGACTTTGTTCAAGGATATTAATGTAGAGGTCTTCGTAGAAGAAATTCTTGCTTTCCCTTCGTAGTACGTTTGTCATTGACAATGAGAATATGAAAATATACAAAGTCAGCAGGCAAGGATAAGAGGGTGGAGTTTATATGATCTAAGAGTGCAAGAAGCTGTTTGACGGGCAACTTAGGGGATTCTGGGGGCACCCTTACCACTACAAATTGAAGCAAGTAATAATAGCTACTCAAAAGTACTCCACACATTTCTTCTTCCAATGAAACATCAACTGCACAAGGCATTATATAGAAAAAATATCTACTACTTTTCTTTTAGCTTCCTATTAGTAGTTATTTCATATGCATTTAACATAAGTACTAGGTTACAGTAAGTTTCAAAATAACCTGACACTGAAACTGGGCAAGTCCATAATGTCATTAAATGACACAAATATCAAATTGATAGAATCTAGTTGATCAGACGAATTATGGCTCAGTAAATAACAAGGTACTAACCCCAGCTTTTGATACTCTCAACTCCAAATCATGATTGTAGATCTCATAAAGATATTGTCCAAATTCAGCACCATCCCTCCCCTCCTCCTTCATGCGGCGTAAGAAGAGCCACATATGAAGCACAAGCAAAGCAAATGTAGTTTTAAATGTTTTCTCCAAGTGAAATACTGCAACAACCCAAAAGTTTACAGTTAAAACATTAGAAAATGTTAATTGATGCAAAGTTAATTGAGTTCACAGTCTGTAATAAACATGTAATAAAACCTTGGTGAAAAATTTATTCATAGTCGATAGACATTACAAGAGTTTACGGTGATTATGTTTGCCATAAGCATGTTACGTAACAAAGCCTTGATACTTGGTACAAATACATTCATACTTAATAGGCACGACAAAAAATACACTAATTTCTTCTATATCCAGAGTCCAGACTAAGCAATTCATATCACCATGTCCTAATAATTGTCATGAACTCAAGCTAGTATGTTAGCACATGAAAGATTTACATACTAGATTGCCGTGCTGTAAAGTACTGTGGAATTATATGTACTTGTCACATAGAGAACAAAAGAGAAGGTAGGACAGACTAATTAAGATAAGATAAACATAAGGCAAAGTATCAATTCCAAAGAAAAACATTTAGTAGTTTCTTAAAACCAACAAACAGCCAAAACACAGAGTAACGAAATTTAATCAATGTTTCCAATTTCATATGTAGGGTGTATTGGCCTGCAAAATACTTAACTAGGGGGCTTGGAGCATTAATACTCGAGTACAAATTGAAAATAAAGTGAACACAGGTCTCAAGAAAGATATGCATACATACATACATACATAAAGATAGAAGTATTGTTTTCTCAAAAGCTTTTTAGAACATAAACTATTTGATTGGGGATATAAAACCAAGGTTCAAGAACTCGGCTTCGGTCTCGGTCTTTTGAATATTTATAGGTTTTGGTTGGTATCGCTAGTTTCGTTTTGGGTATCGGTATCGGTATAGATATGTATATCAATATATTATGTGCATAAAAATGTTTATATTAGGTATAATATTATCAATACCCATGGGTCAATACCCAAACAATGATAAATATCCCAACAAGCAAAAACATTTTCTATACAACCCAATAACCAAATTCTAATTCTGGACAGCCAAAGGCCTAACTACTAAACCTAAAAGCCCAACAGCCCTCACAATCCCAGCATATATAACATGTCTTTCTAAAGAAACCGTAATTCCTATCAACCTAAGCCGCCGCCTCTCCCAACTTCTGCTCCAGATCTAGAGAATTTGCTTGAGATCCGCTCGTCCAAGTCAAATTTGCTGCTATTTGCCTCATGGATTTTCTTAGAATCTCTTTCAGATCACCTCTCATCTTCGATACCATAACTTGATCCTTGTCTAAGGTCGGTTTCGCTGCAAAGTTCTTTTTTTGGATAATTCAAAGTTTTCTCTACAATTTTTCATGAGATTTTGCCTTGAACAAAGAGTATGAGTTGGCCGAGACCGAGATTTAGGGGTTGTTTCGGATCGGTCTCGGAGGAGACCGATCTGAAATGGCCGAAACTTTTATGTTTCGCTTGATACCTCGAACCTTGTATAAAAAAAGCAGCAAGTGCTTAGACTACAATAAAGTAACGATTGGGGCTAAATAAAGAGAAGAAAAGAAAAAAATATATTTCATCCAAAATTACTGAATAGAAATTATATTGTACAACTCCATCATAAATTTGCTCAACATGACTATAGTCTCACCGAGTTCTAGGTAGAGGTAAATTCAACTTTCAACTGATTTAGTTGGACAGAAATATAATAAATAACATATCAATATGACGAAACGGGTTATCAGCTAGTAGCTGATATAAAAACCGTTGGCTAGCCTATTGTACAGCCCAATCCGATCGTCAAATCGACGATCCACTTTGGCCACTTTGTTCTACACATACGGTGACCTCTGTGTATGAAATTTTGATCGATATAAAGCATTACAAGCGACGGATTAAGCATTTCAAAAATGGATGGCTCTTAAACATGTCTTACATCGGGAACACTTGATCGAAGACATAGAAGGCATCAAATTGATAAAGATTTCACACATAGATCACTCTATATGTAGAATAAGATGGACGGAGCGGATCACTGATTTTACAGTCAGATTAGGCTACCTTTAGGCACTAGCTGACGGTTTAATATTAGTTACTAACTAATAACTTGTTTCCTCTATCAATATATGTAGTATTAATATAGTTGCATATATTAGTTAGACTAGGAACCTACAAGTAGGATTTGGAAACAAATCCGACATACTTTTAAACTATTGGATCTACTTTGGAATATGTGCTAGTCACCATGTGACTAATGAAAAGATTGAATGTTTTCTCTTCATAATTGCTAGCATACATATCAAAGCAGAAACAATGGTTGAAAAGTAGGTCGGATTTGTTTCAAAATCCTACCAATAGCATCCTAGTCTAACTCCATATGAGTTAGACTAGGATTCTATTGGTAAAATTTGGAAACAAATCTGACCCACTTTCAAACCATTGGATCTATTTTGGGATATGTGCTAGCAACCATGTGACTAATGAAAAGATTGAATGCTTTCTCTTCAAAATTGGTAGGACACATATCAAAGCACATCCAATGGTTAAAAAGTGGATAGGATTTGTTTCAAAATCCTACCGATAGGATTCTAACCTAACTCTATATTAATATATATTTATGAATTAGAATATTTATCAAAACTAAATCTGAAACTATACCAAAACAAATAAAATAATCGAAATGGAAACTAAATTCTCAAACCATGATATTTGTGTGATTCTAGAGGATGAGAGAGAGTTTGATTAGGTTCTTATCGGTAAAATATAAAAACAAATCTTATGGATTTTGTAATTTTAGGGCGCCTATTGGGATGCATGCGCAATTACAAAGAAAATTGTGTTCCTTTCAACATCATTATAATGATTATTTGCACACATTCCCAAGTGGGTGTAATGGTCGTTGGCTTTAGTAGTCTAGTCTCTCTCTCCCACCGCACGCGTTTGTGGGTGAAACACCATCAAACTTTTTTAGTTTCCATTAAATCACCATTGAACTTTGGAAAATACAACTAACCATGTTAATCTTGCATCCTTATACTTACAACATTACGATGTAAATGGGTGTTGTGTGTGTGTGTGAAGCACCATCAAACTTTTTTAGTTTCCATTAAATCGCCGTTGAACTTTGGAAAATACAACCAACCCTGTTAATCTTGCGTCATTCCACATACATCATTACGATGTAAACGAAGGGGGATTATATTACCAAATTGTCCCTTCTTCATCCTCCTAAGTCCTAACTTGTCCGCAACAAATATTTTGTGGTTTTATAATCATGTGAGAGGCACATGTTAACTGAAGTAATGGTTGTAGTTTATTAGTGTTTTACTAAATACTGAAATTTTGATAGTGTTGCAAGTGATTTACCCTGCACATATACAAGAGTTGGGCTAAGATCCTATAGTATTGAAAACAAATCCTATTATTTCCAAATCCTATCAACTTTATAGCCATTAGATACGTATTGGGGTGTGCACAAATAATTATGAAGAAAACTTCTTGTTTTTTCCAAGCATGTCATCATTGTTTTTTCCACTCAATAGATATCTAAAACCGAGTGGAGGTGGTTTTTGAGGCATAAATCCAGACCAATAAGGTTGGAGAATAAACAATTATTGAGCTAAACTAGAAACATTATCTGTGTCAAAAGACTAAAAATTTTGAAGCAAGATATCCAAACATACAAGTCAATTAGCCCAATGCAAAAAAAAAGCAAGGAAAAAAACGAACGAAATTTTTTTATTACCAATCTGCTATATATATATGAGGTTAATGGAGGAAAGGTGCCATAGGAAGGAATTTCCTCCTATGACGTCGAAAAAATTCATGCTCCATGATTTTCTTCGACGATCGGCATGCATCACTTCCATCTTTATCATCTAAGATGTGGATACACCAAATTTCATGTGATTATACCATTTTTTCACCGTTGATTTAGTTGGTGCAAAATTAATGGTTTACCGACAATAGAACTTTTTACATTGCTAATTCAACGGTGAAAAAGTGGTGCAATCACATGAAATTTGGTGTATGTACATCTTAGATGATAACGATGATGATGATGGGTGTCGATCGTCGGAAAAAATGATGGAGGTTGTATTTTTCGACGCCATAGGAGGAAATTCCCTCCTATGGCCTCTTTCCTCCATTATTCTCTCTCTCTCTCTCTCTGTGTGTGTGTGTGTGTGTGTGTGTGTGTGTATATATATATAAGCTTCTTTGGCTGCTAGGAAAAGAACTTAATAGGTTGAAGATGACAACCCATTATGCGTCAGTAATCCTCTCTATGCACAATTTAAGCCAAATCACTCAGCTGTGTCCATAAGAAATTTTGTGCATGTCTGGCTGCGTGCATGCAGACATTTCTTTTCTTCGTCAAAGGGTCATTTCTTCTACACATAATGCTACTACTACATTTCTTCCGCAAGGTCTCTGTGTATGAACATGAAAGTAATAACTAATCCTACTAAATCGCTCTTTGACAACAACCCTAACCATAGTACACCAAATAAGTAAAATGAACGTGTAATTTATTTCAATGTTTCAATTTACAAATCCACAATGGGCCTGATAGTGATTAAAGTCTTGAAATAGCTTCTCTATCGTACAAGTGAATCATCAGCTAACTGCAGAAATTCACTACAGCACTGTTTTCACTGTATAACCATTGAAAAGTTTATTTTGTGAAGATAAATAGCCTTGCAGGAAAAAATTAGAAGCAAAACACTTTCCAGAATTTCGATGTTATAAGATATTTAAACATGTGGCCTTTGCAATTAATTAAACACTATTTAACTAGGAATAACTGTAGAGTATATGCTTTATATGGCTCGTTTGGAACCATAATAAAGAATCCATCCATAAAATAGTTTAGGAGCCCAAAACATACAATGCAATGCAATATGAGATGACTTTGAACGAAGTGTTAAAGTAAAGCAAAGTTCTTAGGTGCAAATAAATTTTTTTTAAACACTTGGGCAACTTCTTTAAAGATTGTAAAGGGTTTATATGAATCAAAGAAAGTGTTGGAAATTAACTCTTCATATTTATTTATGATCAACTTTTTATACAAGATAACTTTTACGTTAAATCAAAGAAAGTGTCTGCTAGCCTTCTAGGTCTAAGCCTACTTGTAACACAATCCCCATTATATGCCCCCATTTAACTTAAGTTTTGATTGGAATGGTGATTCTTCCGATCCGGAGCGCTAGTGTTTCCGAATTGGGAAAGATCGTTCCAAATTGCAATCCGCTAATGGTCTAGCGATTTATGTTAACATAGCTTTATATGGTTCTATTGGGACCATCATAAAGGATTCACGAACTTGGCTGCACATTCTTATTTCTTTGCATTGGGAGACTCAATTTAGAGCTAGCAAAATAATTGCTGTAGCGTGTGGGTTTATGAAGCCAAAAAAACATGCCAATGGAAACTACTCTGTTTGCCAAAGTTAACTGATATTTCTTATCAATATTGAGCTCAGCCATTTATCCGAAATACAAAGAATGCCAAGTAAACCCACCGTGGCCGGTCCCAAGTCCGGATGAGAAAGGGTGAAGGTTGTGGTAGGCTTGTGACAGCCAACGGAAAACTTTGTCACATTCTATGACATGAACCAATACAAGAATATCGTTGCGGCGTCCCCTACTCAGCGACGCGCTACATCGGATCCCGGGTGTAGTGTTAAATATGCAAAGGCTTGGTCGTCGTCCAGATACGGCGCGCTACATCGGACCCCGGGTGTAGTGACAAATAAGCAAGGGTCGTCGTCTACAGACGGCGCGCTACATCGGACCCCGGGTGTAGTGACAAATAAGCAAGGGTCGTCGTCCAGAGACGGCGCGCTACATCGGACCCCGGGTGTAGTGACAAATAAGCAAGGGTTTCATAGGATCCGTCTAGCTTCCTGGAACATAGGTTCCCTTACGGGTAGACTAATAGAATTAGTGGAGGTGATGATTAGGAGGAGAGTTGGTATTATGTGTTTGCAAGAAACTAAGTGGGTAGGTGAAAAGAGTAGAGTCATAGAGCCTTGGGGTTATAAGCTTTGGTATACGGGTAGAGATAAAAATCGTAATGGGGTAGGTATAATCATAGATAGACGGTTGCTTGAGGATGTAGTTGAGATTAGGAGAAAAGGTGATAGAATTTTACTGGTTAAGCTTATTCTAGGTGGAGAGATCTTTAATGTTATTAGTGCTTATGCACCACAGATAGGTCTTGATGACGTAGTAAGCGTCTATTCTGGGAGGATTTAGACGAGGTGGTGCAAAGTATTCCTAGTGGAGAGAAGTTATTTATTGGTGGTGATCTTAATGGACATGTAGGTACTAGTCGTAGTGGGTTTGATACTATCCATGGAGGTTTTGGTTTCGGACAAAGGAATGAAGTAGGTGACTCGATTCTAGATTTCGCTCTATCTTATGACTTGATCTTAGCAAACACCTGGTTTAGGAAAAGAGAGTCCCACCTTATCACTTTTAGGAGCGGATCAAATGCTAGTCAAATAGACTTTTTTCTGACGAGAAGAATAGATAGAGGTTGTTGTATCGACTGTAAGGTAGTGCCAGGTGAGAGTGTAACTACCCAACATAGACTTTTAGTTCTAGATTTTCGATTTAGAAGAGAACCTAGGAAGATTAGACGTAAGGTAGAGCCTAAAATTAAATGGTGGCGATTGAAAGAAGATAATCAAAAGGCTTTTATAGATCGTGTAGTACAAGAAGCGGATTGGCAGTCGGAAGATGATCCGGACAAAACATGGAACAAAATGGCTAATTGTATCAAGAAAGTAGCTAGAGATCTACTTGGTGAGTCGAGAGGTGGTGCTCCACCATCTAAGGACATATCATGGTGGAATGAAGATGTAAAGGCTGCTATTAAAATTAAAAGGGATTCTTATAAAGATTTGAAGAAAAGTAGAGATGTGGAGAGATTTGAGAAGTACAAAATGGCTAAAAAGGAAGTTAAGAAAGCTGTTCGGGAAGCTAAATCTAAGGTCTACAAGGAGGTGTACGAGAAATTAGACACTAAAGAGGCTGCAAATGATATATACCGGATTGCTCGAATGCGGGAAAGGAAGACTAGAGACTTATGTGCGGTGAAGTGTGTCAAAAATGAAAATCAGAAGGTTTTAGTTCGAGATGAGGATATCAAGGAAAGATGGAGAGATTATTTTGACAAATTGTTCAATGAGAGCTTTACTAAGAATTTGGATGGACTTATCATTCAATCTCAAGATATAAATCGTGATTTCATGCGTAAAATAAGACTTACTGAGGTTAAAGAAGCTTTGAACAGAATGGGTTTAAGAAAAGCGGTTGGTCCTGACGGGATTCCTATCGAGATTTGGAGATGCTTAGGCGAAATAGGCGTTAAATGGCTGACAGATCTGTTTAATAAGATTTGGCAGACAAAAAAGATGCCAAATGAATGGAGAAAAAGTATCCTTGTACCTATCTACAAGAATAAGGGTGACATTCAAAGTTGCTCAAACTACCGTGGAATAAAACTAATGTGTCACACCATGAAACTTTGGGAGAGGGTGATTGAACACAGGCTAAGGAAGGATATTAAGATAACAGAGAACCAATTTGGGTTCATGCCTGGACGATCGACGACAGAGGCGATTCATTTGCTTCGTCAACTTGTCGAGCGCTTTCGAGAGAGGAGAAGAGATTTGCATATGATATTTATTGATTTAGAAAAAGCGTACGACAAGGTACCTAGAGAGGTATTATGGGGGACAATGATGAAAAAGGGGGTCCCCGTCAAGTATATTGACATAATCAAGGATATGTACGACGGAGTTGTGGCAAATGTCAGAACTTGCGGTGGCTTAACAAGTGATTTTCCGATTACTATTGGTTTACATCAAGGATCTGCATTAAGTCCTTTCCTGTTTACCATCGTGATGGATGAGCTTACTAGAACTATCCAAGATGAAGTCCCTTGGTGCATGCTATTCGCTGATGATATTGTTCTAGTAAATGAGACGAAAGCAGGGGTTATGCCAAATTGGAATTATGGAGACAAACATTGGAATCTCGGGGATTCAGATTGAGCAGGTCCAAGACAGCATATATGCACTGCAAATTTAGTAGCCAGAGAAATCAAAACCATATTGGTATAACATTGGAAGGGCAAGAGATATCACCGAGCGACCAGTTTAGATATCTAGGTTCCATCATCCAAAGGAATGGGGAGATCGATAGTGATGTTAATCAAAGGATCCAAGCTGGTTGGTTGAAATGGAGGAGTGCAACAGGGATTTTGTGTGATCGTAACTTTCCGTTAAAATTGAAAGGGAAGTTTTATCGGAGCGCTATTCGGCCTGCCTTATTATATGGTACAGAATGCTGGGCTCCTAAGAAGCATCATACACAGAAATGCACGTAGCGGAGATGCGCATGCTTCGTTGGATGTGCGGTAACACTAGAAAAGACAAGGTACGAAATGAGGATATCCGTGCAAAAGTTGGTGTAGCACCCGTGGAGGAGAAGATGCGGGAAAACCGGCTTAGATGGTTTGGTCATGTGCGACGCAGACCTATGGAAGCACCGGTTCGACGACTAGATACTCTCGATATGGGTAAGGGCAAAAGGGCAAAAGGGAGACCGAAGAAAACATGGATGGAGGTGATACGAAATGATATGGTTGCCAAAGGACTCAATGAAAGTATATTGTTCGATAGAAGTGAGTGGAGACAGAGGACTCATGTGTTGGACCCGGCGTGATTCTCATGTTGGTTCATGTAGCCTACCCCTTATGCTTGGGATAAAAGGCTCAGTTGTTGTTGTTGTTGTTGTACAAAGAATGCCAAGTAGAAATTTGCATTGGCAAGAAAAATGTTTGAGATGGTTAATGAGATATATACGCAAATTGAAATTATTTGGTCATAAGAAAGAAAACAAACCATCGTAAATGGCAGGCTTATCAACCTGTGAAATAATACGTCGATAGACAACATTTGCTCCTCGAATGGATTTGCTTTGTTTGCTATAAAATAGCATCAGCTTGAGCATTATACGTCGGATCCCCTCATACTGTGGTTCTTCTATTCTCAAAGGAGAATTCGGAGCCAAGGCTAATGAGCAGGGCTTTGACCAAAATATCGCATTAAGTCTAACCTGTGAAAACATGCAATTTTCATCCAAAATGAGCCGACAAGGAGAACATACATTCTATTCTATTTTTTCTAACAAGAGACATAATCTATAATCTACAAATATTTGGTAAAATTAAAGTGAATATATAATATTCATAGAAATGTATAGGTTCGTAGAAATCTTGAAACACATTCTTGCTAGAACTATCATATAAATCCTAAAGACATATTTGGTGCAAAATGATTTATATAATCATGGAGTTTTAAGACTAAGAACATGAGTCGTATGATATGAAGATCGTGGTTGAGCTTTAAGCATGTGACCAGTAATAATCTCAGTTCATGGTAAAACAAAATCAGCTGCCATCTTAAGCGACAGGGAATAATAGGAAACTTGAATATCACACGAGCATTTTATACAGAACAAATTGCAATTGAGATACAATGAAAGAATAGTATATGAAGTATTCACAAGGAACCCGCATCGTAAGGAAAAGCAAGCTGTTCGTGGGGAGGAAAGATTTAGCCTTGCAGGCATAAAAACGTTTACCAGGCTTGTAAATGAGCGATCCACAGTGTTTCTATGCATCAAGAACCCTCTTATAATTTTTTTTTTACTTTACAAGTTGAAGCTTTCCCGAAAACAGATTCATCCTCATAAGCCGCATTTAAAATACTTCGAAAATTTTGTGTTACTGGTGAAAAGATGAGCCATGCACTCAAATCGATTGCCTAATCTACCTTGTTATCAATAACAAAATGGTCTACACTCATGGCATTCAACTACATTTGAGTTCATAAACCCTAATTTCTATCCAACAGACAAAACCCTACTCAAATTACATCGGCTAGAATCAGATACCTCTGGCTTTGGGGCCGATGGTGGCGAGCTGGAAGGAGCAACGGCGACCTTCGAATAGCTTCGATGGAAGAGAAGAGATCCTTGAGCGAGCAGCCCCGTTCGATTCTCGAACCCCAAACTCGACAGATGAGAAGTCGCCCTCCCCAATCTTGCCAACATTCTTGGCGTCTGAACAAAATACTAATAGAGATTGAAGAGAAAGAAAAAGAAATTGGGGAGCTAGGGTTTTGATTATTCGTTGTTGAGGAATAGAAAGCGATGATTGATGGAGACGAAGGCAACGGGTCTCAGCGTGCAGCCGTTGTGGATGCGAGTGTCTACACGTAGCGCGTCGGGTCGGGTCGGGTCGGGTTTTATCCAACCGTACCCCTAATGTCCTTGAACCGATTTTGGCAGTGGCTCAATTGCCGCGGGTCAAAGACCATTCTGTATCAATTATTTTTCAGGCTCTATCAGTAAAACCAAACTCTAAAATCATAACCGTGTCTGGTTTGGCAATCATTTTAGAGTTGAGATAACTACCGTTATCTTATCCCAAAAGCTGAGATAATTACGGCTGTTTCAACTTTAATGTGATCAAAATTTTGTAAACTCCATTTTTGAGTTTTGAGGCCTGCCAACCAAGGCTAGCAACCTCCTATCTCAACTTATCAACCGGTTTGGTTTTGCCAGTCCAACAGTAGATACAGAATAGTGAGTGTGCAGCTGTATTAGACCGGGCTTTAGACAATCTACATTGGGCTCTTAACCAGCTCTTAACTACCCGATTCTTCAAAACCATAAACCCAATTCATTGTCAAACTCCCAAAATTCATCTGAAAATTTTTCAATTTGAGCTTCTGGATAGCGTCTATTCTAATGACCCCTTGCAAAGCAATCTAAAGGATTCGAAGTTGTGGATCGAAGCAGTTCTGATGATGGCATCGATTCTGAAAGCGAGATGAAGTTTAATGATGATTCAGATCAGTCCAAGGATTTTGAGCAGTTCGATGATGAGAACGGAAGCGATTCCGAAGGCAACGGTGATGAAGATGACGAGAAGGCATTTTTCTTTAGATTTTTTTAATTTAAGTTTGAAGTTATTCCCGTTACTTTGATTTGGAGATTCAATGCTAATTTGATACTTTTTGGTTTAGGAGGAGAATGATGAAGAGGAGGAGATGGTAATCTTTAGGATTTTTTTTTTGTTGTTGTTTGAAGTTTTCTTATTTTATATCAATGTTGGTAATTTGGTTATATATTTGTTTGTGGTTTTGGAGGAGAATGAAGAGGAGGAAGGAAGCGATGGAGACAAAATTGGGCCACTGAAAGATGCAGAGATGGAAGAACACGAAAAGGAGATGAATGGTCTTCGTAAACAACAGTAAGGATTCGTTTTATTTGAGTGTACGATTAATTTTTTTTAGTATTTCTTTCTTGGAAAAAAAGTAATTTATGCATTTAAGTAATTGGCATCAATTAGAGATGAAGGTGTAAAGTTTCAATTATTTTTCTTATTTATTAGAAGGGTTATTAATTATGAAAATTGAGTTTTTGCCAAAGAAATTATGAATTGTATGATTACAACAATGGTTCAGCCAAATACATTGCAATCAAAGGTCTGTAGTCTTTTTTTTTTGCCCCACACTCTGGAAGTTATGGAATTTCGTTGACATTTTGGCAGAGATAGCCTATGCCTATATATCACAAAGCAGAAAGAAAAATGGAAAGGTTTGCTTGTGTCTATTTTGATGCATTTGAACTTTTCCTTTACCTACAATTTTTGTAGAGCATGCATAGCATGTTCTTTATTTATAATTATGTAATTTTTTTCTTTATGTTTATTTCAAAGTTTTAGAAATGCGTGAATCACATAACTGGATATAAGGTTGTATAGTGTTTTAGTTGGGAGCTGAATATTTTTGGAATCTTAAATTTGTCCTCCTTGTAAAAGAAAACGATTGCAATGACTTTGGTTTTGAATCTTTACAGATTTGTTTTATTACTCCTCATGTGGGTATCTGAGTGAAATTTGTCCTCATGCTACTTTATATAGGAATATCTCGAACAATTTGAAGCGTCATAAGGATGAAGATGCTTATTTTTGAATTAGGATAAAGGTCCTCAACTTTGGTCAACTGGAAACTGTCGTCCTCCACTATAGCTTTCTATTTGATATACTAGATGAATTTGAAGGGCCTCTAATCCTCCAAGGTTCTGGTTGAATTGTCTTTTGTCTACATTTCATTATTTTCCTGTTAATCTTCAGTTATTGATATAATACTTCATGATTATTGTGCCCTTCATCGAGCTTTGCGAGTGAGAGCAAAAGATTCAGGCTTCATGTTTACATGGTTGCTACTTTGATTCTATAAGTTGAAGGCCCAAATAATTATGGCATTGATATATGTTTGTCCCTGGTGTACATCAGAGTTTCTTTGATGATATCTTTACGGTCTCCTAAATTTTATATATTTTGTTCTATTTAACTCCCAGCAAGCGATAGACATCTGAGGATTTATGAGGGGGTATTGCTTAAGATAGTAGGGTATCCCTCATCTGCTGTCATTTTTTTGGAGCGCATGCTTGATTATCATTTTTTGTTTTCTTATGATCAAATCACGATTAATTAATCATTAACTTTTCCCATTTGAAGGCCCTGTGGGATAAAACTTTGGAATTCAGATTCTTACAGCAGAAAGCATTTTCTAGTTCAAAAAATTACCACAGGTGTGCTTCCACATTTTATCAAATCGTCCTTTCATCAATTGTATCCTTTTAAATTTTTGTCATGCCTTAACATTCACTGCATTTTTCATATGTTATTACCAGAAGCCTATCAAATCCTAGTTTTGCAGTTCAGATAAGCTAGTCGATCAAGCATATACTGGTATCATGTAAGACACTAGACAGTATGCTGAACTACATGAAGTATATTTTTTCAATTGCATATAATACCCTCAAGGCAATTAATGCGATTGCAAGTAGGCAATTATGATAATTAAACGAAAACCTATACATGTATAACAGCCATACTCGAGATGATATTATGTTATCTGGTTTGTCTTCATTATTGATAAAGCCCGTAGGATTGTTGTTGACAACCAGTATTATGATGGCGATCATATATGTGGAAGTTAGGTTGCCCATAAGCACATCCTTAAATGTCCCTAATCATGAGAGTATTGAGACCGAGCATCGATATTTCGGAGTAGACTAGTGTATACGCTTCTAGACCCCGATGAGGGGCGGTGGCCGGTCTCACAAGCCATTGGTGTTGTGTCACCTAAGATAGTATACATGTGCTCACTAGATATCAGTACACCGGACGTACTCGCCGAGAACTTCTAGATAGTATTATATCTATCATCGGATGGAAATTATCAGGTGTCATGAATACAGGTTAGTCCTTTGACCTGAAATCGTCATTTGTTTCGTGTGAGTTCACACTGTATTTTGATTATTACCCTACCACGGCTCAAAGGAGTCGTGCAATCAGATTTTAGCTGAGTACAGTCCCGAGCCACATGGAGGCAGTGGTCGATTGTCAGAGATTCGTCTCTTCTTGAATTAGGAGTCGACGTCGCGCTGTGTTCAGTTGACTATCACCAGAAATTCGTGACCACGGTGGATGAGATTTACTGTTAGTTGATCGGTAGTATCTCTTTTGGTGATGAGCTTGACTCAGACACGACTTATCGGGTTAGTAAAGATCTGACATTATCCACCCCTAAACCCGATATGTGATCCTCTTTGACGAAGAGACCGGACTGTGCGGAGATTGTCACAATCAGGCCTAATAGGGTAAGTACGTACTTGATTGTCGACCCCCCTTTCGGCAAGTACCTGAATAACCGTTACGTATAGCTAGTACCACTGACGTGCTTGTGGTTAAACCCATTGCCAGCGTATTGTCGAGTCTTTAGAGTCCCATACAGAGGGTTTTTTCGGTCCAGACGATAGATGTAGGAGCCGTACGTTTGTACGTCTGATGGTCCGATTAAATACGTGTACATGATACACGGACTTTAATCGGACAGTTGATAATACTAGCCGGTTTAGGATTAAGCCGGATTATTAAATCATGTTTTGATTTAATAATTTATGTATGTATTTTGATACATATATTTTAGTATTATTGTTCGCTATTTATTCTCTCTTTGGTGCTATCCGTATTTTTATACGGATACGCGTATGTGTAGTGATACATATACCGGGTGAAGTATTCCGTATTTATATGGGAATTCTTCTAGAATAAGGATATCTCATATTTGATTTTCTTTTTAGAAAATTAAATGGGAAAATGAGGTGAAGGTATGTGGCATGTGGCATGTAGAGAGGTATGGCTCTAGCATTTATTGTTGATCATTCATGGTGCACTATGGATGCATGGTGGCTTATATGTAGCCATTCTGTTTTCTTTTTGGACTTGATGGTTTTTCTTCATCCTAGCTTCTTGAGTTGCTTCATGCTTCATGGTTGCAAGTTTTAGCAACCATCATCCTCATCTCCTTCTTCTTTCTCTTACTCACTTGAGCTTGAGAATATGATAGAAAAGCCTAGTGAAATATTCCTAAATCACCGACCATCCACACCTAGCAAGTTTGGATCATCGGTTAGAGCTTCTTCAGGTTTCCCGCTAATGGATCGTCTTCGGCGAGGGTGGTCGATTTTCAAGCCTGTTTCCGATGTCTATAAGATTGAAGGGGTCTTCCACGATTGGGTGGACACCCGACAAAGATTGTAGTTTCTCAACCCTTGTATTTCTAGTTAGCTAGTTTAGGTTTTTGGAAAGTATTCTGAGTTTTACGAGCGTTTGGTACTCGCATAAATTTTTGTTTTCGATTTCGTCTCGGCTGCGGCCTCCACGACGCAGGCACCGAAACCCAACATGGTATCAAAGCTACTCAATAAATCTTAACTAGTTAGTTTGCACTTATTTAGAGTTTCGATTGATGGAATTTTCCGATTCGCATTTTCATTTCGTCGCTTGCTGTTCGAATTTTAAAATTGTTCAAAAGATTGTTCCGGTATTATTAAAATTATGTGCAGGAAATACTAGAGGCCAGAAAGAAATTTAGGCACATGAGTCTAAATTTTGGCCGCGGAACCGCCGCCTAACATACCATTTGGCCGTTGTTCCGCGATCAAATTTTGGTTGTTTTGTCCCAAATTTTTTCTGGTGCTCTTGGTTATGGAAATGTGATTTTTAGGATATTTGGTTTTAGCCTAGATTTGTTTGACTATTGGTTTGTGCTTGTGGCCAATGCAGAAAGTTTTAATCGATCGAAATTTTGAATTCATAGTTTTCAGTGCGTTTGTTAGTTTCTGCGACCATGAATATCATAGCGCGGTACAATCAGACTGGTTACTATATGTACAATCAGACGGGTTTGCGAACATGATATTCACGTTGATATTCTGTGTTGCACTGATGTTATGGATGGATTATCGTGATGGATAGCCTTATGTGCGATGTTAGATGTACAGTTCAGATTCATTTGTATATTCATTATTGCGGGACGAGTATCCTACATGTGGACTGTCGTTTCTGTCAGTTTGTATATTCTTTCATTGGGGCACGACCGGATTGAGATCGATGTCCCCGTTGTATATATATTTTCTTTTCTGTACTAGGATTACTCCGCCGAGGAGCGCTCGAATAGTCTGGTTCTAGATGGCAACGGGCCTGCATCTCATGGCGTTGAGACCGGGGGGTCTTACTCTAGAATTGACGGGCTATTCGCCGCACTCGTAGGGGTATAAGTTGACCCACGGAGGGATTCTCAAGTTACCGGATTCTGTGAAGTGCTGGGTGACCTATTCATTTTATTGATTGGGGTTGCCTTACTTCGGGGATTGGTGGGTAACTTGTCACACTCGTAGGGATCTAAGTTCTTCATTGCATTGGTTATCCACACGATCGAGGAACGTCGCTGTTCCCCTCCGAATGGCTGCCAAGACATGGGCGTCTTGCCTGAGATTCGGGGCAGATGCTATTTGGTTTTATCCGTCCATCTCTCCGAAGATGCCAAGTTGATTTATGGCACCGTGTATCGGAGGTTTAGACGGATGCGGCCGATGTAGCAGACTTCGTCAGATTCCCCCTCGCTTGGGGGGTTTTGATTGTGGGGACGCTCTTCTCTGCAGGCGTAAGCCCCTGTAGTTAATTACGCTACCGCATCGCGGTAACCACTTTCTCCTTCTTCAGAATTTCACTTCGTGTCGTGTGTTTTTGTTTTGTTTGTGGTTGTCCGTGGATTGTATACGGAGACTGAGTTATGTCGTCGCCTGTAGGGCGTAGACTAGTCCAAATCCGTATCTTTCTTAGATTTGGGTTTTGGGGTTGTGTTTAAGGATACGTTAGCCTCATTTGAGACTAAGATCAACTTAAACGTTTGTTAAGAATACGTTAGTCTAGTTTTAGACTAAGATCAACTTAACGGGATCGTTTAGATCCAACAAGAGAGCAATTAAGAGGGAGACCCTATAGTTTAGTTTAGTGGCATTGCGGTCGATAGGTAGTTTAAGGACATTGCGGTCCAATGTTAGTTTTAAGACGTTGCGGTCAAGGTTAAGGAAATCATAGTCCGTGGATTTAAGGACTCCACAGTCCGGCGTTAGTTTTAAGACATCACGGTCGAGGTTAAGGACGTCATAGTCCGTTGTTAGTTTTAAGACATCCCGGTCAAGGTTAAGGACATCATAGTCCGTGGATTTAAGGACTCCACAATCAATGTTAGTTTTAAGACATCACGGTCAAGGTTAAGGACATCATAGTCCATGAGTTTAAGGACCCCACAGTCCATTGTTAATTTTAAGACATCACGGTCAAGGTTAAGGACATCATAGTCCATGAGTTTAAGGACCCCACAGTCTATTGTTAGTTTTAAGACATCATGGTCAAGGTTAAGGACATCTGTAACATTTTCAAAAGTATAAAATATTAATTTTGGGAATTTTTATAATTTAATATTATTTTATTGATTATTTTAATATTAAATGCAAATAAATAGGAAAAATGTTAGAAAAATTATGAAAAATTATGGAAAATTCTAAAATAGGGTAAATTAGTGAATTATGACATTTTTAAGTTTTTGTGATTAGTTTGACACTAATTTAGTGCTAATCGCGATTAAAATCGCTAATCGGGTTTTTTTGGCAATTTTGTGCAAAACTTGCACATATCACTTTTTCCCACACTTGTGCACTTTCTACCATGGTTTCTCATTTTGGGTTTACTATTCTTGTAAGAGGGAATTAAGGGTTAAAAGAGAAAAGGAAAAGAAAATTAGAGTGAGGGTAGGTGAGAGAGAGGATGGGCTTGTTTGACTAACCCTTAGCATTTTCCTCCCTTCATTTTTCCCCTCCTTCCTCTCCCCTTGCTGCTGCTGCTCTGCACCCCATTCTCCCTCCCCTCTTCAAGCTCCAAAACACATCCAAAACAACACTAAAACCCCGATCTCCTTTCTTTAAAAATGTGCACAAGCTTGAGATCTACAAGATGGACTAAGAAAGCATGGATTTGGCCACTAGAGGGCAACTCAAGAAAGTTCTTGAGTTGCCAATTGAGGTAATTTCTGAACCATTAGCTAATTGTAGCATTTCCTATAACCCCATGTTAAGATTATATCGATATTGTGTGATATTATGGACTTGATGAAAACCTAGTTAGGGTTTGAGAGAAACTTGAGTTGTAATGTGAAATTGAGCTCAGTAGAGGACTTGTAAACACCCTAGTGCATGAATTGGAACCCAAAACCTGAAGCTAGAACCAGAAATACGGATTTTAGAAACCGATATCGGGGAAATTGTGTAATCTGTGCAGGTTAATTTGAATCTGCTATCACCCCGAGGACCCTAAAATAATATTGGGTGGAAATTGAGACGTGCAGGCACCATAGAACCAACACCCCAAACCCTAGCTCCCCACTCCATTTCCCGGCCGCCAAAACCTCCTTTCTGGCCGCAATTTGCGGCCAGACCAGTGAGGAATCGCCTCGTTTTCTGTGCACAGCCCCAGTTCATCTAGTGTTGGCCCAAGGTACTTCTAGTTTTGACAGATTCTATCTAGGGTGAAATCTGGGACATATATCCTAAGTTGTTAGTTTGGATTCGTGTTTTCGTATTCCGTATTTTCATTTCTGCATTGGTGTGTTTCGTTTTACCTCGACTATTTGGCGTTTATACGACGATATAGAGGATTTATATGTGGTTTTGAAGGCGTGCCATAGGTTCTCACCTATAGGCCCCCTTATCGTATCGTTTTGGATTTCATGCGCCGTTTTAGCTTGAATTTGGTTTTAATGCGCATATGCGATATTTGATGTGTAGGTACCCATGAAGACTTCGGGACGACAAGCAATTGCGTGGTGATGTCCGCAAATGATGTTTCAGGTGAGTAGATTATATCTACAGGGGGAAGTCGGGTGGATGGCGTATAGCACCCCCGCAGTCCGTAGTTAGTATACTATACATAGTAGATGTGTGATAGTTTTAGGGTGTTGTAGCTTTGTGTTAGAAGTATGGTGGATGGTGTAGGGTAGAAGTGACTAGTGTAGTTCATAGTCGCGAACCTAGGGTAGAATTGCACCTACACACACACCCTTGCATATTACTTGTATATCTCTTATACCTACCCTTGATGGATGATATTTGATGACGTTGGTAATGAGTCGATAATGTGGGCTTGATGACGTGAGATCGGTGATTGGATACGATTCATTGTGGGATATGACTTGTGATTTCTTGCGGGCTTGGGATATGTGCTTACCCCGCATGCATTCTTCACTGATGGTATCGTTTGGTGCTAAACATAGAGTAGTACCCCAGGCTATGTGATCTGATGATAGTGATACCTGTTATGTGATGAGATAGTGAGATGTTGACCCGTACCCAGCTATTGGGATGCCGTACGATGGTTACCGTACGAGCCGATATTGATGATAGATCCGCACTCATAACTCGAGGATCTCTTATGATATGACATTGAGGCGAGATCACCGACTATATACCTTTATATATGTATCGACTCAGATTTAGGCGGTTTCCATACCCCTCCAGACTTGCATGATACTTAGATCAGTAGTATACATAGTAGATGTTAGATTAGACCAGAGTCATACCTATTTCAAACTAACGAATCGGGAATATTGCAAGATAGGAAAAAGGGGATTCTACGGATATTTTCAAATGTGTAGAGTCTATTTTCTAAACACCGTAGCCCTTGTTTTACCAAAGACCCCGATTCGTCTTATTTCAAAAGGCAAGGTTGCATGATATAGCATTTGAGTTAGATTCTTCACTGTTGCGTTGCTTATTTCGATTGCACCTGTTTATACTATTTGCATGGCATTACTTGTGCTTATTGTTATATTGCCATCATGCTGTTAGGACACCAGCACCATTATCGATGATGCGTATGTTCCACGTACACTGATTGCCGGCTCACACACTTCATCATCGATAATTGCTATGCCACTACACTGTAGTACTACTGCATTCATGGTATGATTCCCGCATAGCATATTGTACACATAGACCTGTACACAATCATTTGTGACATGACTTGATATTCATACCTGATACATACATCACACCTGATCATTATATTATAGCTCATTTGTATGTGACATGACTTGATACTCACATTGATGCTTATGTCACACCTGATCATTATATTATAGCTCATTTGTATGTGACATGACTTGATACTCACATTGATGCTTATGTCACACCTGATCATTATATTATAGCTCATTTGTATGCGACATGACTTGATACTCACATTGATGCTTATGTCACACCTGATCATTATATTATAGCTCATTTGTATGCGACATGACTTGATACTCACATTGATGCTTATGTCACACCTGATCATTATATTATAGCTCATTTGTATGTGACATGACTTGATACTCACATTTGATGCTTACATCACACCTGATCATTATATTATAGCTCATTTGTATGTGACATGACTTGATACTCACATTTGATGCTTACATCACACCTGATCATTATATTATAGCTCATTTGTATGTGACATGACTTGATACTCACATTGATGCTTATATCACATCTGATCATCATATTGTAGCTCATTTATATGTGACATGACTTGATACTCACATTGATGCTTATATCACACCTGATCATTATATTGTAGCTCATCTATATGTGACTTGACATGATATTTATGTTTGACGCACATATCATATCAGATTAGTGACTTACATTCTGGTTTGGATTATATGTGATTTCTGGATTTGGGAACCGTGGCTATTTCAAATATGTAATCATTTAAAAACCCGGTTCCCTTGATATGATATTTCGGTGCGTCCACCATGTGTTTTCTCGGTGCTAGAGTGATATATAAAAACCCGAATCGAGGAGGCGGTTGAGGCCGATTACGGGTACATGGTGGACCCGGTATGGTACCCCGGGGCGAGAACGGTTTCGCTGTGTGATAGACGGTGAGCCCGGCAGAGGGACTACTACCTACCGGTGATTGTACTTGAGCTCGGCGGATATCTGGAGGATTCCGACCGGAGCCCAGAGATGGATATGGGCTGACCCGTACTGCCGGGGCCGAGGGCCGATACCGCAGACGGAGCCCAGAGATAGACATGGGTTGACTCGTACTGCCGGGGCCGAGGGCCGATACCGCAGACGGAGCCCCATATGGATGAGGATTTACGTGTCGATGCTTGGTACGGGTTTCATGATGTTTTACCATGATGTTGTTTATATCCTCATATTGCATACATGATGTTTATTGTCATTGGGTGACGGGTGGACGGGTTCCACGCATATACAGACATAGATCATATACAGATATGGATCATATACCGACATGGATCATATACAGACATGGATCATATACAGACATGGATCATATATATACAGACTGGATTTACGCTTATCATACTTCATTTGTATATATAACAGGGTATGAGGGCGCTGTTATATATACCCTTACACCAATATTAGTGGTATGGGACGCTAATATATGTGTATTGATATCATATTTACTTTTTGCAGACATACCTTATACTGATGACATGTTATTACCTGAGTACTTGGCACCACATACATATTTAGATGTTACCTTGCCACCTTAGCACACTCAGATGTACTCTTGTGGATTATATTACTGATTGTTGACTTAGGTTTATGTCTTGCATTCGGTTTCTGCTTGTAGATATTTCTATTCACGAGTTGGCAACTCACCCCCGTTGTGCCACAGTTCTTGCAGGTTTTGCCGTACAGGTTACTTTGCGGCATTTCTGGCACACTACTTTCTTGCGGGTGGCTTGCTTTTGGTAGGTGGATTCTTTCGCATCAATGACCACCATTGTATTCATTTTATTCATTGTATCTAGAAATTGTCCATCAACCAAAACTTGTATATTATTTCAGACCTAGACTTTAGTGGTGTATTATTCGACCTTAGAGTCGCGCTTAGTAGTATTGCGGTTTCTTGTTGCTTGAGCTTTCTTTTAGGTTTGATCCTCGCCACTTGGCGTTGTATATTATTGTTGCATGTGTGGTTGTGACCGTCTATTGACGAAGAGCTAGCTCCCGCTTGGGGATGCCTTTATCATTGCATATATATATATATTGTCATTCTTGTTGTACCCCATTCGGGGCCAGTTTTATAAAAGAAACTCTGCTGAAATTTTTAGAAAAGACTGTACTGTTTTAAATTGCATATTCGGCTTAGTTATTTAAAAACATTGATTTTTAAACATGTAGTTCTTTACTTATTCTTAAAAAGGGTTTTAGATTTCTGGGTTTTCGGCTTACTTAGTCGCGTTACGCCTGTAGGCGTTACGTGGTTAAGTGCCGGTCACGGACCAAACCTTGGGTCGTGACAAAGTTGGTATCAAAGCGCTAGGTTGACCTTGGTTCGAGTCTGAGTTTGACTATGTGGAGCCTAGGGCGTTTATATATATATACGGAACTTAGGCTTGACCTTACGGAACTTAGACTTGGTCGAGGGGGTATTAGACCCGAACTTTCGTCGTATTAGGATGACCCTTGGTTGATGGAATAGGTGACTAAAGTAGAGTGACGTACCGTTGGTATGTTCCGCGGCATACTTACGACACGCCACTCCGCTTAAGGAACCTTAGGATGTGCATACTTTTGAGATCAGTGATTCTCTTTATATCCAGGATTATACATCCATTTGAGATCCCCGATTCGATTAGTTTCATGATCATACCTTCATTGATGTTGTTCCTTCCTACGATCATGTATCCACTTTGGATCTGTTGTTTCCTTCTTGTCATTGATGTGCTCTTTTGATGCTCGATTGAGATTCCTGTCACCATGTTTGAGCGCAGTTTGGGCTGCTGCTAGGATTACGGCCGGTGTGAGCTCGTTTGGTACGAGAGCCGACCATTGTGTTTTCTGGTGACATGGGAACGTCTCGAGTTAGTTTTGGTGATTGTGACCTCTAGTTGAGGCGAGTGCTTGGATTTGCACCGGATGATTGTGCCTTTATTAGAGCTGCCAGTTGAGAGAGGACTGTTGATGTACAGCATACCTCAGAGATTGTGATGTCGCCTACCGTGCAGACAGATGGACCAGCTGTTGCTGAGATCGACAAGATGTTGCTTTTGGAGCTTACGAGCTGAGATTGCCGGAGCTTTCAGGCAGATATGCGACAGATGATAGCTAGTATATCCGATTGAGAGACGAAGGTGATTCGTCCGATTTTGTGCCAGAGCGGGCCAGTCGAGTTGAAGATTTTCAGTGTGGAGAATCTTACTCAGATCTAGAGCAGACCGATTCAGAGATGACCGCCTATGTATTGCCCTTCCTGGAGGATTGAGGCATTGTTCGGCGTACAAGCGTATGAACCAGTTGCTGCTGCAAATGATGAGATATCGCCCAGATGATTGGAGCTGTTGCAGCGTGAGCATATACTCAGAGAGATGATAGCGAGTCGCTAGTCACCTGAGGATGAATGACTAGGACATGTGGTTTGTTCGTTACCGATGCGAGGTCATCAGATAGATTGTTTCCAGCTAGAGACGATTTCACGCAGGTTCGTTGAGAGTCGATTGAGACGATCGAATGTCAGGAGCCCATTTTCCAAGTTTAAAGTATACGGAAAGACATGCAGGTGATTCTATGGACCCTCTAGAAGAATGAAACCCTAACTCGACTTAATGACCGTGTGACAGCCTTTGAACCTTAGGGTTTACGGCGGTTCCGCGGCGCCATTAGTGAGGCTTGGGTTTGCCCTTCTACGGCTGGACCACCGACGCTGTGGCATGTACTCGATACTATTAAACTGTACCCGAGATGTGAGCTCTTGGGGGATTATGAGGATCTGACGAGTCGATCGGATGGTTCGACATCTTTCGGATATCGTGATGGGACACTGCTTGGGAGACTCCAGATGCGAGCGTAGCCGTTGGAGCACAGTACATGCAGCCATGATGAGACGAGTCCGAATCAGTCGACATTGAGCAATGTGGAGTAGAGAATTCGTACGAGGGTTCGATGAGATGACGTCCCACTCCGCTGACATCAGAGATGCTATACACACCCAGAGGCGTGGTATATGGATATATCTCCCAGAAAGAAGCGCGATGAGTATGCAGCCATTCCGGAATAAGCTTTAGCTTCAGCATTGGATGACAACTTCCGGGCATTTCGGCAGGAATGAGATTTGAGAAAGGAACCTCGACAGGACCTTTCTGGAGTACGATACGAGAAGACCTAGACCAGGAGTGGTCGTATTGCGCGCACCCAGCAGGCCAGAGTTCGGCATTGTCGACGAGGTAGTTGACCCAGTTCGAATAAAGGGACTTACCCAGATGCGTTGCGAATTGATCAAGGGCGGACAAGTGACGAGTATTCCTCCGAGGGTTGGGACGTGTTCCCGAGGATCTGTTCGGCCTGACATCTTCTACAGAATGGTGAAACTACAGAGTACGCGATTTCGAGTCCGTGTGAGAGACTTCAGATTGGCCGTGGCCGAGAACAGTGCAGTGCAAGGTGACTTGGCGTGACGTCATAGTGGACAATGATAGAGACATGTGGAACCAGAGGTTCGTGTGAGACGCTGACGAGCTGTCATTACTTCCCGTCGAGACTAGAGACCAGATATGCTTACAGAGATGTTGGAATGTGACCAATTTCCGAGAAAGGTTGTGCTGAGGACACAGATGTCTATCAAGCGAGAAGAGGTAGTACGAGAGAGCCAGCCTCTGTACAGATCGGCATAGGCATGATTGGAAGAGACCTTGAGCAGGATTCCTTCCAGGACATTGCTGCAATGATGTTTGCACCCAGGATCAGATGTGTGACGTGCATTCAGAGAGCCAGAGGCCGACGCCAGTGATATGCTGCCTTACGAGTGGGCGTGAGGATTGACCGAGAGGTGACCAGAGAAGTGCCAGAACGGAATCGTCCCCGTTAGCACACCTGACAGGGCCGATGAGCCGATTGACTGCGAGATAGGAAATCCGCAGAGAAGATAAGGACCCAGAGTCAGAAGACGCCAGACCGCGAGCAAGAGGCACGTAGATATCCTGCGCTGCTAGCAGTGGATTGCACTGACTCCTTCTCGACCTCGAAGGAGGAACTACCGACGACGGTATTTATGATTTGTGATTTTGTGATTCGATTATCACGTATCCGTCACTTTGGATTTCGGTATTTTGGGCGTTCTGTTTGCATGATTTAGTTTTGATGATTGAGTTTCATGATATTGTTTCATGCACCCACTGGATATTTATATATTTTGCGCTGAGTTATTACATTTGAGATATTGATTGAGATTTTAGGCCTATCGTATTCAGTGATTTGATTGCATTTCCAGAGTAGTTTTCATGCACCTTTAGTGTTTTGATATACGATTTTGGTGCACGCCAGATGCACTAAATCGGAATTCTTCGTGCATTTCATATGCACCTGATTTTTTTGCTGTCAAGCACATACGTTGCCTACGACAGATGTTTCGTGCACACCCGTTGCACCTAGATGTAGTTTTCTACACCTGTTTGACACATATATGGATTTTGATTCCTTGCGCACCAGACGCATAGGATATTCTTATATATATGCATTTTGGGGATTGATTGCTAGTAGAATAGTACATTTCTTTTTTTTATGATATTCTCTATGTGTGATGTTTTCGGAGCCCCGACAAAATGGATTATACTGAAATTGTTTTAGTAGTGGGGGTTTAAATTTAAATTCGGGGACCGAATTTCTTTAAGGGGGGTAGATTGTAACATTTTCAAAAGTATAAAATATTAATTTTGGGAATTTTTATAATTTAATATTATTTTATTGATTATTTTAATATTAAATGCAAATAAATAGGAAAAATGTTAGAAAAATTATGAAAAATTATGGAAAATTCTAAAATAGGGTAAATTAGTGAATTATGACATTTTTAAGTTTTTGTGATTAGTTTGACACTAATTTAGTGCTAATCGCGATTAAAATCGCTAATCGGGTTTTTTTGGCAATTTTGTGCAAAACTTGCACATATCACTTTTTCCCACACTTGTGCACTTTCTACCATGGTTTCTCATTTTGGGTTTACTATTCTTGTAAGAGGGAATTAAGGGTTAAAAGAGAAAAGGAAAAGAAAATTAGAGTGAGGGTAGGTGAGAGAGAGGATGGGCTTGTTTGACTAACCCTTAGCATTTTCCTCCCTTCATTTTTCCCCTCCTTCCTCTCCCCTTGCTGCTGCTGCTCTGCACCCCATTCTCCCTCCCCTCTTCAAGCTCCAAAACACATCCAAAACAACACTAAAACCCCGATCTCCTTTCTTTAAAAATGTGCACAAGCTTGAGATCTACAAGATGGACTAAGAAAGCATGGATTTGGCCACTAGAGGGCAACTCAAGAAAGTTCTTGAGTTGCCAATTGAGGTAATTTCTGAACCATTAGCTAATTGTAGCATTTCCTATAACCCCATGTTAAGATTATATCGATATTGTGTGATATTATGGACTTGATGAAAACCTAGTTAGGGTTTGAGAGAAACTTGAGTTGTAATGTGAAATTGAGCTCAGTAGAGGACTTGTAAACACCCTAGTGCATGAATTGGAACCCAAAACCTGAAGCTAGAACCAGAAATACGGATTTTAGAAACCGATATCGGGGAAATTGTGTAATCTGTGCAGGTTAATTTGAATCTGCTATCACCCCGAGGACCCTAAAATAATATTGGGTGGAAATTGAGACGTGCAGGCACCATAGAACCAACACCCCAAACCCTAGCTCCCCACTCCATTTCCCGGCCGCCAAAACCTCCTTTCTGGCCGCAATTTGCGGCCAGACCAGTGAGGAATCGCCTCGTTTTCTGTGCACAGCCCCAGTTCATCTAGTGTTGGCCCAGGGTACTTCTAGTTTTGACAGATTCTATCTAGGGTGAAATCTGGGACATATATCCTAAGTTGTTAGTTTGGATTCGTGTTTTCGTATTCCGTATTTTCATTTCTGCATTGGTGTGTTTCGTTTTACCTCGACTATTTGGCGTTTATACGACGATATAGAGGATTTATATGTGGTTTTGAAGGCGTGCCATAGGTTCTCACCTATAGGCCCCCTTATCGTATCGTTTTGGATTTCATGCGCCGTTTTAGCTTGAATTTGGTTTTAATGCGCATATGCGATATTTGATGTGTAGGTACCCATGAAGACTTCGGGACGACAAGCAATTGCGTGGTGATGTCCGCAAATGATGTTTCAGGTGAGTAGATTATATCTACAGGGGGAAGTCGGGTGGATGGCGTATAGCACCCCCGCAGTCCGTAGTTAGTATACTATACATAGTAGATGTGTGATAGTTTTAGGGTGTTGTAGCTTTGTGTTAGAAGTATGGTGGATGGTGTAGGGTAGAAGTGACTAGTGTAGTTCATAGTCGCGAACCTAGGGTAGAATTGCACCTACACACACACCCTTGCATATTACTTGTATATCTCTTATACCTACCCTTGATGGATGATATTTGATGACGTTGGTAATGAGTCGATAATGTGGGCTTGATGACGTGAGATCGGTGATTGGATACGATTCATTGTGGGATATGACTTGTGATTTCTTGCGGGCTTGGGATATGTGCTTACCCCGCATGCATTCTTCACTGATGGTATCGTTTGGTGCTAAACATAGAGTAGTACCCCAGGCTATGTGATCTGATGATAGTGATACCTGTTATGTGATGAGATAGTGAGATGTTGACCCGTACCCAGCTATTGGGATGCCGTACGATGGTTACCGTACGAGCCGATATTGATGATAGATCCGCACTCATAACTCGAGGATCTCTTATGATATGACATTGAGGCGAGATCACCGACTATATACCTTTATATATGTATCGACTCAGATTTAGGCGGTTTCCATACCCCTCCAGACTTGCATGATACTTAGATCAGTAGTATACATAGTAGATGTTAGATTAGACCAGAGTCATACCTATTTCAAACTAACGAATCGGGAATATTGCAAGATAGGAAAAAGGGGATTCTACGGATATTTTCAAATGTGTAGAGTCTATTTTCTAAACACCGTAGCCCTTGTTTTACCAAAGACCCCGATTCGTCTTATTTCAAAAGGCAAGGTTGCATGATATAGCATTTGAGTTAGATTCTTCACTGTTGCGTTGCTTATTTCGATTGCACCTGTTTATACTATTTGCATGGCATTACTTGTGCTTATTGTTATATTGCCATCATGCTGTTAGGACACCAGCACCATTATCGATGATGCGTATGTTCCACGTACACTGATTGCCGGCTCACACACTTCATCATCGATAATTGCTATGCCACTACACTGTAGTACTACTGCATTCATGGTATGATTCCCGCATAGCATATTGTACACATAGACCTGTACACAATCATTTGTGACATGACTTGATATTCATACCTGATACATACATCACACCTGATCATTATATTATAGCTCATTTGTATGTGACATGACTTGATACTCACATTGATGCTTATGTCACACCTGATCATTATATTATAGCTCATTTGTATGTGACATGACTTGATACTCACATTGATGCTTATGTCACACCTGATCATTATATTATAGCTCATTTGTATGCGACATGACTTGATACTCACATTGATGCTTATGTCACACCTGATCATTATATTATAGCTCATTTGTATGCGACATGACTTGATACTCACATTGATGCTTATGTCACACCTGATCATTATATTATAGCTCATTTGTATGTGACATGACTTGATACTCACATTTGATGCTTACATCACACCTGATCATTATATTATAGCTCATTTGTATGTGACATGACTTGATACTCACATTTGATGCTTACATCACACCTGATCATTATATTATAGCTCATTTGTATGTGACATGACTTGATACTCACATTGATGCTTATATCACATCTGATCATCATATTGTAGCTCATTTATATGTGACATGACTTGATACTCACATTGATGCTTATATCACACCTGATCATTATATTGTAGCTCATCTATATGTGACTTGACATGATATTTATGTTTGACGCACATATCATATCAGATTAGTGACTTACATTCTGGTTTGGATTATATGTGATTTCTGGATTTGGGAACCGTGGCTATTTCAAATATGTAATCATTTAAAAACCCGGTTCCCTTGATATGATATTTCGGTGCGTCCACCATGTGTTTTCTCGGTGCTAGAGTGATATATAAAAACCCGAATCGAGGAGGCGGTTGAGGCCGATTACGGGTACATGGTGGACCCGGTATGGTACCCCGGGGCGAGAACGGTTTCGCTGTGTGATAGACGGTGAGCCCGGCAGAGGGACTACTATCTACCGGTGATTGTACTTGAGCTCGGCGGATATCTGGAGGATTCCGACCGGAGCCCAGAGATGGATATGGGCTGACCCGTACTGCCGGGGCCGAGGGCCGATACCGCAGACGGAGCCCAGAGATAGACATGGGTTGACTCGTACTGCCGGGGCCGAGGGCCGATACCGCAGACGGAGCCCCATATGGATGAGGATTTACGTGTCGATGCTTGGCACGGGTTTCATGATGTTTTACCATGATGTTGTTTATATCCTCATATTGCATACATGATGTTTATTGTCATTGGGTGACGGGTGGACGGGTTCCACGCATATACAGATATGGATCATATACCGACATGGATCATATACCGACATGGATCATATACAGACATGGATCATATACAGACATGGATCATATATATACAGACTGGATTTACGCTTATCATACTTCATTTGTATATATAACAGGGTATGAGGGCGCTGTTATATATACCCTTACACCAATATTAGTGGTATGGGACGCTAATATATGTGTATTGATATCATATTTACTTTTTGCAGACATACCTTATACTGATGACATGTTATTACCTGAGTACTTGGCACCACATACATATTTAGATGTTACCTTGCCACCTTAGCACACTCAGATGTACTCTTGTGGATTATATTACTGATTGTTGACTTAGGTTTATGTCTTGCATTCGGTTTCTGCTTGTAGATATTTCTATTCACGAGTTGGCAACTCACCCCCGTTGTGCCACAGTTCTTGCAGGTTTTGCCGTACAGGTTACTTTGCGGCATTTCTGGCACACTACTTTCTTGCGGGTGGCTTGCTTTTGGTAGGTGGATTCTTTCGCATCAATGACCACCATTGTATTCATTTTATTCATTGTATCTAGAAATTGTCCATCAACCAAAACTTGTATATTATTTCAGACCTAGACTTTAGTGGTGTATTATTCGACCTTAGAGTCGCGCTTAGTAGTATTGCGGTTTCTTGTTGCTTGAGCTTTCTTTTGGGTTTGATCCTCGCCACTTGGCGTTGTATATTATTGTTGCATGTGTGGTTGTGACCGTCTATTGACGAAGAGCTAGCTCCCGCTTGGGGATGCCTTTATCATTGCATATATATATATTGTCATTCTTGTTGTACCCCATTCGGGGCCAGTTTTATAAAAGAAACTCTGCTGAAATTTTTAGAAAAGACTGTACTGTTTTAAATTGCATATTCGGCTTAGTTATTTAAAAACATTGATTTTTAAACATGTAGTTCTTTACTTATTCTTAAAAAGGGTTTTAGATTTCTGGGTTTTCGGCTTACTTAGTCGCGTTACGCCTGTAGGCGTTACGTGGTTAAGTGCCGGTCACGGGCCAAACCTTGGGTCGTGACAACATCATAGTCCATGAGTTTATGGACCCCACAGTCCGTGAAATGTATGTGTTATCGGGACCCGTCACCTCTTTGAAGACGTTGAGGCATTACAACGACAAGTATCAGAGGAGTGAAGAGATGTACCCTTGAACCAAGATAGATTAAGTGATCTGTAGTACAATTTGGAACCCAGACCAATTAATTATATTATGAGCCCATTAGCCCAGTTAAGTTTGAATTGAGGACTTATGGCCTTCTTGGGCTAAGTCCAATCATGTTTGAAATATTGACCCTCTGTTGGTCCATTGAAGGAGAGGCTTTGCCTTTGAAACTTAGCCAATTGGGCTAAAGCTACTGTTAAACACTAAAGACTAACAGTGTTGAACACTGGGAGATAAGATTATCAGATTAGTGTTAAACACTAGAAATTGTGATTCTCGAATCAGTGTTAAACACTAATAAATAACAGTGTTAAACACTGGCAACCAAGTTATCAGTTTGGTGTTAAACATTAGCAGAGAGGAGGTCACATAGGAGCACGTGATGGCATCCAAAAGGTGGGGCCAAATCCCCCTCATTTTGTTATACAGATAAGTGTTTAACACTTTTTATTCTGACAGCCATCACGTGTGGGTACGTGATGGGGGCTCATGCTCTGGTCTATTAGAATGCTCATTAGGGGTCACGTGGTGACACGTGAGGGCGCCCTAGAGCTTCTTTTCTTTTGCATTTTCCTTATGTGCTTCAGGGGTCACGTAAGGCACGTAAAGTTCTTTTCTGTGGATCTTTACAGGGGTCACGTGGTAGCACGCGACTCTGGTTCTTTGCATGTTTTAAAGATATGTTCATCTTTTAAGAATTAAATTCTTTATAGGGTGAAACCCTAGCAATAAACTTTAGAGGAATTAAATTCCTATTTTCTTCTGAAGAATTATATTCTTAGATAGGGTTAAACCCTAATTTCTTTTCTGTAGGAATTAAATTCCCCATACATGTAAAGAATTAAATTCTGGCATAGGGTGAACCCTAATTTCTTTTTTAAGGGAATTAAATTCCTGTGAGTTTGAGAGAATTAAGTTCTCAATTAGGGTTAAACCCTAGTTCTGTCAATTCTGAAGGAATTAAATTCCTAGGGTCAAACCCTAATTTTATCTTAAAGGAATTGAATTCCTATCATTCTGTGAGAATTAAATTCTCAAAGCTCAATTCCTCCTCTATGTTTTCGATCTGCGTGGCAGGATCTCAACCCAATGAGAATTAAATTCTTAATTCATAGGGAGATGTGCACTTTGCAGATCCTCAACCAGAGAAAGAACTAAGTTCTTTTCTTTTTATAAGAGTTAAACTCTTTTGAGAATTAAATTCTCTTTAGAAGCCTCTCTTTTCTTACCTAGGGTTTTTCTTTTGCAGAGAATCAAATTCTTCCTTCTGAATTTTCAAGATTCCAAGGCTCTGTATCTCTTTCCCTCTCTCTCCCTTTTTCTTTTCTTTGGGCTCCTATTTATAGAAGAGGAAAAGAATCAATCTGTTTGGTAAATCTCTCATTGAAAGATTTGATTTGTTCATTGAGAGATTTGATTTATCTTCATCACTAATCTGGGCCTTTAGATTATTAGGTGAATTTTATTCACCATTGGATTTTAAATCCAAAGATATCTGTTTGTTATTTCGGTTAGATTTAGGGGGAAATCTTTCCAAGTCCAAGATTTTTCCATAAGTTGGTGATATTTAATCACCTTCAGATTCTTGATCCAACGGTTTCAAATAATTCTTCTCCATTTTAGAAAGATTTAAAGGATCTTTCCTCAGAATTTAATTCTGTTAAAGAATAAGGCTTTTAAAGCCGGTCACGTGTGGCCACGTGACCGTTGGTCACGTGTGAGCACGTGACCCTTGGCATGGGCTTCTCTTCTTCTGTGCTTTGTTCTCTTGCCGCTGCTTAACCATCAAGTGCCAATACGTGACCACTGGTCACGTGTGAGCACGTGATGCCTCTTCTGAAGTTTCTTCTTGATTTTTTAATCAGGAAACAAATGTGCTCTGTGCCGCTGCTTAACCATCACGTGCCAACACGTGACCACTGGTCACGTGTGAGCACATGATGCCTCTTCTGAATCTTTTCTTGATTTTTAATCAGGGAACAAATGCCCCCACAGCGTTGCTCTCACGTGTCTGCACGTGAGTGCAACGCTGTCACTTTTGTGACCGTTGGATCTGCCTTGGGAGTAGGGTAGATGAAACGTTTTCCATCATTTCCTATAAATGCTCATGTCTTTTCAGAAGCGCCTCCACTTTGCTCACTTCCTTCTTGCATACTTTTCTTTCTGAGAATTTAATTCTCCTTTCCAGAGCTTAGTTCTCTGTTCCAAAAATTTTCCAGAGTTTAACTCTGTTGACTGATTCATTTTCCTCAGGTAATCATCTTGAACGACCGAAAGACTTTCACAAAAATCACCACCGGATCAAGGGGTTTTCCCCTTGACAAGAACACATTTCTTTTTAGTTTAAGTTCTTCCACAAGAACATAAAACCATCTAATTTTCAAACTGTAGATCTCTTAGGGTCTCTTTAACCTATAGGGAGATGATGGTGTCGGTTGTCCCTTCCATGGAATTTAATTCCATCTCCAAGGAGCTCTGGCTCTGGAACCACATTTTATGGGAATTTAATTCCCTTTTCAAAAAAAAAATTTAATTCCTATAAAGAACTAAATTCTTCCTTAGAGACCTTCATAGGTTTTCTTGCTTTGAGTCATCTTCTTCACAATCCAGAAACAGTTTGCACTGTTGGTCTTTGGGAATTTAATTCCCTTGAATCTGTTTGATTCATCACAGAGCTCAAGATGGATTTGTCTTTTAGGGGAATGTGTAGGGTCACTTGAAACCCACTGCTTATTTAATGTTATAGTTGCTGTGCCTCATCATTAGCCAGCCGTCATCTTGATTTCGTAGGACCCCCATGTTTTGTAACTAATGGTCCTACCAAACAAGTCCTCTGTCGCTTTCTTCAACTGTCTTCATATATTTATGCTCATGTGTGTGTGTGTATATATATATACATATCTATATATATGTTCCTGGCTTCACTTTTTGACAGTTTTCCTTTACTTTGTTTCAGGTGCGATGGCTTCTGCTCCGTGCTTTCCCTTTACTCGCTCAGAGGCCGCTTTTCCTCAATCACCATCCGACGAGAAAGCGATGGCGATGATCCGGGCTCATGACCCGAACTGCACCAGCCTGCTTCTATGGGGAACTTGGTACAGTCATATCATCCGGGGTCGCCGGAGTTTCCTCTGTGAAGTGCCGACAGAGCCCACTTTCCCGTTCTTGCCGATGGACCCTCCGAGGACAATTTTCGCTGTGGAAATGCCAAATTGGACTCCAACGGGATGGCTCGAGCCTTCAACAACCGGTATCCCGAACCATCCGGTCCCCGCTATAGATATCCTGGGACGACGCATTTGTCAGGGTGAGGCCCACCTATGGGGACAGATTTATAAGATAGGGCTCACTCCTCGACACCCCATGAGCTATCTCCTCTGAGCTCGCTATATCCTTGCCACCCATCGTGTGCGGCTGCAGAAGGTCGGACTCTACCAGGCGATATATGCGTCGCTCTTCCATTATCAATCCCCGCATGTCTGGTGGGTAAAGGCGTTTTTGAATCAATGGAATCTCCCCACCAACACTTTTCTTCTGGGGGACAGAGAGGTTTCGATCTCTTTGGGGGAGTTTCATGAGATCTCGGGGCTGCCCATTCGAGGGACACTTTATGAGGAGTTGCTGCCTTCTGACGAATATGTCTTTGAACCCGAGCCCGCACCGCTCGACGGCTTGTCTGCTGAGAATGCCGTCCGCCACAAACGTCCCAGCTTGATCAAGGTGCTAAGTATCTTTGATCGATTATTCACCGAATCTGAGGAGCAGGGCGTTACTTTTAAGAGCTTCATTGCCTGTTTCCTTCGCGAGGGCGTCTTGTCGAAGACAGCTCCGAAGTTTGCAAACATCAACGACCCTTTTGGGTTTGGTCCGAAGAAGCTGCCGACCAATGAATCGGATCTACCGCAATACTACATCCCTATAATGTCGCCGATGTCTTTCGAATCCGTCGCAGCTCTCGGCATGGATGAGGAGACGTTCTTCGTTGGGTTTATCAGTGTCTGGCTCAGCTAGTTTGTCATCCCTATGCATCGCCGCTTTATGAGAGTTTCGGTCATCTATCCGGCTCACCGTATAGCTGAGGGAACGCGGCTGGCCATCGGCATCCCGGCATTGGCGCATCTTTATCACGGGTTGGGCGCTGCGGCTAATACTTCCACCCTTGGCGTAGATGTGGTAAACTTTTCGCTTCACTACTTTACGTCTTGGATCGAAATGCACGTCTCGGGTGCTTTCGTTATGCATCAAAGGTCTGCATTCTACGACGCCTATACCTTCCCGCGGCTTATGCGATTGGTGGATGCTTCTGCCGCTGACCCAACTCAATTCGGGGCTATTCGGGCGTTGATTTCTCCTTATGCTACTGCTGGCGGGTTGGTTTTTAATGATCGGGTCTTATCTTCTTCCGCGGGTTCAGCCCAGCCGCTTTGGGACCTATCAAAAGATAACGCGCCCTCTTTGAAGCCCCGGGAGGCCGCGCGCTTATACGCAATCAGACCTGGTTACCTGGTATTCTGTCAGGACAACGCGGCCCTTTTCATGCGGTACAATCCACATCACTTTGCCCGGCAGTTTGGCTACGATCAAGGCGTCCTGTTTGAAGCCTTCATAGTCGCGCCGGTTCCTTCGCTCGAGGCCGTTCGAGATGCCGCCCATCATTTTGTGAGGCTGAACACCGGTTCTCAGTTCATGATCCCCGATGGTGATTACATGCCCCGATGCGTGGGGTCGTTCACGGGCTGGTATTTCCATCAAATCAACCCGATTATTATTGAGGAAAGAAGGGTACTTCTTGGTCACGGTGCCCCTACTCAAGTTCCGGCCACGGGAGCTACGCTGCGACCGCGCGCCCCGGTCCGCTTTCCTCTGAGGGATACCGGCACCGCGCTTATTCCGGGGGAGTCAGGAGTGGATCTTACTCCAACAGCTGGTATGCCATTGGGTACTCGGTCGCGGGGTAGACGGGCTCCGGTAACAACTCCACCACCAGAGGCAGTACCGCCCTCCGTGGCATCGACAATGGCGGTGTCATCCCCGGTTGTGGCATCGGGTGAGGGTGACAGGGATGAGGGTGTTGAGGGCGACGTGGGCCGGCGCCGCGCTAAGGCTCCGCGGGGACGGAAGCGGTCGTCCTTGGCAACTGGATCTGGGTCCAAGCGTCGAAGGAAGGTTGCTACTAACTTGCTCGACTCTTTAACAGAGTCTGAGCCCATTCTTGAGGATGAACCGTTGGCCCCGCAAGAATCAGATGCTGGACTACTTTTCCCGAGTTTGGCCGCCGAGGAAGCCATACAGTTGGCCCAGGCCATACGGCGTTCTAAAGATGAGTCTCAGAACGCAAGGGTCCCCAAGAAAGCTTATCCTGCCGTGATCCTTTACGAAGACCCCTCATGGATCCGGCGACAGTTTATCGGCCTTTTGGAGGAGTGGGGTAAAAGGGCGCTGAAGCAGGCCGCTTCGGAGGATGCTGCGGACGCGCTTTCCTTATGGACTGGCGGCCACGAGTCCACCCTCGAACCCCAGCGAGCGCGCCTCCTCGAAAAGGAGCATCGGCTTGAAGAAGCCATATTGAAGGCTTCCCTGCGCATTGGTATGTTTTTTTATTTCTTTGCAGTTTTTCAGATTGTTTATGCTCGTATATATGTATTCTGATTCTTGTGTGGATTGTGCAGAGTCCTCGGCGATGGGGGAGGTCCCTACGGGCTTGTTGCAGCTAGAGCCCGTTGACGTTCCCGATGTAGCCTTGCTCGATGTAGAGGGGGCTGACGAGGCTGTTCCTCTTGCCATAGAGCCTCCAGTGGCGGTTCCTGATCACGGAGCGCTTGCTCCTTTGGAAAAGGCTCCTTTGGGAGTTGCCGTCCCAACGACTCTTCTTGTGGGCGGCCCAGAGGCTGGAGGAGAGGTAGTCGGGACTACCCTCCCTTTGCTGGAGCCGGAGATCACGGCGGAGGCCGTTGAAGCCGCCATCCCTTCGACTCAGAATGGGAGGAGTGTTGAAGGTAACCTTCTACATTTTAAATTAGCAATTTTTCTGTTGTCTAAACTCTTTTGTTTTCCCAGAATTGCGAGGGCTGGCGGCCTCTATCGCTGATTTGTCTCCTCGGCAATCGTTTCAGCGTATATTGGAGATGGCAGCTCCGCAGGCGATCTCCCCTCAGCGCATCGTCCTTTCCTCTGGGCAATGTTAGCGTCGTTCGCCATTTTTTTATTATAGCATTGTTGCTATTCTGCGAAATAACATTGATGTCTCTTACAGTTTTGGAGGCCGATGACGAGGTCGAGGTCGTTGAAGGGCTAGGGGAACCTTCAGCTCCTACTTGCATGACCGTAGGTAAGTGACATTTCAATATAGTCCCACTTTTTCTTTTGCTTAAGAGTTTTATTGACATTTTCCAAATCCGAACAGCCCTGCCGGCCCCCATAGCGCTGGATTCGCGTATCGCTATGCCGCCCGGCCCCTATGCTTTGCGAGCTTCAGAACGCTTGGCCCAGTTAAGCCTCGTCTCCTTATCATCTTTGATCGAGGAGCTTCGGGCCGGCAGCGCAACCACGGCTGAAGCATTTGCCGCCGAAGCTAACGGTTCTCTTCCTTTTCTTGCCACCTACCATAGCGAAGAGGTGGTGCGAGTTTGGGTGGAGTTCTGTCGGCGGGTGGAGGCTTGCTTGCACGCTCTTGAGTGTTCCCGCCTTTCCTCGGAGGCCATGGCTGCAAAGACGGACTTGCGGAAACGAGGTTATTAATTGGGTTTGTGCGAAAACACGGGGGACCTCTCTCAGAGTACCAACACTGGCTTGGTTGAATGGTTAGCGAACTTGTAAATTGTAGATGATCCCGACTAGTTCTCCTTTTAGGGTTTGAAGGAGAATTCGAGGAAATAGTGGGAGCCAGCCTGATTAGATAAAATGAAAACCAATCTAATCTTGATAGAGTGCACATTGAATGTTTCTTTTCTCTCTCCGGTACAGCGACCCATGACTTACCTTAAATCTTAAAAACTCATGAACCAAGTTAACCGAATCTTCTTATATTCTTGGACTTTGGATTGTCATGATTCATGATAAAGTCTCGCATATCCCTTCCACTCCTACTCTACCCTTTGCATTTCTTTAGAACACGTCGTATCACTACGATGATTCATATTGCTTGGAACGGCCATCGTATAGTTACATACGAACTCGAAAAAGTTACTTTAGTCGAGAATAGCCATAGGTTCTGGAGAAATTGAATATGATTATTCGGTTGTCTCTTCTCTTTACCTTTTTTCAGGTTGCGAGAGCTCCTTGTATTAAGAGAAAACACATATTACGCTTATTGGATAGCCTTCTTCCAAACTTCAGATTGGTGCCGAAAAGTAGGGAAGGAAGAAACCAGTTAGCGCAGGGACGGTGTGCAGAAGGTAAGAAGTAGAGACAAATAAAGAGATTGAAGTGAGAGCAAAGAAAATTGCGGCTACTGTCATGAATCTGGATAATGGAAAAGGCATTACTAGGAATACCTGGCCCATCCCTATGAAACATTTTCATATTTCAGAATTTATGTGTATTTGTAAAAGAGAACTGTTTTCCCAATTAATTCTGACTCCATAATATGTATTTACATATTTGGATCTCACATCTGTACGGTGTTACAGATGATGACTGGGAGTAGAATATTGGGAAATGGGCGATTAGGTCCTCAATATTGGAATTCGTTGCAATTTGTGATATTGGATTAAATTGCCTGGATTTTGTCTGACGGCGAATATTTGGTTTCGAATAATCGTTATGCACCAAATTTTAAAATGAAATATCTGTACCTTTATTTTATAAAGTGAAATATATATTTTGTAAATTGTGATAAACACTTACCTATATCAGTTGAGAGTAAGGTTAGGTGCATTGAATAACGGTGTACGACATTCTTAACCAAGATACAGTTTTCAATTTACAAAACACAGAATTTGAGTTGGTATACTCTTGGAACTTATACATGAAAATATATGCAGTGTCCTTCGAGATAAGGGGTTGGTACTCTTACTTCATTCAGTTTTACCTATGGGTTCTCTGGTTTTAGACACGCATTCGTTGTAATGCAAGGTCCAAAGATTTTGAAAAGTTTATAGGTATAAGAATAAAGTAGAGAATCATACGTTGGAAATATTAGGATTCTTTGAGGTGATCGAAGATGTAGATACTTATGCTAAGTATTCCATCATGGTATTGATAACTTGATTCTCTCGCAAGTTATTCATCCGTGGGTGCGCTCCATGATGAATAATGTTGTATTGCTCTTTTTTCCATTAGGTGATATGCACTGGAGACAGCTGCATGACTTTTGAATCTAATTCCATCTAAAAAAGTGTCGTCTTGATTCTATATGGACATAGAATGGTTACATATCTTGAGATTATTAAAATATGGAGTTATCTGGTTTCTGTTTAAAAGCAGAATCCGGACAAACTCAAGACAAGCTTCGGTAATGGCTGTTTGTGGATTATCCTAAGCATCTGCTAGGATTTTGTTTTCTACCATTTTCATGATCAATAGTTATATTGTTCTTGACTCGCCACCATTTTATAAAAGGAATCTTTTTGCCAAAAAAACTAGTGGGAATATGGTAGAATGGGAAGTGATTCCAGAACCACATATGGTTACCGAAAAATTTAGTAGAAACTAAAGATTCAATTGGACTTGACAAACCATTAGTCACTCCGCAGATCATATAGGTGACCTCAGCCATCCAAGAGATACTTCGGTTTTCTCGTAGACGGTGACAGGTAGGTCAGCATCATAGTGATGATAGTCTTACTAGTTGTCAGCAGGTCATAGGAAGTGATAACTTTCAGGTGACCAAATACTTCATATCCAAGATGAACTCCATGCACTTCAGCAAATTATGGATTTTGGACTTTGCTGGGTGCTCCTGAAAGAGTAAGACCCATCGGGAGAAAGTAGATCTTTTCGAGATCTGTGCATGTGGAAAGGTACTAACCTAACAAGGCTAGACATGTTGTAAAGAGTTTTCGTCAAATACCCGTTGTGGATTGTACTTTTACTTCAGTGTCTATGTTGAAGTCCATACAGATATGTCTTGACACTGCTATTCCTCCTATTTGTTATTAGCAGGTCATAGGAAGTGGTAACTTCTAGGTGACCAGATATTTCATATCCAAGATGGACTCCGCGCACTTCAGCAAATCATGGATTTTGGACTTTGCCGGGTGCTCCTGAAGGGGTAAAACCCATTAGGAGCAAATAGATCTTTTAAGATCTGTACAGGTGGAAAGATACTAACCTAATAAGGCTAGACTTGTTGTAAATAGTTTTCATCAAATATCTGTTGTGAATTGTGATGTGACTTTTACTTCAGTGTCTATGCTGAAGTCTATATGGATATGATTTGGCGCGATGCGGTTCATGGTTATGATATCTGCTAGGTGGATGCTATAACGTCTTTCCAAATGGGAATTTGGAAGTGCACGTGTATATGACTCTGCTAGAGAGTTATCGTAGTCAGTGGGAGCAGTAGAAGGTGTGCAAGTTGCTTATGTCTATTAGTAGACAAAAGCATGGACAACGGAAATGAATCATCTGTTTTTGATGTGACAATCAAGGTGATTGATTTCATCAAAATAATAGATAAACCTAGTAAGAAGAATGTAGGGAGTACTGTCCTGGATTTGGATGACATACTTCAGGTAGGAAGTGATATTTCTATACTACAATCGGTCAAACTTTGGTAGTCATGTAGTGTTTTCTCCACGTTGGATGTGGATAGTATATCAGGAATTCTGGTGACTAGATCTAAATTTGGGAAGTTTCTCGATCAGGTATTAGGACTGTTTACCCCAATCAGAGCAAAGCTCTGTTCAAATTCCAAGGCGGGAGATGAAGCAACGCTTCATCTTCCCCCAATCAGATCAAAACTCTACTTTGAAAATCTAAATTTTAATAAATGTTGCAACGCTTCAAATTCTTTGCGCTGCGTGCAACGCGCCACGTGTCAGGCGCAGACACATCAGCGCAGCGCCCAAAACAGCGCACCCAATCAGAGCAAAGCTCTATTTAAAGGAAAATTAAAAGAAGCAACGCTTCAGTTGCGCTAGCACTGCGCTGCGCGACACGTGTCAGCGCAATTGCGCTGCGCTTTGCGCTGCGCGACACGTGTCAGCGCAGATGCATTAGCGCAGTTGCGCTGCCTTTTGCGCTGCGCGACACGTGTCAGCGCAGATGCGCTGCGTGACACGTGTCACGCGCTGGGGCATTTGCGCCAAACAGAATAAAGATTTTAAAGAAATCTTTCCGTTCTTGCTAAAACAAGAAGATTTTCTTCTGTAAAACAGAAGCCCTTGGATCAAAAATCCAACGGTGGGGAAAATTCCCCAAATCACTCAGAGAAAGATCCCTTTAACAAATTTAACTAATTTATGGGCACTATAAAAAGGGCTCTAGACCTCAATTCAAAAAAATCAACATTTTCTGGAAAAGAAAAAAAAACTCTGAAAAACTCCTCAAGAACAAAAAGGTAAAAACCTTTAGAAAGAGAGAAAGTTCTCTTATGAACAGATCATAGATCTAAAAACAAGATCAATGATCTTTAATAAAAATAAAATAAAATAAAATAAAATAGTGCTTTGCACTTCTTATGAACCTTTGGTTCTCTGAGATAAGAAAAACAAGAAAAAACTTATTTTTCTTTGATCTAAATTAGATCAAGAAATCAAATAGTGCTTTGCACTTCTGTTCTTGAATCTAAAAGATTCTCAAATTAATAGTGCTTTGCACTTATAAATCTGCACTGTTGCGCTCTTAGGCTGGCGCAAGCCACCAGAGAGCGCCACGTGTCAGCATCTGAACCACTTGCGCTATGCGCTTTGAGATATAGATTTGCTCTCTGTAATTGGCGCAACTCACCAGAGTGCGCCACGTGTCAGCAGCGCAAGCGCAGCGCACTGCGCTTGCGCGACACGTGTCAACACTACAGGCGCTTGCGCTCTCTGATTGGCGCAAAGCGCCTGAAAATGCAATGCATTTTCTAAAGGGCCAGGCCCAAATCAAAAAGGCCAACAGGCCAAAATAAATTGCAAAGCAATAAAAAAAAAGGGCAGAGCCCAGTCCAAACAAAAATAGAAAGTAATGCAATGCATTATTTAAGTGTGGGCAAAGCCCTAGCACAGGTTTGATAGACCAAAAATAAATAAAAGTGTTGAACATTTTCAACTGGATTTAGCCAAATTTTGGCCGTAAGTCCTCAAATTTAAGTTGACTGAGCACAGCTGCTCTCTCTTAAATCAATTTATATCCGGTTCGAAGGTACATCTCCGAACACCTCTGACACATGTCGTTGTAATCCTTCAACGACGTCAGAAAGGTGACGGGTCCCGACAACCACATATCAATATGGACTGCGGGGTCCTTAAACTCGACGGACCGAAACGTCCTTAAACTAATATCGGACCGAAACGTCCTTAAACTAACGATGGACCACCATGTCCCTAAACTGGCATTGGACCACCATGTCCCTAAACTGGAACAATAGAGCCCAAACGCTCTTTTGTCGGATCTAAACGATCCCGTTAAGTTGATCTTAGTCTCAAATTGGACTAACGTATCCTTAACAAACGATTAAGTTGATCTTAGCCTCAAATATGGCTAACGTGTCCTTAAATCAAACCTCCAAACAAACTTGAGTCCCAAATTGGACTATAGATCTCTCAACCAACTTTGGTTCAAGGGTACATCTCTGAACTCCTCTGATATTTGTCGTTGTAATCCTTCAACGTCGTCAGAGAGGTGACGGATCCCGACAACCACACATTAATACGGACTGTGGGGTCCTTAAACTCATGGACTTATGCGTCCTTAAACCAATATCCGCCCCCAAAATGGGAATGTTGGACCACTATGTCCCTAAACTGGAACAATAGAGCCCAAACGCTCTTTTGTCGGATCTAAACGATCCCGTTAAGTTGATCTTAGTCTCAAACTGGACTAACGTATCCTTAACGAACGTTTAAGTTGATCTTAGCCTCAAATACGGCTAACGTATCCTTAAACAAAAAACCCCAAACCCAAATCTAAGAAAATACGGATTTGGACTAATCCACGTCCTACGGGCGACGACATAAATTAGTCTCCGTATACAATCCACGGGCAACGACAAACAAAACAAACACCCACGACACGAAGTGACCAGCTGGAGAAGGAGAAAGTTGTTACCGCGATGCGGTAGCGTAATTAACTGCAGGGGCTTGCGCCTACAGGGAAGAGCGTCTCCACAATCAAAAACCCCTCACCGCGAGGGGGAATCTGACGAAATCTGCTACATCGGCCGCATCCGTCTAAACCTCCGATACACGGTGCTATAAATCAACTTGGCATCTTCGGAGAGGTGGACGGATAGCACCCATTAGCATCTGCCCCGAATCTCAGCGTCAGGACATCGCAGTCTTGTGCGCCGCCATTCGGAGGGGAACAGATTCTAGCACGCCCGGTGGGACCTTTTCCTCTTTCCACTCCACACTTCGTGTGTCGTGTTCGCGAACGAATCGCGGTTTACTGTGGTTGCCTGAGGATTCGAGGTACTAATATTTGGTGTCTTGCTCCGTGCAGAAAACAGAAGATCAATGGCTTCGAACTACACTGCCTGCATCTGCAACACTCGCTCGGTCCTTGCTGGAGGAGTGACTTATGGGCCCCAAGCGGCCTCCCTTTTCAAGATACCAGTGGAGCAGGTAACTCAGGCCACCACTGGATTATTCTTCGGGACCATGCTCCCACCGTTGAGCTTCAATGCCACAATGACGTTGCAAGAAGCCCCAAAGAAGTCGGTCTTTGATCGGCTTACCACTGCCGCGACCCTTCTCAACGGGTCGCCCAGCTTCAATACCTCAGTTTTCAATAGATTGGGCCAGAACGTCTGCAAACCCGCGATACCCGAAGCTGCCATCCCAAAGCGGATAGCTATCCCGGCTCAAGCGGACGAAATCACTGGAAAGGCTCCTCCTTCCAAGAAGTCAGTTTTTACAAGGCTGGCCATTCCGGTTGCTGCTCCAGGCGAGGTCCTCAAAGCTGCTTCCCCTGCTCAGAGGGGGCATGAAGAAGCTTATCCAACAACGGAGGTGATCTCATCCGCACGACATGCTCGACGTCGTCACTGGTGCCGAGTGAGGAAGGCTGGGGGCAACACTCCCTCTGGATTTACTTCATCAGCTCCAACGGTGGGGATCGAGACTGCTGTTCCAACCGGGAACAGTTTTGAATTGCTGAACACGGTGCGCAGAAACTCTTCTACTGCAATGTTGAAGCGAACTCCTTCACCTGTGAAGAATATTCCAGAGAAGCAGCTAGAGTAGCCCCCTCGACGGCTGTCCTCTAAAATTTACAAGGTTTGGCGACAGGTTCAAGAGTCGGTGATTGATGAAAACTATCTCCACCGACAGAAAAAGACGGAGGTTCGGCAGGAGAAAGACTACTCTGTCAGGCCAGAAGAAGCAACGGCTACTCGGATGTCTACTGCAGCGACACTCTCAACGCCAATCACTCAGAAGAAAAGGAGGCCGCAAAAAGCCCCTGTGAACATGGCGAAGCATAAAAGCGCTGAACACAAACGCCCCAAATCTGGGGGCATGGTGGTGCACACTGTTTATATGGCTTCTGGAAAGGAGGAAAGCCGCACTTCTACGGGCCACCGACCGCTCACCCGATCCGTGACGAAAGCCTAGGAGCAACAACAAAAGCTTCAGGAAATGATGACTACAATGGCTGCACTCACTGGGCCAAAAGAAAGCTCTGAAACGTTCTCGGATGAGCGTCAAGAACAAGAAACTGACGCTGAGTTTCTTCGCCGGATATTAGAGAAAAGGGATAAAGAGGCTGCGGAACAAGTAGCCAGCATAAAGAAAATGGCCCTCCTCTTCCAAGATATGGTAGGGATGATGTCACAGCCGGACCCTCCAGCTGAAGACCCTCCAATCATTGTTGAAGATGATGGAGGGGAGACATCTAATCCTCCGCCGGCTCTTTCAGCAGCCAAAGATGAAACCATTTCCAAGGCCGCGCTAGACGATTATATAGCTCAGCAGATCCGGGTTCATCAGGCGAATGAAGCGACTGGGCAAATTGCTAGAACCGGACGACCGTATCCGAGCTGGTACGACCAAATCAGTTACCCGCCGGGATATACGATCCCTAAATTCCACGTATATAAAGGGACAGGGAATCCGCATCAGCATGTCGCTCTATTCAGGGCCTTATGCGGCAATACTGGAGGCGATGACAAGTTGGTGCTACGCCAATTCGTCGGCAGCTTAGCAGAAACAGCCTTTGAATGGTATTCAGAACTACCTAACGACTCTGTCAAAACATTTGCGGAGATGGAGCTTGTAGGGTGTTTTTCGTCACCCCATTGAGATGGGAATACGCGCGCGCTTGTCAGGCGCATTACAGATTCCCCCTGCCTAGGGTAGGCTGGGGTTTATTGATTGTGGGGATCCGAATCTCCGGCAACCGCGGACTAAGCTGCCGTTAATTACCCCTCGCATTTGGAGCGAAGGAACCTCCGATTAACGGGTTAAACTGGTCGTGCGAACTCAATGTGCAGTATCGTGTTTTGAAGGGGTTTTGGAAATATCGGGGCCCCGCAGAGTTTTTACGGGGGTCCCGCTACCAGGATAGCGGGCTGGGGGTCAAGGGGGCTAGCAGCCCCCTTGCAGGGTGCGGGGCAACGCCCCGTTAGAAATTTTTTCTAACAGAAGACAGTGTCGTGGAGTCTGTGTATGTTTTCTTCCTCCCCTTTTTTTAAAAAAAAGCGGAGTTTAATTTCAAAAGGGATTTTATTGTGGAGTTAAACTCCAAAGAATATTTTCTTTTTGAAAAAAAAGGTTTAAACTCCAGAAGGGGTTTTGTTGGGGAGTGCACGTAAAACGATGGGGAAAAGAAAACAAAATGGCGTCTAAAGGACGCTCGCACGGCAGGCAGGCGCCTTAATGCCCGGGGTCACGTGCGCGCACGTGACCAATGGGCACTTTGGCGCCTCCCGGGGTCACGTGGGCACACGTGACCGATGGGCGTCTTGGCGCCCCAGGGGTCACGTGCGCACACGTGACCGATGGGCGCTTCGGCGCCCCGGGGTCACGTGGGCACATGTGACCGTTGGGCGCCTTAGTGCCCTAGGGTCACGTGGGCACACGTGACCGCGGGAAAAACCCGCGGAAAGGGAAGCCTAGCCCCTAGGCTGGGGAGTTGAACTCCCAAGGGACTCTTTGGAGTTGAACTCCTAACAGAAACAAATTTATGGAGTTAAACTCCAACAGAAATTAATTTATGGAGTTAAACTCCAGCAACTTTAGAAAGGAGTTAAACTCTTGGGGATTTATTGCTCTTCTTTTGAGCCTTGGGTCTGTCCAAAGTTAGATTTTTGGAGATGGGTCCCCTTCTTCTTGCTCTTGACCGGCGGGATCTTGGAGAAAAAGGGATGAGCCTTAAAAGCCTCCCCTTTTCGAGATCTGATTGGAGATCCGAGCTCCCCTTTGTAGGTTTTATGGTGGAAATCTATTTATTTTGTGGAAAGGAAGAGTTAAACTCTTGATTTAATTCAAAAAAAAGAAGAAGATTTTAGATCCTTGAGGAAGGAGAAAGAGGCAGATCTGGATTCTTTTTTGGAGAGAGAAAAAGTTGTTGAGATATTTTCATTATCTTAGCCTTTATAGGCTATACACTTTACACATAGTCCCTTGGGCTTCACAAAATGGAATTTTGCCTATCCCATGGCTCATGTGCCATTTCTTTTTGCACATAAGCCATAGGCTTTACAAAAATTTGGCTTCATGCCTTTTTTTCTTACATTTATCCATAAAATAAAATAAAAGAAATAAAACAAAATTATTTATTACAAAAATTTTATCTTGGCATGGGGGAAGGCCGGCCGCTTCATGTTCGGGCTCGACCCGGGCATGGGCCCACTGGATCTGGGCTTGGGCCCACTTGACTTGGGGTTGACCTTGATTTTGACTTGGTCAACCGGGGTGTAAATTTTTACCCCAACAAATTGCTCCCCATCAATAAATGCACATCACATATGTGGGTCGTGTGCATGAAATTGAGGGATCTTCTTTTACTTGGAGGGGACCTGACTTGGTTCCCGCTTTTTGGGAAGCTGGCACTGCCCTTTTTACGACATGGACTGTCGTTGCTGCCCTTTTAGCGACTTGGACGGTCGGTTCTGCCCTTTTTGCGACATGGACGGTCGATGCTGCCATTTTTGCGACGTGGACGGTCGATGCTGCCCTTTTAGCGACGTGGACGGTCGATTCTGCCCTTTTTGCGACTTGGACGGTCGATGCTGCCCTTTTAGTGACTTGGACGGTCGGTGCTGCCCTTTTTGCGACTTGGACGGTCGGTGCTGCCATTTTAGCGACGTGGACGGTCGGTGCTGCCCTTTTTGCGACTTGGACGGTCGGTGCTGCCATTTTAGCGACGTGGACGGTCGGTTCTGCCATTTTAGCGACGTGGACGGTCGGTGCTGCCCTTTTAGCGACGTGGACGGTCGGTGCTGCCCTTTTAGCGACGTGAACGGTCGGTTCTGCCATTTTAGCGACGTGGACGGTCGGTGCTGCCCTTCTAGCGACTTGGACGGTCGGTTCTGCCCTTTTTGCGACTTGGACGGTCGGTGCTGCCCTTTTAGCGACGTGGACGGTCGGTGCTGCCCTTTTTTCGACGTGGACGGTCGGTTCTGCCATTTTAGCTACGTGGACGGTCGGTGCTGCCCTTTTAGCGACTTGGACGGTCGGTTCTGCCCTTTTTGCGACTTGGACGGTCGGTTCTGCCCTTTTAGCGACGTGGACGGTCGGTGCTGCCCTTTTTGCGACTTGGACGGTCGGTGCTGCACTTTTTGCGACTTGGACGGTCGGTTCTGCCATTTTAGCGACTTGGACGGTCGGTGCATGATTTGACTTGCTCTGCTTTTTGCAGTGTCAGGGGTAGACTTGACTTGCTCCGCTTCTTGCGGTGTCGAGATTGGATTCTGATTTGCTCCGCTTCCTGCGGTGTCGGAGTGGAAGTTGACTTGTTGATTTTGATTTGGGTTGATATCAGCATCGCTATACTGGAATATGGTACCAGGAGCGAATCATCATCTGTCATTGAGAGGATTTTGGGAATTGATGGCTTAGGAGGCAGGTTTAGATCCCTATCACCTAAGACGTTTCAATTTTATGGGCCGTGAGGGTACCATAAAAGCATTTTCTCCCTACGAGTCGAAAGGATCTCGTAGGTGTATTTTCTCCTTAGGAGTCGTGGGGACTCCTAAGTGTGTTGCTCCTTTGTGAGTCGTAATGATCTCACGCGGGAAATTTCTCCGCACAAAGTCGAGAGGACTTTGCGAGTGCGTTTCATCTCATTTTTACGAGTTTGCGCCCTTTCGGGTTTTTACAAACTCGCCGGCAGTCCTGCTGTTTTTACTCACGGAGCCCTTAGGGGTTTCATCCGTGCCCATTTTGCTTGTGAACATACCCTTTTTTTTTGGAATCTTCCCTGCCGGTGGGACTTTGAATATGGTCTCGCCGGTAGGACTTGGGAGAGATTGGGATCGTTTTACGCCCGTGGATTGTATACGGTTTTGCAGGATGTATGATCCAGACCGTAGGGCCATAAAACTTTCGGGACTTTGTTGGCGTCTGCATCGCTGCACTGCAATATGGTACCAGGAGCGACTCATCATTCGCCGTAGGGGTATAGGGGTTGGAATTTGGTTCTTGTTTGGCATCAGCATTGCTGCACTGGAATAATGCCAGGAGCAACTCATCATTTGCCTTGGGAGGACTTGGGATTTGGTTTTTTGGTCGGCATCAGCACCGCTAACACTGAAGCGAAATGCCAGGAGCGACTCATCATTTGCCGTTGCCCGTTGGGGAACGATGGCTTAGGAGACAGGTTTGGGTCCCTATCACCTAAGACTTTTCAATTTTATGGGCCGTGAGGATCCCATAAAAGCATTTTCTCCCTACGAGTCGTAAGGATCCCGCAGGTGTATTTTCTCTTTAGGAATCGTGAGGATTCCTAAGTGTGTTGCTCTTTTGTGAGTCGTAAGGATCTCACGCAGGGGTTTTCTCCTCACAAGGTCGAGAGGACTTTGCGAGTGTATTTCATCTCTTTTCACGAGTTTGCGCCCTTTCGGGTTTCCACAGACTCGCCGGTAGTCCTGCTGTTTTTACTCACGAAACCCTTTCGGGTTTCATCCGTGCCCGTTTTGCTTGTGGACATACCGTTTATTTCTTCTTTTTTTTTCTTTTCCCTTTTTTTGCCGCTGGTGGGACTTTAAAAGCAGTCTCACCGGCAGGATTTGGGAGAAATAGGGGTCATTTACGCCCGTGGATTGTATACGGTTTTGCAGGATGTATGATCCAGACCGTAGGGCTGATGTGCTCAGTTCGCCTGCGACTTGGAGTATTCACGTGTAGTATTTCTTGAGGTATCGGCCATTGATGGGTGGCATGGGCCTTTCTCCCTCGGCACTTATTAGTTGGTAGGATCCTCCGTCGAACACTTTCTCAATGACGTATGGTCCTTCCCAGTTTGGCTCGAATTTTCCCTTGACATGTCGATTGAGGATGATCGGTCTTTTGAGGACCAACACCAATTCACCTTTCTTGAAAGCGCGGAGACGAGTTATCTTGTCATAGGCCCGTGACATTTGGGCTCGGTATAACTCCAGACTTTGCTGCACCGCGAGCCTCTTTTCTTCGAGGGCATCGAGCTCTTCAAGTCGAAGGAGCACGTTTTCCTCCTCCGTCAACTCATGCTGAACGACCATTCTTAAGCTTGGAACTTCGACTTCGAGGGGGAGGACCGCCTCCACTCCGAAGAGCAATGAGTATGGAGTGGACTGAGTTGGAGTACGGTGCGTGGTACGATATGCCCACAACGCCTCGTGAAGTTTGAGATTCCAGTCTCTCTTGTTGGCTGAAGCATTTTTCCTCAGGAGCTTGCATAGAGTCTTATTGAAGGCTTCGGCTAGTCCATTGGCTCTTGGATTATAGATGGAGGAATATCTCCAGTCTATCTTGTGCTGAGTAGCGAACCTTGAGACATTGAAGCTCTTGAAAGAAGGCCCGTTGTCAGAAATGATTCTTCTTGGTGTACCGAAGCGGTATAGAATATTATGCTGGAAGAATGTCAGAATATCTTTTGTCTTGACTTCTTTTAGCGGGACAGCTTCAGCCCATCTGGAGAAGTAGTCTGTCGCGGCCAGTATAAACCGATGGCCTTTGGATGACGGAGGATCAATTGGGCCAACAATGTCGGTGCCCCAGACTTCGAAGGGCCACGACGCCACCGTAGGATGCAATGGATTGGGATGCTTGTGAATAAAATCACCGTGAATTTGGCAGATATAACATTTCTTTGCATGCTCTCCGCAATCCCGTATCATGGTGGGCCAGTAATATCCAAGCCGTTTGATTTGAAGTCGCATCTTGGGGCCAGATTGGTGAGCATCGCAAACGCCCGAGTGAACATCTTTCATGACCTTTTGGGCTTCGGCCAATGACAGACACCTGAGCCAGAATTGGTCATATGACCTGCGGTATAGCGTGTCATTTACAAACACGTATTGGAGAGCTCTTTTCTTCAGCTGAATCCTCGCAGATTTTCCTTCGGGCAGCTTGTCGTATCGGAGGTACTCTATGAAGGGTTCTCTCCAATCGGGCTCGTCTTGGATGATCGAAGCTTCTTCGGCAGGACTGCTCTTCTGTTCCGCGCTTTCCTCTTCTCGTAGAGAGACTGGGGGTAGAATTTGTCGGCTCCTGACTGTGATCAGAATTTCTTCCATGTTAGGATCAGCCAGCTCCTTGGCTAGGCGAGCGAGTATGTCGGCTTTTCCGTTCAACGCTCTAGGGACTCTCGTTAGTTCAATATGAGTGAACCGTTCCATGAGTTCCACGACTCGGCCTCTGTACCGAGCTAATTCGGGTTTGTATATCTTATAATCGTCGCTTACTTGGTTGACGACAAGCTGGGAGTCACCGTAAACCCGTAGCCGAAGAATTTCCATTTCTATGGCGAGTTCCAAACCAGCTATCAGAGCTTCATACTCAGCTTCATTGTTTGTCCGAGGCTCGGTGAGAGCAAAAGAACGCCGTAGGGTTCCCATTGATGGTGTGATGAACACCAATCCTATCCCTGCTTTTATCTCCGGGACGCCTGATTTACTGGAGGTCCTTATTGATGAGGCTCCGTCGAAGTAGAGCTCCCAACATGGCTCATCTTCCTCGAGGTGCAGCACTTGTTCGTCGGGTAACTTGCAATCTAGCGGCGACCCTTCTGGTATAGGATGAGCGGCGAGAAGGTCTGCAAGAGCTTGCCCTTTTACTGCTTTCTGAGGAGTATAAACTATGTCGAACTCAAGTAGCATGACAGCTCATCTTGCCATTCTGCCGGCTAGGCTTGCTTTGGTCATCAAGTGTTTGAGCGGGTCGACCTTGGAGATCAGCATAACCCAATGAGCCAGCAGATAGTGCCTCAGCTTCTTCACAGCAAATATCAGAGCCAGGCATTGCTTTTGGATTGGGGAATAGTTGTGTTCCGCCCCGACTAGAGTTCGACTGAGGTAGTAGAGGGTATTTTCCTTTCCCTCCTCGTTATTCTGAGCGAGGAGCGCACCGAGTGACTCATCTAGTGCGGCAGTGTAGAGAATCAACGGTTTATTTGGAATGGGAGCGGCCAGCACTGGAGGGTGCAACAAGTATTGTTTGATGCTTTCGAACGCTGCTTGACATTCGGCATCCCAGATAAAAGGAGCTCCTTTCTTCATGAGCTTTGAGAAGGGCCTACATCTCCCTGATAAATTTGAGATAAACCTCCGTATATAAACAAGCTTGCCTTGAAAAGATCTTAGCTGCGTCAGACTCTTCGGAGTGGGCATCTCTATGATGGCCTTTATCTTTGATGGGTCAACTTCGATCCCTCGATGTCGGACTATGAAGCCCAGGAATTTTCCCGATGACACGCCAAAAGCGCACTTCAGGGGATTCATCTTCAGATCGTATTCCCTCAGTCTGGTGAGAACGGTCCTGAGATCTTGGATATGATCGGCCTTGGTTTTAGTCTTAACGACCAGATCATCAACATAGCATTCGACGACTTTATGGATTAGGTCATCAAAGATATTAGTCATTGCCCTTTGATATGTAGCACCTGCGTTCTTCAGTCCGAATGGCATTACCTTGTAGCAATATATTCCGATCGGGGTTCGAAATGCTGTGTGCTTCTCATCCTCAGGCGACATCTTGATCTGATTATATCCAGAAGAGCCATCCATAAAGGTGAACAGTTCGTAATTTGAGGTGTCATCGACCATCATTTCCATGACCGGTAGCGGGAAGTCGTCTTTAGGACATGCCTTGTTGAGGTTCCTGAAATCGACACAAACTCGGATCTGCCCATTTTTCTTCTTCACTGGGACTATGCATGCGATCCAGTCTGCATATTTCTCTTCCCTGATGAAGCCGGCATCGATGAGCTTCTTGGTTTCCTTGATGACTTTTTCTTCTAGTTCCCTTCTCATTCTTCGAGAAGCTTGTTTGACTGGCTTAGCATCAGGAGATATAGCCAGTTTATGCACCGCTACCTCAGGGAAAAGGCCAGGCATTTCTTTGTACGTCCACGCGAAGCAGTCGACAAACTCACGCAGCAGGGCAATTATCTGCTCTCTCATTTCCTCCGACAAGAGTGAGCTGATGTAGGTCGGCCTTGGATTATCGGGCGTTCCTAAGTCAATCTCGGTTAGCTCATCAAAGGTTGCTTGTCCGCCATCTTCGAGTTCTTGAGGAGCTTTTTCTGGCTCGGCTATCTCGTCATCATCATTTGATCTTTCGCTGGCCTCACCAACATGGATCATGTAGCACGCTTTGGAATCAGGTTGAGTGTAGCCTATGCCCCGTCTATCTTGAATTCGTCCATCGATGAGTGCTCGAACCTGGGGCGGATACCATAGCCCTTCGTAAAACTTTGCTTCGGACTCCGTTTGATATAACCGGCATCCGCACTTTTTGAAGTATTCCCGCATCTCGGGCGCATAGTATCTGGGATTGAGGACGACCCTTATGCCTCTTTCGTATGGAAGGCATGCGACAGACAAGTCGTCCGGATGCACAACGGGATTTGACCCATAAAACAGGATGCCCTTCTGTCCACTTTTCCTCCCGGGAACGTAGAAAGTTTTCAGCTGGTCTACGGTGGAGACTGACAACGCATCGAGCTCTTTGCACATCTGCTCTGGTACCCTTGTGACGGCTAGGGACCCTTCTGCAACTTCGAAGGTCTCTCGTAGTTTCGCTTGCTGCATAGGGGGCCAATCTGCACAGCTGTTGCACGGCAGGTCCTCTTCTTCTGACTCTTCAGTGTCACTGCCAAGATGAGGGCGGGCTTTGCTGCTAGATGAGCCTTCAGTAACAGATTCGTCCGTATCGCTGCCGAAATGATGGCGAGTTTTGCGGAAGGACGGGCTTCCAGCGTCGGACTCATCAGTGTCGCTGCCAAAATGCGGGCGCGCTTGGGTATTTTTGCTTTTGAAAGTGACAGCCGGCGCAGATTTGCTTTTGAGTCTTGGGGCCGGTCTATCCTCAGTCAGTTGTGGCCTAGCATTTTGGTGGTTCATAAAGTACCGAGAATCATCATATCGGACTTCATGCACACCGAACGGCTGGATGTCTCCGTCAATGCGTATTTCTTCGCCATTTTTAGTATACTTCATGCATTGATGGAGAGTTGACGGAATGATGCCATAATCGTGGAGCCACGGCCGCCCTAAGAGAATCTTATAAGACGTGTCGGCGTCGATCACGTATATCTTAGCTTCAGTTTGCAGATCCCCGAATTTGATTGGCAGAGCTATGGACCCCAGAACTTGCTGGCAATTTTGGTTGAAGTCTTGAATGACAATCCTTTCCCTTGACAGATGTCGGACGTCCATTGACAAACTCTTCAGAGTTGGCAAGTTCATGATGTTCACCGAGGACCCCGGATCAATCAATATGCGATTAATTCGGTCTCCGTCGCTGTACCCGGTCACGTAAAGCGGCCGATTATGCTCAGCCGTTCCTAGTAGCAAGTCTTCATCCTTAAATGTGACTGCGGCGGCATGCAAAGCGTGCTGGGCTTCTTTCATATTAATTTCCGCAAAGTGAGCCTGATACCGCTCGGGATTTTGTAGAGCATGGATAAGAACATCTCTAAGCTCCTTAGATAGGACCAAGGCGTCGTAGATGCTCAGGAGAGACGGAAGCTTCCGGAGATGCGCCAAGACATTATAGTCCACTGAGGAAGGACTTACGTTTTCATCAGCCGGTTCTCTGCCATCTTCTTCATTAACGACTTGTTTTTCCTTCCCTTTAGGGGCGTTGCCCTGATTTGGCGGTAGAGCCCTGCCGCTTCTGAGCTGGATTTGATTGGTCGTTGTGGTGAGCTCCTCGTCCTCTTCGGAAAAACAAAGCTCCTCTTCCGAGTCGCTGCCAAGATGGATGGCGTAGCAGGTCACTACTGGGATCTCTTCATTGGAGTCTTCTTCTAACTCCTCCAGAATTTCAGCCGCTCCTACAGGGAAGAACTCCTTCAATTGAATCAATGTTCTTTCCTTTTGTTCATATTCTTCAAGGGAATCGATATATTTTTGAATGGTCGATCTCCCTGCAGACTCTTTTTCGCGCCGAGCTGCACTTTTCTTCTTCTTAAGCTTCTTGGATTTTGAGCCTGATGGAGCCGCATTGGCAGCTGGACTGGTAGGCTTCTTCTGTCCTTCCCATTTCATCCTGGGCTCTTTCTGAAGCAGCTTTAGCATCTTCTTCGTCTTATTAGATATGTGCGTACTCCACGGAGGCCGCGATGAGTCAGTTTCGTTTGTCAGGGCAGCGGGTTCAACTGTCTGCTCCCAGAAGGCTTCAACTTCTGTCTGTATAAAGTTGGCGGTTGCAACTTGATTGTTCACCAACACGCTTTTGGACAGCTCGATCTCTCCAGCCTTGTACTGCTTCTCGACCCAGTCCTTGAAGATAGAGCAATCCTCGATTGCATGGCTCACTACTCGGTGGTACGGGCAATACAGAGGATTGTCGGTCATTTTTGCTTCTTGGGGTCTTCTCGACTCCGGTAATTGTAGGCCGTTGTTTAAGGCATCTTTAAATATCTTGCGGACCTTGTCCCTTCTGAAAGAGTAAACCTTGTTCTTTTTCTCCTCTAGGGTGGGCCCATCTCCTCCCAGCAATGGCTTTCGAGACCGGTTAGTTTTGGATTCGGCCGCCCTTCGCTTTTTTTCATTGTCGGACGCATTGAAGACATTGGTACTGCTGGAACTCCCGCTTCTACGGTTGTCGTCCCGCTTGCTTTTCCAAGTTTTGTCTCTCTGAGAATCCGGCGGGGACTCCTGCTTCGAGCGTTCCAGCATTTGGACTTTCTTGGTTAGCTCCTGAAATGTCTTAAGACCCGCTGTACACAAGAATGGGACCATCCAATTGCTGAGGTTCCCAATGAGAAGGCTGACGGACTGGTCCTGCTCTAGCGCCGGTTCGCACTTGACTGTGAGATTACGCCATCGGACGATAAAGTCGGTGTTGCTTTCATTCTTCCCCGGCTTGGTCCTCACAAGGTCGGCAATGGAGATTTTATCACTGACACTCATGAAGCTTTGCCGAAACAGGGACTCCATTTGGGCAAAGGTAATGACGGACCCATCCGGTATACTCGCATACCAGTCGAAGGCGACGCCGGTCAGGCTGTTGACAAACTGACGAAGAAGGAGTGCGTCATTGCCCCCTGTATTTCCGCACGATGCCTTGAAGTGGGCGACGTGCTGATTTGCATTCCCCGTTCCATCAAATCTTCCGAACTTAGGAATGACGTAGCCGCTTGGGAACTCAATCAGATCGTATTGCGCGGGGTATGGCCGCCCACTACTGCCGATTTCTTTCTGAGCTTCAGCTTCGGCCACCAATGTTTTAACCTTGCTGGTGACCAAATCCATTATCCGATCCTGTGTTAGCGGGATAGTGCTATCTTGGGCCAAAGCGTCCCCAGAAGCGGAGTGTGGCCAGCTTTCATGCGGTTCGACCAGCCTTGGTCCTAAAGGAACAGGCATTGGCTGCCTCGGATTGTCATCACCCGGCTGATTAGTAGCGGCTTGTGCTTGATTGGGAGGCGCTCGAGCAATTTGAGCCGTAAGCTGCATCACCACGTTCGTTAAGTCGTCAATCTTCGAATAGAGCTTGGCCATCTCTTTATCTTTGCTCCTGAGCTGTTTTCGGAGCTCTTGAAGCAGTTCCTGCTCCGCGGTCCTGGGGAGGAAAGTCGGCTCTTCCTCGTTGTCCGAGCTTGACTCTGCATTGATCGAGGGGTCTTTCTGTCTATCATCCTCATCGAGAGGGTTTTCTTCATCCAGAGGGGGTGGCTGTTCTTGGGCGGCGGCAACCACATTCAGGCTAGATTGGGCTTGGGATGTGGTGGCCCCGTCCTTGCTTTTGCTGCGAAGGTTGTCGCTGGGGCGCCCGCCCGCCATATAGACCGTATGGATGATATATCCGGCCGTCTTTCGGTCATTGGCGGCTGATTTCACGGATCGCTGTCTTGACCTCCTTGCTTCGGTAGCTGGTAGTCGATTGAAGGCGGCTGGCCTAACCAGGTTCTTGAATGGTGCTGGCGCTTCTTTTCTGGGCTTGCCCCGCTGCTTTCATGCGGCACAGAGTGCTTGATAGACTCTTGAAGAGACAGTGTCATACTTTTTCTGTTGGGGCCGGGACACGTCTCTTTGTGGCACTGTTCGGACCGCTGTCTTCTTGATTCTGGCGGTCATGGCGTTTTTCTGGACCCACTTCAGAGGCTCGAAGGAATTGTTGATTCTTACGTCCGACTCAGCCGTCGTCGCGGGATAACCCTGCACTTGGAACTTCACACGATTCCATTTGGCCGAAACCTTGGCCCTCTTGTTGGCTCGATACCTGAGCCGCTTCTGCCTTAACTTTTCCGTTCTAAGCACCTGGCAGACTTCGGCTCTTTTGGAAGAAGCTGCAGACCGGTTGATGGAGGGCCTTGGAGATACTCCCGATTGTGTATTTGTTGGAGTCATCGCCTGAGCTCGTCCGCAACATTTAATGTTGCCATTCGCATCGGAAGTCTTGCCCCCAGCTAGAGCGCCAGGGAGTCGTTCAGACACCATCTTGAGTTTCGGTTGTGGTGCCTTGGCGATCACGACATTCGGCCTCTTACCCCTTAAGACCGGCTTGGCCACCTGTTCCGCCGGGATCTCCGCCAGATGAGCGCTTCCGGCAGGGTAGATGATGACGGAGCCAAACTGGCGGGGTGGCTCCTCCCATTGCCGGCTGAGACTGGAGGGGAGAACTACGCGGGCATTGATCTTGACTACGTACGAGATCGGGGTTGCGTCGTAAGCCGAATTCGTCTTGGGAGACATCGTCATTGAAAGTTGATTGCTGCACGAAAGAAAGAAATTATTTCAGTACAAACATCGGCGTATATGTTAAATGAGTTCGCATGAACGCTTAACCCGAGATATGGGAGGAGAGAAAGGTCCCACCGGGCGTGCCAGAATCTGTAGGGTGTTTTTCGTCACCCCATTGAGATGGGAATACGCGCGCGCTTGTCAGGCGCATTACAGATTCCCCCTGCCTAGGGTAGGCTGGGGTTTATTGATTGTGGGGATCCGAATCTCCGGCAACCGCGGACTAAGCTGCCGTTAATTACCCCTCGCATTTGGAGCGAAGGAACCTCCGATTAACGGGTTAAACTGGTCGTGCGAACTCAATGTGCAGTATCGTGTTTTGAAGGGGTTTTGGAAATATCGGGGCCCCGCAGAGTTTTTACGGGGGTCCCGCTACCAGGATAGCGGGCTGGGGGTCAAGGGGGCTAGCAGCCCCCTTGCAGGGTGCGGGGCAACGCCCCGTTAGAAATTTTTTCTAACAGAAGACAGTGTCGTGGAGTCTGTGTATGTTTTCTTCCTCCCCTTTTTTTTAAAAAAAGCGGAGTTTAATTTCAAAAGGGATTTTATTGTGGAGTTAAACTCCAAAGAATATTTTCTTTTTGAAAAAAAAGGTTTAAACTCCAGAAGGGGTTTTGTTGGGGAGTGCACGTAAAACGATGGGGAAAAGAAAACAAAATGGCGTCTAAAGGACGCTCGCACGGCAGGCAGGCGCCTTAATGCCCGGGGTCACGTGCGCGCACGTGACCAATGGGCACTTTGGCGCCTCCCGGGGTCACGTGGGCACACGTGACCGATGGGCGTCTTGGCGCCCCAGGGGTCACGTGCGCACACGTGACCGATGGGCGCTTCGGCGCCCCGGGGTCACGTGTGCACATGTGACCGTTGGGCGCCTTAGTGCCCTAGGGTCACGTGGGCACACGTGACCGCGGGAAAAATCCGCGGAAAGGGAAGCCTAGCCCCTAGGCTGGGGAGTTGAACTCCCAAGGGACTCTTTGGAGTTGAACTCCTAACAGAAACAAATTTATGGAGTTAAACTCCAGCAACTTTAGAAAGGAGTTAAACTCCTGGGGATTTATTGCTCTTCTTTTGAGCCTTGGGTCTGTCCAAAGTTAGATTTTTGGAGATGGGTCCCCTTCTTCTTGCTCTTGACTGGCGGGATCTTGGAGAAAAAGGGATGAGCCTTAAAAGCCTCCCCTTTTCGAGATCTGATTGGAGATCCGAGCTCCCCTTTGTAGGTTTTATGGTGGAAATCTATTTATTTTGAGGAAAGGAAGAGTTAAACTCTTGATTTAATTCCAAAAAAAAGAAGGTTTTAGAACCTCGAGGAAGGAGAAAGAGGCAGATCTGGATTCTTTTTTGGAGAGAGAAAAAGTTGTTGAGATATTTTCATTATCTTAGCCTTTATAGGCTATACACTTTACACATAGCCCCTTGGGCTTCACAAAATGGCATTTTGCCTATCCCATGGCTCATGTGCCATTTCTTTTTGCACATAAGCCATGGGCTTTACAAAAATTTGGCTTCATGCCTTTTTTTCTTACATTTATCCATAAAATAAAATAAAAGAAATAAAACAAAATTATTTATTACAAAAATTTTATCTTGGCATGGGGGAAGGCCGGCCGCTTCATGTTCGGGCTCGACCCGGGCATGGGCCCACTGGATCTGGGCTTGGGCCCACTTGACTTGGGGTTGACCTTGATTTTGACTTGGTCAACCGGGGTGTAAGTTTTTACCCCAACAGAGCTGCTGTTTACACAAAGATTCGCGAGTGCTAGTGAACGCATCCCGATAACAGCACTAATAAATGCCAGAATAAGGCCTGGCGAAACGTGGGTCCAATACACAACACGATGGCGAAACCTATGGTCGAAATGCAAACAACGCATAGAAGAGGCACCTGCGGTAGGCATGTTTGTAGGCACTCTCGATCCGCAGGCGACCATCTCGCAATTCATGATGTTCTTCAGGCCGACCACCTTCCAGGCCCTGATCGACAAATTAGCCCAAATGGACCAGATGGGCCATGGACCGTCTCCTCCAAGACCCGATCCCCGAAATGAGAAAGGAAAAGGGAAAGCGATCATTGTCGCCAATGCTCAGCAAAAGTCGAACAACTCAAAGCCGGTCGTTCGCCAAAACAACGCGCGTCCACGCCCATCCCTCGAAGAGAGGCTAGGACGTCCTTACTCGTTTCCTCAGAATAAAACGAGAAGACTGTTCGAGCTGGCAGTGCGCAACAGACTTATTAATCTGCCGAGTCCAAAGCGTCTGTCGCAGCCAGGCGATCTTAATAATCCCAATTATTGCCCTTACCACCAAACGGTAAGTCGCCCGATTGAGGATTGTTTCGTCTTTAAGGGATGGATCGAGGATCAATACCTACAAGGCAAGTTCGCGCTGTCTGAAAGCTGGAAGGTGAACCCACCACAGCCGCACTCTCCAAAGAAGACGGACACGCCGGGGGCAGCTTGTTCTTTAGTCAAGGATGAAAACGATGGAGAAAACTCATCAGATGAATCTGAGGACTACGTAGCGACTTGTCATGTGATTCTCACTCACTGGCAGACGTTGAAGAGGCTCCTTGCGCTGAGAAACCAATAGCGAATCCTGAGCCGGAGATCCTACAGCTATCAGACGAGTTGATCGATGCCTTCCTAAATGAAATTCGTCTGAAAGCAAAAGCCAATCAAGAGCATGAAATGACCATACTGGAAAGAGCCAAGGCATTCCCGTCAAATCAAAAGCCATACACTGCGGGTAAAAACAAATTCAAGACGAGGAAAAGATTCGCCAAAGCTCTATCAGTAGGAATGAAGCTACCACCCTCTGAAGAAAATACTCTCGCTGAGGTAGAGATGCACCCTAACTTCTGTTTATATCATCAGAAGATCATACATCCTACCGAAGACTGCGAATCCTTTAACTGTTGGTGGCAAGGGTATGCCGCTCAAAAGCAACACTTCGACAGGACAAAGTGTGAAGCTTATGGACATCGGAAAAATGCGATATATGAGCGCAAAGGAGCCGCCGACGACTGTCATATAGCCGACTTCAAGGGATCGCAAATTATCACCTTTGGAAGCGACTCTGACGAAGAAGCTACCCCCAACTCTTCCCTCGGGGAATCTATTTCAAAAACAAAGGAATTGAGAAGCTGCGAGAACGTTCAGCCATGCAATCGCATGCTACTCGGAAAAAATCCCGGCCCCGCAAACAACGGAGCGAACAAAAAGGATAAAGGAAAAGGAAAAACGGCTTTCGTCGCCAGCGCTCAACAACAATTAAGTGACCCTAGACCGGTTGCTCGCCAAAGCAACAAGTGGCAACCCCTCCAAGAAAAGTTGAAACGTCCTTACTCGTTTCCGCAAGATAAAACAAGGGGACTGTTCGAGCTGGCAGTGTGCGACAGACTCATCAATCTGCCGAGTCCAAAACGTCCGTTGCGGCTAGGCGATATTAATAATCCTAATTATTGCCCTTATCATCAAACGGTAGGCCATCTGATCGAGGATTGCTACGTCTTCAAGAACTGGGTTGAAGACCAATACCAACAAGGCAAGTTCGCGTTGTCGGAAAATTGGAAGATGAACCCGCCACAACCGCATGTTCCGAGAAAGATGGATACGCCGGGGGCATCATGGTCAGTCATAGAGAAAGCCCCACAGACCGAAAAGTCAATAAACTAGATATTCGCCTCAAATACGGCGACCCCGGACCGAAACGTCTTTAAACTAATGTTGGACCGCAATGTCCGAAAACTTGCAAAGGACCGAAACGTTCTTAAACTAATACCGCAGCATCCTTAGGCTGGCGAGGTGAATAAAAAAAATATAAATAAAGAAAAATATAATAAAAAAAGGTATGTCCATAAGCAAAAAGGGCACGGATGAAAATCCGAAAGGGCTCCGTGAGTAAAAACAGCAGGGCTACCGGCGAGTGTTCGTGAAAACCCGAAAGGGCGCGACCTCGTTAAAAAAAAGAGAAGAAGAAAATAAAAAGAATAAAAAAAACGGTATGTCCATAAGCGAAATGGGCACGGATAAAAACCCGAAAGGGCTCCGTGGGTAAAAACAGCAGGGCTACCGGCGAGTGTTTGTGAAAACCCGAAAGGGCGCAACCTCGTTAAAAGACACTTATAGGGTCCTCTCGACCTTGTAAAGAGAAACCACCCGCGTGAGATCCTTACGACTCACAAGGGAGCAACACACTTAGGGATCCCCACGATTCCTAAGGAGAAAATACACTTGCGAGATCCTCACGACTCGTAAGGAGAATTCTCTTATGGGACCCTCACGGCTCATAAGATTAGAAAGTCTTAAGTTACAGAGACCTAAACCTGTGCTTAAGTAACCCCCACAACTTTCGACATTGCCCTACAAGTGGCTCAATATTGACACTTGTATATAATCCACGGACGCGAATAAACATTTCCCTAACTAAGTCCCATCCGAGATTAGGGATATGTTCGCGCGATGAATAACTCTTGTAAATCCTCTCGATTTACAAAGAGAAAACCCTCCTGTAGGATCCTTACGACTTACAGAGGCACAAATACTTAGGAATCCTCACGGTTCCTAAGGAGAAAATACACCTACAAGATTCTCACGACTTGTAATTAGAAATACCTTTGTGAGACCCTTACGGCTGATGAAGTCAAAAGCCTTAGTCGACAGGACCTTAACCCTGTTCGCTAAGCCACCCTTGTTCAACATCGACAGAAGAAAATGATGATTCGCTCCTTGCAATATTCCAGTTGTAGCGATGTTGATACCTAAAACCGATATCAAATTCCGAGCCCTTTCACGGCAAATGATGATTCGCTCCTGGCAATATTCCAGTTGTAGCGATGCTGATGCTGAGATTGGTGTCAGGTTCCAAGTTCCACACTCGCGATAAAAAATCAGCGAGCCACACATGCATACGAAATAGCCGAAATGATGGGGCAACTCGCAATAAAAAAGCAGCGAGTAAAAATAAAAATAAATAGCCGAAATGATTGGGCAACTCGCAATAAAAAGCAGCGGGTAAAAATAAAATAAATAGCCGAAATGATTGGGCAACTCGCAATAAAAAAAATAGCGAGTAAAAATAAAATGAATAGCCGAAATGATTGGGCACCGCGAAAAATAGCCGAAATGATTGGGCAATCGCGACCTTCGCGATATAAAAGCTGAAATGATAGAGCATCGCGGAAAGAAATAAAATAAAAAAAATATATATGTAACGAAATTCATGCCCTACAGACGATAGCACAGCAATCCCTGTATACAATCCAGGGGCACAAACAAAGAGGGAACCATACCTTCCCGACAGGCTCCGCCAAAAAGCGAAGCCAAATCTCGACGGTTCAACAACAACCTAGAGACAACCGTGACATTCGCCTCGATACATTAGACGCAACAATCAAACAAACGGAGTCACGGCAAAATTCCAGCTCCACCTCGACATTCGTTTCGATACAGTAGACGAGTTGCCACCCCAGCGTTCTTCCTCCAGCAAGGATCAGACGCAACAATCAAACAAACGGAGTCACGGCAAAATTCCAGCTCCACCTCGACGTTCGTTTCGATACAGTAGATGAGTTGTCACCCCAGCGTTCTTCCTCCAGCGGGATTCGGACGCGACAATCAAACAAACGGAGCCACGGAAAAATTCCAGCTCCACCTCGACGTTCGTTTCGATACAGTAGACGAGTTGTCACCCCAGCGTTCTTCCTCCAGCAGGATTCGGACGCGACAATCAAACAAACGGAGCCACGGCAAAATTCCAGCTCCACCTCGACGTTCGTTTCGATACAATAGACGAGTTGTCACCCCAGCGTTCTTCTTCCAGCAGGATTCGGACGCGACAATCAAACAAACGGAGCCACGGCAACATTCCGGCTCCACCTCGACGTTCGTTTCGATACAGTAGACGAGTTGTCACCCCAGCGTTCTTCCTCCAGCGGGATTTGGACGCGACAATCAAACAAACGGAGCCACGGCAAAATCCCTAGTTCCAAACCTCGACGGTTCACCAGCAACCCAAAGACAACTGCGACATTCGTCTCGATACAGCAGACGCGATAACAGCAAAACGAAGCAAAGGCCAAATTCCTAGCTTCAGGGTTTTGACGGCAACTTACATAAAACCTGAAAGACTATCGGAGATCATCCCACACCAGCGCGGAGTGGTTATGACTCATCGGGGCTCGCCAAAATGAGCCTAACCTCAAGTAAAAAGCGGCATGGCAAATTCCCAACGCTTGCTCTTCCGACGGTCAAACTGCCTAAGAAGATTGCTTGAAGACGTCTTGTCCAGCCCCCGAAGGGATCAGAGACACGGCAGTCGCAGGGCTACTCGAACAGTACGATTGCCTATCGAGGACTATATCAGCTTATGCGACGGTACGATGGCCAAAACCCTAAGTACCACCAACCTTAACGGGCTTCTGTCGTAAAGAGCAGAGGTTAAATGCGACGTTAAGATGTTCTTGCGAGAAATGCTCGATTCGTCTCGACTTGTGAAGAAATTGTTGAGGCGGCTCGACTCGTGAGATAAAGCTTTAGGCAATAGGCATAAAAGAAGCCTATTTCCTAAGCACTGGGACCCTGCAAGTTGGCCCAAAACGGTCTCTTGCATACCATCCACGGGTCTCACTCTCCAACATCGAATTTCGACAAGGAGGGAAACAACCACTTACGGGTCCTCTCGACTCGTAAGAGGGAAAATTCTCTTATAGGATCCTTACGACTTATAAGAGAAAACACACTTAGGAATCCTCACGATTCCTAAGGAGAAAACCCACCTACGAGATCCTCTCGATCCGTAGGGAGAAAAGTCTCTATGAGACCCTCACGGCTCATAGAATTGAAAAGTCTTAGGCGGCAGATCTGAAACTGCGGCCTAAGCCATCGCTATCTCTTGGAGAAATTAAGTTTATCAAGACAGCATGCTGATAATAGAAAAGCAATAGAAAGAGCATTCGATTTGCATTCGATCAAGAGTTCGAGACACATCCATTCATGTGTGTGCAAAAGATTCAGAATGAGAAATAAGACAAGCTGAAATAAAAATTTTCCATTCATATTTCAAAGGGGCTCTTACAATCATAAAGAACTAAATAACAACATTATTAAAAGGTCTACAATGGTATAACCTCAGACCCAGGACATGGATTGAGGAACTCGAAAGTAACCCTATCTATGACTTTCCAAGCCTCGCGGACCATCCTAGCGTGCTTTCTTTCGCGAACACAAGCGTCAGGGTCCCCTCTGATGTCTTCCACCCTCCGATAAGCAGCGAGTATGGCAGACTGTTGAAAGACCTCGTGCAAGAGATCGATAAGACTGTCTCGCCGTCTCTTTGAGATAAAGTTCAACAGGTACACCGAGTGCACCTTATCCTCAGCGGCATCCAGCGCCCTAAGCGGCACACCGGAACAGAACGGGGGAAGTGCTTCCCAGATGGCTCCCACGATAAGCTTAAGAAGGGAGGAACGCCGGGGAAGCAGAGGACCGTTGTACGCGTCGAAGCGGCTCATGATTTCAGCACACTCCGCGTTTGTAAACTTTCGATTTTGAGAGCGGCCAAGTCGGCGTATGTCCTCGTAAGAGATGATCTCGTTAAGAGCATACATATGGGCGTCCATTGTTCCTGTGGAAGAAGATCAGCAAAATTAGCAGACCGAGGCGAATTCTTGTTAAAAAAATGAGTACAAAGAGTTAAACTCCTCGAGACAAATGCTCTACGAATAGGGGTGACGCCTATCAAATGCCATAATAATGGAAATTTGAAGAAGTCCCCCAAGAACTCTAAGATCAATGAAAAACTCCTAAGAGTTCTTTTGTATGATTTGAAAGGAGCAAAGCTCCATTAACGAAATGAGAAAATACAAGGAAAATCTTTTAGAGAGCAAATCTCTATTAATGGAACCCTAATAGGGCTCTCCTTAATTCTCTTTAGATCCTTTTAGAGCAAAGCTCTGCTAAGTGAAACCCTAAATGGGTCTTCTTTAGATCAGGGATCTATTGAGAGCAAGGCTCTTAAAATTGATTTAATTTAATCCAAATTAATTTTTACCTAAAAATTCTCTAGAGTTTGAACTTTTAAAAGTGCTTAAACAAAATAGCAGGGCTCTGAACAAAATTCTTATGAAAAGATAAAAATCATCTAAGGGACCAAAGGTCCTATTTATAGGCATCAAATGCCTCTTCAACTTCTAAAAGCTGCCGCGACGGTTGGGATTCTGCCACCGTTGCGCTTGCGTTTGGGGCCACGTAAGCGCAACGGGGGGGGGGGGGGGTATTTGTTTACCTCAATCAGAGCAAAGCTCTGTTCAAATTCCAAGACGGGAGATGAAGCAACGCTTCATCTTCCCCCAATCAGAGCAAAGCTCTACTTTGAAAATCTAAATTTTAATAAATGAAGCAATGCTTCAAATTCTTTGCGCTGCGTGCAACGCGCCACGTGTCAGGCGTAGACACATCAGCGCAGCGTCCAAAACAGTGTACCCAATCAGAGCAAAGCTCTATTTAAAGGAAAATTAAAAGAAGCAACGCTTCAGTTGCGCTAGCACTGCGCTGCGCGACACGTATCAGCGCAGATGCGCTAGTTGCGCTGCGCTTTGCGGTGCGCGACACGTGTCAGCGCAGATGCGCTAGCGCAGTTGCGCTGTGCTGTGCGCAGCGTGATACGTGTCACGCGCTGGGGCATTTGCGCCAAACAGAATAAAGATTTTAAAAAAATCTTTCTGTTCTTGCTAAAACAAGAAGATTTTCTTCTGTAAAACAGAAGCCCTTGGATCAAAGATCCAACGGTGGGGAAAATTCCCCAAATCACTCAGAGAAAGATCTCTTTAACAAATTTAACTAATTTATGGGCACTATAAAAAGGGCCCTAGACCTCAATTCAAAAAAATCAACATTTTCTGGAAAAGAAAAGAGAACTCTGAAAAACTCCTCAAGAACAAAAAGGTAAAAACCTTTAGAAAAAGAGAAAGTTCTCTTATGAACAGATCATAGATCTAAAAACAAGATCAATGATCTTTAATAAAAATAAAATAAAATAAAATAGTGCTTTGCACTTCTTATGAACCTTTGGTTCTCTGAGATAAGAAAAACAAGAAAAAACTTATTTTTCTGTGATCTAAATTAGATCAAGAAATCAAATAGTGCTTTGCACTTCTGTTCTTGAATCTAAAAGATTCTCAAATTAATAGTGCTTTGCACTTATAAATCTGCACTGTTGTGCTCTTGGACTGGCGCAAGCCACCAGAGAGCGCCACGTGTCAGCATCTGAACCACTTGCGCTATGCGCTTTGAGATAGAGCTTTGCTCTCTGTAATTGGCGCAACTCACCAGAGTGCGCCACGTGTCAGCAGCGCAAGCGCAGCGCACTAGCGCAGCACACTGCGCTTGCGCGACACGTGTCAACACTACAAGCGCTTGCGCTCTCTGATTGGCGCAAAGCGCCTGAAAATGCAATGCATTTTCTAAAGGGCCAGGCCCAAATCAAAAAGGCCAACAGGCCAAAATAAATTGCAAAGCAATAAAAAAAAGGGCAGAGCCCAGTCCAAACAAAAATAGAAAGTAATGCAATGCATTATTTAAGTGTGGGCAAAGCCCTAGCACAGGTTTGCTAGACCAAAAATAAATAAAAGTGTTGAACATTTTCAACCGGACTTAGCCCAATTTTGGCCGTAAGTCCTCAAATTTAAGTTGACTGAGCACAGCTGCTCTCTCTTAAATCAATTTATATCCGGTTCGAGGGTACATCTCCGAACTCCTCTGACACATGTCGTTGTAATCCTTCAACGACGTCAGAAAGGTGACGGGTCCCGACAACCACATATCAATATGGACTGCGGGGTCCTTAAACTCGACGGACCGAAACGTCCTTAAACTAATATCGGACCGAAACGTCCTTAAACTAACGATGGACCACCATGTCCCTAAACTAACGATGGACCACCATGTCCCTAAACTGGCATTGGACCACCATGTCCCTAAACTGGAACAATAGAGCCCAAACGCTCTTTTGTCGGATCTAAACGATCCCGTTAAGTTGATCTTAGTCTCAAATTGGACTAACGTATCCTTAACAAACGATTAAGTTGATCTTAGCCTCAAATATGGCTAACGTGTCCTTAAATCAAACCTCCAAATAAACTTTAGTCCCAAATTGGACTATAGATCTCTCAACCAACTTTGGTTCAAGGGTACATCTCTGAACTCCTCTGATATTTGTCGTTGTAATCCTTCAACGTCGTCAGAGAGGTGACGGATCCCGACAACCACACATTAATACGGACTGTGGGGTCCTTAAACTCATGGACTTATGCGTCCTTAAACCAATATCCGCCCCCAAAATGGGAATGTTGGACCACTATGTCCCTAAACTGGAACAATAGAGCCCAAACGCTCTTTTGTCGGATCTAAACGATCCCGTTAAGTTGATCTTAGTCTCAAACTGGACTAACGTATCCTTAACGAACGTTTAAGTTGATCTTAGCCTCAAATACGGCTAACGTATCCTTAAACAAAAAACCCCAAACCCAAATCTAAGAAAATACGGATTTGGACTAATCCACGTCCTACGGGCGACGACATAAATTAGTCTCCGTATACAATCCACGGGCAACGACAAACAAAACAAACACCCACGACACGAAGTGACCAGCTGGAGAAGGAGAAAGTTGTTACCGCGATGCGGTAGCGTAATTAACTGCAGGGGCTTGCGCCTACAGGGAAGAGCATCCCCACAATCAAAAACCCCTCACCGCGAGGGGGAATCTGACGAAGTCTGCTACATCGGCCGCATCCGTCTAAACCTCCTATACACGGTGCCATAAATCAACTTGGCATCTTCGGAGAGGTGGACGGATAGCACCCATTAGCATCTGCCCCGAATCTCAGCGTCAGGACATCGCAGTCTTGTGCGCCGTCATTCGGAGGGGAAGAAGGACTGCATTCTAAAAGTATTTTAGAATAGACGACTCCTGGCATGGTGGTATACCCGCAGGTGATGGAGTTACCCTCTCTAAAAGAGATGTCTTCTAGACCGATGAGAAGAGGGATTGTCATGAATGACATATCATTTGCTCAGGCAATTGAGTCAATCATGCAATGTCTTGTACACCACCAGATATTGCTTTTGCACTAGCTGCAATAAGCACATTTTAATTCAATTCTGGAGAAACATTGGAAAGCAGTAAAGAACATAAGAGGGTGTGCTTGGTATAAGATAACTGCAGCCTCCTCTGGGAGGCGGTTATTAGTTTAAGGCTTCCAAGGTGACCTGGATGACAGAGATGCTGTCAGAGTTTTGAGTTTAGCCTCTTCTGAGGATCAGTATATTGGATAGTGTTCCAATAAGGAAACTGAGGTAATCATAGTGCAAGATGCTGGTTATAACTCAACAGAGCATACAGCCTAAGAAGTTTGTTGGATGGAGTTGTTCATTTATGAACTTGGCCCCATCAAGTGTCCAGATAAATTCTTGAGGCGGGGTATCACTCAGTTTGGGGGACTGTTGATCTCCGCAAGGTTGAGAAACAGAGAGATAAAGTTGGAACATTACAGCGGATCCACTCACTGAGGCTATTTCTCGAACACATTAAGTTTCACAAACATAGTTTGCGAAACTGATTAGTAGAGAAGTTAGGTATTCGATAGCACACGAGCTGTGGGTACGCGATACCACAATAATTGGCCTTAAGTTCAAGTGGGAGATTGTTGGATATAATGCCGTCAAGGCAATTATTGTGATTACAAGTAGGCAATTATGATAATTGAACGAGAACCTATACAGATATAACAGTCCTACTCGAGATGATAGTATGCTATCTGCTTTGTTTTCATCATTGATGAAGCCCGTAGGATTGTTGCTTGACAACCAGTATTATGATGGCGATCATATATGTAGGAGCTGGGTTGCCCATAAGCACATCCTTAAATGTCCCTAGTCGTGGGAGTATCGAGACTGGGTATCGATAGTCCGGAATAGACTAGTGTATACGTTTCTAGACCCCGACAAAGGGCGGTGGCCGATCTCACAAGCCATTGGTGTTGTGTCACCTAAGATAGTATACAGGTGCTCACTGGAAGTGAGTACACCGGACGGACTCGCCGAGAACTTTTAGATGGTATTATATCTATCGTCAGATGGAAGTTCTTAGGTGGCATGAGTACATGTTAGTCCTTTGACCTGAAATCGTCATTTGTCTCGTGTGAGTTCCCACTGTATTTTGATTACTACCCTACCACGGCTCAAAGAAGCCATGCAAACAGGTTTTAGTTAGGTACAGTCCTGAGCCACATGGAGGCAGTGGTCGATTGTCAAGGATTCGTCTATCCTGGTATTAGGAGTTGATGGCGCGCTGTGTTCAGTTGACTATCACCAGAAATTCGTGACCACGGTGGATGAGATTTACTGATAGTTGATAAGTAGTATCTTTGTTGGTGATGAGCTTGACTTAGACACGACTTATCGGGTTAGTAGGGGTCTGACATTATCCACTCCTTAGACCCGATATGCGATACTCTTTGACAAAGAGACCGGGCTGTACGGAGATTATCACATTCAGACTCGGTAGGGTAAAGACGTACTTGATTGTCGACCCCCCTTTCGGCAAGGACCTGGATAGCCGTTACGTACAGCTAGTGCCGCTGACGTGTTTGTGGTTAAACCCACTGCCAGCGTATTGTCGAGTATTTAGAGTCCCACACAGAGGGTTTTTCCGGTCCAGACGATAGATGTAGGAGCCGTACGTTGGTACGTGCATGGGTCCAATTAAATACGTGTACATGATACATGGACTTTAATTGGACAGTTGATAATACCAGCCGGCTTAGAATTAAGCAGGATTATTAAATCAGGTTTTGATTTATTAAATTATGTATGTATTTTGATACATATATTTTAGTATTATTGTTCGCTATTTATTTTCTCTCTTTGGTGCTATCCGTATTTTTATACGGATACGCATATGTATAGCGATACATATACTGGATGAAGTATTCCGTATTTATACGGGAATGCTTCTAGAATAAGGACACCTCATATTTGATTTTCTTTTTAAAAAATTAAATGGGAAAATGAGGTGGAGGTATGGTGGCATATGGCATGTAGAGAGGTATGGCTGTAGCATTTATTGTTGATCATTCATGGTGCACTATTGATACATAGTGGCTTATATGTAGCCATTCTGTTTTCTTTTTGGACTTGATGGTTTTTCTTTATCCTAGCTTCTTGAGTTGCTTCATGCTTCATGGTTGCAAGTGTTAGCAACCATCATCCTCACCTCCTTCTCCTTCTTCTTTCTCCTGCTCACTTGAGCTTGAGAATATGAAAGAAAAGTCTAGTGAATTATTCTTACATCACCGACTATCCACACCTAGCAAGTTTGGATCATCGATCAGAGCTTCTTCCGTTTTTCCTATGGTGGATCATTTTCGGTGAGGGTGGTCGATTTTCAAGCCCATTCCCGGCGTCTACGAGTTTGGAGGGGTCTTCCACAGTTGGGCGGACACGCGACAAAGGTTGTAGTTTCTCAACCCTTGTATTTCTAGTTAACTAGTTTAGGTTTTTGGATCGTATCCTGAGTTTTACGGGCGTTTGGTGCTCGCATAAATTTTTGTTTTTGCTTCCGTCTCGGCCGCGGCCTCCGCGGCGTGGGCACCGAAACCCAACATTTTCTTTGTTGATATGGTTCTTAGGTTAGACATCTTTCAGTTTCATTTGCATATGCATCTTTGGTTCATTTATTTCTTTACTGTCAATGCCTGCAGGCTTTGTTTGAGCAGAACCAAACATTCATTCAAGGTACAGTTGGTATGATAATAATGTTGTATATCTTTATTTGTTCCTTCATGTATTGGATCTGCTCATGTGTCGCGGTCCATGTATTCTATATAGTCCTTATTTCTTAAGGTTGTTTTACCGGCTCTATTGTCAAAGATTTGTGATTTTGTGCAATTTAATGGGTAATATGCTAATCCTTGCTTAAATTGATGTAAATTACTGTAGTTAATATTCTTGGAGTATAATTTCGGGGTCAAGTGAATGAATAAGGATTTTTTTCAAAAGAGGAATCTAACAGATAATATAAATAACTTCATTATGCCATAAGCTTTCTTTAATGTAGTATACTGTATTCTACAGCTTTTTTTGTGAGATAGTTTACATTATAGTTAGCTATGCTGAATATATATTGTTAGACGCTCATCGGCTCGATAGGTTTCAAGAGGCACAGTTCAAATTTCATTTCAAGTGAGTAGTCATGCTTATCCCTAAGGTTTTCCTGACGCCCAAAAGCCCGTTTCAGGGGGAGTGTTAAGCCTTAAGTTTGCAAAATTGATTAGCTTGACTTTTGGATAGTATCGAGCCATGTTATCAGTGGACCTTTCTTCCATGTGGCCCTAAGATCCACTCATACGAGAGTGTTAAGCGTAAAATACAATTGCTTGATGTGCATTGCTAGTCTACAACTCATCAACTTAAACTTTTGTTTGAGTGGTCGTAGACACATACAGATGAGCACATAATATGTACGCTAAGGTCTTTACACATTAAGGTTTGGTAACGGTGTTTTTTGTTTCTAAAAGAAGGATGTTTTGAATATCATGGAAGGGACCCTGAACTTAAAAATGATACCCGGTAGGAGCTTTGCAGGACTAGATTCAATCATAGATCGACAATAAGATCACAAATTTTTACTCAATTAATTTATATTATTTTGTGAGGTCAAGGTTTATATACTAGTATGCTGCCTATTACGAAACAAGCCTTTTTAAAAAGGAACATTTTTAAAAAAGAAACATTTTTAGAAAAGAATGTGCGAGATATTCTGGAGTTTGGCTGGTTGTGCAAGTATTGCTTTTCATTTTAATTTATTTTTACCTGGGTTTGTGTTACTTGATTTATTTAGCTTTTTTTTTGTGATTTAGATGCTACATCAGACCATCCCTTGATGCACGATAATATCAAATATAGAAATAGTGTAAATTGTAGAGCTCCACCTTCCAAATCCAAGAAGAGTGAATAGCTCTGCACAAAGAGTAAGCTATGCTTTATCAATTTATTGATTTTAATAACCATAGTTTTAAAAAATAGGATTTTTGAAAATAAATTTAAGAAAATTGATAAAAGCTGTACCGGCAAGTAACACCATCACTTCCTATTTCACAATAGCATCATACTTTTCAAAAAGCAGTCAAATATTTGAGTACTTAAGAAAGCTAAATAACAAATGGAAAAATCAATAACTTATCATAACCGAGATATTAAAAAAATAGACTATAATTAAACAAATTATCATTGAAAATTAGTGACCTCACATCATGAAGAACTGGACAAGGAATGGATTGCTCATTTTGAATATTTTAAATAGAAGAATAAAAAAGTATGAATGCTTCGAATCAATGAAGAGAAGAATCAAAGAGTTGAATATAACTAATCAAAGATTGGAATTCAGAGTTTGAGATTGTGTATTTCTGAGACATAGATGAGACATGCATCATTCCTTAAGTCCCATCCCATAGGTTTGTTGATCCTGTAGAATCTGATCCATTTTCTCATCGAGCGAGGGGTACGAAATAAATTAGATCGATTTTTCGATGAAAAGTACTATGTGAAATCTTATATTGACTTTGAGACATCGACACGCGACACTGTGGTTTTCATATAGGTTGGGGGCAGGTGTCGAAGTTCACTAGAAGAATAAATCGAAGGCGACGAAATATGGGAATTAGTAATGACTTGATGAGATTTAGGGACAAGGAATTAGATATTTTTATCTTTTAGTTATAAAGGATCAAAAGTTGGGAGGATATTTTGTTTAATATATCGAGTTTACTAGACCTATTCGGTTTTCAATTCAGTTCAATAGGAAAACCTTCTTTACAAAGAGCGTAGGCTAAGCTATCATATGGGTGTGTAGCATAGCGTAAGCTATATGTTTAAACAAAGGTGTGAGCCATCTTAAATTAAGCTATTTTGCCGTGCTACATAAAAAGTAGGTCTAGATATGCTACATATTGCAAAATAACGAGTTATGTGGTCCTCTATTTTCAACATTGATCCAGAATGAGGGGGATGATGCTCGCTTCCCTTCCTTTTTGTAAGTCAATCAGTTTAGATAATTTAGCTTGTAAATGATTAGGTGGTTCAGATAGATTAACACAACGTTCTTTCGATATTAAAATTTTCAAATTCCAGGAAACTCTGTGAAAGACACCAGGTAAGCAATCTTTTTAGAATGTTTCTAATACCAACTTACCCATTAGCATTTCATTCTCATATCCGATTTGAGATTAGATTAAGTCTTGTATAAGTGTTGATACAGTCATATACTTTAAGTATTAAATGGTTCCCAATTTTGTAAATGGAAGAATGTACCTTACATTTTTTAGTTTATTCCTTCGTAGTTCATACTGATTGATGTTGCTTACATTATACTGCTTCCTACTGATAACTACAAGTGCGCTGGTCCTCAAATTTTTTGAAGACGGAAGATATGCTGCCATCACACTTGTTGATGCTGCTGATAGATGCAGCCTGCCAATAGACACGAAGATTTTGCTTAGAGACCTTGACTTATTTGTTAGAAGGATATTTATGCCTCTCATTGTTGCTTATTTCAACAACGTTTTACCAATGTAGGAAACATTAAGGAATCTACCAAGGATGAATATTTGTCTGTTGATTTGAATGGAGAGGATGATGAGGACTGGTTAAGGATACACAAAATGCATTGCAGGTATGCTATTAGATGGTCGCATTTTCCTACACATGTAAAAATAATTGATAAAACTTTCAGTATTGATGTGAAGAGTACACAAGTTACACAAAATATATTGGTGGTACTGGTATGCTCCCAGACATTTACATCTCTATGTACATACGGCGGATGTTCTTCTCTTGAATTGAATACATTGAGGCTAAACTTTACATCTCAGGGTTTTTTTATTTGTAATTCTATAGTAGGTGACCCGGGCATGTGCAGTCTCGGCTTAAAATTAGGTGCAACACCAGGAAACTGGCATTATGAAAATTAACTGAGAGTAGGATGTCTACGTGGTTGTTAACCTGATTGTTTGAGCTATTTCCTCTGAACATCTATCAATTGTCCCGTGATATATAAAATCTGCCGTATATTTAGCGCTTAGCACCCACAAACAAAGTGGCTAATTATATTGTAATACTATTCTAGGTGAGTCAAACAGGACTAACTTCCTGGGCATTGGAAAAAATTTGACTTGAGACTTTCACCTTATCCTGCTAAGCTATAAGATCTTAATTTCCTCTTGCATGGAGCAAAAAGTCAGCCTCAACGTGAACATGGCTTTTCCATCTCTGGAGAACTCACTATGACTTGTCTACTTGTCGGTCTTCTCAATACGACAATACTACCACAGGGCTGAATTTAAATTCTATCTACTTTTTTCTCCGTATCTTCACTGTATCAAATGACCTGGTCAGAACTTACACATGTAAATTTCGGGATCTGTTGCGAGTCCAGGTTCTCAATATCAATCTTGTTTACCTCGTTTACGAAAACTAGTCCAAGTACAGAAATTATGTTAATAACTGGCTAGGCAAATGAGAAGTGGCCATATTGGTAACCTAGACATAGTAAATATTATGGACATATTAATTTATGAATTATTGAATTTCATTGGGGGAGGTCCGATTCCATGGGCAATAGGCCGTTTGAGCCAGTTGAGTCTAATTGATGCAGAAGCAGCAACTAATTCATCATCTTTGGTAACTTCTCTTCATCTGCAATATCATCTCCTTCATTGAACATGGCTTTTAAATTTTACCGTAGCTTTCCATAGCTTTCCAAGTCGATCAGTTAGAGCAAAGTACTACTAATCAGATGTAGTAATTTATGTTCTGTTCATGGAGTGTATTAAATTCTTGGACCAATGTTTACAAGACCAGCAATAATTTGTGCTCTGTTCAGGGTGTTCCCGCATATATTTCTTTTTAAAAAATATCTTTTAGAAGGCCTTTTCTTCAGGTAAAATCAAATCTACTCACTGACATTCCAAAATTTATTACAACCATTCATTTCTTAGGGATTTGAGAAAGTTCTGCACTGGTTATCAGTTTTCTTTAGCAAACCTCTTTATTTTTTCCATGATAGGGACCAAATTATGAAACAGACAATTTCTCTTGAAAATTTTGATAGTGATGCAAATCATGCTATTTAAGGCTCTATTGATGACATTATATGGATCAACTCTCCAGTCTTATCCACTAGTTGACAATGAACATAGCATCTATAATTCTCTTATCCTTGTGCTTGCAGATGCTATGCATGACTTTGAACCTTTGTTTTTATAAAAATATATAATTAATTTTATGACATTTATAATTACACTGTATATATGGACATTGTTAGGGTAAAAAATTACACCCCTTTTTACCAAAAGTCAAACTCAAAGTCAAAGTCAAGCGAGCCCGAACCGGGACCCAAGTCAAGTGAGTTCGAGCCCAAGTCAAGTGGGCCGAAGCCCGAACCCAAGTTAAGTGAGCCCATGTCTGGCCCAAGCTGAGTCAAAGCTCAAGCATGGGCGCCGGCCCCATGCCAACAAAGAAGAAGAATATAATAAATAGATTTAAATATAATTTTTTGGAATAATTATAAGAAAATTGGGCAAAAAGCCAATTTTGTAAAACCTAAGGGTTAAGGTACAAAAGTATACTAATGTGTAAAGAAATAGCCAAAAAGCCAATTTTCTAAAGCCAAAAGGCTCAAGTGCAAATATGTAAGGGGTATTTAAATCCCACCCAAAATAGATATGAGGACTTTCATTTCCTCGTAATTTTCTAAGGTTTTGAGCATCCACATCTCTTGACGTAATTTTCTTTCTCATTCCTCACTTCATCTTCAACCTCTAGAAACCTCGTAAAAAGAGTTTCTTTCCTCTTAAAAACCTAGATAAAACTACATCAAGATCCAAAACAAGAGAAAAGACTTTACTTTTCTCCATCAAATAGAAGAAAAGGTGAAGTACTCTTAGGGTGAAAGCCATGGGCTTTCGCCCCAAGCAAGCACATGGATGAAGAACCGAAAGCCCATGGATGAAGAACCTTGGTGAAACCCATGAATTTCACCACCAAAACACATAATATCGATGACTTTAGGGTGAGCTCATAGCTTTTACCCCTATGAACTCTCTCTGCACTGAATCTCCCATGAAATCCATGGGAACATGGGTCATGACCCATGTTCCTCTTCACACCTTTGAACACGGGATGTTCCCGTGTTCAGCTTCGGAACCCTCCTAAAAGGGTTCCCGGTTCGGGACTTTTTGGAACCCTCTAAAAGAGGGTTCCCGGTTCGGGGCCCCCTCTGGGTCCCCCTTTTGGAACTTTCCAAAGAGGCTACCGATTTTGGGTCCCCTAAAAGGGGTTCTGTTGTCGGGCCCACTAGGGGAGGCTCCCGATTCGGGACCCCCCAAGGGAGGTCCATCGCCTTTGGGACCCCTAAAGGGGTCCCTTACATGCTCTTCATTTCTTTGCTTCTATATTTTTCCCCTTTCCGAAGTTCTCCGACGCACTCAAACATGTTCTTTTGGAAAAAAAATTCCTTTCGGGATACTGGTAGCCCCTTTGATCCCCAGCCTGCTGACTAGGCAGCAGTACCCCCATGTAGTGGCTTCAAGAAGGCCTAAAATTGTTCTCAAAACACAACGCACATATCACGGAATGAGTTCGCATGATACGCATGGCCCGTCAATCGGAGGTTCCCTCGAGTCAAAAGAGGGGTAATTAACAACAGCTTTGTCCGTGACTTCCGGAAATTAGAATCCCCACGATCAATAAACCACCTGCTTACCATGTGCAGGGAAATCTGTATACGCCTGAAGCACGTGCATATCCAACCCCATGGATGACGAAAAACACTACATATTATAACACGTCCAATCGGATCTTTCTCTCCTCCCATATTTCGGATCAAGCAATTAAGCAAACTCGGTCAAGGAATATGTTGTCTGTATTGAACCATGCTCCCACATGCAGATCAATAATCGACAATCGACATCGTTCAACGATGTCTCAGAAATCAAGCTCAGTCTCCAACACGGCTTTCATCGCATACACGATCAAAGCAACTTCCAAAGTAACTCTTCCGTCGGAGCTCATGCAGCAATGGACCGAACAACCACTCATGTTCGGGTCCATCATGTTCAACCCCGTCCCTATCGGCATTCCTACCGTAGTCTCTCCACCGAACCTAATGAACAAATCGGTCCCGGAAAGGAAAAGTCCGATCATGATAGTTCCGAGGCTATCTGAGCCAGATCGCAAATCTGTCTTCGAGCGGCTCTACCTCTTCTCAAAAAGGGCAATAAGATATCTTGAGCAAGCCCCGGCGACGCCACTGGCAACTGCACGCGCAAGCGTCTTCTTTAGACTCTCCTTCGATCGGTGTACAACTACCGTCAAGGAAGTAGAGGCCAGACAATCCCCTAAAGTGAAAATGCTAAAGCAGAAGCAGGTCAGTTATAGAGCTATTAAAAAGGAAAGGACTCATATTCCGTTGGAGTTTGTAAGGTTCAAAGAACACGGTTACCCTAGGACAGAAGTCAAGTCTGCTGTAGAAATCAGCAACTCTTTTGAACCTTTGAAGTTCGTGTAGAAAAATGTTACCACTGCAAAGGTCAAGAAGATGGCAGTTAAAAGAATTCGACAGAGAGGTGTGTCTAAGCCACAGAACCAAAAGTATGAAATGATCTTGTCAAGAGTCTACCAAGCGCTACTCGCCGCTCAAAATCAAAAGAAAGAACTCAAACAGAGAGTACCGGTTGTATCCAAAATTCCGATCGGACCGGCTGCCCTCGGTAGCTTGTCCTTCCCTAAAAGGAGCGGACCGCGGCAATGGTCCAAAAGCCCAGCGAATACCGTTACCCATGACAAGGCAATGGGCAGATACATGGTCCATACTGTCTAATATGGTGGGAATCGAAGAACAAGTCTTCCTAGGCTTCACAATCACGATAAAGACGTGGTTGCCGCTACCTAATCCCAGCCTGGTTCGAGCAATGTTGAATCCTCTACTCATGCAGTTAATCAAAAAGAACTCAACTCTTAAAAGGTCAGACAACAATAATAGCTTAGCCTTTCATCCCGAAAATGTAGAGCGAACATCGTTCCAAGACTTTCAAAAACAGCTCCATGACAAAGACAAGGAGTTGGCCAAGGTCTATTCTAAAATTGACGATTTAATGAATGTTGTGGCAAACCTCACGACTCAAGTTGCTCGGATGCAGACACAAGAAACGCAGGGGTCCATCTATAAGCCAGAGGATGGCGTCTCAAACCAACCAACAACCATCCCATCCAGTCCAAGTGTGTGGCATCCCCATGAAAGTCGGCCATTCTCAGCTCTGGAAGAAACCTGAACACTCAATAATGACATGTTCATTCAAGACAAGATTGCAGGCTTAGTCGTCAGCAAAGTCAAAACATTGGTAATTGAAACCGGGGCACAGAAAGACCGAACTGATGGTGGGAGGCCATACCCCATGGAATGACCTTATGGAATACCCAAGCGGCTATGTTGCACCAAGGTTTAAAAAGTAATGGTATCGAGAACACCAATCAGCACATTGCCCATTTCAAAGCGCAATGTGGAAATATTAGGAGCAATGACGCACTGGCTCAGGCAATTCGCCAAAAGTCTGACTAACACAGCCTTCAAATGGTATTGAAGTATATCGGACAACTCGGTTGAGACATTCACGCAAATGGAATATCTATTCAAACAAAAATTCCTGAATGTCAGTAATAAAGTTACCGTTGTTTGCCTTATAAAATCCGAAAGGAAAGGTAATGAGAGCGTCACGGATTATATAACCCGATGGCGTAATCTCAATATCAAATGCGAATAGCTGTTAGGCCAGGAGCAAACCGTCAGGGTCCTCATAGGAACATTGACAATTGGATGACACCTCTTTTATGCACAACGGGTATCAAAACATTCAAAGACCTGACGAAAAGAGTCTAGATGTTGGAACATGCAAATCTCGAGTCTTTTTCAAACTTACAATCTAACAACAAATCCAAATGTCCGAAAGAAGACGACCACCAAAGTGGAAATCCCGACTACACCTACTCTTTTAACATGTCTACCGATAGACATGATCGAGAATCGAGCGGATCAAAAACTGATTGGCCTCAAAAGTCATACTGAGAAAAGAAGTAGCTTCAGAAAGGAAGAATCAGAAAATCTACTCTTTCATAAAGACAGCCCGCGAGATATTTAAGGACGTCCTGAAAATTGTCTGCATCTACCTAAGTCAAAAAGACCGCATGAAGTAAAGATGACCGATCCCAATTGTTGTCCATATCACAGAGTATTAGGACATATCATCGAAAACTGCTATATTTTTAAGGATTGGGTCGAGAAACAGTACAAAACGGGAAAAATCACGTTGTCTTCTGGTGTGCTGACGAACAATCTGTTGCGGCCACAATTTTATGCAGACGAAAGTTGAAGCCCTCCGAAAGAAGAAGGCTCAATCGTCCATCCCAAGAAACGACTTGAATCTGCTACAGTCTTCATATAGCGTACGCTTGTCCAAAAGACAGAGAATACAAAGGCTTTTTCAAGGAAAGCCAAGAAGAATGAGAAAATCAAACAAAGCGTACTGCATCGGCCATCGACTTGGCTCTATCAAACTCAAAATCCAAGTATCTCAAATAAGTCTTGTAAAAATATATCGACGAGACCAATCAAAAGCTAAGCGCACATCTTTGACTTCTAAGTCGTTAAATTGGGAATCAAAAATAAATCCTCTTGATCACTGAGTCGTTAAACTGGGAAATTAAAAAAAATAAAATAAAATATAAAATAAAAGAAGAAAATAAAACGGGTTAGTCTACAAGCAAAAGGGGCATGAATGAAAATCCGAAAAGGCTTCGTGAGTAAAACAACAAGACTACCCGTGAATTTACAAAAACTCAAAAGGGCGCAAACACGATAAAAGAAAAGGAAATCTCAAAATCCTCCAAAGGCGAATGATGGGTTGCTCCTAGCACCATACTCCAATATAACGATATAGACGTTGAACAAAAAAATCCAAATCCCCCAAATCCCCAAAGGCGAATGATGAGTCGCTCCTGGCATTATACTCTAGTGTAGAGATGCAGACGCCGAACAAAAATCCAAACCCAAATTCTCTAAAGGTGAATGATAAGTCGCTCTCGATACCATATTCCGGTGGTAGCGATGCAGACGCCATCCAAAGATTCAAAATCCTTCAAGGACGAATGATGAGCCGCTCCTCCAGTGTAGCGAAGCAGACGCCATCCAAAGATTCAAACCTTCAAATCCTTCAAAAGGCTAATGATGAGTCGCTCCTGGTATCATATTCCAGTGTAGCGATGAAGACGCCGAACAAAAGTTCAAACCTTCAAGTCCTCCTAAAGGCGAATGATGAGTCCCTCCCGGTACCATATTCCGGTTGTAGCGATGCAGACGCCATCCAAAAATTCAAATATCCAAATTTTTCAAAAGGCAAATGATGAGTCGCTACTGGTACCATACTTCAGTGTAGTGATGCACACGCTGAACAAAAATACCAACTTCAAATTCTCCATCAACGAGTGATGAGTTGCTCCCGGTGCCATATTCCGGTGTAAGCGATTCCGGCGTCAACCAAAAATCCAAACGAATTCTAATTCAAATCTCAACTCACATTGGAGTCCTTCCCACTTCTAATCCAAATTCCAAATCCTCAAAAAGACGAATGATAAGTCGCTTCTTGTACCACACTCTAGTGTAGCGATTCAGACGCCAAATAAAAATCCAAAATCTCCAACAGCAAATGATGAGTCACTCATAATATCACATTCCAGTGTTAGCGATATTGACGCCGAACAAAAATCCAAGTTCCAAATCCTCTAACGGTGAAGGACAAGTCGCTCCTAGTACCATACTCCAGTGTATCGATGCTGACGCCAAACAACTATCCAAATTCAACTTCCAAATTCCAAACATAAATCCAAATCCAATTCTAATTCAAATCTCAACCTAAATCCTGCGAATTTCAAAGTAAGCCAAAATTCCAAGTCTGTAACAACCCTAATTTTCTTATACACCTTTTCCTATACAAATTTTTTTCAAATATATTTTTTTAAATCCACAAAGGGGTATTTTAGCCTGAGCACAAGATTTAGGTAATTATTTTTGTTTTTAATTACAAGCTACAAGAATGAATAACTCCATTTTTAGTGTACAAGAAATTAATTTAAATTTAATGTATACTAGGAGTATTTATTCTTGCTGCTATCAGTTTAAGTAATTAAAAACCACAATAATTACAAGAAGGAGCTTGTAGCTCATTGGTAATACCTTGCACTGCTGAACCAAGCCACCGGAGTTCAAATCCCATGCCCCACATTATTTTTGTATTTATTTTGTTTTAATTTTTTTGGGAAGTCAACGGTAAAAAGTTAACCCCCAGAAAATCCCCGGCCAATGGACCCCCGACTCGGCGCCGCCGGTCGGCGACTCGGTCCGGCGCCGCCGGCCGGACTTGGCCGGACGGCCGAGTCACCAACTGAGAAAAGTTGGCTCTTGACTTGGTCAGCCCTCTTGAACACTTATTATACCTGGATCGGTTTTGATTTGGCCAATAAATCCCTTTTACTCTTAGGTTTAATGATTTTTAATGAATTTTTAATGTTTTTTATATTTTTTAAAAATATTTTTTAATCCAAACCCATGAGAGGGTCCTTTATTGTATTTCGACCCTAGAAGGAAAGTAACCACACGTAATATGCGGCTTTAGAGGAGGCAAAAACTACTTTTGAAACAATAATTTAGCTGTTCACGTAAATCCTACTATATTTGTCTAGTAAAGACTACTATACGTGTCTAGAAGCAGTTAAAGCTTTATTTCCCAAAAGTGTGAGCAGTCGATACTAGAGGAATTCCAATCCTGTTTTTCTAACTCTAAACTATAATGCTGGGTTTCAACTCAATCTTTTTTTAAATCTAAACTCCATCAGTAGTACATTTAGAGAGGGGGGGCTAGTACATATTGCAAACAAACAAATTTAGGTTCTATCGCCAACAAGTTTTCTTGCTGTGCTAAGCTGTCCTTAAGTTTGTTCAAATGAGATATAGTGAAGATGTAGAAAATAATTATTTCACAAAAAAAAGATGTAGGAGAAATTTTATAGCCTTGTCTCGGCAATAATAATATGGAGTACCACAAACATACGTGTTCTTTAATGAGTCTATCACCATATCTAAGTTAAACCTCTTATATTAATTCTAAATTTCATGGATCAATGAGGCAAACTAAGAAGCAGAAAGGGTGTTATTGAGCAAATAATGCCAAAATGAAGAATTCAGGTCGATAGAAGATAAGATTAATATCATTGTCAAATAATTTCTTGAGATATACTATTGAGTCTTCGGTATAAAAAATAAATATAATATGGATATAAAATAAACCTAATTACAAGCATGCATTTCCATCACAAGAGATGAATATATAATAGCAAATATATGTTTAAATAGGAGCCAACTTTAGTTGGAGGATAAAGGAAAATCAAATTGAAACATCTTATTATGGCCACAAATTAAACAGGTTTAAGGTAATTGGAATAGACCAAAGTTAAAGCTTTATGCCTCAAATTTGACTATAAGATGAACGAATGCTAAATCAATATGATAACATGTAAAACTAACTAAAACAAAATATATGAAAATACATTCTCTTCAATAGTGGCCGTGTTAAAATCAAAGCAGATCCAACAATTTCAATCATGATCTTATTAAACATCCCAAATATTATAGTTAAGAAATTTCAATCATGATATTTTTTCCAATTCTTTAAGCATTTTAAAATTATGTAACAGGAATCCACTAAAATGAAGTTAAACCTAAATCTGATGAAAATAGCTCCTTGAATACTAAAATTCGAAGAAAAAACCTGAAATTAGTAAAATTAATTGAGCTCGATGATTTGGCTGTTGCAAATGATAGATCAACCAACTGTCGAAGGTAGAGAGTGTGTTGGTGCTCAAATCACCATGGAGATTGTGTGTATGTGTGTGTGAGAGAGAGAGTTGCAGCTGAAATCACCAAGCAGATCGAGAGAGATCGCGCGCACAATATAGAGGAAGCTGAGAAGAGAGAAGCTCGGATTGAGCTAGGGTCTTGAAAGATGATTCGATTTAAGGATTTTTGAAAAGGGGATTTGAGAAAGCGAAAATAGAGAGAGAGAAACACGCTGTGAATGAATTTTTTTGAAAGATTGTTAAATTTGCATGTTGTTTATACCCATAGGCCTGGCCCAAGGAATAGCGGCAAAGCCTATGTGTATAGTCAAAAATCCATGTACTCACAGGGTATAGATTGGTGAGTAGAACTCATATTTACTAGTGACTTTATCATGCGTGAAATTTGTAAATGATCGGTGAAGTGGCTAAAGTGACATATTTTACCATGGACAAAACATTATTAAAGATGTGATCTACTTTCTATTAAATTTAAGATATTTTGCATTTGAAAGAATCTGTATTAGATGGTTTCTATGGTTTTGATTTTTGGTCAACATTATTTACTTTCTTTATAAGTTGGTTAGTGCTTTCTAGACATCAGTTGGCTTCACGAGCAGGGGTCTTTTCTTTAAAAATTGAATGGTCTGGTTTTAGCTTGCACCAAGTCTTTAATATAAAGTTTCTGTTTGGTCATGCTCATGTATGCTTTCCAGTGTTTCTTTAGAGAGGTAGATTTCTATAATTATTATAGTTCCATTTTGCTACTTTGGATCTCTGGTAATTTTCTATGCATAGACTATTTTTGTAATCTGGACACCCATCTTCATTATGGAAGAGTTGTGTGATTGTTCTAGTTTGCCTCTTGCACTTCCTCCTGTAATGATATACTAAAACTTTCTTCTATTTTTTAGTGGTTTCTTTTGCTAAAGTCAAATTCAGCACACTGCTAAGGACCTAGATTATGGCTTCATGTTTATTACTAGGTGTCGTTAGTGTTTTTAGCTCAATCCTTTCTGATGTGCTCTCTTTCTTTGTTGGTGACTTGATGTTACATACTTGTATGATAAAAACAACTCCAAACAACGTATTGATCATACTCTGTTAATCTTTGAGCTTGACGGTGCTGGTTTTTTGGGATAAAAAGTAAATAAGTCGCTCTTGATATAAAAAGGAGAGGATATTAATGAAAATGGAGAAATGTGCTTTGATCTTTTTAAGCAAAATGTTTTTAGCTCAAGAGTTCTTAGTTTACTCATTGTGTCGTCTTACCTTGTTATACAATTTTGCAAATATTTTGCAACCTCGTTGCACCTATTATGGTTCCTTATCTTTTAATATATTGCTTATGAGATTAGCTTTTTGAGCCTTACACTTCCTTGAAAAAAAACTAAAATTAAATTTCCTTTTATCTTAAACATGACACTATTGATTTCATCATCATTGTTTTCTTTGCAATGCACGTTACCCCAGTCGCAGCAGTAAGTAGCTAAAACCCGGTGGGCTAAGCATGGGGATTGCCGAAGTATCATTGGATCTTAAAGAGATTGTGCTTGTCCCTTTCGTCGCAAAGCGAGCAGATGAGAGAGGAGGACGGGAGTAAGAGGTGAGCGGAAGAGAGCCTGAGAGCAGGAGACATTACTTAATGGATTATGATGAAGATGATGATAATTTGTCTGTGATTGGTTTACTTTTTATAGGTAAATTCAAAGTCATCATTAAAAAAATTAGAGTATAGATGAGTATTTTTAATGCTAGATCCATCACATGACTAGTAGAGTTCCATTGAACTGGTGCTGATGCAGATACATGTTTGCTTCAGCTCTTTATTGACCCTATGATATTGGGATCCCATTAGTTTATATGCTTTCTAGACGTCAAATTTAATTGATGCAGGCTGCTAGAAAGTTGCAATGTTTGGCTTTGGGATTAATAAAGCGGTAACAAACCTGGGCCTCCAAAGGAGCCTATAAAACTAAATCGGGACACTCCGGATCCGGTCAAGTTCACTTGGGGCCCAACAAATTCACCAACTTGCCTAACAAGGCAAACTCGCCCTCAAAAAGGCAAGGGGGAATTCAAGAGCTGCCCCTGTTAGAGGCAGGGGCAGGAGCCAGTAACGGCATGGGGAAAAGATACTTTTGCTCCGAGCACTGTATATAAAAGATGGGTGAAAATCATGAAGTATGATATTTTATCATCAAAAAACCCTAAACTCTATTCAGTATAGGAACTGACTTGAACGTCGGAGGGGCGACGCCGAGAAAAACTCTGATGTGGTCTTTTTTGCAGGTTTTAAGAATACCGTTGTGCACTATTTCGCTGCTCTCCCTCCTCAACTCAAGACATTCTAGGTGATGACCACTTTCTGACACATTAAATTTTATTAATACAGTAATAACGAACCTAGACCTCTAAAGGAGCCTAACAAACTAAATCGGGCCACTCCAGACCCATCCAAGCCCGCTTGGGGCCTAACGCATGCACCGGCTTGTCTAACAAGGAACACTTACCCCACCCCCCCACCAAAGAAGAAAATTCTAGAGTGGTCTCTGTCAGAGGCAGGAGCCAGTAACCAAAGTTCGAGGTATTGGCTAATACGTGTTCGTACCGGCCGTATAGGATCGGTTTCGGTAAGGACCGATCCAATATTGGTATCTATTTCTTGTATCAGCCGATATGTAGTTCTTATCGGCCGATACAATGAAATTTCGGTCGCTACGAGCTTTGCTCGTCCGATACGGTAGCCGATACGAGCATCATGAAATTCCAGAACCAAAAAAAAAGAAAAACAAACCTAAAAAAAGAAAACGGATGAAAAGGATGGAAGATGAATAAGAAAGCATACCTAGCTGTTGAAAGAATTTTTTTGTACTTGAGGTATGAGTGAGTGAGACCTACATGGAAAAGATCCATTCTGATCCTTCAAGAGATCGAAATCAAGAGAAAGGGGAAGCGACCTGCTATCGAGAGAGAAAGGGAGATCGAGAGAGAGAGAGAGGAGCTGCTAGGGTTTTTATGGGTCGGAGTTAGGTTTGGGCCAAAGGGGTTAGGTTTGAGTTTGGGCCTTTGAGTTTGGTTTAGTTTGGTTTGGGTTTGGTTTTATATAGGTCAAAAGGGTTATGTTTGGGTTTGGGCCTTTGGACTTAATTAAGTCTAGTTGAATAGAAAATATGGGACCTGCTATGCTTTTAGATGGGAAAAACACTAAATTGCATTAGAAGTTGCTTTAGTTAGTAATAAATTTGCAAAATAATGTAGATATATGTACATATAAATGTAAATTTACATATAAAGCCGAAACATGGACCGGAACTAACGAAACCTACCGAAGCCAATCGAAACCAAAAAAATTTAAGAGACCGAAACCGAGTTCTCAAACCTTATCGGTAACAGCCCGGGGAAAAGACCCTATTGTCGTGGGCACTGTATATAAAAGATGTGGTGAAAACCCTAAGGAGGCATGCAATTCTATCACCAAAAACCCTAAAACTCTTATCGGTAAAGGAACTAACTTGAGCGTCGGAGGGTCGACGCCGCAGAAAGCTCCGGCGTCATCTTCTACAGGTCCTATGAGTACCGTTGTGCACTATTTCGATGCTCTCCCAACTCAACTTGAGGCATTCTATATGATTGGCACTTTTTTACCACATCAAAGATGTCACATATTTGCTTCACACAATTGGATAAGTGGAGGTGATTACTATAAGATAGCACGCTTTGATATGTGGTTTCCAAAGGCTCATGTAAAGTTAAGGAGGCGGCTCAATTGAAGAAAACTTTATCTACTTGTCAATTTTCAGTCAAATTGCAAGAGGGAATTGAGCAATTTGGATTGCAAAATTGCCTTTATTTAACACTATTGTGATAAATGTGTATCTTGAGCCTGAGAGTTCTGCTTGTATTAACAAGAAGTTCATGTCTTTTGTTGGTATCAGCTATAGTGCTGGGTTGTGGATTATTGTAACAAACTTGCTTTCTGTTTTGTTTTATCGAAGGATTATTTTGTTTTGATGAATGTAGGTCACTTATCATTATTTACTTGTGTTATTAACGAACAACGACAATACGTTTGTTCCCCGCTCTATCATTAGTTAGTATTGATAATTAACAAGCATTCTATCAATTTTCTTGAATCCTTCGACTTTGAATATGTATATGCTTCGTAAATTATTTTTTATTAATGCATTTTATTGAATAGCGCTTCTTGCCTTACTTTTTTACTTCAAAAAATGCTAGATCCATCCCTAGGCCAGTTCGTGCAAACACAGGGTAAATTACAAGGGGCGGGGGTGAGACCCACCCATGCAAACCAGCCCACTGTCCTCCTTTTCCGATAGGCATAGGCCTTGTGGAGTTCCCTATGGCCATTTCTCACTTGTAGAAAAAGCATTGGAGTTGGTTTATTGGTGCATATATTTTGGAACTGGAGCTAGGCAATGGCATGCACGATAAATCAAGGAATTGGCTCCAAGGTTTGAAAATTCTGGATGGGTATCAATATTGGATAGTCATATTTTAAATTAATATTGGCTGTATTTGATCAGAGATAGCAGTTTTTTTATATTGATGAACTAAAAGAACATTAAAAATGGTAAATATTTATATGAATTGTCAAACAAACTAAAAATATTTGTCAATTTCTAAAATAATTATATTCATATGATATAGAATTTTGGTCACTGGTCTTCTGTCTGAAAAAGATATACATAGCATATGTATATTCTAAGCTAATGCACAAAATACTAAAGTTTCAATCAACTACCTAGTGTTTGATCATCAAGAGCATCTTTGGCGGCTAGGAAAAGAACCTAATAGGTTGAAGATGGCAACCCTTTATGCACCAGCACTCATCGCTATGCACAACTGACACGAAATAACTTATATCCTCTCCATTAGACATTTTGTGCATGTGTGGCAGTGTGTACGCGGGCATTAGTTCTATCTTCTTCGTCAAAGGTGGTCATTTCTTCTATACATGATACTATTACATTACTTCTACAAGGTCTGTGAGTATACACCTGAAAGTAATAGCTAATAACTAATCCTACTAAATAGCTCTTTAACAACCCTGACCATAGGTACATCTATAACTACAATGAAACTACAATGAACATGTAATTTGATTCAATGTTTCAACTTTCAAATGCACGATGAGCCTGATAGTGATTGAAGTCCAAGTTGAAATAGCTTCTCTATTGTACGTGTAAATCATCAGCTAACTGCAGAAATTCAATACAGCGTTGTTTTCACTGTATAGCTGTAGAAAAGTTTAAATGTGATAGATAAATCGCCTTGCAGGAAAAGAGATTAGAAGCAAAACACTTTCTAGAATTTCTATATTAAAAGATATTTAAGCATGTGGCCTTCGCAATTAATTAAACGCTATTAAAGGAACTAGGAATAACTGTAGTGTATGCTTTATATGGTTCTATCGGGACCATCATAAAGAATCCATCTATAAAATAGTTTAGAAGCCCAAATATACCATACAATGTAATATGAAATGACATTGAACAAATTGTTAAAGTAAAGCCCGATTCTTAGGTGCAAATATTTGAAAAGGAAAAGTTAGCAACTTTTTCAAAGATTGTAAAAGGGTGGACTTCTATATGAATGAAAGAAAGTATTGGAAATTAACTTTTCATGGAGTATCTATTAGTGATCAACTTTTTATACATGATAACTTTTACCTTAAAATTTGTGTCTTCTAGCCTTCTAGATCTAAAGCCTATTTGCTTTTCATGTAGCGAACTTGGCTGCACATTTTTATTACTTTGCATTGGGATGATGGCGCAATTTAGAGCGAGCCAAATAATTGTAGTGTGTGGGTTTATGAAGACAAAACATGCAAATGGAAACTAGTCTGATTGCCACAGTTAACCAAAATTTCTTATTAATATTCAACTTAGCCATTTATCCGGACTACAGAGAATGGCAAGAAAAATGTTTGAAAATGATTAATGAGATATATACGCAAACTGAAATTATTTGGTCATAAGAAAGAAAACAAACAATTGTATCAACCTGTGAAATGATACGTCGATAGACAACATTTGCTCCTCGAATCGATTTGCATTGTTTGCTATAAAATAACAACAGCTTGAGCATTACACGTCAGATATTGTGGTTCATCTATTCTCGAAGGAGAATTTGGAGCTAAGGCTAATGAATAGGGCTTTGACGTCTAACCTGTGAAACATAAAAAAATCATCCTCAACGTGCCAACTGGGTGAACATACATGCTGTTCTATATTTTCTAACAAGAAGACGGAATCTATAATCTACAAATATTTGTTAAGATTAAAAGTGAATATTATGGATTCTTAGAAATTTATAGATTCATAGAAATTTTGAAGCAGCAGGTTCTTGCTAGAAGCCAAGAACTATCGCATAAATCCTAAAGATACAGATTTGGTGCAAACTGATTTATATAATCATGAGAGTTGTAAGACTAAGAACAAGAGTCACATAATATGAAGATCGTGGTTGAGCATTAAGCATGATAACCTAAAATAATCTCAGGTCATTGTAAAACAAAATTAGCTGCTATCGTAAGCGACAGGAAAATAATAGGAAACTAGAATATCAAACATGCATCATATTCAAAACGAATAAGAATTGAGATACAATGAGAAAATGGTATATAAAGTGTTCATAAGAAACCCACATCGTGAGGAAAAGCAAGACGTTTGTGGGGAGGAAAATTTAGCCTTGCAGGAAATAAACAAGCGATCTACAGTGTTTCTATACATCATGATTTATATAATCACAGAGTTTTAAGACGGAGAACATGAGTCATATGATATGAAGATCATGGTTGAGTGCTAAGCATGATGACCAAAAATAACCTCAGTTCATGGCAAAACAAAATCAGCCGCCATCTTAAGTGACAGGAAAATAATGAGAAACTAGAATATCACACAAGCATTATATACAAAATGAATAGCAATTGAGATACAACGAGAAAGTAGTATATAAAGGAGGTAGGATTATAAAATACTAGGAGACGACCTTAATACCAAAACTAATAATGAAGGTTTTTATAGGAGCACGCTAGGTAAAATGATAGGCTTCGCAAGGAACCCGGATCGTGAGGAAAAACAAGTCGTTTGTGCGGAGGAATGATTTGGCCTTGCGGGAAAATAAACGAGCGATCAACTGTGTTTCGATGCGTTGCGAACACTTGACAAATTGAAACTTTCCACCAAACAAATTCATCCTTATAAGCCGCATTTTAAATAATTCAAAGATTTTCTGTTACTGATGAAGAAATGGGTGACTCAAACCAATTGCCTGATCTACCTTGTGTGTTATCAATAACAATATGATCTACACTCATGGCATTCAACTACATTTGAGTTCATAAACCCTAATTTTTTGCCAACAGACAAAATCCCTATCCAAATTGCATCGACTATAATCATATACCTCCTTCGGCTCTGGGGCCGATGGTGGCGAGCTCGAAGGAGCAACGGCGGCCTTCGAAGAGAAGAAATCCTTGAGCAAGCAGCCCCATTCGATTCTCGAACCCCGAGCTGGACAAATGAGAAGCATCCCTCCTCCATCTCGTTAGCATTCTTGGCCTCTGAACAAAATATTAGTAGAGATTGAAGGAAAAGGAATTGGGGAGTTAGGGTTTTGATGATTTTGTTATGGAGGAATCGAAATTGGGAGCCCAAAAGGAGCAGAAGAGATCATTGGTTTGGAGCGATTCAAGTCGGGTCAGGTTTGACCCGAACTCGATCCGATATGTCCGGTGTTGGTTTAATTTTTACAATCAATAATTTTATATGGTTTTATGAGAGCATGGATTTTGCACAAATTATTTGATAGAACACACTTCGGGTTTTTATAGATCCAGCATTTTTAATAAATTATAATGGCCAAACTCGTAAAAACACGCAAAAAACCATCGGTCCGCCGAAACTCGGTAGCTTGTCTGAAACCAGAATTTGCGGGTTCAGATATGGCATATTGTAAACCTGTTGGTTTGGGAGTTTGGGTTTTTAATTTCGTGCGGGATATAAAAATCGTCAAAAACCAGTACGGTCTCATCCTGTTTTACCATAATCGTTGATGCGAGCGCACACCCATAAGGTGTCGCTCGGGTTGGGTCAGGTTTGAATCGACCCAAGTCTGATCATGTTGTTAATCTAACCATCCTTATACGGATTTGGATGGTTAACCACTTGAAATTGGACGATTAATTATAACCTATTGTGTTGTGGTGGCTAATTTATTATTTCTTTGTTGCTTGTGTTTTAATTTTCTTTCTAAGTGACATCATTTGGTTTAAAGTTATTTTGTACTACTTCGCTTAAAAGACAACCTTCGAATGTATTTAATGAAATCGCCAAGATTCATATCAATCATCTAGAATTTTAAAATAAATGTTCAATCACCCATTCAATACTCCACCTGGCCTAAACCCAACAACAATCGGCGGAAAATCAAAGCGGGCTTTGGACCATTATAAGCCCGGTTTTCATCGAGCCCTTTTATCTAAGCTGAGCCCCCTCAACCCCCAATCGCCGCCGTGTTTTTTCAAAACCCTAAACCCATCGAACAAAGCTTCGCGCTTTAATTCTCGTATAAAAAGCTCTCATCTTGCATTTTCTGTCAGAATGCCCTCCCACGCAAAGCGATCTAAGCAATTCGAAGTTGAGAATCGAAGCAGTTCCGATGACGACATCGATTCCGATAGAGAGATGAAGTTTGATGATGATTCAGATCAGTCCAAGGATTTCGAGCAGTTCGATGATGAGAATGGAAGCGATTCCGAAGGAAACGGCGATGAAGACGACGATATGGTAATTTTCTTTGGATTTTTTCTTATTTTATTTTGAAGGTGTTGTCTTTACATCGATTTTGGACATTTGATGTTAATTTGATGGGGTTTTCGTTTAGGAGGAGAACGATGAAGAGGAGGAGATGGTAATCTTTCGCTTTTTTTTTGTTTGTTTCAAGTTTTCTGATTTTATATCAATTTTCGTAATTTGGTTATATAATTATTTGTGGTTTAGGAGGAGAATGAAGAGGAAGAAGGAAGCCATGGCGACAAAATCGGGCTGCTGAAAGATGCAGAGATGGAAGAACTCCAAAAGGAGGTGAATGATCTTCGCAAACAACAGTAAGGATTCATTTTATTTGAGTTTGTACGATTATAATTTTTTTAGTATTTCTTTCTTGGAAAAAGGCAATTTATGCATTTATGCAATTAATATCAATTAGAGATGAATTGCATAGTTTTAAAAAAAAATCTTATTTTTTAGAAGGGGGTCTAATTATCAGAATTGAATTTTTGCCAAAGAAATTATGAATTGTATGATTACATAAAGGTTCTGCCAAATACATTGTGAACAAAGGTCTGTAGTCTTTGTTTTCCCCACACTCTGGAAGTTAATGGAATTTCATTGACATTTTGGCAGTGACAGCCTATATCTATATAACACAAAGCAGAAAGAAAAAACGGAAAGGTTTGCCTATGTCTATACATCGGAAAGTAAAAAGAAAAACAGAAAGATTTGCCTATGTCTATTTTGATGCATTCTAACTTTCCCTTTACATACAATTTTTTGAGAGCTTGCATAGCATGTTCTTTATTTATAATTTTGTATTTTTTTCCCTTTATGTTTATTTCAAAGTTTTAGACGTGCGTGAATGACATAATTGGATTTAATGTTGTCTAGTGTTTAGTTGGGAGCTGAATGTTTTTGGAATCTTAAATTTATCCTCCTTATAAAGGAAAATGATTGCGATGTGGGTATCTGAGTTTGGAATCTTTATAGATTTGTTCTATTCCTTGTCATGTGGGTATCTGAGTGAAATTTTTCCTTATGTTACTTTATACAGGGATCTCCTGAACAATTTGAAGCGTCATAAGGATGAAGATGCTATAAAAGGTCAAGCTGTGAAAAGTCAAAAGGTATTAACTTGCATAACTTACGGTAATTTGGATTATTAACCATACCCTAATAATTGACATTTAACTCCAACTTGGTTCACTTTTCGTACTCATTCTACCTGAACCTTCTGATTGCTTTTGCCTATTCATATCATGTGTGATAGTAGATAGAAAAATAACAAAGGCTTTATCATCATGAATTTTTAGAATGATAGAAAGAAAAGAGATAATGCTTAAACTGGAGCAAGTTTGTACGCCCTGTATGTTGGCAGTTGGATGTCACACTTGGCACTTATTTTTGAATTAGGATAAAGGTCCTCAACTTTGGTCAACTGAAAACTGTCATGCTCGGCTATAACTTTCTATTTGACATACTAGATGAATTCGAAGGGCCTCTAATCCTCCAAGATTCTGGTTGATTATCTTCCGTCTATACTTCATTCTTTTCCTGTTAATCTTCAGCTATTAATATAGCACTTTCTGATTATTGTGCCCTTCATCGGGCTTTGCAAGTGAGAGCAAAAGATTAGGGTTTCATGTTTACATGGTTGCTACATTGATTCTATAAGTCGAAGTCCCAAATAATTGTGGCATTGATATATGCTGGTTTCTGGTGTACGTCAGAGCTTCTTTGATGATATCTTTACACTCTCCTTAATTTTATATATTTTGTTTTATTTAACTCCCAGCAAGCGATAGAAATCTGAGGATTTTTGAGAGGGTATCGCTTAAGATAGTAGGGTATCGTTTATCTTCTTTCATATTTTTTTTGGAGCGCACGCTTGATTACCAATTTTTGTTTATTTTATGATCAAATCACGTTTACATAATCATTAACCTTTCCCATTTGAAGGCCCTGTGGGATAAAACTTTGGAATTCAGATTCTTACTGCAGAAACCATTTTTGAGTTCAAATAAATTACCACAGGTGTGCTTCCACGTCCAATATTTATCAAATTGTCCTTTTATCCAATGTATCCTTTTATATCTTTATTATGCTTTACATTCACTGCATTTTGCATATGTTATTACCAGGAGCCTATCAAAACCTTATTTTGCAGTTCAGATAAGCTAGTTGATCAAGCATATACTGATCTGGTATCATCATGCAAGGAGACACTAAACAGTATGTTGGAACTACAGGAAGTATGCTTTTTTCCTTTGTTGATACGGTTCTTAGGTTAGACGTCTTTCAGTTTCATTTGCATATGCATCTTTGGTTCATTTTTGTCTTTACTGTCTATGTCTGCAGGCTTTGCTTGAGCAGAACCAAACAATCATTCAAGGTACAGTTGGTATGATAATAATGTTGTATATCTTTGTTTGTTCCTTCATGTATTGGATCTGCTCATGTGTCACGTTCCATGTATTATATATTGTTCTTATTTCTTAAGGTTGTTTTACTGGCTCTATTGTCAGAGATTTGTGATTTTGTGCAATTTAATGGGAAATATGCTAATCCTTGCTTAAATTGATGTAAATTACTGTAGTTAATATTCTTGGAGTATAATTTCAGGGTCAAGTGAATGCATAAAGATTTTTTCCCCTAAAAGATGAGGAATCTAACAGATAATATAAAAAAACTTCATTATGCCATAAACTTGGTGTAAGCTTTCTTTAATGTATTATACTGTATTCTACATCTTTTTTTGTGAGGTAGTATTCATTATAGTTAGCTTTGCTGAATATATATTGTTCGCTGCTCATCGGCTCAATAGGTTTCAAGAGGCCCAGTTCAAATTTCATTTCAAGTGAGTATTCATGTTTATCCCTAAGGGTTTCTCTGACAAGTGAGCGGTCATGTTTATCCCTAAGCCCTTTTTTTTTGGGGGGGGGGGGGTTAAACCTTAAGTTTATATTGTTGTACTAATTCAAAATTTGATTAGCTTGACTTTTGGATGGTAACAATCCATGTTATCAGTGGACGTTTTTCCATGTGGCCCTAGGATCCACTCATAGGAGAGTGTTAAGCGTAAAATACAATTGTTTGATGGTCATTGCTAGTATAACTCATCAACTTGAGCTTTTGGTTGAGTGGTCGTTGACACATACAGATAGGCACATAATATGTATGCTAAGGTCTTTACACATAAATGTTTGGTAACATTATTTTTCTTTCTAAAAGAAGGATGCTTTGAATATAATGGAAGGGAGCCTGAACTTGAAAATGATATCCTGTAGGAGCTTTCCGGGACTAGATTCAATCATAGATCTGACAATAAGCATCACATATTTTTACTCAATTAATTCCTTCTATTATTTTGTGAGGTCGAGGTTTATATACCAGTATGCTACCTATTACAAAACAAGCCTTCTTAAAAAAGAAACATTTTTAAATAAGAAACATTTTAAAAAAAGAACATGTAAGATATTCTGGAGTTTGGCCGGTTGAGCAAGTATTGCTTTTGATTTTTTATTTTATTTTTTAACCTGGGTTGTTGTTACTTGATTTATTTAGCTAGGTTGTTCTTTTATTGATTTAGATGTTACATCACACCCTTCATTTTAGCCCAATAATATCAAATATAGCAATGGTGTAAATTGTAGAGCTCCACCTTCCAAAACCGAAAAGCGTGAATTGCACTATGCTATATCAATTTATTGATTTTAATAACCATAGTTTTAGAAATTAGGATTTTGTAAAATAAGTTTTAAAAATTTGATAAAAGACATACCAACAAGTAACAGTCACTTCATATTTCACAATAGCATTATACTTTTCAAAAAGCAGTCAAATATTCAAGTACTTAAGAAAGCTAAATAACAAATGGAAAAATCAATAACTTATCATAACTGAGATATTAAAAAACTTATCACAATTAAACAAATTATCATGGAAAATTAGTAACCTCACATCAAGAAGAATCGAACAAGGAACGGGTTGCTCGTTTTGAATATTTTAAATAGAAGAAAAAAATATGAATAATTTGAATCGATGAAGAGAAGAATCAAAGAGTTGAATATAACGAATCAAAGATTTGAATTCAAAGTTTGAGATTTTGTGAGTTTGTGAGATGTAGATGAGACGTGGCTTCATATTGACTTTGAGACATCGACGAGACTGTGGTTTCATATAGGTTAGGGTCAGGTATTGAAGTTCACTAGAAGAATAAATTGAAGGCGACTAAATATGGGAATTAGAGATGACTTGATGAGATTTAGGGATGATGAATTAGATATTTTGATCTTTTAGTTATTATGGATCGAAAGTTTGGAGGATATTTTACTTATTATCGAGTTTACTAGACCTATTTGGTTTTCAATCAGTTCAATAGGAAGACCCATGTCAAAACCTTCTTTACAAGTAGGGTAGGGTTTGTGTGTGTAGCAGTGTAAGCTATATGTTAAAAAAAAGGCATAAGATATCTTGTATTAAGCTATTTTGCAGTGCTACATAAAAAGTAGGTCTAGCAATGCTACATACTGCAAAATAGCAAGTTATATAGTTCTCTATTTTCAACATTGATCCAGAATGAGGGGGACGATGCTCACTTCCCTGCCCTTTTCTAAGTCAATCAGTTAAGATAATTTAGCTTGTGAATGATTTGGTGGTTCATATAGATTAACACAGCAATCCTTCGATATTAACATTTTCAAATTCCAGGAAACTTTGTGAAAGCCACCAGGTAAGCAATCTTTTTAGAATGTTTCTAATACCAACTTACCCATTAGCATTTTCATTCTCGTATCCGATTTGATATTAGATTAAGTCTTGTATAAGCGTCGATACAGTCATTTACTTTAAGTACTAGATGGTTCCCAATTTTGTAAGTGGAAAAATGTACCTTACATCTATTAGTTTATTCCTTCATAGTTCATACTGATTGATTTTTCTTACATTATACTGCTTCCTACTGATAACTACAACAAGTGCACTGGTCCTCAATTTTTGAAGACAGAAGATGTGCTGCGATCGCACTTATTGATGCTGCTGACACATGCAGCCTGTCAATAAACATCAAAATTTTGCTAAGAAACCTTGACATCTTTGTTAGAAGGATATTTATGCCTCTCATTGTTGCTTATTTCAATAACGTTTTACTAATGTAGGAAACGTTAAGGAATCTGGCAAGGATGACTATTTGTCTAGTGATTTGAAGGGAGAGGATGATGAGGACTGGTCAAGGATACACAAAATGCATCACAGGTATGCTATTGGATGGTCACATTTTCTTACACATGTAAAAATAATCTATAAAACTTTCACTATTGATGTGAAGAGAACATAAGATCACACAAAATATATTGGTGGTATGCTCCGAGACATTTACATCTCTATGCACATACATCAGACGCTCGTCTATAGAATTGCATACTTGAGGCTAATCTTTACATCTCCGGGTGTTTTATTAGTAATTCTAGTGTAGGTGACCTGGGCTTGTGCAGTCTCAGTTTAAAATTTGGTGCAATACCAAAGAAACAGGCATTATGAAAATTAACTAAGAGTAGGATGTCTACATAGGTGTTAACCTGATTGTTTGAGCTATTTCCTCCAAACACCTATCAATTGACCCATGATATATAGAATCCGCCACAAACAAGGTGGTTAATTATATTTTAATACTATTCTGGGCAAGTCAAACAGCACCAACTTCCTGGACATTGGAAAAAAATGACATGAAGCTTCACCTTGTCATGCTATGCTATAAGCTCTTAATTTCCCCTCACGTGGAGCCAAAAGTCAGCCTCAATGTGAACATGGCTTTCCCATCTGGAGAACTCACTGATTATGACTTGTATCCTTGTCAGTCTACTCAATAGGACAATACTATATCTGGGCCGAATTTAAATTTTATCTACTTTTTTCTCCGTACCCTCTTTGTATCGAATGACCTGGTCAGAACTTACACATGTAATTTTCAGGACCTGTTGCGAATCCAGGTTCTCAATATTAATCTTGTTTACCTCGTTTAACAAAACTAGTCCAACTATAAGTTAATAACCGGCTAGGCAAACACAGTCTGCAATCTCAGAGTTTTAAATTTTACGTAACCTTTCCAAGTTGATTAGTTGGAGCAAAGTACTACCATTCAGCTGTAGTAATTTTTGTTCTATTCATGGAGGTATTAAATTCTCGACCATTGCTTACAAGACCAGCAATAATTTGTGTTCTGTTCAGGGTGTTACGACATATTTTTTAAAAATATCTTTAAGAAGGCCTTTTGTTCAGGTAAAAACAAATCTACTCACCGGCATTCGAAAATTTATTACAAGCATTCATTTCTTAGGGATTTGAGAAAGTTTTGCACTGGTTATCAGTATTCTTCAGCAAGCCTCTTCATTTTTGCAGCATAGGGACCAAATTATGAAACAGACAAATCTCTTGAAAATTTTGATTTACATGCAAATCATGCTATTTAAGGCCCTATGGATGACATTTTATAGATCAACTCTTAAGTCCTATCACTTGTTGACAATGAACGAAGTTACATCTATGACTTCTCTCTATCATTATGCTTGCAGATGGCATGCATAAATTTTTATTTTTTATTTTTTATAAAAAAAGGTTAATGACTATGTTTTATGACTTTTATTATTACACTGCATATGGACATGCTATATATGCCATTATTGCTGAAGAAAAAGGTGCAGTTATTGCTCTTGTTCATCCAAATATGTCCTCAATGCGATTATTATTATTATTTTTCCCTTCTGTTATTGAATGTCATACTGTTGCATATATTCTCTGCTGGAAGCTTTTAATAAATTATATTTCGCTCAACTTACCTATTTTTTAAATTGCTTGCAGAATAGCGCCGTTTAGAAATAATTCAGTAGACAAATGGCATAGGAAAACACAAGTAACAACTGGTGCTGCTGCCTTCAAAGGAAAATTGCAGGCCTTTAATCAGGTATTTTGAAGACTTGTATTGTAATGTTTTATGTTTGAAGAATTTCTTCTTAGGCATTTTCGATTCTTCCCATGTTATAAACGCAGAATATTAGTGAACAAGTAGCTGGTTACATGAGGGACCCAAGCAGAATGATCAAGAGGATGCGGTTAAGGAGACCTGCTGTTGGTATCTTTGGAGAAGTAAGTTTGTTACCTTCTGGAACAAAACATGAAAGAGCCCAAATTCCTCTTAACATCAGTATAGCAGTGATATTAATTTTATCGAATTATTGTGCTTTTACCGTACAGGTAGCTGAGCACTCTGGAAGTATAATAGAAGAGGTACCAAGCTGATCCTTGTTCCCTTGATGCATCTTCTTTTGTAGTACTCTCATTATCTAAGAGAAATGCATGGTTAGTTACAATGAGTACATTAATCATAATGCGACTTAGACTAGGCCCCCACTCTAGGATTTTCTGGAGCGTGCCAACTTTCAGGTAAAATCTTAGACTGGGATGTGTTGGTGCATGTTTCCCCCCTGCTATCCTCTCTCTCTCTCTCTCTCTCTCTCTGTGTGTGTGTGTGTGTGTGTGTGTGTGTAGAATAGAAAGATGAAGTACATATGAAAGATATTATGGTTGTTTCCTAGGAGATGGGTTAGTAATACTGATGTCGACTATAGCCACCTTATTATATATGGTATGGTATATGCCTCTCCCACATGGGCATCGGTAAATCCTTTCTTCGTCTGTTTCGCTAGAAGCTTGTGTATCTGGTCCCTACATTATCCAATAGGATCTGCAAAGAAAAATTCAAGTTTTTCTTTCCTCATCCGTTATTTTAATATTTTTCTTGATCCGAAAATTCTTGTACTGTAACACTGTTTCCAATTAGAAACTGCGATTTAAGAGAGTTGCTGACTGGGATTTTTGAGCTAAATGTCAGGTTTGGATGCATGCTATCATAATTGGAATAGACTAGTCTTCCACACTTGTGTGTCTACTTGCAGTGTTGTCAAAGGTGCAGTGAGGTGTGCAGCTGAGGCGCAGGGCGCAAGAGTGCACCTCTGATTAGGTTGAGGCGCTGCGGTTTCATCAGGCGCGTGCAAAACCGCAAGGCGGACAGGTGCACGCCTTGCTCGAAAAAGGCTCTTCTGGGTTACATTTTTGGTGTTTTGCCTCAAATATGAACTTGATACCCAAACCCATTAAGAATTTAGTCAAAAAATCCAACAAAATTCAACCCGATAATTCGATAAACACCAAAACTTGCTTATCATTTCTGCTAGGGTTATTTCGCCGCTTCTTTCCCAAACCTCGAAGGCTTTGCTACTCCTACCCCAAGGCTGAAAGCACTTCGCCGCTTCTTCCTTAGCACTACCGAGCGTTTGAGTTTAGATTCATTCCTCGAACTCTTTGGCTTCTTCATTGACTTCTTTCCCAGACCTGAGAGTCTCCAACATGAGAGAAGGCTTTCATCCTCTAAAATTTGTCTTCATAAATTGGTGTAGGATTGGATTTGTTTTATTTTCTCTGAAATTTTGTGTTGTGATAATAGATGCATGTATATCTCTTTCATCATTTATTTTCATAGATCTTATTTTTATTATATGTTGTTGTTAATAGGTGTAAAATATATAAATACGCCAAAAAACTTGTGCGCCTCACTCACTTGGACACTTTCGTCAGGCACGCTAAGCCCTTTGCGCCCTGCATTGCGCATTGCGCATCAACTGCACTGTCTACATGTCATGTTTGGATGCATGCACACAATCATAATTGACATATTGCTCTTCTAGAAACACCAATATTATGAAACTATGTTTTGAGTATAATACATTTTCAATGTTCCAGCCTACCAGGTAGTTTAAAAGGCATCTTGTCTTCGTTGACAGAACTGGTGGGCTTATCCCAATTAGTGCCCTTTTCAATAATGGGGCGACACCAATCCATGCTTTGTATGCACATTTCCCTTTTCCTTCTGGGCCTATTTGTAACGGAAATACAGGCTTGAGTTTCGTTGCAATGGGTTTATCACTCACATCAACTCTTTGTCATCTATGTTGTGGGAACGATCATTATTACTCGTGGGAACGATCATTACTACTCAACCTAATACTTAGACATCTGCATATCAGATTGCTTATAAATAGTCAGAATAGTAGAACGTTCGTTGAGTGATGACCGTCAATAAAGTGTAAATTGATGAGATCTCTGTTAGTAATATGATTACATGCTCAATTTCACTTAACGAATAAAAACTTGCTATTCTACGTTGAACCATCATCATCTAATCCTTTTCTGAACATGACGTCAGCTATGGAGTATAACTCTGTAGTTTATACTGAGAAAGATAAGATAAAAGGTCGATGAAAGGCAACCTTGAGAAATTTAGTGCTGAGAAAATATCTTTCTCGGTACTTGGCATAAAACTATCTATAAGCTAAGAAATTAGTGACGAGAAAATTGTGGTCCAATTGGCACTTGTCATAAAACTATCTTTAGGACTTACAATCAAATTGCAATATCTTTCTTAGCTTAATATTTGTTTTTTTTAAAAAGTATCAAATGGGGAAATAAACCATAGCCAGACTTACCGAAAGTCTGAAACCATCAGAATTAGAACAGTAGATGAAAGGTATGAAATCCAAACCTTGACCGAGTTGTAAGAATGTGGCATGTTATTCTTAATTTACCTTAGGCTAACTCAATCCAATGACTAGAGGTTACTTAGATACAGACCTGATGAAAGAATGTTGATTTGTGGACATCTGATCAGTTGTGGACTGAGTAAATGGTATCAACATAATAGCAGTTTACAGGCGTATATGTAAATTCTGCAACGAATATTATATATCTAGCATTCCAGCATAGTGCATTCCGTGTGCTTTATAAATAGCATCCATTGGATTTATGACCTCCCAGGTCAGATTTGTGACTTCTCAGATCCGAATCAGATCAGCTTTAAGTTAGTGTCTCCCTGTAGTTGATAACTTTTTAGTTTTTTCTCTTAATCATTGTTTCTTTTAAAAAAAAATTGTCAGCAACTATAATGTAGCAGGAGAGAAATTGTTAGGAGTCTGTGCCTTTTGAGGCCTCACAGAGCGAATTGTATGAGATTGGAGGATCTTAAATCCCCCGCCCCCCCCCCCCCCCCAAAAAAAAAAAGGAGGGGAAAAAACACGCCATCCCACCCCGAAAAAAAACAACCTTTATTTTTGTGTAGTATATCTGTTGGAATTGAAAGGAGTTGGGCTCAATTTTTTTTTTAAAAATTGACAAATCATTTGATGCTCTTGCTATACCAAGGAAGTTGTCAACAAATGATCCTACGCCAATTTCCTTTCCTTTATCAAGTGCATACTTGAATTTTAAGATCCATAAACTTCTCTCATCGTCTAATTTGTTATATTAATGTTTAGGGTGGCGATGGGGCTGGAGATCCTGAACTTCTTGATGACACTGAATTTTACCAGCAGCTCCTTAAGGAATTCTTTGAATCATGTGATCTTGCATCGTCTGGTAAATCACCTTGCAACCTCCTCCTATATTCTTCTCTCTTTAACATCATCAGACAATATATCTGAAATAAATTTCTTATATAACTTTCATCTTCTATGGTTATACTTTCAGAGACGGCCTTTTATGCTTTGAAAAGGCTGCAGCCTAAGAAGAGGAAGTTAGTCGACCGCCGTGCATCAAAAAGCCGAAAGATAAGGTAACGATCCTTTTCCTTATTCACCTGTAAATAAAAGAGTAGTATATCAACTGATTTATGTTTATATATAATCTAAATTCAGGTACAATGTCCATGAAAAGATTGTTAATTTCATGGCTCCAGTGCCGATGAATCTTCCCCCAATGGCCCCTAAGCTATTTGAGAACTTATTTGGGATGGGGAACCAGAAATCTAGTTCAGTTCCACAACCAACTGCTGTGGGGATGTCATAAATTCAAAAGCCTGCTACACAGTAAAAAAATCTATTTATACTTCATAGGTTGCTATTATCTTCAAGGTTTAGTTAAATTATGATAGCCTTAATGAAGGCAAATATATTTGATTCAGAATTTTTTCGTGAGTCGATCGAAGAATGAACGAAATTTCTGTAACATGGAATGAGATTGTATAATGCAGTTGAGTTGAAGAAAACTTGAGCTACCGTGCCATGCATGAATATAGCAGTGAGTTTATTTGATTTCTTATTTTTTGTATATGACTTTAGATTTCCGATTCATCAAGACTTTATATTCAACAATTATCATTAAATTGTTAATACTTAAGTGTCCAGAAATACTTGGTTTTTATTTCCTTATACGCTGTTTATAGATCATAGGTCGTCGTTGGGGAGTTCTTGTGCATGGCCCTTAAATTGGGAGGAGAGAGGCCTTGTGAAGCAGGCCTGCGAAGTTTCTTGCGAATCAGAGACTGATCAAGTAGGATCTATCCACGTCAGCTGGGCACGGCCCCTTCGTGCCAGAACGTCTCGGCAATAAGGGTCTCAAATGCTAGTTTGCGGTCAATTGCTGCAACTTTACCTTAACTAGATCTTGTGCTAATTAAATTCATCAAGTCCATAATTTTGTCAAACAGTTATTTAAATCCACTGTTAAAGTTATTAACAATCATATCAACCCCTAGGGGACAACTTCTCGCATGTGGGCTATTGCAAGTACTTAAAAAAAGTCATATGTGAGCTTACCATGAGAAATGTCCTATTACTAATTATATTTTACTGGGATAATATACATGATTAGCGCTCACCGATAATTTAACCTGTAAATCAAAGACGAGGGTGTGGAGTAACGAGACAGGTTCTTTTTTTAGCTCATCTATGATTTTAGGCAAAAAAGAAAAAGAAAAAAGAGATGGTGATTTATAGATATATTATAATGTGCTTTTTTCTCCAGACAAATCCGTCTATATATATATATATATATATATATATATATATAAAACACTTTCCGTGCTGAACATATAGTTTTTGGGTTACAGACTCTATCTTTCTCTATACCTATAAAACTATAGCAGCAACTAACTAATATTTATAATTTTTCTATTTTCAATAAGAAAAAAAATATGTATTGCTATATGACCCGAAAAGAAAAAAATAAATCCTAGTTTCAGTTCTTGAGTTCTTGATGGCAATATGATTATATGCAATATAGCTTTATGAAATATCTCAATTTGTATTGTGGATAGATAGGAAATTAAGTGCAGATATTTGCTTACATATATGGTGATCATTTCTTGCCAATTAAAAAACTAATCATGCATCTACATATTTTATGCTTGAAAAACTTGTACAAAATGATTTCGCTAACTAGCCAAGATGCCCCAACAATGAAACTAAACAAAGGCAAAGGGTGCAGCTAACAATAGCAAACCCAACAGTTCCCACTACAATCTCTGCAGCCTCTATGAAATCAGCAACAACACTGTTTTTACAATCATATTCATATCCAAATTGATCATAATTCCATCCCTCATCAACCCCAACTCTTCTACTCTCCAACCTCTCCTTCATTCTCACCATCTCTATCCTATCTTTTAACGATCCCATGCCCGCGTCGACGATGTTCATCGACGGCTTACTCCCTGCACAAGGAAAAGAAAAACTAATCAGAATATAAGATCATGCATGTAGTGGTGTTTGCCTTGTAGAAGATTACTCTCATCGTCACGAGAGCTCTGCGCTCTTGCTCTGCAGATGAACCTCAGCCGCTTCGGAGTCATGATTCTTGCCGCTCCATGGAAATGTGGAACTGAGGAAGCCATAACTTAAAAGTTCCCTTTAAGGTGATAGGATATTTATAACTATTAACAACTCTAGTGTGTGCTTGTGGGCATCATGATTTGATTTTAACCTTCAGTTAACTTCAAGAACTATAATTTAATCGTGAAACCTGACTTGAGAGAATATTATATTATCTTAATGTGAAGTGCTTTTTTTTTTAAAGAAATATCTTAATATGAAGTTGATCAATCACAGTTACAGAACTAGAGATAACATGACAAGTGCCAAATAAGAAAAATATATAACCCTAGCCTAGCTCGAGTTGCATGCAAGTCACACAACAACAACGTGTAAGAATATAATCTTTGACGCATCGAGCAATGCAGGTTTAATTACATTTCCAGTCTGTTTCTCATGAAACAAGGTATACAGCTTAAAATTAAGAAACCGTTCGATTCCTGGGGGGTAGTAACCGATTAAAAATGTAATTGGTATAATAGAGGCTCATGGTTCGATTCCGGAAGGGATCACATCCGGAAATGAAATCTTAGCAAATAACTTGAAGAATTCTTGATATGCAATCAATATGAGTCCTTTCGTTATTCCTTGATCTGAAAAATACCATATATAAACTTAAACATTGGACTTACATTATGGAGGTGGTTGTCGACCGATGAGGATAGGGATGGCCGCTTTATTAATTTAAAATGGATTTAATTAACAACAATGGAACAGTTAATCAACCTAAGACACTTACAATGTGAACTTGATCCATTTGTAACAGCTCATATTCAATTCTGGCCTTTGGTTTTGTCTAACTAATTATGTGAGAATTATTGTCCTCATTCTGTTCACAATTTTGGGTTGTTTAAAGAGAAGTCAATTTTGGAGAACATTTTTGATGATGCTCAATATTGGCGACGGACGGTTGGGATCAGGACACGTGGCGAATGACATGCCCCGTAACCCGGAAGGAATGGCCCACCGAGGCCGACCAGGCCTCCCTTGTACCCGACCTGCAATCACAAGCCAGTCCCGCTCGGGGCTCCCCGCAGATTGACCTCCACGGCCCCTCTGCTCGCCCCGAGCTGCCATAAAACCAAGACTCCTCGGCCTTCTCGCCCGTCCCCGAGCCCCCGGCTGGGGCTGGCTTCATCGGTCCCCCGACCAGCTCCACCGCTCACAGGCATAACCGCCGCTCCGCGAATCTCGCCATGCGCGGATTCTCCGCCAGCAACATCCCACGTTCCACGCCTCCGCGATCCCCATTAATGGGCGATCCACTCTCTACGCGGGCGTGACGTCGGGAGCGTAACTGCCGGCGAGATTCTCACGCCTGCTGCTGCGTGCCATCACCGCTATATAAACCCCCATCACAAAGGGGTCAAGTAAGCCATTTTGGGACTCATTTAGCCATTACGCTGCTCAGATCTAGTACTAATTTGATCGTCGGAGGGTCCTCGGTGGCGTCAAACCACCACGGGGCTTCTTTGCAGGTACTTGGCGTCCAACTCCTCCAATCACCAAACCTCCTCAAAACCCATTGAGCCCCACACACAACAGGGGATCCCTTCCAGAATCCATCGGGAGATCGATGGAAGACAACATCTGAAGGAGATCTAAAAAGCACCTCTATCAGTTGACGCCGTCTGTGGGAACGCAAACTCCACAAAAAAACAAAGTTGGCCTTCCGATCTCCGTCTACATGGCAAGCGACCATCCTGAAGATTCGGGTACCAGCCTCCCCCTCCCCCTCACCGGAGGCGCGGATGAACCCCCTCCGGCGACCATCATCCACGCCCTCGCCAGCCGAATAGATCGGCTACAGTCCCTCGTGGAGGCGCTCGTCCGTGCCCAAACGGCCGGTCCTGGGCCCCACATCGCCGCTCCTCCGCATCCTGAATGCTCTGCCCCCGTCGGCACGGCCGACCACCGGCAGGCTGCGACTCCTGACCATGGATCTTACGAACCGATACTCCCTGAGGCCCGCTGGGCGCCTCACGGCTCCACCCCGAGGTCCGCCGCCAGAGCACCACGCCTCGAACCTCCTCGCGACCCTTGCCCCCCGAGGAGATGTCGGTCACCTCGCTTGCCCACAGGCATGGCCGACACCCGCTCCCTCGACGGGGTCACGTAGAAGGGTCTCGCCACGACGGCTCGAGAGCCACCGCGCCCGGGATCTGAGGAACCTCATCGAGAGGAACTGGAGCCGTGCCCGAACGCAGGTCTCCCACAGCGGGGGCCAGGGATCACGGGGCGCCGAGTCCTTGGGGTACCACGGCTGACTCGACGCCCTTGAGAAGAAGATCGAGGGCATGCATCGGGAAGGTCACCTCTCGGCCGACAGGGCCGAGTACGCCGCCGACTCGCTCACCAAACCATTCACCGAGGAACTGCTCGATGTCCACGTCTTCTCGCGCAACAAACCCCCGAAGGTCTTGATCAGTCGAAAATAATGTATTTTTAACACGGCAATTTTCCCATCTTTTGCATACATTTAGAAGTGTTCGGTATTCATATTTCACATATTAGCAAATCAGTCGTTAAATATCAGATTTCATGTATTAGACTTTTAAACCGACACTTTAAGGGAAATTAACCACATTTCATGGCATCGCATCATTTCTGTATTTGCGCAACACTTGTCTTGAGTCTGTGCAGGAAATACGGAAGAAAAGCAAAAGAGCTGATCAAAAATACGCCAATTAAATCATTTCAGATCTGGTAGAAATTCAGATGGAGAAATACAAATCAATATATAAAATAAAGGCCCATACAACAGCCCAAGACCACTGCAGAAAACACAAGCCATGAAGACTCCAATGCGCCGCGGATCCGCGGCAGGAGCCTGCTTGTGCCGCGGATCCGCGCCTCTTCTGCCACGTCATCGCTTCATTTTTAGTGCACAATTTGTATCTCTGGGCCCACATTCCTTTCTGATATGTCAAGTTCCAGAAAGACCTAGAAGCTACTGCCAGATCAGCAAAGAAGATTAAGCAAGGCTAATCCTAATTAAGCTCCTAATTAATCCTCTTCTAGAAGCTCCCTCCTAACTAATCACATCTAGAAGCTTCTCCCCTAACTAACTTTTGGAGGGAAATTTGAATTTCTTCAACAAACTTTAGGAGGGAAACTTAGAATTTGAAATCCTAGATCTAGGGTTTAGATGTCTATAAATAGGAACCTAGACCTAGGGTTAAAGGCTAATCAATAATCAATAACCATTGGTTCATTCTACACCATCTTCTTCCACAAGTCTAGTGACAAGGCTTGTGCGAAACCCTAACCCTAATTCCACTCCAAATCCAAGATCTTGAGTACCAAATCAAGCGAGAAGCCTTCAACCTTTTAGGAGCCGAGCCGATCTTCAATCGAGCAAGTGATCCAAGCCGATCCGCGATCCACGGAGACGAGCGAAGCCAAATCGACGATCAAGTTCTTCCTCTTGTAGTTCTTGAGCGAATGTAACTAAATTGTTGATATAAATAAAAGGTGAAATTCTTTAATCTTGCTTTCTTTTAATTCTTGCATCATGATTAGATCTCAATTTGTAATTGTTGCTCTTGTTGTGATGTGTGAGTGAAACTCCGCTCGTTAAGGAGTCGAGACGATAAATAGAATGATGATGTAACAAATCTTTAAACGATTTTTAAGTCCTACGAGTTTTGTAAACCCTAGCAAGTTCAAGCATCGATGACCTAGTTTCGTTGCGATGCTTTCTTGATTGTGATCGCTCGAAATTAGGGATCTACGATCGTTTCTTGAATTTACTAGAGGCTGGAATATGAATGATATCGATAAATGAACAAGGGATAAGATGAAACCCTAGTTTCACAAGAAATCCCTAATTCTCGTCGATCATCATCGATCTAGTATCAATTCATCGAAGGATAAGAATACGTAATTGTAAGATTACATCACATCTATAGATCCAATCTACTCCTACGAGCCTCATTTCAATTCTTGAGATTTGGTTTGGAAAAATTATCAAACGATCAATTCTTGATTCTATCTTTTAATGCTTTCTTAGATCTAGTTGTTTTTCTAATTCTTGAACTTCAAATTTTAAATCATGAATTGTTTTGTTTTCTTTTCATTAAAGTTTCAACTCATCTAATTCAAAAGACGAACGATTACACTTTCCCTGTGGACGATCCACACTCACTTACAATCTACAATCCGACACCGTAGTTGATTGCGGTCAAATAATTATTGGTTGTGATTTCTTTATAATTTCATACTACACATCAAGAATATTTTCAATCAAATGGCGCCGTTGCCGGGGATAGTGCGCTAGTTGTTCGTATTTTGAAATTTGAGTTGAAAATTTTATTCCATCTAAATTTTGTGATCAAAATTTGTGCAAACACTATACGTGTGTTGTGATTTGATTGCGAGGGAATCTGGGATCATTGGAGCTTGAAAAAAAATTTTCTGAGCATTCCAGAGAGCTAAGGGGAGTAACAGAAGCATTGTCCTGAAATTTTTTTGCAGAGATCCCTTCAAGTGACCGCTATTCCGCGGAAATAGACCCTTACCTGCGGCGTTTCCGCGGCTATTTGAAGCCCTCTCTGTTCCAATTTTCCTCTGTAAGCTTCTTACCTTCTCCTCTCTCCTCTTTTTAGCTCCAATTAACATTTTGCTGCAGGTTTCTTTGCAAATAAATCGCAGCGCCGCAAAAGCAAAATAAAATTTGTGCGTGTTTTGATTCTTTTGGTTGTTTGCATATTAATACGGAAATTTAAGGGGCACGACCAAATTCAAATTAGGTGGGGATTTCATTACCCTTCCTAGGCCCCGAAAATAACAAAACTTGCATCCGCATTGACCCACATTAATTAAAAAATATCTAGAGATGACTCTAAGGACTGTCGCGCTCAATTAGGACAAGAGAATGCCGTGGGTAATTCATTGCTTATCCGAGTTTTCTTGTGGTGCCTAAGGCGAGTGTGTCTAAGGCTAGTGGTTTTTAATTAGGCCCACTACTTACGTAGTGGAGTACCTTCCCACTTACCTGGCACTTATCCGGCCACAGGGGGACAAAGAGGCAGTGGAGGATTCTATCCTGCGACTTGTCTTTTGGCAGTTAGGAGTGGTCTAGAGTTTGACCTAGGTGACCACTAGATTCTAGGGTTTTGTGTGTTGCATTTGTTGTGTTGCATCATTTTTTTTAAAAATCCGTATCTTTTTCAAAACAAACACCAATCACATTCATTCTTTCCCCTAATTATAAATTCATGCTGCCACTTGTACTAACCCTTTTTAGTGCAAGATAGGCTGGACACGGGTTTCTAGTGCCCGTTAGTCCGCGTTTCCCCGATCGACCCTAAAGTCGGTATTTCTACATTTACCCTTTCTTTACCCACCACCACACCCACTTCAATGGATCCACCTCCATCGAACTTCTTTTCCACTACCCTGCCGCCGTCCGTTGGTGCGCAGAATCCACCTCGCATTTCTCTCCAAGAGAGATGCTATCCTATACGAGGCCCACTTTCCACCTGTCTTTCCACTCCACCAGTCAATGAGGAAAATTTTCAAATAAAACCCCAATATATCAACCTTCTACCAAAATTTCACGGTCTCGAGTCTGAAGACGCATACGTGTTTATCACGAAATTTGAAAATGTATGCGCAATGATGGGTACTTTACAGGTTTCTGTGGATGCTTTCCGTCTTCGTCTTCTCCTATTTATCTTGTGCGATTTAGCCGAGAAGTGGCTATATAACACTACCGCACATTCTATTTCAAATTGGGACGAATTCGTCAAAGCATTCCTTAAGAAATTCTACCCACATCACAAAACAGCTCGAATCCGTAGCGAAATCTATCAATTCACCCAGCTTCCAAATGAAACATTTTCAAAATGTCTTGAACGTTTCAAGGATCTGTTAGTCCAATGTCCACATCACGGCATCCCGAGATGGGAACTGTGCCGAATCATTTATGAGGGCATTACTCCTTACACAAGACAGACCCTTGAATCCATGTGTCAAGGCAATTTTATGACCAAAGATGATGGGGAAGCATGGAACTTTCTAGAAAATTTCGCTGAAAAATCTTTACAGTGGGAGGGTGTGAGTCAATCATTTAGGGATGGCAATGATATTTCCATAGAAGTTAGAGCTGACATTGCAGCTATCAATAAGAAACTCGAGAATATGGAAAACAAATTTTTAGCTGCCGCCCTAAGTCAAATATCACTCTCCAAAACTGTATGTGGTTGTTGTTCTGATCCGTCTCACTTGACGGAAGAATGCCCGTTTCAAGGTCCTGAGCATACCAATGCCGCATTTCAAAGACCTAGAAACGATTCATCTTCCTCCACATATGATCAGGATTGGAGGAATAACCCAAATTTTGCTTGGAACCAATCACAATTTCAAAACACGGTTCCAACCCAAAACAATTTCCAAGGGGTCCCTCCACCACAACAGCACCCACAACTTCAATTGAGTCAGCACCCCTTCCAAGCACAAAACTTTCAAAATCCGGCCAACACTTTTGCACCGTCTAGTCCTTTGCAATTGACCGGTACAGATAACACCTCTGCACTAGCACAAACCTTGGATACTTTCATGAAACAATCCATCCAAGGGACGGCAAGTTTGCAATCTTCCATTGAGAATGTGATGAAGATCATTATCTCTCAAAATGAGAACATCAAATCGATGGAAGAACAAATTGCACAACTAAAAGCCGAGATGAGTGCACGAGAGAAAGGGAAACTTCCAGCTCAACCTTTACCTAATCCTAGCTATTCACATCATGTGGATGAGATCATGTTGAGATCTGGAAGAGTGCTTGACCATCACGTTGGGGAAGAGTTCGATGACACAGATAAATCAATCAATAGAACCCTGGCTGAGACCTTTCCTCACACACACACTTCTTTTACCCCACCATCTTCTTCCGAGCCTATTCTCCATTTCCCAAAAGGCTCGCCACTACAGCCCACCTCTTTTACCCCTCCACGGACGATCCCCACTTCTATTCTGGGATCGGTTCCACACCCACTTCTTTCTCCTATGATGGACCCAGCGCTTATTGCTAAAGCACCTTATCCTACTCTGTTAAGGGCGAACACACCGAGTCCACATATGGAGAAGATTATGAACATTTTTAAGCAAGTAAACACCAACATCCCTCTCCTAGATGCCATCCAACAAGTTCCGTCTTATGCGAAAACTCTTAAGAACTTGTGCACTAGGAAGAGGAAGAATCCAGTGCCCAAGAAGATTTTCATGGAAAAGACAATAGACACGGCTTTCCCCCAACAATTACCGAGGAAACGTAAGGATCCAGGATATCCTACTATTTCCGTTTCTATTGGGGGAAAACATATTAACCGTGCTCTACTAGACCTTGGCGCTAGTGTTAACTTGCTTCCATATTCTGTTTATGAGCAACTAGGTATTGGAGAGTTGAAGCCAACCAATTGCACTCTCCAGATGGCTGACCGATCAATCACCAAACCTAGGGGTGAACTGGAGGATGTGTTAATAAAAATCGGAGAATTTATATTCCCGGTAGATTTTATTGTAATTGATACACAACCTGTAGCGAACCCACGGAATCAAATTCCGGTGATTTTAGGTCGCCCCTTTTTTGGCCACTTCCAATGCTATTATCAACTGTCGTAACGGTTCTATGACCCTATCTTTCGGGAATAGGTCAATAGAGCTGAACATTTACAAGTTGGGAAGTGTACCCTCCGAACCTATTGCTCAGGTATGTTCTGTCGACTTAATGGATGTCGACAGCAGCGAATTTGATGATCCTCCTGATATTGATCTAGACTCTTTTCATATGTTATTGTTTGACCCAACTATGTATCATACACATACGGACTCTTCCACCGAGATGTCCGGGTCAACAAATAACACTGATTATGAACTGCTTTTAGAGTCTGAAGATCACCCCGCACTTTGTGATGACATTATTCATCGGGGTATAAATGGAACTTTTGAGGAAATCTTCGCTGATGAACTCGCATTTTTGAATGACACGGGTGTTGAGATGAATCATGTCCCAATCAATGAAATTGAACCTCCACCCCTTCTTTTGACTTGTAAAAAGAATGCGAGTAATCCATCACATTCACTGCATCGTCTCTCCAAAATGAGACGCACACACATTCTCTTCCACCACTTAACCTTTCCCCACTTCTTCCACCAACCAGAGCACTGCATTGATAAATTTTTTGAATGGTTGGTGTTAACCTTCGGTCTTTGCAAAGCTTGGCATCGACCAATGATTTTTGACCCCCACTTGTGATTTTCAAAGCTTAACATTGCATAACTCAAGTTTGGGGGGTATGTTTTTCTGGCTCCTAAAAAGAAAATCTTTACAAAATTATGAGCCAAAAATAAGTTTGGGGGAGGATCTTCACTTAAATATTTTGCCCCCACTAATAAATTCCTCCAAAGCTTACAGGTTTTTGAGATTTAACGGAAGGCAACAGTGAGGACACTGTTGAAAACAAGTTTGGGGGAGGTTTGTGCTTATTTTCGCATCATTTGCATATCACTTTGCATAAGCACAAAACATTTCTTTAAAAACCACAAAAATTTAAAAATTTTCAAAATTATAAAAATATTTTTGTACATAAATAAGATAATAAAAGTTTAGATAGTGAAAAATTACATCCATGAGATTGGAAAAATTTAAAAAAACTAAGAAAATTAGAAGTTTTCTTATACGAACTAGTAATAAGTAGTTATGAGCCGTTGTCCCAAGGGTTAGTAAGATGAAGGACGTCACTAATCTGAGGATAAAACTAAGTCTGAAAAATAGTTTCTATTCTGGAAGCCAAACATTTTGAACGTTGCTACCCTGCTATTCTCACTTACACACGTCTTAAAGCCTGAGATAGTAGAGGATACCTTGAAATGCTCTTGTCTTAAAGCCAAAAGTATGAAGGAAATAAAAAAAATGAATGAATAAAGAAAATATAATTAGTGAGAAAAATGGACACTGGTTTTGTTATCACCAAAGGCAATAAAAAATGTATAGCAAGGGTGCTTCTTCACCTAGTGCCCTAAGGCCAACTGGTCTGGGAGTCACTGCTATGCCTGAGGTGGTGCAAGACGAGGAAAATACACCAAGTAAGCAAGCACATGAGTAATCGGTCGGTTAGTACCTCAAGAAGTATTAACGGTCGCATGAAAGTGTGTGAGCAATCTCATCTAAATATTCATTAATTAAAAAGTACTGAGGCTGATGGGCAAGAGTATGATAGCTTGAATTGAATTCTCCGGGTGTAGGGATGTCTTTACACACACGTAGGGTGATATGATCGATGTTTGGAAGAAAGATAGGAATGAAAAATAAGACGATGTTTTATTGAGGGAGGACGTGATTTTTGACATCTTTTCATGACCATTAAGATAGGGCTCATGACAACCGAAAAACTAGCTTAGTTGGAAACTCTAATTTTCAAGGCTTTTCTTTTACGATTCTTTTCTTTAAATGTAATATTCATGATCTTGCTTTTATTATTGGATTTTGTGGGTGCAATCCGCTGAAAACCCTCAGGAGACAACACTCCTCCTACTAGGGACACCTAGAGGTTTAAAGGCTTGTTGCACGTGCTCAGTGCAATCGTGTTGCCTACGAAAGTGTGCTAGTTAGTTTTTTCTCTTTCTTTATTTTCTCCTTCTCTTTTTTAATAAAACATTCGCTCGAGACGATCGAAATTAAGTTTGGGGGTATTTGATCAGTCGAAAATAATGTATTTTTAACACAGCAATTTCCCCATCTTTTGCATACATTTAGAAGTGTTCGGTATTCATATTTCACATATTAGCAAATCAGTCGTTAAATATCAGATTTCATGTATTAGACTTTTAAACCGACACTTTAAGGGAAATTAACCGCATTTCATGGCATCGCATCATTTCTGTATTTGCCCAACACTTGTCTTGAGTCTGTGCAGGAAATACGGAAGAAAAGCAAAAGAGCTGATCAAAAATACGCCAATTAAATCATTTCAGATCTGGTAGAAATTCAGATGGAGAAATACAAATCAATATATAAAATAAAGGCCCATACAACAGCCCAAGACCACTGCAGAAAACACAAGCCATGAAGACTCCAATGCGCCGCGGATCCGCGGCAGGAGCCTGCTTGTGCCGCGGATCCGCGCCTCTTCTGCCACGTCATCGCTTCATTTTTAGTGCACAATTTGTATCTCTGGGCCCACATTCCTTTCTGATATGTCAAGTTCCAGAAACACCTAGAAGCTACTGCCAGATCAGCAAAGAAGATTAAGTAAGGCTAATCCTAATTAAGCTCCTAATTAATCCTCTTCTAGAAGCTCCCTCCTAACTAATCACATCTAGAAGCTTCTCCCCTAACTAACTTTTGGAGGGAAATTTGAATTTCTTCAACAAACTTTTGGAGGGAAATTTGAATTTCTTCAACAAACTTTAGGAGGGAAACTTAGAATTTGAAATCCTAGATCTAGGGTTTAGATGTCTATAAATAGGAACCTAGACCTAGGGTTAAAGGCTAATCAATAATCAATATCCATTGGTTCATTCTACACCATCTTCTTCCACAAGTCTAGTGACAAGGCTTGTGCGAAACCCTAACCCTAATTCCACTCCAAATCCAAGATCTTGAGTACCAAATCAAGCGAGAAGCCTTCAACCTTTTAGGAGCCGAGCCGATCTTCAATCGGGCAAGTGATCCAAGCCGATCCGCGATCCACGGAGACGAGCGAAGCCAAATCGACGATCAAGTTCTTCCTCTTGTAGTTCTTGAGCGAATGTAACTAAATTGTTGATATAAATAAAAGGTGAAATTCTTTAATCTTGCTTTCTTTTAATTCTTGCATCATGATTAGATCTCAATTTGTAATTGTTGCTCTTGTTGTGATGTGTGAGTGAAACTCCGCTCGTTAAGGAGTCGAGACGATAAATAGAATGATGATGTAACAAATCTTTAAACGATTTTTAAGTCCTACGAGTTTTGTAAACCCTAGCAAGTTCAAGCATCGATGACCTAGTTTCGTTGCGATGCTTTCTTGATTGTGATCGCTCGAAATTAGGGATCTACGATCGTTTCTTGAATTTACTAGAGGCTAGAATATGAATGATATCGATAAATGAACAAGGGATAAGATGAAACCCTAGTTTCACAAGAAATCCCTAATTCTCGTCGATCATCATCGATCTAGTATCAATTCATCGAAGGATAAGAATACGTAATTGTAAGATTACATCACATCTATAGATCCGATCTACTCCTACGAGCCTCATTTCGATTCTTGAGATTTGGTTTGGAAAAATCATCAAACGATCAATTCTTGATTCTATCTTTTAATGCTTTCTTAGATCTAGTTGTTTTTCTAATTCTTGAACTTCAAATTTTAAATCATGAATTGTTTTGTTTTCTTTTCATTAAAGTTTCAACTCATCTAATTCAAAAGACGAACGATTACACTTTCCCTGTGGACGATCCGCACTCACTTACAATCTACAATCCGACACCGTAGTTGATTGCGGTCAAATAATTATTGGTTGTGATTTCTTTACAATTTCATACTACACATCAAGAATATTTTCAATCAGGTCTCTCTGTTCGACGGGAAAACCGACCCCAAAGACTATTTGGACGCTTTTACCGCGGGAATGAGCTTCCAGGACCATTCCGATGCCGCCCAGTGCAGGGCCTTCCTAGCTACCCTCATCCGTTCTGGTCGGGACTGGTTCCGAGGACTCGAGCCTCGCTCAATCTCGACCTTCGACGAGCTGGCTACTCAGTTCCTCGGCCACTTTGTTGGGAACCGTTGGCAGAAGCGCACGGTCGACTACCTCTTCACAATTAAAAGTGGATACAAGGAGACGTTCAAAGCTTACATCACCCGCTTTTACAACGCCCTCCTCGAAGTTCCCGAGCACCGGGATGAGACCGTCATCACGGCGCTCAGATCTGGTTTGAGGCACAAGGAGTGGCTACGCTCCTTTACGTTGGCACAGCCTAAGACCATGGCCGAGGTCAAGGCGTGGACCGAGCGCGAGGTTCAGCTAGAGTCTGAGGTGAACGCGAACCTCCCCCGAGTAGAGCAGCCCGACAAGAAGAAGAGGGCTCGGGAGGAAAGGCCGGAGCGTCAGCAGCCCTATCACCCGAAGTTCCAGGAGTACACCCCGCTCAACGTCTCCCTCGCAGTGTTACTGGAGGAGGCCCAAGGCGAAGGGTTCTTCAAGTTCCCTCCAATCCCGCGTCAGGCCTCAAAGCGGAACCGGGGTCCTTACCGCGCCTTCCACCGGACGCTGGGCCATGCCACCGAGGATTGCAAGAAACTCCGGGATTACATCGAGGAGCTCATCCGATCGGGGCACCTCGCCACTTACTTAAGGGATAAACGGCAGGCCGACCGCGAACAGGAGCAGCGTCCACCTCCTGCTGAGCTTACCATCGGTCAGATCATGCTTGTCTCCTCAGACGACCAGTCCGGCGCCCGGGTAGCCCCGGACCCGGTGCCAAGCACAGAGACCAGCAAGCTGCCAGGAAGCTCGAGCCACGCTGATAGGGTCATCTATTAGAATGTACTTTTCTTTTGAGGCAATGTAAACTCTCCCTAGGGCCTATTGTCAATTTAATAAAGATCAGCAGAACATTGCGAAGAAAGTAGAAAAGATCTTATTTATCCAAAAAAGGAGGGTGGTATTATGGGCTCCTCAGCCGTACATGCAAAACGAAAAAAAAATATATTACAACAACGGGGGAGGGGGTGCAGAGAGCACTGCTCATGATACTCGGTGAAGATCTCCGCCAGCCGAGGCATCGCAAGGTCCAACCTCTCCCCTCGGTTCCCTCCACGCGCGTTGATCTCGAGCCTCAGCTCATAGCACTTGCGGATGAGCGCCTCCGAGCGAGCCAGCCGGTTCGCGGAGATGAGGCCGAAGCGCCTTAAAGACTGCAGCTTGCCCACGGCTTCGTCATAGAGCTGCTCGGACAGGGGGTTGTAGAGCCCCGGCGACGCCTTCCAGATGGAGTACATCAGCAGCTGCAGCAGGGAAGTGTTAGTTATATGTATGCCCTAGAAGCCATTACTATACATGAAATGTATATTCTAGTGGATGCTTGGACATATATAGGGAGGACTTTCTTGCTCGACATGATAGTATGCTATCTGGTTACTCTTTACCTTAACGTGTATACTGATTGTCTCTCTGTTACATGTTGGTAAAGCCCTTAGGATTTGTACTTGACTACCTGGACTATGATGCAGATCATACTAGTGGGAACATGGTAGTCCATAAGTACATCCTTCAAGGTCCCTAGTCGTGGGTGTATCGAGACGGGGCATCGATATACCAGAGTAGACTAGCGTATACCTTCTCGACCCATATAGATAGGCGATGGATGATCCCATATCCATTGGTGTTTGACATCGGAGATGATATACGGGTGCCCAGTGGAGACTGGGTATACTGGACGGACTCACCGAGAACTCCCGGATGGTATTATACCTCACGTCAGATGGCAGTTCTCTGGTGACACTGGTACATGTTAGTCTGTAGACCCAAGATCGTCATAGAGTCTTGTGTGATTCCCACCGTGCTTTGATTTTCACCTTACCACGTCTAAGAAGGCATGCAAATCGGTGGTTTTTGGGTACAGTCCCGAGTCACATGGAGGCAATGAGCAATATGAGGGGTTTCGTCTCTCCCGGTATTGGGGGTTGATGTTGCGCTGTGCTCGATTGGCCATAACAGGGAAGTCCCTGGCCAGGGCTGGTTAGAGATTTACTGGTAAGTGTTACCAGTAGTTTCTCGACCCGTTATGGGCCTCATATCGGCATGACTTATCGGTTATTGGGGTCTGACGTTTACCACCCCTAGACTTGATATGCGACATATCAGACGAGGAGACCGGACTGTACGGTAGTGTCACTGTCAGGCTTTTGCAGGAGTTGGAGCGGGCTTGCTTGCCGATCTTCTGATCGCTCAATACCCGGGTAGCCGTTACGTCCAGCTAGTACCGCTGACGGCTTGTGGGTGCTTGATGTGATCATCACCTACTGCCGGCGTATTGACGAGTCTTTAGAGTCCTACATAGAGGTTTTACTGGTTCAGGCAAAACGAAATAGGAGCGCATATGTGATATGTGCGGGACCGAGAATAATGCGTGTATGTGATACCGTATTCTATTCTCGCGATGTTTGTATCGATCGGTTATATGCGATATAACCAGGTTATCGAATCAAGGGTAGATTCGATAAGTCGATACATTGGATGTTAGTCGGTTATATGTGATATAACCGGATTATTAAGTCAAGTGTTGATTTAATAATTTAGTGTATAATTGTATATGTAATATACTAATTTATATTAACTAACATTGGTTCACTTAAGCATTTGTTTTTCTCACTTGTGCACAACTTAATATATATGTGATATATATTAAATTACGTTTTGTTTGTATCATGGTTGTTGATACACACTACATGGGTGTATGAGACATACACCATGCTAATTATGATGTTGGGTTTAGTATTTTAAAGTAATTACAAAACTAGTGGATTATTGGAAAAAGGCATGAAGCTTATGGAAGCTTGTGGATGCTTTGACCAAGTCCATTAAGTTTGTTTTACTTTAGATATTTGTTAACCTAACCAATCTAATTAGCTATGGTAATGTCTCTACATGAGTTAGCATATGATACAAACTCACCCATGGTTCACTCTCTCTCTTGATTAGTTTTTCATTCTCATTTTTCTTGAGCTCATCTTCTTCCTCTTTCAAAAAAGCTTGCTAGGGTTTGATGAAGAGAGGGAAATATTATGGGGAAAACAAAACTAAAGAGAGCCCACTTCCTATTTCACCATCCTCTACTAGATTAGCACTTTAGTATAGGGTGTTTGTTTCACTTTGGTGAAGTGGTAGCTTGAGTTCGTATTCCCTCGACGTAGATCATTTTCGGCCTCGAAGACTTCAAGCAAAACCGTTGCCCTCTTCTCATGGAGCCGTCCAAGAGTCCGGGAGTTTGATGATCGCAGCGAAGGGACTACTACAAGGAGCTTATGAAGTGAAGGACCGATCTACAAAGGTTGTATTTCGATTTCACTTTGATAGTAAATGGTTTCCTATATGTTTTCCGTATTGTATTCTAGTTAACGATCTTGTTTAGAGTTCCTTTTAACGGCATTTTTTTTAAAATGGCATAGACGATGCCTCTCGAAACCTCGCTGCCGTCGAGAGGAATCCTACAGGAAGAACGTCGGGGGAGCAACCGACCGAAGTGGTCCTCGATGCTCCTGTACACCAACCGCACCGTGTCCTCGGTACAGTACTGGTCATACAGGTACACATCTTCGAAATTGATGATGTCGGGGATGGTAAATGGGAAGTCCTGCATTCTCAACGCTCTGTTTGTAAGGGAGGGAAGATCTAGTGCCCCTTCAGCCTTATATAGCCCGCTGCGCCCCAGAGGAACTCAACGGTCACCCACTCTCGTCCAAGGAGTTGCTGCCACGCGGCGATCACTAAGCCTCCTCCGACAGAACCGAAGCGACGCGGCCCTGGCGCTTCACTTCCCCCCGCATTCAATACGCATGCTAACCGTTCTAGTTCCCCAGGTGTATGGTCGGGCGAAACCTCTTGAAGATTCGACCGAGCAGCTGCCCTGCTCGGTTATCCCTGGCGGGTAGCTTCCCTACCGCAACGCCAGGGACCAAAGCCCTCACCAAGAGGTGACCTAGTAGCTGCCAGCAGTCGCCCTGCTCGGTTAACCCTGGCGGGTAGCTTCCCTACCGCAACGCCAAGGATCAGAACCCTCGTCAAGAGGCAAGCCAGCAGCAGCCCTACTCGTTCACCCCTGGCGGGTAGCTTCCCTGCCGCAACGCTAGGGACCAAAGCCCTCACCAAGAGGCAACCGAGCAGCTGCCCTGCTCGGTCATCCCTGGCGGGTAGCTCCCCTACCACAACGCCGGGGATCACAAAGTCCTCCCAGAGGCAGTCGGGCACAACCATCGCTCGGTTATCCCTGGCGGGTAGCCCCCTTACCTCAACGCCAAGGATCAGAAAGCCCTCTCAGAGGTAGTCGAGCTCGAGGATCCCTCGCTCGGCTATCCTTCAGGACAAAAGCCCTCGCCAAGAGGCACCGGGCAGTAACCCTGCCCGGCCAAGGGTCATTGGCAGGCTTCTACAGCCCCTCCCGCGCCAAGGACCAAAGTCCTCCCAGAGGCAGTCGAGTCCTTACTCGGCTATCCCCGACTGGTAGCTTCCTACCACAACCAACAGGGATCAAAGTCCTCGCCAAGAGGCACTGGGCGGTTACCCTGCTCGGTCCCCGTCCTGAAGGATCAAAAAGCCCTCGCAAGAAGCAACCGGGCAGCTACCCTGCTCGGCCCAAATAAGGCGGGCAGCCTTCCACCCACCACGCACGGACGGCCCGAGCTGCCAACCAAGGTCATCAGGTCTATCCAAGTCTTGAGCGATCTCCTCTCGAATTCGAGGCCCAACAGCACAAGGAGAAAATTTTTACAAGTGTTCATCGCGAACAAAAGACAAAAGCGCAAATCAAGGAAACCAAAGAAAGAAAAAAATTTATCACTAAAAAGCGGTCTGTACAGAGGGTATTCTTAGCTCCTTAGCCTGACAAAATGCCTGGAGGCTTACAAAGATCTAGACGCAGCAAAATAAAAAAAAAAGAGGATAAAGACGGGGCTTTAGGCCTCGGGGCCAGGAACGACCTTAGGACCCTCGACATCCACCATGAGGCGAGCTGGGTCCTCGGCGACTTCCTCGTCATTAATCTCCTGCCCCTGCCCACTGGTGTCCGCGAGGGGGTACAAGGCCCGGAGCTCTTCATCGGCGAACCCCGGCACCCGGACCTTAACAGCGTCGAGGGCCTCGTGCCAGATGAGTGTCGTGGCGACGGCCAAGTCATCATAGAAGTCTTTCGACTTCTTGTAGCCCTCTACCGTCTTCGCCGCCGAGAGGTCGGCCAACTCGGCCGCCCTCAGGTCAGATGACTTCGCCCACTCGGCCGCCGCCCCGAGCTCCTTCCGGAGGGATTTTACTGTCTTCTTCAGATTGCCGGCCAGCACCTGAGCGTCCTCACGCTTGGCCTCAGCGACCGCGGCGGCCTCGCGGTGCTGGGCAACCTCCCTCTTCCCGGCCTCCACCTCACCCTCCAGAGCGACGACCCTCGCCTTCATCGCCTCCAGCTCCCGCTTGGAGCTCTCTTCCAAGGAGGCAAGCCGGCCCGCGGCTTTCATCGCCGGGGCAACCATCTCGGCCTCCATGCGCAAGGCGAGGGCGACGTGCTGAAGGACCTAAAAGGCAGAAGAGAGATCAGGAAGATGAGAGAAGCACCGAACCTCAAAGAATAATAATGATGAAAGACAAGCGCTTACCTGCACGGACTCCTGGGCGATGGACGCCAGCTGAGCCCTGAAGGTCCCCCCGGGGATTCTACCCCCGGCTGACGCCTCTATCTCATGCAGCAGGATATCCGCGACGGATAGCCCCGAAGGCACGGCGAACTGGAGACCGCCTTCCTCCACCGTGATCGGCGAAGACGGTCCCCGAGCAGACCTCCTCTTGAGCGGCCTTGTGGGAGAGCCGGTCTCCTCCTCCGAGGCCGGGTCCTCCAGAATTCGAGCCCGCCTCCGACCCGACGCTTTGCTGGGCCCCGGGGCGAGATCCGCCTCTGAGCGCTCGCGGGGCGCTACCACCGGGGGAGAAGGAGCCGGGGCGGGCTGTCAACGGGAAGAGCCGGCACCCCCAACCTTCGCGACCGGCCTCGGCTGGCGCATGTACTTTCTGAGCGAGTCCAAATCCATGGGTCCTGCACAAAACCGAGTGCAAAGGAGTTAGCGACACAGGCAATATACAAGCAAAAAAAAGCAAACTTAAATTTACCGACGAACTCAACGGGGCTGAGTCTGGCCCAACTCAGAACCCTCTCAGACAACAGCACGTCGTAGCGGGGGATGGGCTCCCACGACGCCACTCTCACCGCGGCGGGGTCACTGGACTGGTTCCCCGGCAAGTGCTTCTCCCTCGACCACTCTGTAGGCACGGGCCAGTCCTCGCCCTCGGGAAGGGAAACGAAGAAGAACTTCTTCTTCCAGTCGTGAATGGAAGAAGGCAAGGTCACAACCCCCGTCCCGGCGGGGCCCCCTGGTCGCTTTCTGAAAGAGAGATAAACCCACCTTGGGTCGCCCGCTCGACCACCGGGGTGATTTTTGAAGACGAGGGAAGAATCAAGGAGGGAAAGGCTGAAGGGGATCGCCTGTAACTTCAGGCGAACCAGGAACCCGAGGAGAATCCTCAACGAGTTCGGCATCAACTGACCGGGGGATAACCCGAAGAGGTTCAACGCTTCAACGACCTCAAGAGAGAAGGGCAGACGCATTCCACCCCAAAATGCTTCCAAATACAGGACGATCACCCTGCCCCGTACTTGGTCTGCCCTCTCTCCCTTCTTGGCCAGGCGGAGCGTATAGCGCGAGGGGATGTGGAAGCGAGCCCGCGCGTTGACGAGCTCGTCCTCGTGCCTTATCCAACATAAGGCACTGGGGGCGGCATCTAACGCCTCCTCCCTGGGGGCTGCCCCCGCCACATGATCCCGGGAAAGGGGGCCAACCCCTGCCCCCCGGGAGGACTTAGACTCACCTAAAGGGTTTCTAGAACCTACATCAACGACATCTACTGACTCAAAAAGAGAAGATATCTAATCTTGAGAAGGATGATCCTCAGGAAACGAAAGTGGAAGGAAGGAGATAAGCGCTGAGCAACCGAGGCCTAAAAACGAGAAATATGAAGGAGTAGGGGCCCCGAAATGGGCCCCACCCCTATTTACCGTCACAAGCGACCTCATCCAACGGTGCCCTTCATCTCCTGCCAAGACGCCTCCTCGCGTCCAACGGCTCCGATTGCTCCACTTTTCGTCCCCGCACTGGACCGCGTCCTTTCAGACGTCGCAGGTCTGCACACGTCGTGTCATCCAACTGACGCTTGACACATGGGCCATCACTTCAAAGCGACACGAACCGGCGCACCCTCCTTAAATGCGGAGATCTCGTCCTGATTCGCTGGCAGAAAAGACAGCTCGCGGCCCGGGGACGCGGTCCGACGAAACCATTAGGAGGGAGCTCACCCCGGGCGGCCCGGCGGTCCACTCCTGACCCGATCTACTGGCTGGTCGGGACAAGAGTTGGGGGCTGATGATGATGCTCAATATTGGCGACGCTTTGGATCAGGACACGTGGCGGTAACCCGGAAGGAAGGGCCCACCGAGGCCGACCAGGCCTCCCCTGTATCCAACCTGCAATCACAAGCTAGCCCCCCTCGGGGCTCCCCGCAGATTGACCTCTACGGCCCCTCTGCTCGCCCCGAGCTGCCACAAGACCAAGACTCTTCGGCCTTCTCGCCCGTCCCCGAGCCCCGGGCCGGGCTGTCTTCCTCGGTCCCCCGACCAGCTCCACCGTTCACAGGCATAACCGCAGCTCCGCGAATCTCGCCATGCACGGATTCTCCGCCAGCAACATCCCACGTTCCATGGCTCCGCGATCCCCATTAATAGGCGATCCGCTCTCTACGCAGGCGTGACGTCGGGAGCGTAACTGCCGGCGAGATTCTCGCACCTGCTGCTGCGTGCCATCACCGCTATATAAACCCCCATCACAGAGGGGTCAAGTAAGCCATTTTGGGACTCATTTAGCCATTACGCTGCTCGGATCTAGTACTAACTTGATCGTCGGAGGGTCCTCGGTGGCGTCAAACCACCCCGGGACTTCTTTGCAGGTACTTGGCGTCCAACTCCTCAAATCACCAAACCTCCTCAAAACCCATTGAGACCCACACACAATAGAGGGATCCTCTCCAGAATCCATCGGGAGATCGACGGAAGACAACATCTGAAGGAGATCTGAAAAGCAGCTCCATCAATTTTAAAACAACTTGTTAGCTCAAATCAATAGCAGTTTTTCAAAAGGATAAATAAAAATATAGGATATATAATGTCTCGTTTGTCCCCTGTGTTGGACTTTAATCTAAAGACCTCATTCAAGGAAGGAATAATGAATCATAATGAAAACAACGTGATATCGGAACGAGGGTTGCGATAACTCAAGTGGCAATTCTATACTGGTTGTTGCAGTCTAAATTGTTTAAAGAAGGCAATAATCTTTGTACGGTGTGAAGTTAACGAGCTGCGATGAATTTTCTGAGAAGGATATAACGCATTTCTTAAAGTTGCTCACACCAAGATTCCTGGACTTCAAAGAACCATAGATCAACTAGTTAATAGTTACCTGAGTTAACCTGTCTCTATGATTATAAACACCAGTGTCTTGCACGTGCGATGCACGTGTGTATTGGAAGAACGGTTTGATGTGGAAATCTTCATTATCTTAACCAAAGTTCCCTGAAAAACTTTTAGAATCTTCTTAATACTTTTGTCTATAATTCTAACATATGTCCATGTATTTCGCTGGGCATGCTACTTGTCGCAGTCGTTTTGTACTTGTAGCAAGACGAGCTTAGGTCGCTTTAGCTTGTAGCAAGACAGAACTATGTCTTGGCAAATAGCTTGAAGTATGTATTCTTGATACGCAATCAATATAAGACCTAGTTCGATTCCCGAGGGGTCACAACCATTTAAAAATGCAATCAATATAAGTCTTATCATTATCCCTTGTCGCGGTTCAATTCCTGTTGGCATCCAAAAATAGAGGTCGGCGGTTTGATCCTGGACGGGACCACATCGGGGAAAAAGGTCTCTGTATTCTTATATACAGTTATAAGTATTTTAGTGTTGCGCTCAGACATTTGACTTGTTTCTATATGTTCACATTACCCTCTATATTCTTATATACAAGTATAATCGTGAGATCTTGTTAATATTAATATTTTTGTCCGTCACTAACTGTTTACCTCGATGCACAAATGTTGTCTTGTGAACATTTTACTTTATTTCAATTTATTCTATTCAGTAGGATGTCTTGCCCTCATTTTTACTTCAAGAATTTTTATTTTATTTTTTTGGAGGCAATCGCTTATGTAACGCTAATATGAACACTGCAGATAAGTTTTCCTATAACTATACGGATGGGGACGGCTGCTTTATTAATTAAAAGGATTTAACAACAATGGAACAGTTGATCAACCTAATACACTCACAATGTGAATTTGATCCAATTGTAACAACTCTTGTTCAATTTGATTTTTGTTTATCTAAATATATTAGAAGGCATTGTCCTCATCCTGTTCACAATTTCGCGCGTCCTGCACGAGGATTTATTTTTTTATTTGTTTAGAGAGAAGTCAATTTTGGAAGAACTTAAAGAGAAAAATAACATATTAGTTTTTTTAATATAATCTTAAAAGGGATTGAATGTAAAAATATTTACTGTTCTCAGCGATCTATCCAAAATTTTAAAAATATTTTCTTTTACAGGATTAGACTTTTAATTTGTCGCCTCGGTTGGACTTCAATCTAATGACCTCATTCATGTAAGGAACACAGAATCATAAAGATAACAACGTGAAATCGGAATGAGGTTGTGATAACTCAAGCTGCAACTCTATACTAATTTTTTCTTCTGATAAATCTATACTCGTTGTTGCAGTCTAAATTGTTTAAAGAACGAGATAATCTTTGTACGGTTCGGAGATTTTGCTGTCCTGCCTAGTTTAGATTTGTTAATGAGTGTTAATTAAAGGTGGTCAAGACTCTTGTTAATTTGTTAATCAGGGGTTAATGTTCTTTATGAATTTTCTCTACAGGCGCAAAGCGTTTTTGAAAGTGTCTCACACCAAGAACCTTGGACTCCATAGATTAGAGTGTTTTTTTATGTTGCGATCTAATCGTTTTTATATCAATAACTTGCTCCATAATTTGTCACAAGTAGATCCATTCATCCATAGATAAGTTTCTAGCATTTGACCGTGTACACTCGATCATGCTATTATAAACAACCTTGTATCTTTCGCGAAGTGGTTAGCAATACAGATCATGTAAAGCTAACCATAAAATTAAGAATTATACGATCATGTTCAGTGCTGACTTTAGCATGTAACATATAGTGACATGAGCCATGCTCAATGCCCCTAAAATTTGGGCACAGGAGAATAGCCTTAATCAACTCTAGTCGATCGCGTAAATGGTCGAGCAATAAAAGAAATAGAACTTTTGAAAGGGTTAAATGAATCGCAAAGTTATATACGGAGGAAAACGTGCCGAAGTATATGCTTCTAAAAGTGAGAGGCATAATCATAAATGTTGTTTATTAGCTTAAGTCAGCATCAAGCAATTGTTAAGGGGTCGGCTGTCGAATCTCGTCTTTGGTTCATACGAAGAAAGCAGGAAATTAATTAGTGGTGGTGGTTTAGAATGGATTGATAGTTAATTGTGTTGATTAATAAACAACTGAACAACAGTCATAACTTTATTTATTTATTTATTTTATAATACAAGATCGGGCTTCTAATTTGTCCCGTGTGTTGGACTTTAATCTCAGGACTCATTCAAGCGAGGTATCCTGATCACATTGAAAAATATGTGAATCTGGAATGAGACGGCGATAAACTCAAGTGGCAATTCTATATTTTTTTGCGGAGCAAGGAATGAGACGGTTTATGTATCCATAATGTTCGATATTTTCGTGTGTCCTGTATCCAGGAATGTATTGGCAGCAGAAAGCATATATCGATCCAGTCGCAAGTAAAACTTAGTCTAATGTTTTAGCTTCCCTATTGATCCTATAAAAGCCTCAACAAGATTCTGCTTTTTGCTCAACACAACAACAAATTTCCAATATCCTGTTAAAACCGGAATACGCAGGCGAGTAATCATATTCGTGATGCGAGAGATTAATCAAGAATAAATAATATGGTTTCCCTGTTACTTAACTGAGGGTCAAAGCTTCTTATAAATTTTCCGAATAGGTAAATTGTTTTTCTCAGCTATCAGCCAACATACCATATCTTGGACTCCATCGAATTATAGACGGATTTTATATATTGAATAACCAATGTAAACAATCACTAATTTGAATAACATTATACATGACTTCTCCACGCATCGTTGTTCAAATAAATATGTAAAGAATAAAAAATATATATAAGTACAGAATTAACCAAGATGAAGTAGAAATGAAAATAAACAAAGGCATATTGTGCAGCTAACAACAGTAAGCCCCGCGGTTCCGACCACCATCTCTGCAACATCCAAAGAATCGGCTACACGTTTTTGATTTCTTTTCTTGATCACATCACTGTCATTATACCCTGAATATTGATAATTCCAGCCCTCGTCATTTCTCCCAAGCCTGCACCTTTCCAACCTCTTCTCGGTCCTCAACATCTCAATCCTCTCTTTCAAAACTCCCATGTTTGCGTCCACGATACCAACCGACGACTTCTCTGCATATAACAAAAACCAAAAACAAATTAGATTTTTCATTGAACATAAGCATAATTGTTATTGCAGAAATTATGGGTTTTGAAGCCTGCATACCTTCGTCGGCGCCGGAGGTACGAGCTCTTATTCGAAGCGAAGTCCGAAGATTTCGGGTCGGAATCAATCTGGGCATCCCACAGAGAGAAGATAGAGAAGAAGCCATGGCCTTTCTATTAATTTTTTGGCTTAAGGAGATGAAATACTACTCTTGTTGGATATCTCTCACTATTAGTTAGTTGGAGATATCAGAGGAAAACTAACTATATATAGGTTGCTAGGATTAGGTCCAAGGCTTATTTGGACCAAGTCTTGTGTACATGTGAAACTTGTATTGATTCATCTGTGTGTGTTTTTTTACTTTAAAAAGTAATGGTGTTCGATTCATACTAGAAACTTATATTAATTTATCTTGGTGTTGTACTTGTTTACATGTACAACTTATTTCGATTTATATGAGTTTTTTATACTTAAAAACTACCAGCCCTTGAGGATTTGGTAATATGGAGGTTGTCTTTTTGTTGGGTAGGGTCTTAGGGTTGCATCTAGATACGAAGAAATTATTCGGTGTGCCGGATGTAATATATCAAAACAGGGGGTGAGAGAGAGGGAAGAGCTGCAGACAGTCTTGGGCAACCTGTGGGACCCACGATTCTTTCTTGCTCGGATGTATACGGCCGGCATATGGAATAATTTTTTCCTAAATACGAAGATGATTTTTCGAATCTGGTCGGATATGAATACGTATAAGGTTTTTGGAAAATTATTTGGATATAAATATAGATATCCGGATATATTAATTCTGATTAGGATATATATATATATATATATATATATATATATATATATATATATATATATATATGAATTCGGATTAGGATACATATATACGCAGACAAATGTTATGCATTCAAAAAAATATCTTGAATATTACTGCAACATGTTTGTTTTAAGATATGAAAAATTGGCTAATAATATTTATAATATATTTCTTAACATATTTATTTATTTATATAATACAATTGTAAGCATATTTGTTGTTATGAAATATTTTTGATAGTCATATTGAATAAGTATTCAGTGATATACGTACACAATCCTGCTCCACGTCAATATTTGTTTTATCTTAAAGAGTAAACGGGGCACGCAGGGACCCTGCAGGTCCAAATTGCAGTGGCTTCTCACATGAGCCGGTGGGGCCCGTTGGCTATTTTACAGTTAGACCCCTGGACCTGTTGGATATAATGCCCTCAGAGTCAATTATTGGATCACAGGCACGTGATTGCAATGATTGAGGGAGGACCTATGCCGGTAGAACAGTCTTACTCGAGATGATAGTATGCTATCTGGTTTATCTTTATTATCGTGTACTGCTTTAGGTGACCTTACAGGTCACTATAGCGCGTTGATAGAGCCCTTAGGATTCTTGCTTGACGGCCAGCAGTATGATGGCGATCATATATGTGGGAGCTGGAGTCTATAAGCACATCCTTAAAAGGTCCCTAGTCGTGGGAGTTTTTGAGACGGGGCATCGATACTTCAGAGTAGACTAGTGTATACAGTCGAGACCCCGACGAGAGGCGGTGGCCGGTCTCACAAGCCACTGGTGTCAGTTGGTTCACCTAAGATGTATACAGGTGCTCATTGGGTTATGAGTACACCGGACAAGACTCGTCGGAAACATGCTAGTTGGTCTTATACTTGACGTCAGATAGCAGTTCCCTGATGACATGTGTACAGGTTGGTTCATCGACCTGAGATCGTCATTTGTCTCGTGTGAGTTCCCACTGTACTTTGATTACTACCCTACCACGGCTCAAAGAGGTCGTGCAAACAGGTTTTAGTTGGGTACAGTCCCGAGCCACATGGAGGCAGTGAGCGGATCTGCAGGGGTTCGTCTCTCCCGGTATTGGGGGTGAGGTCGCGCTGTGTTTAGGAGAGCCATTACACAAAGCCCTCGGTCGAGGCAGAAGATTTACTGGTAGGTATTCCAGTAGTATCTCAGGGTGTTCTGGGCTACACTCCGACACGACTTGTACCGCTTTTGGGGGTCTGATTTTTACCAACCCCTTAGGCCCGCCATGCGATACTCATAGACGAACGGACCGGACTGTACGGATATTATCACTGACAGGCTCAGTAGGGTGTCAAGATAAGTTCGCTCATCGATCTCCCTTATGGTCAATACCTGGTGGCCCATTACGTACAGCTAGTACTACTGACGTGCTAGTGGTTAAATCCACAGCCAAAAGTATTGACGAGTCTTTAGAGTCCCCCACATACAGTTTCTCAAGTTTCGGGAGAAACGTTGTAGAGGCCGTATGATATATGTCAGGGTTCGATCTTATACGTACGGTATTGCACGGATCATGATCGGACGGATCATGATCGGACGGATCATACTAGTGGGCTTTGGTTTAAGCCGGATCCTAGTATTAGATTTGTTGGATTACTTTAGTCTCATCGCATTCGCATTCAGTCGGAATGCGGATGCAGGTATGTATATACAGGTGAGGGGTATCCTTGTGATCCGTCACGAGTTTACTTATTAGCTAGAAATCATCATTTAGAGCATTAATGGTGACACATGCACAAGTGATGACTCATGGTCTCTTTTCTTGTGTATGTGTCACATTATGAGATTGATTTGAGTCATGAAATGAGAAGGGGAGAGAGAGGGGCTGCCTTGAATAGGTGAGCTCTCATTTTATTCTCACTACACTCTCTCATTTCATAACACTTATCACAAAAGAAAAGAAAGAGAGAAACTTCTTCTTCTTCCTCTTTCTTCTCTAGCTCCTAACTTCCATCAATGGCTTCATCTCTAACCTCCATCCATCTCATGGATGCAAGAGACAAAGTGATCACAAACATTCTCTACATCATCTTGGACGTGTCGGCTAGCACACTTCACGCCCGAGTTGCTTCGGATGAAACAGGAGCCCGTAAAAAGAATCGGTGATGTGGTGCCCTTTCCGACGAGGAGATCGAGACCGGAGATTCCGCGAGGAGATCGGGATGGTGGCCGAAGACCAAAGGACACGGATCGATCGGTATAACTTTCTATCCCTTCTCTTGTTAGCTAGCATTAGGTTAATGGTCCGATCCAGGGTTTTAAGCATACGATAGCGCCGGTTTTCAAGTTAAGAAAATTTTTCATTTCCGCATTTTGGCCTCGGAAAGACGGCCGGGACGCTACCGTAGTCTTACATGGTATTAGTGCCACGCCATTAACCTAGTCTAGCTTGCTCTAACGTGTTTAGAACTTCGATCGGACGAATTTTCAAAAAACCGCATTTTCAAATCACAGTTTCTGTCGAAATTTTTCTGTGGTCAAAAAAATTATTTGGTGTATTGCAGAAAATCAGGCAGGGTTTTTTATGAAAACTGAGAAAATTTGGTGTGCTGATTTTACTGTAGCGCGGCGGATCCACGGTCGTACTGTAGCCACAGTGCACCAAATTTCTTCAGTAGGTTTCTGACTTGGAAATGGGGTTTCTCGTAATTTTTGTTTGGGCCCAGATTTATCTGAGTACTGGGTATTGTGCTTGGGGCCTACTTCGAGAAATTTAGTCAATCAAAAATTTTAAACATGTTAGTTCACAGTATTTACATTATATCTGCGACTGTGAATGTCATTTGGTCGGTAAATCCTGTCTAACTGCTATAGCCCTTTTAGACGGATTTGCGAACGTGACATTCACGTTGATGTTCTGTGTTGTGCTGTGATGTTGCGGATTTGTCGTGGTGGATAGCCTGGATGCAATTGTAGTACAGTTTGGTTGTATATGTACATTTGATATTGTGGGGCGAGCGTCCGACATGTGGACTGCCGTTACTGCCTGTTTGTATATTATTCTTTTGGAGCACGACCGGGCTGAGGTCGATGTACCCGTTGTATGTTTTACTTTCTGTACTAGGATTATCCCGCGGAGGGGCGCATGGATAGCCGGGTTCTAGAGGGCAACGGACCCGCATCTCATGGCTTTGAGACGGAGGGGGCTTCACTCTAGAATTGGCGGGCTATTCGCCGCACTCTTAGGGGGTACAGGTTGACCCAAGGAGGGGTGCTCAACTTACCGGATTCCGTGAAGTGCTGGGTGGTCCATTCACGTTGTTGAAGGGGCTGCCTCGCTTCAGGTTTTGGCGGGTAACTTGCCGCGCCCGTAGGGGTTTAGGATTTCATTGCACGGGCTATCCACATGACCAGGGGAACGTCGGGTTTCAGCAGCGGCTCTGTGAAACCCGGGGCTTCCATATTATCTGTATTGTTCTGTGATGCTTATTACTCTCTATGATGTTGCATTTTATCACGCCTTGAGCGATTATTATATATTGATATATATACTAGTAGATGTTGTATATGTTTTACACCCGCGCTAGTCCAGTCTCCGCTCTGTCGTTAGTTAAGTAACCTAACGGGTGATGACGGGACCCAGTGGCGAATGCGGATGGCATATACGTACATCATATTTTTGTTCTTTTGTGGTGTGATCAATTGATGGGACTGCGTTGATTCGGATCAATGCAAGCTAAACAAACCTATTCTGGTGTTGTTGGAACAATTTTTCAAAATGCTGTTATTGCAAGGACGTTCTCTTTTGTTTTGCACAGTGGTATTCGATTATGAATATTCAGCACCTCAGTCGACGAGGCAAGGGCCGAGATCCCTTCATCGGGAGTGACCCCTTGGACAGAAGTTTGCGTCAGGGCAATAACTTCACTATAGTCGATTACTTTTTGCTTTGCATCGTGGTATTCAGTTGGAATATCCTGCACCTCATTCTACGGGAAAAGAGCCGAGATCCCTTCACCGGGAGTAACCTCTTTAGCAAAGGTTTTCGCCACTATATTTTTATAAAAAGCTATGTTGTTCCTTCAACGATATCAAGTTCATTACGTTAAAGGTATTTCGCCAAAAACCAGTCGTAGCCCTCCGTCATTTTAGATTGGTATTGCTTAGTATTCGTGCTACGTGTGTCGTGCTCAGCCGAGGCGTAGTGTGCGGTAGCTCTGTAATGCTTTTCTGTCTCATGGATATGTGATTGGTTAGGACAGTCGTACAGTCATTTTGGCTCAGTCAAGGACTCGTGCGGGTGGGTCTAATGCAATCAAGACAATGACGGGTTGAACTTGACTAAGATCCTTTGATATGTTGGCTCAGTCAAGGTCACTTCGGTCCTAGGGGTAAAAATCACATCGGGAGTTTCTAAAGAAACTGAAACTTGCCAGGCATGCGCATACCTTCTGGAGTGTGGTGACGTGAGTGGATTCCGTCACGTTATCATGCGACGATAGTTGGATCCCGATTCCCACTGATGAGTTGGTTTACTCCTCGGGTGATCCCGACTAATTCTTCTTTCAGGTTTGGAGGAGAGTTTGACATTACAGTGGGAGGTTTCCTGATTAGATAAAGTGATAACCATTCTGATCTAGGTTAGAGTGCACGCTGAGTGTTTCTTTTCTCTCTCTCTTTGGCAGCGACCATGGCCCGATCCTTGACTATGACTCAGTGACCAAGTTAACCGAACCTTCTTAAAACATTGGTTTTTGGATTGTCAGAGTTGCATACCTCATCGTCACTCCTACTTTTACCCTTTTCTCCAGAACACCCCGTATTACTACGAACATCCACTTCCATTGGATAAAACCATCGTATGGTTATATACGAACTTGAAGGAACTTGTTCCAGATTCGATGATGGTTTCCGATTCTGGAGAAAACGAATAGGACTATTCAGTTGTCTTTTCCTTTTACCTTCTCTCAGGTTGCGAGTGCTCCTTGGATTTGGGGATAGTACACCTGTTACGCTTATTGGATAGTCTTCTTCCAAACCTTAGGCTGGTGCCGAACGGTAAGGAATGAAGAAAACCATTTAGCCTAAAAGGTGTGCAGAAGGTATTAAGTAAAGACAAATAAAGGGATTAGTAAGAGGGCAAAATAAATTGCGACTGCTGTTCACGACCAAACCAAGTATTTCTTCGGCAATCCCACATCACCTTTGTATTTCTCCAGAACACTCCGTATCACTACGAAGATCCACAGTTATTTGGATACTCCATCGTATGGTTATATACGAACTCGAAGGAACTTGTTCCAGTTCGGAGATGGATTCTGGTTCAGGAGTAATAGGAATAAGGTTTATTCAGTTGTCTTTTATCTTTACCTTCTCTCGGGTTGCGAGTGCTCCTAGAATTAGGAGAGTACACCCATTATGCTTATTGGATAGTCTTCTTCCAAACCATAGGCTGGTGTCGAACGGTAGGAAAGGAAGAAAACCATTTGGCCTAAAGGGGTGTACAGAAGGTAATGACTAAAGACATATAAAGGGATTTGGAGAGATGGCAAAGAAATATACGGTTACAGTTGTGAATCTGATAATGGAAGAGGCATTACTAGAAATACCCGGATACCCCTTCGAAACATTTATATGTTTCAGTTTCACTGTGTACTTTTAAAAGAAAAACTGATTTCCCAATTAGTCCTTGCTCCAGGGTATGTATTTACCAGGTATGATTCTCACATCTGTATGGTTTTACAGATGATGAGTGGGAGTAAGTTATTGGGAATTAGGTGATCATCCTCATTATATCGGAATTCGTTGTAATTGGTGATATTTGAGGAAATCGCTTGGGTTGTTTGCCGGACGACAAATATTTGGTTTTGAATATCCGTTGTTATGCACCAATTTCAAATTGATATATCTGTACGTTCATTTTTATGAAGTGAGATATAACTTTTTGGAATTATGTCTATGACATTTACCTATATCAGTGGATGGTTAGGTAAGGAGCATTAAACAGCGGTGTAATTCTTCTTAACCATATGTACAGTTTTCAACCTACGACACACAGGGAATGAATTATTAGACTCAGGGGAATTATACAGAGTATTGTATGTTGTCCAGTATCCATGAGGACAGAGAGATTGGTACTCGTACTATATTCTGTTTACTTATGACTTCTCTAGTTCTTAGACATGCGTTTCGTAGAAATGCAAGGTCTAAATTTTGAGAAGTTATAGGTATAAGAATAAAGTAGAGAACCAGGCGTTGCAAGTATCAGGATTCTTCAAGATGATCGAAGATGTAGATACTTGTGTATGGTATTCAGTTGATAGTAATGATTATGAGAAACTTGTTTCTCTTTCAGATTACTCATATCTGGATGTACTCCTAAGTTGAGTAATGCTGATCGGCCTCTCTCCATTTAGTTGACATGCGCTGGAGACAGCTGCATGATTTGAATCTGGTTCCAATTAAATCAGTACCTCTGTTTCTATATTGGATATAGAACGGTTCGTATCTTAACGATGTTAAGGTACGGGGAGTTTTCCGGCTTATGCTTATAACCAGACTCTGGATAACTCAAGGCACGTTTCTGTGATGGCTGTTTGTGGGTTGACCCGGGCTATGACGAGGGTTGACTTTCTACCATCTGGAAGATCAATAGTGATATTGTTCTTGACTCGCTACAGTTTTAGTAAAATGGAATTTTTTTTCAGAAAACAGTAGTGGGAGTATGGTAGAACTGGAAGTGACTCCAGAACCGCAAACGATTACTGAAAATTTGATAAGAACCTAAAGATTCAATCTGGTTTGACATTCCATTGGCCACTCCGCAGATATGGTGGGTAACCTCAGGCACCCGAGAGGTACTCCGGTAGCCTCAAGGACGGTGACAGGGAGGTTCTTGTTTACCCAGATTTGACACTACTGTTGTTCTAGGCTATGAGACCCGGCAGGAGGATGAGTATAGCGTCGTTCTAAACTAGCTTTAGAAGTGCACGTGTATATGACTCTGCCAGAGGGTTGTCGTAGTCAGTGGGAGCAGCGGAAGCATAGTGGACAAGTGGCTTATGTCTATTTATAGACTAAAGCAGATATAGAGGAAATAGATCATCTATTTCTGATGTGACAGTCATAGGTTTGACTTCATCAGAATAGGGGATGGATCTGTTAAGAAGGTAGTAGGGTGCGATGTCCTAGTATTTGGATGACATACACAGAGTAGGAAGTGAAGTTCCTATACTACGATCGGTTATGCTTTGGTTGTCACACAGTGGTTTCTCCACATAGGATATGGATATTATATCAGACATTCTGGTTACTAGATCTATAGTTTTAGATCTAGATTTGGGTAGTTTCCCAATCTGGGTGCTTAGACAGCATTCTACAGGTGTTTTAGAATGGACGACTCCTGGCACGGTGGTGTACCTGCAGGTGATGGAGTCACCCTCTCTAAAGGTGTCTTACAGACTAAAGGGGAGAGGGATATGCATGATCGACAGATCACTTGCTTAGGCAATTGAGTTGATCATGAAATGTCAAGTACCACACCAGATATTGTTTTTGCAGTAGATGCAATAAGTTGATATTAATCCAATCCTGGAGAAACGGTCGGAAGTAGTTTTAGAACATAAGTGGATGTTCTAGGGATTTGATAACGGTAGCCTTCTTCGGGAGACGGTTATCATTCCAGGCTTCCAAGGTGACCTGGATGACAGAGTGACTGTCAGAGTTATAGTTTTCCCTCTGACGAGGGGCAGTATTTTGGACAGGTGGTCCAAGCGGATACTGAGGAAGGTGTGGCGCAGGATACTGATTAAGTTCAGTTAACGATACAGTCTAAGAAGTTTGGATTTGGAGTTCATTTATGAACTAGGTCCCATCAGATATCCAGACATATTCTAAGACAGGTATTGCTCATTTCGGGAGATGGCTTTCTCCGCGAACTTGAGATAAAGAGAGACATAGAAAGAAACATCAGGGCGGATCCACTCACTGAGGCTATTCCTCGAATTCAATAGTTTCGCAAACGGGTTTTGTGAAACTGATTAGTAGAGGAGTTGGGTGTTCGGTATCACACGGACTGTGGGTATGCGGCATCGCAATAATTAGCCTCGAGTGCAAGTGGGAGATTGTTGGATATAGTGCCCTCAGAGTCAATTATTGGATCACAGGCACGTGATTGCAATGATTGAGGGAGGACATATGCCGGTAGAACAGTCTTACTCGAGATGATAGTATGCTATCTGGTTTATCTTTATCATCGTGTACTGCTTTAGGTGACCTTACAGGTCACTATTGTGCGTTGATAGAGCCCTTAGGATTCTTGCTTGACGGCCAGCAGTATGCTGGCGATCATATACGTGGGAGCTGGGGTCTATAAGCACATCCTTAAAAGGTCTCTAGTCGTGGGAGTTTTCGAGACAGGACATCGATACTCCAGAGTAGACTAGTGTATACAGTCAAGACCCCGACGAGGGGCGGTTGCCGGTCTCACAAGCCACTGGTGTCAGTTGGTTCACCTAAGATGTATACAGATGCTCATTGGGTTATGAGTACACCGGACATGACTCGCCGGGAACATGCTAGTTGGTCTTATACCTGACGTCAGATAGCAGTTCCCTGGCGACATGTGTACAGGTTAGTTCATCGACCTGAGATCGTCATTTGTCTCGTGTGAGTTCCCACTGGACTTTGATTACTACCCTACCACGGCTCAAAGGAGTCGTGCAAACAGGTTTTAGTTGGGTACAGTCCCGAGCCACATGGAGGCAGTGAGCGGATCTGCAGGGGTTCGTCTCTCCCGGTATTGGGGGTGAGGTCACGCTGTGTCTAGGAGAGCCATTACACAAAGCCCTCGGCCGAGGCAGAAGATTTACTGGTAGGTATTCCAGTAGTATCTCAGGGTGTTCTGGGCTACACTCCGACACGACTTGTACCGTTTTTGGGGGTCTGACTTTTACCAACCCCCTAGGCCCACCATGCGATACTCATAGACGAACGGACCGGACTGTACGGATATTGTCACTAACAGGCTCAGTAGGGTGTTAGTATGAGTTCGCTCATCGACCTCCCTTTTGGTCAATACCTGGTGGCCCGTTACGTACAGCTAGTACCACTGACGTGCTAGTGGTTAAATCCACAGCCAAAAGTATTGACGAGTCTTTAGAGTCCCCCACAAACAGTTTCTCAAGTTTCGGGCGAAACGTTGTAGAGGCCGTATGATATATGGCAAGGTTCGATCTTATACGTACGGTATTGCACGGATCATGATCGCACGGATCATACTAGTGGGGTTTGGTTTAAGCCGGATCGTAGTATTAGATTTGTTGGATTACTTTAGTCTCATCACATTCGCATTCAGTCGGAATGCGGATGCAGGTATGTATATACAGGTGAGGTGTATCCTTATGATCCGTCACGAGTTTACTTTAGATGTAGCCGGATTTTTCTTTGTTGGACCAAACCTTTGGATTATTGTTTGGATGGTGGTAATTATGAGCTAGAAATCATCATTTAGAGCATTAATGGTGACACATGCACAAGTGATGACTCATGGTCTCTTTTCTTGTGCATGTGTCACATTATGAGATTGATTTGAGTCATGAAATGAGAAGGAGAGAGAGAGGGGCTGCCTTGAATAGGTGAGCTCTCATATTATTCTCACTACACTCTCTCATTTCATAACACTTATCACAAAAGAAAAGAGAAACTTCTTCTTCTTCCTCTTTCTTCTCTAGCTCCTAACTTCCATCAATAGCTTCATCTCTAACCTCCATCCATCTCATGGATGCAAGAGAAAAAGTGATCACAAACATTCTCTACATCATCTTGGACGCGTCGGCTAGCACACTTCGCGCCCGAGTTGCTTCGGATGAAGCGGGAGCCCGTAAAAAGAATCGATGATGTGGTGCCCTTTCCGACGAGGAGATCGAGACCGGAGATTCCGCGAGGAGATCGGGATGGTGGCCGAAGACCGAAGGACACGGATCGATCGGTATAACTTTCTATCCCCTCTCTTGTTAACTAGCATTAGGTTAATGGTCCGATCCGGGGTTTTAAGCATACGATAGCGCCGGTTTTCAAGTTAAGAAAAATTTTCGTTTCCGCATTTTGGCCTCGGAAAGACGGCCGGGGCGCTACCGTAGTCTTACAGGACCCCACTGGTCCATGTGAAAGCCCACTGCAGTTTTGAGCCTGCAGTGTCCATACAAGCCCCGTTGTCTCTCATCTCAAATTTTTTTTGATACTCATCTCTGATTCATATCTGTATTCATCTCTTTAATATCATCTTTCTACCGGTATCCAATATTATTATCAGATATGGATATGACTTATTATTACCATATTATATTTGTATCTATATTAGTCTCCAGAAAACAAATACAGAATAATAATGCTCATATCCGCTCTATATCCGATTCGGATACAACCCTTAGTGGGTCTCATTCTTTTGAAGGGTAGAAGGCCTGGTCAATTTTGGGTGGGTAGGTTGGGTGGAAAGCGTGTGTTGTTTGTGTGTGTGTCTGCGGCTAGTCCATCCGAGAATTTAAAATAACTTAGAAAAGGGCTTAGATCCATCCAAGTGGAATAGGTGAATATAACAAATTTGGAAACAAAAATGGTAATAACTCGAGGTTAAACTTCTATTTCCAAAATGAAAGGCCGTGATTGGATTCTTAGAAGGTCTATAAAAAATGAAAAAGAAAAAATAAACTAGCATGGAGAAAAAAATCAAATCTTGGTTTTTTTTGCATTAGCCCGTAAACCCTAACCTATGCATACAATACAAACAACACATACATCACACACAACCACACAACCACACATGCAACAAGAGTACCCACGAATTTGCCCCAAAAGCGTTAATTTGTGGCCACTTCCCCTCCCGAGTTTCTAGGGTTTGATCCTCGCACTCTCCCCAAGACGGGAAGTGCCCATATCAAATCTTATTAGCTAGAATTTATAAATATTGGCAATAGATATTTATGTTTATTTTCATATAACTACCCAAAAGTTTCAAAATTTGACAACAAACTATTAAAAAAGTTTGTAATCTCAAAAAAAAGCTATCATGGCTAATAGTTCCACAGTTCCTGATGGAGCTCCTTTTCGGGCCTCCGTCAGATGTTGTGTTCCGTTGATCTCGAGGTGAACTTGGTTGATTGTCCTTCGTTGCGTGTGGGTCTCAATGGGTTTTGGGAGGAGAAGGTTGGGTGAGGAGGCTGTCGCTGAGTACCTGCAAAGAAGTCCCGAGGTGGTTTGGTACCACCGAGGACCCTCCGACGCTCAAGTTAGTGATGAGATCCGAGCAGAGTAATGGCGTCAAGTGTAAAGAATGGCTTCTTGACCCCTCTGTGATGGGGGTTTATATAGCAGTGGCGGCACGCAGCAGCAGGCGCAAGAATCTCGCCGGCAGTTACGCCCCCCGACGTCACGCCCGCGTAGAAAGCGGATCGCCCATTAATGGGGATCGCGATGGCGTGGAACGTGGGATGGTGTTGGCATAGAATCTGCGCATGACGAGATTCGCGGAGCGGCGGTTACGCCTGTGAGCGGTGACCTTGGTCGGAGGGCCGAGGGAGACGACCTCGACAGGGAGCTCGGGGACGGGCGAGGAGGCCGAGGAGTCCTGGTCTTGCGGCAGCTCGGCGCTAGCTAAAGGGCCAAGGAGGTCAATTTGCAGGGGACTCTGAGGTGAGCCAGCTTTGTGCTTGCAGGTCGGGTACAGGGTGGCCTGGTCGGCCCCCTGCGGGCCCTTTCTTCTGAGTTCTGGAACACGTCACATGCCATGTGTCATGATCTTGAAGGTGCCCGATATCGAGTATTATCAGTATCCCCCCACTCTTGTCCCGACCAGATAGTGGTCGGGCCAGGAGTGGACTGCCGGGCCTCCTGAGGTGAGCTCCCTTCTACGGTTTCGTCGGGGAGAGCCTTCGATCCATTGGTCGTCTTTTCTGCTAGCGAAACGAGGCGGGGTCTCCGCACATTAAAGGGGGTGTGTCGGTTTGAGCACTATGTGACTGAAGCAATGGTCCACGTGTCGAAGGGCGACTGGCCGGTGTGACGTAAGCGGGCCGACACGTGGGTCGATCGAAGCCGCCGATCGTGAGGAGTCGTTTTGGCGGGAGTTGACGGGCGCCGTTGGATGCGGCGATAAAACGGTGGCGGGGCCTGCCCCAGGGCCTCCAACCTTTCATCTCCTTCCTTCCTCGAGTCGCTATCGCTCGGCGTTCTTCCTCCTTCGCGAGACATGGTTCGTTCCCATTTTTCGGGCGGCTCGCACCGGGGGGAAGCCAGTGGCGTGGCCGAGCCCCTGGCTAACTTGCGCCCTCCGCCTGATTCTCCGCCGACGGCCGGGCCGTCCATCTCGTCAGCAGCACCTGGGAGCTTTTCTGGCAGCGGCCGGAGTCGTCAGCCTTCACCCGAGTCTCAGACTGGTGACGGGAGGAAGGGCGAGGGCCGGCCCATTTCTAAAAGGAAAAGGACGGGAGGAAGGGCGAGGGCCGTCGAAGGCCCCCGAAGGGATTCCCGTGCGGGAAGGGGGCTCCGTCTTCACTTTTCCGTCTGGGCTTTCCGTTGCCACTGGTCTGCTCGCCGGGATGGAGGAATCGTCCGGGGGAAGGCTCCCGTGTGGCTCCTTGAGGGATCAATTGGAGGCCATGGCCCAAGGGGCGGTCCATGTATGAATCCTTCTACGCGCATTCGCCTCGGTATGCCTTTCCTTGGTTTCTCATTGGCTTTCTGTCAGGTTCTTCAGCACTGCGCCCTCGCCGTTCGCATGGAGGCCGAGGGAGCGTTCCACGCCCCGAGACCAGTGGAGGCGTTTCCTTTGGAGGTCGAGATCTTGCAACGTGACTTGCGCCGGGAGAGGGATAAGGCTGACGTCGTGGCTGTCCGGGCGGAGGCCGCGGAGCTCGCCAACTCGACGACTCGGGGTGCCCTTCGCCGTCTGAACGCGTCACTCCGGGTCGCTGATAGGAAGCTGGCGGACCTGGCCGGACGCTTTGCGGCATTGGAGAAGGAGAGGGACGCAAGCAGGGGGATGCTGAGTCGGCACTGCTGAGGGCTCAGGTTTCTGAGGCTTGGGCTAAGAAGGCTGTGGCCGAGTATAAGGCGTCAGAGCAGTTTTACGCCGAGCTCGGGGAGTATTCTGCCGTTGCGTGGAATAAGGCTCTGGACGCCATGAAGGAACAGCTTCCCGAGTTCGACGATGGTGAACTCCGCGCTCGGGTCCCGCTTCCGGCGACGAGGTCTCCGGCGAGGGATGACGAGGGGTTCCTGGTGCGCCCTTGGTGGTAAAGTCTTCGGTGGTAGGGCCTTGGGCCGTGACGCCGACGGCGAAGTGGACGAAGTGAGCCTCCGGGCAGTATGTAGGGCTGGGGGGGCCCAGAGTACCCTTTGTAAAGATCTTGATTTTGGCAATAAAAGGAAAAAATAACCCTTAATTCGTCGGTTTGTGTCCCTTTTTTTCTCTTCTCTTTTTTGTGTGAAGGACGTTTATAGGATGTCCTTGTTTGTATTGTTGTGTTTCCATGTAAGTTTGGCCATATGTCCGGCGATCTCCTGCCGAGTTTGCCAGCCGGCAAGGGCGCTAAGCGCTGCCGTGGAGGTATCCTCGTGTACCCGCTAGGTCGATGGGAGATCGTTCAGATTTGGATGAACCAGCCGTTCTTCCGGGTGTCTCAGATCCTTGAGCGCGGCCACAGGGCAGCCGCCGGGTTGGCCGAGCAGGGTGGTCGTTTGGTGAAGGATCCGATCTCTGGCGTCGGGGTTAGGCAACTACCCGCCGCAGTTTTTGACGAGCAGGATAGCTTCTCGGTCGCCCCTTGCGAGGGCACTTGATCCTTCAGGACGGTGGTAGGAAGATACCAGCCATCGACGGTTAGGCGAGGACCCGACCGCTTCGGGGAGGAATTTTGATCCTCAGCACGTGGCAGGGAAGCTGCCCGCTGGGGATAGCTGAGCGAGGGAACCTCGGGCTCGGCCGTCTCTGGGAGGGCTTTCAGATCCTTCAGGACGGGGACCGAGCAGGGTTACTGCCCAGTGCCTCTTGGCGAGGACTTTGATCCCTATCGGTTGTGGTAGGAAGCTACCAGCCGGGGATAGCCGGGCGAGGACCCGACTGCCTCTGGGAGGACTTTGGCCCTTGGCGCGAGGAAAGCTATAAGGCTGTAGGAAGCCACCAAAGACCCTTGGCCGGGCAAGGTTACTGCCCGGTGCCTCTTGGCGAGGGCTTTTGTCCTGAAAGATAGCCGAGTGAGGGAACCTCTGGACTCGACTGTCTCTGGGAGGGCTTTTTGATCCCCGGCGCTGTGGCAGGGGAGCTGCCCGTGGGGGATAGCCGAGCGAGGGGACCTCTGGCCTCGACTGCCTCTGGGAGGGCTTTTCGATCCCCGACGTGGTGGCAGGGAAGCTGCCCACGGGAGATAGCCGAGCGAGGGAACCTCGGGCCTCAACTGCCTCTGGGAGGGCTTTTCGATCCCCGGCGTTGTGGCAGGGAAGCTGCCCGTGGGGGATAGCCGAGCGAGGGAACCTCGGGCTCGGCTGTCTCTGAGAGGGCTTTTGGTTCCTGGCGCTGTGGCAGGGGAGCTGCTCGCTGGAGATAGCCGAGCGAGGGAACCTCGGGCCCGACCATCTCTGGGGGACCCTTCTCGATGTACAGGGGGGACCCTACCGGGAAAGAAGGTTCGAAAGTTTCTTTATTCGCATGAATAGGAATTTTTAGACAACGCTATACATCATCATTTCAAAGGGAGATTTTGAGCGGTGGCCGGGGCACGGCGTTTTGCTAGTTTTGACTTCATAGGTATAACTTGAGCTTCTCCGCGTTGTAAGGCCGAGGTAGCTTCCGTCCGTCCACATCTTGCAGGCGGTAGGCTCCGCCGGGGAGCGCTTCGTAGACGAGGAAGGGACCCTCCCACTTTGGGGAGAACTTGTGAAGCCTGTCTTGGTCGATGAACTCGTTCCGCCGCAGGACTAGGTCCCCGGCCTTGAAGGATCGGTGCTTTACCCGAGCGTTATAGTACCGGGCCGTTTACTGTTGGTAGGCGGCGGCTCTGATCTGGGCCCGATCCCTTTTCTCCAACAATACGTCGAGGTTGGTTCATAGTGCCATGGTGTTTGCTTCATCGTCAAAGTGCTCGACTCGGTGGCTGGATAGCCCGATCTCTGCTGGGACCATTGCTTCGGTCCCGTAGCAGAGGCTGAAAGGGGTCTTCCCGGTAGGAGTCTTTTTTGACGTGCGCAGGGCCCATAAGACCCGGGGTAGTTCCTCGACCCAGCTGCCTTGCCTCCCTTCCAGGCGGGTTCGGAGGCCCCTGAGGACGTTTCGGTTAGCGATCTCGGCCTGCCCGTTACATTGGGGGTGCGCGACCGCGGCAAACTTCATGAGGATGTGGTATTCTTTGCAGAAGTCCCTTACTTTCTCGTTCTCGAAGTTTGTCCCGTGGTCGGTGATGATGCACCTTGGGATCCCGAACCGGTGAATCAGGTTGTTTTGGAGGAACTTGATGGTTGTGGCGGCGTCCGGTTTCCTGATGGGAACGACCTCGATCCATTTGGTGAAATAGTCCACCGCGACGAGGACGTACTTATGTCCGCCAATCCCTGTGGAAAACTGGCCGATCATATCCAATCCCCATTAGGCGAATGGCCACGGGGACGCCAGGGCCGTTAGCTCGGTAGCCGGGAGGCGGGGGATACTGCCGTGGAGTTAGCAGCTCTTACACCTCCTGACCAGTTTCAGGGCGTCTTCGTGCATGGTGGGCCAATAGTACCCCTGGAGTAGTGCCTTTTGGGTCAAGGTTCGAGCCCCCTGGTGTGCGCCGCCCACCCCTTCATGGATTTCCCGCAGGACGTAGTCGGCCTCGTGGGGGTCAACGCACCGGAGCAGGGGCTGAGTGAAGGCCTTCTTGTAGAGGTTCCCGTTGCTCCAGAAGAAGTGGGTGACTCTGGCCCGGAGGCGGCGGGCGGCTGCCCTGTCTTCCGAGAGCGTGCCGTCTTTCAGGAATTCCACGAGGGGCTTCCTCCAATCTGGGTCATTCTCCTGTGTTGCGTACACTTGGAGCGTCGCCGCCTCGTCTTCAACGCTGGGTCGGGCCAAGGTTTCGAAGAGTATTGAGCGCCTGTTGCTGGCCGAGTATGATGAAGCCAACTTGCTCAGGGCGTCTGCTTGAGTATTCATTTGTCTGGGTATTTGTTCCACCTGGATTTCGTCGAAGTTTCTTCGGAGCTTTCTCACTTCGTCTAGGTATTTCATCATTAGGGGCTCCCGAGCCTCGAAGCGGCCGGTTACTTGGCCGACGACCAGGGCCGAGTCGCTGCGGACCCGGACGACCTTCAGCCCCAGCCCGACGGCCATGCGCAGTCCGGCTAGGAGGGCTTCGTACTCCGCTGCGTTGTTTGATGCTTTGAAACCGAGCCTCAAGGAATACTCCATCTCGGTTTTGTTCGGGCCTCGGATAATGAGGCCGGCACCGCAGCCTTCCTCAGTGGAAGACCCGTCGATGTAGATGATCCACTCCGGGGATGATCTACGGCTTTCCTGGTCGGGATGCCGGGCCGCGAGGGGCGGCACGGGATCCAGCTTCCTGCTGGGGATGGTGCATTCGACGACGAAATCGGCCAGGGCCTGCGCCTTGATGGCTTGCCTCGGGTGATACCTTATGTCAAATTGAGACAACTCCCATCTCCATTTCTCTAGGCGGCCAGAGGATTCTGGCGATGCCAGGATAGCCTCCAAGGGGCGCTCAGTGAGGACGATGATGGTGTGTGCCTGGAAGTAGTGCCACAGCTTCCGCGAGGTTACCACGAGGGCCAGGACGATCTTCTCTATGGCGGGGTATCTCGTCTCCACGTCTTTGAATACATGGCTCACATAATACACTGGCCTCTGCACCCCCTCGGCCTTTCGGACGAGCACCGACCCTGCTGCTTGGTCGGATACCGCCAGGTACAGCGACAGCTCGTCCCCTTCCACGAGCCGGGTGAGTAGGGGTGGCGTTGCGAGGTGCCTCTTCAGTTGGTCGAAGGCGGCTTGGCAATCCTCCGACCACTCGAACCTTGGGATTTTCCTCAGCGTCTTGAAGAACGGGAGGCACTTCTCCCCCGACCTGGACATGAAACGGCTCAGAGCGGCGATTCGCCCTGTGAGCCGCATGATTTCGACGTTGGTCCGGGGTGCAGTCATGTTCAGGATGGCGTCGATCTTCTCCGGGTTAGCTTCAATCCCGCGGTGAGTGACCATGAACCGGAGGAATTCCCTCCGGTCACTCCGAACGCGCACTTGGCGGGGTTCAACTTCATGTTGAACTTGCGGAGCACCTTGAACGCCTCGTCCAGGTCCTTGACATGGTCGGCCGATGAGCCGGACTTGACGAGCATGTCGTCGACGTAGACCTCCATGTTTCTACCGATCTGCAGCTTGAACATGAGGTTGACTAGCCTCTGGTATGTGGCCCCGGCATTCTTGAGGCCGAATGGCATCACCCTGTAACAGCACACCCCCCGGTCCGTCGTGAATGCGGTCATGTCTTCGTCGTCAGGGTTCATGCGGATTTGGTTGTAGCTGGAAAAAGTGTCCATGAAGCTCAGGAGCTCGTTCCCGGCCGAGCTGTCGACGAGCTGGTCTATGCGGGGAAGCGGGAAATTGTCCTTGGGGCAGGCCTTGTTGAGGTCGGTGAAGTCGACGCATATACGCCACTTTCCACTCGATTTCTTGATCAGGACCACGTTGGCCAGCCATTCCGAGTAGGGCACGTTTCTGATGAAGTTGGCGGCGAGGAGTCGGTCAACTTCTTCTTCGATGGCATTTTGTTTGACCGGGACGAAGCTTCTCTTTTTCTGCCCGACGGGTCGGGTCGCAGGATCAACCCCGAGCTTGTGGGAGATGATCTTGGGGTCGATCCCAGGCATGTCGGCTGGGGCCCAGGCGAAGACGTCGGAATTGCTCCGTAGGAACTCGGTCAGGTCATCCCGCTGGGTTCTCGTCAGGAGTGACCCGACCTGGACGGTCTTCCCTGGGTCTCCTTCCGCTAAGGGCACCTCGGTCAGCGGCTCGATCGGTGCCCTACGGACCTCCTTTCGCTCGTCCCTGGTGTCTAGGGACCCCTCCATGTCGTCGCATGCATCGACGCTATCAGCGTGTTGCTCGGGGGAAGATGCCTCTGCCAGACCCACCTCCGCGAGCCGTTGGCTCCCGTAGGCCCTGCCCACTCCACCTTGGTCGAGGGAGAATTTTATCGCCAGGTGGTACGTCGAGATTTGGGCCTGGAGGGAGTTCAGAGTCGGTCGGCCGAGGAGGACGCTGTATGCCGAGGGGACCCTAGCCACAATAAAGTCTACCGGCAGCGTGCGCATGTGGCTGGGCTCCCCAATCGTGAACTGCAGGATGACCACCCCTTTGCGCCGGGACAGAGTGGTTGGTGAATCCCGAGAGGACGTGGGAGGTCGGCCTCAAGTCCGCTGGGGCCAGCCCCATCCGCAGAAAGCAGTCGTGGAAGAGGATGTCCGCCGAGCTGCCTGAATCGATGAGTATTCGGTGGACCTCGTATCGGTGAATTCGCGCTACGATCACCAGTGGGTCGCTGTGGGGCACAGATATGCCGCGGAGATCCTCGTCGCCAAAGGTGATGGGCTCCCGGCCCCTAGCTCTTTTGGCCGGGCGGCCGCCGGAGAGTGTGGGGTGGCAGCCTGTGGGGAGACCGACGACCTCGGGAGAGGGTCCGCCCGCGCCCCCATTGCGAAGGGGGCGGTAGCGGGCGTCTGGATCCTTAGGGGAGTCAGTTGCCATGCGGGTGGAGATCGGAAGGCCAACTTTGTATTTTGGGGAGTTATTGTTCCCACAGACGGCGCCAACTGATGGAGCTCCTTTTCGGGCCTCCGTCAGATGTTGTCTTCCGTTGATCTCGAGATGAACTTGGTTGATTGTCCTTCGTTGTGTGTGGGTCTCAATGGGTTTTGGGAGGAGAAGGTTGGGTGAAGAGGCTGTCGCCGAGTACCTGCAAAGAAGTCCCGAGATGGTTTGGTACCACCGAGGACCCTCCGACGCTCAAGTTAGTGATGAGATCCGAGCAGAGTAACGGCGTTAAGTGTAAAGAATTGCTTCTTGACCCCTCTGTGATGGGGGTTTATATAGCGGTAGCGGCACACAGCAGCAGTGTAACAACCGAGTCCAGTTATACCAGATTCAGTTACCGTATGTGTAGTGTGTGGTATTTATTTCATTTATACTGCTTTGGCTGTTACCAGTTATAATTTGCACCGTCATGTCATATTCTGCATATTACAATTTAAGTCATCTAAAATTAAATTAAAAATAATCGACTTGGCCTGCTCGACACCCCAACCTTGTGGTAGCGTCCTTGCATCGTGTGCTCGTCCCGTTCAGTGAAACGGACGTGTTTGGACGGCTACGCGCACGTACGTGCATCCGCTCTTGGGGGTATGTATTTTAATTATAAAATCCTTCATTTTAATTGTTAGAACCCGCCAATAATTTTCTTATTTCAATTTTAAATTTTTGGACCCGACCCGGGCGCAATTTGGAAATATTTCGCATTTGCGCCATATCCTATTTTTTTAATATTATTTTTTTAACCAACGAATAAAAGTAAACCCAGTATATATTTTTCCAATTTCCCTAAAAATCTTTTAAAATTTTTCCCTAACTGTTCCAGCTAATGAAGCTGGGAAATCTTTTTCCCTTGCCATTTTTAAAACACGAGCCAATCAAAACCCTCTATTCTCTTCCCTGGGCCCCACACGAATTCCCCCCAACCAATCGCTCTCTCTCTCCCCCTTTCTCCTTCTCTTTCTCTCTCTTCTCTCTCTCTCTAGCGCTACGAGACGAAATTCTTTCTCCTCCCCATTTCTCTCTCCTCTCGATCTCTCACTTCCTCTCTATCTCTCTCCTCTCGCAATCTCTCTCTCTCTCCCCGTCTCTCTCTCTCTCCCTTATATATATATTTTCTCCTTACTCGATTTCTTTTTCATAGAACCCACCTTCGCAGAACCCTAGCCGCCTCGTCCTCCCTCGCCTTTGCCCCAACGCCGACGCCATCATCGCGGGTCTCGTCGCCTCCTCGCCCTCGGCACTTCCACCACCTCTCCTTCCTTCTTCCTCCTCTCCCCGAGTACCCTGCACGAGCACCGCGCACTCCCTGCACGCCGCAGCACGTCGTGGGATCGCCGCCGGCGATCTTCATCCGTTCCCTGGCCTCGTGAGCACCCTCCTCGGTGAGCATAGCATCCCTCTACTCTTCTCCTTTCTTCTTCTTTCCTTCCTTCTTCTCTGTTCTTATTTTTGTGATCTGTGGATTTGTCGCTGTCATTGTAAGCTGTCCACCGAAGCTCCGTCGACGTGGTCGACGATCACAACCTCTCCACAGATCATCGTGAGCACCCTCTTCTCCATCCTCCTTCCCTTCTTTCTTCTTGATTCTTCTTTTATCGTTGCATGCATTCTTGAATATTGTAGATTCACTGTTTTTGGGTTCGCCGGAATCCGGCCTTGCCGGCGACGTGTCCCGACGATCCAGCGAGGTATTCTGACCGGTGTGGTTCCACTGTTTGTCGTTCGGACTTATTCCGTGAATCGTGCGCACGTCGCGAGATTTTCCCGCCGACGTGTAACGTTCCGTTTTCCCGATTCTCGACCCGTCGAGGCAAGTGAAACTTGCTACATGCTATTTTAAACTATTCATATGCTAAATTAATTATTTCTTGTTAAATCCCTAATTAGAATTGCTAGAAGTAGATTTCAAGATTAACCGTATAAAGTGCCGTTACACATTTTATAATTCCGAACTTGAAGCTTAATCTTGCACCTGATTAGTTATAACTAACAATCACCTATACATGATAGATCACATTGTTTATTGCCATGATCCCCTTTATCCAGTTTAGCCTATCAGACATCCATGTGCAACTCAAACCGGTCTAATTACAACTGCATCCATTAAACAGATTATACATGTCGTCGCATCCAGATTTATTAACATGTTTTTCTGCATTCATATCTATCATACTGTATTCACATAATGCTGACACTGTCTGTTAAACTCCACTGATAACTGTACAGCTAGTTAATTGAATCTGCTTATTGCTTAATTCATTGCTTAGATCATGTTGTTGATAACCATGCTTGATTATGTAACTGATTATGAGCACACCTATGATATCGTTTACATCTTGACGTGACTTGCTACATACATATTGATTGACCCGACATGCTATCGTATACTGCTTGACTTGACCTGACGTACCATGACCTGACCCGTTACCTGATCTTATGTCTAATGCCAACAAACCTGACATGTAGTCCTCACGGACCGTTCCTGTTGTCTATCCAGACAAACCTGCTTACTCGATCCTGTGTTGGCATTAGTTCTTGATTACTGAATACCTGACTTGACATACACATATTACTTGGGGGTATGGGGAAATCAAAGGTGAAACCTGACTTGTAACTCAACAGTTCGCTACTTGTTCTGATCAGTTTTAGAGGCTAGGCCAGCCTTGGGATGCTGCTGCTGACATTATTCATCTGTACACATTCCTGTTTTAGTGCTTAGCGGCATGTCTCGGTTTCAGCCCGAGAATCTGGACCGTGGTCCCGGGTACGCACGGAATACTATTAAGTTACATCGATAATTCATCAATTTGATTTCAAAGTCTTTAGAACAGAAAACCTGATAGAACAGTTTAGTTTACTCAATGCACACTACCCTACACTGCCCTGACTTACATTACTGTTACACCTGCTTTTCATTCATGTTTATATTGCATTGCATGTTACCCCGTTTATATTTTATTACTTGATGATATGACGCGCTGACGTCTGGGTTTTGCATGGCCCAGATTCCGTACCGCTGCTGCAGTCCGAGCAGGAGTACTTCAGCCAGCAGACTGAGCTGTGAGGTGTTAGCAGTAGTTAATTCTTTTATTTCCTGCATTTTATTCTTGATGTGAGCTCGCATTATGGGACATACATTCCAGATATTTTTGTATTGGATCTTTTGCTTCCGCATTTTATTATTCTTGACTCATGTTATCTTGGATTATGGACATGTTTTAGATAGTTTTATTTTGTTCTTGATATCTCTACAGCCGTAATGTGACTGTGGATGGATACTTCCTACCCACAGGTAGCATGGTTGGCTATGTCACGTGCCATCTTAGCATACTCTGGGAAGCGGGGCGTGACAAGCAGGCGCGAGAATCTCGCCGGCAGTTACGCCCCCCGACGTCACGCCCGCGTAGAAAGCGGATCGCCCATTAATGGGGATCGCGATGGCGTGGAACGTGGGATGGTGTTGGCGTAGAATCTGCGCATGGCGAGATTCGCGGAGCGGCGGTTACGCCTGTGAGCGGTGACCTTGGTCGGAGGGCCGAGGGAGACGACCTCGACAGGGAGCTCGGGGACGGGCGAGGAGGCCGAGGAGCCCTGGTCTTGCGGCAGCTCGGCGCGAGCTAAAGGGCCAAGGAGGTCAATTTGCGGGGGCTCTGAGGTGAGCCAGCTTTGTGCTTGCAGGTCGGGTACAGGGTGGCCTGGTCGGCCCCCTGCAGGCCCTTTCTTCTGAGTTTTGGGATACGTCACACGCCATGTGACACGCCATGTGTCATGATCTTGAAGGTGCCCGATATCGAGTATTATCAGTTCCACTTCAACATTATCATTTAAGTTACCATGTCATAATAAAGATGTACAAAATTTGAAAATTACCCTTTTGGTTGACCAGTGAAACACGAATCATTAGTCAAAGAATTATTACCCCTTTAAAAATTACTCGCACCCAACCCATATGTTTAAGAGCATCACCATGTTATCATCCGCTTCAAATAAGTAATAGAATTAAAATTTATTATTTTATAAATTGTATTGATTAAAAGGGCAAAAACATCATTCAATATGCACAGTCAGCACCGTTAAGTTGACCGGCGCTGACCACTAGTCATTTTGAATATTTTGAAAAAATTCAAAAATTTTGGTAGATTCTTGCAAAACAGAGAAACATGCAGTAGTTTTTAGGAGATGAGCCAATCATTTATGATTCTAAACAGTTCAATCATTTGTCTCGAGTTGGATATGAAGTGAAATTGAGATTGAAGCATTTTCTTAAGTTCTAATATAAATTTATACTTCTTAATATTCTACTTTTTAAATGCTAGTCATGCGGAAACATTCTACTTCAAATATTTTGTAGATTAATTGAGTTACAACTGTTTCCTCTGTTCCAATCGTGACAACCCATTCAAATGAAAAACACTCTTTGGGTGTTTCGATGGAAATGCCAATGTGGGCTTCGCTGTGTGCAATTTTCAATGCCAGAAAATACAATTGCTCTTGGTAATTTTCAATGCCAGAAACATTTGACAGGTGTTGCTTTTATTATTAAAATTTGCTAGGGACAATGCATTTGGTCAAGACGATTATTAATTTATAGTTAGATTGAAAAGTAACTGAATTTTTATTTCAAAACTGCCCACACGTGTATTTTATAATCTCTGGACACAGTTGTCTTCGTCGAGAACGAACAGTTCACAAAAAGAGTAAGACAGGTATTGGAATGGGATAATTCAATCAATTGAACAATTAGAAAATCATGGTACTAAATGCAAATTGTGAATTTATGTTTCGCACCTTGGATCTTCCCAACTTAAGTACCAGTGCAGTTATGACCGTATATCGCACTGGCACTCATGGTGTAGCTTGTTTTCCAGACTCTTAGCTTGTGTTGACAGGTTTCGAGCTGCAACAGATTCGCGTCATCTGTGAAAACAAAACAGAAGTTACATTTAGATGTCATGAACGTTCATAACTTTTAGGAGGAAGTTGCCTTCGCCACGAATAAAATGCTCTACAGTAGTCTCATTTCCAACCACACATCGAATTCTCGGTTCGATATTCTAGTTGCGCGTCTGGGACCATCAAGCCGAGGTCCAGAAGGTTTGCCTTTGAACTTGAGTTTGCCCCATCAATGAACTTTGCCGATCGCCTCAATCATTTAGGGGGCCGGGCACATCAATGTCAAGAGGAGAACCGGCATTTGGCGTGGATACAAGAATCCTCCACAAAGGAATGGATACTCTAATTCTATTTAAACTAATACATGCCCCTCAACATTTTCACGAATAGGGATCCTTACGAAGACCCAGGATCATTACAATTTTGAGTAGCCGACCATGATTCATAGGACAAACAATACTGAAGAGCATAGTGCCTTCCATCACGACCATGGGCACGATAATATCGATCTTCCGACTGAAGGGGACAGCCTCAGCCATGTTGGATTTTTCAAGGATTCCTTTCAAGGACCGTACCTAATTTGGTGGGAGGCCGACAACAAGGCAATTGAGAGAGACACAGAGAGAGAAAGAGACCATACTTGCACATCTAATTTGCGGATCCAGGTATGCAGGCAAGGACTATTGCAGTCCATGCCATCTAAGGCGACGGGAAAAGTCAGTTCTGGAACCTAATGCTCTCCTTTCACGAGTCGTTACGTTTGTGAGGTAGAGCTAATGAAATCCGCAACTGCAGTTATTAGACCCAACAAGTCCATAACTATCCTTCAACCTTTCAGGCTCCTCCCAAACAAATAAGTAGAAACTGGATAGAGCTTTAGTAATTAGAAAACAGGTATCACTTTCCATAATGACAAAGTCGAAGGAAACGGAATTATTAAGAATAAACCGCATATATACAAAGGGTAAAATATTGTGTACTCACACTTAATATCTAACTTTTCAACATTTGATAAAGTCGACGACAAAAGCTTTATAAAAATATTCCAACTAGCTTGTCCATGATGCCTTTATACTTGCACAGTCAAATACTGCAATCTGTCACCATCCTTGCCCAAGTATAAGATTTGATAGTCTGGGCCCTGAGCAGCGAGAGATACGAGTGAATGCGTTGCGTCTTGACACCGCTCCTGGATGAGTTTAACAATCTCTGGAGAGGATCCTGGTTAGTAAGAATTTATTATCAAGAGCTAGCATTTTAGATATCGGGTTCACAAGGAGGCCATCTACAAAGAGTTGGCAACAAACTGCAGGTAACATGCAGGATGAAAAATTAGAGACCCTGCCGCCTTTACACAATTAAGAAAATACACTTCCAAAAAATCTGCACCATCAACTGCCAATTTATTCAAAGAATACTGGAGGCAGCATCTTACAATGGAGTGTTCATATGAAACACATTTGCAAATTATACTTCCCTCAAATATGTGATCTCTGTGTATTTACAAACGACAGCCCGCTGAATTACAGGTTTCTCTGAATTTTGCTTTAACGATACAAATGGTACACAGTGGTCGATTTCCATGGTATGGAAAAAGCTGGTGATGGTTCCAACACCCCCAAAATGTTTCTTGAATCTTTGAGCTAACGATTATAATTAAGGATACACAGTTGATCTCCTCATTACCTTATATATAAGGCAATTAAATGAGAAGGCGGTTGAGAGATGCACATACTTGCCATAACTAAGCTTCTTCCGCTGAGACTCCATGGTAACCTATTGATTGATTTGAACCTTCTGGATTTGCATGATACTGCCCATAAAAGGCATAAATCCCGACCGAAATGATGCTAAGGATGACAAGTCTGAACCCTGCTTCTTCATGTAGCTGCAAGAACAAAATTAGTTTGTTAGTGGATAATCAGAGCAGTACCGAATAAAGCTCTCCTGTTCTAAATAAAAGTCATAACTATTAACCACCCAGATATGATTGCGGTCATTTGTATGAATTAAAGAAACCAGGACCAATTTGTTGAAAATTATCCAAGAGACGGTTTAGTCATTCAAAGAGTAATATATTAACACGCATCAGCAGCTAGAATATATAAACTTTCGAAGTGTTTCCCTACCCAATGAATTATCATCATCCTTTTAAATGTTTCCTTCAATTCAATGCAAACAAGTATTGAAAGGTCTGAAATATTCCTATAGGTATTGTGTTTGAGGCAATGCAAACCTTTCCATTGCACTTGCTGTCAAATGTCGGATTTTTGTTAAATTAGTTCATAATCACTCAGTTTATTGAGATCCACTTCTGCCTAGATGTTAAAACAGGTGCGTAGGTACTATGAGTCGAAGAAAAGTAGATTGTCTAAGAAATGGTAAGAAAATATAAATGCAGGTTTGTTGTTTTACTAATGGGAATTGTCCTCTTTTATGTTGTTGCATTTTGAATATATGAGTTATCGCTGTACAGGCCCTCAAGTGGTGGTCTGATGAAGCTTATGAAAGCTGGCTCTCCGATGCCCATCTTCGAGAAAATATCCTTTGTTTTTTTCTTAATTGTTAGATCTTGAACCTATGGTTCGCTTGAGAAAGTTTATGCATTCATCTTTTTGTTCCTGCAACTTACAAAACCGAATAAACTAATCCAAAAATGCACTGGTGATTGCACTTTTCGGATATCTAAATACCATCCTGATTTTCTGTGTTGTCTACTAATGAACTCAGGCAGAATTTCATGCCTAGATATCAGAAAATGTTATATTCCAGCTACATGAAGAGAAAATGTACAAGCACAATCAAAAGCCCGTGCTTACAGATACATCACTGATATGGATACAGAATGAAATTTATATTGAATGTGGATACTGCAAATAATCAAAAAGTAAATATCCTGTGCTCACAGATACTTCACTGATATGGATAAAATAATGTAGGAATACGGCGTTATTTCTTTTGCCTTTTTTTTATCAAAATTTGGTTTCTTTTAAATTAAAAAAATTCGGTAAAATGTAGTGCCCACAAACAGTTATATAAACATTTTGCACGTGATCCAGGATTTAATAAAAGCTTCACCATATTTCCATGGAAGAGCTTATTGAATGATCTTGACAGTTGAGCATATTCTAAGCTATTATCATTGAATAATATCTTTCTACATAAACAATACAATTCAAGTGAACGAAAAATCATAATGCAATGTGTGCAAATTGTATAAAGAATTATTTCACTAGTATCAAAATGCCTACAAAATTTCATATAGGGCCTGAACTAAGATTTTCTAATTATTGAAGAACTACTTGACAGATGCCAAGTGTCCACATACGTATAAAAATGCATATAGGATACAACGCTATATAGAACTGACTGGATCATATTCATCTCCTTCTATGCCAACCTTACCATGAAGAGAATAAGGGTACAAACCTGCAAACACTACAAGGAAAACAAGTATTTTGAACTCATTTTCCAGATCATAAAAAGAATCACATGCTGTCTATTAAACCTATACAAGGATACCCTTTGATCAACTAGAGCATATTTGTGCTTGAGAAACACGCGCGCGCAGAGTTCATTTCATATATGTAAGATAATATGACATGTATCAGATCATCAATGGCCTTTGTGCTGGATGGAAGGCATAAAAGTCATAGAATGAACTGACGAACACCACAACAGATGTATTCTCTAATTATGTGCAGTTCCTTGCTGACAAACAGAAACTAAGCAGAAAGAGTTTTGACTTCCATAATTTTAGTATCTCCAGCCAGTGATATGACTTGCCTACTTTTTCAGTTAAGCCTACTTTCAATAGATTAAATTCATATTTTGCAACTAACTGATCAGATGTTTGAAAGAATTTTATAACTGTTAAATGTTAAATCAATACTTTTCTGGATATATTTTATAAACACCGTCGACTTTTCCCGGTTTTTAAGATAACATCAATGCACTTTAAAGATGCTGAACCACCTCCCCACCCCCAAAAAGGTATTCTCATAAAAAAAAAGGAAGGGTAATTTTGTCAAAAAATGCCATATTCAGTTTATTTAAGGATCGTTCCATCTATGTACAAGGCATTTTGGGGTTATCTGGTCCTCTAGTGCCTTTCAGGAGTTAAAGGAACTAACAATTCTGACAACATTGCTAGTTCAGGGAGGTTTCATGGCATGTTTTAGTTCATTGGTGTTATCTCAAAGACCCCCCCAAAAGTCGATCGTGTTTTATGAAATTTACCTTTCCATTTGATAAAATCCACATCATCTACCAACCTTAATCATGGTGGTAGGAGATGTGGATCATAGGAAAGTATCACTCTAAATGTTAGCGCATAACTTAAAATTGGGGTTTGCAATCACATAGTACACTTGTTGACTGCATTTTCCTAATTGCGATGCAGTTAATTCTAATAAGTTTGATCATAAGATTCATGGCAAGCATAAGAAGAGAACCTGTGCAAACAAGAAGATATTGAAGAAGATTGAGATGACAGGCACAACAGGGACTCCAGGACATGAAAAACCAAAACCAGGTGGATCCACATAAATCTGTCAATTTAAAAAAGAAGAAGTGAAATAATTTTCTAAATGAAATAACAAAATATTTGCATCATCACACAATTTTAAGCAATTTTTAACAAAGAGTGCAGAAACTTGAAGGCAAAGTATTTTTTTGCAACATGTGTGACTAGAAAGTTCGGTAATACTTGAAAAGGTACATCCATTTGTTGAAATGCTAAGCAAACAAAGAGATCACGTTACAACTTAAGTGAGGTATTATTTAGAATATCAAACACATTTCAACTTCTATATTATTCATCAAATCAGGTGAAGGAAAATTTGCGCATGGACATTTAAGTGCTTCCATCTTTTTCTTAACCCCATCAGAGCTTTACAAATATTAATGTGACTTTACCAAAGTTTCTTTAAATAAAATTTCCAAACAAAGAGCACACATTTTGCATAGAAATGTTAAGCGAAGGTATCACATGTTCAAATAGGAAGAACATCTCAGATAAAGGATCTTGTAGTTGCTTTTTGGTATAGGAGATTAAGAAGAATTGAAATAAAAATAATTTGAGGGTCCTGACAAGATTTTGCCTAACGAGAATGCAAAATATCAAAGTCAGGAAAACATGAATATTTTGATAAGATGATCAGGGCTAAATGGCTGCCAAAAGAGCAGCCCTACACAAGTAAACCAGGAGCTTAATATAACTCACCTGCCGAAAATGAAGGGCAGCTGCTGCAATAAGTGCTACAAATATGAAAACTAATGATAAGAGGAACACGGCATTGTAACGATAGCAAAGACCAGATGAGAAACCACAGGAGACAACTGCAACAAGACATATAACGCCTTCATGCCATTTTGAAATGCTCCTCCCAATAATTTGGCTTTCAGCATTGTCATTCCAACGCAGAGTTATTAAACAGGCTGACACCACAGAATAACCGGTCTGTGCAAAAAGATTCATATATGCATCACTATATGAAAAAAAATGAGGTTATAAGAAATGGTTTGACATGGTAGAGCTATAGAATAGAATTCATGCCAGGGTCCCAACTGAAAGTATGTGCGAGAGCATGTGCACGTTAAAGAGGCCACCCATGACGGCAGCAACACAACCAACCCAAACTTGTGAATGGATTGGAGTGTGCCGAGTCGGGCGAACTTTGGCGAAAATCGAAGGTAGCAAACCATCCCTTCCAACCCCAAGATACAAACGAGACTGCACATTTAAGAAATAACCTTAGCAATGCATATACAAATGTTTACAAATCATAACAATGGCCTCATCAGGTTCGAATATGAAGACCTCAGAACATAGAGCCCAACGAGAAGTGTTGTAGTCAGACCCGCAACGGCCCCTATGCTGATTAAAACAGACACATACTTCAATCCTTTAGCAGTAAAAGCTTCAGCCAAAGGAGCCTCTTCACCAAGAGATTGATATGGTTATCACTAAGCAGACGGCCACATAAAGCAGCGCACATGCAAGAAGGCTTCCTAGTATGCCGATGGGCAAGTCCCTCTGACAAAAATGAGAAAGTGTGAATAAAGGGGGATCAGGAAGATCCAATGATCAAAGGGCATAAACTGGAACTGAAAAATGAAGACCCCATGGACCACAATGAAATTTCCTAACCTACTGAAATAAGCAATCATCGGATCAGATAACTTGATGTATATCACCTGTGGTCTCTTTGATTCCTCAGCGGAGTTTGCAACTGCATCAAATCCGACATAAGCAAAAAATACTACTGTTGCTCCAGTGACGACAGCTTTAAAACTATTAGGAGCGAATGGTGACCAATTTGATACATCCACCTCAAAAGAACCAGCTAGAACAACAAATATGACAATAAGTACCTGCAATGATTGTTTAACCATTAGCTGTTATGTAACTTACAATTAAAACTTATTTCTTCAGCAACATTAACCGTCGAAATAAAGGACAAAACAAGTAAATATTTACCATCTAAAGTCTAAACACCAAAAAGTAAAATCTTGAGATTGGTAATAATGGTTGTGAGACACATAATTTTGTACAAAATGAAAGGAGTAGTAGGCTGTAGATGGCTGGTGCACTGAGCAGAGACTAAATGACTAATTTTTATACCTTAAAGCACAAGGAGTTGAATATCATGCCATTATATTGGAAGTTTGAGCATTGCTAATATGGATGAGAAGTAGTGTCTTCCAGCTACTATAGAAGCCTAACGGAGTTCAAATTTTCTTATATTTTTTTAAAGAAAAAGTTCAATTTTTAATTCAAATATGAAAAAGTTCTGTAACAGAAAATAATCAGACCAAACTGAAGTTTATTATAAAAAGGGTCCTACAGTGAGGCAAAATATCGCTGCTTAGGTTGCACGGACACGTCTTTTTGGTTACCGTATCCGTGTCGGACACGTATCGGACATAGATTCATGCCCGACACTTGTCGACACGTGTACGACACATATTTTCCGTGTCCCGTTTCGAAATAAGGTGGCTTTGGATTTGAATACGTGTCGGACATGTATCGGACATGTGTCGAACATGTATCAGACACGTTTTAGTAAAACCACGACACCCAAAAAACCTATTTTTCAATTAAAAGTGAGAAAATCTTGTTATAACTTTCTTGATTTGTTGACTTTTTTTTTTATTTTAACTCAATTTTGTTGTTTAATATAATTTCTATGTGAAATATATAAGATATTTTTTTGAAGTTATTAGGAAAATACTGAAATTATATGATTTTGCTAAAAATATGTTAAGTACAATTAGGAAACTACTGAAATTATTTTGTTGTTGCTGAAATTATGTTAAATAAAGATAAGAAAATGCTAAAATCATATTTCTTCCATGGAAGTTGCTAAAGTTGTGTTAAAAGTCTAAAATAATTAAGTTATTTGTTGAATTTTGATAAATATAATAAAAAAATGTTGAAATGCTAAAGTTTTTGGTGAATATGTTGTTGCAATGATATGATATTATATTTCTTATAATTATATATATATCCGTGTCCCCGTATGTTATATTTTGGGATTTTGCCATATTGCCGACCTTGATCACTGCCTATTTAGTAAATCGATAAGATTCTCCAACAGAGGTCAATGTAGGCTTTGTTAATTTACAATATAGTGTAAGACCGAAATCTACTTGTGTACCCATAGGGTATACAAGCTGATGAATTTCTTAGCATTTCAGTGTGCAAAGAACAACATGGGGGGGGGGGCATGCACAAATTATTTTAATGTTTAAGCATTCAGCACCAAGTAGTATCAATGAATTTTTCATCCATCAAACATGAAGAGAAAAATCTTAATGACACAAAGATGGAATGCTCCTTCCTAAAACCATTTTCTGGAAAAAAAACATTTTATTTGGCAGTTGTAGATCAGCTACTCGTTCATGCTAATGTGAGTTGCATCGAGGCACTATGCAGATAACTAAGCTTTCATCTTCTGAGTAATTTCTCCCATTTCTACTTATAACTTGAGATATCCACATTGGCAAAATAACAATAAGATACCCAACACTTTTCATTATTCAACCAACGCCATGACCACCCACAACATCCAATCGCTACCAATCTCATTTCCTTAACAGCATGGATTAGATACATGCTTGTTCACTTTCGAACACCGCAATCTTTTCTGTCTTGAAATACCTTACTATACTTAATTATTTATGGATGCCCAATTTTCAAAATATAAAACAGAGTTCATGGAGCCCATGCTTGTAAATTCCTCATGATTTTGTTCCCTTGAAGGCTGAGCTCTTAATTTGACTCTAGTGTTTTTACTAGCTGGTCCAATTGGATTGTAATTTGCAGTAGAATTAATAACTAGCATAAAAAAACCCTAAAACATAATACTGAATTGTATGTGCGTAAATTCCTTTCTACTTTATTATAAGAAATTATAACTGCAGGAAAACTACCCATACATGTATTTTAATAATCATGCAAACCAAATTAAGACGGCGAGCTTTTAAATGGACCATAAATTGTCTATGAAAAATACGTTACCGGCTTGCCATACTGCAGAAATTAGTGCAACTTGGTGTAGCAGATCTGTTAAAATCCCTTTAGCCTTGAGACTTCAAATACGTTACCGGTTTAAAGGACGCCTTCAGAATTGTAGCATGGCTGCATGAGCTCATAATTGGATGCTTTCTCAAACCATTGATTATCTCAAACAATTTAAGAACTAAGAAATAAATTTCCATACTGTCAAAATTAGACCCCCTCGGTTACCCCGAAAAGTAAAAGAAAATTAAATCATACCGTGCAGGCATGGGGTAGTGTGACTGCGTGCGCTTGTGTTTGATGCAAATGCTGGAAAATATTCTGAGCCATCCAAATTACATAGAAATAAAGGGAAACTCAAACTTTGAAGAAATAAGCTGATGTCTTAAGTATAGGTGTACTCAACATATTAAGTTTATTAAAGGTTAGTGAGTTTAACAATACGGTATTGGGTTATACGGTTTGTACAACCATTTTTTATACGTCACTGGTTACGGTTTGTACAACCATTTTTAATACATCACTAATTACTAAGGAATTTGCCAGATTGTTTATATTTGCTTTTATTTCATATTTAATAAAAATTAAAATTTTAATTATTTTTTGTCAAGCGACGTAACATCCGATATTCCCGATTCCGAGGCAGAAGATTTAACCCTTGTGTCTAGGCTGAAGCAGCAGCTAAGTATGCCGGTCCCGTACACATCAAATAGCCAGGTGGTTTTTGAAGCGAGCCAGATGCAGTTCCAATCGTAGTAGATGCTCTAATAAAAACCACAAATTCACTTTTGGTACTCAAATTTGTAACCTAAAGAAATTTGATATATCCTTGTATCCTAATAATAATAATGAGTTATTAAGATTAAAGTATACTCCTTCAAATTATCATATGCTTTATTTGAGTTGGAATCGTAGTTAGTTAGGGCAGTTACATTAAATTACTACAACTATTGATAGACTCAAGAAACAACAATTAATTTTTTTCAGGAACGAGATAAAACACAAATTGAATTGTAAATTTGCAATGAGGCTTGATAAATGGAGATGGACTGAGGAGGGAGAGAGAGAGAGAGAGAGAGCTGACCAGGGCCGGCGTCACGCGCGACGGTGCCTGTGACGACGAAGATGCCGGCGCCGATGAGGATCAGATCCAGGAGCCCCAGGCCGCGGACGAGGACCTCGCTGTCGGTGGGGCCCACCGCCAGGCTCTTGCGCCTGAGCGCGTTGGAGAGGAAGGAAGGGGCGGCGGCGGCGGAGGGGGAGGAGGAGGAGGACGCGGATCTGTGGCCTCCGCCCATTTCTTCAGACAGAGAGCGAAAGAATCTCCCTCTCTCGCTCTCGCTCTGGTCGTAGAGCACCCTCTGTTTCCGTACCACAATTGATTTCTCTATGTGATTCTTCTTTAGAATGGAGAGTGGTTTATTGTGCTAAACCATGTTTTTCTATCCTTTTAGGCAAAACCGCCTCCGTGTTCCATTAAAAGATCAGTTAATGAAACATCGATAGCATACTTGGGATGGATTTAACTTTAGCATTGAAAATCCTGTTGTTCGTTTCTCTCCAAGCTATCCAACATATAGCGCTAACAGTAATGTCCCAAGTCGGAAAATCCATTCTTCCGAAATTTCTCAGTCTCCAAGATCCCCATAGATTTAGGACGGAGGAAGGTATAGAGAATATCAGTTTGCTAAACCGTATTGTCATGTCTTGTATAGCCTTCTTTGAAATAAGATAATCGAGAATACCAATCTCTTTCGTTTTCCTTACCCCATCGGAACACGACATTTGCTATCTCACCAATCCTGAGATAAAGATAAGGCCTAGTGGAGATGTGTTGTAAACAAATGGATAGAGAGGCACCGCTCAGAAGTCGATTTGCCTATTCAAGTCCATATGGCATTTCTAGGATCAAATGAACTGTTAAGTTTATTAGAAATAAAAACTTCAGATTAATTTATTTGTACACTCTTGCTGCATTCGAATGCATAATTGTTTGCACCTAAATTCGGCTGTAAGAATAGCCAATGGCCTCCTCAATGTTTTGACTAGACATAACCCGATAAAATTAGAAGCTTAAACTACACCTTGGGTGAACCCTAGGAATTTTGGCCGAATGTATTCGGTTTCAGTAAACAGGGCGTGCTAAAAAATGTGGATATAAACGTTCAAGTAGCTGACACTATATAGCCACTTTTGAAGAACATGGAGGAGTAGTTGTGCTTTTCAAAGGCATAACAGAAGATTATAATTATCAGAAAACTCAGAGGGTCTCTGACGCGTGCCGTATCGCGTCAAGATATTACCTTCCGTTGATCTGCTATTGGCGATGATGGACGGCCGAGATTTGAGTTGGAGGATAGCTCCTGAAGTGTGTGGATCTCAATGGGTTTGAGGTTGTTGGGGCCGAGCTACCTGCAAGGAAATACCGGGGTGGTTGTACCACCGAGGACCCTCCGACGATCAAGTTAAACAGGAAATCCGAGCAGAGTAACGGCCTAGTGGGTGGAAAATGACTTACTTGAACCGTCAGAAGGAGGGGTTTATATAGCGGTGGCAGCAGGCAGGCAGGTGCGAGAATCACGCCGGCCGTTACGCCCCCGACGTCACGTCCGCGTGATGGGCGGGATCTCCCATTAATGGCGAGACAGGCTCGTTAATGGGGATCGTGATGGCGTAGAACGCGGGATCGTGGGCAGCGGATATCTCGCGCATGACGAGATTCGCGGAGGGGAGACGGAAGCACCTGCTAATGATGCCGTTGGTCGGTCGAAGGGACCAAGGAAGATGAACTCGGCGGGGGCTCGGGACCAAGCGGAAGGCCGAGCTATCTTGGTTCTGTGGTAGCCCGGAGGCGAGCTGAGAGGGCCGAGGAAGGAAAATGTGCAGGAGGCTCGGAGGCGAGCCAACGGTTGTTTGCAAGGCGGGCATGGGAGTGGTGTGGACAGCCCAGAAGGTTGGCCACGTCCATGGGTCGCAGACCCGGGTGTTCCTCCGACGTGCTGTCTTTGGTCCTTCCTTGCGGGCTTCGGGACACGTCATCAGCCACGTGTCACGATCTGGGAGATCACCGATATCAAGCATCATCATTAGCCCCCTACTCTCGTCCCGACCTGTTCACGGGTCGGGTCGAGGGTGGTCTGCCGGGTCACCCGAGGTGAGCTCCTCGTCGTAGATATCGTGAGCGTGTGTTCTCAGGCAATCTACTGTATCTTCTTGGTGATGTCAGCGGATCAGGGGCTAGATCTCGTATTAAAGAGGATGCGCCGGATCGTGCGTACGATCACCGAAGTGACAGCCCACGTGTCGGGCGCTGGTTGGCTGACGCGACGGGCCACAGACTTCTGGCGTCTGATGGGATACGGCCAATGCACGTGCGATAGGTGGAGCGATCATGGTTGTCGAATGCACTGGGCCATTTCGGCGGGAGATGACCGTCGCCGTAGGATGTGTACGCTGACAGCTATAAATAGAGGTGGGGTCCTTATCATGGCTCGTACCACTTCACATTTTCCTCGCCTTGGGTCTCGATAGCTCAACGCTCTCTTTTTAGGTCGGATCTCTGCGTTTCCCCTTCCGAGGACCCATTCTCTTAATCAGGTTAGATGTCTTCTTCTGAAGAGTTTGTAGAAATAGATCGGGTAGGGTATAGGGAGCCCCCTGTAGACTCTTCTTCTTTTTCTTCCTCTTCTTCTTCTGCTTCTTCTTTCACTGAGTCGGAGTCTTCCCGGGAAGTTAGAGTCAGATCCTCTTCTTGGGGTCGCGAGATGGGGGTAGTTCCCAGAGCGGATGTCGCGGACTCCCCTAGTGTGTCATCCATAGTGAGGTACGAAGACGTGCTTGCCACTGCTCGGGCTCGTTTCCATATTCCTCCCGGCTATATGCTGCGTTTGGCCGAGGACAGAGAGAGGGCAGATCAGGTATGGGGTAAAGAGATTGTCTTGTACCTGGAAGCCTTTTGGGCCGGAATGCGCCTGCCTTTCTCTCCCGAGGTTATTAGAGCGCTGAATCATTTTGGGATAGCCCCGGGCCAGCTAGTGCCAAACTCCTAGAGTATTCTCCTTGGGTTCTTGGTCCGTCTGAAGTTGCAGTCGATCCCTTTCAGACTGTTCACCCTTTCCTCTTTTCTCATTTACAAAAGCCACCCTGGCACTCGCGCGGGCGAGCCGAGGTGGGTATACCTCTCGTTTAGGAAGCAGCGGGGAAGTGCTCCCGGATCGGGGGTCGTCGTCGTGCCTTCTTCCATCCACGATTGGAAGAAGAAGTTTTTCTTTGTTGGACCGCCAGAGGGTGAGGACTGGCCCGTGCTTACCCAGTGGTCTAGGGATAGGTGTCGGCGAGAGGGCTAGTCGAGCGATCCCGACGCGCTGAAAGTGGCGGAGTGGGAGCCCATTCTTCGGCCGACGTGCTGCTTTCTGAGCAGTCCCTGAGTTGGGCTGGGCTAAGCCCCGCCCAGTTTGTGGGTAAGTTAGGAGTTTGCAGGCGATCTGTTAGACTTGCGTTTATTTTACTTTTACTAGTGTTGCTGACTCCATTGTACCTTGTCTTGTGCAGAACCCATGGACGCGAGCAAACTTCGAGCGGCCAGGCATGAGCCGAAGAAGGGATCGAAGGCTAGAGGTGCCAGCTCTTCTCGTCCGACGTCGGCCTCGGCTCCCCCGGCAGCCGCCCCACCCTGGCGTTCGAGTGCGGGCCGTAGCCCGGAGCCCAGCCAGGCGCCGAGCCGAAAACGGGTTCGGGAACAGGAGGCCCAGGCTTCGGAAATAGAGACCGGCTCCCCGGCGTCGTCTCTCAAGAGGTTCCCCCGGACGGTTCCGCGGACCCTGGCCTCCCCGATCTTGGTGGACGAGGGGGACCTCCGCTTTGAGGTGCCCTCGGGGCTCTCCGTTGCTGACAGCTTGCTGACGGACATGGAGAGGTCGGCCGGAGGCAAGGTTCCTCGGGGGATCCTAAGAGCGCAGATGGCGGCGATCGCCCAAGTGGCCGTGCAGGTTAGCGCTCGCACCTTACTTGATTTTTCTCTCAGCGTCTTACCATTCGTGAGATTTGGTGCCTCCCCTTTCTTTCTGACCCCCCTCTGATTTCTTCAGGTCCTCCAGCACGTCGCCCTCGTCGTCCAGATGGAGGACGAAGAAATTACCCCGGCGATGCGAGCCGCGGGCGAGCTCTCCTCGCTGGAGGAGAGCTCGAAGTTGGAGCTGGAGGCGGCGATTGATTGATCTCAAAAACTATCTATTAACCGCAATCAAGAACGGCGTCGCTTTGCAGCTAGTCGGTGAGTACGGGTCGGTCCATAGGGATGTTGTGAATTTCCTATTCGCTCAAACGAGTTAATTCCGATGGGAGCCAGATTGATTATTAAATCTAAAAACTAAATTAATCTATATCTAAGTCTTGCTAGGGTTAGGTCTAGGTTAAATTTGGAAAGTCAATAAATCTCACCGCTTTCTATACCCATATGAAGATCTAATTAGGTGTTATGGTAATTATTAATAAAAGGGATTAGAACCATTTGGGAAGATGTTTCTTCCTCTAGGTTCTTGTCCTTCCTTTAGAAATCCTTACCCTAACCTCCATAGAAAACCATCACAACCGGGCCTTTATACTACGGTATCACCGCTACCTCGTGGGATAGGGTGCCGTAGGGAGCGGTATGTGCATGTATGCATAGAGTCCTATGAAAATATATGACGGGCAAGAAAGGGGATGAGAGATCTTCGTCACTCAAACCTTCCCCAGATCTAACCCTAACAAGCGATGAGACTACTCACTCATTAGGGAATTAAAATACATTTATCTAGGGCAGAGAATAAAAGATTAACTAGGTCAAGGAATTAAATTTATCTAGGGCAAGAATAAAAAATTAACCTAGGGCAGAAAATAAAGAACTTACAAAAAATGATGCTCTCCAAAAGAATGCTGAAATTTATTAATGAAGGAAGGCATAAGAAAATACAATGATTTGGGTTTTATTTATAGGACATAGAAACCCTAGATTACAATTGATTCGCACGTCTGCTTTTACAAAAATGCCCTCTAAGAAAAAGACCTAGTCAACGCCCGCACACCGCCACAACTTTTAGTAAAAAAGATCAGCTCCTGATTGCGCAATACTGCCGCGGAACCGCGGCCGCAGCCAGGGTTTGTCCGCGGTTCCGCGGCCAACTCGAAGGCTTGTGATCTGGATTTTCTAGTGCTGGCTCTTCTTGATTTTTAATTTCTTCTTCTGCAGGTCATTTCTCAAATTAGCTTCTGGTTTTCTTCCAGATTTTCCAGTGAACAATTGCAGTGGACTTTTAACCGTTCGTTTTGTGTCGGCGTCTTGAACCTTGCTTTGTGAATTGATCTTTATGTAGGTTTGATCAAGAGTCTTCTGTTTATTGGTCAAATTCTCACTTTTGCATCATCTTTTATCTTTTTCACTGTTTTAGATCCAAGAACCTGTAAGTGCACGGCGGCGCCCCGGCCGTCTTTCCGAGGCCAAAATGCAGAAGCGATAATTTACTTTAACTTTTAAACCGGCACCACCGCGCACAAAAGTCCCGGATCGGGCCATTAAACTAATTCTAGCTAACTAAAGAATGGGGTAGAGAGATATACCGAGCGATCCGTGTCCTTCGGTCTTCTCATCGTCGTCCCGATCTCCCGCGGAATCTCCGGTCTTCACCTCCTCGCCGGAAGGGCACCACGTCGCCGTCTTCTTTTACGGGCTCCCGCCTTTGGACCGAGGCAACTCGGGCATGAAGTTGGCGAGTCGACGTGCCCAAGAATTGCTGTAGAATGAAGTGTAGAGAACTATTCGTCTCATGGGGTTTTGGAAGTTGCCATATGGTGGAGGAAATGGGATATGAGTTTTTTCTAGATGAACTTGGGGATTTTGATAGCATGTAGAGAACAAAAACCCACACTCAAATTTTGGACAGCCCTTCCCCACTTGGCCGGCCACCACTTGTGAAAATGGAATGAGAGAGTAAAACCAAGGGAGGGTGTGGATCAATAATACAAGAGAGAGTGTGAAGTGATGATGTGAAGAAAAGATCACAAGCCAAACCAACACCCCATCAACCAAATCATAACACAAAAAGTCAAGTCATCATAACCTTCCATCATCATCCATCATCATTACTCCAAAAGTCAAGTAATGATCAAGTGAAGAAGTCAAAAGATGGTGCAACCATCATGACACAAGAATATGCAAAGACCACCCTCCACAATGCTTATTTGCACAATTGCAAATAAGCCATCCTCCACCATTCTTCAGCCAATGAAAGATACAAAGAAAATTGGCCGAAACGGAAAACAAACTGGCAACTCCAAAAAACTGATCCCGTAATAAATTACAGGAAAACCCCGCTACTGTATATACATACCCGCATTTGTATTCCGACCGAATACAAATGCAATGAGACAAAATCTACACTGTACAATACTAGGATCCGGCTTAAACCAAAGCCCGCTAGTATTATCCGTCCGATCATGATCCGTGCAATACCGCACGTATCTGATCGAACTCTGCCATATCTCCATACAACCTCTACAGCGTTTCGCCCGAAACTTGAGCAACTGTCTGTGGGGGACTCTAAAGACTCGTCAATACTATGGCTGTGGATTTAACCACCAGCACGTCAGAGGTATTAGCCATACGTGACGGGCTACCAGCTATTGACCAAAAGGGACGTCGATGAGCGAACTCATCCTGACACCCTACTGAGCCTGTCAGCGACAATATCCGTACAGTCCGGTCCGTTCTTCTATGAGCATCGCATGGCGGGCCTAGGGGGTTGGTAAAAGTCAGACCCCCAAAAGCGGTACAAGTCGTGTCGGAGTGTAGCCCAGAACACCCTGAGATACTACTGGAATACCTACCAGTAAATCTCCTGCCTCGGCCGAGGGCTTTGTGTAATGGCTCTCCTAGACACAGCGCGACCTCACCCCCAATACCGGGAGAGACGAACCCCTGAAGATCCGCTCACTGCCTCTATGTGGCTCGGGACTGTACTCAACTAAAACCTGTTTGCACGTCTCCTTTGAGCGTGGTAGGGTAGTAATCAAAGTACAATGGGAACTCACACGAGACAAATGACGATCCTCAGGTCAATGAACTAACCTGTACATATGTCACCAGGGAACTGCTATCTGACGTCAGGTATAAGACCAACTAGCATGTTCCCGGCGAGTCCTGTCCGGTGTACTCATAACCCAATGAGCACATGTATACATCTTACGTGAACCAACTAATACCAGTGGCTTGTGAGACCAGCCACCGCCCCTCATCGGGGTCTCGACTGTATACACTAGTCTACTCTGGAGTATCGATGCCCTGTCTCGAAACTCCCACGACTAGGGACCTTTTAAGGATGTGCTTATAGACTACCAGCTCCCACGTATATGATCGCCCTCATACTGCTGGTAGTCAAGCATGAATCCTAGGGGCTCTATCAACGTGTAATAGCGACCTATCAGGTCACCTAAAGCAGTACACGATGATAAAGATAAACCAGATAGCATACTATCATCTTGGGTAAGACTGTCCTATCGGAATAGGTCCTCCCTCAATCATTGCAATCACGTGCCTGTGATCCAATAATTGACTCTGAGGGCACTATCTCCAACAATCTCCCACTTGCACTCAAGGCTAATTATTGCGATGTCGCATACTCACAGCCCGTGTGATACCGAACACCCAACTCCTCTACTAGTCAGTCTCACAAAACTCGTTTGCGAAACTAATGCGTTCGAGGAATAGCCTCAGTGAGTGGATCCGCTCTAATGTTTCTTTCTATGTCTCTCTTTATCTCAAGTTCGCGGAGAAACCTATCTCCCGAAATGAGCAATACCTGTCTTAGAGTATGTCTGGATATCTGATGGGACCTAGCTCATAAATGAACTCCAAATCCAAACTTCTCAGACTGTATCGTCAACTGAACTTAATCAGTATCCCACGCCATGCCTCCCTCAGTATCCCCTTGGACCACCTGTCCAAAATACTGCCCCTCGTCAGAAGGAAAACTATAACTCTGACAACCTCTCTGTCATCCAGGTCACCTTGGAAGCCTGGAATGATAACTGTCTCCCGAATGAGGCTGTTGTTATCATATCCCTAGAACATCCACTTATGTTCTAAAACTGCTTCCGATTGTTTCTCCAGGATTTGATTAATATCAACTTATTGCATCTCGTGCAAAAACAATCTCTGGTGTGGTACTTGACATCTCATGATTGACTCAATTTCCTAAGCAAGTGATCTGCCAATCATGCACATCCCTCTCCCCTTTAGTCTGTAAGACACCTTTAGAGAGGGTGACTCCATCACCTGCAGGTACACCACCATGCCAGGAGTCGTCCATTCTAAAACACCTTCAGAATGCTGTCTAAGTACCCTGATTGGGAAACTACCCAAATCTAGATCTAAAACCATAGATCCAGTAACCAGAATGTCTGATATAATATCCAAGTCCCTTTGTGGAGAAACCACTGTGTGACAACCAAAGTATAACCGATTGTAGTATAGGAATTTCACTTCCTACTCTGTGTGTGTCATCCAAATACCAGGACATCACACCCTACTACCTTCTTAACAGATCCATCCCCTATTCTGATGAAGTCAAACCTATGACTGTCATATCAGAAATAGATGATTTATCTCCACTACATCTGCTTTAGTCTATAGCTAGACATAAGCCACTAGTCCACCAATGCTTCCGCTGCTCCCACTGACCACGACAACCCTCTGGCAGAGTCATAAACACGTACACTTCTAAAGCTAGTTTAGAACGACGCTATATTCATCCTCCTGCCGGGTCTCGCAACCTGGAATAACAGCAATGGCAAGTCTGGGTAAACAAGAACCTCCCTGTCACCGTTCTTGAGGCTACCAGAGCACCTCTCGGGTGCCTGAGGTTACCCACCTTATCTGCGGAGTGGCCAATGGAATGTCAAACCAGATTGAATCTTTAGGTTCTTATCAAATCTTCAGTAATCATTTGCGGTTCTGGAATCACTTCCAGTTCTACCATACTCCCACTACTGTTTTCTGAAAAAATCCATTTTTGTTAAAACTGTGGCGAGTCAAGAACAATATCGCTATTGATCTTCCAGATGGTAGAAAGTCAACCCTCGTCATAGCCTGGGTCAACCCACAAATATCCATTACAGAAACGTGCCTTGAGTTGTCCAGAGTCTGGTTTTAAGCATAAACCGGACAACTCCCCGTACCTTAACATCGTCAAGATATGAACTGTTCTGTATCCAATACAGAAATAGAGGCACTGATTTAATTGAACCAGATTCAAATCATGCAGCTGTCTCCAATGCATGTTAACTAAATGGAAGGAGGCCGATCAGCGTTACTCAACTTAGGAGTACTTCCAATTATGAGTAACCTGAAAGAGAATCAAGTTCTCTTAATCATTACTATCATCTGAATACCCTACACAAGTATCTACATCTTCGATCACCTTGAAGAATCCCGATACTTGCAATATCTGGTTCTCTACTTTATTCATATACCTATAACTTCTCAAAACTCAGACCTTGTGTTTCTACGAAACACTTATCTAAGAACTAGAGAAGTCATAAGTAAACCGAATATAGTACGAGGACCAACCCCTCTGTCCTAATGGACACTGGACAACATACAGTACTCTGTATAAGTCCCTTGAGTCTAGTGACTCATTCACTGCGTGTCGTAGGTTGAAAACTGTACTTATGGTTAAGAAGAATTACACCGTTGTTTAATGCTCCTTACCTAACCATCAACTGATATAGGTAAATGTCATAGACATAATTTCAAAAAGGTATATCTCACTCTATAAAAATAGACGTACAGATATATTAATTTGAAATTGGTACATAACAGCGGATATTTAAAACCAAATATTTGCCGTCCGGCAAACAACCCAGGTGACTTCCTCAAATATCACCGATTACAACGAATCCCGATATAATGAGGATGATCACCCAATTCCCAATAACTTACTCCCACTCATCATCTATAAAACCATACAGATGTGAGAATCATACCTGGTAAATACATACCCTGGAGCAAGCGCTAATCGGGAAATCAGTTTTCCTTTAACAGTACACAGTGAAACTGAAACATTTGAAATGTTTCGATGGGGTGGTATTCCTAGTAATGCCTCTTACATTATCCAGATTCACGACTGTAACCGTATAATTCTTTGCCACCTCTCCAAATCCCTTTATATGTCTTTAGTCATTACCTTCTGCACACTCCTTTAGGCCAAATGGTTTTCTCCCTTCCCTACCTTTCGGCACCAGCCTATGGTTTGGAAGAAGACTATCCAATAAGCATAATGGATGTACTGTCCTAATCTTAGGAGCACTCGCAATGCGAGAGAAGGTGAAGATAAAAGACAACCGAATAAACCTTATTCCTATTTCTCCTGAACCAGAATCCATCCCCGAACTGGAACAAGTTCCTTTCGAGTTCGTATATAACCATACGATGGAGTATCCAATAAACTGTGGATTTTCGTAGTGATACGGAGTGTCCTGGAGAAATACAAAGGTGAAGTGGGAGTGGTAATGAAATACCTGGTTTGGTCGTGAATATCAGTCGCAATTTACTTTGCCCTCTTACTAATCCCTTGATATGTCTTTACTTAATACCTTCTGCATACCATCGTTATGCTAATTGGTTTTCTTCATTCCCTACAGTTCGGCACCAGCCTATGGTTTGGAAGAAGATTATCCAATTTGCGTAATAGGTGTACTATCTCCTAAACCAATGAGTACTCGCAACCTGAGAGAAGGTAAAAGGAAAAGACAACTGAATAGTCCTATTCGTTTTCTCCAGAACTGGAAACCATCCTCGAATAAATTCCTTCGAGTTCGTATATAACCATACGATGGTTTTGTCCAATGGAAGTGGACGTTCGTAGTAATACGGGGTGTCCTGGAGAAAAGGGTAAAAGTAGGAGTGACAATGAGGTTTGCAACTCTGACAATCCAAAAGCCAGTGTTCAAGAAGGTTCGGTCAACTTGGTCACTGAGTCATAGTCTAGGGTCGGGTCAATGGTCGCTGCCAAAGAGAGAGAGAAAAGAAACACTCAGCGTGCACTCTAACCTAGATCAGAATGGTTACCAATTTATCTAATCTGGAAACCTCCCACTGTACCGTCAAATTCTCCTCCAAACCTGAAAGAAGAATTAGTCGGGATCACCCAAGGAGTAAACCAACTCATCAGTGGGAATCGGGATCCAACTATCATCGCATGATAACGTGACGGAATCCGCTCACGTTATCACACTCCAGAAGGTATGCGCATATCTGGCAAGTTTCAGTTTCTTTAGAAACTCCTGATGTGATTTTTGCCCCATGCTCTTATGACCTTGGCGTGAGGTCAAAATATCATAAGTCACATGTCAAGTTCTACCCATCATTGTCCAGGTTAATTTGAACCCACCCGTACATACCCTTGACGAAGGCCAAAATAGTAGTACGACTGTCCCAAACCAACGCATCTATCTATGCAACAGATAAATATCCGGCAGCTACCAATCACTATGCCTTGGTGTGAGGTCAAAATACATAACTTGAATACTACCGAATATTTAACTGAAATGATGGAGGGCTACGAATGGTTTCTGGCGAAAACCTTTAACGTAATGAACTTGATATCGTTGAAGGAACCGGATAGCTTTATAAAAATATAGTGATGAAAACCTTTGCTAAAGAGGTCACTCCCGGTGAAGGGATCTCGGCTCTTTCCCCGTAGAATGAGGTGCAGGATATTCCAACTGAATACCATGATGCAAAGCAAAAGTAATCGGCTATAGTGAAGTTATTTCCCTGACGCAAACTTCTGTCTAAGGGGTCACTCCCGGTGAAGGGATCTCGGCCCTTGCCTCGTCGACTGAGGTGCAGGATATTCTAACTGAATACCACTGTGCAAAACAAAAGTGAACGTCCTTGCAATAACAGCTTTTTGAAAAATGTTCCAACAACATCAGAATAGGTTTGTTTAACTTGCATTGATCCGAATCAACGCAGTCCCATCAATTGATCACACCAATAAAGAACGAAAATAATGACGTACGTATATGCCATCCGCATTCGCCACTGGGTCCCGTCATTACCCGTTAGGTTAGTTAACTAACGACAGAGCGGGGACTGGACTAGCGCGGATGCAAAACATATACAACATTTACTAGTATATATATCAATATATAATATTTCGCTCAAGGCGTGATAAAATGCAGCATCACAGAAATGTAATAAGTATCACAGAACAATACAGATATCTGGGATCCCCTGGTTTCATAGAGCCACTACTGAAACCCGACGTTCCCCTGGTCGTATGGATAGCCTGTGCAATGAAATCCTAGACCCCTACGGGCGCGGCAAGTTACCCGCCAAAACCTGAAGCGAGGCAGCCCCCTTCAGCAACGTGAATGGACCACCCAGCACTTCACGGAATCCGGTAACTTGGGCACCCCTCCTGGGTCAACCTGTACCCCCTACGAGTGCGGCGAATAGCCCGCCAATTCTAGAGTGAGGCCCCCTCCGTCTCAACGTCATGAGATGCGGGCCCATTGCCCTCTAGAACCCGGCTATCCGTGCACCCCACCTTAGGGTAATCCTAGTACAGAAAGTAAAATATACATACAACGGGTACATCGACCTCACCCCGGTCGTGCCCTAAAAGAATAATATACAAAGAGGCAGTAACGGCAGTCCACATGTCGAACGCTCGCCCCGCAATATCAAATGTACATAATACAACCAAAACTGTACTAGCATTGCATCTAGGCTATCCCCACGACCAATCCGCAACATCACAGCACAATACAGAACATCAACGTGAATGTCACGTTCGCAAATCCGTCTAACCGGGCTATAGCAGTTAGACAGGATTTACCGATCAAATGGCATTCACGGTCGCAGATATAATGTAAATACTGTGAACTAACATGTTTAAAATTTTCGATCGATCAAAGTTACCAAAGTGGGCCCCAAGCACTACTGTAGCACTCACAGAAAATCTGGGCCCAAAAAGAATGTTCCAAAAACCCTATTTTCAAGTCAGGAGGCCTCTGTAAAAAAATGGTGCATTGAACAGTAAATCCGGCGGCGGAACCGCGGCCCAAGAATGGGTTTGGCCGCGGTTCCGCGGTAGGATGATGATGTCACATAACCAAAATTTTACAGAGTGCTTAAAATTCCCTGTACATGTCTCTGCAACAACCTGAAAAATTTTTCGAGCCCAAAAAATTTCGACAGAGAACTGATGCTTTTGAAAATGCGGTTTTGGAATTTTGTTCGATCGGAAATGTAAATATACTAGTGCAAGCTAGAAAAGAGTAATGGCATGACTCTGATACCACTGTAAGTGCACGGCGGCGCCCCGGCCGTCTTTCCGAGGCCAAAATGCGGAAGCGATAATTTACTTTAACTTTTAAACCGGCACCACCGCGCACAAAAGTCCCGGATCGGGCCATTAAACTAATTCTAGCTAACTAAAGAATGGGGTAGAGAGATATACCGAGCGATCCGTGTCCTTCGGTCTTCTCATCGTCGTCCCGATCTCCCGCGGAATCTCCGATCTTCACCTCCTCGCCGGAAGGGCACCACGTCGCCGGCTTCTTTTACGGGCTCCCGCCTCTGGACCGAGGCAACTCGGGCACGAAGTTGGCGAGTCGACGTGCCCAAGAATTGCTGTAGAATGAAGTGTAGAGAATTATGTGTCTCATGGGGTTTTGGAAGTTGCCATATGGTGGAGGAAATGGGATATGAGTTTTTTCTAGATGAACTTGGGGATTTTGATAGCATGTAGAGAACAAAAACCCACACTCAAATTTTGGACAGCCCTTCCCCACTTGGCCGGCCACCACTTGTGAAAATGGAATGAGAGAGTAAAACCAAGGGGTGTGTGGATCAATAATACAAGAGAGAGTGTGAAGTGATGATGTGAAGAAAAGATCACAAGCCAAACCAACACTCCATCAACCAAATCATAACACAAAAAGTCAAGTCATCATAACCCTCCATCATCATCCATCATCATTACTCCAAAAGTCAAGTAATGATCAAGTGAAGAAGTCAAAAGATGGTGCAACCATCATGACACAAGAATATGCAAAGACCACCCTCCACAATGCTTATTTGCACAATTGCAAATAAGCCCTCCTCCACCATTCTTCAGCCAATGAAAGATACAAAGAAAATTGGCCGAAACGGAAAACAAACCGGCAACTCCAAAAAACTGATCCCGTAATAAATTACAGGAAAACCCCGCTACTGTATATACATACCCGCATTTGTATTCCGACCGAATACAAATGCAATGAGACAAAATCTACACTGTACAATACTAGGATCCGGCTTAAACCAAAGCCTGCTAGTATTATCCGTCCGATCATGATCCGTGCAATACCGCACGTATCTGATCGAACCCTACCATATCTCCATACAGCTTCTATAGCGTTTCGCCCGAAACTTGAGCAACTGTCTGTGGGGGACTCTAAAGACTCGTCAATACTATGGCTGTGGATTTAACCACCAGCACGTCAGAGGTATTAGCCATATGTGACGGGCTACCAGCTATTGACCAAAAGGGACGTCGATGAGCGAACTCATCCTGACACCCTACTGAGCCTGTCAGCGACAATATCCGTACAGTCCGGTCCGTTCTTCTATGAGCATCGCATGGCGGGCCTAGGGGGTTGGTAAAAGTCAGACCCCCAAAAGCGGTACAAGTCGTGTCGGAGTGTAGCCCAGAACACCCTGAGATACTACTGGAATACCTACTAGTAAATCTCCTGCCTCGGCCGAGGGCTTTGTGTAATGGCTCTCCTAGACACAGCGCGACCTCATCCCCAATACCGGGAGAGACGAACCCCTAAAGATCCGCTCACTGCCTCTATGTGGCTCGGGACTGTACCCAACTAAAACCTGTTTGCACGTCTCCTTTGAGCGTGGTAGGGTAGTAATCAAAGTACAGTGGGAACTCACACGAGACAAATGACGATCCTCAGGTCGATGAACTAACCTGTACACATGTCACCAGGGAACCGCTATCTGACGTCAGGTATAAGACCAACTAGCATGTTCCCGGCAAGTCCTGTCCGGTGTACTCATAACCCAATGAGCACCTGTATACATCTTAGGTGAACCAACTAACACCGGTGGCTTGTGAGACCGGCCACCACCCCTCGTCGGGGTCTCGACAGTATACACTAGTCTACTCTGGAGTATCGATGCCCTGTCTCGAAACTCCCATGACTAGGGACCTTTTAAGGATGTGCTTATAGACTACCAGCTCCCACGTATATGATCGCTCTCATACTGCTGGCAGTCAAGCATGAATCCTAGGGGCTCTATCAACGTGTAATAGCGACCTATCAGGTCACCTAAAGCAGTACACGATGATAAAGATAAACCAGATAGCATACTATCATCTTGAGTAAGACTGTCCTATCGGAATAGGTCCTCCCTCAATCATTGCAATCACGTGCCTGTAATCCAATAATTGACTCTGAGGGCACTATCTCCAACAGAATCTGTAACCTGTACTATGTAGCAGACATGGGTCAAAAGCACCTGTTTATTCGTAAAAAGAATAAGAATGGGGAATATAATAATACAATATTATGGTGTGAACAAATACCCCCAAACTTATCTTTTGCTCGTCCTCGAGCAAACTTATTTTTATTCTCTACAAAAAACCTAACCGCACTTTCGCAGGGAAACGCGATTGCATTGAGCGCGTGCTACAAGCCGTTAAACCTCTAGGTGTCCCTAGTAGGAGGAGTGTTGTCTCCTGAGGGTTTTCTGCGGATACTACCCACAAAATCCTATCAATTCGGCCCATTGACTTTAATTCTCCAATTAGGTTTTCTAACAAGGAATTCTATTATCGTCGACCCGTAAATTATCCACCCATATTCTTCACACTTCCTCATCATTTAACTTAAGATTATATATGTTCTGCAGACCTACTTAGCTTTCGGCATCTCTTAAGTTTTCTTTCTAGGGTTCCATCTCCATTTAGGAATTTTTATCAACTATACTAAAGATATAAGTTCTATTCTTCACTCCTTTCTCTCATCTAAACTCCAATCACATATCCCCACGTGTGTGTATATATCACCCCTACACTTGGAAATTCAAATCAAGCAATCGTACTCTTGTCCGTTGTCCAAATCACTTCTTAATTAGTGAATTTTAATGAATTTTTCTTACACATCCTTCATGCGACCGTTAATACTTCTTGAGGTACCAACGACCGATTACAAAATGCGTTTGCACTTTAAAGCGTACTTCCTAGTCTTGCAACACCCAAGCCTTTTTAGCAGTGACTCCCAAACCAGTTGGTCTAAGGCACTAGGTGATGAAGCACCCTCGCTAAATAATTTTTCTATTTTCACAGCCTTAAGTAATCACAAAAACCAGTGTTCATTTTTTTATTCTTTATTCACATTTGTATTTTTTTTATTTTTCATCGTACTAAGGACTTTAGACAAGAGCATTTCAAGGTCTCTTCTACTATTTCAAGTTTCAAGGTGCGTGATTGTGCAATTTGTAGGGTATACATTTTTAGAATCTAGACTTAAGCTAGGAATTATTTTTCAAACTCATACTCTAATAAAAATATCAATACTTTTCCTTTGTTTCGACTTAGCCCAAGAAGTGTACTCATAATTTTCCTGTTTCTAAATAAACTACAAAGACATATACTTTCTATCGCTAAACTTTAAGGAAGGTTATTTTTAGGGTTTTTAATTTACTAAGTCTAAGATCTAGTTGTTCCTAGCAAGTTAACCTATTTGTCAAACTCGTGTCAAATATGGCCAAAATTGAAGACAATAATTTTTATAATTTTTTAAAATTTTCAAATTTTTATGGGCTTTCAAATAAATATGCAAATGCAAAAATATACAAATAAATGCGAAGGAAGAAGACGTATTGCGCAATCAGGAGCTAATCTTTATGTAGGTTTGATCAAGAGTCTTCTGTTTATTGGTCAAATTCTCACTTTTGCATCATCTTTTATCTTTTTCACTGTTTTAGATCTAAGAACCTGTAACCTGTACTATGTAGCAGACATGGGTCAAAAGCACCTGTTTATTCGTAAAAAGAATAAGAATGTGGAATATAATAATACAATATTATGGTGTGAACAGATACCCCCAAACTTATCTTTTGCTCGTCCTCGAGCAAACTTATTTTTATTCTCTACAAAAAACCTAACTGCACTTTCTCAGGGAAACGCGATTGCACTGAGCGCGTGCAACAAGCCGTTAAACCTCTAGGTGTCCCTAGTAGGAGGAGTGTTGTCTCCTGAGGGTTTTCAGCGGATACTACCCACAAAATCCTATCAATTCGGCCCATTGACTTTAATTCTCAAATTAGGTTTTCTAACAAGGAATTCTATTATCGTCGACCCGTAAATTATCCACCCATATTCTTCACACTTCCTCATCATTTAACTTAAGATTATATATGTTTTGCAGACCTACTTAGCTTTCGGCATCTCCTAAGTTTTCCTTCTAGGGTTCCATCTCCACTTAGGAATTTTTATCAACTATACTAAAGATACAAGTTCTATTCTTCACTCCTTTCTCTCATCTAAACTCCAATCACATATCCCCACGTGTGTGTATATATCACCCCTACACTTGGAAATTCAAATCAAGCAATCGTACTCTTGTCCGTTGTCTAAAGCACTTCTTAATTGGTGAATTTTAATGAATTTTGCTGACACATCCTTCATGCGACCGTTAATACTTCTTGAGGTACCAACGACCGATTACAAAATGCGTTTGCACTTTAAAGCGTACTTCCTAGTCTTGCAACACCCAAGGCTTTTTAGCAGTGACTCCCAAACCAGTTGGTCTAAGGCACTAGGTGATGAAGCACCCTCGCTAAATAATTTTTCTATTTTTACAGCCTTAAGTAATCACAAAAACCAGTGTTCATTTTTTTTTTCTTTATTCGCACTTGTATTTTTTTATTTTTCATCGTACCAAGGACTTTAGACAAGAGCATTTCAAGGTCTCTTCTACTATTCCAAGTTTCAAGGTGCGTGATTGTGCAATTTGTAGGGTATACATTTTTAGAATCTAGACTTAAGCTAGGAATTATTTTTCAAACTCATACTCTAATAAAAATATCAATATTTTTCCTTTGTTTCGACTTAGCCCAAGAAGTGTACTCAAAATTTGCCTGTTTCTAAATAAACTACAAAGACATATACTTTCTATCGCTAAACTTTAAGGAAGGTTATTTTTAGGGTTTTTAATTTACTAAGTCTAAGATCTAGTTGTTCCTAGCCAGTTAACCTATTTGTCAAACTCAAGTCAAAATGGCCAAAATTGAAGACAATAATTTTTATAATTTTTTAAAATTTTCAAATTTTTATGGGTTTTCAAATAAATATGCAAATGCAAAAATATACAAATGAATGCGAAGGAAGAAGACGTACCGAGCATAAATACCCCCAAACTTAAACTGGACAGTGTCCTCACTGTCATGCTATACCAAGAGGATTGAGAATGTCAGCACTCCCCTATTTATTTATTTATAAAAGTGTTTATAATTTTTTTTTAATGTTTTGAATATTTTTATTTATTTTTTATAGAAAAAGAAAACAAAAAATATATATACATATATACAACAAGGTTCCCCCCAAACTTAAGCTTGGCCTTACACAAGCCAAAAGTTAGCACCAACCATTCAAAAATCTTATCGTGGTAATGGTCGAGTTGGTGAAAGAATGGAGTGGAAAGAAAAGAGATGAGAAGCACACGAGACCGTGTGGAGGTAGAAACGGGATACGGTCTCGGTGGGGGATAAGAATGGCGGAATAGAGAAAGAGGTGGAGCATGATCTTAAGGGTGTAAGTCGAGTGAATAAATTAGCACAATTTGTGATGACCGATGTGTTAAAAGCGATTGTGCTAACCTATCAACCCGTCGAGAAATGGGGTCAAATCCCTCAAGATTCGCAAGAAAACATGGGTACACCGAACTTGGTATTGGAGATGAAAGCGTAACGGTCTTTTGTACGGTCGGAACGATAGGAAGGACGAAAGGGAGTGAATTCGGGATAGTCTCATTCTCACTGTAGTAAACTGTCTCAAATTTGAAAGATTCGATCAATGGTTCGAAACAACTGTAAGCAACCGAGTCTGATGGTTCGACTAACTCATCTGAAAATGTAAAGGACTCAAATTCGGGCGGTGAGTCATCAACATCGTCCGAAAAAGTGAAACACTCGTACGTGTTATCGTCTGTGAGAACTGTGTTAGATTCAAAGAGAAATTTTTCAAACTCACAGTCTTCAAGCGTGATATTAGGCGTGGTCGGAACGATGGAAAGGAGGGAGGGTGATTTAGTTAAACGTTCAAGAGGATGAATTGGAAAATCCGACACATCAAAGAAAAATGGTTCAACCTCAATATGATCCTCAAAACTCTCCTCAATGCTATCCTTATAATTCTCCTCAAAATTCAACTCATCCATGCCATTATCATCAAAATCAAGACGCATATGAAGTTTGGGAGAAACATTTAAGGGTTCGGGATGATGAATTGGACATAAAAGTTCAATCAAATCGACAGGTTCATCATCCGAAATTTTCCCGGCGTCTATATCCTCAATCAAGTGAAAATCAATTTTTTCTGACACCTCATCAAAAGCATGGATATTTATCGATTTAGGTTCTAGATTGGAGGTGTAAAGGTCAAACGGATTAGGTGCGGTTTCACTCGAAAGGGGTTCCTCACAATTTGGCAAATCAAGCACTGCAAAGTCACACAACTCATCATTTTGGACACATGTTTGAAAATTGGAGTTGTTGGATTCAATTGGGTATGGGTAGGTTTGATTTGGAAATCCTCTCACATTCTCACTCTGTCCAACCGCCTCCTCATACATTGAAAAATTTAAAGCTAGTTGGAAACTAGCTACCGGTTCAGCAGGTTGCATAAGGGCGGCTATGGACGCTTCCACATTCCTAGTCATTTTGTTTGTTGCTGCAATACAAGCTTCCAACGACTGTTCCGAACTAGACTTGGGTGGTAAGGGGGTTTCGGCAAAAGATTCGAAATTGTTTGGATACGTGAAACTCCCAAAAGGCTGTGTAGAAACAGGGTCTAGTGAAGGTGGGAAAGTCGGGTAGGACTGGTAGGAATTGGATGGTTGGACAGGAGTAGGGTCAACATGTGGATAAAAAGGTGAATGGACTTGTTGATCCCTAGAACTAGATGAGTGGAGAGGGGTGAAAGATCGGCTACGAGATTGAGCAATGTGCTCAGCAATGGACATCGGTTTAGGAGTTACAGCAGGACTTGAAAAGGTGGTGTCAACGTACAAAGGTGGTGAAGGTTGACATGGTTGATACAAAGTGGGTTGCAAAGTCAAATTGTTTCTCCTAGACGCTTCTATTTGATCTTTCAAAGATATTTTTGGCATGGAGGGATCTTCTTTAAATCGACCGAAACAATTGACGTATGACGCAAAGTTAGGTTCGGGATACCAAAGTTCGGCAAGAGATTTATGATGTGGGGTACCCATGAAAGAAGAAAGAGAAGATGAAGAAGGTAGGTGGTGGGGTGCAAGGATTTTACGCGACAAGTTGCAAGTTTTTTATAAAATATTTTCCTTTTTTTTTCTTTTTATTTGAAACTGTTTGCAAAATTTTTTTTTTGATAAAGGGCTAAGACACATTTTCGATCAACCAAAAATGCACAATCAGGCCTAACTCTAGGGTCACCTAGGTCAGCTAGACAGCTCCTAACTGTTCCAAAGGGCTAGAGATAGGACCTCAAACCGCCTCTTCACCGCCAATTGCGGCCAGGTAAGTGCCAGGTAAGTGGAAGGCTCCCCGCTACAAGTAGCGGTCCTAATTAAGTAACCACTTGCCTCGACACACTTGCCTAGACACCGTAAAGTCAGGTTAGGATAAACGGCTGATACCTATAACTAGTCCTCTGTCCTATTGAGCTCGAAGTCCTTAGGGCTGAGTCTAGTATTTTTTAATTAATAGATGGTCAATGCATATGCCTTATGTGATTTCTGGGGTCCTGGGAAGGGTGATGAAATCCCCATCCAATCTGAATTGGTCAAAAGCCCTTAAAGTCAGTTTTAAAAATATGCAAAACAGTAAATCACTTGCAATCAAAGATTTTTATTTTATTTGCGGCGCAAAGAATCCTGCAGAGAATTAATTATTGGAAGGGGAAGAAGATTTTTAGCGCAAAGAATCCTGCAGAAGATTTGACAGAAGATATATGGGGATTTGCAGAGGGAAGAAATAGGAAACAAACCGTGCAAAAATTTCGCGATGATGATGCAAGAGGGCCGCGGAAGGGCGGTATGAGCGCGCTTAGGCCGCGGTTTAGCGGTGGGATGGAGGCTTCAGGGCTCAAAAAAATTTCTGTTGTTCTGTATTTGCAATCCCTCTCTGTTTTGATGTATCCTTTTCTGATTCGCCTTCTGTAGATTTCCAGATCCGAATATGTGTGCAAATCCTGCAAAATTCAAACAACAAAGTACCCTTTCCAAAAATAACAGATGATATATTTTTATATTTTTTTTTTCCAGATTTTTATGATTGTTTTTAATTTTGATTAACCCGAAATTGCAAAAAGGAAATTTTACGCCATCCCCGGCAACAGCGCCATTTGATTGATCTAAAAAACTATCTATTAACCGCAATCAAGAACGGCGTCGCTTTGCAGCTAGCCGGTGAGTACGGGTCGGTCCACAGGGATGTTGTGAATTTCCTATTCGCTCAAACGAGTTAATTCCGATGGGAGCCGGATTGATTATTAAATCTAAAAACTAAATTAATCTATATCTAAGTCTTGCTAGGATTAGGTCTAGGTTAAGTTTGGAAAGTAATAAATCTCACCTCTTTCTATACCCATATGAAGATCTAATTAGGTGTTATGGTAATTATTAATAAAAGGGATTAGAACCATTTGGGAAGATGTTTCTTCCTCTAGGTTCTTGTCCTTCCTTTAGAAATCCTTACCCTAACCTCCATAGAAAACCATCACAACCGGGCCTTTATACTACGGTATCACCGCTACCTCGTGGGATAGGGTGCCGTAGGGAGCGGTATGTGCATGTATGCATAGAGTCCTATGAAAATATATGACGGGCAAGAAAGGGGATGAGAGATCTTCGTCTCTCAAACATTCTCCAGATCTAACCCTAACAAGCGAGGAGACTACTCACTCATTAGGGAATTAAAATACATTTATCTAGGGCAGAGAATAAAAGATTAACTAGGGCAAGGAATTAAATTTATCTAGGGCAAGAATAGAAAATTAACCTAGGGCAGAAAATAAAGAACTTACAAAAAATGATGCTCTCCAAAAGAATGCTGAAATTTATTAATGAAGGGAGGCATAAGAAAATACAATGATTTGGGTTCTATTTATAGGACATAGAAACCTTAGGTTACAATTGATTCGCACGTCTGCTTTTATAAAAACGCCCTCTAAGAAAAAGACTTAGTCAACGCCCGCGCACCGCCATAACTTTTAGTAAAAAAGATCAGTTCCTGATTGCGCAATACGGCCGCGGAACCGCGGCCGCAGCCAGGGTTTGGCCACGGTTCCGCGGCCAACTCGAAGGCTTGTGATCTGGATTTTCTAGTGCTGGCTCTTCTTGATTTTTAATTTCTTCTTCTGCAGGTCTTTTCTCAAATTAGCTTCTGGTTTTCTTCCAGATTTTCCAGTGAACAATTGCAGTGGACTTTTAACCATTCGCTTTGTGTCGACGTCTTGAACCTTGCTTTGTGAACTGATCTTTATGTAGGTTTGATCAAGAGTCTTCTGTTTATTGGTCAAATTCTCACTTTTGCATCATCTTTTATCTTTTTCACTGTTTTAGATCCAAGAACCTGTAATCTGTACTATGTAGCAGACATGAGTCAAAAGCACCTGTTTATTCGTAAAAAGAATAAGAATGGGGAATACAATATTATGGTGTGAACAGCGATGGCGAGGATCGCCGTCCTAGAGGGCGAAGTGGCGGCCGGGAAGTAGGAGGTTGCGGGGCACCGCAAGGCCACCGAGGCCAAGCTTCAGGACTCCAAGTTGCTCGTCGGCACCCAGAAGAAGTCGGCGGGCACCCTTCGGAAGGAGCTAGAGGCGGCGGTAGAGGGGACGAAGAGGGCCGAGCTCAGGGCGGCGAAAGCGGTGGAGAACTACAAAAAGTCGTACCATTTTTACACCGACTTAGCCGCAGCTACTACCCTCATCTGGCACGAGGCCCTCGACGCCGTTAAGGCTTGGATGCCGGAGTTCCCCGATGAAGAGCTCAGGAATGAATATTCTCACGGGGACGACACGCAGGGGGATGCCCTCGGGAGCACTGCCGGGGAAGGGACTCCCGTCTAGGGCGGCGCCGAGGCTCCTGTGATGGGCGCAGCCCCAGTCATGGTGGACGTTGAGCTCCCCGGGATTGCGCCCGACCCTGAGGCCTGAAGCCCCTCGTCTTCTTGTTTCTTTTCTTTTGTTGCATCGGGGATTTTGTAGGGCTCCGGGCATTTTGTAAGGCTGGGGAGCCCACAATACTCCTGTAATGACTTTTGACTTTGTGCATAAAAGCTTTTTGCAGCAGTATTTGCGCACGTATTTTCCTTTGTCGGTGAACACTTGTATTTGCATAGTTCAGCCTTCACGTCGGGTCGGTTCTTCGTCTCGTGATCGCACGTCGAGTTGAATTCAACTATTTGCCAAGTGTGCAAAGACCGGTGAAGGGTCGGTATCTCCATGTCCCCGAAGTCGAGGTTGGGATCGCTTATACGTGGATGGCCTCATGGCGAGGGCTTGGACCGTGGCGTTGGCGGTTAGTAACACCAGCTACGGATGACCGAGCATGGTAGATGCTCGGTTGCTTCTTGGCGAGGGCTTAGGTATCTGGCTTCGTGGGGTAGTGAACGACATCCATCATAATCGAGCATGGTAATTGCTCGGCTGCCTCTTGGTGAGGGCTTCGATCCTTAGCGCTAGAAGGGCCGTAAGAGGTGGCTAAGGATGGACCGAGCAGTAAATCTGCTCAGTGGCCTCTTGGCGATGGCTTCAATCCCTGGCGTTGTGGGGTAGGAAACTACCAACCAGGGATAACCGACCAAGGGCGGGCCCGGTTGCCTCTTGATGAGGGCTTTTGATCTTTAGCGCGGGAGGGGCCGTAAGAGGCCTACTAAGGATGGGCCGAGCAGGGTAGCTGCCCGGTGCCTCATGGTGAGGGCTTAGATCCCTGGCGTTGTAGGGTAGGGAGCTACCAGCCAGGGATAGCCGAGCAAGGGCGGGCCCGGTTGCCTCTTGGCGATGGCTTTTGATCCTTAGCGCGGGAGGGGCTGTAAGAGGCCTACTAAGGACGGGCCGAGCAGGGTTGCTGCCCGGTGCCTCTTGGTGAGGGCTTTGATCCTTAAGGACGGGGCCAGGCAGGGTTGCTGCCCGGTGCCTCTTGGCGAGGGCTTTGATCCCTGCGTTGTGGGGTAGGGAGCTACCAGCCAGGGATAACCGAGCAAGGGCAGGCCCGGTTGCCTCTTGATGAGGGCTTTTGATCCTTAGCGTGAGAGGGGCCGTAAGAGGCCTACTAAGGAAGGGCCGAGCAGGGTTACTGCCCGGTGCCTCTTGGCGAGGGCTTTGATCCTTAAGGACGGGCAGAGCAGGGTTACTGCCCGGTGCCTCTTGGCGAGGGCTTTTGATCCCTGGCTTCGTGGGGTAGGAAACTACCAGCCAGTGATAGCCGAGCAGGGTAGCCGCTCGGCTGCCTCTTGGTGAGGGCTTTGATCCCTAGCGTCGTAGGGTAGGGAACTACCAGCCAGGGATAGCCGAGCAGGGTAGCCGCTCGGCTGCCTCTTGGTGAGGGCTTTGATCCCCTACTTCGTGGGGTAGGGAACTACCAGCTAGGGATAGCCAAGCAGGGTAGCCGCTCGGCTGCCTCTTGGTGAGGGCTTTGATCCCTGGCGTCATAGGGTAGGGAACTACCAGCCAGGGATAGCCGAGCAGCGGCTGCCTCTTGGTGAAGGCTTTGATCCTTAGCGCTGGAAGGGCCGGAAGAGGCCCGCTAAGGACGGACCGAGCAGTGAAGCCGCCCTGTCGATTCGGGAGGTTATGTCCGACCTTCCCGGTGTAAGTATGGGGAATAGGGACAGTCACGGGAAACACGTGTATCGAACGCGTGGGGGAGGTGAAGCGCCGGAGCCGCGTCATTTCGATTTGGCCAAGAAAGGCTCGAGGTCTACCGCGTAGCGGCATAGCTGTGGGTGAAATGGGCGACTTCCCCTGGCAGTTGGATTTTCGAGGGCATAGCGGGCTATAAAGTGGAGGAAGCGTTGATCACTCCTTTCTTCACACCCAGAACGTAAGAATGGAGGACTTCCCTTTCACGATCCCCGACATCGTAAATTTCGAGGACGTGTACCTCTATGACCAGTACTACACGAAGGACATGGTGCAGCTAGTGATTGGCCGCATTGAGGATCATTTCGGCCGACTGCTTCCCCGGCGCTCCCCCTGCTCCAGCTGTTGATGTACTCCATCCGGAGGGCGTCGCCGAGGCTCTATAACCCCTTGTCCGAGCAACTGAGGGACGAGGCTGTTGGTAAGCTAAGGTCCTTGCGGCGCTTCGGCCTGATTTCCGCGGGTCGGCGGGATCGCTCGGTGGCGCTCATCCTTGAGTGCTATCAATTGAGGCACCATGCCGGCATTCGTGGGCGACATCAGAGGCAAAGGGCTGAAGCGGCGAGGGCTCGGTTAGCGGAAATATGCTCGGAGTACCACGAGCAGTGTTTCCCGCACCCCTTCCCCCGCTATTGTAATTTTTCTTTTTCGGTGTACGGCTGAGGAGCCTATAGTACCCTTTGAATAAACACACTCTTCTTTTTGCAATGTTTTATTGATCTCTCCTTATTATATAAACAGAAAGATCTTGAGAAAGTTTACATTGCCTTAGTAAAAGAAGTACAAGCTAGTAGATGTTCTTTTATTTGCGCAGCTTGAGCCCCTCGGATGTCTCTTGGCCTCCGCGACCGACGCAGGGTGTTGAGCTTCGTAGGTATCCGACGTACTCTCCGCTGACACGACCATGATTTGTCCGATTGTCAACTCGTCGGGAGGGGGACGCTGCTCCTGCTCGCGGTCAGCTTGTCGCTTGTCCCGCAAGTACGCTGAAAGGTGTCCCGAACGGATGAGCTCCTCGATGTAGTCTCGGAGCTGCTTACAGCTCTCCGTGGAGTGGCCTAGCGATCTGTGAAAACCGCAGTAGGGGCCCCGAGTACGCTTTGCCGCCATGCATGAAATCAGGGGGAGCTTGAAGAACCCCTCGCCCTTGGCCTCCTCAAGCGGTACCGTCTGGGAGACGTTGAGCGGGGTGTACTCACTGAAACCTCGGGAAGTAGGGGTTTGGCCGCTCAAGTCTCTTTCTCTCTTCCCTCGTCCTTTTCTTCTGGTCAGTTTGCTTTACCCTGGGGAGATTTGCGTTCACCTCGGACTCGAGCTGGATTTCGTGCTCGGTCCAGGCCTTTACCTCGGCCACGGTCTTAGGTTGCGCTAATGCAAAGGAGCGTAACCACTTCTTGTGCCTAAGACCAGACCTCAGGGCTGTGATGACTGTCTCGTCCCGATGTTCGGGGACCTCTAGAAGGGCATTGTAGAAGTGGGCGACGTACGCTTTGAACGTTTCTTTGTCCCCGCTCTTGATCGTGAAGAGATGGTCGACAGTCCGTTTCTGCCGTTTGTTCCCGACGAAATGGCTGAGGAATTGGATGGCCAGCTCGTTGAAGGTTGAGATCGAGCGTGGCGCAAGTCCTCGGAACCAGTCTCGTCCGGAGCGGATGAGAGTGGCCGGGAAAGCTCAGCATTAGGCGGCGTTAGAGTTGTCTTGGAAGCTCATCCCGGCCGTGAACGCGTCCAGATGGTCTTTCGGGTCTGACTTCCAGTCGAAGAGCGAGACCTTGGGGGGCTTGTTCCGGGAGGAGACATGGACGATGAGAAGCTCCTCGGTGAAGGGCTTTGTGAGCGAGTCGGCGGCGTATTTAGCCTTGTCGCTCGAGTGGCGACCTTCTCGATGCATTCCCTCGATCTTCTTTTCGAGGGCGTCGAGTTGGCCGTAGTATCCTAAAGATTCGGCACATTCTGATCTTTGGCCTCTGCCATTGGAGGCCTGCGTCTGGTCGCGGCCCCGGTTCCTCTCAATAAGGTTCCTTAGGTCCCCTGGCGAGGTAGTCTTCAAGGTGCCGCGACGAGTCCCTTCCTCGCGACCCCATCGAGGGAGGGGGTGTCGGTCATGCCTGGGAGCAGGCGAGCCGACCGACATCTCCTCGGGAGGGACATGGGCGCGTAGGGGCTCGGGGCGAGGCGCTCTGGCGATGGACCTCTGTGTTGAACTGTGGGGGGCCAAGCGGGTCGCAGAATATATTGGCTCGGGTGATCTGCGGCCGTAGGAGGCAGCGAGGCGGTGGTCGGCAGTGCCGACGGGAGCAGAGTCTTCTCTTCCTCTGTAGGGGTCCCGGTCCTGAGGTGGGGGAGCGGCGACCTGGGGAGCTTGCCCCGCCGTTTGGACACGGACGAGCGCGTCCACAACGGACACGAGTTGATCTATCCGGACGGCTAGGGCGTTGATGGCGTTCAGGGGAGGAGATTTATCTGCGCCTCCATTGTGGGAGGTGGTGGCTAGCACTTGGACCGTCGTGGTGAGCTCTCACCATTGGGTTGAGATCGGAAGATGAACTTTGTTGAGTGGAATTAAGAGCTTCCCACAGACGGCACTAGCTGACGCGTGCCGTATCGCGTCAAGATGTTACCTTCCGTTGATCTGCTGTTAGCAATGATGGACGGCCGAGATTTGAGTTGGAGGATAGCTCCTGAAGTGTGTGGATCTCAATGGGTTTGAGGTTGTTGGGGCCGAGCTACCTGCAGGGAAGTCCCGGGGTGGTTGTACCACCGAGGACCCTCCGACGATCAAGTTAGACAGGAAATCCGAGCAGAGTAACGGCCTAGTGGGTGGAAAATGACTTACTTGAACCGTCTGAAGGAGGGGTTTATATAGCGGTGGCAGCAGGCAGGCAGGTGCGAGAATCATGCCGGCCGTTACGCCCTCGACGTCACGCCCGCGTGATGGGCGAGATCTCCCATTAATGGCGAGACAGGCTAGTTAATGGGGATCGTGATGGCGTGGAACGCGGGATCGTGGGCAGTGGATATCTCATGCATGGTGAGATTCGCGGAGGCGAGGCGGAAGCACCTGCGAATGATGCCGTCGGTCGGTCGAAAGGACCGAGGAATATGAGCTCGGCGAGGGCTCGGGACCGAGCGAAAGACCGAGCTATCTTGGTTTTGTGGTATCCCGGAGGCGAGCTGAGAGGGCCGAGGAGGCCAAATGTGCAGGAGTCTCGGAGGTGAGCCAACGGTTGTTTGCAAGATAGGCATGGGAGTGGTGAGGACGACCCAGAAGGTCGGCCGCGTCCATGGGTCGCAGACCCGGGTGTTCCTCCGACGTGTTGTCGTTGGTCCTTCCTTGCGGGCCTCGGGATACGTCATCAGCCACGTGTCACGATCTGGGAGATCACCGATATCGAGAATCATCAATTGCCTTATGTTATATTTTTATTATCCGACTCCTTGCTAGGTGCTAATTATATCAGCTGCTTATTCAAATAACAAAAGCTTCTAGCTGGACCAATGGGTAATAACTCAGTTGGAATGACACTACCCTGAGCAAATTCATAGATTCTCTAGATGCTTGTGTGTAATGTGTATGCGGATGTGTTGTGTGCATATATTAGGACATACGACCAGGGCAAGAAGAAGAAAAAGCATCTAATTGGCCGGTAAAGCTTTCGTAGGCGAAACCTACAAAGGGGAGACTATTTCCCCTTCTCTTCTCTTGAGCATTATATTTTGAAGACATGTGCCTCTTTAAATATTATGTTGATAGGGCGTTAACTCTTTCGATCTAGGAAATAACAGCCAACATTAATGGATATTGGTCTCATGATTCATGCGTCTCTTGTGTGAGGATTGTGTGAGGACTACTACAAAAACTTAATCTTATCATAAAACTTATTCAATTACCTGATAAGAATTATAGATGCATCATTTAGACACTAAATATTATTTATTCATGATTTTCTGAAGTTATTTATTAATTTAATTTAATTTTTTTAGTTTCTCTCATTTATATATAACTAGAAATCAATGTGATCAAAATGATTCAAGGTATTTTTGAAAAAATTTGGAAAAGTAAATAGAAAATCAATACACATTTATTTTATCAGGAAGAAGTTAATACCCATTTTTAATACAATAAAACTTAATATTAGTTTGAAATTTATATTATGAGTGATTTTTTTTAAAAGCACTCCATAAAATTTTAAATATTGCTTTTTTTTTAGAAAGGAACTTTGATAATTATTTAAATAATGAAATATGAGTACCAACTTTAAAACAATTACAATTCCTATAAGCAGTGTAAAGAATGGATTATTCGGTGAACATATTTTATTCTATCATGCTTGATATTTTTTGAAAAAATTGTATGAAGATAAAAAAAATCTATTGATTCTCTTGAAAGAAATAAAAATACCCGAGGTTTCTTTCTAAATCAATACCAAATCATTGCCTACCATGGGATCCAAGGATAAATTGAAAAAATAAACAATAACAAAAAAATAAAAATTTAAAACCAACTAATTAGCAAAAACCCACAATTTTTTGTATTTTGGGCTTCATATAGGCATTTAGAAATGGGCAGGAAAAAGAAAAGGCTAAAAGGCAGGAAATGGCTCTCACTTATGGTCCATTTTGCAAGTAGGCCTTGAGCTCTCTATTAGAATTTTAGAACATGCACAAATCTGTTTTTAAAATTTCTAATGAGCTCAAGTCTACAAACTAGGATACATTGCTAAGAATTGAACTAGCAACTAGATTTTCATATAAGGTTAGAATCATACAATCTTTGTAACATCTTCATATGTTCAAATTTGTGTTGGACTCTAGTTAGACACGTAGAATGAGTGAAAAAGCTTGGTGAAGACATCCTTTTGTCATATATGGATCCACATGAGAAAACCCTTCTCTAGCTCCATCTCCACTTCATACTCCAAGCAATTGTGAAGAAACTAACAATCCAATTTTGCTTGGAATGGAATGTTGGGGATATAGTGTGTCACTCTATCTTAATCTCATCATTTCTATTTCTTTTGAATTCTCTTTGTATTTTTGAGGAGGAAGAGAGCTAGAAAAAGGAGATGAGATGGGAAAAAAAGACTAACTAAAATTATCAACATATTCTAAAGGTTGATAATGTTTTAACATAAAGATAAAACAATCTCAACCATTAGGTTTTCATCGTCTCTTCACTTGTCCACCCTCTTCTCTCTCCTCCACATGTCAGTCAAATGAGATTGAGCATGCATGTGCTCATCCAATAGTACAAATTAGCTTAAAAAGAATAAAAGGAAAAAGGAAAAAACAATATATAAATTTATGTATATGTTACAAAACATAATATAAATATATATGTATGTAATTTCCATATGTATTAAAAATACATTAATGAGACAAATAAATAGTGATTAAATACTGTTAAATACATATATCCAATACATGTATTAATATATTAAATCAGCACTTGATCTAATTTCGTCTTTCCAAAATACTAGCTAGCATTTCCAAATGTCCGGTTATCGTCAATGTATCCAATACACTAGTTTTAATCGAACCCCGGTATGCATCCAACACGCACATCTACATCATATCGCTAGAGCCGAAAAAACCTTTGTGTGGAACTCTAAAAATTCGACAATACGCTGGCAGCGAATTACTGGATCCAATCCATAATCAGAAGCACGTCAGTGGCACTAGCTGTACGTAACGGCTACCTAGATATTTATCGAAAGGAATATCGACAAGCAAGCCCGTCTGAACCCCTACTGAGCTTATAAGTAGCATTCATCGTATAGTCTGGTCTGTTCGTCTGAGAGTATTGCATTCCGGGTTTAGGGGTGGAAAACGTCAGACCCCTAATAACCTGATAAATCTTGCCGATATCAAGCCCATCACCAATCGAGAAACTACTGATCAATCAGTAAATCTCATCCACCTTAACCAAGGACTTATGGTGATGGCCAACCGGGCACAGCGCGACATCAACTCCTAATACCGGGAGAGACGAATTCTCTCAATCCGCCCACTGCCTCCATGTGGCTCGGGACTGCACCTAACCAAAACTTGTTTGCATGACTCAGTAAAACCGTGGTAGGTACAATGTATTAGTTATATGTATGCCCTAGAGGCCATTACTGTACATTGGATGTATATTGTAGTGGATGCTGGGACATATATAGGGAGGACTTTCTTGCTCGACATGATAGTATGCTATCTGGTTACTCTTTAACTTAGCGTGTACATTGATTGTCTCTCTGTTACATGTTGGTAAAGCCCTTAGGATGTGTACTTGACTACCTGGACTATGATGCGGATCATACTAGTGGGGACATGGTAGTCCATAAGTACATCCTTCAAGGTCCCTAGTCGTGGGTGTATCGAGACGGGGCATCGATATACCAGTGTAGACTACCGTATACCTTCTCGACCCATACAGATGGGCGATGGATGATCCCATATCCATTGGTGTTTGACATCAGAGATGATATACGGGTGCTCAGTAGAGACTGGGTACACTGGACGGACTCGCCGAGAACTCCCACATGGTATTATACCTCACGTCAGATGGCAGTTCTCCGGTGACACTGGTAAAGGTTAGTCTGTAGACCCGAGATCGTCATAGAGTCTTGTGTGATTCCCACTGTGCTTTGATTTCCACCTTACCACGTCCAAGAGGGCGTGCAAAACGGTGGCTTTTGGGTACAGTCCCGAATCACATGGAGGCAATGAGCGATAGGAGGGGATTCGTCTCTCCCGGTATAGGGAGTTGATGTTGCACTGTGTTCGATTGGCTATAACCGGAAATCCCTGGACAGGGTTGCTGAGATTTACTGGTAAGAGTTACCTGTAGTTTCTCGAATTGTTATAGACCTCATATCGACACGACTTATCGAGCTATTGGGGTCTGACGTTTACCACCCCTAGGCGAGATATGCGACATATCAGACGACGAGACCGGACTGTACGGTAAGTGTTACTGGTTGGATTCATTGGAGTGTGAGCGGGCTTGCTCGTCGATCTTCTGATCGCTCAATACCCGGGTGGCCGTTACGTTTAGCAGACCGCTTGCGGCTTGTGGGTGATTGATATGATCATCATCTGCTGCCGGCGTATTGACGAGTCTTTAGAGTCCTACACAGAGGTTTCCTGGCTCAAGCGAAATGAAATAGGAGCGCATATGAGATATGTGCGGGACCGAGAATAATGCGTGTATGTGATACCGTATTCCATTCTCGCGATGAATGTGTCGAATGGTTGTATGCGATATAACCTAGTTATCGAATCAAGGATTGTTTCGATAAGCCGATACATTGGATATTAGTCGGTTATATGCGATATGACCGGATCGTTAAATCAAGTATTGATTTAATGATTTAATGCATAATTATATATTTGATATATTACTTTGCATTAACTAGTATTGGTTCATTTTAAAAGGATTTTCTCACTTGATGTGCACATTGTATATGTGATATACTTTTGTACACTAGTTTGTATCATGTTTGATGATACATGCTCACTAGGGTTTGTGTAAAGATTAAACCATGGTTGTGAGAGTGGTTAGGGTTTTGTTTATTCACTTATTATCTATTTATTTATTTATTCATTCTTTTTGGCAAAAGAAAAGAATGGTGGCTTTCTTTGTTTGCTTGTTGAAGCTTCTTGAAGATTTGAACAAGTCCACCATTCTTGTCTCATGCTTAACCCTAACCATTCCAACTAACCTTAGTTTATTCTCTACACATAACCATGGTTAGTATATGATAAGTATTCATTTTATTTTCCATTTTGAATAATACTTATGATATTCTATCATCTTCTTCTTCTTCATCTTCAAGAAGAAAAGCTTGCCTCCATCAATGGCAACTTGAGCAAATGAGTGAGAAATCCAATTCTAAAGTGAACCCACTTCCTATTTCTTCATCCTCTACCTCTTTCCAAGTAGTATAGGGTGTTCTCTTCACAAGTTTCATGACTTGGTGAAGTTGGAGCTTGATCTTGTGTTGCCTCGACGTAGATCATCTTCGGCATCGAAGTCGACGACCTAGCCTGCCCATTTCTCCGATGAAGCCGATGCTAGAGCCCGGGATCCGATGATCGCAGCGAGGAGACTTCATCGCGGAGCCATGGAGGTGGAGGATCGGATCTACAAAGGTTGTATTTCCGTCTACTCATAGTTAAGATGTTAACTAGTTATAGTTTTCGCCTAAAATTCTAGTCAACGATCTAGTCTAGGGTTTCTCGGCACCGTAAAATTTGAAATTGGCATGGTTGATGCCTTGTGAGAGCTCATTAGCGTGCCTAGGAACCCTACACAATGGGAACTCACACAAGACAAATGATGATCTGAAGTCAACAGACTACCCTCTACTTATGTCACCAAAGAACTACTATCTGACGACAGGTATAATACCATTTAGGAGCTCCCGGCGAGTCCTTCCAGTGTAACTCAATAACCTAATGAGCACTTGTATATAATCTTTGGTGACTGACACCAATGACTGCGAGACCGGCCACCGCCCCTCATCAGGGTCAAGAAATGTATACACTAGTCTACTCTGGAATATCAATGCTCTGTCTCGATACTCCCATGACTAAGGACATTTAAGAATGTGCTTATGGACTACTCAGTTCCCACAGGTATGATCGCCATCATTATACTGGTAGTCAAGCAAAGATCCTATGGGCTTCATCATTATGTATTAGCGACATGAAAAACGTATACACAAAAATGATGAAGAAAAACCAGATAACATACTTCTCGGAGAACGACTATCTCCCGAAATGAGCGACGCCTGCCTTAGAACTTGTCTAGATAGCTGATGGGACCAAGTTCATAAATGAACATATATATCTAATAAATTTGTTAGGTTGTATCATTTGCTGACCATAATCAGCACCCAGCGCCACGTCCACCTCAGTATCCTTCTTGGAATCATATCCAACATACTGCTCCTTATAAGAGGGTAAACTAATAACTCTTACAGCCACTCTATCATCTAGGTCACCTTGGAAGCCCAAACCAGTAACCGTCTCCCGTAGGAGGCTGCCATCACCATATCCTAAGAACAACCTCTTATGTTTTTTACTGCTTCCCTTTGTTTCTCCAGGATTGGATTATATCCGCTTACTACATCCAATGCAAAAGCATCATTATTCATATCCTGTATGGAGAAACGCCTGTGACATCCAAGGTTTGACCGATTGTAGTCTAGGAACATCACTTCCTGTCCAGAGTATATCATTTAAATACCAAGACATCACTCTCTATATCCTTCTTACCAAGTTCGTCTGTTGTTTTGATAAAGCCAAATTCTATGACTGTTACATCAAAATAGATGATTTATTTCTGCTATACCTGTTTTAGTCTACATATAGACATTAGCATCTTTCCCACCACGCTTCCGTTGCTCCCACTGACTACAACAACCCTCTGGCAGAGTCATATACACGTTCACTTCTAAATCCAATTTAGAATAACGTTACAGTCATCTACTTGCCAGATCTCATAGTCAAGAATAGCGGCAGTGGCAAACTAGAGTCATCATTGTCATGATGCAAACCTCCCTGTCACCGTCTACGAGGAAACCGAAATACCTCTCGGGTGGCTGAGGTTACCCACTAAATCTGCAGAGTGACTAATGGATTGTCGAATCCAATTGAATTCTTAGATTCTACTAAATTTTTAGTAACCATTTATGGTTCTGGAATTACTTCCAGTTCTACCAAACTCCCATTGATGTCTTTTGAAAAGAATCCATTTTACTAAAAAATGTGACAAGTCAAAAACAAAATAACTTTTGATCTTGTAAATGGTAGAAAGTTACACCCTTGCTGTTACGCCCCGCTTCCCAAAATACGGAATACGAGGGGTTGACAAGGCCAGCCATGCTCCTACGGTCGAGAAATTATCCTTCCGTAGTCACACTTCGGCTTCTAGCTTTACGTGGTAATCAGTAATCAATGCACAGGTAATGGGAAATGCAGTCACTAAATCAAAACAAATACAAAAGAACTAACCAGACGGAGATCAGGGAAGTATAGCTCTGGGTCGCTGATTAAGAAGTCTGCGATGTCCTCGAGGTACGTCAGGTCCTGGTCCAAGCTAGATCCACTTCTCACTCTGAGCATGCATACTCAGGTCGTCAGAGCGACACGATAGCAATGTATATATAGATACAACTATGAACTCGTGTAATAATAACGAATATGTAACAGTAATCAGAAGAATACAGACGTGAACATGAAGTAGCCAATGCAAGTATCTAATAGAGCAGGCAACAGTAAAGAAGTAAACAGTATGGCAGGTATGTTGAATCAGTAAGCAGTACATGTCAATGTCACTAACCCTATCAGTCTCTAAGTCTCACTGTACAGGTCGCTAAGCCTATCGTCAGTTCAAGTGTGAGAGTCAACCACTCGCGAGTATCCCCCACCCAACGGTAGGACCCAAGGGCAAGGGAACACGGGCCCGAGTCGCTTGCTAATAATCAGTAATATCCCCATATATCTCCAGAATCGCTGTATGTGCCGGCATGGGACTCTCGAGATTCTGTTGAACTCACACTCAAACTATCCCACACCCCGTGGTCTACATCAAACGCCAACCATAAACTCAAATACCCGTCGGTCCATGACAAGTCTACGCGAGGACTGGAGACAGAATCTCCATCAAGTATGTCTCGACTGATACCCAAGACAAATGGAAAGTGTTTGGTGCCTTACCTGTGACACCCATACAAGTGCTTCCATAATTGTCCCATACCAATTATAGTCACACTTATACACGTCCCACAGACGTCGACAGTGCAATAAATCAATAGGGTCCACTGATTGTGTATAAGTACGTGTCACTTTTACTTATCTATTCATGCTTAAACACTAACGTACTTGCCACAATCAAACACTAATACCTAACACTGGGTAATGCACATAATCACTAGGTTACCAATGTAATGACATATATGTAATGTGATGAGAATACAGTAATTAAGGTATGATTAAGATATCATCAGTCGGTGTCCTACCACTTGCATAATTTATCATAAATCATACATGCAGAATTAAGCAAACAATGAATAGGTGGTAAGTGGTATGTTTAATTATCTATCTATCAAAATTGGTTTCACGTTAATCGGGTTTCAGGTTCACTAGATATGGCCATTTCATTTCAAGCGTTCGCTGCAGGAAATCCGGTTTCAGAATCGGAAGTCTGTTTCGTAACGCATTTTAATCCCAGTTGGGATCGTAATTAGGCGACGCTATAGTTGAACAATACTTAGGGTTATCAGTTAGGCTTCCACTGAAATTGGAGGATCAGTAATATACTATGCCGACAGGGGGTTATGGACAGATTATGTTTGATGTGTAAAATCCGCTTCTGCAGAATTCAGCAAGACGTGTCGACATTGTAAAATAAATTAAAAATATCAAACGGTTGAGGAATCCAGTAATACTAGTGGAGTAGTAAATCTAATTCGACCCCCTACGTAACGATATAGAGTTCCGCGCATTCTCTTATTTGAACAGTGATATACAGGGGTTTAGCAACAGGAGTTAACCTGGATTTCCATTCTGGACTGCAGTCCAGAATCGTAATCCACCGCAGTTATCTCTATCATAGTGTATTAAAATTCAGTGATCAACAGTATAATACAGTAGATAAAATAGTTATCTTCGATACGAGCCATCGAACGCTAAAATCCGGTTTATACACAATTTATAATAAATTTTATAGTTTAGCATGTACGAAGGTTTTCAGGTTTTACGACAGAATCTGGGACATCATTTTACATGAGTAAACGACATTGTGTTGGAACCAAGGTCTCAAGGGACATTCATTATAACTCGGGCCATCACATGTTATATGTTGCCTTCAATTTAACGGGAGTTTCCATTCGGACCGTGCATCGAACACTTGAACTATACGGTTCACGTAAAAAGGGGTATGCGACTATTATTAGTAACTAGAATTGTAACGTATACAAGTAGCATGAAGCAAGTATTAAACTTGCCTGAAGACGTGTCGACGATGGTCCGGCAGCGGCAACGGCACGATCGTGTCACGGACGCAGTACAGGTTCAGCCTTTGGCATCAGATAAATGTACTCAAACCCAGTTAATCACCGTGCACTCATTTTCATCACCGCTCCAAGTTTTATTCATATTTTGATGTGAGAGGGGCAGAGATGCTGAGAGAGAGAGAGAGAGAGAGATTTAGAAAGAGAGAGAGAGATGCTGAGAGAGGGGGAGAGAGAGATGTTGAGAGAGGGGGACAGAGAGAGATGTGCTCGGTGACGACGTGGGGTCGACGGAGGCGCCGGCGAGGTGGCCTGCAGAGGGGGTGCGCTCGGGTCTGCAGCTTGGAGAGGCGCGAACGAAGGCTCAGCGTCGGGGGTCTCGGCTTTGGTACTGGAGGTAGGCGATGGTTTGCGGCAATGGCGAGGGGTCTTGGGTGAACAGAGGAGAGGGAGAGACGTTGTAGTCGATGAGAGGAGGAGGTGTCAGGGCTCTGGTAGTGTGGGCGGTGAGAAGAGATCGTCGGCGCTTGGGGTTGCAGGTGGAGCCGGAGTCTCGTCATGATGGGTAACGGCGGCAGTGGGCGTGCAGAGGTAAGGTAGAGATGGTGAGCTGAGGGTGTTGGTGGTGATGTCGTGAGTTAGGATGGCACCTGCTGTGAGTTTGAGCGATGGAGAGGTGAGGAAGGGGAGAAGCGTGAGAAGGAGGAGGGAGCCGTTGAGGGGAGCGGGTCGTGGGAGGGAACGCGCGCGCGTCGTGGGCGCGAGGGAGGTGGGAGCGACCACGTCGCGAGGGGGAAAGGAGGGGAACGAGCGAAGGCAGTGGGGAAGAGGAATAAATTTTGGTGAAGGGGAAGTGGACTGAGTTTTTTTGGGTAAAAATAAAAGGGAGAAAATAAAAAGGGTTTAGATAAATTAGGGCTAGTTTTTTTTTTAAATAAAAGAAAATAATTTTAAATATAAATAATTAAATTTTGTAAGTAGCATTTTATAAAAATACAGTTATTGGTGCACAAAAGAACTGGGTATTACATTTGCTAATACTCCCACAAACTGCTATTACTGAAACGTGCCTTGAGTACATCCGGATTCTGCTATCAACATGAACTGGATTACTCCATATACCTTAATAATCTATGAAACCATTATATATCCAATATAAAAATAGAGGCACTAAATTAGAATGAACTAGATTCAAATGTTATGCAGCTGTTTCCGGTGCATATCCCAAATGGAAAAAGGTCATACGTCATTACTCATCAAGGAGCATACCCACGGATGAGTAATCTGATAGAGGATACCATTACTGAATACCTAGCATAAGTATTCTCATCTTCGCTCACTTTGAAGAGTCTTAAATACTTTCGACATCTGGTTCTCTACTTTATTCTTATACCTACGAACTTCTCAAAAATTTTAAACTAGCATTTCAACAAAATGCGTGTCTAAAACAAGAAAAGTTATAAGTAAACGAAATATATTACGAGGACCAACCCCTTGTCCCTAAGGACATCTGACAACATACATGAATATGTACGAACCCTTGAGTTCACTAACTCAAACTCTGTGTGTCATAAGTTGAAAACTGTATTCTGATTAAGAAGAATTACACCGTTATTCAATACACCTTATCTAATCATCAACTGATAAAGGTAAATGTTCTAAAAATAATTTCAAAAATTCATATCTCACTTTATGAAATAAACATACAGATATTTCAATTTGAAATTGGTGTATAACAATGGATATTCAAAACCAAAAAATTTACCGATAGGCAAAACCTGGTGATTTCCCCAATATCACCAATTCTTACGAATTCTGAAATTGAATATTAAATCACCTAATTCCCAATACTCAACTTCTACTCAGCATTTGAAACACCCTACAGATGTGGGATTCTAAACCGGTATCACTACAAGAAAATTGTATTTATTCCATCGGCATGTGCCCGACGGATTAAATTGGTTTCCGACGGAATAATGTTATTCCGTCGGATAATACCCGACGTATAAAAGTATGACGTAATAAGGTTTATTATGTCGAGTCTTGTAATTATTTCGTCGGCAGAGGTTTTTCTGTCGGCTTCATCTTAACGGAAAAAGTTAAAAAAACCTGGGAAGTTAAGTCATATTTTCCCTGGTTTGATGACTTATTCCGTAGGCTATTTACTTTTTCCGTCGGGTATGGCCCAACGAAATAAATTGGAAACAGAAAAAAAGTCTGAACTGCAATTTCTTCGTTGAAAAAATTTGATACACAAAAATATATACCTACTATACAATGCAATTCAAAATCCATTTCCATTTCACCAATTTCATTTCAATCCACGATAAAATATATAATCAAATATACGAAACACTAAAATTCATTCAATTAAAATTCAAATATATACAAATCGTTTGTTCAATTACAACTTCTAAATAAAAAGAAACCAATTCTGAGGCTGCAAAAAATGACGAGAAGACGCGGGATTGAGGAAGTATGAGTCTTGCTAAGAGAGAGAAAACGATAAATACGTTTACTGAATATGGAGATTAGAAAAATCTCTATCTTAAATAAACGTATTTATTGTTTTCTTTCTCTCGGTAAGACTCATCCCTTCCTCAATCTTGCGTCTTCATTAGCTCACTGGGGGGCACTGCCGCCATCGGGAGGGGAGGGCATTAGGATAGTCGTAGAAATTGAGAAATTCCTACAGTGTTATAAATATACAAGTATTAGAAACGGATAAACACGATAACTATATGAAAGTTGCATTGAAAATAAATATTATCAATTAAACTTACATCCGATATCTCCTTGCCTAATTGTACTAGCCTCTGCATCATCGTTCTCCTCGCCTGCATATCGGCTAGGGTTTCTGCTAGGCTCATATGCCTGGTTGAACCCGAACTCGACAAGGATCTAGATGCAGGGGTCAAGAAGACGGGTGCTCGATCACTGGCGGGGGAATGTGGAGAACCGTCCGGGTGATATATCGGTGTAGACGGAGAGAAAGATGGGGCTGCAACAGGCGCAGATGCTGCGGGCTCCTGAATGAATATCCCCAGGTGCTTGCGAGGAGGATGCAAACTCAAACCGGGATGGGCGTGATATACCATAGGCATCATGCCTTAGCCGCCCATATGAACTCTCCCGTGTCGGTCCGGGTTGTGCAGCTGAAAGACCTCCTCATTGATCATATGAAGCTCCATGTCTATTGCCTCTCGATGGTGCACTGCAACAAATGCAACTCTCCGCTGGTCAATCTCGCCACTCATCCGTTACTGCGGGAAATTACAATATGAACCAAGGTTCAAGAATTCATTTCAGTTTCGGTCTCTTATATATTAATGAGTTAAATTATGGTTCTATATTCGTTTCGGTTTCGGTATCTTAGATGCGCGGTTTTCTAGCAACAAAAGGTTACATTGATCACAATTAAAATTATATAACAAAATTGTGCAGGAGCATACTTACATAATGCTCAGTTACCTCCTATGAGTTGGGGTAGCTGGAGTCACGCGCAAACATTATATGAAAAAGCTCAACGTGACTGGGCATTTCTCCCGTCTGCCACTTTTGCCATTTAGATCAATGAATTTAATTTATATCAAGTTTAGAAATTAAAGTCGATAAATTAAGAAAACATAGTGTTCTTATATGAGCAACTGCATACTGGGAGGAGTTCATCCTTCTGCCCAACCATCGATCACGGTTGTGCCTCTAAGCCGCTGATCCCCGCTCGCTCCTCGCATGTCATTTAGATATGTTGTCCGATGTCATGCTAATATTGAATTAATATCTAACACTATTAAATTTTTCAGCAATATATGAACCAAAAACTCAGGTGACTGAAAGTGATCGATCTGTTGGATATGTATGCCCTAGAGGCATGTATTGTATAAGATATTAGGGATATGTCTGTACAAGACAATCTTGCTCAGTTGTATATAGTATATTATTTGAGTTGTCTTTGTCTTAATATATGTATTTCTTTCTGTTACTGCTTTATATTGTTTACACATATTGATAAAGACTCTATACAGTAGTGTTGGGGTCAAAATTTGCACCCCAGTTGACCAAGTCAAAGTCAAGGTCAACCCCAAGTAAGCGGGTCCAAGCCCAAGCAAGTGGGCCCATGCCCAAGTCAAGCCCCGCGGCCGGCCTCCTCCATGCCAAAATAAAAATCATGTAATAAATAATTTTGATGTGATTTTTTATGCATGAATGTAAGCAAAATAGGCATAAAGCCAAATTTTTGTAAAGCCCATGGCTTATGTGCAAAAAAATGAGCACATGGGGCATGGGATGGGCAAAATGCCATTTTGTAAAGCCCAAGGGGCTATATGTAAATGTGTAAGCCTATATAAGGCAACATGATGATGAATAAAGGATACACTTTTCATTTTCTCTAAAACTCAAGGGTTTGTGCCTCCTTCTTCTCCTTCCTCAAGATTCTAAACCTTCTTCTTTACTTTGAATTAAATCAAGAGTTTTACTCTTCCTTTTCAAAAACTAAATAGATTTTCACCACAAAACCCACAAAGGGGAGCTCAGATCTTCTATTAGATCTAAAAAATGGGAGACTTTTAAGTCTCACCCCCTTTTCTCCAAGATCCAGCCGATCAAAAGGAGAAAGAAGGAGACCCATCCCCAAAAATCCAACTTTGGACAAAATCCCAGTCAAGAGAAGATCCAAGACTTAAGAGAGAAGAACCTCTGAAGATTTTTAGGGAGTTCAACTCCAAAACCCAAATTCTCAAAGGAGTATAACTCCTAATCCAGATCCTTAGGAGTTTGACTCCAAATCTAAATCCTTTGGAGTTTAACTCCACTCAAAAATCCACCTTAGGAGTTTAACTCCCATTTCTGGGGGTACAAACCCCTTCATCTCGCTAGCGCCTTAGCGCTAGCGCCCAAGCGCCCACGTGTCGGGCACGTGAGGCGCTAGCGCCCGAGCGCTCAAAACGCTAGCGCCCGAGCGCCCACGTGCCGGGCACGTGAGGCGCTAGCGCCCGAGCGCCCACGTGCCGGGCACGTGAGGCGCTAGCGCCCGAGCACCAAAAGCACTAGCACCTGAGCGCCCACATGCCGGGCACATGAGGCGACAGCGCCAGCGCTCGCGTTTGCGCCAGCGCCTGCATGCTAGGCGCGCGAGGCGCTGGCACCCACGCGTCCTTTGGACGCCATTTCCTCCCCATTTTACACACACTCCACACTAAAAATAACCCCCCGTTAGAAAAAATTTCTAACGGGGCACTGCCCCGTACCCTGCAAGGGGGCTGCTAGCCCTCCTGACCCCTAGCCCGCTATCCTGGTAGCGGGACCTCTTGAAAACTCTGCGGGGCTCCCGATATATCCAAAACCCCTTCAAAACACAACGCTGCACATTGAGTTCGCATGACCAGTGTAATGCCCCATGTATTATCCGGTATACCCATATATACCAGACAAGCATGGGGACCCACTGTAAAACTATGGGGAATCTTCGGAATACATTCCGAAAGAGTACAGATCTGTACTATAAATGAAATGATACCACTCTTCAATACAGAGGCGCCTTTTAAGTGAACCGGAACTACAGGAGCTTGAGAACTCCGTAGTTAAGCGTGCTCGAGCCAGGGAAGTTCTGGGATGGGTGACCTCCTGGGAAGTGTCCCCCGGTCGTGTTCGGTTCGCCCTGAAGGATAAAACCGTACGACTTCGGTCAGAGCGGACAATACTCTCTGTAATGGGGGTGGGTCATGACAGAATGGTATCAGAGCCAGGTTCCTCAATAGTAGGTCTGTTGTTCGAGGACGAACCATTGTTCTAAGTGGGGGAGAATGTAATGCCCCATGTATTATCCGGTATACCCATATATACCAGATAAGCATGGGGACCCACTGTAAAATAATGGGGAATCTTCGGGATACATTCTGAAAGAGGACAGATATGTACTATAAATGGAATGATACCACCCTTCAATACAGAGGCACCTTTTAAGTGAACCAGCACTACAGGAGCTTGAGAACTCCGTAGTTAAGCGTGCTCGAGCCAGGGAAGTTCTGGGATGGGTGACCTCCTGGGAAGTGGCCCCCGGTTGGGTCCGGTTCGTCCCGAAGGACAAAACCGTGCGATTTCGGTCAGAGCGGACAATACTCTCTGTATTAGGGGTGGGTCGTGACAACCAGTTTAACCCGTCAATCGGAGGTTCGAGGGGTAATTAACAGCAGCTTAGTCCGCGGCTGCCGGAGATTCGGATCCCCACAATCAATAAACCCCAGCTTACCCTAGGCAGGGGGAATCTGTAATGCACCTGACAAGCGCGCGCGTATTCCCATCTCAATAGGGTGACGAAAAACACCCTACAAGTAGTATACTATTTTGGTTTGTCTTTATCTTAACATGTGCATATGTTATACTCGATATCACATATGGCGGATACATATTGATAAAGTCCACAGGATTTTGCTTGACTACTAGCGTTATAATGGCGATCATACTTGTGGGAGCTGGGTAGTCCATAAGCACATCCTTAAAGGTCCCAAGTCATAGGAATATCGAGACTGGGCATCGATATTCCAGAGTAGATTTGTGTATACGTTTCTAGACCTCGACAAGGGGCGATGGTTGGTCCCACAACCATTGATGTGATTACCTAATATTATATACAGGTGCTCACTGGGGGTGAATGCACTGGATGGACTCGTCGAGAACCTCTAGATTGTATTATACCTATCGTCAGATAGCAGTTCTCAGGTGACATGAGTACAGGTTAGTATTAGGACCTGAGACCATCATTTGTCTCGTATGAGTTCCCACTGTGCTTTGATCACTACCCTACCATGGCTCTAGTGAGTCGTGCAAACAGGTTTTGGTTAGGCACAGTCCCGAGCCACATGGAGGCGGTGAGTGACTGTCAGAGATTTGTTTATCCCGGTATTGGGAGTCGATATGGTGCTGTGTCCGGTTGGCTAGAACCATAAGACCTTGGTAAAGGCAGTTGAGATTTACTGATGGTTAGATCGGTAGTTTCTCGGATTGGTCCTGAGCCAAATCGACACGACTTGTAACAACTCTAAACTTCCTGTACAATTTTTTTCAAAAATACAGAAAGAGATACTTTTGCCTGAGCACAAGTTATAAATTTGTTTTGCTTTTTAATAGCAAGAAGGAGCTTGTAGCTCATTGGTAAGAACTTGCACTGCTGAACCAAAACACTAGAGTTCAAATCCCATCACTCACATTATATTTAATATTGATTTTTTTAATTTTTAGAAGTCCAAGGGTCTACACGTGCATAACTCGTAAAAACCCCACCTCCCATTGTTTCCCCCAATCAGAGAAAAGCTCTGTTCAAATTTTCAAATTTTGAAATGAAGCAGCGCTTCATAAAAGCGCCACGGGTACGCTAGCGCTAAGAGCGCCAGCGCTCTAAAGCAGCGCTCACGTGCAGAGCACGAGTGAGCCGGCGCTTAAGAGCGCCGGCGCTGGAACTAAATGTTTCCCACCGTTGGATCAAAAATCCAGCGAAGATGATAAATTATCAAGTTACCAGAATAAAATTCTGTTAAGCAAACATTCCTCACAATCTTTCCAAACAGGAAAGATTGTGCTCTGAAAATCAGAGCACCGTTGGATCAATGATCCAATGGTGATTAAAAATCACCAAAACACAGAATAAATTCTGCATGAGAAAAGATTTCTCAATCTTGTTAAAAACAAGAAGATTGTCTTCTGTAAAACAGAAGCCCTTGGATCAAAGATCCAACGGTGGGGAAATCCCCAAATCAATTAGAGAAAAGATCTCCTCAACTGATTCAACAAATCAGCTTGCCCTATATAAATGACCCAAGACTTCAAGTCTCATGTAGAGGAACCCCCCCATAAACTTTGAGAAACTTCAGAGAGAAGAGCAAGCTCTCGTCAGAAGAAGAACTTTTCTTCAAGGTAAAAATCAGAGAGATAAAAAATCTCATCAGAAAAAGAACTCAGTTCTTATGCAAGATCATAGATCTTTAAGACAAATTATCTTTCACAAAAGAGATTATAATATCTCATTAAAAAGGGGGGAGAATAATTCAATTCTCTCAGGATCACAGATCCATAAAGGCAAAGCCTTTCACCAAAAACATAAGAGATTAAAATATCTCCTATAAAATAAGAACTTTGTTCTTAGATCCATGAGACAAAGTCTCTTATAAGAAAAAATTAAATTCTCAGAAGGCAGAGCTGCTTAAAAGAGCTTTAGCGCTCCAATTAAAAGAAGCGCCTCAGCGCTCCAAATCTAGCGCACAACGCTGCAGAGCCTTAGCGCTCCAATTAAAAGAAGCGTCTCAGCGCTCCAAATCTAGTGCATAGCGCTGCAGAGCCTTAGCGCTCCAAATAAAAGAAGCGCCTCAGCGTTCCAAATTTAGCGCACAACGCTGCGGAGCCCAAGTGCTCCAATTAAAAGAAATGCTCAGCGCTCCAAATCTAGCGCAAAACGCTGCAGAGCCTTAGCGCTCCAAATTTACAGAAATGCTCCGCGCTTATTCTCTGGAGAACAGTGCCAAGCGCACCACGTGCTTCTTACGTGTGCGCTATTTTGCAAGAAGCGCCCTGCACTCATTGTCTGGCGAACAGCGCCAAGCGCACCACGTGCTCCTCACGTGTGCGCTGCATCACAAGAAGCGCTCTACGCTCATTGTCTGGCGCACAGCGCCAAGCGCACCACGCGCTCCTCACGTGTGCGGTACCTAAATAGAAGCGCTCTGCACTCATTGACTGGCGCTCAGCACTAAGCGCGCCATGTGCTCCTCACGTGTGCGCTGAGAGAACACAAATTTTTCTTTAAATGATAAAGCCCAGAGATACAATGAGTGATCAGCACTCAATAAAAGACAAAAAGATTGTCAGAACTCAAACCAATGCTCAGTATTGCTAAATGTTCAACATTTTAACCGAGTGGGCCGAGCCCAAGTTGGCCACAGATCTCTCATTCAGATTAATTGAGCCCATATGCTCACAAATCTTTGATCTTAGTCCCAAATTGGACTACAGATCTCCTGAACAATATTGGTTCAAGGGTACATCTCTTCACTCCTCTGATATTTGTCGTTGTAATCCTTCAATGTCTTCAGAGAGGTGACGGGTCCCGACAACCAGACATGCCATGGACTGTGGTGTCCTTAAACTCATGGACTATGATGTCCTTAAACTTTACAGACTATGACGTCTTTAAACTGGACCGTAAAGTCCCTAAACTAAAACAATAGAGCCCAAATGCTCTTTTGTTGGATCTAAACGATCCTGTTAAGTTGATATTAGTCTAAAATTAGACTAACGTATCCTTAACAAACGTTTAAGTTGATCTTAGTCTCAAATGAGACTAACGTATCCTTAAACCTAAACCAAAACCCAAATCTAAGAAAATACGGATTTGGACTAATCCACGCCCTACGGGCGACAACATAAATTAGTCTCCGTATACAATCCACGGGCAACCAAAAATAAAACAAACGCACACGACACGAAGTGACCATCTGGAGAAGGAGAAAGTTGTTACCGCGATGCGGTAGCATAATTAACTGCAGGGGCTTGAGCCTGCAGGGAAGAGCGTTCCCACAATCAAAACCCCCTCAAACAAGGGGGAATCTGACGAAGTCTGCTACAACGGCCGCATCCGTCCAAACCTCCGATACATGGTGCCATAAATTAACTTGGCATCTTCGGAGAGGTGGACGAATAAAACCAAATAGCATCTGCCGCCAAATTCAGGCAAGACGAACCTACGCGGTCGCGTCTCTGTATTCCGCGGAGAACAGATTCTGGCACGCCCGGTGGGACCTTTTCCTCTTTCCACTCCACACTTCGTGTGTCGTGTTTCGCGAAAAAGTCGCGGTTTGACATGGTTGCCTTTGGATGTGAAGTACTAAGATTTGGTATCTTGCTCCGTGCAGAAAAACAGAAGATCAATGGCTTCAAACTGCACTAATTGCAACAACTCCCACTCCGTCCTCGCCGGAGGAGTGACCTACGGACCTCAAGCGGCCTCCCTTTTTAGAATGCCGGTGGAACAAGTGACCCAAGCCACCACTGGGCTATTCTTCGGGACTATGATCCCACCAACAAGCTTCAACGTTCAGATGCCGTCATAGGATGCTGCAAAGAAGTCGGTCTTTGATTGGCTTGCAACCACCACGGCCCCTCTCAGTGGGTCGTCCAACTCCACTGCCTCAGTCTTCGACAGGCTGCATCAAAGCTCAAGTAGGCCCTCAAAGGGGCTCGCAATACCAGAGAAGGACACTCCAACTCCTACTACAATTGAGGTCGTCCAAGCTGCTCTCCCTACTCGAAGGTCGGTTTTCGATAGGTTGACCATTCCCTCTCAGCGGACGTCTGTCTTCGACAGGCTAGCGCCAATAACAGCCTCTCCTCAAAGCAAGGGGCATGAGTAAGCTCATCCAACAACAGAGGTGATCCCGACCGCACGACATGCTCGACGTCGCCACTGGCACCGAGTAAGGAAGGCTGAGGCCAGCTCTCCTTCTGGACTGACACTGCCAGCTCCAACGATAGAAATTGCTGCTGCTGTTCCAACTTGGAACAGCTTTGAACCACTCAGGAGGGTGCGCAAGAAGTCTCTGACGGCCATGCTGAAGAGATCTCCTCCACTTGTGGAGAGTGCTACAAAGGCGAAGCTGGAGCAGCCCCCTCAGCGGCTGTCCTCCAAAATTCACAAGGTCTGGCGACAGGTCCAAGACTCCGTGATTGATCAAGATTACCCCCACCGACAGAAAAAGATGAAAGTTCGGCGAGAAGGGGATCACCCTGTCAAGACACAAAAGGTGTCATCTGTTTGGGTGCCCGCTGCAACGGCTCCCTCAACTTCGACTGCCCACAAAAGAAGGAGGCCGGAGAAGATCCCTGCGTCTTTAGCAAATCGCAAGGACACTGAATCTAAACGTCCCAATCTGGGGGCATGGTGGTGCATACTGTTTATATGGCTTCCGGAAAAGAGGATAGCCGTATCTCTACAGGTCACCGACCACTTACATGGTCTGTGACTAAGGCTCAGGAGCAACAACAACAAAAGCTTCATAAAATGCTGACAGCCATGGCTGCACTCACTGGACCAAAAGCAGGCCCGAAGACACCTTCGGAGCAGCGTCATGAGCAGGAAACGGATGCTGAATTCCTTCGGAGAATGCTTGAGAAGAAGGACAAAGAGGCCGCGGAACAAGAGGACAACATAAAACAAATGGCCATTTTATTCCAAGATATGGTGGGTCTGATGATCCAGCCGGACCCTCCAGTCGAAGATCCTCCAGTAATAATTGAAGATGATAGAGGAGAGACATCAAATCCTCTGCCGGCTCTGTCAGCAGCCAAGGAGGAGACCATCTCTAAAGCCATGCTCGATGATTATATAGCTCAGCAAATACGATCTCATCAAGCGAATGAAGCAACCGGCCAAGTCGTCAGAACTGGGCGACTATATCCAGGATGGTACGATCAGATAAAGTACCCGCCAGGATACACAATTCCTAAATTCCATATGTACAAGGGGACAGGCAATCCCCATCAACATGTCGCTCAGTTCAGGGCTCTCTGCGGCAACACTGGAGGGGATGATAAGCTACTGCTTCGCCAATTCATCGGCAGCTTGGCGGAGACGGCGTTCGAAAGGTACTCAGAGCTTCCTAACGACTCCGTCAAAACTTTTACGGAGATGGAATTGCTGTTCACCCAACATTTTTCCAGCGCTAGCGAGTGCACCCCGATCACCGTGTTAATTAACGCCAGAGTGAAGCCAGGAGAAATATGGGTGCAGTATGCGATATGGTGGCAGAATATATGGTCAAAGTGCAAGCATCGCATCGAAAAAGCACCTGCGGTAGGCATGTTCGTAGGGACCTTCGACCCTCAGGCGACCATTCACAATTCATGATGTTCTTCAAACCAACTACTTTCCAAGCCTTGATTGACAAACTGGCCCAAATGGATCAGATAGGTCATAGGCCCCCTTCTTCGAAGTTGGAATCTCGAAATGAAAAAGGGAAAGGGAAAGCGACCTTCGTCGCCAATGCTCAGCAGCAGCCCAGTGGTCCAAAACGAATTGATCGCCAAGATGATAGACGGCGGTTCTTTAATGAGAAACTGAAGCGCCCTCATTCGTTTCCCCGGGATAAAACGAGGAGACTGTTCGAGCTGGCGGTGCGCAACAGGCTCATCATCTTGCCGGATCCAAAACGCCTATTGCAACCCGGTGAGGCCAATAATCCCAATTATTGCCCCTAACATCAAGTGGTAGGCCATCCAATCGAAGATTGCTTCGTCTTCAAAGGCTGGTTGAGAACCAATACCAACAGGGCAAATTTGCAATGTCCAAAAATTGGAAAGTAAGCCCGCCACAGCAGCACGCTTTTAAAAGGGGGACATACCGGGGGAATCATTTTCTTTTATAGAAGAATCTCCATGGGAGGTCGCTCTTTCAGCCAAGACGAAAAGAATGCTGAAGGATCTCCAAACATGCCCGGTGATCAGGTGGAAAAGTCCGCTGGAACCCGAGATTATTGAGGGAATGCTGAAGCCGCGCTTGGCTCCAAGAATTGGTAGCGATGATCAAAACGCTCAGGCCCAACCGTCAAATTCTTCGAAGAAGAAGAAGAAGAAGACCAAAAAGCCCGTGAAGCCTGATGACAAGCGCACGGACCTGCAAAAACTTATTGACGCGCTGGAAGAATACAACCAAAAGGCGCAAACCCCGGTCACACTCTAAGAGTTTCTCAACCAAATCCTTGAATACGGAGATAGCGACAAAGATGAGGGAGAAGACCCATCAGATGAACCTGAGAACTATGTGGCAAGCTGCCGCATGATCTCTCACTCGTCAATAGATGGTGAAGAAGTTCCTGATGTAGAGAAATTGGGGGAAGATCCCGAACCGAAGCCCTTAGAACCGTCTGACGAGATGATCAATCTGCTGCTGAACGCAGTCCGTCAGAAAAGCAAAGCCGATCGGGAGCGCGAAATGGCCATATTCGAAAAATCTAAACGCCGGCGGCTGGACGAAAGGGTTAAAACACTCCCACCAGATCAAAGCACATCCGTCGCATATAAAAGCAAACTTAAGACGAGGAAACGGTTCGCCAAAGCCATGTCAATAGGAATGAAGCCGCCACCCTCCGAAGGAGAAACACTCCTGGTGGGATACACCTTTACGAAAAGGATGTACATCCAAACTACTGCTTATACCATCAGAGGATCGCGCACCTTACTGAAGAGTGCAACGCCTTTAAAAACCGGTGGCAAGGATATGTCGCCCACCGACAACAAGAGGATGAAGCGTGAAGCTCGTCGACAGCGAAAAAATGCGACATATAAGCACAAAAGAACTGCCGGTAACTGTCACATGGTCGATTTTGGGATATCGCAAGTTCTCACCTTCGGAAGCGATTCTGACGAGGTAATAGCCCTCGGCCCTCTCTTCAAGGAATCCATCTTCGAAACAGAAGAGATAAAGACATGCGAGAACATTCAGCTGCGTAATTGCATGTTACACGAGAAGAATCTCAGACCCACAAACAAGGGATCAAACAAAAAGGATAAGGGGAAAGAAAAGGTCCTTGAGGATATCACCCTCGATGACCGAGTCGTCGAAGAGCTGGCAGCCAAAGACCCGCCCAAGAAAAACAAGGTGGATTACAATGTTCTGGCACACCTGAGGAAAATACCCTCGCAGCTAAGTATTCTCGATGCCCTTCAGCTATCTAAAGAGGTGAGAGATTCTCTGATCAAGGCACTATAAGAACCTGACCAGTTTTAAGCTTTCCTTGCCGAAGAAAAGATGAAGGACGAGCTGGGAGAAGTTCACACAACCGACATCACCTTCAGTGATGAAGACCTTCTCCTTGGTACATGCGAGCATAACCGTCCTTTGTACGTCACCGGATACTGTCATGACATCAAGATAGGGAAGATCCTGGTCGATAATGGATCCTCCGTCAACCTTCTCAATGTGAGAGTGTTGAAAGAGATTTGCATGAGTGTTCAACACCTCGCTCGGGATAAAATCACTATCTCCGGGTTCGACTCCCAGTCATCACGGACGCTCGGGTCTGTGATACTGACGTTACGCTTTGGGCTGCTCGTCATTGATATCAAGTTCTACGTCATTGACGCCAAGACTTTCTACAACGCTTTGCTCGGCCGGCCTTGGTTACACGAGTACAACATTGTCCCTTCTACACAACATCAGTGTATGAAGTATTTTAAAGATGGACTTGAATACACTGTAACAGGGGAGCTGAACCCATTTTTCGTGAATGAAGTCCGAAAGTACGAAGATACCAAATACTTCTTGCCAGACTTCGAAGACACGGAAAGGTGCCATAAGCCGGAGAATAAGCAAAAAGCTATCACCACCATTTCGGTCTTCGGGAGCGATACCGAGGAGGAGGAAGTGATAGTCTATTCAGGACCGCCCCAATGCAACAAGCCGGGGCCGTCTACCCCAATTCTGGTCTTTGGCAGTGACTCTGAAGACGAGGTCAATGCAGTTTTCTCGGCTCGGCCATCAATACAAACCTTCATTGGAGATGATCAGTGTTTACAGATCGCCATGGTTTCGCAAGAGCATTACAAAGAGCTCGACGCACTTGGTACCTACAGTGTGCAAGAACTGCAGACGTTCTACGTCCCTCCCAGGCGAAAAGATGAAAAGGCGATCCTCTTTTATCGATCCGCGGAAACCAAAGTGGAGAAAGAGATCTGGCATGGTGCCGATTCTATGCTTGACAGGCTCCAGCCCATCCGTTTGCCCAGATACTACACAGAAGCATTGAAAAGGCTGTTGAGGCGCCAAGGTGTACCCTTCAAACAGACTGCTCGACAAGCTCAGTTTTACAACAGGATCTGGAACGTCCCCGGAACTCAGTGAAAATTGCCCAACAGGAGAATGGAAACGATCGGGCTAAGATATGTTCAATCCAAGAAACGGGAGCGATTCTATGGCTGCTACGTTATACATTATTTCGATGAAGAAGGAGATGCTCTGTTAGAAGACGCTAACCCTGAATCAAAACGAGGTCCCTCCATGAAAGTGCCAAGTCCGTCGTTCGAAGAACAGATGGACAAGCTAATAAGGGAAGCGGGTCAAAAGGTCCGGGATGACCATAGCCGTGAAATGGCCATTTATGAGAAGGCCAGAATGCGGCGCCTCCTTCAGCAGGCTACGGAAAATGACGATGCCCTTCATCGCCAGCCCGTCATACGGAAGATTCGACGCGGAGGCAAAAATAAACTGAAAAACGGAAAAAATGTTCGACAGGAGCAAAGCGGGTCAAAGAAACCTCGCGATAGAGAATTGAGCAGCCGGGATTCGTCTCTTATAAAGAAGATGGGTCGAGCATATTCTTTTCCCCAAGACAAGACAAGGGAGATATTCGATCTTGTCATAAAATATCAGATGATGACACTCCCAGAATCCAAACACCCCGAACAAGCAAGTGAGGTTCATCACCCAGACTATTGCTCCTATCATCGAGCAATAGGACATCCTCTCGAAGACTGCTTCACATTCAAAGATTGGGTAGAAGACCAGTATCAGCAAGTCAGATTCGCTTTATCCAGCAGTTGGAGGGTAACCCCGCCACAGAAGCATGAAGCAAAAGCCACACGTGCAGCGAGAGTAGAGCCGGATCAACATCAGTCTTGGAAGCGATCTCGTACTTGTCACATGATAAGGATATCGGAAGAAGGAGTGCACGAGGGTATGTCTGACCTGTCCTGGTGCTTTGAAAATAATGATGACGAAGTAATCTCAGAGTTTCCACCAGCGCCGAAGGAGCTGGAAGATGGGATACATACTACTGCACATAACCTCAGAAAAATCGACTTGGGGATGGCAAATGACCCATGGCCAACGTTCGTCAGTGAGCTATTGTCTGAAGAAAAGGTGGCTACGCTCAAGGATGTGCTCATGACGTATAAAGATTGCTTCGCATGGAACTATTCCGAGATGCCGGGATTAGATCCAGAAATAACCGTCCACAAATTAGCAATATCTCCGGACATCAAGCCAGTCAAACAAGCACCGAGAAGAATGCGGCTCGAACTTGAGATGAGTATCAACGCCGAAGCCAAGAAGCTAATCGATTCCGGTTTCATCCAAGAAGTTCAATACCCTGATTGGATCGCCAACATCGTTCCAGTGATGAAGAAAAATGGGACGGTGCGCATCTGCGTGGACTTTCGGGACCTCAACAAAGCTTGTCCGAAGGATGACTTCCCCGTACCGGTTACCGAGCTGATGATAGACAACATGTCCACTCACGAAGTTTTCTCCTTCATGGACGGCTCATCAGGGTACAATTAAATAAAGATGCACCCCGAAGACCGAAAGCATACCACTTTCCGGACCCCGCTAGGCATATTCTGCTACAAAGTGATGCCCTTCGGTCTGAAGAACGCCGGCGCTACCTATCAGAGGGCCGTAACGAAGATTTTCGATGACCTCATACATGAAATCGTTGAATGCTATATCGACGATCTCGTGGTTAAAAGCAAATCGCACGAGGAACATTGGCAGCATTTGAAGATAGTGTTCTAACGTCTTCGGAAATACAACTTGAAGATGAACTCTCTCAAATGCGCGTTCGGAGTTTCCTCGGGCAAATTCCTAGGATTCATCGTGCGAAACCGGGGCATCGAAATAGACCCGTTGAAGATCAAGGCGATTATGGAAATGCCTCCGCCGAGAACTCTCAAGCAACTGCGGTCTCTTCAAGAGAAGCTCGCGTATATTCGACAGTTCATAGCCAATCTCTCCGACAAATGCCACCCCTATGGTCATCTAATGAAGAAGGGAACTCCGTTCGTCTTGGATCGTAAATGCCAAAGCGCACCAGAAGAAATCAAGCAATACCTGCAGAATACTCCGGTGCTAACCGCTCCGGTCAAGGGAAAGCCTTTTATTCTGTATACAACCGCCCTTGAGGGTTCTCTTGGTGCATTATGGGCATAAGAAAACGACCAAGGGAAGGAGAGAGCCCTCTACTATTTGAGTCGAGTTCTCCTGGGGGCAGAAAACAACTACTCCTCCATCGAAAAACACTGCCTGGCGTTAATCTTCGCGATAACGAAGCTCAGACACTATGCGTTGGCACATGAGGTCCACCTCATATCAAAAGTGGACCCTCTCAAATATTTGATGTCAAGAGCTATGCTAACAGGACGGCTCACTAAATGGGCTCTCCTCTTGATGGAATTCTCGATGACATATCGACCTCTCAAGGCAGTCAAAGGCCAGGCCATCGCCGACTTCCTCGCTGAGCATCCAATACCTGTCGACTCTCCCTTAAACTGCGAATTACCAGACGAGCACGGGTTTGACACGATCGATGGGGAGAAAGGGGGGAGTGATACCCGATGGGAACTCTATTTCGACGGAGCATCTTCTATGAAGAAGCGAAAGCACAACTCCCCCGTAATCAAGTCTGGGGTAGGCCTTATCTTCGCGACTCCACAAGGAGGGATAATGCGCTTTGCCTTTTCCCTGACAGAGCCAAGGACAAACAATGAAGCCGAATATGAAGCTTTGATAGCAGGTCTTAAGATCACTGTCGACATGGGAATTGAAAACCTTCTCATATACGGAGACTCCCAACTGGTCGTTAGTCAAGTAAATGGTGATTATCAAACGTGCAAACCAGAGTTGGTAAAGTACGGTGAGAGAGTGCAACAATTGCTGATTCAAATCCCTGCCTACACCCTGGAAAGCATACCGTGCGCGGAAAATAGCAAGGCGGATGCATTAGCCAAGCTCACTAAAGAACAGGCTGACGAGTACCTCGATGACGTAAGGATCGTTGTGCAAAGCCGTCGGGTTCTTGTACCGGCAGAAATATCTCCCGAGTCGTCCGAAGAAAAGGGGGTGACCAAGCCGACGACCCTACAAATAAAAGACCAGGAAAAGTCTAAGGATTGGAGAGAAGTCTTTATAGACTACTTCAAATCCCGTCAAACACCTGAAGATGCGTCCTCAAGACATCAGCTCATGAAACGAGCTTTATCCTTCGCCTTCGTCAATGATACTCTGTTTAAGAGATCGTTCGACTCTCTGTGGCTAAGATGCCTGGGACAAGAAGAAGCGAGGAAAGTCGTCCAAGAAATTCACGACGGACTCTGCGGATCTCATCAAGCTGGGCCAAAGATAAAGTTGAAGATCAAAAGGATGGGCTACTATTAGCCCACAATGATCCAAGACTGCCTCGAATACGCGAAGCAGTGCCACTCATGCCGGATTCACGGGGACTTTATCCACCAGCATCCAAATCCTCTACATCCAACGGTAGCTAGCTGGCCATTCGAAATGTGGGGAACTGACACAAGCAGGCCCATTGAGCCAGCATCGTCTAGAGGACATCGGTTTATACCGGCGACAACTGATTACTTCTCCAAGTGGACAGAAGCAGTACCACTAAGATAAGTGAGGACGGAGAACATCCTCCATTTCTTCAAGACACACGTCATATATCGATTCGGCACTCCGCGACGGATTATCTCCGATAACGGGCCGGCCTATAGAAGCCACAAAATCAGCCTCTTCGCACAACAACATAATATAGACTGGAGATACTCTTCGGTCTACAATCCCCGAGCTAATGGTCTGGCTGAGGCTTTCAACAAGACCTTGACAAAGATCGTGAAAAAGACGGTGTCCAAAAATAAAAAGGACTGGCACGAGAGATTGCATGAAGCTCTCTGGGCGTACCGAACCACGTTCAAAATGGCCACAAACACAATGCCGTATGCATTGGTATTCGGCACTGAAGCAGTGCTCCCTTTGGAGATAGAGCTACCCTCCTTACGAGTGGCAGTTCGTTATGAGCTAACGGACGAAGAGAATGCTCATCTTCGGCTTGAGGAGCTCGATGCCCTTGACGAAACCCGGCTCGTGACGCAGCAAAACTTGGAGGCTTACAAAGCAAAGATGACGCGCTCATACGAGAGATTGACTAGGCCGAGAACATTCCGCCAAGACGAACTCATGCTAGTGGTCAAGAGACCTATGATCCCTAATCGTGCCAAACGGGGGAAATTCGAGCCGAACTATGAAGGCCCGTACATCATAGACAAAGTCTACCAGGGTGGGGCTTACTTGCTTATGGATATGCATGGCGAAAGACCCTTCGGGCCAATAAACGGCAGTTTCTTGAAAAAATACTACGCCTGACCGAGACGTCTATAAATTACTACAGACCGCAGTATCCCTAGGCTGACACAAAAAAAACGGTACATCCATAAGCGAGATGGGCACGGATGAAAACCCGAAAGGGCTCCGTGAGTAAAAACAGTAGGACTACCGGCGAGTTTGTGAAAACCCGAAAGAGCGCAATCTCGTTAAAGGACACTTGCAAGGTCCTCTCGACCCTGTAAGGAGAAAATACCTGCATGAGATCCTTACGACTCACAAGGGAGCAACACACTTAGGAATCCCCACGATTCCAAAGGAGAAAACACACTTACGAGATCCTCACGACTCGCAAGCAGAATTCCCCTATGAGACCCTCACGGCTCATAGGATTCAAAAGCCTTAAGCTACAGGGATCTGAACCTGTTCTTAAGCCGTCATCACACTCCCCAGATTGCTCTACAAGCGGTTCAATATTGACCCTTGTATACAATCCACGGGCACGAATAAACATTTCCCTAATAAAGTCCTACCAGCGACCAGGGATATGCTCACACGGTGAATGACCCTTGTAAGTCCTCTCGACTTATAAGAAGAAAACACTCTTGTAAGATCCTTACGACTTATAAGAGAACATACACTTAATAATCCTCACGATTTTTAACGAAAACGCACTTACGAGATCCTCACGGCTCGTAGGGAGAAATACCTTTATGAGACCCTTACGACTCGTAAAGTCAAAAAGCCTTAGTCAACAGGATCCTAACCCTGTTTGCTAAGCCGCCTTTGTTCGATATCGACAGAGGCAAATGATGATTTGCTCCTGGAAGTATCCCAGTTGTAGCAATACTGATGCCTAAATCGGTATCAAATTCCAAGTCCTTTCACGGCAAATGATGATTCGCTCCTGGCAATATTCCAGCCGCAGCGATGCTGATGCTAAGACTGGCACCAGATTCCAAGTTCCACACTCGCGATAAAAATCAGCGAGCCAAAAATGCATATGAAATAGCAGAAATGATGGGGCAACTTGCAACAAAATCAGCAAGTAAAAATATATGCATACAAAAATAACCAAAATGGTTGGGCAACTCGCAATAAAAAACAGCGAGTAAAAAGAAAAACAGAAGAAATGATTGGGCACCGCGAAAAATAGCCGAAATGATTGGGCAATCGAGACTTTCGCGATATAAAAAGCTGAAATGATAGAGTATCGCGGAAAGAAACCAAAAAAAATAATACATATAACATAAAACTTTTGCCCTACAAATGAGATCACATCGATCCTTGTATACAATCCAGGGGCACAAACGAAAAGGGAATCACATCATCACACCAGGCTCCATCAGAAAGAGAGCCAAGTCTCGACGGCCACATCTACAGCCTGGAGACCTACAACAACGTTCCTCCTCATTTCAGCAGGATTCGGACGCGATAATCAACCTCGGAGCCACGGCAGAGTCCCTAGTTCCAAGTCTCGACGGCCATATCTATAGCCTGGAGGCCCACAACAGCGTTCCTACTCATTCCAAGCAGGATTCAGACGTGACAATCAACCTCGGAGCCATGGCAAAGTCCCTAGTTCCAAGTTTCGTCGGCCACATCTACAGCCTGGAGACCCACAACAGCGTTCCTCCTCGTTCTAGCAGGATTCAGATGCGATAATCAATCTCGGAGCCATGGTAAAGTCTCTAGTTCCAAATCTCGATGGTTCACAAAGAACCTAAAGACCACATCGACATTCGTCCCGTTACAGCAGACACAACATCAGCAAAGCAGAGCCATGGCAAAGCCCCTAGTTCCAAATCTCGAAGGTTCACAGAAAGCCTAGAGACTATCTCGAAGCCGCGACAAAGTTCCCAGTTTCATGACTCGGCGGTGCACAGATAACCGAGAGTCAACCCCTGAACCCGTATGGCTAAAGTCAATCCTGACCCCATATGGCCAAAGTTAACCCCTGACCCTGTATGGCTAAAGTCAATCCTGAACCCATATGGACAAAGTCAACCCCGACCCCATATGGACAAAGTCAACCCCTGACCCCGTATGGCTAAAGTCAATCCTGACCCCATATGGACAAAGTCAATTCCTGACCCCGTATGGCTAAAGTCAATCCTGACCCCATATGGCCAAAGTCAACCCCTGACCCCATATGGCTAAAATCAATCCTGACTCGATATGGCCAAAGTCAACCCCTGGCCCCGTATGGCTAAAGTCAATCCTGACCCCATATGGCCAAAGTCAACCCCTGACCCCGTATGGCCAAAGTCAACCCCTGACCCCGTATGGATAAAGTCAATCCTGACCCCATATGGCCAAAGTCAATCCTGACCCTGTATGGCCAAAGTCAACCCCTGACCCCGTACGGCTAAAGTCAATACTGACCCCGTACGGCTAAAGTCAATCCTGACCCCGTACGGCTAAAGTCAATCCTGACCCCGTATGGCCAAAGTCAACCCCTGACCCCGTGGAACATGGCCAAAGTCAATCCTGACCCAGTGGAAAACGGCCAAAGTCAACCCTCGACCTCCCCGTCAAAGCAATGCTTTGATTCGGGTGCAGGTCAACTCATCAATCACTTACGAGTCCTCTCGACTTGTAAGGAAGAAAATTCTCTTGTGAGATCCTTACGACTCTCAAGAGAAAAGCACACTTAGGAATCCTCACGATTCCTAAGGAGAAAATACACCTACGAGATCCTCTCGACTCGTAGGGAGAAAAGTCTTTGTGAGACCCTCACGGCTCATAATGTTGAAAAGTCTTAGGTGGCAGATCCTAACCCTGTTTCCTAAGCCATCACCACCCTGCAAAGAGTCCAAGATGGACAGCTACATACTATCTACATGCCACACTTGCTAAAATCACATGGCGGCAACACAACAAAGAGAAGAAAGCAACAGTGGGAGATAAAAAAAATGCGTATCTTTTATTCATGAATTCAATTGAGTACAAGACGAATCATATAAAAGAATAAAAAAATGGATACATGTTATTCAAAGATTACAAATGTTTAATTGATACAAAGGTAGTTACTGAGAAGGAGGCGTCTTCAATAAGTCAGCCAGTTGCTCGTGCGCTCTTCTCAACTCCTTTTCTTGATCAGCCACTACGGCCAGCTCCGCTTCGACTCGAGCCCATTGCTGCAAGCCTGACGAAAGTTTCTCATCGATTTCCCGTTGAGCAACTTTGCGATTCCGCGTAACCCACTCCAAAAGGTCGAGCTTTTGCCTTAGTGCTAGTCCGTCCGAAATGTATTGTTGCAAATTGTCAAAGACAGCCCTCAATTGCGCAGCGTTTGCTTCAACTTGGGCGCGCAGCCGGGCGTATTCACATGAAGCCTCCTCGCATTCTTTCCGCCTCAGGGTCGCTTCTTATTCAAAATGGCGGAATAATGGAACGCTTTGCTCAACCCATGCAGCCCGTTGAGAATTCAAAGCCAACATTTCTGGAACGGGACGCCTGAGCTCAATCTTATGCAGACATGCCTCGATCTTCCTACAGTAGTTTACCCAAGACTCGACAACACCCTCGCTATAGAAGTTTATGAGCATTGCCAACATGAGATTAACTTCAGCGGCAAAATCTGCAGCAGATGCAAAGGCCTCGGCGTCAAGGTCCTCGACGAACTCGGTTAACATCCGCAGGCTATTCGCAACACCCCTGGAAGAAAGGCGTTTAGCAAAATGCCCTACCGGCATGGGAATCTGAGACTTGAAGGGAGCTGGAGTCGTTGTGATTGCTGCAAAACAAATCATAGTCAGACATTGGTTTAAGAGACAAAGAAGATGCAAGGGCGGTGAAGGCTACTGTACCGGCTACGACAGGTGGCAGAGCTGGGAGTACTGGTGGCGTGACAATTCTCTCATACCCTCCTTCATTTTGTAGTGCTGTAATCAGTTTACAGTTAGCAACGGCAGGGTCATCCGTTAAAGAAAAGAAAAGACGTCGGTTAGAAAAGATACTCACCAGCACCAGCAGGCAGACTAATTTCCGGCTGGAAGGAGAAGTGCGGGTTCAGCACTTGATACAAATGATCAAAGAGAACTTCTTCAAGATTACGATGATACATGGTCAATACACGAAAGATGCTATCCTCGATTTAAATTAAATCACAAACCCCTACCTTCCAGCATTTGAGAGGACGCGAGAGAAGGCGAAGGGTCGGCGACCGCCAGAGCGGTAACCGGTGACGCTTCTTCGGGTGGCACGACCTCAATGCTCACCACACCTACATTAGAAACAAAAGAAATGTCGTTAGAAGGGATTGAAAAGGATTGCGGAATAAAAAAGGAAAACAATGACTCAAAATCTACCTGATGAGTCGCCGATCGAAACTGCGACAAGAGCATCATTAGGCGCAGCGACTCCTTCGCTCTCCTCCATTGGAAGGGTTTCGGCACCAGTGGCTTCATCCCCCGATTCTACGAGAGCCGTCATGAAACTCGCAATGCCGGGCGATGGCAGGGAACTGTAAGGGGAAAGAGTAGCAATTTGAGCAGTCCTGGACTCCTGAGAAAGAGTGGCCACTTCAGGATCGGTGGTTGCCGTCATCTCACCTGCCACCTCTTCATCAGGACTTGGCCCTGCAGGGTATGATATATGAGAATCTGAAGATCAAACTCTAATAAAAGGACTCAGGGTTACGTTACATTGGGATGTCCCTTCAATTGCCTCCCTAGCCGCGCGTACCGCCTGCCTATGAGCGGCAGACAGGGCGGCCAGAACACCTTATGGAGAAATAGGGACAGGGGAAGCAGCGCTCGGGCCGGCACCTACAGCCAAAGCGGCGTTACTTTCTCTTGCTGCACGCCTCCTGCGCTTCTTTTCTGCCTGGGCCGTGAGAGCTGATCTTCTTAAAACCTCCGCCAAGGAGACGTCATCGTCCGAGCCAGGAGCTACCTCTGGAGCCGTTATGGCGTCCGTCATCGGTTGCTTAGGTGAAGCCTCTTTTGGCAATACTAGGGAAGCTGGGACTTCGGTAGTCGGCCTTGGAAGCGTCTCCACACTACCCTGCGAAATCGGCACTGCACTCAGGATAACTTGGGTCGAAATAGTCCCTGCGATAAGATGAAAAAGGAGGGTCAGTCTTGTTAGTTATATGTATGCCCTAGAGGCCATTACTGTACATAGGATGTATATTGTAGTGGATGCTGGGACATATATAGGGAGGACTTTCTTGCTCGACATGATAGTATGCTATCTGGTTACACTTTACCTTAACGTGTACACTGATTATCTCTCTGTTACATGTTGGTAAAGCCCTTAGGATGTGTACTTGATTACCTGGACTATGATGAGGATCATACTAGTGGGGACATGGTAGTCCATAAGTACATCCTTCAAGGTCCCTAGTCGTGGGTGTATCGAGACGGGGCATCGATATACCAGAGTAGACTAGCGTATACCTTCTCGACCCATACAGATGGGCGATGGATGATCCCATATCCATTAGTGTTTGACATCAGAGATGATATACGGGTGCTCAATGGAGACTGGGTACACTGGACGGACTCGCCGAGAACTCCCAGATGGTATTATACCTCACGTCAGATGGCAGTTCTCTGGTGACACTGGTACAGGTTAGTCTGTAGACCCGAGATCGTCATAGAGTCTTGTGTGATTCCCACTGTGATTTGATTTCCACCTTACCACATCCAAGAGGGCGTGCAAAATGGTGGCTTTTGGGTACAGTCCCAAATCACATAGAGGCAATGAGCGATAGGAGGGGATTCGTCTCTCCCGGTATAGGGAGTTAATGTTGCGCTGTGTTCGATTGGCTATAACCGGAAATCTCTGGCCAGGGTTGCTGAGATTTACTGGTAAGTGTTACCAGTAGTTTCTCGAACTGTTATAGACCTCATATCGACATGACTTATCGAGTTATTGGGGTCTGACGTTTACCACCCCTAGGCGAGATATGCGACATATCAGACGATCAGACCGGACTGTGCGGTAAGTGTTGCTGGTTGGATTCACAGGAGTGTGAGCGGGCTTGCTCGTCGATCTTCTGATCGCTCAATACCCGGGTGGCCGTTACGTTTAGTAGACCGCTTGCGGCTTGTGGGTGTTTGATATGATCATCACCTGCTGCCGGCGTATTGACGAGTCTTTAGAGTCCTACACAGAGGTTTCCTGGCTCAAGCGAAACGAAATAGGAGCGCATATGAGATATGTGCGGGACCGAGAATAGTGTGTGTATGTAATACCGTATTCTATTCTCGTGATGAATGTATCGATTGGTTGTATGCGATATAACCTAGTTATCGAATCGAGGATTGATTCGATAAGTCGATACATTGGATATTAGTCGGTCATATGTGATGTGACCGGATCGTTAAATCAAGTGTTGATTTAATGATTTAATGTATAATTATATATTTGATATATTACTTTACATTAACTAATATTGGTTCACTTAAGATGTTTTTCTCACTTGTTTGTGCTCATTGTATATGTGATATATTTTTGTGCACAAGATTGTATCATGTTTGATGATACATGCAAACTTGGGTGTATGTTTGATTTAAACCTTGGTTAAGTAAATGGTTAGGGTTTTAATTTATTTATTTATTTATTTTGGATAAAATAAAATGGTGGCATTCTTTGTTTTTTCTTGAAGCTTCATGAAGCTTTGAAATGCTTTGACCATTTTGTTTCTTTCCTTAACCCTAACCATTTCCCTTAACCCTAGTTTATTCTCTACATGAGTTAGCCTCACCCATGGTTGCATTATGATAACCATCACTTCATTTTTCTTTTTGGAATTAATTCATTATTCTTTTTCTTCTTCTTCTTCCTCTTGAGAAAGAAAAGAAAAGCTTGCTTCAAAAATGTCAAGTGATGATTCCAAGTGAGAAATCCAAATCCAAAGTGAACCCACTTCCTATTTCTTCATCCTCTACCACTTGCCAAGTAGTATAGGGTGTTTTCTTCACAAGTTTTATGGCTTGGTGAAGTTGGAGCTTGATCTTGTGTTGCCTCGACGTAGATCATCTTCGGCATCGAAGTCAACGACCTAGCCCGATCATTTCTCCAATGAAATCAACACTAGAGTCCGAGATCCGATGATCGCAGCGAGGGGACATCGTCACGGAGCTATGGAGGTGGAGGACCGGATCTACAAAGGTTGTAGTCTCGTTCACTTAGTTAAGTTGTTAACTAGTTGCATCTTTCGTCTTAATCTCTAGTTACGATCTTGCTTAGGGTTTCTCGGCACCGGAAAAAAATTTGAATTTGGCATGGTTGATGCCTTGTGGGACCTCATTAGTGTGCCTAGGAACCCTACAGTGGTATCAGAGCCTAGCTAGAGCCTTAGGCGAAGTGTAGACGATGTTAGAAATCCGAACGAACCCCGAAACCCTAATCCGACCCCTTCTCTGTACTTTTTTCAAAACTGTGCATTTTTCCAAATTAAAAATATGTAGAAAAATCAGCAGGAGTTTTTAGGAGTTACTGTGAAATACGAGCCGCTAAATCGATCAAACCGCCGCGGAACCGCAGCACGAGCATGGCTCTGCGGCGGTTCCGCGGCCGTACGACAGCATCATTCAATTATTTTTGCACAGTAATTCCTATATTTAAGTGCTGTATTTTCTGGGATATTTTAACATCTACTCAACCGTTGAGTTTTCTGGGGTTGTTTTGGGAACTCGTGGATTCGATCGGATTGTCTAATTGCGTCTATGTGTTTTTCCGGATAATTTTTGAATATGTTAAAAAAGTTCGACCGGATATAAATACCCACTTTTTCCCCTGCCGGGAAATTTCCAATTGTTGGATTTTTCCGTAGTTTAATGACGTTCTAAGTAGTGCAAGTAACGCGATGGTCCCTCTAGAAGACAACAAACCTTAACTCGATTATGTGACCGTCTTGAACTGCCCTTTGAACCTTAGGGTTTGGGGCAGTTCGGCGTGCCACATGTGAGGCGTTGGCTTGACCCTTCTACGGTTGGACCGTTGGTACTGAGGCATGAAGTGAATGTTTTTAAACTTATTTCATGTGTTGATCTATTTCGGGAAAACTTGGGTGTTTGATTGTTCGATCGGAAAGTTTAACATTTTCTATTTATCTGGATTGTGATACAATATTTGGAATCCACATATAGTTATGAGATAACTGGTTTGAATGTTATAAACGTAGCACTTTAGTCTCACTTGATCGGTTGCTACGGAATTTTGATGTGATCAAAAGTCCGTCGCAATCACGTAGTGTACGCGGATACTCGCCGAATAAACTTAATAGACAGCTACACCCCATAGCCCCGACCAAGTGACTGTAGGAGAACTCCGTCGCCGAAAGCATCCGTTCGGGTGCTCGCGGCAGCGGTGTTCCGCCTTGGTGCACTTCGTCGACGGCATCGGCGGTGCAGCTGCCTACTAAAGTTTGCGACGAGCATTCGATCAGAATATCGGGAATCTTGTTGAATTGCCCGACTTGATATTGAAAAGATTTTTCGATAATGAGACTAAAATGCGGGGTTTATAATTGTTAGGCATACAATGTCTAAGTAATTCATTTGATTAGGCATGCGATGTCTAAAGAGGTTGCGGATTCCAACTGTTGTAGTTTTACACTTTTTTTTCTGCGACCGTAAGTGTAATATGTGATATCGTCGGTTTCGTTGCTATATTTCAACGACAATTGGGATGCGCACATTTACTTACGTTGATGACATGTGATGTTATGTGTTGCTGGATATGTTATATTGGATCGTCGTGTTTGAATAGCCGGGGTTTTTTTTTATGTGAGATGAGTGTTTTTCATTTTCATTCATGTAAAAACTTGTATGTTATATTATTTTATTGGGGCACTTCCAGGTTGCGGAAGTTGTCACCGTTGATGTATATTATTTAGTTTTCCGCACTAGGATAGACCCAAGGAGGAGGGCACAAGTAACCGGGTTCTGGAGTCCAGTGGGAGACCAACTCGAGGAGTCGAGTCCGGGTCTCCTAACTCTAGAATTGGAAGGGTTGCTTGCTGCTCTCGTAGGGTCTACGGGTGTGGGTTTGGCTATTCATCGCGACCGTGGAATCCGTGTTTTATACTGGCTCGTATTGAAAACACGGACGTCCTAGTATATCCAATATTTCATATGATTCTTCTGCTGCGATATCTGTGATGTGATCATTTGATATGTTCTGTGATAAATACTGTATATTGTATATATGATATATTATATAGACGTTACTTATGTTTTACACCCGCACTAGCCCTGCCCCGCTCTGCCGTTAGTTACCTAACCTAACGGTGCATGAGGGGACATCGAGGCGAATGCGGATGGCATAAGTGTACGTCGTATTTATCTGTGATGTTTAGGTGACTTAAATGATGGGACTTCATTAATGTGATTAATGAAAGAAAAGAAACCTAAGATGTTGTGGAATCGAATTTTCAAAAACAGGTAGCTACAGTTCTTGCTTTGCATCGCGGCGTTCCTTGTAGAACATCCTGCACCTTATTCGATAAGGAAAGGACCGAGATCCCTTCACCGGGAGTGACTCCTTTAGCAATAACTGGCAGATGCTACAACCCTCGGTTTGTCTTTTGATTGCTTCTATAGTTTCTGCTTTGCACAGTGATATATATGATATGTCCAGCACCTCATTCGACGAGGAAAGGGCCGACGATCCCTTCACCGGGAGTGACCCTTTTAGCAAAACTAGAAAAGCCTCAAAAGCACTCCATTTTAAAATCATTTGATTCTACAACGATATCAAGTTCATTACGCAATAGGTTTTCAGAAAAACCTGTCGTAGCCCTCCGTCATTTCAGATAAGTCCTACTTAGTATTCGTGCTACGTTTGTTGACCTCCGTCAAGGCGTAGTGTGCGGTAGCTAACTAGTATTTATCTGCTTATGCATATGATGCAGATTGGGTTAGGGTAGTCGTACGGCCTTGTTGACCTCCGTCAAGGGTCATGCGGGTGGGTTTGATTCAATCAAGAAATGACGGGTTGAACTTGACTAGTAGCCTATGGTTTGTTTACCTCCGTCAAGGTCATAGGGTGCTAGGGGCAAAATTATCGGGAATTTCAAGTGTTGAAATTTGCAATGAGATTGCATACCTTCTATGAGATAGTTGGATCCCGATACCCGCTGCGAGTAAGAGTTACTCCTGGGAGAGTTTTACACATTACAATTAGCCGATCAAGTAGGTGTCTAGAAAGGTGTCAACGGGGTTACGCCTCTGGGAAAACGAGGTTTACTTTAATTAGGTCCGTGCGAAAGTACGGGGAACCTCCCTCAAAGTACCGACACTGGCCTGGCTGAAAGATTGGCGAACTTGTAGCGTGTAATTAATCCCGGCTAGTCTTTCCTTTTAGGGTTTGAAGGAAGATTTGATAAAAACCAGTGGGAGCCATCCTGATTAGATAAAATAATAACCAATCTGATCTTGTAAGAGTATACGTTGAGTGTTTTCTTCTCTCTCTCTCCAGGTAGCGACCATGTCACGCTTTAATCAAGATAATAATACGGATGTATTGACCGAACCCGCTTGTTATACTGAGCTGGGGAACGTTGGTCCCGCTCCAACTTATAATTGTTATAAAACAGAGCAGGAAATAGAGGAATACCAGATTTCCCGTGCCGCCCAAACGAAGAAAGTGCATGATGATGCATCATCTTCTGGTATGTTCATTATAAAGAACTGTTTCTTAGTATCCGCTACGTCCTGGGTATTTGATACCGGATCAGGATCCCGCATATGTAATTTGTTACATAGGGCTACAAAAAGATAGAGAACTGAGAACGGGTGATAAGTTTCATGAGGCAGAAAACGGGGCAAGTGTTGCAGCCAAGTCTGTTGGTCACTGTCACCCTGTATTATCAGTACATTGATTCTGAACAAATGCTATTAGATACCGAACCTGATATACAAAATCATATCAGTCTCTTTATTAGTAAAGAAACGATAAAATTTTGTATTGTTAGATAATGTTTTGAACATTTCTTATATCAAAAGTTGATCGGTTCAGGCACGTTATCTAAAAGCATTGACGTTCTAAATCAAACTACAGTTCCTAGTATACAGAACACACACAAGAGGAAGAGTTCTGAAATGAGTGGATCCTTCTTGAGGTATTGTAGACTAGGTCATATCAATGCGACCCGACTAGCTAAGTTGCACATAGATGCATATTTAAATCAGTTTGAATTTACATCTTATGAAGCTTGCCAGTCATGTCACAAAGATAAAATGGCCATAGCTCTGTTTACTGGAAGCAGAGAAAGAGTTAGTGAACTCTTGGGATGATACATGTTGATGTATCTAGGTCCCCTGTCTACACATGCCAAGACCGGTTCTTTATACTTCATTATATTCTCTGATAATCTCTCAAGATTCAGATATATGTTCCTGTTAAAACACAAGTCCGAACCTTTTGAGATATTCACAGAATATAAGTTAGAAGTAAAGAACCAAAATACAGGTATAAGTATTATGTCCTATGATAAGATCAGGGAGGAGAATACTTATGCATAGAATTCCTGGACTATTCTAAAGAAGAATGAGATTCTCTCTCAGTATTACTCCTCTGAATACACCACATCACAACGGTGTATCAGGGCGGAACAATAACACCCTATATGATATGGTGTGCTCTATGATGAGTACTACTGAGTTACCTATTTCCTTTAGGGAGTTATGCACTTATGAAGTTGCATACCTATTGAATAGGGTTCCGATCAAATCAGATGCCTACCATTTCATATATGATATGGAGAGGGAAGAGCTCATCTCTTAAGTTTGTTAAGATTTGGGGTTGTCCGGCCTATGTCTAAAAGCAAAATCCGGACAAGCTCGAGGCTAGGTCTGTTATGTAGAACTGGAAATGTTCCAGCTATACAAACTGCAGCTGATGATTTGGTAGAACCAAAGGATTCAATGGTAACCAACGAACCTCAGCCTCTCCGCCGATCTAGTAGGGTTCCTCACCCACCTGAGAGTTACTTCGATTTCTCTATGACAGTGGGAGCGAGGATTGCATCATGAGATGATGACCTAACTAGTTTCGAGCTGGCCATCTGGAGTGAGACTCTGTAAGAATGGCTGGATGTTTATCGATCTGAGATGGAATCCTTATACACCAACAAAGTATGGACTTTGGTTGCTATATCTGAAGGGTTAAATCCCCATCAGGAGCAAGTATATCTTGAGAAGATTACTTGGTGTAGATGGAAAAGTTGAGACTTTCAAAGCTAGACTTGTTAAAGGTTTTCGTCATCGACCAGGCGTGGATAATGATGAAACCTTTTTCCAGTGGCTATGCTTAAGTCCATCCAGATCCTACTTGCCACGGCTACATACCATGACTACGATATCTGGCGGTTGGGTGCCATGACTGCTTTTCTAAATGATGTTTTAGAAGAGAACGTCTATAAGTATACAGCCAGAGGGCTTCGTAAATAGTAGGAGCAGCGGAAACGTGAGCAAGATGTTTTATGTGATGAAGCAGGCATCGCGGAGTTGGAACACCTGTTTTGATGATTAGTCAAACAGTTTGACATCATCAAAATGGTAGATGAACCTTGTATATACAAAAAGGTAGTAGGGAGTATGGTAGTGATCCTCGTAGAGTACGTGGATGTCATACTCTTGATAGTGAAGGAGTTTCCTATGCTATGCTCGGTCAATCTCCGCTTATCACAATGATTCTCCATATAGGATCAAAGTGATACCTACTAAATCCTTGGTTTTGGATCTATGAGACAGATCTAATTGGAAATTAGGATACTAACTAGTTGTAGTGAGATGGTATCAATTGATCCTGGGGAGAATCACTGGAAAGGTTCCAGGGTGATAAATACGACTGAATGTCAGTCGCAGGCATTGTTTTTACCCTCAGCGCAGAGACGGTAAGTTGGAAAAGTTCCAAGCTAGATACCGTGACATACTAGACGATAAAGGCTGGATGCATCGCTACTTAAGATGCTACCAAAGAGGAAGTCTGGGTGTATATTAGTTCATAACATGAACTTAGTTCCTACCATTGTTTGACAATGGAAGTGTGGCTTTGGCCAAGGAACGTCCGTCCCATCAGTGATCCAGACATATTCTAAGGCAGTATCACCTGATCATGGAGATGGTTGATCTCCAGGGTGATCGAGGTTAGGAGAGTAGATTCAGAGGACGACACGGCGGATCCACTCACAAAGGCCTTTTCCCAGAGAGAGACTTTTATGGGATGGTTGAGTATGAGATACTACAACCACTGCTACAGATAGCCCTAGTGCAAGTGGGAGATTGTTAGTTATATGTATGCCCTAGAGGCCATTACTGTACATAGGATGTATATTGTAGTGGATGCTGGGACATATATAAGGAGGACTTTCTTGCTCGACATGATAGTATGCTATCTGGTTACACTTTACCTTAACGTGTACACTGGTTGTCTCTCTGTTACATGTTGGTAAAGCCCTTAGGATGTGTACTTGATTACCTGGACTATGATGAGGATCATACTAGTGGGGACATGGTAGTCCATAAGTACATCCTTCAAGGTCCCTAGTCGTGGGTGTATCGAGACGGGGCATCGATATACCAGAGTAGACTAGCGTATACCTTCTCGACCCATACAGATGGGCGATGGATGATCCAATATCCATTGGTGTTTGACATCAGAGATGATATATGGGTGCTCAGTGGAGACTGGGTATACTGGACGGACTCGCCGAGAACTCCCAGATGGTATTATACCTTACGTCAGATGGCAGTTCTCTGGTGACACTGGTACAGGTTAGTCTGTAGACCCGAAATCGTCATAGAGTCTTGTGTGATTCCCACTGTGCTTTGATTTCCACCTTACCACGTCCAAGAGGGCATGCAAAACGGTGGCTTTTGGGTACAGTCCCGAATCACATGGAGGCAATGAGCGATAGGAGGGATTCGTCTCTCCCGGTATAGGGAGTTGATGTTGCGCTGTGTTCGATTGGCTATAACCGGAAATCCCTGGCCAGGGCTGCTGAGATTTACTGGTAAGTGTTACCAGTAGTTTCTCAAACTGTTATAGACCTCATATCGACACGACTTATCGAGTTATTGGGGTCTGACGTTTACCACCCCTAGGCGAGATATGCGACATATCAGACGATCAGACCGGACTGTGCGGTAAGTGTTGCTGGTTGGATTCACAGGAGTGTGAGCGGGCTTGCTCGTCGATCTTCTGATCGCTCAATACCCGGGTGGCCGTTACGTTTAGCAGACCGCTTGCGGCTTGTGGGTGTTTGATATGATCATCACCTGCTGCCGGCGTATTGACGAGTCTTTAGAGTCCTACACAGAGGTTTCCTGGCTCAAGCGAAACGAAATAGGAGCGCATATGAGATATGTGCGGGACCGAGAATAATGCGTGTATGTAATACCATATTCTATTCTCGCGATGAATGTATCGATTGGTTGTATGCGATATAACCTAGTTATCGAATCGAGGATTGATTTGATAAGTCGATACATTGGATTTTAGTCGGTCATATGTGATGTGACCGGATCGTTAAATCAAGTGTTGATTTAATGATTTAATGTATAATTATATATTTGATATATTACTTTACATTAACTAATATTGTTTCACTTAAAATATTTTTCTCACTTGTTTGTGCACATTGTATATGTGATATATTTTTGTGCACAAGATTGTATCATGTTTGATGATACATGCAAACTTGGGTGTATGTTTGATTTAAACCTTGGTTAAGTAAATGGTTAGGGTTTTAATTTATTTATTCATTTATTTATTTATTTATTTTGGATAAAATAAAATGGTGGCATTCTTTGTTTTTTCTTGAAGCTTCATGAAGCTTTGAAATGCTTTGACCATTTTGTTTCTTTCCTTAACCCTAACCATTTCCCTTAACCCTAGTTTATTCTCTACATGAGTTAGCCTCACCCATGGTTGCATTATGATAACCATCACTTCATTTTTCTTTTTGAAATTAATTCATTATTCGTTTTCTTCTTCTTCTTCCTCTTGAGAAAGAAAAGAAAATCTTGCTTCAAAAATGTCAAGTGATGATTCCAAGTGAGAAATCCAAATCCAAAGTGAACCCACTTCCTATTTCTTCATCCTCTACCACTTGCCAAGTAGTATAGGGTGTTTTCTTCACAAGTTGCATGGCTTGGTGAAGTTGGAGCTTGATCTTGTGTTGCTTCGACGTAGATCATCTTCGGCATCGAAGTCAACGACCTAGCCCGATCATTTCTCCGATGAAATCAACACTAGAGTCCGAGATCCGATGATCGCAGCGAGGGGACATCGTCACGGAGCTATGGAGGTGGAGGACCGGATCTACAAAGGTTGTAGTCTCGTTCACTTAGTTAAGTTGTTAACTAGTTGCATCTTTCGCCTTAATCTCTAGTTACGATCTTGCTTAGGGTTTCTCGGCACCGGAAAAATTTGAATTTGGCATGGTTGATGCCTTGTGGGACTTCATTAGTGTGCCTAGGAACCCTACAAGTCTACCCATAAAATGGGAGGGAAAGAAGGAACAATGAGCCGAAATATACCGAGGCCCAAGGAAATGCGAAGCCTCTCTTCCTCTTCAAAAGTCCTGAAAGAAGCCGCGATAGCCTCTTATGTGGAGATGCCTGTTGAAAAAGAAGTGTCAGTCAAAGCATAATAATAAAAAATATGTGTGATGTGACCGTGCAAAGATACGGCGGAAGTATACTTGACTGTGCGAGGATGATCAGTCATGTTTTGTTGCTAGCTAGTCGCTCAGAAGCTGCGATTGCAGCCTCCAGATAAGTATCATCTGGCGTCATGGATAAACCCTCGTTGGTTCCGTATTCACTTAAGCCTTCACTATAAAGAGCATGGGGCTCCTGGCTGAATACGACGTTTGCAGAAAGAATCGACTTTTTCTTCTTCTGAGAGCGAGTACCAGCCGCCTGTAACACGTGCTTGCGTTTAGCTGGCAACTTCGGGCGGCGAGTCCCGATCTCCGCACCCAAACCAGACTCAGGAGACGCCACAGCTGCCACTTCGAAGAGAGCATAGGGTAGCGGCAGCTCGGGCATCTCATGTGGTACCACAACCGCACCAACCTCTCTCAAAGGAGGACGAACGACGGTCCGTTGCTTCAAAGGAATAGCTGGATTACCAGCAGGGGCTGCACCCTTACGATCAAGAAACAACTTCTTTTCCTCCCTGATGACAGCACCCATCGCGTGCTGGTACCACACCACGTACACGTTCAACACCTTCGGGACGCAGCCTGGCTCACTGATAAAGAAGTTAGACCAGGTGTTGAGCCTCATGAAATGGTGTAGCGCATTGCGGATGCCTTCTTTTATGGCAATCGGCTCTACTAGAAAGGCCTCAAGCGGAACACCCTGATTATAGCCAGATTGTTAGGCAAAATGATGCGGGTTGTATCTCATAAACAACGCCGCATCATTCTGCCAAAACACCAGAAAGCCCGGCCTGATTGAATATATATGAAGAATCTCCAGAGCTTTCATGGTAGAGGTGCCGTCTTTAAAGGTGTCCCGCAGCGGCAGCATCATCTTTGCGGATTCTTTACCGATATTTAAGACCTTATCAACGAATGTCATGTCATCCTCGATGGTACGCGGGCGAAGGAGTAAGCCCCGTGCCTCTCGCGGAGTCGGTTCCAAAATGGAAGTGTCAACTAGCTGCAGCAGTCGAGGAAAGTTATATCTTTCATAAAAGAGGGGCCTTTTGTGAACTCCAAATGCGCCAAGCACATGCAACTCGAGCCACGAGGTGAAATAATGCATCGAGATGTTTACGGGCTGCACCCCTGGTTGGGTAGTATCTGCCGCTAGGCTAAGGCCGTGATACAAATGGGCTAACCCAGCGACCCCGATGGCCACCTTCACCCCAATAACCATTCGGTGAGATGGGTAGAAGATGGACGACCTCATACGGCGAGGATGCATCGGAAGAGCAAACTAGCTTAGCCATAGCCCGAGAAACCCTAAAAAGAACGCTTCTTTGTCAATCCCAGAAGCTGCAAGCTCTGCAAAAGAGATGACCGGGGTGTCGGGGAGAAAGAAACTCTTCTAATCCGCCTCCGCCGTCGGCAGGTTGCCCAAGCCTAAGCTAAAAGGATCGTCGAGTTTGGCGAATTTCGCGGATTTCTTCGACAGGACTTCCAAGCGGAGAAAACGAGCGATGAAGTCTGTGAAATTAACACCACGGCTCCCAGATTCAAGAAATAAACCCTCGTAGATATTCAACACCTTAATCAAACTTGGGGATTGATGTTGAATGGCATTTTCCAGGGTAAGGCCCATCATCACCGACCTGGCAGCAAAGACATACTCATAATGAGGAAGTAGTTCCTCATAATGCTCCCCTCTGACAGGCAAGCCAGAGATTTCCGCGAACTCCTCTAGAGAGATTGAGACTTCCCGATCCAACAAAAGGAAGGTGTGAGTTGGAACGTTCCATTGTTCCAAAAAGGCTTTTATCCACCATGTAGGAGGCGTGGAGTACTGAAAGAGAGAAACTTAAATCGCGGGATACAACCCGAGCCTCGGCAACCGCAACCTCTTGGCGGACAAAATGTACCGGGCCCACTGCAAATATCCGGCTGGGTGACGGGGAGTTAATCCTATGTTATAAGGCTGTCCCCAAGGGCGCGACTCACCTTGACATATACGTCACCCCAAGATATCCAATGCCATTGGAGGCTGTACGGGTATCGCAGCCAAAGAAGGTTGAAGGAGACCATCTGAAGTCCAATTGACCTCCTCCACAGTGTAGTTCACTAGGGGTGGGTCGGCGTAAGAGATCACTGAAATGGGCTCCGAGGGTGTCGCGCAAGAAAAGCTCCGTCGACCCCTGATAATTTGATTATACCATGTTCCCCATAGATGATGATTCTTGCGCTCTGGGTCGTGATCTTTGATCAGTGCGAAAACTTCTCGGTATACTGGCGCTGCAGTGAACCCGCTTTCTGTACGGACAAAGGGAAACGAAGTATCGAAAGACATGGTACCTGCACGAAAGAGAACAAAGTTAGCCATCAATACTACAAGTCAAGTTCGGTACTTGGTACTTTAAATCCGTACCACACTGCAATGCAGTAAAAAGGGGCCAAAGAGGACCCACACAATCTAGATGACTCTCATTATTAATAAAACTGTCTCATCATTTGATGAGACTGTCATTAAATGAGGAAATCCTCAAAGGATTCTCATTTAATGAGGGCCACTTAGGCCAAGGAGTAAATCTCCCATTGAGAGCAGCGCTCTACAACAGAGTGACATCTGTCAACTCTGATGATGAAATGAATAAAATTCCTCAAGAAAAATCTTGAAGAGCCATGCTCTGTAAAATGATGGAATAACCCATCAGAAAACTTAAAGCAAAGATTTTTAATGAATCAAAACTTCCGAGATCTTCAAGATCTATGAACAAACTCTAAGAGTTTTCATGAAAGATTAACAAATCTATATGATTTGAAAAGAACATATAGGGCAAGCTCTCGGCAGAAGAACTTTTCTTCAAGATAAAAAACAGAGAGATAAAAAATCTCATCAGAAAAAGAACTTAGATCTTATGCAAGATTATAGATCTTTAAGACAAATTGTTTTTCACAAAAGAGATTATAATATCTCATTAAAAAGGTGGGGAGAATAATTCAATTCTCTCAGGATCACAGATCCATAAAGGCAAATCCTTTCACCAAAAACATAAGAGATTGAAATATCTCCTATAAAATAAGAACTTTGTTCTTAGATCCATGAGACAATGTCTCTTATAAGAAAGAATTAAATTCTCAGAAGGCAGAGCTGCTTAAAAGAGCCTTAGCGCTCCAATTAAAAGAAGCGCCTCAGTGCTCCAAATCTAGCGCACAGCGCTGCCGAGCCTTAGCGCTCTAATTAAAAGAAGCGCATCAGCGCTCCAAATTTAGCGCACAGCGCTGCGGAGCCCTAGTGCTCCAATTAAAAGAAGCGCTCAGCACTCCAAATCTAGCGCAAAGCGTTGCAGAACCTTAGCGCTCCAAATTTACAGAAGCGCTCCGCGCTCATTGTCTGACGAACAGCGCCAAGCGCACCACGTGCTCCTCATGTGTGCGCTATTTTGCAAGAAGCGCCCTGCGCTCATTGTCTGGCGAACAACGCCAAGCGCACCACGTGCTCCTCACGTGTGCGCTTCATCACAAGAAGCGCTCTGCGCTCATTGTCTGGCGCACAGCGCCAAGCGCACCACGTTCTCCTCACGTGTGCGCTACCTAAACAGAAGTGCTCTGCACTCATTGACTGGCGCTCAGCGCCAAGCGCGCCACGTGCTCCTCACGTGTGCGCTGTGAAAACATAAATTGTTCTTTAAATGATAAAGCCTAGAACTACAATGAGTGCTCAACACTCAATAAAAGACAAAAAGATTCTCAGAACTCAAACCAATGCTCAGTATTGCTAAATGTTCTACATTTTAACTGAGTGGGCCGAGCCCAAGTTGGCCACAGATCCCTCATTCAGATTAATTGAGCCCATATGCTCACAAATCTTTGATCCTAGTCCCAAATTAAACTACAGATCTCCCGAACAATATTGGTTCAAGAGTACACCTCTTCGCTTCTCTAATATTTGTCGTTGTAATCCTTCAACGTCTTCAGAGAGGTGACGGGTTCCGACAACCAGACATGCCATGGACTGTGGGGTCCTCAAACTCATGGACTATGATGTCCTTAAACTTTACAGACTATGACGTCTTTAAACTGGACCGCAAAGTCCCTAAACTAAAACAATAGAGCCTAAATGCTCTTTTGTTGGATCTAAACGATCCTGTTAAGTTGATCTTAGTCTAAAATTAGACTAACGTATCCTTAACAAACGTTTAAGTTGATCTTAGTCTCAAATGAGACTAACGTATCCTTAAACCCAAACCAAAACCCAAATCTAAGAAAATACGGATTTGGACTAATCCACGCCTTACGGGCGACAACATAAATTAGTCTCCATATACAATCCACGGGCAACCAAAAATAAAACAAACGCACACGACACGAAGTGACCATCTGGAAAAGGAGAAAGTTGTTACCGCGATGCGGTAGCGTAATTAACTGCAGGGGCTTGCGCCTGCAGGGAAGAGCGTCCCCACAATAAAAAATCCCTCAAACGAGGGAGAATCTGACGAAGTTTGCTACAACGGCCGCATCCGTCTAAACCTCCGATACATGGTGTCATAAATCAACTTGGCATCTTCGGAGAGGTGGACGGATAAAACCAAATAGCATCTGCCCCCAAATTCAGGAAAGACGAACCTACGTGGCCGTGTCTCTGTATTCGGCGGAGAACACCCATATAAAACAAACTGGCCCAGGGGGTTGAGTAATCGACGAGGGACACATGGCAGCCGACCTCGGCCCGACTCTCCGTGTCTCGGCCGGCGACTCAGCCGACTCGGCCGCCGCCGCCGGCCGAACTCGTTCGGATCGCCGAGTTGTCAACATGAAAGATGTGTCTTTTTGGCCTCTTAACTCCCCTGTATACTTTTAAATACCTGCACATTTCCAGAGTCTTTAAAAATCCAATTAAAACCTTTTTAATACAAAATTTAATACATTTTTCTTCCACACCCTTTCACCTACCCTAACCCTAGTTTTACCCTATAAATACCATCCCTAAACACCCCCCTCACTCTTAAGTTCTATCCAAACTCTCAAGAAAACTCTCTAGAGATTTTGTGCGCAAGTGGAGTTAGCAAAGAGCGAAGCTCCAGCGAAATTCCGACGACGACCCTAGGAGCTCCCGGCGACGAAACGACGCACCGACGCCTCCTACCACTTCCTCTCTCTCTCTTCTCTTGATTCTAAACCCATAAGTCCCACCTCTCTTTTCTCTAATCTATTCTTACCCGATGAGCCCGGAAAGTCCCATAACGGGACTTCTTTTACTAAAACCCGACGGAAACGGAGTTAAATCCGACTTCCGATTCGGTTTTCTTTGTAAAGTTCAATTTTGCTTTACACAACCATACAAAACTCTTACATCTTGACTATTAATAATTAACAAAACATATGGAACAAATTCCATTTCAAAAGAATGTATATTGCAATTTTTATCGTACTTTTTCACTAAAGTACCATGTAGTTTAGTTCGACTTTAAAATATCATAAATCTTGTTATACCTTTAGATAGATCACGAGGTAATGACCTACCTCTTCACAACACTCATATGCAACATAGCACAATACCTTTTTGGAAAATATAGATTCGGGAAATACCGTTTTACACAATACCTTTAACTTATAAAAAACCGTTTTCTACAAGATTACGTATTTTTACAAATCTTTGTAAAGCGCCGCTACAAACCATTTGGGGAACCCGTTTGGGATGGTGCGGATTATCGCACATCCTCGGGCTTAGTAGTGCGAGATGCAGACCTCCGCAAGGAGCATTCGGTCTCGAGAGATTTAAAAATACAAATATCTTAAGAAAATGAGATTTCTAGAAAATAATAAATTAAAATTATTTTTAAATATATATATATATGCAGTATCAAAATATCTCTTTTTGTTATAATATCAATATTCCAACTTTTCTAAGTCAAAAGAATCATTTTACATGAAAGTACCATGAATTTCTATACAAGTTCAATTCTTTACAGATAAATACCATGTATTATGAAAAAATAGGCTTTAATCACTAGAAATGTCAAATGATAAAATCTACATCTATGATAACTTTAAAGACGATAATAAAATACTTGAGATGTATTTTGAAAATTATACAAAAGTATTTTTACATATAACCCCCTCAAGTTCTATAAATTATCCTAAGGATCCTAGTAAACATAGGTTTAAGCGGGACCAATCTCTTGAGCCTCAGGGAGCCGGAGAAGTGGATGCTTGCCTATTTAAGGTAGACAACATAACAAACGATATTATCAACACGGTAATCGTCTTTGAAAAAGACACAAATCCTGCCATCCATGTGCAGCGGTTACCGATAATATCAAAACCTAATTTAGGATTTCAATTTCTTTTCTAATTGTTCTGACTCAGACTGGGTCTCTTTATAATAATCTAACTTGAATATGATTCAAGTACAATTTACAATACTACAATTCAATATGAATCCATGAATCTATATAATCAATCTGTTCCAATTATTCAATCTGTATTGACCAAACCGAACCATGGATATACTTCCATTTACATGATTCTCTAGTTACATCCATTTACTGATATCATGGTTTCGGCAAGTCATCTATACAATTCAATTTACAAGACAATATAATACCATCAGTACAATCATTACTATCAATACAATAAATACACGGGGTATTGGGGTAGTTCATGCGTGAATCCAATGGAATCTCAAGAGTCTCTCTAGATCATGAATCCATGTCTACTAACACAAGCAAGTTATCATGAGGGCCCGTGTTTCCATACTTCTGGATTACAGCTTGTTGAGTTTGGAACACTTCGACGACGGTCAAAGTTCCGTTACTAACATTTGATTCGGGCCCGTGGTTCCTTACCCCTGGATTACAGCCTGTTGGGTTCGAGAACATTCTTGAGATTGGTTGACATTCAACCTTGAACTTACGTTAACAACATTATTAACACTAAATATAACAGTATAACAAAATAATACAACTTTAAAATCTATACTCTCTCTCCCTGCCTATTCTACTTCTCTCTTATCTTTGGGACTTACCGAGCGATTTGTTCGCTAATGACATTCTCTTTCTTCTTCTTTGAATGTCGTCAGGTGATTCGGAACTTCCCCAGATCGAGCCCATCACCGAAGACTTGGACCAATTTATTGAAGATCCCGAGCTATAGTTACACTTGTACATTTTCTTTACATTATGTATTTCCTTTTCTGTTATGCCACTATTTAGGCATTGCCTTCATTCAGATGTATTTACTTTTCCATGTACTGTAAAAGAATGTTAATAAATAAAATTGATGTTTCATTACATTTTTCTCTTGTGTATATTTCTTTTATATTGCTTAGCTACGTTTAGCGTATTTACTTCTGAGTAATTACGTAGCGGCCTCGTCGTGTCCTCTGCCCGTACACTGGGAAGAGGGGCGTGACACGACTTATCAGGTCAGTAGGGGTCTGACGTTTACCATCCTCTAGACCCGGTATGCGATACTCTTAGACGAAGAGACCAGACTGTATGGAGATTGTCACGGATATGCTCAGTAGGGGTCCAGATGAGCTTGCTCGTCGGCCTTCCTTTTCGACAGGTACCTGGTTAGCCGTTACATACAGCTAGTGCCGCTAACGTGCTTATGGTTAAACCCACCGCCAACGTACTGTCGAGTCTTTAAAGTCCCACATAGAGGGTTTCTCTGATCCAGGCAAAACGATGTGGCGGCCGTATGTTTATACATGCAGGGTTTCGATCGAATGATAATACTAGCCGGCTTAGGATTAAGCCGGATTATGAAATCAGGTATTGATTTAATAATTTACATATACATATTTCGATATGTATATTCTAGTGTCATCCAGATTTTCGATCGAGCAAGTTTTCGATCGAACGATAATACTAGCCGGCTTAGCATTAAGCCGGATTATTAAATCAAGTATTGATTTAATAATTTACGTATACATATTTCGATATGTATATTCTAGTGTTATCCAGGGTTTTCGATCGGACGGTTGTTAATACTAGCGGGCTTAGGATTAAGCCGGTTTGTTAAATCAGATATTGATTTAATACTAGTATTATATTAGTGGTATTATTCTATCTCTTTCAGTATTCGTATTTTGGTACGAATACGGGTATGTATATACAGTAGAATATATTCCGTATTTATACGGAAAACATTCTAGAAGGTAGACACCTCATTTTTGATTTATCCATTTATTCTTTTAAATAGAAATGAGGTGTAAAGGTGGTGAGATAAGAATGGTGAGAACCATACTTCAATAGTGTTGACAAATGAATTGAATATTCATTTGTGCAAACTATTCAACCATGGTTGTGATTTTATATTGAAAAATTGAGATATACAAAACCATGGTTCATGATTTTTCACACAATGGTTGATCTCATTTCTCACCATGAGCTTCTCTCTCCTCATTTGCCTTTCTTGAGTTCCTCCATCTTCTTCTCCATCTTCCTCCCTATCATCTCATGAGTTGAGAATCAAGAGAGGAAGAGAGATAGAAATACACTAAAAAACTCACCACATAATCTTGGCAACCTAGATTAGCAAACTAGGTTGTTGAGTTGCTTCATTAATGAAGCTAAGTTTGGATTAAAAACTCTCAGGCGGATCGTCTAGGACCGAGGAGGCCGGCCATCAAGGTTGATTTAGGAGAACTCAAGAAGTTTAAGAAGAAGTGTGAAGACCCGAAAGACACAGATCTTTTGGTATAACTTTTCTTTCATAGTAGATAAAATTCTTAGTAGTTGATAGTTTAGGGTTATGGTTTGATCACTTGGGTTCAGCTGGTTGTACTTGCTTAAAAGTTTGATTTTAGTGCATTCCGTCTCTCTACTTCGTTGTAGAGTGAGCACAACTCACCAACACGATCATAGCGGCCCAATACTCGTCAGTCCAATGCAGGGGCTTCACCGCCCATTTATCCTCATTGGTGGTGGTATTCCTCCAATTTTTGCATACAGAGTGTTTCTCATCACGCTAACTCCCCTACAAGTATATGAATAATCGGCCTCGGACTACGTATAGAGGGACGAGGGAGCTGTCTATCCACCATACTATGGAGAAGGGCGCCTACAAAGAATTGGGGCCAAACATATATATGCTTAATTATATAAGCTTACCAAGATCTCATCTAAAGTCACTTTCTTCTTGTCCTCTAAAGCCCTTGACGTCCAGTCCACTGCAACGTAATTGGCTTCATCCTTCACCAAATGCGGCATACGTTTCTTATTATTGCAGATCGAGGCACAAAATTTCTTCATTTCTTTTGCCTCGGGTTCAACGAAATCTATGTTCGCTGAAAAGTGCACATCGATCTTCGGGCCATCTTGAGGACGAGCCCATACATCATGTGCCTATGTAAGGTCTCTCCAACCACGGCCATGGCCCGCGGAACTGGAGAAATTGGCTTTGGGGTCCCCTTCAGTACGTCCACGAGCCCCATAAGAACTGGAGGCCATATCCTGAGAAATGAACTAATGCAACAAAAAAATACGCAACAATTTCAAGAAACATGTAAGCAAAATTATATAGCTGTAGATAAAATGAACAGTTAAGGAAATTATATAGCTGTAGATGAAATGAATAGTTAAGCACATTATACAGTTAAACAAATTACATAGCTGTAGATGAAATAAAAATGCGATAAACTAAACTTTTAAATTGTATACATGATTATGAATATTACAGAAAGTTAATTAAAATTTAATGTTAATCATCATCTTTGGTAGCGCTACTCTCACTCGCTAAATTTTGCTCGGAGTCATCGATGAATTGGTCTGCTACCTGCGTTGTTCGTTTTCGTTTACGGGCAATTGATCTTGATGATCCGTCTTGTACAATAATTTTCCAATCGATGTCAGCCCTTGAAAGGCTAATGTCGTTGATATCCATGGTCAGATCTTATAATGGTGTGACTGGCGTGCTTGAGCCACTAATTTCAAGATTTTCATCATCAGGATTTCCCATGTTAAATAGTCTCGCAGATTTGTTCTGATAGCGACATGCCAGACAATATCCGTAAGATCCTCCATAAAAAAACACTGACATACTTGATTCGCTAATATGTAAGGCTCATTCGTGAATGCGGGTCTTGAATAATTTAGTAGGAGTAGCCCATTTTCTACTTTGTATCCTCGTCTATCTGTCTTGGTATCATACCATAGACACTTGAATAGGAAAACTCTGTGTGCATGATAATGTACCTGCACTATATCTTGCAGCACACCGTAGTAATCAAGTTTTCCCGTGGTTGAATTGATATTTCTAGATGATGCGTAAGCTCATGTGGTTGATGTCAAAAAAATACCGCAGTTTTGGAACTTTCTACGTGCATCTCTATCTTGTGTATGAAATCTATATCCATTAACGACATAATCAGTAAGACACGCTCAACTAATAATCTGCTTAAGATGCAGGTATTTTTAAATCTTCTGTTATATTGGCATCTACGGCTATATGGGCCTAATAAGGCACGATTAGTATTAAAAAAATCGTATTTAATTTAATGGATGATAAATGAATTATATTTCAGTGATAAACTTGCAAAATGGTTAAACCATATCTCAAATTCTCGATTTAAAGCATTATTGATATGCCTTGGTAGCATGCGACCCTTCGGTGGTATGTATTGAGCTTTCCATAAACTATGTATGAAACAAATAATGTAGTTAGATAATTTCATATTTATAAGTTGAAAAAAGTAATAGTGTATATACATACTCTTGAAATAGGTCGATCTCGCCAGAGTTAAATAATATATATCTATGTATTGTGTCAATCTCCATACTACGAAGTGCGACATGTTTCACGGCACCTATTACGTTTCCGTCTCCACGGAAAACTAATATTGTTCCTTGTCTCCTGTAAACCATGATGTCCTCGTTATAGCCCAGCCTGTTGAATACAGTCTTGGTCCCCTCAAGGTGCATAGAACAAAATGTTATGCATTTCTCGGCAAGAAACCCTTCGGCAATCGACCCTTCGGGTCTAACTTTATTTTGTATAGATCGTTTTATATTAAACATAAACCTATGGATTTTAATTTAGTAAGTTCAATTGATGAATTTTGATAAACATTATTTGACAATTAAATTCAACTATTACACTATTAATCATTACTTACTTCACGAATGGATACATCCACCGATAATTAACGGGTCCACCGAAACGCCCCTCTCTTGCAAGATGAACCGTGAGATGTAATATGATTGTGAAAAGCGTAGGCGGAAACAACATCTCCAATCTACAAAGAATGATAGGTACTTTTTTCTCCAGATTTTTAAAATCATCTGCCCTATATTCCTTGGAGCTTAAATCTCAGAAGCAATGACAAAGATCCATCACAACTGAGACAATATCCTCATCCTTTAATTCTCTAATTGGAATGGGGAGTAATTACTGCATGATCACGTGACAATTGTGACTTTTAAGATGAGAAAGTTTCTTATGCTCCATGTCCATGCACTTAGAGAGATTTGATGAATAACCGTCAGGAACCTTTACTTGCTCGAAAACTCTTAGAAAAGCACCCTTCTTACTAGTGGACATCATGTACTTCACTGCAGGAATTGACTATCTATCATTGCCCATTTCTCGAGGGTGCAATTCATGACACAACATTTCCTATAGGTACCACTGTCGAACCGCAAGTGTATCTTTAGATTTGGATTTCACATTCTGTCATGCCCCGCTTCCCAAAGTACGCTAATGTGGGCACGTGACATAGCCAACCATGCTACCTGTGGATAGGAAAAATACTTCCACAGTCACATTACGGCTGTGAAGATATCAAGAACAGGAAAGTAAACTAACTATCTAGTACATGTCCATAAGCCAGAGTAAAAGAGTCAAGAGATAACAGTATGCGGAAGCCAAAAGATACAATAAATGAAACACCTGGAGTGAAACTACGTACCGACAGGAACCTCACCGCTCGTCTAACAGCGGCAAAACTCCTAATCAGTCTGCAGCAAGGTAGAAGAATCTGGGCCATGCAAAACCCAGACGTCAGCGCGTCAAGTCATCAAGCAATATATATAAACAGTGTAGCAGGCAATGCAATATAAACATGAATAAAACAAGAATAACAATAATATAAGTCAGAGCAGTGCAGGGTAAAGTGCAGTGAGTAAACTAAACTGTTCTATCAGGTTTTCTGTTCTAAAGTCTTTGAAACCAAATAATGTAATCCTCATCGTAACTCGTCGGTAGTTATTCCGTAACGCCCGGAACGACGACAAACAATAGGTATTCCGTAACGCCCGGAAAAACGGCAAACAATGGGTATTCCGTAACGCCCGGAAAAACGACAAACAATAGGATGGCCCTTGGAGTTACGTTCGGTTACAATACTGATTTCCCCATACCCTCAAGTTATATGTGTAAGTCAAGTCAGGTATCCCGTAATCAAGAAACTAATGTCAACACAGGATCAGGTAAACAGGTTTGTCTGGATAGACAACAGGAACGGTCCATGAGGACTACATGTCAGGTTTGTTGGCATTAGACACAAGATCAGGTAACGGGTCAGGTCATGGTACATCGGGTCAAGTCAAGCAGTATACGGTACCATGTCGGGTATATCAAAGTATATGTAGCAAGTCAGGTCAAGATGTAAACAATATCATGGGTGTGCTCACAATCAGTTATACAATCAAGCATGGTTATCATCAACATGATATAAGTAATGAATTAAGCAATAGGCAGATTCATTCAATTAGCAGTACCGTTAACAGTTGTGTCACAGAGATGATTTCAATGTTATGCGAATGCAGTATGACAACTATGGCCTTTTAATCATGTTAACAAATTTAAGCACTCTAGAGGTGCAATGATTCAAATAAAGGTTCAATACAGCTGTTACAGGTTAGGATGCATACGCGTGTCCGAATGGAACAAAACTATAGAGATAAATGCCATACGCTATGTCAATATTAAAAATGTGATTAAACAGGTAAATGTGGTTATTAGGTTCAATTGCAAACTGTAGGTTCCAAGTTTAACGATAAAATGATATATAACAATATTGTACATGAAAAAAGTGGGAAATTATAATACCAAAGTTAAATTGCGGGTTTTAGGGTGTCATTAATTATAAGTAAATATTGTTTAGCATGTAGCAAGGGTTACTTGCCTCGATGGGTCGCGAACCGGGAAAACGGAACGATAAACGTCGGCGGGGAAACTCGCGACGGTCGCACGGTTCACGGAATGAACCCAAACGACGAATACTGGAACCACACGAGTCGGGGTACCACGCTGGAACGTCGGGACACGTCGTCGGCATCGTCGGATTCCGGCCAAGAAATGAACAGTAAACATACAATAGATGCAACCAAGAAAGAAAAGAGAATAGAGAAGAAGGAAATGAGGAAAGAGGAGAAGGGAATGCTCACGAGGATCTGTGGGACGGGTGGTGACGATCGACCTCGTCGACGGAGCCCCGGCGGTCGGCTAACAATGACCGCGACAAACCTGCAGTTCAAGAAACTTCACGGAGAAGGGAAAAAGAAAGGAAAGAGGAGGAGAGGAGAAGGAGCTTACAGAGGGGATGTGCGAGGCCGGGGAGGCGGATCGAGATCGCCGACGGCGATCCCACGAGGTGCAGGCGGCCGCGGCGCTGGTGCAGGGGTGTGCAGATGCTCGGGGACGCGGGGAAAGAAGGAAGGAGATGGGTGAGACGAGGTTGAGGAGGCGAGGAGGTCGGTGGTAGTGGCGTCGGCGTCGAGGCTGCGGCGGCGACAGGGAGACGGCGGCGGTAGGGTTCGCGAGGTGATGGGTGTCGCGTTCTCATGAAAAAGAAATGAAGAAGAAGGAAACGATATATATAGAGGAGAGAGAGAGGGGGGAGAGAGAGAGACAGGAAGAGAGAGGAGAGAGGTAGAGAGAGAGAGAGGGAGAGAGAGGGAGAGACGGGAAGAGAGAGGAGAGAGGTAGAGAGAGAGGGAGAGAGACGGGGCCCACGGTAAAAAAAATAGAATGACGGGATTGGCTGAGATAATAGATTAGGTTAAGGAATATAAATAAAAAGATTTAAAAGATTTTAGATTTAAGGAACAGTGAATGTATAGTTAAGAAAATATATGATGGTTTTAAATATTAAAATTTTGGGATTTTGGCGCAAAGTAAAACATTTTCAAATGGCGTCCGGGTCGGGTCCAAAAATTTGAAATTGAAATAATAGAATTTTAAGCGGGATCCAAAAGTGAAAATGAAGTATTTTACGATTAAAAAGCATACCCCCAAAACGGACACACGTACGTGCACGTAGCCATCCAAACTCGTCTGTTTCACTGAACGGGACGAGAACACGATGCACGGACGCTACAGCAGGGTTAGGGGTGTCAAGTAGGCCAAGATGAATATTTTTAATTTTATTTTAGATGCCAAAATTTGTTATATGCAGAAATGAATTTGCCGGGTAAAAATTTACAGTAAGTAACAATCAAGCAAGGTAAAGGAAATAAGTGCCACACTTCGTTCAAACGGTAACAGAAATTAGTAGCATTAGGCTCGGGTGTTACACATTCAATAAGGTGTTAAGGAGTAGCTCGCATATGTTCTTCTCGATATGCATAAAGTCTAAATTATGACGTAGATTGAGATCGCGCCAACATACTAGCTCATTGAAAATTGGATTCTTCCTCCAGTGACTGTGAGCAACCCGTGAAATTGTATATTCTGTCGTTCTCCCGAAAATAACATTATTGAAAGCTTGTGTGACCTCTCTGTAGGTTTATCTAGCACGGCAGCAAGTTTTCGGGAGGTATCATCCATGCCATATTTAAAAAATTGTCGTTCTACCTAACCCTAACCCTAGAATCGATACTAGAAAATCCGATGAATCGATATGCAAACAACTTTGCAAAGAAGGAACAAGGAATACAACCTTTGTAGACCGGTCCTTCACTTCAATAACTCTGTGTAGTAGTCCCTTCGCTGCGATGGTGAACTCTCGAACTCTAGAGAGGGTTCACTTGAAGAAACGAACAAGCTTGCTCAATGTCTTTGAAGCCGAAGATGATCTACGTTGAGGAGACTCGAGCTCATGCTACCTCTTCACTAATGTGTGAAATTAGTGAAGCAAACACCCTAAACTAAATGGCTAATAGTAGAGGATGATGAAGTAGGAAGTGGGCTCTCTTTAGTTTTATTTTTCTCACAAGGTTTCATCACATAGAAAAAACTAGCAAGTTTTTTCTCTTTTGGAAGAAGAAGAAGTGATGAAGAGATGAATGAACTCATGAGGTTAGAAATGCAACCATGGTGAGTGTATATTATGCACTACCATTGTAGAGACTAAACCATAGCTATGAGTTAAGGGGTTGGGTTAAAAAAATCTTAAGCTAGACAAACAAGTGGACTAAGTCAATGAAACCTACAAGCTTCTACAAGCTTTGAACCATGACCAAATCCAAATGTTTGAATTTGCTTAAAACAAATAAAACCCTAACTTTAACCTAGCATGGTGTGAGTCTCATACTTACATGTTTCATGTGTAACCTAGCATGACACAACAATATATATCACATATATATTTTGTGTGCAAAAAGAAAACAATACATTTAACATGTATCACATATATATCAATGTATCATAAGTGAGAAAAATGAATACTCAAGTGAGCTAATATTAGTTAATATAATATAATATATCAAATATATAATCATATATTAAATTATTAAATCAACACTTGATTTAATAATCCGGCTATGTCTCATATAACCGACTAATATCAACAGTAACAACTTATCGAATCAACACTTGATCCGATAATTTGGCTATATCATGTATAACCGACGAATGTCACATATCGCGAGAATAGAATGCGGTATCACATACTCGTATTAATCTTGGTCCCGCACATATCACATATGTGCTCCTACTCCGTTTCGCATGAACCAGGAAACCTCTGTGTAGGACTCTAAAGACTCGTCAATACGCCGGCAGTAGGTGATGATCATATCAAACACCCACAAGCCGTAAGCGGTCTGCTAAACATAACGACCACCCGAGTATTGAGCGATCAGAAGATCAACAAGCAAGCTTTCTCGTACTCCTGCGAATCCAATCAGTAACACTACCGTACAGTCCGGTCTCTTTGTCTGATATGTCGCATATCAACAGCCTGAGGGTGGTTTAACGTCGGACCCTAATAGCCTGATAAGTCATGCCGATGTAAGGTCCATAACGGTTCGAGAAACTAATGATAACACTTACCGGTAGATCTCAGCAACCCTAGCCAGGGATTTCCTGTTATGGCCAATCGAGCATAGCACAACATCAACTCCCAATACCGGGAGAGACGAAACCCCTCCTATCGCTCATTGCCTCCATGTGACTCGGGACTGTACCCAAAAACCACCTTTTTGCACGATCTCTTGACCGTGGTATGGTGGAAATCAAAGCACAGTAGGAATCACACAAGACTCTATGACAATCTCGGGTCTACAGACTAACCTGTACCCGTGTCACCAGAGAACTGCTATCCGATGATAGGTATAATACAATCTAGGAGTTCTCGGCGAGTCCGTCCAGTGTACCCAGTCTCCATTGAGCACCCGTATACCTTCTCTGATGTCAAACACCAATGGATATGGGATCATCCATCGCCCATCACATGGGTCGAGAAGCGTATACGCTAGTCTACTCTAGAGTATCAATGCCCTGTCTCGATACTCCCACGACTAGGAACAATTATAGGGTGTATTTATGGACTACCCGTAGCCCTACTAGTATGATCTCCATCATAGTCCCGGTAGTCAAGTACACATCCTAAGGGCTTTATCAACATGTGAGAGAGAGACAATAAATGTACATGTTAAGATAAAAAGCAACCAGATAGCATATTATTGTGTTGAGCAAGAAAATGCTCCCTATATATGTCCAAGCATCCACTACAATATGCATCACATGTACAGTAATGGCCTCTAGGGCATACATATAGGTAACACTCTCATAACTTCAAACTCGTCGGCTCAGGTAGGGCACACATATGTTCCTGTTTACCATTGAACTTGCTGCAATTACGATGATATGGGTGGTTTATATCCAACCATCGATGGTGACCTATGTAGCACATGATCGAGCCTACTTTAGGATCACAAACGGTTTCCTCTAGACGTACCGGGCAAGCTTTGCAACCTTTAGTGCTCCATCCAAACAACATAGCGTATGCTGGAAAATCGTTGATTTTCTACAAGAGCACCACAGAAAATGTAAATGTCTCCTTCTTGTGGGAATCGTATACCTGGCTCCCACAACTCCTTTAGTTCCTCAATCAACGGTTTCAAGTATCCATCGATGTTATTTGAAGGAGATGTACATAGAGGGATCAATAAGGACATCTGTGTGTAGGAATGTTTCATACTTATCCATGGAGGTAGATTATAAACAACAAGTGTAACAGTCCATATACTGTGATTTGCACCATGGCTGAACGGCTCTATGCCATCTGCAGATAAACCAAGCCTGATATTATGGGAATCCGCAACAAAATCTATATAAAGGGCATCAAAGCTTTTCCACTCTTCACCATCGGCTGGATGCTGCAGGACTCCATCCTTAGTGCGACCATTTGCATACCATAACATGTTATCAACAGTTTTGGTTGATAAAAATAAACGCTGAAGTCTTTGCTTGATTGAGAAGTATCGCAAAACTTTATTGGAATCCGTCTAGGAGCATCGAGTGTAGACTCATCTTCACTGTTATCCAACTTCTTATCCTCCTCTGTCCAGTATAACATGCAATCGTTCGGACACGAGTCGATTTTGTCATAACTGAAACCCATATCATTTAAGATCTTCTTCGTCTCTGTGAAATTTTTCGTCAATAGAGATTTAGGGTAAGTCTCCCTTTGCACCTCAAGAAACTAATCGAAAGACTTGTTAATCCAATTATTCTGGTATTTGAGATGAAACATTTTGACAATCCATCCCAACTTAGAGATGTATGCGCCTTCGAAAAGGGGTACATTTGCATCATCCATATACTTCATCTATTTTTCCGATTCTACATCAGAGAGACTACGGATATCTTCCTCTATGACATTAGGTTTAGGAACAATGTCATGATCAGGATGTATGCTGGTTCGGAGCTCGTCCAGCATACTATTCAAACCGGTGTCCCTAAAATTCGTAAGAAGGGGATCATTTGGTCTAATCCAACGACTCGTAGACATGTCAACTATTGGTTTCGCTTCTCCATGGTAAGTCCATTGTGTATACCTAGGAGATATCTATCTTTCAGTATATGTTTATATACTATATCTCGACGGAGGACATAGCTGTTATGACACTTTTTACACAGACACGAAATAAATTCTTCAGGAGATCAGTCTCTCAATGCAAATTCCATAAATTCTTCGACGCCAACCCTTTATTCATCACTAAATTTAGACACTTGCATCCAACTCTTATCCATTACTCTTTGATATCTGACATCATGTATTACGTAATTAGCATATAATTTATGACATTAATTTTGGTTTAAAGTTTCGGTTTGATCTATCAATTCATCACATCGACTGTCGGCGGTAAGGCTTCTATCCCATTAAGAATTTATAGTACATACACATTTGGGTTTGTACTTTCATTCGTTTCGAGAAAATTTCGACAGCACCTCCTCGTTGTTTTCTGAGTACACTGCAATAAAAGAGATGGTAATCATTTCAATGTTGAATATCAACAATGAAATTAATGATCATCCGCTTTATATTTGTACACGGAGAACTAGCGAAAAGGAGCTGACGAAAATAATCTCGAAACAAATGAAAACACAAATGCAGGATGTGTTTTCATTATAAATTCTTAATTTTTCCACACTGGACAAATCTATCGGTTATAGTAACATCAATTTTCTCATCGCATAAGCTATATAATGGTTGTAGAAATAAACGATTACACGCTTAGTTTTGACAACCATCACGTAGTTTTATGTCACGATGGGAACCGTTGCGTATATAACTGATAGATGGGTTCTAAGGCGCGTTTTGATTTTTTGATTGAGAGATCCTCGATGATAACAAATAAATTTCATGTTATCATCGAGTTTCAATCACTTTGTATAATAAGTTTTCGTGTTGTTTTGATATTCAAGGTTTTTTCATTGCAACTAAAGGTTTAGATTTAAAATTGTTGTTTTGGTTTCACATCAAGTTTGGGATAATATGTTTTTATAACATGAGTTCCTCGATGATAATATGTTTTTTTAAAGTTTTCCATTACAACTTATAGTTTTGAAGTTCAAGGTTTCACATCAATAATCTTAAGCTTTCGAAATCCTAAAAGAGAGTAAAACTCGTCAAGCCAAACCCACATTCATTTAGACCATTTCATCATCATCTCCATTGCCAATATCATCAACAAAATCCAACTCAATTCTCACATCATCACCAATATGAGCGGAAAACTTCATCACTAAGCAATTAAAGATTTTTGAAATTCTGTAACTGCCGTTCGAAATTCCTGAAAATTTTAGCAACACCTCCACTTTATTTGGCACGTTAGGCATTTCGCCTACAAACTCTACGCTATTTCTATACACTCTGACAATCACAATTCAATCCAAAATCTATTCGAAGATCGAATATTCATAAATTTATACAATTCTATATTTTCAATCCAAACCAACCCAATTCTCCACCAAACAATCCCTAAATGAAACCCACGACATTCACAATCACCTACATTCCTATTCCTATCCATATTCTATTTTCAATTCATGAGAAATTAACACGATAAAAAATGTCAAGCATGAAAATAAATTCGAGACTCACCAGCTATCTGGTGATAGTGGTGGAGATCAGCAGCGAACTGGAGGGTCAGCGATAGCTGTAGGTTGACTGGGTGGGCGATGAGCGGGGTGGGGTCGGCAATGAAAGGGACGGTCGGCGATGAGAAGGTCAAGGTTTTCTGCGAGAGAGTGAGAGTCAGTGGAAACGAGAGAGACTTGGATTGTGAGAAGGGGGACTTACCAGAGGAGGCGGACGCCGCCTGACCATTCCACCAGAGGGAGGGGAACAGAGGAGGGGAAAGGGGATCGGAGGAAGGAGAGGGTGTCACGCCCCGCTTCCCGGTGTACGGTCAGGAGACGTGACTAGGCCCGCAACGTATTTACTCAGAAGTAAATACGCTATGCGTAAATAAGTAATATAAAATAAATGTACACAAGAAAAACATGAGATGTAAATGAACAACAACTTTTTATTTATTAAACATTCTTTACAATACAACTGAAAAGAAAATACAATGTGGAAAGCAATGCCTAAATAATGGTATAAACTGAAAGTAAAAGTATATACAAGTGACTAGAGCTCTAGGTCCTCGATGAACTGCTCCAAGTCTTCTGAGCCGGTCTCGATCTCCAGAGAGTCGGATACTCCTGACAACATTCCAAAGAAAGAATAGAAAATGAATGTCGTCAGTGAACAATCGCTCGGTAAGTCCCAAAGAGAGATGGAAATAGACTGAACAGGTAAAGAGAATATACTGGTATAATGTATGATTGTTATATTAACGCTGTTATTTGTAGCTTGGTACAGAATATGCCAGTATATACGAGAGGAGTCCAACTATTCCGTGGACTAAAATATACGGAGCACAAGGAACCGTTAAGCCATGGGACAACAGCAACGGATATTCAGGTTAGGTGTATTAAAGTGACCATCATCGTGCCACTTTTAACACATTCCGTACTAATCTACCCCTTAAAACCCCCCATAATGTTTATTATATTGTTTATAGCTGTAAGACTTGCCGAAACCATGATATCAATTTTTCATGTAAACGGATAAGGATGTAAACGGATAGTCATGTAATCAAGTCAATGTATATCCATGGTTCGGTCAGTTCAAGTCATGTTGATATAGATGGTATTCTGGTATTCATGTTCAAGTTCCAGTATATATGGATTCATGTTGTATTAGAGTTATATTTGGATTGTATGTAGATTGGAATTGTATTCAGATTAGACTGAGACTCTGTCTGAGTCAGACACTTAAACAGAATTTGATTCCTGAATTAGGTTTTAGAGTTATCGGTAACTACTGCACATGGACGACATGATTTGTGACTTTTTCCAAGTCAATTACTATTGATAACCCCGTTTTAGTTTTCTACCTTAAATAGACAAGCACCCACTTTCTCCGGCTCCCTGAGGCTCAAAAGAATTGGTCCCGTTTAAACCTATATTTACTAGGGTCCTTATTGTAAATTAATAAACTTGAGGGGGTTTTATGAAAAATAGTTTTGATAAACTTTCAAAGTAAATCTCAAGCATTTATTTATCGTATTTAGAGTTTTCATGGATGTAGTTTTTAGAAGTGAAGTATTCTAATGATTATAAACCTAGATTGAATAGTATATGGTATTTTAGTATAAATTGGAATTGTATGGATTTGTGATGGTATATTCATGAAATTTGTGATTCCTTTGTTTAGAAAACATGAAATTTATTATATGTATTTAAAATAGATATTTTGATAATATATATATATATAATTATAATTATTAAAAATAGAATTTATTTATTAAATAGAAAATCACATTATTCTTAAAAATTGTATTAAAAATTCCATCGAGATCGGATGCTCCGTGAGGAGGTCTACATCTAGCTCTACTAGTACCGAGGATGTGCGATAACCCGCACCATCCAAATCAGGTTTCCCAAAATGGGTTCTAAAGGCTTATTTGCAAGGAATTTAATTAAAACAATCTTAAAGAACATGGTTTTATTAGTTTAAGGTATTTTATTGTAATATTGTATTTATCCCACAAAATATTATTCCAAAAGCCATCGTGTTATGTCATTATGAGTGTTGTGATGAGGTAGGTCATTACCTCGTGAGTTTTCTAAAGGTAATATGAGCATATATGATGAAATGATGCCATAAGTAAACCTTATGGTATTTAACCGTAAAATTGAAATAAAAGTTGTATAACATTGTATTTTGAATTGAAACTTGTTCTAAATGTTTATTTATGGTTTCTAAACAATATATAAAGAAATAGTTAATTTGTTCTTAAGAAAAGTTGGGTTTTTTAACAAATTAGAATCGGATGTCGGATTAACTACACTTCCGACGAATTTTGAAAAGAGAACTTTTTGAGAGGTGAAAAAAAAAGAAGAGAAGGGACTTACTAGATTAGTGTAGAGAGAAGAGGTGGAGGAAGGTTTTGAGAGCTTCGTAAAGTCGTGGGATCGCCGGAATTTTCTCGAATCGTCGCCGGAACTTGACCTTGGCTAACTCCACTTGTACAACTTATTTGATTTGAAAAAATTTGAGAGTTTTGATAATGGATTTCAGAATAGAGAGGGCTGGATATGGGATGGTATTTATAGGATAGAATTAGGGTTTAGGGAATTAAAAATGAGAATTAAAATGCATTAAAACATTGGATTAATGGGTGATTTTAATCCTCTGTTTAATTGCAGGAAAAACAAACAGAAGAGGAGTAGTGGGGGGAGGCCAAGGGGTTAGGGTAAAAATTTTGGGAGCATTCCCCATGGGGGCACGGAGGCACCGGCCCTTTGGCTAATCTCGCCGGCCATTGGGTGAGGGTGGGAGCTTGGATGAATGCCACATGTTCCCTTCTATTCATATAACACATTCCACATGTTTTTTTAATCTGACTTTTCATTTTTACGTGTATTGCACGTGTAAACTTTTGGACTTCCAAAAAGTTTAAAAGAAAATTCATTAAAAAATAATATGTGGTTGGGAGGATTTGAACACAGGGGCTACATCACAGCAGTGCAAGGGCTTTACCAGTGAGCTACAAGTTGTTTCTTGCTGTTCTTAAACAAATTAAATTTATAACTTGTGCTCCGCCTAAGGTATTCCTTTCTGTACTTTACAAAAATTTTGTACATAAAGTTTAGGGTTGTTACATTCTACTCTCCTTATAAAAATTTCGTCCTCGAAATTTATAAAAGGAAGTTGTAACAGATTCAAGAAAAATTTGGTGATAGTGGCGGTGAAAGAAATACTGGTAGTGCATGAAAAGTAATAAGATGATGCAAGGGCTTGAAAAGATTGAAGGAAATTACCAGTGTTACCTTGGTCTATAGCCTCGGCTTCTACGGCCGCTAATGTGTAAGCTTGACGCCGGGGTACGTTCCTCCTAGCTGGAGGCACATTCCTCTGTCCTCGAGGCATGTTTCTCTACCCTCGAGGCATGTTCCTCAGTGCCTGATGGAATTGGCGTGGAGGCTGTGTAAGAGGTCTACGTGGAGGTGGAGCTGGGAGAGTAAGACGAGGTGTAGGTGCCTGAATAGTTAGCCGCTATGGATAGTTGATGTGTGTTGGAACTGGGTTACGTCTATAAGCACATGTTCCAATACTATGAGTGGATTCGGCACAAACTAAGGTCTGAGACCTTTTGTGCGCCTGCAGTCCTTCAACAGATGTCCATCCCTCTTTCATTAGTAGCAAAAGTCTGGACTTGGCCGGTTAAAGGTTACTTCCGGTCTCCTGGGTGCAAAATTTTGTATAGGAAGGTCTCCTCCTGCCATTTGGGTGGCAAGGCGTTTCACACCGGCAGATTGAGATCTGCCCTTCTTCTTCACCACTGCCTCATATCGACGGGCAGCCTTTAGAGCTAGGTCATGGGTTGGGAAATCCCCTGTAGCTAGAGCAGCCTGGATTTCCTGGTCCATCCCTTGCTGAAATTTTTTAGCCCTGATATCAGCAGTCGGTATGAGATATGCCGCAAACCTGCTGAACATAGTGAACTCAATATCATACTCATCCACAGATTTGCTCCACATATAGCCTTGTTGTAGGTGGATGAATTGCTGCTCCATGTCAAATCAAGCAGTCTCGGGAAAATATTTCGCGTCGAACATGTCGTGAAAAGTCTACCATTCGATCGGCAGAGTAAGACGGTTTTCTTTCGCCTTCCACCATACTCAGACGTTATCCGTGAGTTGCAGCTTCGCAACCCTTACCCAAGCAATGTTTGGCACTTGTGCTGCAGCCGGATTGTCCTCAATGGATTGAACCCATTCTTCAGCTTCCAGAAGGCTCTCTTTCCCAGAAAATTGCTTAGGATGCAGTGCCCGGAATTGTTTCACTCCAGGTGCTTCAGGTTCTGGACGGTTCATTAGGACAGCAGTCTGCTGCTGCTGTCCCTCCAAGAGTCTCTTTATTGCCTCGAGCAGTACCGTCTGCTCGTTGATCGAAGCTACAACGATAGGCGTAAGTGGAAGAGGTGGTGGTGTGGTGTTGCCATTCACGTTGGTGCTAGTATTGTTCGGAGAATCCATAATCTTGAATGAAAAATAGGGTTAGGATAAATTCAAAGAATATGAAATATAAAGAATGTTTAGTTGCCAAGTCTTATAATTATTGTGTTATATTGCTTAGGTTTCTCATGCAGAACTGACCCTGCATGGTATGCCTTCATGCGGAACTGGTCTGCATGGACTGCCAACAAAACCTGTCACGCTCCGCTTCTCGGTGTACAGTCAGGAGACGTGACTAAGCCCGCGACGTATTTACTCAGAATTAAACATGCCAAGCGTAAAGAAGAAATATAAAATAAATGTACACAAGAAAGACATGAGATGTAAATGAACAACAGCTTTTTATTTATTAAATATTCTTTACAATACAACTGAAAAGTAATTACAACGTGGAAAGCAATACCTAAACAATGGTATGAACTGAAAGTAAAAGTATATACAAGTGACTAGAGTCCGGGTCCTCGATGAACTGCTCCAAGTCTTCTGAGTTGGGTTCAATCTCCAGAGAGTCGAGTTCTCCTGACAATATTCCAAAAAAAGAATAGAAAATAAATGTCGTCAGCGAACAATCGCTCGGTAAGTCCCAAAGAGAGATAGAAATAGACTGAACAAGTAAAGAGAATATTCTGGTAGAATGTATGATTGTTATGTTAACGCTGTTGTTTGTAGCTTGGTACAGAATATGCCAGTGTATACGAGAGGATTCCAACTATTCCGTGGACTAAGATATACAGAGCACAAGGAACCGTTAAGCCACGGGACAACATCAACGGATATTCAGGTTAGGTGTATTAAAGTGACCATCATCGTGCCACTTTTAACACATTCCGTACCAATCTACCCCTTATAAACCCCGTAATGTTTATTGTATTATTTATAATTGTAAGACTTTCCGAAACCATGATATCAATTGTTCATGTAAACGGATAGTCGTGTAATCAAGTCAATGTATATCCATGGTTCGGTCAGTTCAAGTCATGTTGATATAGATGGTATTCTGGTATTCATGTTCAAGTTCCAGTATATATAGATTCATGTTGTATTGGAATTATATTTGGATTGTATGTAGATTGGAATTGTATTCAGATTAGACTGAGACTCTGTCTGAGTCAGACACTTAAACAGAATTTGATTCCTGAATTAGGTTTTGGAGTTATCGGTAACTGCTGCACATGGATGACAAGATTTGTGACTTTTTCCAAGTCAATTACTATTTTTAACCCCGTTTTAGTTTTCTACCTTAAATAGGCAAGCAACCACTTTCTCCGGCTCCCTGAGGCTCAAGAGAATTAGTCTCGTTTAAACCTATATTTACTAGGGTCCTTATTGTAAATTAATAAACTTGAGGAGGTTTTATAAAAATAGTTTTGATAAAATTTCAAAATAAACCTCAAGCATTTATTTATCGTATTTAGGGTTTTCATGGATGTAGTTTTTAGAAGTGAAGTATTTTAATAATTATAAACCTAGATTGAATAGTATATGGTATTTTAGTATAAATTGGAATTGTATGGATTTGTGATGGTATAGTCATGAAATTTGTGATTCTTTTGTTTAGAAAACATGAAATTTATTATATGTATTTAAAATAGATATTTTGATAATATATATATATATAATTATTAAAAATAGAATTTATTTATTAAATAAAAAATCACATTATTCTTAAAAATTGTATTAAAAATTCCATCGAGATCGGATGCTCCGTGAGGAGTTCTGCATCTTGCTTTACTAGTACCGAGGATGTGCGATAACCCGTACCATCCAAATTGGGTTCCCCAAAATGGGTTGTAGAGGCTTATTTGCAAGAAATTTAATTAAAACAATCTTGAAGAACACAGTTTTATTAGTTTAAGATATTTTATTGTAATATTGTATTTATCCCACAAAATATTGTTCCAAAAGCCACCGTGCTATGTTATTATGAGTGTTGTGATGAGGTAGGTCATTACCTCGTGAATTTTCTAAAGGTAATATGAGCATATATGATGAAATGATATCGTAAGTAAATTTTGTGGTATTTAACCGTAAAATTGAAATAAAAGTTGTGTAACATTGTATTCTGAATTAAAACTTGTTTTAAATGTTTGTTTAAGGTTGCTAAAAAATATATAAAGAAATGGTTGATTTGTTATTAAGAAAATTTAGGGTTTTTTAATAAATTAGAATCGGATGTCGGATTAACTCCACTTCCGACGAGTTTTGAAAAGAGGACTTTTTGAGAGGTGAAAAAGAGAGAAGAGAAAGGACTTACTGGATTAGTGTAGAGAGAAGAGGTGGAGAAAGGTTTTGAGAGCTTCGTGGAGTCATGGGATCGCCGGAATCTTCCCGAATCGTCGCCGGAACTTGACCTTGGCTAACTCCACTTGTACAAATTATTTGACTTGGAAAAATTTGAGAGTTTTGACAATGGATTTCAAAATAGAGAGGGCTAGGTATGGGGTGGTATTTATAACATATTCCACATGTTTATTTAATCTGACTTTTTATTTTTACGTGTATTGCACGTGTAAACTTTTGGGCGTCCAAAAAGTTTAAAAGAAAAATCATTAAAAATAATATGTGATTAGGGGGATTTGAACACAGGGGTTACGTCACAGTAGTGCAAGGGCTTTACCAGTGAGCTACAAATTGTTTCTTGTTGTTCTTAAACAAATTAAATTTATAACTTATGCTCGGTCTAAAATATTCCTTTCTGTACTTTACAAAAATTTTGTACAGAAAGTTTAGAATTGTTATAGAAGGCTTGAAGATGAGGGGGACGGGGTCGGCGATGAGAGAAGAGGGGTGGGGGATAAGGGGGACGGTCGACGATGAGGGGGTCCGGGTCTGGAATTCCTATGAGAGAGCGAGAGAGAGTCAATGAAAGGGAAAGAGAGAGAGGGGGACTTAAAGGAAGAGGCGGAGGCTGCCAGACCAGGCCACCGGAGGGAGAGGATCGGAGAAGGGGGAAAAGGGATCGAAGGAGGGGGAAGGGATTTACGGTTTAAAAATTTTGGGATAAAATTTAGAGATAGATCTGAGTCGAGAGTCTATTTTATGTATTAGGTTATTCCGTCAGTATACCAATTCAAAAATTTATTCACAATATGCCAGACTTTTTTAATAATTGTTTTATTTCGTCGGCTTTTAAGGTTTATCTGTCGGCTTATAGCCGACAGATAAAGCTAGCCGACGAAATAACTTATATTTTCTTATAGTGTATATACATACCATGGAGTCAGAATTAATTGGGAAACGGTTTTCAATTACAACCATACAGGAAAACTGAAACATTAAATAATTTTTCGAGGGGGTGGTCGGATATTCCTAGTAATGTCTCTTCCAATACAAGACTCATGACAGTAGTTGTAATTTCTTTTGCCCTCACTTCAACCTCTTTATATGTATCTACATCTCACATTCTGTACACCATACTTAAACTAGTTGGTTTTCTTCCTTTCATGCTTTTCAGCACCAGCCTAAGATTTGGAAAAAGACTATCCGTCAAGCGTAATTGGTGTACTCTCGTAATAAAAAGAGCTCACAACTAGAGAGAAGATAACGAGAATGTAACGACCGTCTTTTCTAATACCTAATAAAATAACTCTTATCTAATTTTCCAGTATCAAGTAATTATTTACGTGTCTCGTTGATAAAAAAAATATTTTATTTTAATGATTTTATTTTTCAAAGTAATATTAGTAAAGCATTTAAATAAAATTAAAGAAATTTTCTAAAAGCTATTTATGTTTTACTGCGCTTAAAATGTTTTAATGAAATCTTATAATGGCTAAAAATAATTTATATATTTTTATTAATAATTAAAATGATTAGTTCGAAATTAAAATATTTTTAAGGATAAAATAGATTTTTAAATAATTATAATAACTAACAAATATCATAAATATGGGAATATCATTTAGTTTTATCCAAAATCATTTTTATACGGAAGATAACAATATAATATATTTTTCTGAAATTTTCCATAATTTTCCCGTATTTTAAACTATTTTTAACAAATTTTTGAAAAAAATTCGGTTTTAAAAGAATAAACAGTTTTAGATTTTAATTTTAAAAAAATAATTAAACCACCCTTTAACCTGGACTGTTGGATGGGAGATCCAACGGGCCAGGGCGACTGGCGGCGCCCACGTCGTGGGAACCATGTGAAAACGCGTGGTCCCTCTGGCGGCCACGTGGCCGAGGGCGACGGCTCGTGGGCCGTTGGATTTAGATCCAACGGCCACGATTTGGAGGCGGCGGAGGCGAATCATCAGGCGATGATTGGGAAATATTGGGACGCGGATTTTGGGTGATTTAACCGGATTTTTTTTGGATTTTATTGTTGGGAGAAAGACCCTATAAATATAGACCTTCAAAATTTATTTTCTCACACCACATAACTCCGAAAATTCTGAAAAAAAATATCCAGACGTTCGTATCGACGACGCCAACGCTGTGGTTCCACCCAATCATTGAGGAAAAATCCAAGAGCGGAGTTTTGATGTTTTAGTACAAGTCTATGCTTTCAATCCATCGACCTTCATCTCAAACCAAAGGTAGGATCGGCCTCTCACCACTTGTCTGTCACCTTCTTTTCTTTAGTGGTCTTAGTTTCAAGTTCTAATCTCCAATTTTATTTTAAAATGATGTTAAAAATAATTCTGTATGCCTTTTTTTGATACCTCATAATTATAGTTTTAACACATACTTGAAATGGAATAATTAAATTATCCTTATATGCGTAAATATTGCACCATCGTCCTACATGAAAAATGATATGCTTGATGTTATAACCCACGGGGTATCAATCCACCCTTTATGTACGCAATCTTACCCTATGATACCAATTAGATATCGAAATAGGTTACTTCCATAAAATACCCTCATTTAATTAATACGTTATATTTACTTAAAGTATCCATATGATATAGGGCATTGTGAATAAAATACTTTTGGCACTTTAAAATGATATTTTATTTTTACTCTTATCCACTAATTACTTTAGTTTTATTAAAATCCTTTTACCTTTTGAAAAGGGGTAATACTAATCCAAATAATTATATTATGGTTTCCAACTTAACCCCTTTCACTTAGAGAGAATATTTTTATATTAATATTTTTCTGCTTTTTAATTATTGTTTAATAAAATACTCTAGTAGGGTAATATTTTATATGAAACACCCCGTGGTTACCAGACAATCGTTCCTGAAAAGGACACAAATCCTGCCGTCCATGTGCAGCGGTTGTAAACACGGAGTTGTTTTTGTAGAATATCATCTTTAATAAAATACCCTAATTCTATAGGATAATGTTTTATGTAAATAGCTCGTGGTTGATAGGCAATCGTCTCCGAAAAGGACACAAATTCTTCTGCCCATGTGCAGCGGTTGCCAACACGGACGTATTTCTAAAATGTTACCTCCAAATAGACACTATAACTTATAAAATTATTATTTACAATAAAATACCTTAATCCATCCTAAATGGATATATTTTCATTTAAATATCTTGATCTTTACTAAAAGGCTATTTTTAGCAAAAACCATAACATTTATAAATGATATTTTCAGAAAAAGAATACCTAAAACTTTATTAAATGATAATTTCAAATAAATACCATAATCTTTCATTAAAAAGATATATTCATTAAAATACCATGGGTTTCCCAAAATTATAATTACTCTAAAGTATCATGGTTTTCTTATAAACAATAACTACCATTAAATGCTATGATATTTATTAACTAAGGGTTCTACAAAATATTATGATACACTTTACAGACTTTAAAAAGTAACAAGATAAATGAGTGGTTTCGGAAGTCCATATTAAATGAGATCAATTATCCGAATATGAACTTACGATATACCTGACACATGATACGGTTAGGGTTAGAATGCGCAAACCTAGGTATGGAATACTTTATAAATGAAGATCTCTGCAGGCACGATGAACATTCCAATATGTGGACGACTACTAACCCGGTCTCCGGGTGAATACGAACCCGATATTCGGGCGAATACTAACCCTACTTTGAGGGCAAATAATCTAATATGTGGATGACATACAATGTAGAAATTTCATGCCTAGAGGATATACGCACTAACTCTAATTCGTCAAAACCTTTACACTGAATAACGGGGGTGGGTAATTTGATTAGGCAAGGAGATGCGGAATTCGGATTCCCCTACTACTCGATTATGATCTCGAGAGGTGAAACCGTACATTTCACTTTCCCAGTTGTTGTTCCGTGTCCACAACAGAATAATCGCAGTATCAGGACCCTTGTTTAATAAACTAATGCGAACTTTTACCCAATAGATATCTCATACAACATACCCATATTCACATATACCTCTTCAACATGCCTTTTGTATACACCTCATACCCTTATACCTATATACATCATATCTGTACATACACATCATACTTATATACACTTGCACGTTCTGTATTTTTAGTTCCTTATGAGGCAATCATACCCGAGTGCAACTCGCTGACGGACTTTCTTTTTCTCTTATCCATCTCTAGAATGTCCGTTAGATGAGGATGAGTATTATGATGAGGATTAAGGTGTGGAGCCTACTAATGAAGATTATGCGGACTTAACGATGGAAGATTAGCTAGTTTTATTTTTGTTTGTTGCCTACATGTTTAGGGCTTTTGCTTCTTCTTCGATATAATTAAACTATTTAGTTTATTTTACTCTTTCTTTTGGGATATAATAAAATTTGGTTAATGGAAATAAATACCTTCCGCTTTTATTATTTTGTTTTGGTACATATCTTACATGTTATAGATATGCATACGCTTAACGTAACTGTATTGAATAGACCACCATTAATACAGTTAGGTTGCGGACCATACCATGTCACCCTTCACCTTCTTTTGGCAAGCGGGGGCGTGACAGGTTTTAGTGGTGGCCCATACAGGTCCTCAATGTACTAAAATGAAAATGTTAACTGACTTATTATATTTGTGAATCTCATCCACTTATATCGATTTCATAATTTCCCCATGTTCCTTGTCCTTTCCTTGGCATTCTGCATCCTGAACATGGCTTTCCTTTCAAATCATGGCCAATCTTTCGGACGGGGACAACGTGTCAGACATCACGTTTGAGTCTATGCTTGGATATTCGGATGATGAAGTATTAATCCCCCAGACAGTTATTTCTGATAATAACTCGGAGGATGAGGAAGTCGATGTTGCAGCACCGGAGTCTATGATGGCCAATGACTCCGAAGATGAAGAAGAAGATCCTATAGAAGATGAACCTATGGAAGATGATCCTGAAGAGGTGGCTTCCACAGAAGAAGAAAACCGTATAGAGGTGAAGTCTGAGAATGAGGCTCCAGCCGAGAACGGGTCAAAAGATGAAATTTCGAGAGAGGAGGAATTCGAGGCCGAAGAATCTCAGGCAGTGGTCCCCACAAGACACTGTGGGAATAGTCGTCCCTCTCTTAGTGCGAGAGCTTATCGCAACATGTAGAACTCCCATAATCAAGATTAATAAGACTTATTTTTCTTTTTGGCCGAATAAAACGATGTATAGCACTAGGGATATGTCCTTCCTTTTCAGTTGTACTCTCCTTATTGAAGATGGATAATAAAATCTTAGTTTCGAGCAAAATCTCTCTTGTATCTCTTGCTCTTCTTTTTATTAGTTTTCCTCTTGCATTAATTATTGTTCCTTTATGCAAGTTACTAACTTGTCTCACCCCTCAGTCTGTTTGTAACCTAAACCCCTTATAATTCGGATCACAATGGCCTTACGACACCCTAACCACAACAGAAGAGGAAATAGGATCAATGAAGTCGCTGCTCAACAAGCAGCTATGTTACAAATGATGCAAGGACTACTAAAACAACAGCAGCAACAGACGACTGCCCCTCATCAAGAGCTGCGAGAAAGTAGACAGCAACAAGCGGAGGTTTTAAGGAAGGCACTAACCCCAGTTCCTCAAGGTTCAGCAGGAGTGAAACAATTCAGATCACTTCACCCTAAGACCTTTTCGGGGAAAGAAACTCCCTTAGAAGTTGAAGAATGGCTCAAAAGAACCGTCAATGATCTCGGTGCCACTCAGATTCCTAAGTATGCGTGGGTAAACATTGTTAAACTACAACTCACGGATAATACCAGAATATGGTGGGAGGCAGAGGAAAGTAGATTGAAGGAGCCCATCAACTGGGAAACATTCAAACACCATTTTAATACCCAGTACTTTCCAGCCGTAGCACACCTATAGATAGAAAGGGAATTTGTACAAATCCAACAAGGGAGCTTGTAGGATAAGCCTGTAGACGAGTACGGTTCAGAGTTCGCAAGATTAAGTCGGTTCGCACATCATCTGGTGGCAACCCCAGAACTATATACTAAGAGGTTCCGATAAGGATTGGACCTTAAGACGCAGTCCTCCATGTCTTCCGCCACTCTTTCAACTTATGACGCAATCTTAGATGCAGCGCGAAATTTTGAAGATCTAAAGAAACGCTTAAGGAAGAATGACCATTCGTCAGGTGTTAAGCGACCGGCAAGCCAATTTTCTGGAGAATCTTCTTCCAAATTCAACGGAGGGCAGCAATTCAAGAGGTCGGTAGGGCAAACCGTCTCAAGAAAAGTAGTCATTTTACGCACCCATTGTGATAGAACCGGACACTACATGAGAGACTGTCGCGTTTTGAGCAAACTCTGCATAGTCTGTGGGTCTCCGGATCATGCTATTAGGGACTGTCCTTAGAGAAGGAGACAATTAGGCCCCGTCAATAAGCCGGATAACTATGGGGCACCACAATAGGGAAACCGGTCACTTTCCGTCACTAAACCAACCAGTCAAAGGGCGTCACCAAAGGTACAACCCTTGCCATCATAGGAGTGTGTTTTTCAGCAAGCACAGCAGAATGGACCCAAACACCAGATCATCACCATGACAGCCGAGAAGGATGATGCCACAGGGCAAGATAGCAGAGGCACTCTTTTCTTTTTCAACCCTTCTTTTAGATACCATACTTATTTATTCTTCGATACAAATCTTAGTTATACTCACCATAATTCTTCTAGTTTCCATAGTTTCGACTAGTTGTCTTTATGTTTGTATCTTCTAAGTTTTCCATCAGTTCACTTATACCTTTTTCATTAGTTTAAAAACACCTATAACCCTCCTTCAACTTCCAAACTTTTCTTTCCGGAAGCAACTACCGATTTTACACTTTCCGATTTTTTATATCTAAACCATTCATAGACTTTCCATGCATCAAGCGATACACCAACTCCCGGGAGCGACACATGTAGTAAAAGAGGGTTCTTGACAGCGTTACAGATTCCCGTGCCTAGTAGCGGCTACTCCTTTGAAAATTTCAAATATGAAATTACTCTAAAGAGGGTAGGTCGTAACTAAGGCACCCATCCTTTCCATATTTAATAGACCCGGAAGTTTTAACATCTACCACAATATTTTCGGGGAAGGGACTCGGTGATGCGATGTATCAGTACGACTATGTAGTGCATATGCGTTAAGATAACTAAAGACTCATAAACACAACTGTCATGCCCCGCTTCCTAAAATATGGGGTACGAGGGGTTGACAAGGCCAGCCATGCTCCTACGGTCGAGGAAACATCCCGCTGTAGTCACACTTTGGCTTCTAGCTTTACGTGGTAATCAGTAATCAATACACAGGTAATGAGAAATGCAGTCACTAAATCAAAACAGATACCAAAAACTAACCAGATAGAGATCAAGGAAGTATAGCGCTGAGTCGCTGATCTAGATATCCGCAATGTCCTCGGAGTACGTCAGGTCCTGGTCCGAGCTAAATCCACTTCTCACTCTGAGCATGCATACTCAGGTCCTCAGAGCGACACAATAGCAATAAATAGAAATACATATGTAACAAGTGTAATAATGATGAATATGAAACAGTAAGCATGGAGTGATGATATGAGCATGAAGGAGCTAGTACAGGTAAACAGTAAAGCGGGTAAACGGTAACGCAGGTGTATCAGTCAATAATCAATGCATGTCACTAAACCTATCAGTCTCTAAGTCTCACTGTCCAGGTCGCTAAACCTATCGTCAGTCCAAGTGTGAGTCGTGAGAATCCCCTACCCAAGGGTAGGGCCCCAGGGGCAAGGGAACACGGGCCCGAGTCGCTAATAATCAGTAATATCACCCATATAACTCCCAGAATCGCTGTGTATGTCGGCAATGGGACTCCCAAGATTCCATTGAACTCACACTCAAACTACCCCATGTTCCCCTCCGAAAGACGCGGCGGAGACGCGATGTACGTCTTGCCTGAAATTCGGGGCAGATGCTAATTGGTGCTATCCGTCCACCTCTCCGAAGATGCCAAGTTGATTTATGGCACCTTGTATCGAAGGTTTAAACGGATGCGGCCGATGTAGCAGACTTCGTCAGATTCCCCCTCATCTGAGGGGTTTTTGATTGTGGGGACGCTCTTCCCTGCAGGCGCAAGCCCCTACGGTTAATTACGCTACCGCATCGCGATAACAACTTTATCCTTCTTCAGATGGTCACTTCATGTCGTGGGTGTTTTTTTGTGTTTGGTTGCCCGTGGATTGTATACGGAGACTAAGTTATGTTGTCTCCCGTAGGGCGTGGACTAGTCCAAATCCGTATTTTTCTTAGATTTGGGTTTGGGGTTGAGTTTAAGGATACATTAGTCTCATTTGGGACTAAGATCAACTTAAACGTTAGTTAAGGATACGTTAGTCTAATTTTTAGACTAAGATCGACTCAACAGGACCATTTAGATCTAACAAGAGAGAGCATTTGAACTCTATTGTTTAGTTTAGTGACATTGTGGTCGATAATTAGTTTAAGGACATTACGGTTCATTGTTAGTTTTAAGACATCACGGTCAAGGTTAAGGACATCATAGTCCATGGGTTAAGGACCCCACAGTCCAACGTTAGTTTAAAGACATCACGGTCGAGGTTAAGGACATCATAGTCCATGAGTTTAAGGACCTCACAATCCGATGTTAGTTTTAAGACATCACGGTCGAGATTAAGGACATCATAGTCCATGGGTTAAGGACCCCACAGTCCGTTGTTAGTTTTAAGACATCACGGTCGAGGTTAAGGACATCATAGTCCATAAGTTTAAGGACCCCACAGTCCGTTGTTAGTTTTAAGACATCACGGTCGAGGTTAAGGACATCATAGTCCATGAGTTTAAGGACCCCACAGTCCAATGTTAGTTTAAAGACATTACGGTCGAGGTTAAGGACATCATATTCCATGGGTTTAAGGACCTCACAGTCCATGAAATGTGTGGTTGTCGGGACCCGTCACCTCTTTGAAGATGTTGAGGAATTACAACGACAAATATCAAATGAGTGAAGAGATGTACCCTTGAACCAAGGTGAGGTGGTTGAAAGAGCAGATGTGCTCAATTCAAGATAAGTTGAGGACTTATGGCCAGAATTGGGCTAAGTCCAATTAAAATGTTTTAACATTTTATTTTTGTTCTGGCTATTAAGCCTTTATTTGGGCTCAGCCCTTTTAATAATGCTAGGCATTGGGCTCTGACATTTTTGTCTTGTATCAGAAACAAAGTTTGTTCTGACAGTGCGCCACGTGGCGCGCCAGGCGCGTTGCGCCAGTCAAAGAGCCCATTGCGCTTCTGTTGGGTAGCGCACACGAAGAGGACACGTGTCGCGCTTAGCGCTAAGCGCTAGTTTGTTAGCGCATTGCGCTTTTAATTTATGAGCACGCTGCGCTAGTCTGTTGGCACGCCAGTGAGTGACACGTGGCGCGCTTGGCGCTGAGCGTCAGCCCATGAGCGTAGTGCTCTGTTTTAGAAGCGCAAAGCACAGATTGTGTCTCTGGTAGACACGTGGAAGGTTTTGGCGATGAGCACCGGTCCAATGAGCGCAAGGGCGCAATTCATGAGTGCAAGGCACTTTTCAATAGCGCAAGGCGCATCTGGTCAATTTTAAGATCAAAGAACAAATTTATGTTCTTCAAAGGAGGCTTTTTCCTCAAGATCCAAGAACAAAAGTTCTTGTTTTTTATAAAAGGGTCTGCCTTTATAGATCAAAAGATCTGTGAATGAAGTAAAATACTTCTTTTAGTTTTTTTATAATTAGATCTTTTTGATCTTTTCTTTATTAAAGACCTTGGTCTTTTTCTTAAATCTCTGATCTTTTTAGAAGATGGTTTTTCTTTTTATGAGATGGCTTCATCTCTATTATTCAAGAACATAGTTCTTTTTACCTTGAAGATGAAGAAAATCTTCTTTTTTCTAAGAGCTTGCTCTTTTTTGCAGAGGGTTTCTCTCTCTCTTTTCTTCTCTGTATTCGGTATCTCTCTATTCTGTGTCTCTTGGACTTGAAGTCTAGGGTCCTTTATATAGGGCCAAATGATTTGTTAAATCAGTTTTAAGAGATCTTTCTCTGATTGATTTGGGAATATTTCCCACCGTTGGATCTTTGATCCTAAGGCTTCTGTTTTACAGAAGATAATTTTCTTGTTTTAATAAGATTGAAAAATCTTTCCATAACTGAACTTTAGTTCTAATTAATTAATAATTTATTATTAGTAGATCTTTTGATCTGACGGTGGGGGAATTTTTAATTCCAGCGCTGGCGCACCTTGCGCGAGCGCACCTACGTTCAACACGTGGCGCGCAGCGCAGAGCACAGAAATGTACAGCTTTTTGAACGTCCTTGCAATAACAGCTTTTTGAAAAGTGTTCCAACAACATCAGATTAGGTTTGTTATTAACTTGCATTGATCCGAATCAATGCAGTCCCATCAATGGATCACACAAAAAAGAACGAAAATATACTGATGTACGTATATGCCATCCGCATTCGCCACTGGGTCCCGTCATTACCCGTTAGGTTAGCTAACTAACGACAGAGCGGGGACTGGACTAGCGCGGATGTAAAACATATACAACATCTACTAATATATATACCAATATATTATATTTCGCTCAAGGCGTGAAAAGAAATGCAACATCACAGAAATGTACAGCATCACAGAACAATACAGATATCTGGGATCCCCGGGTTTCACAGAGCCACTGCTGAAACCCGACGTTCCCCTGGTCGTGTGGATAGCCTGTGCAATGAAATCCTAGACCCCTACGGGCGCGGCAAGTCACCCGCCAAAACCTGAAGCGAGGCATCCCCTTTCAGTACCGTGAATGGACCACCCTGCACTTCACGGAATCCGGCAACTTGGGCACCCCTCCTGGGTCAACCTGTACCCCCTACGAGTGCGGCGAATAGCCCGCCAATCCTAGAGTGAAGCCCCCTCCGTCTCAATGCCATGAGATGCGGGCTTGTTGCCCTCTGGAACCCGGCTATCCGTGCACCCCGCCGCGGGGTAATCCTAGTACAGAATGTAAAATATACATACACCGGGTACATCGACCGCAACCAGGTCGTGCCCCAAAATAATAATACAAACAGGCAGTGACGGCAGTCCACATGTCGGACGCTCGCCCCGCAATATCAAATGTACATAATAAAACCACAACAGTACTAGCATTGCATCCAGGCTATCCCCCACGACCGATCCGCAACATCACAGCAAAAACAAAACATCAACGTGAAAGTCACGTTCGCAAATCCGTCTAACCGGGCTATAGCAGTTAGACCGGATTTACCGATCGAGTGACATTCACGGTCGCAGATATAATGTAAATACTGTGAAAAATGTGTTTAAAAATTTTCCGATTGACCAAAAATTAACAAGTGGGCCCCAAACCAATACTGCAGCAGTCACAGAAAAAATTGGCCCAATTTTAATATTCCAAAACCCCTAATTACTACCCTGAAGCCCACTGGAAAAAGATGGCCCACTGACCTCTCCACACTGCGGCGGATCCGCGGCCCAATATAGAGGTGAGGCCGCGGTTCCGCGCTCTTGGGGAGAGATCACTGCGTCGAATTTTCCCAGTATGCTTAGAATTTCCTGCACATCATTCTGAGACCACCTGAAAAATTTTTAGACACCAAAAAATCTTAACAGAAAACTGATGTGAGGTAAAATGTAGATTTTGGAATTTTGGTCGATCGGAAACGAAAAACACATCAAACGAAAGCAGACGAAGTTAATGGCGAGGCTCTGATACCACTGTAAGTGCACGGCGGCGCCCCGGCCGTCAATCCGACGCCGGAATGCGGAAGCGGTGATAAACTTTAATTTTGCGGACTTAGCAAACCGGCACCACCGCGCACTAAACATCCGGATCGTAACCATTAACAAGTCTAAGCTAACTACAAGATAGGGAAGAGAAGTATACCGACAGATCCGAGTCCTCCGGTCTTCTCCTCGTCGTCCCGATCTCCTGCGGAATGTCCCGTCTCCTCCTCGTCGCCGGAAGTGCACCACATCGCCTACTTCTTTTACGGGCTCCCACCTCAATGCCGAGGCAACTCGGGCACGAAGCCGGCTACTCGACGTGCCCAAGAATTGCTGTAGAATATAATGTGGATAGCATGTCTCATTTGGGATTATGGAGTTGCCATTTGTGGAGGAATAGAAGTGAACTTTTGGAGAGGGAGTTGTAGGGATTTCTCAAAGCTCAAGATACAAAATTTTTCCACACCATGAAAAATGAAATCCCCTCTCATCCTAAAGGGAATGGCCGGCCCCCCAATATTGGTGTGATTGGAGAGAGAAAGAGAATGGCTTGAACAATGATGCAAAGAAAATGATGGCTTGGAAAGTCCAACACTCAACAACCATCTCTTCTCCCATCATCACAACCAAAGTCAAGAAATCATGAAAACAAAGTCAAGAAGTCAAGGTGAGGTGCAACCATGATGAAGTCACTAAAAGTCAAGCCATCAAGAAGATATGAAGTCAAATGATGGGACAAGTATCATGACATGATAATATGCAAAGACCCCCTCCACAAATGCTTATTTGCAACAATGCAAATAAACCCTCCTCCACCAATCTTCGGCCAATGAACGGAACAAAGGAAATTGGCCGAAACGGAAAGCAAACTGGCAACTCCAAAAACTGGTCCTGTAATAAATTACAGGAAAACCCCGATACTGTGCATACACACCCGCATTTGTAATTCGACCGAAATACAAATGCAATGAGACAAAATCTCCACTGTACTATACTAGAATCCGGCTTATACTAAAACCGGCTAGTAAAATCTGTTCGATCCTGATCCGTGCAATACCGCACGTATCTGATCGAACCCTGCCATATAACCATACGGCCTATAGTACAAACTGTCAGATCCTGATCCGTGCAATACCGCACGTATCTGATCGGACCTTGCCATATCTCCATACGGCCTCTACAACCTTTCGCCCGAAAGCTGAGTAACTGAATGTGGGGGACTCTAAAGACTCGTCAACACCTTGGTTGTGGATTTAACCACTAGCACGTCAGAGGTATAAGCCAATACATAACGGGCCACCAGGTATTGACTAAAAGGGATGTCTGTGAGTGAACTCAGCCTGACAACCCTACTGAGCCTGTCAGTGACAATATCCGTACAGTCCGGTCCGTTCGTCTAAGAGTATCGCATGGCGGGCCTAGGGGGTTGGTAAAAGTCAGACCCCCAAAAGCGGTACAAGTCGTGTCGGAGTGCAGCCCAGAACACCCTGAGATACTACTGGAATACCTACCAGTAAATCTCCTTGCCTCGGCCGAGGGCTTCGTGTAATGGCTCTCCTAGACACAGCACGACCTCACCCCCAATACCGGGAGAGACGAACCCCTGAAGATACGCTCACTGCCTCCATGTGGCTCGGGACTGTACCCAACTAAAACCTGTTTGCACGACTCCTTTGAGCTGTGGTAGGGTAGTAATCAAAGTACAGTGGGAACTCACACAAGACAAATGACGATCCCCAGGTCGATGAACTAACCTGCACACATGTCACCAGGGAACTGCCATCTGACGTCTGGTATATGACCAACTAGCATGTTCCCGGCGAGTCCTGTCCGGTGTACTCATAACCCAATGAGCACCTGTATACATCTTAGGTGATCCAACTGACACCAGTGGCTTGTGAGACCGGCCACCGCCCCTCGTCGGGGTCTCGACTGTATACACTAGTCTACTATGGAGTATCGATGCCCTGTCTCGAAACTCACACGACTAGGGACCATTTAAGGATATGCTTATAGACTGCCAGCTCCCACGTATATGATCGCCCTCATACTGCTGGTGGTCAAGCAAGAATCCTAGGGGCTCTATCAACGTGTAATAGCGACGTGTCAGGTCACCTAAAACAGTACACGATGATAAAGGTAAACCAGATAGCATACTATCATCTCGAGTAAGACTGTCCTACCGGGATAGGTCCTCCCTCAATCACCGCAATCACGTACCTATGATCCAATAATTGACTCTGAGGGCATTATCTCCAACAATCTCCCACTTGCACTCAAGGCTAATTATTGCGATGTCGCATACTCACAGCCCGTGTGATACCGAACACCCAACTCCTCTACTAGTCAGTCTCACAAAGCTCGTTTGCGAAACTATTGCGTTCGAGGAATAGCCTCAGTGAGTGGATCCGCCTTGATGTCTCTTTCTATGTCTCTCTATATCTCAAGTTCGCGGAGAAACCCATCTCCCGAAATGAGCAATACCTGTCTTAGAATGTGTCTGGATGTCTGATGGGACATAGCTCATAAATGAACTCCAAATCCAAACTTCTTAGACTGTATCGTCAACTGAACTTAATCAGTATCCTGCGCCATGCCTCCCTCAGTATTGCCTTGGACCACCTGTCCAAAATACTGCCCCTCGTCAGAGGGAAAAACTATAACTCTAACAACCTCCTTGTCGTCAATGTCACCTTGGAAGCCTGGAATGATAACTGTCTCACGAATGAGGCTGTCGTTATCATATCCCTAGAACATTCACTTATGTTCTAAAACTGCTTCCGACTGTTTCTCCAGGATTGGATTATTATCAACTTATTGCATCTACTGCAAGAACAACATCTGGTGTGGTACTTGACATCACATGATTGACTCAATTGCCTGAGCAAGTGATCTGCCAATCATGCACGTCCCTCTCCCCTTTAGTCTGTAAGACACCTTTAGAGAGGGTGACTCCATTACCTGCAGGTACACTACCGTGCCAGGAGTCGTCCATTCTAAATACTCTTAGAATGCTGTCAAGTACCCTGATTGGGAAACCACCCAAATCTAGATCTAAAACCATAGATCTAGTAACCAGTATGTCTGATATAAAATCCATTTCCTTTGTGGAGAAACCACTGTGTGACGACCAAAGGATAACCGATTGTAGTATAGGAGTTTCTTTTCCTATTCTGTGTATGTCATCCAAATACCAGGATATCACACCCTACTACCTTCTCAACAGATCCATCCCCTATTCTGATGAAGTCAAACTCATGACTGTCACGTCAGAAATAGATGATCTATCTCCGCTACATCTGCTTTAGTCTATAAATAGACATAAGCTACTTGTCCACCAATGCTTCCGCTGCTCCCACTGTCTACGACAACCCTCTGGCAGAGTCATATACACGTACACTTCTGAAGCGAGTTCAGAACGACGCTATACTCATCCTCCTGCCAGGTCTCGTAACCTGGAACAACAGCAATGGTAATTGTGAGTAAACAAGAACTTCCCTGTCACCGTCATTGAGGCTACCGTAGTACCTCTCGGGTGCCTGAAGTTACCCACCGTATCTGCGGAGTGGCCAATGGAATGTCAATCCAGATTGAATCTTTAGGTTCCTTATCAAATCTTCAGTAATCGTTTGTGGTTCTGGAATCACTTCCAGTTCTACCATACTCCCACTACTGTTTTCTGAAAAAATCCATTTTTAATAAAACTGTGGCGAGTCTAGAACAATGTCTCTATTGTTCACCCAAATGGTAGAAAGTCAACCCTCGTCATAGCCTGGGTCAACCCACAAACAGCCATTACAGAAACGTGCCTTGAGTTGTCCAATGTCTGGTTTTAAGCATAAACCGGACAACTCCCCGTACCTTAACAATGTTAAGATATGAACTGTACTATATCCAATATAGAACCAGAGGCACTGATTTAATTGAACCAGATTCAAATCATGCAGCTGTCCCCAGTGCATGTCAATAAAATGGAAGGAGGCCGATCAGCGTTACTCAACTTAGGAATGCTTCCAATTATGAATAACCTGAAAGAGAAGCAATTTCTCTTTATCATTACTATCAACTGAATACCATACACAAGTATCTACATCTTCTATTACTTTGAAGAATCCCGATACTTGCGATACCTGGTTCTCTACTTTATTCAAATACCTATAACTTCTCAAAAATTCGGACCCTGTGTTTCGAAGAAACACCTGTCTAAAAGCTAGAGAAGTCACAAGTAAACCGAATATAGTACGAGGACCAACCCTTCTGTCCTGATGGACCCTGGACAACATACAATACTCTGTATAAGTCCCTTGAGTCTGAAAACTCATTCACTGTGTGTCGTAGGTTGAAAACTGTACCTTTGGTTATGAAGAATTACACCGCTGTTCAATGCTCCTTACCTAACCATCCACTGATATAGGTAAATGTCGTAGACATAATTTCAGAAAGGTATATCTCACTCTATGAAAATAGACGTACAGATATATCAATTTGAAATTGGTGCATAACTGCGGATATTCAAAACCAAATATTTGCCGACCGGCAAACAGCCCAGGTGATTTCCTCAAATATCACCGATTACAACGAATCCCGATATAATGAGGACGATCACCTAATTCCCAATAACTTACTCCCACTCATCATCTGTAAAACCATACAGATGTGAGAAGCATACCTGGTAAATACATACCCTGGAGCAAGTGTCTAACTGGGAAATCAGTTTTCCTTTAACAGTACACAGTGAAGCTGAAACATTGAAATGTTTCGATGGGGTATCCTGGTATTCCTAGTAATGCCTCTTCCATTATCCAGATTCACAACTGTAACCGTGTAATTCTTTGCCACCTCTCCAAATCCCTTCATTTGTCTTTAGTCTTTACCTTCTGCACACCCCTTTAGGCCAAATGGTTTTCTTCCTTCCCTACCGTTCGGCACCAGCCTATGGTTTGGAAGAAGACTATCCAATAAGCATAATGGGTGTACTGTCCCAATCCTAGGAACACTCGCAATGCGAGAGAAGGTGAAGATAAAAGACACCTGAATAACTCTTATTCCTATTTCTCCTGAACCAGAATCCATCCCCGAACAGGAACAAGTTCCTTTCGAGTTCGTATATAACCATACGATGGAGTATCCAATAAACTGTGGATCTTCGTAGTGATACGGAGCGTCCTGGAGAAATACAAAGGTGATTTAGGATTGGCGAAGGAATACTTGGTTTGTTCGTGAATATCTGTTGCAATTTACTTTGCCCTCTTACTAATCCCTTGTTTTGTCTTAACTTAATACCTTCTGCACACCATCGTTATGCTAATTGGTTTTCTTCATTCCCTACCGGTCGGCACCAGCCTAAGGTTTGGAAGAAGACAATCCAATTTGCGTAATAGGTGTACTACCCCTAAACCAAGGAGTACTCGTAACCGGAGAGAGGGTAAAAGGAAAAGACAACTGAATAATCCTATCCGTTTTCTCCAGAACCTGAAACCATCCTCGAATAAATTCTTTCGAGTTCGTATCTAACCATACGATGGTTTTGTCCAATGGAAGTGGACGTTCGTAGCAATACGGGGTGTCCTGGAGAAAAGGGTAAAAGTAGGAGTGGCAATGAGGTTCGCAACTCTGACAATCCAAAAGCCAGTGTTTAAGAAGGTTCGGTCAACTTGGTCACTGAGTCAAAGTCTTAGGGTCGGGTCAAAGGTCGCTACCAAAGAGAGAGAGAAAAGAAACACTCAGCGTGCACTCTAACCTAGATCAGAATGGTTACCAATTTATCTAATCTGGAATCCTCCCACTGTACCTCAAATTCTCCTCCAAACCTGAAAGAAGAATTAGTCGGGGTCACCCGAGGAGTAAACTAACTCATCAGTGGGAATCGGGATCCAACTCTCATCGCATGACAACGTGACGGAATCCGCTCACGGTATCACACTCCAGAAGGTATGCGCATATCTGGCAAGTTTCAGTTCTTTTGAAACTCCCGATGTGATTTCTGCCCCATGCTCTTATGACCTTGGCGAAGGTCAACAAATCATAAGTCACATGTCAAGTTCTACCCGTCATTATCCAGGGTTAATCTGAATCCACCGGTACAAGCCCTTGACGAAGGTCAACAAGGCTATACGACTGTCCCAAACCAACGCATCTATCTATGCTGCAGAAAGGTAACAAGCAGCTACCATACACTATGCCTTGACGAAGGTCAACAAACATAGCATGAATACTACGTGCTACCCTTCTGAAACGACGGAGGGCTACGAATGGTTTCTGGCGAAAACCTTTAACGTAAAGAACTTGATATCGTCGAAGGAACGGATAGCTTTTTAAAAATATAGTGACGAAAACCGTTGCTAAAGAGGTCACTCCCGGTGAAGGGATCTCGGCTCTTTCCCCGTAGAATGGGGTGCAGGATATTCCAACTGAATACCACGGTGCAAAGCAAAAGTAATCGGCTATAGTGAAGTTAATGCCCCGACGCAAAATTTTTGTCCAAGGGGTCATTCCCGGTGAAGGGATCTCGGCCCTTGCCTCGTCGACTGAGGAGCAGGATATTCCAACTGAATATCTCGATGCAAAACAAAAGTGAACGTCCTTGCAATAACAGCTTTTTGAAAAGTGTTCCAACAACATCAGATTAGGTTTGTTTTTAACTTGCATTGATCCGAATCAATGCAGTCCCATCAATGGATCACACCAAAAAGAACGAAAATATACTGATGTACGTATATGCCATCCGCATTCGCCACTGGGTCCCGTCATTACCCGTTAGGTTAGCTAACTAACGACAGAGCGGGGACTGGACTAGCGCGGATGTAAAACATATACAACATCTACTAATATATATACCAATATATTATATTTCGCTCAAGGTGTGAAAAGAAATGCAACATCACAGAAATGTACAGCATCACAGAACAATACAGATATCTGGGATCCCCGGGTTTCACAGAGCCACTGCTGAAACCCGACGTTCCCCTGGTCGTGTGGATAGCCTGTGCAATGAAATCCTAGACCCCTACGGGCGCGGCAAGTCACCCGCCAAAACCTGAAGCGAGGCAGCCCCTTTCAGTACCGTGAATGGACCACCCTGCACTTCACGGAATCCGGCAACTTGGGCACCCCTCCTGGGTCAACCTGTACCCCCTACGAGTGCGGCGAATAGCCTGCCAATCCTAGAGTGAAGCCCCCTCCGTCTCAATGCCATGATATGCGGGCTTGTTGCCCTCTGGAACCCGGCTATCCGTGCACCCCGCCGCGGGGTAATCCTAGTACAGAATGTAAAATATACATACACCGGGTACATCGACCGCAACCAGGTCGTGCCCCAAAATAATAATACAAACAGGCAGTGACGGCAGTCCACATGTCGGACACTCGCCCCGCAATATCAAATGTACATAATACAACCACAACAGTACTAGCATTGCATCCAGGCTATCCCCCACGACCGATCCGCAACATCACAGCAAAAACAAAACATCAACGTGAAAGTCACGTTCGCAAATCCGTCTAACCGGGCTATAGCAGTTAGACCGGATTTACCGATCGAGTGACATTCACGGTCGCAGATATAATGTAAATACTGTGAAAAATGTGTTTAAAAATTTTCCGATTGACCAAAAATTAACAAGTGGGCCCCAAACCAATACTGCAGCAGTCACAGAAAAAATTGGCCCAATTTTAATATTCCAAAACCCCTAATTACTACCCTGAAGCCCACTGGAAAAAGATGGCCCACTGACCTCTCCACACTGCGGCGGATCCGCGGCCCAATATAGAGGTGAGGCCGCGGTTCCGCGCTCTTGGGGAGAGATCACTGCGTCGAATTTTCCCAGTATGCTTAGAATTTCCTGCACATCATTCTGAGACCACCTTAAAAATTTTTAGACACCAAAAAATCTTAACAGAAAACTGATGTGAGGTAAAATGTAGATTTTGGAATTTTGGTCGATCGGAAACGAAAAACACATCAAACGAAAGCTAGACGAAGTTAATGGCGAGGCTCTGATACCACTGTAAGTGCACGGCGGCGCCCCGGCCGTCAATCCGACGCCGGAATGCGGAAGCGGTGATAAACTTTAATTTTGCGGACTTAGCAAACCGGCACCACCGCGCACTAAACATCCGGATCGTAACCATTAACAAGTCTAAGCTAACTACAAGATAGGGAAGAGAAGTATACCGACAGATCCGAGTCCTCCGGTCTTCTCCTCGTCGTCCCGATCTCCTGCGGAATGTCCCGTCTCCTCCTCGTCGCCGGAAGTGCACCACATCGCCTACTTCTTTTACGGGCTCCCACCTCAATGTCGAGGCAACTCGGGCACGAAGCCGGCTACTCGACGTGCCCAAGAATTGCTGTAGAATATAATGTGGATAGCATGTCTCATTTGGGATTATGGAGTTGCCATTTGTGGAGGAATAGAAGTGAACTTTTGGAGAGGGAGTTGTAGGGATTTCTCAAAGCTCAAGATACAAAATTTTTCCACACCATGAAAAATGAAATCCCCTCTCATCCTAAAGGGAATGGCCGGCCCCCCAATATTGGTGTGATTGGAGAGAGAAAGAGAATGGCTTGAACAATGATGCAAAGAAAATGATGGCTTGGAAAGTCCAACACTCAACAACCATCTCTTCTCCCATCATCACAACCAAAGTCAAGAAATCATGAAAACAAAGTCAAGAAGTCAAGGTGAGGTGCAACCATGATGAAGTCACTAAAAGTCAAGCCATCAAGAAGATATGAAGTCAAATGATGGGACAAGTATCATGACATGATAATATGCAAAGACCCCCTCCACAAATGCTTATTTGCAACAATGCAAATAAACCCTCCTCCACCAATCTTCGGCCAATGAACGGAACAAAGGAAATTGGCCGAAACGGAAAGCAAACTGGCAACTCCAAAAACTGGTCCTGTAATAAATTACAGGAAAACCCCGATACTGTGCATACACACCCGCATTTGTAATTCGACCGAAATACAAATGCAATGAGACAAAATCTCCACTGTACTATACTAGAATCCGGCTTATACTAAAACCGGCTAGTAAAATCTGTTCGATCCTGATCCATGCAATACCGCACGTATCTGATCGAACCCTGCCATATAACCATACGGCCTATAGTACAAACTGTCAGATCCTGATCCGTGCAATACCGCACGTATCTGATCGGACCTTGCCATATCTCCATACGGCCTCTACAACCTTTCGCCCGAAAGCTGAGTAACTGAATGTGGGGGACTCTAAAGACTCGTCAACACCTTGGTTGTGGATTTAACCACTAGCACGTCAGAGGTATAAGCCAATACATAACGGGCCACCAGGTATTGACTAAAAGGGATGTCTGTGAGTGAACTCAGCCTGACAACCCTACTGAGCCTGTCAGTGACAATATCCGTACAGTCCGGTCCGTTCGTCTAAGAGTATCGCATGGCGGGCCTAGGGGGTTGGTAAAAGTCAGACCCCCAAAAGCGGTACAAGTCGTGTCGGAGTGCAGCCCAGAACACCCTGAGATACTACTGGAATACCTACCAGTAAATCTCCTTGCCTCGGCCGAGGGCTTCGTGTAATGGCTCTCCTAGACACAGCACGACCTCACCCCCAATACCGGGAGAGACGAACCCCTGAAGATACGCTCACTGCATCCATGTGGCTCGGGACTGTACCCAACTAAAACCTGTTTGCACGACTCCTTTGAGCCGTGGTAGGGTAGTAATCAAAGTACAGTGGGAACTCACACAAGACAAATGACGATCCCCAGGTCGATGAACTAACCTGCACACATGTCACCAGGGAACTGCCATCTGACGTCTGGTATATGACCAACTAGCATGTTCCCGGCGAGTCCTGTCCGGTGTACTCATAACCCAATGAGCACCTGTATACATCTTAGGTGATCCAACTGACACCAGTGGCTTGTGAGACCGGCCACCGCCCCTCGTCGGGGTCTCGACTGTATACACTAGTCTACTATGGAGTATCGATGCCCTGTCTCGAAACTCACACGACTAGGGACCATTTAAGGATATGCTTATAGACTGCCAGCTCCCACGTATATGATCGCCCTCATACTGCTGGTGGTCAAGCAAGAATCCTAGGGGCTCTATCAACGTGTAATAGCGACGTGTCAGGTCACCTAAAACAGTACACGATGATAAAGGTAAACCAGATAGCATACTATCATCTCGAGTAAGACTGTCCTACCGGGATAGGTCCTCCCTCAATCACCGCAATCACGTACCTGTGATCCAATAATTGACTCTGAGGGCATTATCTCCAACAGTGCCATCGGTGCCTCGTGCTCGCGCGGAGACGGTGAATGTACCCTCGTCCGAATCTGGCGTGGGCTCGGATATCGGGACTCGCCGTCCCAAGGTGGCCACTAAGCGCAAGCTGGTGTTGGCCGTGACCGGAGCTCGCTCTCAAAAGAAGAAAAAGTCGCTCTTTTCTCTTGACGTGGCACTTGGCCAGGAGCCTCATGCTCCTTATAGTGAGGGCTTGAGCGAGTATGGGACAAATGAGGGCTTATTCATGCCGCCAGATGATACTGATCTGGCGGCTGCCATTGCAGCTTCCGAGCGATTGGCAAGACGCGAAGAGAGGTTGGCTATCCTCGCGTGATCAGGTAATCTTTAGTTGTATTTTTTTCGCCATTGCATCATACTTGTATTATTGTTTTTTTTACTGACGCTTTTCATTCTTTAATAGGCATTTCTACCGAAGAAGCTTTCGCTGCTTCTCTCAAGACTTTTGAGGAAGAGGAATGACGTCGAGCATCCTTAGGCCTCGGTACATTTCGGTTTGCCATGTTTTTGCTCCCGTTTCTTATGAGTAATCCGACCCTCTCTTTGTCTTATCACAGGGACCCCAATGCCTATCCCGTAAGCTGATGCGGAAATTCTCCCCGAGCCAGCTACCGAAGTCCCGCCCTCTTCGGCACTGCCGAAAGAGGCCTTACTTAAAAAACCGATGACGGAAGCCTTGGAGTCTCCAGAGGTAACCCTGGATGTGGAAGATAACGCCCTGTTGAAGGAGGCTTCTAAAAGGTCTGTTTTGACGGCTCGGGAGGAAAGGAAGCGCCTGAGGCGCGCAGCAAGGGAGCGCAGTGCTGCTTTAGCTGCGGGAGCAGGTTCAAGTGTCGTTACCCCTGCTGCTACTCCTTCAGAGGAGTCTCTGGTTTCCTTTTTTACAGCTTAAAGATGGGCGGCACGTGCGGCTCGAGAAGCAAACGGTAAATCAACCCCAGGTAATGTGCCTTGAGGCTCCGTTGTCAAAGCTTTAAACTATCAGTTCTCATACATCTTGTCTTGCAGGGACGAGCCTTACCGAAGAAGTAGCGGCGACCGCTGAGCCTGAGGGAGCGGTGGAGGAGGTAGCTGCTATTCCCAAACCCAGGGCGGTGGTAGGCGATGTGGCCGCAATTGCTGGGCCCGAGGTAGTGGCTGATGAGGCAGTCACAATTGCTATGCCCGAGATAGCTACCACCGCCGAGCCCGAGGTGGCGGCGGGTGAGACGGCTACCACAGCCGAGCCTAAGGCAGCGGTGGATGAGACGGCTGCAATCACTGATCCCGAAGTGGTAGCGAGCGAAACGGGTACAATTGCTGGGCCCGAGATGGCCGCCCTTTCTCAAGAGTCGGGCACCGCTCCGATCATCGCTCTTCCCGCCTACGGTTCTTTGTCATCTCCTGGCATTGCGAGCGTGACGACGGCTCTCATGGAGTCAGGGGATGAGGCGACGGGAGGTGAGACCACCCCGATGGAAGAGGAAGACGCCGCCATTGTATCAAGTGACGCCCTCGTCAGGTAGATTTTAGGTCACCGCCCTTCTTTTTATTCCGCAATCTTTCCTGACAGGGTTTATCTTGTTTCTAATGCAGGTGCGGCTAGTGCTGATGTCGCACTACCCGAGGCAGCGCCATCAGCTACTGCCTTGACGGTGGCATCTCCTCTACCCTCTCTCATACCATCTCAGATGTTGGAAGGTGCGGATTCGTGACTCATCAGTCTTATTTTTTAAGCTGTATAACCCACATACTAACGTTGCACTATTGCACCCTTGCAGGAGTCCTTTTTGACCACCTGTATTAGGTGTTGCACCCACACTTCTCCTTCTTGTCAGAGATTAGTCCACCTGCCGGTGTCGGTGAGTATTTTCTCTAAACGGCGTCCTTTTCTTTAACGTGCAGTCGCATTACTTACTAACTCTTCTTTATATTGCTTGTAGCCTTACGAATTGAAGGAGGGGACGAGGCCGTCGTTGCGCCACCAGTACTCCCAGCTCTGCCCCCTGTTGCAGCCGGTATAGTAGACTCTACTTTTCGCGTATTTTCTTTATTTCTTGAGCCGACATCTGATTATGATCTATTTTGCAGCAATCACATCGATTCCAGCCCCGTTCGAGTCTCGCATTATAATGCCGGCAGGGCCTTTTTTCAGGCGTCCATCATCCAAAGGTGCCATGACCAGTCTATGCATGCTGAGCGAATATATCGAGGAGCTTGACGCGGAGACTCCCACATCTGCTGCGGATATTGCCGCAGACGTTAACCCTATGCTGGCGACGCTCATGAACTTTCATGGTGAGGGCGTCGTTGAATCTTGGGTTAATCGCTGCAGGGAAATCGAGGCTTGCTTGCATAAGCTTGAGCTTAGGCGTCCTGCACCTGAGATTCTGGCTATGAGTACTCAACGGGCTGCGTGGGTCGAGCAGAGCACTTCTTACTTCCGCCTTCTTGAACAAGAAGTGGCTTTAAAGCAGAAGGAATGTAAAGAAACTTCAAGCGAATCTGCTCGACTGCATGCTGAGGTTGATGCGAATGCTGCCCAGTTGAAAGTTATCTTCGAAGGCCTTCTGCGATGTATTTTTGATGGGTTAACATTAAGGCAGAATCTCGACAACATTAAGGCAGAATCTCGACATCGTCGAGCGGGATGCACAAGATCGTGAAGCAGCTCAGCGGGCCGTCGAGGAACAACTTTCGTCTTACTTGCAGCAGCGAACCCAGGTCGAAACGGAGTTGGCCACGACAGCTGATCAAGAAGAGGGGCTGAGGGAAGTGCGCGGGCGGCTGATTAGATTATTGAAAGCGCTTTCCTCTCAATCATAATTTTTTTGTACCTTTTGTAATTTTGAATAAAATGTATTTGTTCTTTTATTCTTTCATATGATGTATTTTGTACCCAATTGAATTCATGAATAAAAGATACACGTTCTTTGTAATGTCTTGTGTCATCTCTCTGCTTTCTTCTTTCTTGCTGTGTTGTTTGCCATGTGACTTTAGCAAGTGCGGTCTGTAGATAGTATATAGCTGTCAATCTTGTGCTCTTTGTAAGGTGGTGATGGCTTAGAAAACAGGGTTAGGATCTGTCACCTAAGACTTTTCAAATTTATGAGCCGTGAGGGTCTCATAAAGAATTTTCTCCCTACCGGTTGAAAGGATCCCGTAGGTGTAATTTCTCCTTAAGAATCGTGAGGATTCCTAAGTGTGTTTTCTGTTGAAAGTCGTAAGGATCTCACAAGAGAATTTGCTCCCTTACGAGTCGTGAGGACCCGCAAGTGATGGGTGAAGTTGCCCTTATCTGCATTTCACGGAGTCAGGGGTTGCTCTGGATGCTTCCCACGGGTTCACTGCTGTGTTCTGCGAGGACCAGACTCCGCTCTGGACGTTTTCCAGGATACCGTAGTTTAAAGACATCGCGGTCGAGGTTAAGGACATCATAGTCCATGGATTTAAGGACTCCACAGTCTGTTGTTAGTTTTAATACATCACGATCGAGGTTAAGGACATCATAGTCTATGAGTTTAAGGACCTCACAGTCCAATGTTATTTTTAAGACATCACGGTCGAGGTTAAGGACATTATAGTCCATGGGTTTAAGGACCTCACAGTCCAATGTTAGTTTTAAGACATCACGGTCGAGGTTGAGGACATCATAGTCCGTGAGTTTAAGGACCTCACAGTCCAATTTTTGCTCTGGATGCTTCCCACGGGTTCACTGCCGTGTTCGGCGAGGACCAGGCTCCGCTCTGGATGCTTCACACGGGGTCATTGCCGCGCTCTGCGAGGACCAGGATCCGCTCTGGACGTTTTCCACGCGGTCAGGAGTGACATAATCCGCGTTCCAGGTGACCAGGAATTTTGCTCTGGATGCTTCCCATGGGTTCACTGCCGTGTTCGGCGAGGACCAAGCTCCGCTCTGGATGCTTCACACGGGGTCACTGCCATGCTTTGCGAGGACCAGGATCCGCTCTGGACGTTTTCCACGGGGTCAGGAGTGATATAATCCACGTTCCACGTGACCAGGAATTTTGCTCTTGATGCTTCCCACGGGTTCACTGCCGTGTTCGGCGAGGACCAGGCTCCGCTCTGGATGCTTCACATGGGGTCATTGCTGTGCTCTGCGAGGACCAGGATCCGCTCTGGACGTTTCCCACGGGGTCAGGAGTGACATAATCCGCGTTTCACGTAGCCAGGAATTTTTGCTCTGGATGCTTCCCACGGGTTCACTGCCGTGTTCGGCGAGGACCAGGCTCCGCTCTGGACGTTTTCCACGGGTCAGGAGTGACATAATCCGCGTTCCACATGACCAGGAAGGGTTGACTTTATCCGCATTTCACAGAGTCGGAGTTTGACTCTCGGTCATCTGTACACCGCCGAGTCATGGAACTGGGAGTTGCCGCTGTTCCGCTTTGCTTGATGTTGTGTCCGTTGTAATAAGACGAATGTTGACATGATCTCTAGGCTGTCTATGAACCATTGAGATTTGGCCTCTCCTTCTGATGAAGCTTGGGGAGGAAGGGTGTGATTCCTTCTTTGTTTGCACCCCTGGATTGTATGCAGGGATTGACATGATGTCACCTGTAGGGCATAAATTTCATTCATTCATTTTTTTTATTTCTTTCCGCGATGCTCTATCATTTCAGCTTTTATATCGCGAAGGTCGCGATTGCCCAATCATTTCGGCTATTTTTCGCGGTGCCCAATCATTTCGGCTATTTTTTTTTATTTCTATTCGCTGCTTTTTATTACGAGTTGCCCAATCATTTCGGCTATTTTGCATGCATACATTTTTACTTGCTGATTTTGTTTGCAAGTTGCCCCATCATTTCGGCTATTTCGTATGCATGTGTGGCTTGCCAGCTTTTGTTGCAAGCTTGGATTTAGACACTGATCTCGGCATCAGCATCGCTACAACCGGGATATTACCAGGAGTGAATCATCATTTACCTCTGTCGATGTCGGACAAAGGTGGCTTACTAAACAGGGTTAAGATCCTGTCGACTAAGGCTTTTGACTTTATGAGCCATAAAGGTCTCATAAAGGTATTTCTCCCTACAAGTCGTGAGGATCTCGTAGGTGTGTTTTCTCCTTAGGAGTCATAAGGACTCCTAAGTGTATGTTCTCATGTAAGTCGTAAGGATCTTACAAGAGAGTTTTCTCCTTATAAATCGAGAGGACTTACAAGGGTTGTTCACCATATAGACATATCCCAAGTCACGGATGGGACTTCGTTTGGAAAATGTTTATTCGCGCCCGTGGATTGTATACAAAGGTCAGCATTGGGCCGCTTATAGGGCAGTATTGGAGGTTGTGGGGGCTGCTAAAGAACAGGTTCAGATCCCTGTAGCTTAAGACTTTTGAATCTTATGAGCCGTGAGGGTCCCATAAGAGGATTCTCCTTACGAGTCGTGAGGATCTCGCAAGTGTAATTTCTCCTTAGGAATCGTGGGGATCCCTAAGTGTGTTGCTCCCTTGTGAGTTGTAAGGATCTCACGCAGGTGGTTTCTCCTTACAAAGTCGAGAGGACCTTGAAAGTGTCTTTTAACAAGATTGCGCCCTTTCGGGTTTTCACAAAACTCGCCGGTAGCCCTGTTGTTTTTACTCACGGAGCCCTTTCGGGTTTTCATCCATGCCCGTTTTGCTTATGGACATACCGTTTTCTTTTTCTTTTCTCCTTTTTTTTTATTTTAACGAGGCTGGGCCCTTTCGGGTTTTCACAAAACTCGCCAGTAGCCCTGCTGTTTTTACTCACGGAGCCCTTTCGGGTTTTCATCCGTGCCCATTTTGCTTATGGACATACCATTTTCTTCTCTCTCTCTCTCTCTTTTTTCTTTTTTTTTTATATATCAGCTTTGGGACGCTGCAATCCACCGTAGTTTATCGACATCTCGGTCAACAGCTAGTTTTAGGACATAGTGGTCCGTTGTAAGTTTAAGGATGTTCCGGTCCGTCGTTAGTTTAAGGACGTTTCCGGTCCGTTGTTAGTTTAAGGACGTTTCGGTCCATCGTTAGTTTAAGGACGTTTCAGTCCATCGTTAGTTTAAGGACATTTCGGTCTGTTGTTAAGGAAGCCGGTTACTACTGACAGAGTTTAGGCTTAGGAAGATAGCGAGCGGACATAGTCGTCGTCATCTATCATTGACCTAGGCCGTGACTCGTTAGGCGTAGTATTTCTTCAGGAAGCGACCATTTATTGGCCTGAAGGGCCTTTCGCCATGCATGTCCATGAGTAGATAGGCTCCACCCTGGTAGACCTTGTCTATGATATATGGGCCTTCATAGTTCGGCTCGAATTTTCCCCGCTTGGCACGATTGGGGATCATAGGTCTTTTAACCACTAGCACGAGTTCGCCTTGGCGGAATATTCTCGGCCTAGTCAATCTCTCGTATGAGCACGTCATCTTTGCTTTATAAGCTTCCAAATTTTGTTGCGCCATGAGCCGGGTTTCATCAAGGGTATCGAGCTCCTCAAGCCGAAGGTGAACGTTTTCTTCATTCGTTAGCTCGTAGTGAACTGCCACTCGTAGGGAGAGCAACTCTATCTCGAGGGGGAGTACCGCTTCTGTACCGAATACCAATGCATACGGCATCGTATTCGTGGCCATTTTGAACGTAGTTCGATACGCCCAGAGAGTTTCATGCTGTCTCTCGTGCCAGTCTTTCTTATTTCGTGACACCGTCTTCTTCACGATCTTCATCAAGGTCTTGTTGAAAGCCTCAGCTAGACCGTTAGCTCGGGGATTATAAACTGAGGAGTATCTCCAGACTATGTTGTGCTGTTGTGCGAAGCGGCTGATCTTGTGGCTTCTGTGGGATGACCCGTTATCGGAGATAATCCGTCGCGGAGTGCCGAATCGATAAATGACTTGCGTCTTGAAGAAATGAAGGATATTCTCCGTCTTCACCTCCCTCAGCGGTACTGCTTGTTGGATATATATGCCCTAGAGGCCTTCATTGTATAGACAGTTAGGGATATGTATGTACATAACAATCTTGCTAATGATAGTACACTATTTGGTTTGTCTTTATCTTAAACGTGTGATATATTTTACTTTGTATTTATAAACAAGTTGATAAAGCCCATAGGGTGTTTTGCCTGACTACCGGCGTTGTGATGGCAGTCATACTTGTGGGAGCTGGATAGTCAATAGGCACATCCTTAAATGTCCCTAGTCGCAGGAGTATCGAGACAGGGCATTGATACTCCAGAGTAGACTAGTGTATACATATCTAGACCCTGACGAGGGGCGATGGATTGGTCCCGCAGCCATTGGTGATGTGCACCTAAGATTGTATACAGATGCTCACTTCATGTGAGTACACCGGACAGGACTCGCCGAGAACTGACTGGATGGTATTATACCTAACGTCAGATAGCAGTTCTCAGGTGACATGTGTGCAGGTAGTCTGTTGACTTAAAGTCATCATTTGTCTCGTGTGAGTTCCCACTGTGCTTTGATTATTACCCTACCACGACTCAAAGGAGTCGTGCAAACAGGTTTTAGTTGGGCACAGTCTCGAGCCACGTGGAGGCAGTGAGCGACTGTTAGGGATTCGTCTCTCTCGGTCTAGGGAGTTGATATCGCACTGTGATCGGTTGGTCATTACCATAAGCCCCTGGCCAAGGCTGATTGAGAATTACTGATGGACTGATCAGTAGATTCTCGGATGGTCTTGAGCCATGCCGGCACGACTTGTACGGTTATTAGGGGTCTGACTTTCACCGCCCCCTAGACCACACATGCGATACTCTTAGACGAACAGACCGGACTGCGCAGATATTGTCACGGACAGGCTCAGTAGGAGTTTGGATGGGTTTCCTTATCGGCTTTCTTATCGACATCTACCTGAGGACCGTTACGTACAGCTAGTGCCGCTTGCGGTCTGTGGTTAAGCCCACTGCAAACGTAGTAGTCGAGTCTTTAGAGTCCCACACAGAGATTTCCCAACTCCAGGCGAAACAATATAGAGGTCGTATGGTTTTACGACAAAGGGTTCGGACGAATACGTGTTTAAACGCACGTACGACATTCGGACAGTTTTTACTAGACGGCTTTGGTTTAAGCCAGATTCTAGTATCAGGTTATTGGATTTATACAGTCTAAAGTTTTTCCGTGTTTTCACGGATAGGAGGGGCGTTCTCGTAATTTTACGGGAAGCTTCTAGAAGCATGGTGACTTGAGGGTTTAGGTGGCATTATCATTAAATGATATTGTGACTCATTTTGTGTGATTCATCATGTCATTAATGCATTATTAAATGCTTAATGACTCACATAGTGAATCACTCATATTGAATTAATGTAGCATGATGAATAATCACATTTATTTATTTATTTGTTTATTCATTATGCTTCATATATTCAAGTGAGAAACAATATCATGATCATTATAATCTTCACCTTCTCTCTCCTCAAGCTCACTCTCTCTTCAAACTCTAATCCTACCACTCATGAGTTGAGATCAAGGATTAGAATAGACTAAACACTCCATAACCTAACTCTATATGATCTAAGTTCCTTTGATTAGCAACTAGAGAAACTTAGTTACCTCAAGTTTGGAGGTGAAGCTTGGATTAGGGTTCTCGGGTAGATCATCTATCACGGGAAGGAGGCCGAGGAGGACGTAGAGATCGAAATTATGAAGGACATGATTCACTAGGTATAATCTCTTTACATAGTAGCTAAGAACTTCTATGGTTGTTGTTAATTATCGTTTAGCAAAGATCTTTGGTTAATCGATGTACGCTTATAGAACAAGATCGTTTTTCATATTTCCGCCTCCCCACAACTCGTGGGGTGTTGCACATCGACTTACACTGCTTCTGCCTATTTGGAGAAGTAATCAGTTGTCGCCAAAATGAACCGATGTCCTCTGGACGATGCTGGTTCGATGGGGCCGATTATGTCAGTCCCCCGCATTTCGAACGGCCAGCTAGCCACTGTCGGATGTAATGGATTCGGATGCTGGTGGATAAAGTCCCCATGGATCTGGCACGAGTGGCATTGCTTCGCATACTCAAGGCAGTCTTGGATCATCGTGGGCCAGTAATAACCCATCTGTTTGATCTTTAGCTTCATCTTCGGCCCGGCTTGGTGAGAACCGCAGAGTCCGTCGTGAGTTTCTTGGACGACCCTTTTTGCTTCTTCAGGTCCCAGGCATCTTAACCATAAAGAATCAAATGACCTCTTGTACAGAGTATCATTGACGAAAGCGAAAGATAGGGCTCGCTTCATGAGCTGATGTTTTGAGGACGCATCTTCAGGCGTTCGACGGGATTTGAAGTAGTCTATGAAGACTTCTCTCCAATCTTCAACCTTCTCTTGGTCTTTTATTTATAGAGTCATTTGCTCGGTCGTTCCCTTTTCCTTGGACGGCTCCGGAGATATTTCTGCCGGTGCAAGAACCTGACGGCTTTGTACCACGATTCTTACATCATCGAGGTTCTCATCGGCCAATTCTTTAGCAAGCTTGGCTAATGCATTCGCTTTACTATTTTCCGCACGCGATATACTTACCAAGGTATAGGAATGTATTTGGGTCAGCAGCTGCTGCACTCTCTCACCGTACTTCACCAGTTCTGGTTTGCACGTTTGATAGTCGCCGTTTACTTGACTGACGACCAGCTGGGAGTCTCTGTATATGAGAAGGTTTTCAATTCCCATGTCGATAGCGATCTCAAGACCTGCTATCAAAGCTTCATACTAGGCTTCATTGTTTGTCCTCAGCTCTGTTAAGGAGAAGGCAAAGCGCATTATCCCTCCTTGTGGAGTTACGAAAATGAGGCCTACCTCTGATTTGATTATGGGGGTGCTTTGCTTGCGCTTCTTCATGGAAGACGCTCCTCGAAGTAAAGTTCCCATCGGGTATCACTTCCGTCGATCGTGTCAAACGCATGCCCATCTGGCAGTTCGCAATTCAAAGGAGAATCGACAGGTATTGGATGCTCGGCGAGGAAGTCGGCAATGGCCTGGCCTTTCACTGCCTTAAGAGGCTGATAGGTTATCGAGAACTCCATCAAGAGCAGGGCCCATTTAGCGAGTCGCCTAGATAATATGGCCTTTGACATCAAATATTTGAGAGGGTCCACCTTCGATATGAGACGGACTTCATGCGCCAACGCATAGTGTCTGAGCTTCATTATCGTGAAGATCAATGCCAGGCAGTGTTTTTCCATGGGAGAATAATTGCTTTCTACCCCCAGTAGAACTCGACACAAATAGTAGAGGGCTCTTTCCTTCCCTTGGTCATTTTCTTATGCCCATAGCACACCTAAAGAACCTTCGAGGGCTGTTGTGTATAAAACGAGAGGTTTTCCTTTGACCGGAGCAGTTAACACCGGCGGATTCTGTAGGTATTGCTTGATTTTGTCCAGTGCGCGTTGGCATTTGTGATCCCAGACGAACGGGATTCCCTTCTTCATCAGGTGGCTGTAAGGACGACATTTGCCTAAGAGATTGGCTATAAATCGCCGGATGTACGCGGGTTTTCCTTGGAGAGACCGCAATTGCTTGAGGGTCCTTGGCGGAGGCATTTCCATAATCGCCTTGATCTTCGACGGATCTATCTTGATGCCTCGGTGTCAGACGATGAATCCCAGGAATTTGCCTGAGGAAACTCTAAACGCGCATTTGAGAGGGTTCATCTTCAAGTTGTATTTACGAAGGCATCGAAATACGGTCTTCAGATGCTCTAAATGCTCCTCGTATGATTTGCTCGTAACCACGAGGTCATCGATATAGCATTCGACGACTTCATGTATGAGGTCATCGAAGATCTTCTTCATAGCCCTCTGATAGGTGGCACCGGCGTTCTTTAGACCGAAGGGCGTCACCTTGTAGCAGAATATACCCAAAGGGGTCCGGAAAACAGTGTGCTTCTGATCTTCGGGATGCATTTTTATCTGATTGTATCCTGACGAGCCTTCCATGAAGGAGAAAACCTCGTGGGTGGACGTATTTTCTATCATCAGCTCGGTAACCGGTACTGGAAAGTCGTCTTTCAGGCAGGCTTTATTGAGATCCCGAAAGTCCACACATATGCGCACTGCCCCATTTTTCTTCATCACCGGGACGATGTTGGTGATCCAGTCAGGATATTGCACCTCTTGGATGAAGCCAGAGTCGATCAGCTTCTTGACCTCGGCGTTGATGCTCATCTCAAGCTCGAGCCGCATTCTTCGCGGTGCTTATTTGATTGGCTTGACGTCTGGGGATATTGCCAGCTTGTGGACGGCAATCTCTGGATCTCGGAATAGTTCCATACAAAGCAATCTTTATGCTGCATAAGCACGTCTTTTAGTGTAGCCACCTTTTGTTTAGACAGCAACTCACTGACAAATGTAGGCCGTGGATCACTTGTCGTCCCCAAATCAATTTACTTGAGATCATCTGCAGTGGTATGTATTCCATCTTCCAGCTCTTTCGGTGCCGGTGGAAATTCTGAGATCACCTCGTCATTATTGTTTTCGAAGCACCAGGGGAGGTCATCCATATCCTCGGGCTCTTCTTTTCTCGACAGCGCAATCACGTGACAGGTACAAGCCCGCTTCCAAGACTGATGTGGATCTGGTTCTACCCTCGTAGATTTGGGTTCATGCTTTTGCGGCGGGGTTACCCTCCAGCTGTTGATAAAGCGAACCTGCCTTGCTGATACTGATCTTCGACCCAGTTTTCGAAGGTGAAGCAGTCTTCAATAGGATGTCCAATTGCCCTATGATAGGAGCAATAGTCTGGATGAGAGACTTCGCCATCTTGCTCGGGGTGCTTAGACTCCGGAAGTGTAATCATTTGATGTCTTATGGCAAGATCAAGTATTTTCTTTGTCTTATCTTGGGCAAAAAAGAGTATGTTCGACCCATCTTCTTTATAAGAGATGAATCTTGGTTGCTCGGTTCTTGATCGCGTGGCTTCTTGGACCCGCTTTGTCGCTGTCGAACGCCTTTTCCGTTCTTTGATTTGTTTCTGCCTCTACGTCGGGCCTTTCGTACAACGGGTTGACAGGGAGGAGCATTTTCATCTTTCGCAGCCTGTTGAAGAAGGCGTTGCGTCCTGGCTTTCTCGTAGATGGCCATTTCGCGATTGTGGTCGTCTCGAACCTTTTGACTCGCTTCCCTTATAAGCTTGTCCATTTGTTCTTCAAACGACAGACTGGGCATTTTTACATCGGGAGCTCTTTTTGATTCAGGGTTAGCATTTTCCCAAAAAGCATCCCCTTCTTCATCAAAGTCATGTATGACGTAGCAGTCGCGGAGTAGCTCCCGTTTCTTGGATTGAACATACCCGAGTCCGATCGTTTCCATTCTCCCGTTGGGCAATTTCCGCTGAGTTTCAGGGACGTTCCAGATCCTGTTATAGAACCGTGCTTGTCGAGCAGTTTGCTTAAGGGGTACACCTTGGCGTCTCAAGAGTCTTCTTAGCCCGTCTGTGTAATATCTAGGAAAACGGATAGGCTGGAGCCTGTCAAGTGTAGAATCCGCGCCGTGCCAGATTTCTTTCTCTACTTTAGTTTCCGTGGATCGATAAAATAGGATTGCCTTTTCATCTTCTCGCCTGGGAGGGACATAGAACGTCTGCAGCTCTTCCACACTGTAGGTATCAAGCGCGTCTAGTTCTTTATGATGTTTGGGCGGAACCATGGCAATTTGCAAACTTTGATCTTCACCAGCGATGGTTTGTATTGATGGCCGAGCAGAGAATATGGCGTTGACCTCATCTTCTGAGTCGCTGCCGAAGATAAGCATAGGAGCGGACGGTCCCGGCTTGTTGTACTGGGATGGCCCTGAATAAACTATCTCTTCCTCTTTCTCAGTATCACTCCCGAAGACAGGAATGGTGGTGATAGCTTTGCTCTCCGGTTTGTGACATCTCTCTGTGTCTTCAAAGTCTGGCAAGAAGTATTTTGCATCTTCATACTTGCGGACTTTGTTCACGGAGAATGGGTTTAACTCTCCTGTCATAGTATACTCGAGACCATCCTTGAAGTATTTCATACACTGATGTTGTGTAGAAGGGATGATGTTGTACTCGTGTAACCAAGGCCGGCCGAGCAAAGCATTGCAGCATGTCTTGGCGTCAATGACGTGAAATTTAATATTCGTGACAAGTAGCCCAAAACGCAGCGTCAGAATCACAGACTCGAGAGTCCATGATGACTGGGAGTCAAAACAGGAGATGGTGATTTTATCACGAGCGAGGTGCTGAACGCTCATGCAGATTTCCTTCAACACTCGCACGTTGAGGAGATTGACGGAGGACCCATTGTCGACCAGGATCTTTCCTATCTTGACATCATGACAGTATCCGGAGACATATAGGGGACGGTTGTGCTCGCACGTCCCAAGGAGGAGATCTTCGCCGAAGGTGATATCGGCTGTGTGTACTTCTTCAAGCTCGTCTTTCATCCTTTCTTCGGCGAGGAAAGCTTGGAATTGCTCTGGCTCTTGTAGCGCCTTGATCAATGAATCTCTTGCTTCTTTTGATAGTAAAAGGGCGTCGAGAATGCTGAGCTGCGAGGGTAACTTCCTCAAGTGCGCCAGAATGTTGCAGTCCACCTTACTTTTCTTTGGCGGGTCCTTGGCGGTCAGCTCTTTCATGACTTGGTCATCTAGGGCGATATCCTCAGAGACCTTTTCTTTTCCCTTATCTTTTTTATTTGTGGGTCTGAGATTCTTTTCGGGCAGTGTACGATTGCGCAGCTGGATATTTTCGTTGGTTTTCGGTTCTTCCTCTTTTCCCGAGGTAGATTGTTTGAAAAGAGGGCCAAGAGTCATCTCTTCGTCGGAGTCACTTCCGAAGGTGAGAACTTGTGATCCTCCGGCGTTGACCATGCGACAGTTGCCGGTGATTCTTTTATGCTCCTCAGTCGTACTTCTCTGCTCCCGACGAGTTCTGCGTTTCACCTGCTTGAAATGTTGCCGGTGAGCGACATACCCTTGCCACCATCTTTCAAAAGCGTTGCACTCTTCGGTGGGGTGCGCAATCTTCCGATGTATAAGCAGTAGCTAGGATGCATTTCTGCTTCACCGAGAGTATTTCCTTCGGAGGGTGGTAGCTTCATTCCTATTGATATGCTTTAGCAAACCTTTTCCTCGTCTTGAACTTGTTTTTATTCGCGACAGATGTCCTTTGATTCGGAGGTAGTGTCTCGGCTCTTTCGTCCAGTCGTCGGCGTTTGGCCTTTTCAAATATGGCCATCTCACGCTCCCGATCAGCTTTAACTTTCAGAAAAACTTCGTTTAGAAATGCGTCGATCATTTGGTCTGATGGCCCTGGAAGCTCTGGTTCTGGACCTGCCCCCAGTCTTTCGGTGCAAGGAGCTTTTTCATCGTCTATAGACGAGTGAGAGATCACATGGCAGGTTGCTATGTAATCCTCAGATTCATCGGATGAGTCTTCTCCATCATCTCCATCTTCAAGGACGTGGCCGAGAAATTCCTGGAGCGTGATTGGAGTCCGCGCCTTCTGGTTATACTCTTCCAGCGCGTCGATATGTTTCTGTAGGTCCGTGCGCTTGTCGCCAGGCTTCACGGGCTTTTGGATTTCTTTTTCTTCTTCAAAGATTTCGACGGCTGGGTGTGCGAGCTTTGGCTATCGCCACTGATCTTTAGAGTTGGGCGCGGCTTCAGCATCCCTTCGATGATCTGGGGTTCCAACGGATTCTTCCACCTGATTGCCGGGCATGTCTGAAGATCATGCAGCATCCTCTTGGTTTTGGATGAAAGAACGACCTCCCATGGAGTTTCTTCAACAAAAGAGCATGTTTCCCCTGGTGTGCCCATCTTCTGAGGAGTGTGTGGTTGTGGTGGTTTTACTTTCTACTTATCAGACAGCGCAAACTTGCCTTGTAGGTACTGATCCTCGATCCATCCCTTAAAGACGAAGCAATCTTCGATTGGATGGCTTACCGTTTGGTGGTAAGGGCAATAATTGGAATTATTCACTTCACTGGGTTGCGATGGTCGCCTTGGATTCGGCAAATTGATAAGCCTGTTGCGCATCGCCAGCTCGAACAGCCTCTTCGTTTTATCCCATGGGAATGAGTAAGGGCGCTTCCTCTTCTCATTATAATACCTCCGTCTCTCTTCTAGTTGATCCGCTAGCTTTGGGGCACTGGACTGTTGTTGGGTGTTCGCAACGAAGATCGCCTTCCCTTTACCCTTTTCGTTTCGCGGTTCCGGCTTTGGGGGAGACGGTCTGTGACCCATTTGATCCATCTGGGCTAGCTTGTCGATTAAAGCCTGGAATGTGGTCGGTTTGAAGAACATCATGAACTGTGAAATAGTTGCATGAGGGTCTAGGGTGCCCACGAACATGCCCACCGCTGGTGCTTCTTCGATGCGCTCTTCGCACTTCGACCATAGGTTCCGCCATCGGATTGCGTACTGAACCCACGTCTCGCCCGGCTTCACCTTAGCATTGATCAATGCCGTTATTGGGGTGCGTTCACTAGAACTTGCGAATCGCTGGGTGAACAACAACTCCATTTCCGCGAAAGTTTTGACGGAGTCGTTTGGAAGTTCGGAGTACCACTCAAATGCCGTCTCCTATAAGCTGCCGACGAATTGGCGGAGCAAAAGTTTATCATTGCTACTGGTGTTGCTACAAAGAGCCCTGAACTGAGCGACATGTTGATGGGGATTTCCTGTCCCCTTGTATATGTGGAATTTAGGGATCGTGTAGCCCGGCGGGTACTTTATCTGATCATACCAGCCTGGATACGGTCGCCCAGTTGTAACAATTTTCCCAGCCGCTTCATTCGCCTGGTGAACTCGTATTTGCTGAGCGATGTAATCATCCAGGGCGGACTTGGAAATAGTTTCCTCCTTGGTTGCTGAAAGAGCCGGAGGTGGATTTGATGTTTCTCCTCTATCATCTTCAATTATTACTGGAGGATCTTCGGCTGAGGGATCCGGCTGGATCATCATGCCCACCATATCCTGGAATAGAAGGGACATTTGCTTTATATTGGCCGCTTGTTCCGCGGCCTCTTTGTCCTTCTTCTAGAGCATTCTCCGAAGGAATTCAGCATCAGTCTCGTGTTCGTGACGTTGTTCCGATGACGCCTCCGAGCTTTCTTTTGGCCCGGTAAGTGCGGCCATTGCAGTCAGCATCTCCTGAAGCTTTTGCTGTTGTTGTTCCTGAGCCCTTGTTATTGATCAGGTGAGCGGTCGGTGGCCCGTCGAAGTGCGGCTTTCCTCTTTTCCGGAAGCTATGTAAACAGTATGTACCACCATGCCCCCAGACTTAGGGCGTTTGGGCTTGGCGTTTTTGTGGTCTGCCACGTTTACATGGGCTTTCTCTAGCCTCCTTTTCTTTTGAGTAGTCGACGTGGAGGGGGCCGTTGTAGCGGGCACCCAAGTGATTGTCGTCTTTTGCGGCTTACTGGGACGGTTCCCTTCCGGCTGAACCTTCGGTTTCTTCTGTCGGCGGAGGTAGTCTTGATCGATCACTGATTCTTGGACACGTCGCCAGACTTTGTAAACTTTGGAGGACAGCCGGTGAGGGGGCTGTTCCGGTTTTGCTTCTGCGACAGTCTCCACCGGTGGAGGAGAACTTTTCAGTATGGCGGTAGGCGAGTTCCTACGCACCTTGTTCAGCAGTTCAAAGTTGTTCCCGATCGGAACAGCAGCATTGACTTCCACCATTGGAGCTGGTGGAGTTAGCCCAGAGGGGGAGTTGCCCCCAGCCTTCCTCACTCGGCGCCAGTGGCGACGTCGAGCGTGTCGAGCTGTTGAGGTTGGTTCAGTGATGGGGACGACTTTGTCTTGCCCCTTATCCAGGTGAGGGGCTGTTGCTGGTGTCAGTCTCTTGAAGACTGATGTCCGCTGAAAAGCGGTATCCAACCGGTCAAAAACAGACTTCTGAGCAGGGACGGGAACCGTAGTGGGAGCCGGAACAGCCAGTCTTGTAAAAACTGACCTTTTGGTAGGAGAAGCCGCCTTGACGACTTCAGGAGCAGAGTTGGTTACTCTTTTCGGAATAACCTTTTCTTGAGGTGCAGGCTCCATCATGGGCCCACCTGAACTTTGGCCCAATCTGGCGAAGACCGAGACGCTGGAGCTGGACGACCCGTTGAGAAGGGCCGCAGTAGTTGTAAGCCGATCGAAGACCGACTTCTTAGGAGCTTCTGGTGCTGGCATAGGAGCGCTGAAGCTCGTTGGCGGGAGCATGGTCCCGAAAAACAATCCGGTGGTGGCCTGGGTGACCTGTTCCACCGGCATCGTGAACAGGGAAGCCGCTTGGGGCCCGTAGGCTATGCCTCTAGATGAGGCGGAGCGGGGGTTGCAGCTGCAGTTGGAACACTTTGCACAAGTGGACGCTATTGATCCTTCGCTTTCTGCACCGAGCAAAACGCCAAATCTTAGTACCTCGAAACCCAAGGGCAACCATCGGCAAATCGCGATTGGTTCGCAAACACGACACACGAAGTGTGGAGTGGAAAGAGGAAAAGGTCCCACCGGGCGTGCCGGAATCTGTTCCCCTCCGAAAGACGCGGCGGAGATGCGATGTACATCTTGCCTGAAATTCAGGGCAGATGCTAATTGATGCTATCCGTCCACCTCTCCGAAGATGCCAAGTTGATTTATGGCACCATATATCGAAGGTTTAAACGGATGCAGCCGATGTAGCAGACTTCGTCAGATTCCCCCTCATCTGAGGGGTTTTTGATTGTGGGGACACTCTTCCCTGCAGGCGCAAGCCCCTGCAGTTAATTACGCTACCGCATCGCGATAACAACTTTCTCCTTCTCCAGATGGTGACTTCGTGTCGTGAGTGTTTGTTTTGTGTTTGGTTGCCCGTGGATTGTATACGGAGACTAAGTTATGTTGTCGCCCGTAGGGCGTGGACTAGTCCAAATCCGTATCTTTCTTAGATTTGAGTTTGGGGTTGGGTTTAAGGATACGTTAGTCTCATTTGGGACTAAGATCAACTTAAACGTTAGTTAAAGATACGTTAGTCTAATTTTTAGACTAAGATCGACTCAACAGGACCATTTAGATCCAACAAGAGAGAGCATTTGAACTCTATTGTTTAGTTTAGTGACATTTCGGTCGATAATTAGTTTAAGGACATTATGGTCCATTGTTAGTTTTAAGACATCACGGTCGAGGTTAAGGACATCATAGTCCATGGGTTAAGGACCCCACAGTCCAACGTTAGTTTAAAGACATCACGGTCGAGGTTAAGGACATCATAGTCCATGAGTTTAAGGACCTCACGGTCCGATGTTAGTTTTAAGACATCACGGTCGAGATTAAGGACATCATAGTCCATGGGTTAAGGACCCCACAGTCCGTTGTTAGTTATAAGACATCACGGTCGAGCTTAAGGACATCATAGTCTATGAGTTTAAGGACCCCACAGTCCATTGTTAGTTTTAAGACATCACGGTCGAGGTTAAGGACATCATAGTCCATGAGTTTAAGGACCCCACAGTCCAATGTTAGTTTAAAGACATTATGGTCGAGGTTAAGGACATCATAGTCCATGGGTTTAAGGACCCCACAGTCCATGAAATGTGTGGTGTTTCCTGATTTAAAATCAGGAAAGCCTACGGAAGAAGCATCACGTGCTAGAACGTGACCAGCAGTCACGTGTTGGCACATGACATTTAAAAGCGGCGGCAAAGGCACACCAGTTCCTCGATCAAATCAAAGAAAAGGATTCAGAAAAGGTCACATGCCCGCACGTGACCAAGGGTCACGTGCCCGCACGTGACCAGGGGTCACGTGTTGGCACGTGATGGTTGAACAGCGGCTTGAAGACAGAGCGCAGAAAGGAGAAAAAAACTTGTCCCAGGGGGTCACGTGGCCACACGTGACCAAGGGTCACGTGGCCACACGTGACCAAGGGTCACGTGGCCACACGTGACCAAGGGTCACGTGGCCACACGTGACCGACTTTCAAAGCCCATCTATTTAACAGAATTAAATTCTGAACAGCATTCTAATCTTTCCAACGGGGAATGATTATTTGAAACCGATTGGATTAAAGATTTAAAGGTGATTAAATATCACCTATCTATGGGAAAATCTCGAACTTGGAAAGATTTCCCCTTAAAATCTAACCGAAACAACAGAAGAATATCTTTGGATTTAAAATCCAATGGTGGATAAAATCCACCTAATAATCCAAAGGTCCAAATGAATGATGAATGTAAATCAGATCTCTAATGAATACAAATCAAATCCCTCAATGAATGATTCACTAAAACTAATTGATTCTGCTCCTTCTCCTATAAATAGGAGCCAAGCGACACACAGGGGGGAGATATACAGAGATCGAGAGATAGAGAAGAGAGAGAAAAATAGAGCCCCGAGACTTTGGAGGAATTTGGATCTTCTGCAAAGGAAAACCTTAGGTAAGAAGGGGGAGACTTTCAAGAAAAAAGAGAATTTAATTCTCGAAAGAGTTTAACTCTGATATTAAAAAGAAGAACTTAGTTCTCTCTTTAGAAGAGGATCTGCAAAGTGCACATCTCCTCATGAATTGAGAATTTAATTCTCATCGGGTTGAGATCCTGCCATGCAGATCCAAAGCATAGAGAGGGAATGGATGTTTGAGAATTTAATTCTCATAGAATTATAGGAATTTAATTCCTTCAATTTAAAATTAGGGTTTAACCCTATGTCATAGGAATTTAATTCCTTCAATTTAAAATTAGGGTTTAACCCTATGTCATAGGAATTTAATTCCTTCAAAATGAATAGAACCAGGGTTAACCCTAGTTAAGAACTCAAATCTGTCAAAATAACAGGAATTTAATTCCTCTAAAGTTTATTGCTAGGGTTTAACCCTGTGAAGAATTTGATTCTTAAAAAGATAAACATATCTTCAAACAGGCAGGGTCACGTGCTACCACGTGACCCCTGTAAAGAGCCACCGCTAAAACTTTGAGGCAACGCCTCACGTGCTTCACGTGACCTCCAAAGCGCGCAAAGAAAAAGCAAAGGAAAAGAAGCTCTGGGGCGTCCTCACGTGTCACCACGTGACCCCTAATGAATATTCTAACAGATCAAAGCGCAAGCCCCCATCACGTGCCCACACGTGATGGCTTTTAGAATTAAAAGCGTTAAACACTTATCTGTAGAACAAAATAAAGGGAAACAGGGCGCTATCACATGCTACCACGTGACCCCTTGGCTAAAGCTTTAACGGACAAGCACCAAAATGCCCATCACGTGACAGCACGTGATGCTCCAAAGTATTCAATACTTTTGACAGAATAGAATGAATTGAGGGCGCTCTCACGTGCTACCACGTGACCTCTCTTGCCTTAGTGTTTAACACTAAATTGAAACTCTGTATCCAGTGTTTAACACTGATTCTCCTTGGTGTTTAACGCTAATTTGGAAAACTCTATTTGCAGTGTTTAACACTGATTCGCTTAGTGTTTAACACTAATCTGAAAACTCCTTTCTCAGTGTTCAACACTGATTATCTTTTAGTGTTTAACACTAACTTGTAAATCTTATTCTCAGTGTTCAACACTGTTGATCTCTAGTGTTTAACACTAACTTTAGCCCAATTGGTTAAAGTTTCCAGAGGCAAGGCTTCTCCTCTAATGGACCAACAGAGGGCCAATATCCTAAACATGATTGGACTTAGCCCAAGCTGGCCATAAGTCCTCAATTCAAATTCAACTGAGCCAATGGGCTCATAATATAATTACTTGGTTTTGGTTCCAAATTGGGCCAAAGATTATTTAATCTACCTCGGTTTAAGAGTACATCTCTTCACTCCTTTGATACTCGGCGTTGTAATTCCTCAACGTCTTCAAAGAGGTGACGGGTCCCGATGACCACATATTGATACGGATTGTGGAGTCCTTAAACCTATGGACTATGAGGTCCTTAATCTTGACCGAGATGTCTTAAAACTAATTTCGGACTGTGGGGTCCTTAAACCCACGGACTATGAGGTCCTTAACCTTGACCGAGATGTCTTAAAACTAACTTCGGACTGTGGGGTCCTTAAACCCACGGACTATGAGGTCCTTAACCTTGACCGTGATGTCTTAAAACTAACATCGGACTGTGGAGTCCTTAAATCCACGGACTATGAAGTCCTTAACCTTGACCGAGATGTCTTAAAACTAACTTTGGACTGTGGAGTCCTTAAATTCACGGACTATGAGGTCCTTAACCTTGACCGCAACGTATTAAAACTAACAATGGACCGCAATGTCCTTAAACTACCTATGGACCGCAACGTCCTTAAACTACCTACTGACCGCGATGTCGTTAAACTAAACAACAGGGCCCCCTTAATTGCTCTATTGTTGGATCTAAACGATCCCGTTAAGTTGATCTTAGTCCGAAAATTAGACTAACGTATCCTTAACAAATGTTTAAGTCGATCTTAGTCTCGAATGAGGCTAATGTATCCTTAAACCCAAACCCCCAAACCCAAATCTAAGATAATACGGATTTGGACTAGTCCACGCCCTACGGGCGACGACATAACTCAGTCTCCGTATACAATCCACGGGCAACCAAACATAAAATAAACACACACGACACGAAGTGACCATCTGGAGAAGGAGAAAGTGGTTACCGCGATGTGGTAGCGTAATTAACTGCAAGGGCTTGCGCCTGCAGGGAAGAGCGTCCCCACAATCAAAAAACCCCTCAAGCGAGGGGGAATCTGATGAAGTCTGCTACATCGGACGCATCCGTTTAAACCTTCGATATACGGTGCCATAAATCAACTTGGCATCTTCGGAGAGATAGACGGATAGCACCAATTAGCATATGCCCCGAACCTCAGGCGAGACGACCACGGGCCGTGCCGTCGTTTGGAGGGGAACAGATTCTGGCACGCCCGGTGGGACCTTTTCCTCTTTCCACTCCACACTTCGTGTGTCGTGATTCACAAACCAATCGCGGTTCCCTAATGGTTGCCCTTGGGTTTCGAAGTACTAAGATTTGGTGTTTCGTTTGCTGCAGAAAGCAAAGAATCAATGGCCTCCACTTGTGCGACATGCTCGGACTGCAATTGCAACCAACGCTCTGCCTCGCCAGGAGGTATAGCCTACGGACCCCAAGCTGCTTCGCTATTCACAATGCCCGTGGAACAGGTCACTCGAGCCACCACAGGATTGTTTTTTGGGACCATGCTCCCGCCGACAAGCTTCACCGCTCCAGTGCTGACAATGGAAGCTCCCAAGAAGTCGGTCTTTGATCGTCTTACCCCTGCCGCGGCCCCTCTCAACGGGTCGCCCAACACCAGTGCCTCGGTCTTATCCAGACTGGGCCAGAGCTCCTGTGGAACCGCAAGGGGGCCTGCAATCCCAGAGAAGGCTGCTCCAAAGAAAATAACCAGTCTCGCTCCTGAAGTCGTCGAGGCGGCTTCTCCTTCCAAAAGGTCGGTCCTTACAAGATTGACTGTTCCAGCTTCCACTCCTGCTACCCAAAAGACATCAGTCTTTAACAGGCTGGCACCAGCAACGACCCCCCACCTACACAGGGGGCAAGACGAGACTATCGCCCTCACCAAGCCGGTTCCATCAGCACGACGCGCTCGACGTCGTTACTGGCGCCGAGTGAGGAAGGCCGGAGGCAACTCCCCTTCTGGGCTGACTCCTCCAGCCCCGATGGCAGAAGTTAATGCTGATGTTCCAACTGGGAACAGCTTTGAGATGCTAAATAAGGTGCGTAGGAATTCTCCTACCGCGGCGCTAAAGAAGTCTCCCCATCCGCTAAAAAGGGCTATAGAAGTAAAGCCAGAACAGCCCCAATCTCCTCAGCGGCCGTCCTCCCGAATCTATAAAGTCTGGCGGCAGGCCCGAGACTCGATGATCGATCCAAATTTCTCCCGCCAGCACAAGAAGCTAAAAATCCAACAGGAAGCCAGTCACCAGGCTAAGCCACGAAAAGCTGTCTGGGTGCCCACCTCAACGGCCCCCTCAACTTCCACTGCTCATAAAAAGAGGAGGCCGGAGAAGATTCTCGGGCCTGCAACGAGAGCTAAAAGCGCTGAACCCAGACGCCCTAAGGTTGGGGGCAAGATGGTCCACACTGTATACATGGCGTCGGGGAAGGAAGACAGCCGTGCGTCTACAGGTCATAGACCGCTTACACGGTCAGTAACCAAAGCTCAGGAGCAACAGCAAAAGCTCCAGGAAATGATGATTGCAATAGCCGCGCTTACTGGGCCGAAAGAAAGCCCCGAGGCATCCTCGGATCAGCAACAAGAACAGGAAACTGACGCTGAGTTCCTTCGGAGAATATTGGAAAAGAAAGATAAAGAGGCTGCGGAACAAGCGGCCAATATAAAGCAGATAGCCCACTTATTCCAGGACATGGTGGGAATGATGATCCAACAAGACCCACCTGCTGAGGATCCTCCGATCGTCCTTGAAGACGACAGGGGAGAAACGTCAAATCCACCACCGTCTCTCTCAACGGCCAAGGAGGAGACAATCTCTAAGGCTGACTTGGACGACTATATAGCCCAGCAAATCCGGGTTCATCATGCAACTGAGGCAGCTGGTCAAGTCATAAAAACGGGGCGACCATATCCGAGCTGGTATGACCAAATCAAATATCCGCCGGGTTATACAATACCAAAATTCCACGTGTACAAGGGGACCGGCAATCCCCATCAACATGTTGCCCAGTTCAGGGCCCTTTGGGTAACACCGGCGGTGATGATAAACTATTGCTTCGCCAGTTCGTGGGCAGCTTATCAGAAACAGCGTTCGAATGGTATTCGGAACTCCCGAACGATTCTATCAAGACGTTCACTGAAATGGAGTTGCTATTCACTCAGCGATTCGCGAGCGCCAGCGAACGCACTCCAATAACAGCATTGATTAATGCTAGGGTAAAATCAGGCGAAACGTGGGTCCAGTATGCTATACGCTGGAGAAATTTGTGGTTGAAATGCGAACAACGCATTGAGGAAACGCCCGCGGTGAGCATGTTTGTGGGAACCCTAGACCCTCATGAAACCATCTCCCAGTTATGATGTTCTTTAAGCCGACCACGTTTTAGGCTTTGATCGACAAGTTGGCCCAGATGGACCAGATGGGTCACAGACCGTCTCCTCCGAAGCCGGAGCCTCGGAGTGACAAGGGTAAAGGAAAGGCAACCTTCGTCGTGAATGCGCAGCAGCAACCTAGTGCCCCAAAGCTGGCGGATCAACTGGAAGAGAGACGCCGGTATTATAATGAGAAGATGAAGCGTCCCTACTCGTTCCTACGGGACAATACGAAACGATTATTCGAGCTGGCGGTACGCAACAGACTTATAAACTTGCTAAATTCAAGGCGACCGCCGCAACCCACTGAGGTGAATAACCCCAATTATTGCCTTTACCATCAAACGGTAAGCCACCCAATTGAGGATTGCTTCGTCTTCAAAGGATGGATTGAGGATCAATACCTCCAGGGAAAGTTTGCACTATCCGAAAAGTGGAAGGTGAATCCGCCACAGCCACATACTCCTAAGATAGCAGACACACCGGGGGCAACCTGTTCTTTCATCGAGGAAGCTCCATGGGAAGTCGTGCTATCGGCTAAAACCAGAAAAATGCTGAGTGATCTTCATGCTTGCCCAGCAGTCGAATGGAAGAACCCGCTTGAACCTCAAGTCATCGAAGGGATGTTGAAGCCGCGCCCAATTACAAAGATTCGTGGTGATGGCCCGAGTACTCACACCCAACCGTCAAAATCTTCAAAGAAAAAGAAGAAGAAATCCAAGAAGCCCGTGAAGCCTGGAGACAAGCGCACGGATTTATAGAAACAGATTGATGCGCTGGAGGAGTACAATCAAAAGGCGCGGACTCCCGTCATGCTACAAGAGTTCCTCAACTACGTCTTTCAAGAGGAAGAATATGGAGAGAGCTCATCGGATGAATCCGAGAGATATGTGGTGAGTTGTCATGTGATTTCCCACTCGGAAAATGAGAAAGCTCCTGGCACTGAGGAACTGGGGGCACAACCTGAGCCAGAACTTGTATGGCCAACAGAGGGAATGATCGACGCCTTCCTAGACGAGATTCGTTTGAAAAGTAAAGCTGACCAGGAGCGTGAGATAGCCGCATCAGAGGAAGCCAAATGCAGGCGACTAAACGAAAGAGTTGAAGTACTCCCGCCAGATCGAAAGGCATCCGATGCGAATAAAAACGTGTTCAAGAAGAGGAAAAGATTTGCCAAAGCCATGACAATGGGAATGAAGCTACCACCCTCAGAAGAAAACACGCTCAATGGAGCGGAAAGGCACCCTAACTATTGCGCATATCATCGGAAGATTTCACACCCTACGGAGGAGTGCAACACTTTTAGGATATGGTGGCAGGGATATGTTGCTCACCGGCAACATTTTAAGCGCATGAAACGCAAGACTCGTCGGGAACGAAGAAGTACTGCCGACGGGCATAAAAGAACTACTGGCAGCTGTTACATGGTCGACGCCAGAGGGTCACAAGTTCTCACCTTTGGGAGCGACTCTGATGAAGAAATGGCTCTGGGCCCTCTCTTTAAAGAATCAGTTTTAGGGAAAGAGGAAGAATCAGAGGCCTGCGAAAATATTCAGCTGCGCAATCGCACGCTCCCGGAAAAGAATCTCGGACCCGCGAATAGAAAAGATAAGGGAAAGGAGAAGGTCACTGGGGATATCGCCTTAGATGACCAAGTCATGAAAGAGCTGACTGCCAAGGACCCTCCCAGGAAGGGTAAGGTGGACTACAACATCCTAGCGCACCTAAGGAAGTTACCTTCTCAGCTCAGCATTCTCGATGCCCTCCTATTATCCAAAGAAGTGCGAGATTCATTAATCAAGGCGTTACAAGAACCCGAGCAATTCCAAGCCTTCCTCGGCGCAGAAAGGATGAAGGATAAACTGGAAGAAGTGCACACGGCCGACATCACTTTCGGTGACGAAGACCTTCTCCTCGGGATGAGCGACCACAACCGTCCCCTATATATCTCTGGATACTGCCATGATATCAAGATAGGCAAGATCCTGGTGGATAATGGATCCTCCGTCAATCTCCTTAATGTTCGGGTGTTGAAGGAAATCTGTATGAGCGTACAGCATCTCGCCCGTGACAAAATTACCATCTCTGGTTTCGACTCCCAGTCATCACGGAGTCTCGGATCTGTAATACTAACATTACGCTTCGGACTGCTCGTCACGGACATCAAGTTTCACGTCATTGATGCCAAGACCTGCTACAACGCCTTGCTCGGTCGTCCTTGGTTACACGAGTACAACATCATCCCTTCTACACAGCATCAGTGTATGAAGTACTTCAAGGATGGTTTTGAGTATACCGTAACAGGTGAGCTGAACCCATTTTCCGTGAACAAAGTCCGCAAGTACGAAGATGCAAAATACTTTTTTCCGGACTTCGAGGATACAGAAAAGTGTCGCAAGCCGGAGAACAAAGTCGTCGCCACCATCCCTGTTTTCGGGAGCGATACCGAAGAAGAAGAAGAGATAGTTTATGCTGGGCCGTCTCGACGCAACAACCCGGGAACGTCCGCCCCCATGTTGATCTTCGGAAGTGACTCGGAAGATGAGGTTAATGCCGTGTTCTCCAGCCGGCCGTCAATACAAGCATCCCCTAGCGATGATCAGAGTTTGCAAATCACCATGGTGCCGCGAAAACACTACAAGGATCTCGACGCACTTCAAGCTTACAATGTGCAGGACCTACAGACGTTTTACGTCCCTCCCAGACGAAAGGATGAAAAGGCGATCCTATTCTACCAATCCACGGAAGCAAGAGTGAAGAAAGAAACCTGGCATGACGCGGATTCTACGCTCGACAGGCTCCAACCCATCCGCTTGCCCAGATACTACACAAATGGACTAAAGAGTCTATTGAAGCGCCAAGGAGTACCCTTAAAACAGACTGTTCGACAAGCTCGGTTCTACAACAGGATTTGGGAGGTCCCTGGGACTCAGCACAAATTGCCCAACGGGAGAATGGAAACGCTTGGGTTTAGATATGTGAGATCCGGGAAACGGGAGCGAGTCCACGGCAGCTACGCCATATATAACTTCGATGAGGAGGAGGACACCCTATCGAGGAATGCTAACCCCTCGTCAAAACTGGATCCCGCGAGTGAAGTGCCGAGTCCTTCATTTGAAGAACAAGTGGACAAGCTTATCAGGAAAGCAGGTCAAAAGGCTCGGGAAGACCAAAACCGCGAGATGGCCATCTACTAAAAATCCAGGACGCAACGTCTATTTCAACAGGCTGCAAAAGATGAAGATGCACATCCCCGTCAACCCGTTGTACAAAAGGCCCGACGTAGAGGCAGAAGTAAGTCAAGAAGCGGAAAGAGGAGCCGACAACAACGACGCAGGATTAGAGAGTTATGTGATCGGGTATTGCGCGGCCCGGATTTGTCCCTCATGAAGAAGATGAGTCGAGCGTATTCCTTCCCTCGAGACAAGACGGAGAAGTTACTCGAGCTCGTTATAAAACATCAAATGATCGCGCTTCCGGAGTCTAAGCACCCTGAGCAAGCTAACAAAGTTTCTTATCCGGGCTATTGCTCTTATCACCGAGCCATAGGACACCCTATCGAAGACTGCTTCACCTTCAAGAACTAGGTCGAAGACCAGTACCAGCAAGGCAGATTTGCTTTATCCAGCAGCTGGAGGGTAACGCCGCCACAAAAGCACGAACTCAAAGCCGCAAGAGCAGAGCCAGATCCACATCGGTCTTGGAAGCGAGCCCGTCCTTGTCATATGATAACAATATTAAAAGAAGAGCCCAAGGACATAGATGAGCTCCCTTGGTGCTTCGAAAACAATGAAAATGAGGTAATCTCAGAATTTCCACCAGCTCCGAAAGAACTGGAAGATGGCATACATACTACTGCAGATAACCTCAAGAAGATTGAGTTGGGATCGGCAGACGATCCGCGACCGACATTCGTCAGCGAGCTGCTATCTGAAGAAAGGGTGGCTGTGTTAAAAGACGTGCTTATGCAGCACAGAGATTGCTTCGCGTGGAACTATTCCGAGATGCCAGGATTAGATCCAGAGGTTGCTGTGCATAAATTAGCAATATCGCCAAATATCAAGCCAGACAAACAGGCACCGAGAAGGATGCGGCTCGAGCTTGAAATGAGCTTTAACGCCGAAGTTAAGAAACTGATTGATTCTGGGTTTATCCAGGAGGTACAGTATCCTGACTGGGTCGCCAACATCGTTCGGTAATAAAGAAAAACGGGACAGTGCGGATATGTGTGGACTTCCGAGATCTCAATAAAGCCTGCCCGAAGGACGATTTCCCAGTACCGGTCACCGAACTGATGATAGACAATACGTCCACTCATGAAGTTTTCTCCTTTATAGACGGTTCATCAGGGTACAATCAGATAAAGATGCATCCCGACGACCAGAAGCATACCGCTTTCCGGACCCCTTTGGGTATATTCTGCTACAAGGTTATGCCCTTCGGTCTAAAGAACGCCGGTGCTACCTATCAAAGGGCCATGGACAAAGATCTTCGATGATCTCATACATGAAATCGTCGAGTGCTATATTGATGACCTCGTAGTGAAGAGCATGTCATACGAAGAGCATTTAGAGCATCTGAAGACCGTATTTCAGCGCCTTCGGCAATATAATTTGAAGATGAATCCCCTCAAATGCGCGTTCGGAGTCTCCACGGGTAAATTCTTGGGATTCATCATCCGACACCGAGGTATCGAAATAGATCCATCTAAGATCAAGACGATTATGGAGATGCCACCCCCAAGGACTCTCAAACAGTCACGGTCTCTCTAAGGAAAGCTCGCGTACATCCGGCGGTTTATCGCCAATCTTCAGGCAAGTGCCGTCCTTACAGCCACCTGACGAAGAAGGGAACTCCGTTCGTCTGGGACCGAAAATGCCAAAGCGCGCTAGATGAAATCAAGCAATACTTGCAGAACCCGCCGGTGCTGGCTGCTCCAGTCAAGGGGAAGCCTCTTATCTTATATACAACAGCCCTCGAAGGTTCCTTAGGCGCATTATGGGCGCAAGAAAACGACCAAGGGAAGGAGAGAGCGCTCTACTATTTAAGCCGAGTTCTTCTGGGGGCAGAAAGCAATTACTCCCCTATCGAAAAACATTGCCTGGCGCTAATCTTTGCGATAACAAAACTACGGCACTATGCGTTGGCACATGAAGTCCGTCTTGTATCAAAGGTGGACCCCCTAAAATTTCTAATGTCAAAGGCCATATTGACAGGGAGACTCGCTAAATGGGCCCTGCTCCTGATGGAGTTTTCAATAACCTATCAGCCTCTTAAAGCAGTGAAAGGCCAAGCCATTGCCGACTTCCTTGCTGAGCATCCAGTACCTGCCGGTTCTCCTCTAAATTGCGATTTGCCGGACGAACATGCATTTGACGCGATCGACGGTGGTGATACCCAATGGGAACTTTATTTCGATGGAGCATCTTCCATGAAAAAGCGCAAACAAAGTACCCCTATAGTCAAGTCGGGAGTAGGCCTTATCTTCGTGACCCCACAAGGAGGGATAATGCGCTTTGCTTTCTCCTTAACGGAATCGAGGACGAACAATGAAGCCGAATACGAAGCTTTGATAGCGGGCCTCGAGATCGCCATTGACATGGGAATTGAAAACCTCCTTATATACGGGGATTCTCAACTGGTCGTTAGTCAAGTAAATGGTGACTACCAAACGTGCAAACTGGAGTTGGTGAAGTACGGCGAAAAGGTGCAAGAACTGTTGACCCAAATTCCCTCCTATACTCTGGAAAGCATACCACGCGCGGAAAACAGCAAAGCAGACGCGTTGGCCAAGCTCGCTAAAGAACTGGCTGACGAGAACCTTGATGATGTCATAATCGTGATACAAAGCCGTCGAGTGCTCTCCCCAGCAGAAATATCTCCGGAATCATACGGAGAAAAGGGAGCGACTGAGCAGACGACCTTACAAATAAAAGACCGTGAGAAGGCTGAGGACTGGAGGGAAGTCTTCATAGACTACTTTAAGTCCCACCGAATGCCCGAAGAAGCGTCCTCAAGACATCAGCTCCTGAAACGAGCTCTATCTTTCGCTTTCATCAACTATACTCTATACAAGAGATCGTTTGATTCTCTGTGGCTGAGATGCTTAGGACCTGACGAAGCAGAAAGAGTCGTTCAGGAAGTTCATGACGGAACCTGTGGTTCTCATCAAGCAGGCCCGAAGATGAACTTAAAAATTAAACGGATGGGTTACTACTGGCCCACGATGATCCAAGACTGCCTCGAATATGCGAAGTGGTGCCACTCATGCCAAATTCATGGGAACTTTATCCACCAGCATCCAAATCCACTCCATCCAACGGTGGCTAGCTGGCCATTCGAAATGTGGGGAACTGACATAGTCGGCCCCATCGAACCAGCATCGTCCAAGGGATATCGTTTCATCCTGGCGACGACTGATTACTTCTCCAAATGGGCGGAAGCGGTACCGATGAGGGAAGTAAGGACGGAGAATATCCTCCACTTTTTCAAAACGCACGTCATTTATCAGTTTGGAACTCCACGGCGGATTATCTCCGATAACGGGCCAGCCTACAGAAGCCATAAGATTAGCCGTTTCGCGCAACAGCATAATATAGACTGGAGATACTCCTCAGTTTATAATCCACGAGCTAACGGTCTGGCCGAGGCCTTCAATAAGACCTTGACAAAGATCATAAAAAAGACGGTGACCCGAAATAAGAAGGACTGGCACGAGAGACTGCAAGAGGCTCTTTGGGCATATCGAACTACGTTCAAGACGGCCACGAACACGACGCCATACGCATTGGTATTCGGTATGGAAGCGGTACTCCCCCTCGAGATAGAGCTGCCTTCTCTACGAGTAGCAGTCCACCACGAATTGACAAGAAGAGAATGCTCACCTTCGGCTTGAGGAGCTTGATGCCCTCGATGAAACCCGGCTCATAGCGTAACAAAATCTGGAAGCTTATAAAGCAAAGATGACACGCTCATACGAAAGATTGACCCGACCGAGGATATTCCGCCAAGGCGAACTCGTGCTAGTGGTCAAAAGGCCTATGATCCCCAATCGCGCCAAGCGGGGAAAATTCGAGCCGAACTATGAAGGCCCGTACATCATAGACAAGGTCTATCAGGGTGGAGCCTATTTACTCATAGATATGCACGGTGAAAGGCCTTTCAGGCCAATAAACGGCCGCTTCCTAAAGAAATACTACGCTTAATGAGCCACAACCTAGGTCAATGATAGATGACGACGACTATGTCCGCTCGCTATCTTCCTAAGCTCAAGCTCTACAAGTAGTAGCCGGCCCTCTCAACGATGGACCGAAACGTCCTTAAACAAACGACGGACCGAAACGTCCTTAAACTAACGACGGACCGAAACGTCCTTAAACTACTACCGCAGTATCCTTAGGCTGACGAGATGAATAAAAAAAAGAGAGAAAAAGAAAAAATATATAAATAAAAAAAATAAAAAATAAAAACTGTATGTCCATAAGCAAAATGGGCGCGGATGAAAACTCGAAAGGGCTCCGTGAGTAAAAACAGCAGGGCTACCGGCGAGTGTTCGTGAAAACCCGAAAGGGCGCGACCTTGTAAAAAAAGAGAGAGAGAAAAAGAATAAAAAAACGGTATGTCCATAAGCAAAATGGGCACGGATGAAAACCCGAAAGGGTTCCGTGAGTAAAAACAGCAGGACTACCGGTGAGTGTTTGTGAAAACCCGAAAGGGCGCAACCTCGTTAAAAGACACTTACAAGATCCTCTCGACCTTGTAAGGAGAAACCACCCGCATGGGATCCTTACGACTCACAAGGGAGCGACACGCTTAGGGATCCCCACGATTCCTAAGGAGAAAATACACTTACGAGATCATCACGACTCGTAAGGAGAACTCTCTTATGGGACCCTCACGGCTCATAAGACTTGAAAGTCTTAAGTTACAGAAACCTAAACCTGTTCTTAAGCAAATCCCCCACAACCTTCGATATTGCCCTACAAGCGGCTCATACTGACCCTTGTATACAATCCACGGGCGCGAATAAGCATTTCCCCAGCAAAGTCCCACCCGTGACTAGGGGTATGTCCCTATGGTAAACAACCCTTATGAGTCCTCTCGACTTATAAGGAGAAAGCCCTATTGTAGGATCCTTACGACTTACAGAGGAACATGCACTTAGGAATCCTCACGATTCCTAGGGAGAAAATACACCTACGAGATCCTCACGACTTGTAGGGAGAAATACCTTCGTGAGACCCTTACGGCTCATGAAGTCAAAAGCCTTAGTCGACGGGACCCTAACCCTGTTTGCTAAGCCACCTTTGTTCAACATCGATAGAGGCAGATGATGATTCGCTCCTGGCCATATCCCAGTTGTAGCGGTGCTGATGCCGAAATCGGTGTCTAATTTCAGGTTTATGGCGAAAAGCCAGTAGGCCGCACGTGCATACGAGATAGCCGAAATGATGGGGCAACTTGCAATAAAAAACAGCAAGTAAAAATGTATGCATGACAGACAGCCGAAATGATTGGGCAAATAGCAATAAAAAGCAGCGAGTAAAAATAAAATAAATAGCCGAAATGATTGGGCAACTCGCAATAAAAAGCAGCGAGTAAAGATAAAATAAATAGCCGAAATGATTGGGCACCGCGAAAAATGGCCGAAATGATAGGGCAATCGCGACCTCCGCGATATAAAAGCTGAAATGATAGAGCATCGCGGAAAAAGAAATAAAAAAAAAGTTTTAATTTATTCCCTACAGGTGATGTTCCATCACACCCTGTATATAATCCAAGGGCGTAAACAAAAAAGGGATCATACTTCTCCCCCAGGTTTCATCATAAGAAAGAAGCTAAATCTCGACGGGCCGCAAGCGACCTAGAGATCATCCCAACACTCGTCTCGTAACGACGGAAACAACTTCAAACAAAGCGGAGCAGCGGCAACCCCTAGTTCCATGGCTCGGCGATATACCTATCACCAACAGTCAAATCTCCATTCCGTGAAATGCGGATACAATCAGCAAAATTCCTGGTTACGTGGAACGCGGATAACGTCACTCTTTGACCCCGTAGAAAACGTCCAGAGCGGATCCTGGTCCTCGTAGAGCACGGCAGTGAACCCGTGTGAAGCATCCAGAGCGGAGCCTAGTCCTCGCCGAACACGGCAGTGAACCCGTGTGAAGCATCTAGTGCAAAATTCCTGGTTACGTGGAACACGGATAACGTCACTCTTTGACCCCGTGGAAAACGTCCAGAGCGGATCCTGGTCCTCGCAGAGCACGGCAGTGAACCCGTATGAAGCATCCAAAGCGGAGCCTAGTCCTCACCGAACACGGCAGTGAACCCGTGTGAAGCATCTAGTGCAAAATTCCTGGTTACGTGGAACGCGGATAACGTCACTCTTTAACCCCGTGGAAAACGTCCAGAGCGGATCCTGGTCCTCGCAGAGCACGACAGTGAACCCGTGTGAAGCATCCAGAGTGGAGCCTAGTCCTCCCCGAGCACGGCAGTGAACCCGTGTGAAGCATCTAGTGCAAAATTCCTGGTTACGCGGAACGCGGATAACGTCACTCTTTGACCCCGTGGAAAACGTCCAGAGCGGATCCTGGTCCTCGCAGAGCACGGCAGTGAACCCGTGTGAAGTATCCAGAGCGGAGCCTAGTCCTCGCCGAGCACGGCAGTGAACCCGTGTGAAGCATCTAGAGAAAAATTCCTGGTTACGTGGAACGCGGATAACGTCACTCTTTGACCCCGTGGAAAACGTCCAGAGCGGATCCTGGTCCTCGCAGAGCACGGCAGTGAACCCATGTGAAGCATCCAGAGCGGAGCCTAGTCCTCGCCGAGCACGGCAGTGAACCCGTGTGAAGCATCTAGTGCAAAATTCCTGGTTACGTGGAACGCGGATAACGTCACTCTTTGACCCCGCGGAAAACGCCCAGAGCGGAGCCTGGTCCTCGCCAAGCACGGCAGTGAACCCGTGTGAAGCATCCAGAGCAAACACCGGACTGTGGAGTCCTTAAAATCCACGGACTATGATGTCCTTAACCTCGACCGTAATGTCTTAAAACTAACAATCAACCACCCTGATTCAGTACTGATTCTACCTTGGTTTAAGGGTACATCTCTTCACTCCTTTGATGCCTGACGTTGTAATTCCTCAACGTCTTCAAAGAGGTGACGGGTCCCTGCAACCAAACATCGGACTGTGGAGTCCCTAAATCCACGGACTATGAGGTCCTTAACCTTGACCGTGATGTCTTAAAACTAACATCGGACTGTGGAGTCCATAAATCCACGGACTATAAGGTCCTTAACCTTGACTGTGATGTCTTAAAACTAACATCGGACTGTGGAGTCCCTAAATCCACGGACTATGAGGTCCTTAACCTTGACCGTGATGTCTTAAAACTAACATCGGACTGTGGAGTCCCTAAATCCACGGACTTTGAGGTCCTTAACCTTGACCGTGATGTCTTAAAACTAACATCAGACTGTGGAGCCCTTAAATCCATGGACTATGAGGTCCTTAACCTTGACCGTGATGTCTTAAAGCTAACATCGGACTGTGGAGTCCTTAAATCCACGGACCATGATGTCCTTAACCTTGACCGCGATGTCTTTAAACTACGACGCCTTGAGCAACCCCTGACCCCGTGAAACACGAATAAGGGTGACCACATCCAGCACTTGCAAGTCCTCACGACCTGTAAGGAAGAAAAACTCTCTTCTGAGATCCTTACGACTCTAAAGGGTAAATCCGCTCAAGAATCCTCACGATTCTTAAGAAGAACTTACACCAATGGGATCCTCTCGACCTGTAGGGAGAAAAACTCTTTATGAGACCCTCACGGCTCACAAAGATTAAAAGTCTTAGGAGCCAGATCTTAACCCTGAATCCTAAGCCATCGCTGCCCTGCAAAGAGATCAAGATAAATTGTCCGCCGAACACATTCAATAGAAAGGGGACACACCATTGAAGAGAAAAATATGTCTTCATTTATAAACCTCCCTTCGACAACAATACTCGATCTAAAGCCAGCACAAACCACCCGATACGGGAGATAACGAGGCAAGTTTCTGATCTGTATCCTATCAGGCGCGCATTTGCAACTGTACGAATGTTTAAAAGGAAATTTTACCCGAGGCACTGACGCGCATGCAACGTAACGATGGTGCTCGCAATTAAAGAAAATTCCCATGAGAAAAACGTGCAGCTCGCAAGACACACGTACGACTATCTGACAAACATGAAAATTCAACAGAAAGCATGCAAACCGCCAATGATAAAAGGAGTACATTGATTCAAACATACTACACTACCGGGAAAAGATCACCAAACAAGGGATCAGAAATGCAAGGGTTAAAAAAGCAAAACACAAAATTCTCCAGCTCCCTCTCCGCCCTCTCCAGCACGTCAAAACGACGGTTTTCGCGAGGAGTCGCTCCCTATCGGTTGGAGCCGTGCTCATTAGCGAAAGCAGACATGACGGCCCGACGGGCTCTTATCCGACTCAGTATATGAACTGAGTGATCCTTCAGAGCCTGAGTGATTAGACAAGCCTCGTGAAAGCACTCAAGCTTGTCCTCCGCCGCGTCAAGGATCGCCGAAGTCATCTCCGCCGGATGAAGGGGTATATCGGCAAGCACAGACAGGAGGATCATCCGGAGCCAAATGGAGCCCATGGGAAGAGGAGAGCCCTGACGAGTCAGTAGCTCGTACATCACCGTGTCACATTGAGCGTCGGTGAGAAGGGGATCCGCCAGCCGCGCAGCGAAGCGAGGGATTATCTCCTCAAGGGGCACCTCCCATGGTTGCCGACGAGCATGGGGACGATTGCAAGCCATGGCGATTGATCGGGTTCTTAAAGATGACCACCTTAAGGTATGAATGGGTTTCTCTGTGAAGAAAAGAAGTAAGGCATGGTTTCAGGTTATAAAGGGGAGCATTTAATACTATGCACAAAAAATGTTGTGCATGGTGGGACTATTCTCAAAGCCCGGAAAGAAGGGAAGAGCGTTGGAAATGAAATCCAACGACGCATTGGAATCAGGTTAGGGAAATGAAACGTCCCCATCAAGCAGATCCCTGCATGCGCAACACGTGAGCACTAGCCTTTGATTGGAAAATAAGGCGGCACTGCACAGACACAACAGAGAACTAAGCTCTGAGAACGAGAATCAAATTCTTAAAAGAAAGGTTTGAAAGGAAGGACATGAAAAAGTGAAGGCGCTTCTAAAAGGACGTTTCGTCTACCCTACTCCCCAAAGCAGATCCAGCGGTCACAAAAGTGACAGCGTTGCACTCATGTGCAGACACGTGAGAACAACGCTGTGGGGGCATTTGTTTCCTGATTTAAAATCAGGAAAGCTTACGGAAGAAGCATCACGTGCTAGCACGTGACCAGCAGCACGTGACATTTAAAAGCGGCGGCAAAGGCACACCAGTTCCCCGATCAAATCAAAGAAAATGCTTCAGAAAAGGTCACGTTCCCACACGTGACCAGGGGTCACGTGTTGGCACGTGATGGTTGAACAGCGGCTAGAAGACAGAGCGCAAAAAGGAGAAAAAAACTTGTCCCAGGGGGTCACGTGCCTACACGTGACCAAGGGTCACGTGGCCACACGTGACCGGCTTTCAAAGCCCATCTATTTAACAGAATTAAATTCTGAACAGCATTCTAATCTTTCCAACGGGGAATGATTATTTGAAACCGATTGGATTAAAGATTTAAAGGTGATTAAATATCACCTATCTATGGGAAAATCTCGAACTTGGAAAGATTTCTCCTTAAAATCTAACCGAAACAACAGAAGAATATCTTTGGATTTAAAATCCAATGGTGGATAAAATCCACCTAATAATCCAAAGGTCCAAATGAATGATGAATGTAAATCAGATCTCTAATGAATACAAATCAAATCCCTCAATGAATGATTCACTAAAACTAATTGATTCTGCTCCTTCTCCTATAAATAGGAGCCAAGAGACACACAGGGGGGAGAGATATACAGAGATCGAGAGATAGAGAAGAGAGAGAAAAATAGAGCCCCGAGACTTTGGAGGAATTTGGATCTTCTGCAAAAGAAAACCTTAGGTAAGAAGAGGGAGGCTTTCAAGAAAAAAGAGAATTTAATTCTCGAAAGAGTTTAACTCTGATACTAAAAAGAAGAACTTAGTTCTCTCTTTAGCAGAGGATCTGCAAAGTGCACATCTCCCCATGAATTGAGAATTTAATTCTCATCGGGTTGAGATCCTGCCATGCAGATCCAAAGCATAGAGAGGGAATGGATGTTTGAGAATTTAATTCTCATAGAATTATAGGAATTTAATTCCTTCAATTTAAAATTAGGGTTTAACCCTATGTCATAGGAATTTAATTCCTTCAATTTAAAATTAGGGTTTAACCCTATGTCATAGGAATTTAATTCCTTCAAAATGAATAGAACCAGGGTTAACCCTAGTTAAGAACTCAAATCTGTCAAAATAACACGAATTTAATTCCTCTAAAGTTTATTGCTAGGGTTTAACCCTGTGAAGAATTTGATTCTTAAAAAGATAAACATATCTTCAAACAGGCAGGGTCACGTGCTACCACATGACCCCTGTAAAGAGCCACCGCTAAAACTTTGAGGCAACGCCTCACGTGCTTCACATGACCTCCAAAGCGCGCAAAGAAAAAGCAAAGGAAAAGAAGCTCTGGGGCGCCCTCGCGTGTCACCACGTGACCCCTAATGAATATTCTAACAGATCAAAGCGCAAGCCCCCATCACGTGCCCACACGTGATGGCTTTTAGAATTAAAAATGTTAAACACTTATCTGTAGAACAAAATAAAGGGAAACATGGTGCTATCACATGCTACCACGTGACCCCTTAGTTGAAGCTTTAACGGACAAGCACCAAAATGCCCATCACGTGACAGCACGTGATGCTCCAAAGTATTCAATACTTTTGACAGAATAGAATGAATTGAGGGCGCCCTCACGGGCTACCACGTGACCCCTCTTACCTTAGTGTTTAACACTAAATTGAAACTCTGTATCCAGTGTTTAACACTGATTCTCCTTGGTGTTTAACACTAATTTGGAAAACTCTATTTGCAGTGTTTAACACTGATTCGCTTAGTGTTTAACACTAATCTGAAAACTCCTTTCTCAGTGTTCAACACTGATTATCTTTTAGTGTTTAACACTAACTTGTCAATCTTATTCTCGGTGTTCAACACTGTTGATCTCTAGTGTTTAACACTAACTTTAGCCCAATTGGTTAAAGTTTCCAGAGGCAAGGCCTCTCCTCTAATGGACCAACAGAGGGCCAATATCCTAAACATGATTGGACTTAGCCCAAGCTGGCCATAAGTCCTCAATTCAAATTCAACTGAGCCAATGGGCTCATAATATAATTACTTGGTTTTGGTTCCAAATTTGGCCAAAGATTATTTAATCTACCTCGGTTTAAGGGTACATCTCTTCACTCCTTTGATACTCGGCGTTGTAATTCCTCAACGTCTTCAAAGAGGTGACGGGTCCCGATGACCACATATTGATACGGACTGTGGAGTCCTTAAACCCATGGACTATGAGGTCCTTAACCTTGACCGAGATGTCTTAAAACTAACTTCGGACTGTGGGGTCCTTAAACCCATGGACTATGAGGTCCTTAACCTTGACCGAGATGTCTTAAAACTAACTTCGGACTGTGGGGTCCTTAAACCCACGGACTATGAGGTCCTTAACCTTGACCGTGATGTCTTAAAACTAACATCGGACTGTGGAGTCCTTAAATCCACGGACTATGAGATCCTTAACCTTGACCGAGATGTCTTAAAACTAACTTTGGACTGTGGAGTCCTTAAATCCACGGACTATGAGGTCCTTAACCTTGACCGCAACGTCTTAAAACTAACAATGGACCGCAATGTCCTTAAACTACCTATGGACCGCAACGTCCTTAAACTACCTACTGACCGCGATGTCGTTAAACTAAACAACAGGGCCCCCTTAATTGCTCAATTGTTGGATCTAAACAATCCCGTTAAGTTGATCTTAGTACGAAAATTAGACTAACGTATCCTTAACAAATGTTTAAGTCGATCTTAGTCTCGAATGAGGCTAATGTATCCTTAAACCCAAACCCCCAAACCCAAATCTAAGATAATACGGATTTGGACTAGTCCACGCCCTATGGGCGACGACATAACTCAGTCTCCGTATACAATCCACGGGCAACAAACATAAAATAAACACACACGACACGAAGTGACCATTTGGAGAAGGAGAAAGTGGTTACCGCGATGCGGTAGCGTAATTAATTGCAGGGGCTTGCGCCTGCAGGGAAGAGCGTCCCCACAATCAAAAAAACCCTCAAGCGAGGGGGAATCTGACGAAGTCTGCTACATCGGACGCATCCGTTTAAACCTTTGATATACGGTGCCATAAATCAACTTGGCATCTTCGGAGAGGTAGAAGGATAGCACCAATTAGCATCTGCCCCGAACCTCAGGCGAGACGACCACGCGCCGCGCCGTCGTTCGGAGGGGAACATGTGGTTGTCGGGACCCGTCAGCTCTTTGAAGACGTTGAGGAATTACAGCAACAAATATCAAAGAAGTGAAGAGATGTACCCTTGAACCAAGGTGAGGAGGTTGAAAGAGCAGATGTGCTTAATTCAAGATAAGTTGAGGACTTATGGCCAGAATTGGGCTAAGTCCATATAAAATGTTTTAACATTTTATTTTTGTTCTGGCTATTAATCCTTTATTTGGGCTCAGCCCTTTTAATAATGCTAGGCATCGGGCTCTGACATTTTTGTCTTGTATCAGAAACAAAGTTTGTTCTGACAGTGTGTAGCATTCTGAAAATTTAGAAATAACTAAAATTAATTAATTTAATAATAATATGGTATATCGCAAAGTCGTTAAAAACAAATAAGTCAAGTTTCATAAGTTCTATGTAAAACAATTTAAATAAAGATTTTAGTATGCAACATAAATAAGTTATAAGGGTTTTAGTGACTATTTTAGCTTCATTTTAATAAAATGGGTGTTTTATAATAAACTAAGTTATGAAGGATTTTTAGATAAAATTTAGAATTTTTGTGCAAATGGAAAATTGTTAAGGGTGTAAATGAAAATGGGATGGAAAATCATTTAGTTCAGAATTTAAATTCAAATTAAAAAAAATTAAAGGATAAGGCTAGCACACATCATACTTGCATGCACAAAACTCACCTCACACCTCTTACTTGCATAAAACCCTTACCTCTAGCTTGATCCCACCTCCTCCTTCACCTTATCCATTTCTTTTGCCATATATAAACCTTGTTCAGATCATAGTTAATTAAGAATCCTGAAATTTTCTGAAAACAAAAATGAAATAAAGAGAAAAAGAAAGAACAAGAGGAAGAAGAAGAAAAAAGAAGCTAAGTTCTAGTTTTCATCACTCCCAAGCTAGGATAAGAGGCTTAGCATCTTGGAGGGGTTATTCCAACAACTTTTTGGAGGGTAAAATTCTTAAACACAGTAGGAGATTTAAGTTCTATAGCTTAGTTAATTTGAAATGAACAATGTCCTATAAATTCGTATTTTTGTCCAAACTAGGCTCGGTGTAAATCTGCTCTTGTTGGTAAGATAATAAACTCAACTAAACAGTGCTAAAATGATGTATGTAACACCTAGAGAAGACCATAGGATCACGAACCAGAGGGCTCGGAATTATGCCGGCGACCAAAAGGGGAATTCCGGCATCGCCGGTTTTGTAGGTAGCTAGGGTGTTTTGGCTTGTTGGGTAGGCTTTAGTGTATAATTTTGGCCATTTTGGTGTTTTTTAATTAGATTAGTTTCACTGCAGATAGAATCTGGAAGCGTATATCGGAAAGGATATCTTAAAACACCAAATACGACACAATTAAAATGCATCGCGATTTAAATCCTGTAGCGGTGCAGGTTAGGGTTAAAATCCAGTGAGGTTAAGTGTTTAATAGCTCGATATAGTCGTATAAAATATAACTAGTATGTGGGAACGGGTGTTTTTCATTTCCGTCATGTCGGAGTAGCCGTTTACTTATATAAATTAAATTGTGATGTTAGATTTGAATACGGGATTTACGGAGGCAGCGAGGAAAGGGAAAGGATTGGCAATTCCTGAATAGTTTCGACGTTTCCGGTGAGTAGACTAAACATCTACCGGGGAATTTTGTAAAGATGGCGTGTTACGCCCGTAGTTTTATTTAACTTCATGCTTTATTTGTTATGCTAAATTGAAAATATGCATTCACAATTCATATATATTTTGCTTAGTTGCTAGTACACCGCACAAGTATCGACGAGCCCTGCCACGTGCACAGCTTACATGTTACACACAGCTCGTCGATATTGCCATGTCACTTTTACACTTAGTAAATTCCTTGTTAAAAATGATTCATATCATATCTTAAATACCAATAACAGTAGTAAATTGCATCATTAAAATCACGTTTTAGTATTTGAGTATTTTATGTTGATATAAGAGGTGGATGTATTATTGAGGATTTATGGTTTTGAGTTTTGGATACTATTACATAAATCCAGTGATTTCATGAATGATGTGTCATGTCCACCATGACATGTTTTATGATTTGGTTTTATTCCGGGCCGAGTGGGGGAGATATACGGTCGCGGATTTTACGTTATCCATACTGAGTGGGGGAGATATACAGATACATGGTGGACCCGGTCGAGACCGAGGGGCAGGATAGCAGCATTGAGGCGGGGGAGCCTAGCGAGGTTACTCGATACCGGAGATAGTGGTAAAAATACGGCGTATATCTAGGTGATAACGACCGGTATTGTTGATTTCAGGATCATTCGAGAAATGATGCCTGTGAAAAATGGAAGTTTGGTGTCGATGATAGACATGGGGAAATGAAAATTTTGTTGGGAATAAATGATGAGATTTCAGTTTTGATTTTGAGATTCGTATATTATAGATTCATGATTTTCAAAGACAATCATACATTATACTTGTTCATATTTCAGTTCGTATGATCGTCATTTTTACATAATTAACCGTTATATGTTAGTTATATTCACTGAGTTGGCAACTCGCCCCCGTTGTGCCACTGTTCCTTGCATGGGTAGAGTGGACGGTTAGCTGAGGTGCAGATCTAATTTTGTAGCCTTATCACATCTTTTGATAGGTGGGTTACATATGTAGTAAACTTCTCTTTTGGTATTGTATTTTGTATCTAGAAAATCTCCATCAGACCTGTATATGACTTAGAGTGAGAGATGATATGTATCTTATTGACAGTTGAGATCGTTTAGTTTTATAAATTGTGGTTTCATTTCCTTATGTCTGAGATTCGTATTGATGCCTATATACTGAGGTTTTATTTTCCGCTATTGATATTGTTGATCCCAACTAGGGATGCAACCAAACTTAACACCTTATACTTGTTTAATACTTAACTTCATAAACTGTGATTTTTACTAAAACTAAATTTTCTATATAAAGAATTCCGCAAAAAGGATTTTGATCTTGGTTTTCGGCTTACTTGGACTGTGTGCATATCTTTAGATATGATACAATCTAACTGCCGGTCACATCCAAACTTGGGTCGTGACAAAGTTGGTATCTGAGCCTAGGAGTAACCTTACGGAATCGAGTAGGGAAATTTAAAATAGGTTGACGTGAGTCCATGATTTAGGATGACCTTTGGTTTGATGGAGTAGGTGAATTAGGATGAGTGCAGTACCGTACGTATGTTCCACGGCATATTTACGTTATCGTATTCAGCCTAACTAACCTTAGGATGTATATCTTGATCTATTCTTCCATTGATTCTCCGTTATTGATTGTTCCTATTCATAAGCCTTATCAACTCTCATTTCTTATTCCAGTTGCTATGGCTACGCGTGCTAGACGAGTCGCAGTCAGAGATGCAGCTAGGGTGAGTCTGCCTGTGACGGCGACTGGTACACCGGACGTTCCGGCAGTGCATGAGCATGTTGATCCTCCTCCAGATCGCATGACCAGGATGGAGGAGGGCATGTTGGGATTATAGCGAGTGGTAGGACAGTTAGCTGAGGCCACTCGAGTACTGAGACAGGATCCGGCACCGACCGTAGCAGAGTCCGAGGTACAGCCTACGCAGACGGCGGCACTGGTAGATACGAGGGTGATAGAGGTATCACTTGCGGAGTTTATAAGATTGAGACCTCCGGTATTTACGGGGACCGATGTAGCGAAAGATCCTCAGTCGTTTCTTGATAGGATGGTGAGGATTGGCAGATCATTGCGATGTTCTGATACGAGGTCAGTTAAGCTGAATAGCTTCCGTTTGGAGGGACTTGCACAGGAGTGGTGTGAGTCGATGGAGAGAGGACGAGCTACGGGACTTCCTCCGATGTCGTGAACTGAGTTTTCCGAGGTCTTTCTTGCCAGATTTCTTCCACAGAGTGTGAGGGACGCTAGAGCTAGCAGTTTTGAAGCGTTGCGGAAATCGGCAAGTATGTCGGTGGCAGATTATGATTTATGATTCACCCAGCTGTCGCGCTATGCCCCATACTTAGTACCTACGGAGGAGCTTCGGGTGAAGAGGTTCCTAAGGAGTTTGGACACACAGTTGTATCTGGCTATAGGCTCCCAGCATTTTGATACGTATGCGCAGGCCATGGATGCAGCGATACGAGTGGAGGAGCGTTTGAGCGAGGCAGTGGTTGTTCCAGAGCCAAAGAGGAGTAGATAGATCGGGCTAATGACTAGACAGTTTGGCAGAGGTAGAGGCATATATACTCCAGGCCGCAGTGTCGGACGAGGTTGGACCCAGGGCCAGATGTTCAGTTCTTATCCCGATGATCAGAGGCCTCCATCTATATGTTTTAGTTATGGACTTTCCGGACACTTTGCGCGGGTTTGTAGATCCCAGGGAGGGACCGTTGTTCCACAGGCCACTTTACCCCTTCCACCTTCTACGCCTATGGCTTTACTTCCTCCCCCAGTAGGCGCTACACGCCAGGCAGTTGTACCACGAGGTCGAGGCTTTGCGGGACGTTCTCAGAGAGGTCGAGGAGATAGAGGTAGAGGACGACAGGATGCGGGCAGGGGACAAGCACGGGTATTTGCGCTGACTCCACAGGATGCCCAGGCATCAAATGCAGTCGTGACAGGTACTCTTACAGTATGCTCGTTAGAGGCACATGTTTTATTTGATCCCGGTTCTACACATTTTTATGTATCTTCACGATTTGCACTTTCTTTGGGGAAAGAGTCGTCATTGTTAGAGTTACCATTAGTGGTGATTACCCCAGTGGGAGATTCTTTTATAGCCCGACACGTATTCAGGTCATGTTCTGTGCGTATTGGTGATAGAGATTCGCAAGTTGATCTGATTCTCCTGGATATGCTAGATTTCGATATACTTCTTGGTATGGATTGGTTAGCCGCCTGTCATGCCTATGTAGATTTTCGGGGAAAGGCGGTTAGATTTTGTTTTCCAGGTGAACCGGTGTTTGTTGTGCAGGGGGATTGTAAAATAACTCCTGCCAACATGATTTCTGCTCTTTTTGCGGGGCGACTCTTGAAGATGGGTTGTCATGGGTTCTTGGCTTTTGTTCAGGACTTAGGGGTCGCTGAGATTCCACTGGACCAGGTTCCGATCGCACGAGAATTTCCTGAGGTGTTTCCTGCTGAGTTACCAGGATTGCCACCCGATCGCGACATTTAATTTTGCATCGACTTGATTCCGGGTGCGGGGCCTATTTCTATACCACCCTATCGAATGGCACCGACGGAATTGAAGGAACTCAAAAGCCAGTTGCAAGAGCTATTAGATAGAGGGCTTGTTCGTCCCAGTGTATCACCGTGGGGAGCTCCTGTCTTATTTGTAAAGAAGAAGGATGGTAGTATGAGACTGTGCATCGACTACCGACAACTGAATCGCGTAACTGTGCGAAACAGGTATCCACTACCACGCATAGATGACTTATTCGATCAGTTGCAGGGAGCTGGTTACTTCTCGAAGATTGATTTGCGGTCGGGGTATCACCAGTTGAGGGTTCGGAAGGACGATATTCCGAAGACGGCGTTTCGTACAAGATATGGACACTATGAATTTCTGGTGATATCATTCGGACTCACCAACGCTCCAGCAGGTTTTATGGATATGATGAACCGTATCTTTAGACCCTTCATTGATCGGTTTATTATAGTGTTCATAGATGACATTCTTGTTTATTCTCGGAGTCGGACGGAGCACGAGCAGCATTTGCGTATTACGTTGCAGACCTTGAAGGAGCATCGGCTGTTTGAAAAATTCTCTAAGTGTGCTTTTTGGCTCGATAGTGTGGAGTTCTTAGGTCACATAGTTACGAGAGAGGGTATATGTGTGGACCAAAAGAAGATTGAAGCGGTACAGCACTGGCCCAGACCTGTGTCAATTACAGAGGTTTGGAGTTTCTTAGGTCTGGCAGGTTATTACCGATGCTTCGTGCAGGATTTTTCACGGATCGCCGCACCTTTGACCGGATTGACTAGGAAGGAGGTTCCGTTTCAGTGGACAGATGCATGTGAGCAGAGTTTCTAGCAATTGAAGGCGCGCTTGACGACTGCACCTGTATTATCTTTACCTTCCGGGTCAGGTGGTTATGTTGTGTATTGTGATGCTTCCAAAGTGGGTTTAGGCTGTGTGCTGATGCAGCACGGCAGGGTTGTAGCTTATGCTTCTCGACAGTTAAAGAGGCACGAACAAAACTACCCCACTCATGATCTAGAGATGGCTGCTGTGGTATTCGCATTGAAGATTTAGAGACATTACTTGTATGGTGAGTCGTGTTAAATCTTCAACGATCATAAGAGCTTAAAGTATATTTTTCAGCAGAAGGATCTGAACCTAAGGCAGCGTAGATGGATGGAACTGGTGAAAGATTACGATTGTGAGATCTTGTATCATCCAGGAAAAGCGAATGTTGTAGCAGATGCTTTAAGTCGAAGACCTGGAGGTAGATTATCTCATTTGAGTATCTTGCAGAGAAATTCTTCTACAGATTGGCAGATTTTATGTGATAGTCGTATACAGTTTGAGTTCACCCCGATAGGAGGACAGCTAGCACATGTTCGTACCCGGCTTCAGTTATTGGATCGCATTCGAGAGGCACAGCCCGCAGATACTCGTATGGTGGAGATTATGGATCAGGTTAGGCAGGGCAAGGAGACGGGGTTTGTGATTGATGAACATGGAGTATTACGTTTTAGGACTCGTCTCTGTGTACCAGATTCTGACGGATTGAGGCATGAGATTTTAGAGGAGGCCCATAGGTCAGCATACAGTATTCATCTTGGTTCCACCAAGATGTATCATGATCTGAAGGGAGTTTACTGGTGGGAAGGAATGGAGAGGGATGTTGCAGAATATGTTTCGAGATGCTTGACTTGTCAGTAAGTCAAAGCAGAACACCAGAGACCAGCCGGAGAGTTGCAGCCCTTACCCATTCCAGAGTGGAAATGGGAACAGATTTCCATGGATTTCGTGGTGGGTCTACCCAGGACTAGCAGAGGGTATGATTCCATTTGGGTGATTGTAGATAGATTGACAAAGGCAGCTCATTTTCTCCCAGTGAAGACGACGTATGGTTTTGCACAGTATGCTCAAATTTATATCGATGAGATTGTACGTCTGTATAGAGTTCCGACGTGCATAGTTTCAGATAGGGGTACCCAGTTTACTAGCAGGCTATGGCAGAAACATCAAGAAGCTTTGGATACACGGTTGAGTTTTAGTACAGCTTTCCACCCACAGACAGATGGTCTGTCGGAGCGGACCATTCAGACACTAGAGGATATGCTTCGGGCTTGTAGTCTTGGTTTCGGTGGTTGTTGGGATCGTCACCTACCTTTGATAGAATTCTCGTACAACAACAGTTTTCAGGAGACGATCCAGATGACACCCTTTGAAGTTTCGTATAGGAGGAAATGTCGATCACCCGTTTGCTGGACGGAACTGAGCTAGAGTTGCATATTGGGACCGCCGATAGTACAGGAGACTACAGAGAAGATTCAGTTGATACAGGATAGAATGAAGGCGGCCCAATACAGACAGAAATCGTATGCAGATCGACGACGTCGTAGACTCGAGTTTGGAGTGGGAGATCATGTGTTCCTTCGGGTATCTCCAATGAAAGGTGTGATGCGTTTCGGTAAGAAGGGGAAGCTCAGCCCTAGATATATCGGACCTTACGAGATTCTGGAGAGAGTGGGTGCTGTAGCTTATCTCTTAGCACTTCCACCGAGTTTTCCCGACGTGCATCTGGTGTTCTACGTTTCGATGCTTCGTAGGTATCTTCACGATCCATCTCACGCGATCCAGTATCAGACCTTACAGCTTGAGCCGGATTTATCCTACACAGTGCAGGTAGTCGCTATTCTTGATAAGCAGGCAAAGAAACTACGATCGAGGGTACTTCCGTCTGTAAAGGTTCTTTGGCAAGGAAGGAATCACGAGGAGATTACTTGGGAGATCGAGGATGCGATGCGGAAGAAATTTCCACATCCTTTTGAAGATATGTCTAGTTAATTTTTAAATTCGGGGACCGAATTTTCTTAAGGGGGGATATTGTAGCATTCTGAAAATTTAGAAATAACTAAAATTAATTAATTTAATAATAATATGGTATATCGCAAAGTTGTTAAAAACAAATAAGTCAAGTTTCATAAGTTCTATGTAAAACAATTTAAATAAAGATTTTAGTATGCAACATAAATAAGTTATAAGGGTTTTAGTGACTATTTTAGCTTCATTTTAATAAAATGGGTGTTTTATAATAAACTAAGTTATGAAGGGTTTTTAGATAAAGTTTAGAATTTTTGTGCAAATGGAAAATTGTTAAGGGTGTAAATGAAAATGGGATGGAAAATCATTTAGTTCAGAATTTAAATTCAAATTAAAACAAAATTAAAGGATAAAGTTAGCACACCTCATACTTGCATGCACAACACTCACATCACACCTCCTACTTGCATGAAACCCTTACCTCTAGCTTGATCCCACCTCCTCCTTCACCTTATCCATTTATTTTGCCATATATACACCATGTTCAGATCATAGTTAATTAAGAATCCTGAAATTTTCTGAAAATAAAACTAAAATACAGAGAAAAAGAAAGAACAAGAGGAGGAGGAAGAAGAAAGAAGCTAAGTTCTAGTTTTCATCACTCCCAAGCTAGGACAAGAGGCTTAGCATCTTGGAGGAATTATTCCAACAACTTTTTGGAGGGTAAAATTCTTAAACACGGTAGGAGATTTAAGTTCTATAGCTTAGTTAATTTGAAATGAACAATGTCCTATAAATTCGTATTTTTGTCCAAACTAGGCTCTGTGTAAATTTGCTCTTGTTGGTAAGATAATAAACTCAACTAAACAGTGCTAAAATGATATATGTAACACCTAGAGAAGACCATAGGATCACGAACCAGAGGGCTCGGAATTGGGCCGGCGACCAAAAGGGGAATTCCGGCGTCGCCGGTTTTGTAGGTAGCTAGGGTGTTTTGGCTTGTTGGGTAGGCTTTAGTGTATGATTTTGGCCGTTTTGGTGTTGTTTAATTAGATTAGTTTCACTGCCGATAGAATCTGGAAGCGTATATCGGAAAGGATATCTTAAAACACCAAATACGACACGATTAAAATGCATCGCGATTTAAATCCTGTAGCGGTGCAGGTTAGGGTTAAAATCCAGTGAGGTTAAGCGTTTAATAGCTCGATATAGTCGTATACAATATAACTAGTACGTGGGAACGGGTGTTTTTCATTTCCGTCATGTCGGAGTAGCCGTTTACTTATATAAATTAAATTGTGATGTTAGATTTGAATACGGGATTTACGGAGGCAGCGAGGAAAGGGAAAGGATTGGCAATTCCTGAATAGTTTCGACATTTCCGGTGAGTAGACTAAACATCTACCGGGGAATTTTGTAAAGATGGCGTGTTACGCCCGTAGTTTTATTTAACTTCATGCTTTATTTGTTATGCTAAATTGAAAATATGCATTCATAATTCATATATATTTTGCTTAGTTGCTAGTACACCGCACAAGTATCGACGAGCCCTGCCACGTGTACAGCTTACATGTTACACACACCTCGTTGATATTACCATGTCACTTTTACACTTAGTAAATTCCTTGTTAAAAATTATTCATATCATATCTTAAATACCAATAACAGTAGTAAATTGCATCATTAAAATCTTGTTTTAGTATTTGAGTATTTTATGTTGATATAAGAGGTAGATGTATTATTGAGGATTTATGGTTTTGAGTTTTGGATACTATTACATAAATCCAGTGATTTCATGATTGATGTGTCATGACCACCATGAGATGTTTTATGATTTGGTTTTATTCCGGGCCGAGTGGGGGAGATATACGGTTGCGGATTTTACGTTATCCATACTGAGTGGGGGAGATATACAGTTGGATACATGGTGGACCCGGTCGAGACCGAGGGGCAGGATAGCCGCATTGACCCGGGGGAGCCTAGCGAGGTTACTCGATACCGGAGATAGTGGTAAAAATACGGCGTATATCTAGGTGATAACGACCAGTATTGTTGATTTCAGGATCATTCGAGGAATGATGCCTGTGAGAAATGGAAGTTTTGTGTCGATGATAGACATGGGGAAATGAAAATTTTGTTGGGAATACATGTTGAGATTTCAGTTTTAATTTTGAGATTCGTATATTATAGATTCATGATTTTCAAAGACAACCATACATTATACTTGTTCATATTTCAGTTCGTATGATCGTCATATTTACATAATTAACCGTTATATGTTCGTTATATTCACTGAGTTGGCAGCTCAACCCCATTGTGCCACAGTTCCTTGCAAGGGTAAAGTGGATGGTTAGCTGAGGTGCAAATCTACTTTGTAGCCTTATCACATCTTTTGATAGGTGGGTTACATATGTAGTAGCCTTCTCTTTTGGTATTGTATTTTGTATCTAGAAAATCTCCATCAGACTTGTATATGACTTAGAGTGAGAGATGATATGTATCTTATTGACAGTTGAGATCGTTTAGTTTTATAAATTGTGGTTTCATTTCTTTATGTCTGAGATGTAAGTCGATATGCAACACCCCACGAGTTGCGGGGAGGCGGAAATATGAAAAACAATCTTGTTTGGTAGCATACATCGACTAACCGAAGATCTTTTCTAAACAATACTTAACGATAAGCATAGTGTTCTAAGCTACTATGTGAAGAGATTATACCAAACGATTCTAGTCCTTCGTCTTTGTGATCTCTATGTCCTCCTCGGCCTTCTATCCGTGATAGATGATCCACCCGAGTACCCTAATCCAAGCTACACCTCAAGACTTGAGGTAACTTTGTTTCTCTAGTTGCTAACCAAAGTAACTAAGATTATGTAGAGTTAGGTTATGGAGTGTTTAGTCTTTACTAATCCTTATACTCAACTCATGAGAGGTAGGATTAGGGTTTGGAGAAGGAGAGAGAGCTTGAGGAGAGAGAAGGTGGAGAGAATAATGAGAATAAAAATCCTTCTCACTTGAATATATGATACATAATGAATTATCAAATAATATCAATTAAATGATTATTCATCATGCTTGATTTATTCAAAGAGAGTGATTCATTATGTGAGTCATTAGATCATTAATGAAGCATTAATGATATGATGAATCATATAAATGAGTCACACAAAGCAATTAATGAAAATGCTACCTTAACCTCCTTAGTCACCCTCCTTCTAGAAGCTTCTCGGATAATTACGAGAACGCCCTTCGCATCCGTGAAAACACGGAAAAAACTAAAGACTGTATAAATCCAATAATCTGATACTAGAATCTGGCTTAAACCAAAGCCGTCTAGTAAAAACTTTCCGAATGTCGTACGTGCGTTTAAACACGTAATCGTCCGAACCCTTGTCGTAAAACCGTACGACCTCTATATCATTTCGCCTGGAGTTGGGAAAACTCTGTGTGGGACTCTAAAGACTCGATTACTACGCTGGCAGTGGGTTTAACCACAGACCGCAAGCGGCACTAGCTGTACGTAACGGTCCCCAGGTAGATGTCGATAAGAAGGCCGGTGAGGATACCCATCCGAACTCCTACTGAGCCTGTGCGTGACAATATCCGTGCAGTCCGGTCTGTTCGTCTAAGAGTATCGCATGTATGGTCTAGGGAGGTGGTGAACGTCAGACCCCTGATAACCGTACAAGTCGTGTCGGTATGGCTCTATCACCATCCGAGAATCTATTGATCAATCTATCAGTAATTCTCAATCAGCCCTGGCCAGGGACTTATGGTAATGACCAACCGATCACTGTGCGATATCAACTCCCTATACCGGGAGAGACGAATCCCTAACAGTCACTCACTGCCTCCACGTGGCTCGGGACTGTGCCCAACTAAAACCTGTTTGCACGACTCCTTTGAACCGTGGTAGGGTAGTAATCAAAGCACAGTGGAAACTCACACGAGACAAATGACGACTTTAAGTCAACGGACTATCTGTACACATGTCACCTGAGAACTGCTATCTGACGTTTGGTATAAATACCATCCAGTCAGTTCTCGGCGATTCCTTCCCGGTGTACTTACACCCAGTGAGCATCTGTATACAATCTTAGGTGCACTCCACCAATGGCTGCGGGACCAATCCATCGCCCCTCCTCGGGGTCTAGATATGTATACACCAGTCTACTCCGGAGTATCAATTCCCAGTCTTGATACTTCTGCGACCAGGGACATCTAAGGATGTGCCTATTGACTATCCAGCTCCCACTAGTATGACTACCATCATAACGCCGGAAGTCAGGCAAACATCCTAAGGGCTTTATCAATATGTATATATATATGAATACTAAGCAAAATATATCATACGTTAAGATAAAGACAAACCAAATAGCGTACTATCATATTAAGCAAGACTGTTATGTATATACATATCCCAGTATCATATACAATGAAGGCCTCTAGGGCATATATATCCAACAATCTCCCACTTGCACTAGGGCCTATAATTGGTGCAATGAGTACCCACTGTCTTCACTATATCCAGTTGCTGGAGTACCGCATGCCCAACATCTCAAACAGCCTCTCGAACTGAACTTGAGGAATGGCCTTTGTGAATGGATCTGCCGTGTTGTCTTTTGTATCCACTCTCCGTACCTTGATCTCCCGACGATCAACGATCTCCCTGATCAGGTGAAAACGCCTTAAGATATGCCTGGATTTCTGATGGGACCTGGGTTCCTTTGCCAGTGCTACGGCCCCATTGTTATCACAATACAAAGGTATTAGATTGGCAATGGACGGAACCACCTGAAGTTCAGAAATGAATTCCTCATCCAGACAGCCTCTTTTGCGGCTTCACTAGCAGCTATATACTCAGCCTCCATAGTTGAGTCTGCGACGGTATCCTGTTTGGAACTCTTCCATCATACCGCCCCACCATTGAGGGTAAACACAAAGCCCGAAATGGATTTAGAATCATCTTTGTCACTTTGGAAGCCGGAGTCGGTAAAAGCCTCTACCTGGAGGTCCCCATTTCCGTAAATCAAGAACATCTCTTCAGTCCTTCTCAGGTACTTGAGAATGTTCTTTACCGCTATCCAATGTTTCTCACCTGGGTCAGACTGATACCTGCTTACCACACCAAGTGCGTAAGCTACATCCGGTCTTGTACATAACATCGCATACATTATAGATCCTACCGCCGAAACGTAGGGCAAAATGCTCATGCGATCCCTCTCTTCATCAGTCTTTGGAGACATCTCTTTGGAGAGGGTGATCCCGTGACAAGCGGGCATATTACCGTGCTTGGAATCTTCCATACTAAATCTTTTTAGTATAGTGTCAATATACCTGGACTGTGAAAGTCCCAACATTCTATTAGATCTATCACGATAGATCTTAATGCCCAAAATATAGGTTGCATCACCCAAGTCTTTCATGGAGAATTTCTGTGACAAGAAGAGCTTTACTGATTGTAGCATAGGGACATCATTCCCTATCAGTAGTATATCGTCGACGTACAAAACGAGAAAGACTACTGCTCCTTCTACAATCTTCCTATAAATACATGGTTCATCTATATTTTTGATAAAGTCAAACTCTTTGACTGTCTCATCAAAACAGATGTTCCAACTTCGCGATGCTTGCTTTAATCCATAAATGGATTTAAGCAACTTGCACATCCTTCCGTTGCTCCCACTGTCTAAGAAACCTTCTGGTTGATCCATGTAAACACTCTCTTCTAAATGTCCATTTAGAAAAGCTGTTTTTACGTCCATCTGCCAGATTTCATAGTCATGGAAGGCAGCAATGGCAAGCAGGATCCGAATGGATTTAAGCATAGCTACAGGTGAAAAGGTTTCATCATAGTCCAGTCCTGGTCTTTGACGAAAACCTTTTGCAACGAGTCTAGCTTTGTAGGTTTCCACTTGTCCAAGTGCACCAATCTTCTTTTTGAAGATTCATTTGCATCCAACTGGTTTAACCCCAGGAGGAGCAACTTCTAAAGTCCATACTTTATTGGTGTATATGGATTCCATTTCGGATCTCATAGCATCCAGCCACTTCATCGAGTCAATACTCGTGATAGCCTGCTGAAAACTAGTAGGTTCATCATCGTCGATGATGCAATCCTCTCGATCCCCATCTAGAAGAAAACCATAGTATCTCTCTGGAGGATGAGAAAGCCTACTAGATCTGCGGAGTGGCGTTGGTTCGTCATGTTCTATTGAAATCTGAGGTTCTTCTAAGTCCTCGGTAGCAGTTTGAGGTTCTGGAATTTCTTCCAGCTCTACCGCGCTCCCACTAATTTCTTTTGCAAGAAATTCGCTCTCTAAGAAGACAATGTGGCGAGCGACAAACACCTTTTGTTCTTCAGTGTGGTAGACCATGTACCCCCTTGAATGTTTGAGGTATCCTACAAACTTGCACAACACCGATCGTGACTCGAGTTTGTCCGGTTTATGCTTTTTAACATATGCCGGGCATCCCCATATCTTAATATACTTGAGATATGGTCTCTTCACACTCCACATTTCATATGGAGTGGTAGGCACAGACTTAGTTGGAACTCTATTCAATAAGTATGCCGCTGATTCTAGAGCAAATCCCCAGAAGGAAAGTGGTAACTCAGCACTACTCATCATTGAACGCACCATATCTAAGAGCGTGCGATTCCTCCTTTCTGATACACCATTATGCTGAGGTGTATAAGGCGGAGTAAGCTGGGAGAGAATTCCATTCTCTTTTAAGTATTCAAGGAAACTGGTACTTAAGTATTCTCCACCTCGATCAGATCGAAGTGTCTTGATGCTTTTGCCAGTTTGTTTCTCTACTTCATTTTTATACTCTTTAAACTTCTCAAAGGTCTCTGATTTATATTTCATTAAGAACACATGTCCATACCTAGAGAAGTCATCAGTAAAAGTGATGAAGTAGGAGTGACCGCTTCGTGCATGTGTAGACATTAGACCACATACATCACTGTGTACAAGTCCCAAGAGTTCAGTAGCTCTTGCTCCATGTCCGGAGAACGGAGATTTGGTCATTTTTCCTTTGATATATGATTGACAAGTTGCATATGATGAATATTCAAACAGATCTAGATATCCATCTTTATGTAACTTAGTCAACCTTGTTTCGTTTATATGACCAAGTCTACAATGCCATAAGAAGGCTTGATTTGAATCTGGAGTCTTTCTTTTATGTGTGTTTTGAATATTAAAAATTCGAGGTTGATTAAGTATGTATATGCCGTTTTCCAGTGTGCCATACCCAATCAGTTCTTGATTTAGGAGAATGTTCATGACATTACTTTCAAGCGCAAAATTATATCCTTTATTAGACAACAAAGATACGGATATAATATTACACAGCATACTAGGAATACAAAAACAGCTGTACAACACCAAACGTGCCCACTAGTCAACCCTAGGTGATACTCCCCTATTGCAACAGCATCTACATGCATTCCATTGCCCATCCGGAAAGTCATATCACCTGCCCCCAGTACTCTACTATTTCTCAGATCCTGCAATGAATTACAGATGTGAGAACCAGAACCGGTATCAAGTACCCATGAAGTAGAGTTTACTGAAAGACAATATTCGATTACGAACACACCTGAAGCAGAAGCAACCGCTTGCTTCGTGTCCTTTGCCTTGAAGGCCATACAGTCCTTCTTCCAGTGCCCTTGCTTATGACAATAATGGCATTCGTTTATATCCGCTTTCACCCTTCCTGCCTTGTTCTTTCCCTGCACCTTCTTGACCCCACCCTTCGGTTTGGTGGCTTTCATCTTCTTCTTCCCTTTAGCTTTCGCTTTAGATTTAGAAGAGGATGATTGGCCAACATACAGAACGGGGGTCTTCTCCTTTTTCAAGGAGGTCTCTGCTACCCTCAACATGTTGAGGAGCTTTAGAAAATCAGCTTCCATTTCGTGCAAGTTGAAGCTAAGCACGAACTGAGAGAAGGTGTGGGGAAGGGACTGCAAAATCAAGTCGATATACAAATCATTCTCTAGCACGCATCCCAGGTTTGCGAGTTCCTCAATGAGACTGATCATTTTGAGGACGTGCTCTCCTACAGGCGATCCTGGAGCTAACCTCATCTAGAAAAGTTTCCTTGAGGTCTCGTACCTTGCGATACGGGAGTGTTCTCCATATAAATCCTTTACATGGAGGAAGATGGATACAACATCCATACTCTCGTGTTGTTCTGGAGTTCATTATTCATGGACGCCAGCACGATACACTTAGCTCGCTCACAATCCAGATCCCAAGTTTTGCGAACTTCCTTGTCCACAACTGAGGAATCTGGTCCAGAGATAAGGGGAGGAACAGCGGTGGTAACATATGCTACTTTGTCATAAGTCAGCGCAATGTTGACGTTCCTTAGCCAATCTTTATAGTTCTGTCCGGTCAGTATATTTTTCTCAAGTAATAGTTTTAATCCTGTCATGTTCGCTGCTAGAGAGAGAGAAAAGAAAACACTCAGCATATGCTTCTTGCAAGTTTAGATTGGTTATTAGTTTATCTAAACATGATGGCTCCCACTGTTCCCTCAAATCCTTCTTCAAAACCTAAAAGAAGAACTAGTCAGGATTTAATCACACGTTACAATACTTGCTTAACCTTTCAGCCAGGCTGGTGTTGGTACTTCGAGGGAGGTTTTCCAACGCTTTCGCGAAGTTCCTTAATTAAATAACCTCTTTTCCCTGGAGGCGTAGCCCCTCTAACACCTTTCTGGACACCTACTTGGTTTATAACATTGATTGTTAAGTAAGAATGTTTCCCGAGAGTAATCCTACTCATCAGTGGGATCGGGATCCAACTATCATTGCATGATGCACTAGATGGAAGCCACTCTAGTCATCACACTCCAGAAGGTATGCTTAATCTGCAAGTTTCCTTTATGTTTGAAACTCCCGATATGATTTTTACCCCAAGCTCTTATAGACCTTGACGTAGGCCAACAAGTCATAAGACGCAAGTCAAGTTCTACCCGTCGTTGTCCTGATCAATCTAAGTACATCGTACAAGCCCTTAACGTAGGCCAACAAGGTGTACGTCTGTCTTAAACTAATGCATCTATCTATACAACAAATAGGCACACACACTGCTACCATACACTATGCCTTGACGTAGGCCAACAAGCATAGCATGAATACGATGTGTTGTCTATTTGAAACGACGGAGGGTTACGGCTGGTTTTTGGCAAAAAACCGTTAACGTAGTGAACTTGATTTGATCGAAGGAACTAAAATAGCTTTTATTAAAAGGAGTGGTTTAAGCTCCGCATTTAAAGTTTTGCTTTTTCAAGAAAACCGAGTGGTTTTTAGAAATTGTTCCAACGATTCAGTTTAGGTTTTATTTTTCTTTGCATTAAAAAATAATGTGTCCCATCTTTAACCTATCATTACAGATAACAACGAAAATACAACGTCCTCTTATGCCATCCGCATTCGCCACGGGGTCCCGTCATCACCCGTTAGGTTACTTAACTAACGGCAGAGCGGGGGCTGGGCTAGCGCGGGTGTAAAACATAAGTGACGTTTAAATAGCTATCATATATAGATATTGTACATTCGTCAGACGCAATAATAGGAATTCCAGATCACAGATAAACAATATTGGATTTGCAAGCAATCCGCGTTTCTTTCGAGCCTGTAAGAAAAGACGGATTACACAGTTGTGCTGAATAGCCATTACCCCACCCTAGACCCCTACGGGTACGGCAAACTACCCGCCAAGTACCCGAAGTGAAGCGGTCTCCCTCAACAACGTGAGTAGGCCACTAGACACTTCGAAATACCCGGTAGTTTGTGCACCCCACCTTGGGTCTATCCTAGGAGCAAAAACAGTAAAAAGAAATAATACAACAGTGGCTACAAACGCAACCTGGATGTGCCCCGCAAAATAATATTACAACTTATTACAATTACATCGAATGAATAAATACAATAACCCATCACAAAACCCGGCTAATCATCACAACAGTCCAATACAGGTATATATACAAACAGTTATAAATAACATCACAGATATGTTCAACCCCCTGCCAACCGACATACTAGCAGTTAGGGGAGGTTTACGAACACATAATACAAAACAGATATAATCAAACAAGCAAACATCGTATAATTTCGATCGATTAAACACTTTAAATTCTACTCCAAATCTTTACTGTAAATTTGAAACCTGAGCAGAAAATAAAAATACCAGAAACTACAAAATATCACAAAAGATGCACAGAAGAAAACTGGGATGAATCGGAGCCAACTCGGCCGCGGATCCGCGGCGGATCGGTGGGTTCGGCCGCGGTTCCACGGCGCTTTGGGCGATTCAGGATTCCATTTTTCTTGTGTGTTCTTATATGTTCTCACTGGTCATTCTGAAGGTCCCTGAAAAATTTTTGGACCTCATTTTAAAATCGACAGAAACTTCATGATATCCGTGTCTTTTCCGATTTGTTTTCCGTTCGAAATTCATACAACTTTGCAAGTGAGTTAATTATTGTTTAGTGAGGCTCTGATACCACTGTAAGTCGATATGCAACACCCCACGAGTTGCGGGGAGGCGGAAATATGAAAAACAATCTTGTTTGGTAGCATACATCGACTAACCGAAGATCTTTTCTAAACAATACTTAACGATAAGCATAGAGTTCTAAGCAACTATGTGAAGAGATTATACCAAACGATTCTAGTCCTTCGTCTTTGTGATCTCTATGTCCTCCTCGGCCTTCTATCCGTGATAGATGATCCACCCGAGTACCCTAATCCAAGCTACACCTCAAGACTTGAGGTAACTTTGTTTCTCTAGTTGCTAACCAAAGTAACTAAGATGATGTAGAGTTAGGTTATGGAGTGTTTAGTCTTTAATAATCCTTGTACTCAACTCATGAGTGGTAGGATTAGGGTTTGGAGAAGGAGAGAGAGCTTGAGGAGAGAGAAGGTGGAGAGAATAATGAGAATAAAAATCCTTCTCACTTGAATATATGATACATAATGAATTATCAAATAATATCAATTAAATGATTATTCACCATGCTTCATTTATTCAAAGAGAGTGATTCATTATGTGAGTCATTAGATCATTAATGAAGCATTAATGATATGATGAATCATATAAATGAATCACACAAAGCAATTAATGAAAATGCCACTTTAACCTCCTTAGTCACCCTCCTTCTAGAAGCTTCTCGGATAATTACGAGAACGCCCTTTGCATCCATGAAAACACGGAAAAAACTAAAGACTGTATAAATCCAATAACCTGGTACTAGAATCTGGCTTAAACCAAAGCCGTCTAGTAAAAACTGTCCGAATGTCGTACGTGCGTTTAAACACGTATTCGTCCGAACCCTTGTCGTAAAACCGTACGACCTCTATATCATTTCGCCTGGAGTTGGGAAAACTCTGTGTGGGACTCTAAAGACTCGACTACTACGCTGGCAGTGGGTTTAACCACAGACCGCAAGCGGCACTAGCTGTACGTAACGGTCCCCAGGTAGATGTCGATAAGAAGGCCGGTGAGGATACCCATCCGAACTCCTACTGAGCCTGTGCGTGACAATATCCGTGCAGTCCGGTCTGTTCGTCTAAGAGTATCGCATGTATGGTCTAGGGAGGTGGTGAACGTCAGACCCGTGATAACCGTACAAGTCGTGTCGGTATGGCTCTATCACCATCCGAGAATCTACTGATCAATCTATCAGTAATTCTCAATCAGCCCTGGCCAGGGAATTATGGTAATGACCAACTGATCACTGTGCGATATCAACTCCCTATACCGGGAGTGACGAATCCCTAACAGTCACTCACTGCCTCCACGTGGCTCGGGACTGTGCCCAACTAAAACCTGTTTGCACGACTCCTTTGAACCGTGGTAGGGTAGTAATCAAAGCACAGTGGGAACTCACACGAGACAAATGACGACTTTAAGTCAACGGACTATCTGCACGCATGTCACCTGAGAACTGCTATCTGACGTTAGGTATAAATACCATCCAGTCAGTTCTCGGCGAGTCATGTCCGGTGTACTCACACCCAGTGAGCATCTGTATACAATCTTAGGTGCACTCCACCAATGGCTGCGGGACCAATCCATCGCCCCTCCTCGGGGTCTAGATATGTATACACCAGTCTACTCCGGAGTATCAATGCCCAGTCTTGATACTCCTGCGACCAGGGACATCTAAGGATGTACCTATTGACTATCCAGCTCCCACTAGTATGACTGCCATCATAACGCCGGAAGTCAGGCAAACATCCTAAGGGCTTTATCAATATGTATATATATATGAATACTAAGCAAAATATATCATACGTTAAGATAAAGACAAACCAAATAGCGTACTATCATATTAAGCAAGACTGTTATGTATATACCTATCCCAGTATCCTATACAATGAAGGCCTCTAGGGCATATATATCCAACATGAGATTCGTATTGATGCCTATATACTGAGGTTTTATTTTCCGCTGTTGATATTGTTGATCCCAACTAGGGACGCAACCAAACTTAACACCTTATACTTGTTTAATACTTAACTTCATAAACTGTGATTTTTACTAAAACTAAATTTTCTATATAAAGAATTCCGCAAAAAGGATTTTGATCTTGGTTTTCGGCTTACTTGGACTGTGTGCATATCTTTAGATATGATACAATCTAACTGCCGGTCACATCCAAACTTGGGTCGTGACAAAGTTGGTATCAGAGCCTAGGAGTAACCTTACGGAATCGAGTAGGGAAATTTAAAATAGGTTGACGTGAGTCCATGATTTAGGATGACCTTTGGTTTGATGGAGTAGGTGAATTAAGATGAGTGCAGTACCGTACGTATGTTCCACGGCATATTTACGTTATCGTATTCAGCCTAACTAACCTTAGGATGTATATCTTGATCTATTCTTCCATTGATTCTCCGTTATTGATTGTTCCTATTCATAAGCCTTATCAACTCTCGTTTCTTATTCCAGTTGCTATGGCTACGCGTGCTAGACGAGTCGCAGTCAGAGATGCAGCTAGGGTGAGTCCGCCTGTGACGGCGACTGGTACACCGGACGTTCCAGCGGTGCATGAGCATGTTGATCCTCCTCCAGATCGCATGACCAGGATGGAGGAGGGCATGTTGGGATTATAGCGAGTGGTAGGACAGTTAGCTGAGGCCACTCGAGTACTGAGACAGGATCCGGCACCGACCGTAGCAGAGTCCGAGGTACAGCCTACGCAGACGGCGGCACTGGTAGATACGAGGGTGATAGAGGTATCACTTGCGGAGTTTATGAGATTGAGACCTCCGGTATTTACGGGGACCGATGTAGCGAAAGATCCTCAGTCGTTTCTTGATAGGATGGTGAGGATTAGCAGATCATTGCGATGTTCTGATACGAGGTCAGTTAAGCTGACTAGCTTCCGTTTGGAGGGACTTGCACAGGAGTGGTGTGAGTCGATGGAGAGAGGACGAGCTACGGGACTTCCTCCGATGTCGTGAACCGAGTTTTCCGAGGTCTTTCTTGCAAGATTTCTTCCACAGAGTGTGAGGGACGTTAGAGCTAGCAGTTTTGAAGCGTTGCGGAAATCGGCAAGTATGTCGGTGGCAGATTATGATTTACGATTCACCCAGCTGTCGCGCTATGCCCCATACTTAGTACCTACGGAGGAGCTTCGGGTGAAGAGGTTCCTAAGGAGTCTGGACACACAGTTGTATCTGGCTATAGGCTCCCAACATTTTGATACGTATGCGCAGGCCATGGATGCAGCGATACGAGTGGAGGAGCGTTTGAGCGAGGCAGTGGTTGTTCCAGAGCCAAAGAGGAGAAGACCGATCGGGCCAATGACTAGACAGTTTGGCAGAGGTAGAGGCAGATATACTCCAGGCCGCAGTGTCGGACGAGGTTGGACCTAGGGCCAGATGTTCAGTTCTTATCCCAATGATCAGAGGCCTCCATCTACATGTTTTAGTTGTGGACTTTCCGGACACTTTGCGCAGGATTGTAGATCCCAGGGAGGGACCGTTGTTCCACAGGCCACTTTACCCCTTCCACCTTCTACGCCTATGGCTTTACTTCCTCCCCCAGTAGGCGCTACACGCCAGGCAGTTGCACCACGAGGTCGAGGCTTTGCGGGACGTTCTCAGAGAGGTCGAGGAGATAGAGGTAGAGGACGACAGGATGCAGACAGGGGCCAAGCACGGGTATTTGCGCTGACTCCACAGGATGCCCAGGCATCAAATGCAGTCGTGACAGGTACTCTTACAGTATGCTCGTTAGAGGCACATGTTTTATTTGATCCCGGTTCTACACATTTTTATGTATCTTCACGATTTGCACTTTCTTTGGGTAAAGAGTCGTCGTTGTTTGAGTTACCATTAGTGGTGATTACCCCAGTGGGAGATTCTTTTATTGCCCGGCACGTATTCAGGTCATGTTCTGTACATATTGGTGATAGAGATTCGCTAGTTGATCTGATTCTCCTGGATATGCTAGATTTCGATATACTTCTTGGTATGGATTGGTTAGCCGCCTGTCATGCCTATGTAGATTATCGAGGAAAGGCGGTTAGATTTTGTTTTCCAGGTGAACCGGTGTTTGTTGTTCAGGGGGATTGTAAAATAACTCCTGCCAACATGATTTCTGCTCTTTGTGCGGGGCGACTCTTGAAGAAGGGTTGTCATGGGTTCTTGGCTTTTGTTCAGGACTTAGAGGTCGCTGAGATTCCACTGGACCAGGTTCCGATCGCACGAGAATTTCCTGAGGTGTTTCCTGCTGAGTTACCAGGATTGCCACCCGATCGCGACATTTAATTTTGCATCGACTTGATTCCGGGTGCGGGGCCTATTTCTATACCACCCTATCGAATGGCACAGACGGAATTGAAGGAACTCAAAAGCCAGTTGCAAGAGTTGTTAGATAGAGGGCTTGTTCGTCCCAGTATATCACCGTGGGGAGCTCCTGTCTTATTTGTAAAGAAGAAGGATGGTAGTATGAGACTGTGCATCGACTACCGACAGCTGAATCGCGTAACTGTGTGAAACAGGTATCCACTACCACGCATAGATGACTTATTCGATCAGTTGCAGGGAGCTGTTTACTTCTCGAAGATTGATTTGCGGTCGGGGTATCACCAGTTGAGGGTTCGTAAGGACGATATTCCGAAGACGGCGTTTCGTACAAGATATGGGCACTATGAATTTCTGGTGATGTCATTCGGACTCACCAACGCTCCAGCAGTTTTTATGGATATGATGAACCGTATCTTTAGACCCTTCATTGATCGGTTTATTATAGTGTTCATAGATGACATTCTTGTTTATTCTCGGAGTCGGACGGAGCACGAGCAGCATTTGCGTATTACGTTGCAGATCTTGAAGGAGCATCGGCTGTTTGAAAAATTCTCTAAGTGTGCTTTTTGGCTCGATAGTGTGGAGCTCTTGGGTCACATAGTTACGAGAGAGGGTATATGTGTGGACCCAAAGAAGATTGAAGCGGTACAGCACTGGCCCAGACCTGTGTCAGTTACAGAGGTTCGGAGTTTCTTAGGTCTGGTAGGTTATTACCGACGCTTCGTGCAGGATTTTTCACGGATCGCCGTACCTTTGACCAGATTGACTAGGAAGGAGGTTCCATTTCAGTGGACAGATGCGTGTGAGCAGAGTTTCCAGCAATTGAAGGCGCGCTTGACGACTACACGTGTATTATCTTTACCTTCCGGGTCAGGTGGTTATGTTGTGTATTGTGATGCTTCCAGAGTGGGTTTAGGCTGTGTGCTGATGCAGCACGGCTGGGTTGTAGCTTATGCTTCTCGACGGTTAAAGAGGCACGAACAAAACTTCCCCACTCATGATCTTGAGATGGCTGCTGTGGTATTCGCATTGAAGATTTAGAGACATTACTTGTGTTGTGAGTCGTGTCAAATCTTCAACGATCATAAGAGCTTAAAGTATATTTTTCAGCAGAAGGATCTGAATCTAAGGCAGCGTAGATGGATGGAACTGGTGAAAGATTACGATTGTAAGATCTTGTATCATCCAGGAAAAGCGAATGTTGTAGCAGATGCTTTAAGTAGAAGACCTGGAAGTAGATTATCTCATTTGTGTATCTTGCAGAGACAGTCTTCTACAGACTGGCAGATTTTATGTGATAGTCGTATACAGTTTGAGTTCACCCCGACAGGAGGACAGCTAGCACATGTTCGTACCCGACCTCAGTTATTGGATCGCATTCGAGAGCACAGCCCGCAGATACTCGTATGGTGTAGATTATGGATCAGGTTAGGCAGGGCAAGGAGATGGAGTTTGTGATTGATGAACATGGAGTATTACGTTTTAGGACTCGTCTCTGTGTACCAGATTCTGACGGATTGAGGCGTGAGATTTTAGAAGAGGCCCATAGGTCAGCATACAGTATTCATCCTGGTTCAACCAAGATGTATCATGATCTGAAGGGTGTTTACTGGTGGGAAGGAATGAAGAGAGATGTTGCAGAATATGTTTCGAGATGCTTGACTTGTCAGCAAGTCAAAGCAGAACACCAGAGACCAGCCGGAGAGTTGCAGCCCTTACCCATTCCAGAGTGGAAATGGGAACAGATTTCCATGGATTTCGTGGTGGGTCTACCCAGGACTAGCAGAGGGTATGATTCCATTTGGGTGATTGTAGATAGATTGACAAAGGTAGCTCATTTTCTCCCAGTGAAGACGACGTATGGTTTTGCACAGTATGCTCAGATTTATATCGATGAGATTGTACGTCTGCATGGAGTTCCGACGTGCATAGTTTCAGATAGGGGTACCCAGTTTACTAGCAGGCTATGGCAGAAACTTCAAGAAGCTTTGGGTACACGGTTGAATTTTAGTACAGCTTTCCACCCACAGACAGATGGTCAGTCGGAGCGGACCATTCAGACACTAGAGGATATGCTTCGGGCTTGTAGTCTTGATTTCGGTGGTAGTTGGGATCGTCACCTACCTTTGATAGAATTCTCGTACAACAACAGTTTTCAGGAGACGATCCAGATGGCACCCTTTGAAGCTTTGTATGGGAGGAAATGTCGATCATCCGTTTGCTGGACGGAACTGAGCTAGAGTTGCATATTGGGACCGCCAATAGTACAGGAGACTACAGAGAAGATTCAGTTGATACGGGATAGAATGAAGGCGGCCTAATGCAGACATAAATCGTATGCAGATCGACGACGTCGTAGACTCGAGTTTGGAGTGGGAGATCATGTGTTCCTTCGGGTATCTCCAATGAAAGGTGTGATGCGTTTCGGGAAGAAGGGGAAGCTTAGCCCCAGATATGTCGGACCTTACGAGATTCTGGAGAGAGTGGGTGCTGCGGCTTATCTCTTAGCACTTCCACCGAGTTTTCCCGACGTGGATCCGGTGTTCCACATTTCGATGCTTCGCAGGTATCTTCACGATCCATCTCACGCGGTCCAGTATCAGACCTTACAGCTTGAGCCGGATTTATCCTACACAGTGCAGCCAGTCGCTATTCTTGACAAGCAGGCAAAAAACTACGATCGAGGGTACTTCCGTCTGTAAAGGTTCTTTGTCAAGAAAGGAATCACGAGGAGATTACTTGGGAGACCGAGGATGCGATGCGGAAGAAATTTCCACATCTTTTTGAAGGTATGTCTAGTTAATTTTTAAATTCGGGGACCGAATTTTCTTAAGGGGGGATATTGTAGCATTCTGAAAATTTAGAAATAACTAAAATTAATTAATTTAATAATAATATGGTATACCGCAAAGTTGTTAAAAACAAATAAGTCAAGTTTCATAAGTTCTATGTAAAACAATTTAAATAAAGATTTTAGTATGCAACATAAATAAGTTATAAGGGTTTTAGTGACTATTTTAGCTTCATTTTTATAAAATGGGTGTTTTATAATAAACTAAGTTATGAAGGGTTTTTAGATAAAGTTTAGAATTTTTGTGCAAATGGAAAATTGTTAAGTGTGTAAATGAAAATGGGATGGAAAATCATTTAGTTCAGAATTTAAATTCAAATTAAAACAAAATTAAAGGATAAGGCTAGCACACCTCATACTTGCATGCACAACACTTACCTCACACCTCCTACTTGCATGAAACCCTTACCTCTAGCTTGATCCCACCTCCTCCTTCACCTTATCCATTTCTTTTGCCATATATAAACCTTGTTCAGATCATAGTTAATTAAGAATCCTGAAATTTTCTGAAAACAAAACTAAAATACAGAGAAAAAGAAAAAACAAGAGGAAGAAGAAGAAGAAAGAAGCTAAGTTCTAGTTTTCATCACTCCCAAGCTAGGACAAGAGGCTTAGCATCTTGGAGGGGTTATTCCAACAACTTTTTGGAGGGTAAAATTCTTAAACACAGTAGGAGATTTAAGTTCTATAGCTTAGTTAATTTGAAATGAACAATGTCCTATAAATTCGTATTTTTTCCAAACTAGGCTCTGTGTAAATCTGCTCTTGTTGGTAAGATAATAAACTCAACTAAACAGTGCTAAAATGATGTATGTAACACCAAGAGAAGACCATAGGATCACGAACCAGAAGGCTCGGAATTGTGCCGGCGACCAAAAGGGGAATTCCGGCGTTGCCGATTTTGTAGGTAGCTATGGTGTTTTGGCTTGTTGGGTAGGCTTTAGTGTATAATTTTGGCCATTTTGGTGTTGTTTAATTAGATTAGTTTCACTGCAGATAGAATCTGGAAGCGTATATCGGAAAGGATATCTTAAAACACCAAATACGACACGATTAAAATGCATCGTGATTTAAATCCTGTAGCGGTGCAGGTTAGGGTTAAAATACAGTGAGGTTAAGTGTTTAATAGCTCGATATTGTCGTATACAATATAACTAGTACGTGGGAACGGGTGTTTTCATTTCCGTCATGTCGGAGTAGCCGTTTACTTATATAAATTAAATTGTGATGTTAAATTTGAGTACGGGATTTACGGAGGCAGCGAGGAAAGGGAAAGGATTGGCAATTCCTGAATAGTTTCGACGTTTCCGTTGAGTAGACTAAACATCTACCGGGGAATTTTGTAAAGATGACGTGTTACGCCCGTAGTTTTATTTAACTTCATGCTTTATTTTGTTATGCTAAATTGAAAATATGCATTCACAATTCATATATATTTTGCTTAGTTGCTAGTACACCGCACAAGTATCGACGAGCCCTGCCACGTGCATAGCTTACATATTACACACACCTCGTCGATAATGCCATGTCACTTTTACACTTAGTAAATTCCTTGTTAAAAATGATTCATATCATATCTTAAATACCAATAACATTAGTAAATTACATCATTAAAATCATGTTTTAGTATTTGAGTATTTTATGTTGATATAAGAGGTAGATGTATTATTGAGGATTTGTGGTTTTGAGATTTGGATACTATTACATAAATCCAGTGATTTCATGATTAATGTGTCATGTCCACCATGAGATGTTTCATGATTTGGTTTTATTTCGGGCCGAGTGGGGGAGATATACGGCCGTGGATTTTACGTTATCCATACTGAGTGGGAGAGATATACAGTTGGATACATGGTGGACCCGGTCGAGACCGAGGGGCAGGATAGCCGCATTGAGGCGGGGAGCCTAGCGAAGTTACTCGATACCGGAGATAGTGGTAAAAATACGGTGTATATCTAGGTGATAACGACCGGTATTGTTGATTTCAGGATCATTCGAGGAATGATGCCTGTGAGAAATGGAAGTTTTGTGTCGATGATAGACATGGGGAAATGAAAATTTTGTTGGGAATAAATGATGAGATTTCGGTTTTTATTTTGAGATTCGTATATTATAGATTCATGATTTTCACAGACAATCATACATTATACTTGTTCATATTTCAGTTCGTATGATCGTCATATTTACATAATTAACCGTTATATGTTAGTTATATTCACTGAGTTGGCAACTCACCCCCGTTGTGCCACAGTTCCTTGCAGAGGTAGAGTGGACGGTTAGCTGAGGTGCAGATCTACTTTTGCAGCCTTATCACATCTTTTGATAGGTGGGTTACATATGTAGTAAACTTCTCTTTTAGTATTGTATTTTGTATCTAGAAAATCTCCATCAGACCTGTATATGACTTAGAGTGAGAGATGATATGTATCTTATTGACAGTTGAGATCGTTTAGTTTTATAAATTGTGGTTTCATTTCTTTATGTCTGAGATTCGTATTGATGCCTATATACTGAGGTTTTATTTTCCGTTGTTGATATTGTTGATCCCAACTAGGGATGCAACCAAACTTAACACCTTATACTTGTTTAATACTTAACTTCATAAACTGTGATTTTTACTAAAACTAAATTTTCTATATAAAGAATTCCGCAAAAAGGATTTTGATCTTGGTTTTCGGCTTACTTGGACTGTGTGCATATCTTTAGATATGATACAATCTAAGTGCCGGTCACATCCAAACTTGGGTCGTGACACAGTGCGCCGCGTGACGCGCCAGGCGCGTTGCGCCAGTCAAAGAGCACATTGCGCTTCTGTCGGGTAGCGCACACGAAGAGGACACGTGTCGCGCTTAGCGCTAAGCGCTAGTTTGTTAGCGCATTGCGCTTTTAATTTATGAGCGCGCTGCGCTAGTCTGTTGGCGCGCCAGTGAGTGACACGTGGCGCGCTTGGCGCTGAGCGCCAGCCCATGAGCGCAGTGCTCTGTTTTAGGAGCGCAAAGCGCAGATTGTGTCTCTGGTTGACACGTGGCAGGTTTTGGCGATGAGCGCCGGTCCAATGAGCGCAAGGGCACAATTCTTGAGTGCAAGGCACTTTTCAATAGCGCAAGGCGCATCTAGTCAATTTTAAGATCAAAGAACAAATTTATGTTCTTCAAAGGAGGCTTTTTCCTCAAGATCCAAGAACAAAAGTTCTTGTTTTTTATAAAAGGGTCTGCCTTTATAGATCAAAAGATCTGTGAATGAAATAAAATACTTCTTTTAGTCTTTTTATGATTAGATCTTTTTGATCTTTTCTTTATTAAAGACCTTGGTCTTTTTCTTAGATCTCTGATCTTTTTAGAAGATGGTTCTTCTTTTTATGAGATGGCTTCATCTCTATTATTCAAGAACATAGTTCTTTTTACCTTGAAGATGAAGAAAAATCTTCTTTTTTCTAAGAGCTTGCTCTTTTTTGCAGAGGGTTTTTCTCTCTCTTTTCTTCTCTGTATTCTGTATCTCTTTATTCTGTGTCTCTTAGACTTGAAGTCTAGGGTCCTTTATATAGGGCCAAATGATTTGTTAAATCAATTTTAAGAGATCTTTCTCTGGTTGATTTGGGAATATTTCCCACCGTTGGATCTTTGATCCTAACGCTTCTGTTTTACAGAAGATAATCTTCTTGTTTTAATAAGATTGAAAAATCTTTCCATAACAGAACTTTAGTTCTAATTAATTAATAATTTATTATCAGTAGATTTTTTGATCTGACGGTGGGGGAATTTTTAATTCCAGCGCTGGCGCACCGTGTGGTCTACATCAAACACCAACCATAAACTCAAATACTAGTCGGTCCTTGACAAGTCTACGCGAGAACTGAAGATATGATCTCCATCAAGCATGTCTCGACTAGTACCCAAGATAAATGGACAGCGTTTGACACCTTACCTATGACACTAATATAAGTGATTCCATAATCATCCCATACCAATTATAGTCACACTTATATATGTCCCATAGACGTCGACAATGCAATAAATTAACAGGGTCCGTTGATTGTGTACAAGTACGTGTCATTTTCACTTATTCATTCACGCTTTAACACTAACGTACTTGCCACAATCAAAACATTAATATCTAATACTGGGTAATGTACACGACCACTAGGTTATCAATGTATATGAGCTCTACATGATATGATGAGAATGCAATATTTATGATATGAATAAAATATCATCAACCAGTGTCCTACCACTTGCATAATTCACTATAAATCATACATGCAGAATCGAGCGAAACAATGTAAAAGGGGTAAACAGTATATTTAATTTTCTATCCATCAAAAATTGGTTTCGTGTCAATCGGGTTTCAGGTTTACTAGTTATGGCGTTTTCAATTTAAGTGTTCACTGCTGGAAATCCGGTTTCAGAATTGGAAGTCCGTTTCGTAACACATTTTACTTCCAGTTGGGATCATAATTAGGCGACACTATAGTGAACAATATTTAGGGTTATCAGTTAGGTTTCCAACCAAATTGGCGGATCAATAATATCCTATATCAACAGGAAGTTAGGGTCAGGTTAAGGTTGAGGTGTAAAATCTGTCACTGCAGAATTCAGCTAGACACGTCGATATTATAAAATGTGTTAAAAATATCATATGGAACTGAAATCCAGTGAAACTAGTGGAGTAAGAAAGCTAACTCAATTTTCCACGTAACGATATAGGGTTCCGCACATTCTCGCAATTGAGCAAGAATATACAGTGATTTAAAAACAAGGGCTAACTGGGATTACCGCTCTGGACTGCAGTCCAAGATCGTAATTCTCCTCAGTTCTCTCTATCATAAATTGTTAAAATTTAGAGATAAACTATAGAGTACTGTAGGCTAATCTGTTAGCTTCGATACAAGCTAAGGAACACTAGTATCCGATATGTAAATGATTTATTAGGATTTTAACGGTCTAACATGTCCGGAAAAATTCAGATTCCATAAGGGTTATCAGGATGTCATTTCGTAGTGATGATCTCGATATTTTGCGTCCAAACTTCTACATGATATTCCTTAACAGTAAAGTGGTTCGTTTATCTCAAATTAAGGTGTTTTAAAATAAGTTATGGTTTAGGGTTTAATATCGAACATGTAGCACGTATATACATAGGTCCATCTTCGTCTAATATACCAACTCATAATTAACCAATCATAATAAATTTAGCATGATTATAGCAAGTGAAAAGGGGTTCACTTGCCTTCGGTCGCTTGATATGGAAGCGACGCCACTGCAGAGTTTGTCTTGACATACGAGACGGCACGATGCTGGACACGGGAGCGTGGTGCGAGCACGATGCGCGGTGATCCGGTACTGGGCGCGGTGGCGATGCGGGCGTGATACGGTAGTGGGCATGGTCCTGGCTCGGTGCGTAGCACGGCGCGACGCGGAATTGGGCACGGTGTGGCACGGGGGCTGGCACGACATAGCATGGGAACTGGGCATGGGGTTGGTGCAGTAGCGGTTACGAAGCGGCACGGTCCTGGTCCGGAGGTGGGCAAAACACGACGCAGCGACTTTGTAGGGATCGCAGCTCCGTTGATGGAGGAGGTGGTTGCGGTGTCGGCGATGGGGGTGGTCGAGGCAGTGATGGGTGCCGGGTTCTTGGTGTGTAGGGAAGAAGAGAGAGAAAAGACGAAGATGGAGGTGAGGTCGACGATGGAGGTGGCGACGAAGGTGCAGGCGAGGGTGCGTAGGCGAAGGGGTGATGGAGGCTCGGGTGGTACTTGGGGTGATGGTTAGAGGTCGCCGGCGAAGGGCGATGGGGGTAGCCGACTGTGTGAAAGGGAGTAGGTGTGCTCTTAGTGAAGGCAAGGAGTAGACGAGGACGAGGTAGGTTACGGTGCAGGAGACGGGTCGGCGATGGTAGCTCGTCGACTGCTGCTGCAGTGGGTGTTGGCCGGAGAGGTGATCGGTGCAGTGGAGGGGTGGTGGTGTAAGCGAGCAGGGAAGAAGATAGTGAGGGGGCTCTGTTTCTTCAGTGGAGGTTGCGATAGTGACCGGTTGGGAATCGGAGGAAGGGGTTGTCGGGTGGTGGCTTCATGGGTGTTCTACAGTGGTGTTCGGTGGTTGTGGTGAATTCGCCGGCGGCGGTTGAAATGGAGCTTGAGAAGAGAGAATGAGGTAGAGAGAGAGATTGTGAGTTTGAGAGAGGTAGAGAGATGAGGTCGAGGGAAGTGAGCGGGCGCACGCGTGAGGTCGTGGGCCAAGGGGTGGGGACATAGTCGTGACGAGAAGGGGGCGTGGAAACGAGCGCGACGTGGGGACGAAGAGAAAAGAAGCGGAAAGTAAAGAGGGAGTGTGGAAGAAGGAAGCGGGTCGGGTGTGGAGGGTTGGGTCGGGTCGGTGAAGGGCGTGGGCTGGGCTTGGGTTTGGGCAAGGATTGTTTAGGGAAAAATAAAAAGGGAAAATGGAAAATAAAAGGGAAATAGACACTAGGGTTAAGGTTTTAAAATAAAATAATTATAAATGTATATAAACAAATTTTGTAATCAACAATTTATAAAAATACGGATATTGGTGTACAAAAAGAACTGGGTATTACATCATACCACCCTTACAAAAATTTCGTCCTCGAAATTTGAAATAAACGATTAGCTACAAAACACTATGCGAAAAAGCCACAAAATCCAATACTACTATATAGTGATTTATGCAGAAGCAAATATATGGAAATCAAGATTTATATATATATATATATATATATATATATATATATATATATATATATATATATATATATATATATCTTGATTTCCATATATTTGCGTAGCTAAAAAGGGTAGTCATAAGTAAGCACAAGGCGTAACCATTCGTAGTAACAAACTACACACACACACACATACACACAATACATTTTTAATGAAGGAAATAATAACATTGGTAAACAATAGTGATACACACACACACACACACACACACATACACAATACATTTTTTATGAAGGATATAATAACATTGGTAAACAATAGTGAAGGATTTGCCGATAAGCCAAAAATGTTTTAGTAAAAAAAAAATACCGATCAAGCAATTTAAAATAACTTGAGAAAACTCACATGGTAAAATAAGAGAAAAACAAAATAGTATGTGCGATATACGCTTGCACTATTAAAATGCGAAGAATAGTAAATTGGTTTTTTTAGAATAAGTAAAACTGAAGTAGTCAATAACACGAATTTTTTGTAACCACAAGATAAAGGAAACTAAATTTCGAATAGCAAACGTAAATGGATGTAATTATAATAAATAGAAAATTTAGCTTGATTGGAGCAAAAAAATACGTAGATAAACGTAGATATGAAAACGGAAGATAGTTAGCATTCATATAAATAAAGAAAATGGAATACTATATAGAAAATCAATATGGAACCCATTTAGAGAAAACTCAAACTGCTAATAATATAAATTTTGAAAGTCAATTAATAACAAAATGATTATGAATGACACCAGTATGACAAACAATAAAATATTAAAATAAATATTGAATAGCAAATAGCTCAAAATGACATAATGTACTTAAAGTAGATAAAGATGAAGACAAAAAGGTACGAAAAATGAAACTTCATAATAAGAGGACGATAGTACGAAAAGCATTAGTAGGAAAACAAACTAGAAAATAAATATGCAATGTAAGGTAGAATTATGAAAGATTTAAAAATAGTGGAGTACTTAGAAAGATAAGGAAAACATACGTATTTTTTCCGCATATAAGCCAAGGAGTTCAACAGATACAAGAGTTAAACGAAAAGGAACAACTGAAAAGGGATATCTTTGTTGGAAGCAGTGAATGTGATAACTTTGCGTCGATATCTAAATCTCTGCGATCTCGTCAAGCGAGTCTGAATCTGGTGCTGGCTCCGCGCCGCCCTCGGAATCAAACCACGAAAACAACTAAGTCGCTCAAGCAGGTTTGGAGGGCGTTGACGAATCTCTACCTTGCAGCTCCTTCCTTCTAGGGCAACCATTGAAAAGATATTCGTCGGATCCACAAATCAAGCACTGCTCTTTGGCGCTGCGACAGTCTCTCTGAAGGTGTCCTGGTCTCCACAACGTTGAGTTCTCCGCTGCTTTCGTTGCTGAGGAACAAATGGGCGCTTCATTTTCACATCACTTCTTTGTGTAACAGGGATTCCCTTACAATTGGGGCTTGAGTCATTCGCCTTCTTAGTCCTTCAGCTATAAGATCATTTGTTCGCTTCTGGGCTTCCGCTAATCCTTGCAATACACCTAAAATCTCGGCGGCCTGACTCCGGAGAGTGGAGGCGGAAGAAGGGTCGTTGGAAGCCCGGTTTTAGCTTCCGCTGTGCGACGCTGATAAGAACTTAAAGGTATGCAACGCGATAGAATAACTTTGAAGAAACGAAGACATGAGAATGCAACGAGTCAAATAAGAAACGTAAGCAGGTGTAGGATCAATAGGGAAAGTACAAGGATGAAAACGTGAAATAGATTTGAAAACTCGGGGACGATATAAGATATAAACAGAGATAGAGAGTTGACGACCAAAACAAGATAGTGCGGTAAAGTAATATCCGACCGATGAACGAATCAAAGGTAGAACCCAAAGTCATTCAAATAGAGTACAGTATCGTAACTATGTTTCAGTTCATAATTACAACCACATAACTCTACCAAGTTACCTAAAAATTCTAGCGGATGGATCAAAATATATAGCAGAACACACTATATGAATCAGAGTTAAAGATAACAAGTTTACAATCTAAACCGAAAGGGTGGATTAAATTGTCAAGCTCTAGTCGTAAACTGTAATCTCAATCCAAACCTGGCTCTGATACCAACAAAACCATGTCAAGCCCCGCTTCCCAAAATACGGGGTACGAGGGGTTGACAAGGCCAGCCATGCTCCTACGGTCGAGGAAACATCCCGCCGTAGTCACACTTCGGTATCTAGCTTTACATGGTAATTAGTAATCAATACACAGGTAATGAGAAATGCAGTCACTAAATCAAAACAAATACCAAAAACTAACCAGATAGAGATCAAGGAAGTATAGCGCTGAGTCGCTGATCTAGATATCCGCAATGTCCTCGGGGTACGTCAGGTCCCGATCCGAGCTAAACCCACTTCTCACTCTGAGCATGCATACTCAGGTCGTCAGAGCGACACAACAGCAATAAATAGAAATACATATGTAACAAGTGTAATAATGATGAATATGAAACAGTAAGCATGGAGTGATGATATGAGTATGAAGGAGCCAGTACAGGTAAACAGTAAAGCGGGTAAACGGTAAGGCAGGTGTATCAGTCAGTAATCAATGCATGTCACTAAACCTATCAGTCTCTAAGTCTCACTGTCCAGGTCGCTAAAACTATCGTCAGTCCAAGTGTGAGAGTCAACCACTCGTGAGTATCCCCAACCCAAGGGTAGGGCCCCAGGGGCAAGGGAACATGGGCCCGAGTCGCTAATAATCAGTAATATCACCCATATAACTCCCAGAATCGTTGTGTATGCCGGCAATGGGAATCCCGAGATTCCGTTGAACTCATATTAAAACTACTCTACACCCCGTGGTTTACATCAAACACCAACCATAAACTCAAATACTAGTCGGTCCATGACAAGTCTACGCGAGAACTGAAAATATGATCTCCATCAAGTATGTCCCGACTGGTACCCAAGATAAATGGACAGCGTTTGACGCCTTACCTATGACACTAATATAAGTGATTCCATAATCGTCCCATACCAATTATAGTCACACTTATATATGTTCCATAGACGTCGACAATGCAATAAATTAACAGGGTCCGTTGATTGTGTACAAGTACGTGTCATTTTCACTTATTCATTCACGCTTAACACTAACGTACTTTCCACAATCAAAACACTAATATCTAACACTGGGTAATTTACATGACCACTAGATTATCAATGTATATGAGCTCTACATGATATGATGAGAATGTAATAATTATGATATGAATAAAATATCATCAACCAGTGTCCTACCACTTGCATAATTCACTATAAATCATACATGCAGAATCGAGCGAAACAATGTAAAAGGGGTAAACAGTATATTTAATTATCTATCCATAAAAAATTGGTTTATCATCAATCGGGTTTCAGGTTTACTAGTTATGGCCATTTCAATTTAAGTGTTCACTGCTGGAAATCCGGTTTCAGAATTGGAAGTCCGTTTCGTAACACATTTTACTTCCAGTTGGATTCATAATTAGACGACACTATAGTTGAACAATATTTAGTATTATAAGTTAGGTTTCCAACTCAATTGGCGGATCAGTAATATCCTATATCAACAGGAAGTTATGGTCAGGTTAAGGTTGAGGTGTAAAATCTGTCACTGCAGAATTCAGCTAGACACGTCGACATTATAAAATGTGTTAAAAATATCATACGGAACTGAAATCTAATGAAACCAGTGGAGTAAGAAATCTAACTAAATTTTCCACATAACGATATAGGGTTCCTCACATTCTCCCAATTGAGCAAGAATATACAGTGATTTAAAAACAAGGGCTAACTGGGATTACCGTTCTGGACTGCAGTCCAAGATCGTAATTCTCCTCAGTTCTCTCTATCATAAATTGTTAAAATTTAGATATCAACTATAGAGTACTATAGGTTAATCTGTTAGCTTCGATACAAGACAAGGAACACTACGATCCGATATGTAAATGATTTATTAGGATTTTAACGGTCTAACATGTCCGGAAAAATTCAGATTCTGTAAGGGTTATCAGGATGTCATTTCATAATGATGATCTCGATATTTTGCGTCCAAACTTCTACATGATATTCCTTAACAGTAAAGTGGTTTGTTTATCTCAAATTAAGGTGTTTTAAAATAAGTTATGGTTTAGGGTTTAATATCGAACATGTAGCACGTATATACATAGGTCCATCTTCGTCCAATATACTAACTCATAATTAACCAATCATAATAAATTTAGCATGATTATAGCAAGTGAAAAGGGGTTCACTTGCCTTCGGTCGCTTGATATGGAAGCGATGCCGCTGCAGGGTTTGTCTTGACACACGAGACGGCGCGATGCTAGACACGGGCGCGTGGCGCGAGCACGATGCGCGGTGATCCGGTACTGGGCGCGGTGGCGATGCGAGCGTGATACAGTAGTGGGCATGGTCCTGGCTCAGTGCGTGGCACAGCGCGACACGGCACTGGGCACGGGGGCTGGCACGACGTGGCATGGGGGCTGGGCACAGGGTTGGTGCAGTAGCAGTTACGAAGCGGTACGGTCCTGGTCCAGAGGTGGGAACGACACGGCGACTTTATGGGGATCACGGCTCTGTTGATGGAGGAGGTGGTTGCGGTGTCGGCGACGGGGGTAGTCGAGGCAGTGATGGGTTCTGGGTGCTTAATGTGTAGGGAAGAAGAGAGAGGAAAGACGGAGATGGAGGTGAGGTCGACTATGGAGGCGGCGACGAGGGTGCAGGCGAAGGTGTGCAGGCGAAGGGGTGATGGGGGCTCGGGTGGTACATGGGGCGATGGTGAGAGGTCGCCAGCGAAGGGCGATGGTGGTAGCCTACGGTGTGAAAGGAAGTGGGGGAGCTCATAGTGAAGGAAATGAGCAGACGAGGACGAGGTGGGTCGTGGTGCAGGAGACGGGTCGGTGATGGTAGCTCGTCGACTGCTGCTGCGGTGGATGTTCGCCGGAGAGGTGATCGGTGCAGTGGAGGGGTGGTGGTGTAGGCGAGGAGGGAAGAAGATAGTGAGGGAGCTCTGTTGCTTCGGTTGAGGTTGCGACGGTGACCGGTTGGGAATTGGAGGAAGGAGATTGTCGGGTGGTGGCTTCATGGGTGTTCTACAGTAGTGTTCGGTGGTTGTGGTGAATTCGCCGGCGGCGGTTGAAATGGAGCTTGAGAAGAGAGAAGGAGGTAGAGAGAGAGATTGTGAGTTTGAGAGAGGTAGAGAGATGAGGTCGAGGGAAGTGAGCGGGCGCGCGCGTGAGGTCATGGGGCGAGGGGTGGGGATGTGGTCGCGACGAGGAGCGGGCGTGGGAACGAGCGCGACGTGGGGACGAAGAGAAAAGAAGCGGAAAGTAAAGAGGGAGTGGGGAAGAAGGAAGCGGGTCAAGCGTGGAGGGTTGGGTCGGGTCGGTGAAAGGCATGGGCTGGGCTTGGGTTTGGGCCGGGATTGTTTAGGGAAAAATAAAAAGGGAAAATGGAAAATAAAAGGGAAATAGACACTAGGGTTAGGGTTTTAAAATAAAATAATTATAAATGTATATAAACAAATTTTGTAAGCAACACTTTATAAAAATACGGATATTGGTGTACAAAAAGAACTGGGTATTACAACAACTATCCTATCTCAATATAGAACTATCAATTGTGATGTTCATCTTGAAAATATAGAGACACTGCAGTATGGAGGACGTGTGAACATGGATGGTTGAAGCATATGAAGAAGATTGAGAGGGGTCAAGTTTTATATGGGAGAAGTGGCGACCTACTGGGACTGTTCCCCTCCGAACGGACACGCGGGACGTGGGGGCCGTCTCGCCTGAAATTCGGGGCAGATGCTAATTGGTGCTATCCGTCCACCTCTCCGAAGATGCCAATTCGATCCATGGCACCATATATCGGAGGTCTAGACGGATGCGTCCGATGTAGCAGACTTCGTCAGATTCCCCCTCGTTTGAGGGGTTTTTGATTGTGGGGACGCTCTTCCCTGCAGGCGCAAGCCCCTGCAGTTAATTACGCTACCGCTTTGCGGTAACAACTTTCTCCTTCTCCAGATGGTCACTTCGTGTCGTGTGTTCTTGTTTTATGTTTCATTGCCCGTGGATCGTTTACGGAGACTGAGTTATGTCGTCGCCCGTAGGGCATGGACTAGTCCAAATCCGCATTATCTTAAATTTGGGTTTGGGGGTTTGGTTTGAGGATACGTCAGCCATACTTGAGGCTAAGATCAACTCAAACGTTTGTTAAGGATACGTTAGTCTAACTTTGTGACTAAGATCAACTTAACGGGATCGTTTAGATCCGACAAAGGAGTGTTTGAACTCCATTGTTCCAGTTTAGGGACGTGGCGGTCCATCGTCTGTGTGGCCGTCGGGACCCGTCACCTCTCCGACGACGTTGAGGGATTTCAACGACGGATGTCAGAGGAGTTCAGAGATGTACCCTCGAGCCAGAGTTAATTAGGGGGATTCATAGTCCAGTCTGCTTGAAGGTTTAAGGACGCGTTAGCCATCTTTGAGGCTAAGATCAACTTAAACGGGACCGTTTAGATCCGACAAAAGAGCATATAGGGGCTCTATTGTTCTAGTTTAAGGACATCGCGGTCCATGGGTAGTTTAAAGACATCTCGGTCGATGGGTAGTTTAAAGACATCTCGGTCGATGGGTAGTTTAAAGACATCTCGGTCGAGGTTAAGGACGTCATAGTCCATGGGTTTAAGGACTCCACAGTCCGTTATGTGCTCTGGATGCTTCACACGGGTTCACTGCCGTGCTAGGCGAGGACCAGGCTCCGCTCTGGATGCTTCACACGGGTTCACTGCCGTGCTCTGCGAGGACCAGGATCCGCTCTGGACGTTTTCCACGGGGTCAAAGAGTGACGTTATCCGCGTTCCACGTAACCAGGAATTTTGCATTATGCGTGGGTTTAAGGACCCCACAGTCCATATCATGAGTGGTCTTCGGGACCCGTCACCTCTTTGAAGACATTGAGGGATTACAATGCCAAGTATCAAAGGAGTGAAGAGATGTACCCTAGAACCGCGGTGGATTAAATAGTCCCTGGCCCAATTTGGGTCAAGACTGATCAATTATGTTATGAGCCCATTGGCCCAGTTAATCACGAATTGAGGACTTATGGCCAGCTTGGGCTAAGTCCAATCAGGAGAGGCTTTGCCTCTATCCCTTTAGCCAATTGGGCCTAAGCCTGGTGTTAAACACTTCAGAGCAATCAGCGTTGAATACTGGGAATGACATCTCGGTTGACAAGTTAGTGTTCAACATTGAGAGATAATTGGTGTTAAACACCAGCAATAAGGTTTTTTCAAATTAGTGTTAAACACTAAAACAAATCAGTGTTGAACACTGCAAATAAGGCTTTTTTAATCAGCATTGAATGCTAAGGCCCGACAGTGTTTTAACACTGGGCTCGAGAGTTTTAATTTTAGTGTTAAACACTAAGGCAGGAAGGGTCACGTGGCAGCATGTGAGAGCGCCTTCCCTTCATTTGTTCTGCTGAAACTATCGCGTCTTTCAGAGCATCACGTGCCATCACGTGATGGGCATTCAAATGCCTTTGTGTTAAGGCTTCTGCTGAGGGTCACGTGGGTCACGTGGGGTGCTGCCTCAAAGGGGCTTTCTGTAGGGGTTTTGGGGGGTCACGTGGTAGCACGTGACCCTGCCTCTATGTAGTTTTTAGAGGATCTGTTACTCTTTTTTTCAGGAATTAAATTCCTCGAACTTTAAATCTTAGAGGAATTAAATTCCTATTTCCTTTTGAAGACTTGTATTCTGGAATAGAGTTTAACTCTAGATTTTCTGTGGGAATTAAATTCCTCGTTTATGCGAAGAACTGAACAAAAGCTTTTAAGGAATTAAACTCCCCTTTTCGGGAATTATGATTAAAGGAATTAAATTCCCGCTGTTTCAACAGAACTATGTTCTCAATTGGGATTCAACCCTGTTTCTTTTGTTTTGAAGGAATTAAATTCCCGTGATACAGGGTCAAGCCCTACTTTTATCTTAAAGGAATTAAATTCCTGTAATTCTGAGAATTAAATTCTCATGCTTGCATTCCCTCTCTATGTTTTGGACCTGCATGGCAGGATCTCAACCCATTGAGAATTAAATTCTCAACCTAAAGGGGAGATGTGCACTTTGCAGATCCTCTGCCAAAGAGAGAAGAAATATATTCTTCTGTTTTACATGTTGAGAATTAAATTCTCTTTGTTTTCAAAAAGCCTTCCCTTTCTTACCTAGGGTTTTTTGCAGAAGATCCGAGTCTTTTCAAAATATCAAAGCTCTCCTCCCTTTTTTCTTTCTTTTCTTCTCTGCGCATGTATATCTTTTTTGTGTCTCTTGGCTCCTATTTATAGGAGAAGCAGCTGAATCAGTTAGTTTTGTGACGAATCTTCATTGAGAGATTTGATTTGCATCCTTCATTCGTTCTGGACCTTTGGATTATTAGGTGAATTTTATTCACCGTTGGATTTCAAATCCAGAGATTCTCCCTTGTTATTTTGGTTAGATTTAAGGGGGAAATCTTTCCAAACCCGAGATTTTCCATAAATAAATGACCTCTGAATCTTTAATTTGATTGGATGCATATAGTTGCGTTCCTTTGGAAAGATTTGCATTTCTCTCAGAATTTAATTCTGTTGACAAAAAGGGCTTTGAAAGTCGGTCACGTGTGACCACGTGACCCATGGTCACGTGTGAGCACGTGACCCCCTTTAGAATGAGCCTTTTCCTTTCTTTTGCGCTGTCTTCTGATCTTTGCTTAAACGTCACGTGCTACCACGTGACTCCTGGTCACGTGTGAGCACGTGACCCCTGTCTGGCACTTCTTTCCTTGGTTCAATTGGAGAGCGAGTTTGCTACTTTGAACGTCACGTGCCGACACGTGACCCTGGTCACGTGGGAGCACGTGACCTCTTCTGAAGCTCTTTTTCTTGACTTTGTTCAGCGAATCATTGTGTCCCCTTTTCTGTACTCTATAGGTCACGTGTCAACACGTGACTGCTGGTCACGTGTAAGCACGTGGCCCCCTTTTCGAAGCTCTTCACAGAAGCTTTCCTGATTTTAAATCAGGAAACAAATGCCGCCACAGCGTTGTTCTCACGTGTCAGCACGTGAGTGCAACGCTGTCATCTCTTGCGACCGTTGGATTCATTTAGGGATTTGGGAGATGAAGCGTTTTCACTGTTTTCTATAAATACCGCTGTCTCTTCATAGGAGCCTTCACTTTGCTCATCTTCTTCCTCTGAGAATTTCCTCTTTGAGAATTTAATTCTCGTTTCCAGAGCTTAGTTCTCTGTTTTCAAAATTTTCCAGAGTTTAACTCTGTCAACGGATCCCTTTTCCTCAGGTAATAATGTTGAACGGCCAGAGCGCCTTCGTCCTTAAAAGAACTCTTTGGATTTTAAATCCGCGTTAAGGGTTTCACAAAGAACCCATTTTTCTTCAAGTTTTTTCATAAGAACAGGAAACCACCTGACTTTCGAACTGTAGATCTCTTAGGGTTTAGGTGATCTTCGGGGAGATGATGACAGCGTTTCAACTCCCTGGACTTTAATTTCATCAAAAAATATTTCTGGGAATTTAATTCCCTTTTCTTAATAAGGAATTTAATTCCTATGAAGGACTTGCTTCCTTCACACAGAGGCTTCCTAAGGTCTCTTGGCCCTAGGTTGTCCTTCCGGCAATTAATGGTTTTTGTAACGATTCTCGTGACTTTTCTTTCAGGTATCATGGACGCCCATCTGTATCGTCTCGACGAAATCATTTCGTACGGGAATATTCGTGCACTGGGCCGCAGTCAGAACCAGGAATTCACTGACGCTGAGTGTGCCGAGATCATGGGCCGCTTTGACGAGTACAATCACAAGCTACTCCCCCGTCGCTCTTCTCTTCTGAGGCTGATCGTGCTGGCGATCCGGGAGGCGCTTCCTCTCTTTTGCGCCGGCATACCGCTCGGGGACTTAGACACTGCCGAGGATAAGGTGCATTCAGTGTACCTTATGGGCTTGATCTCAAAGAGGAGGCGGGATGATCTCATTGATCTCCTTCATCAGCTTTTCCAACAATCAGCCATATTGGGCGCTTACCGGAGGGTAGAGGACATCCGCGGGGACCCCGATGCTTGTGACCGTGAGAGAAAGCATACTCGGGAGGTTCGGAATGCTTGGAAGATCTTGGATAAAGTTAATTTCAATTTTCTCAATCCATGCCCCGCGTCTGAAGCCTTACCATTGTAAAAGTTTTTTCTTTTATTTTGTATCGCCTTCTTGAAGTCTGGATGATAAGCTTTGTTATGTCTCTGTGTGTTTGCATGCTTTTTCTCTGAAATCTTATTATTCTGTTACTATTGTCGTTTGTGTTTTAATATGCAGGGTACCACTCCATTTTCTTTTTTTTTTAAATGCACATTAGGTTTGGGCCTCACGTGTTCTACACGCGAGATCATCTGATGGGACTATTCACAAAATTTTCCATGCCGCATTTTTAGCGCGCATTATCAGATGCATAAAAGGAGCCTTGGAAATAGTTATTTCTCCTTGATTTTCGATGCCTTTCCTTTTTTGGGCTTTGGAAACATCTTTCGCATGCAAGATTTTCCGCGCATAGCACTTAATGCACTTCTTTATATTCTCGAGGCCATAGCCTATTTTCTCTTCACAGAGAAATTCATTCCCATATCGACGTGATTTAATTTGAGGAGTATCGGAGCGCTATGGCCTGCAACCGCCCGCACGCTCGTCGACAGCCATGGGAAGTGCCTATCGAGGAGATGATCCCCTGCTTTGCCGCTCGGTTGGTGGATCCCCTCCTTACCGACAACGAGTGCGAGTCAGCCATGCATGAACTCTCGATCCGTAGGGGGTCCCCTCTCCCGATGGGTTCTCTCTGGCTCCGGATGATCCTCGCGGCCGTGCTTGCCGATATCCCTCCTCACCCAGCAGAGATGACCCTGGCGATGCTTGATGCGGCGGAAGAGAAGCTCGAGGGCTTTCATGAAGCGTGCCTGATCACTCAGGCTCTGAAGGATTGCTCAATTCATCTGCTGGGCCAGATCAAGGCCCGGCGAGCTATTATGTCTGCTTTCGCGGACGAACATGGCGCCAATCGATGGGGGGCGACTCTTCGTGAGAACCGTCGCTTCGACGTGCTGGAGAAAGCAGAGAGAGAGATGGAGAATTTTGTCCTTTGCTTCGTTAACCCCTGTGCCGTTGATCCCACGTTTGGTGACCTTTTTCGTTAGCGTAGAACATTTTTAAATTAGTCTCTCCTTTTTTATGCTTTATGCAGAACTTCGATGTAGGCTTGGTACTAGTATGTATGTTTCCGCTTGCATAAATAAACTTTGGATTCTTTTCATGAGAACTTTCTTTAATTGCAAATGCTATCATCACTTTCCTGCACATCAGACCTTTTTTGGGCATTATGAATGTTCATGCAATTGCAAATGCTATTACTATTTTTTCGAATACTCATATGATTGCGAACGCATGCTTGAAATATGTCGGAAATCTTTCTTGTTGCCTTTCGCGTCAGGTGATATGAGCGCGTTTTAGATCGACTATTCCCGTCGGCTGAAAACCCATTTATACGGTCTCGTAAATGTCATGTTTGCAAGGCCGTGGTCACGAAAGCGAGCTTACGTGGTCACATAGCGAACGTATCGTCATGCGAGAAAAAGGCTCGGCCGTAAATTTTCGGAGAGGGAGCTAGCCTCCAAGGCGTTGAGCGAGCTTCAGACTAGCCTTACAGCTAAAGCTAACAAAGCGTATGACCTTTGGCGAGTGCTTCAGGAGTCCATCAAAGAGGTGGTGGCTCTCGACGAAGCTGCCACGTTCACTCGTGAGAAGGTCGAGGCTCATAAAGCCACCGAGAAAGAGCTTGAAGCCCGGCTTGCTTCATATCAGGTCCAACAAGCTCAGGCGGAGGCTCGCCTTCTGGAGATCTTGCGTCATGAAGCCGTGGCTCAGCAACGGAATGATGAGCTGGTGAAATCATTGCACCGCCCGCCGGCTTAAGGACTTGTATCTTTTCTTCCCTTTTTGTACCTACTCATGGATAAGAGTATCTTCATTTTTGTTTCTTGAATTGTACCTTGTATCCTTTTTGGTTTATGAATAAGAGATACATTTTTCTTCTCAATGGTGTGTCTCCTTTTTATTGAATGCATTCTGCGGATATCCTATCTTGATTTCCTTGCAGGACAGCAATGGCTCAGGATTCAGGGTTAAGATCTGCTTCCTGAGACTTTTACATTTTATGAGCCACGAGGATCTCATAAAGAGTTTTTCTCCCAGCCGTGAGGACTTGTAAGCGCCGGATGCGGTTACCCTTGTCCGTGTTCTACGGAGTCAGGGGTTTCTCCAGATATTGTAGTTTAAAGACGTCGCGGTCAAGGTTAAGGACCTCATAGTCCGTGGATTTAAGGACTCCACAGTCCGATGTTAGTTTTAAGACATTACGGTCAAGGTTAAGGACCTCATAGTCCGTGGATTTAGGGACTCCACAGTCCGATGTTTGGTTACAGGGACCCGTCACCTCTTTGAAGACGTTGAGGAATTACAACGCCAGGCATCAAAGGAGTGAAGGGATGTACCCTTAAACCAAGGCAAAAATCTGTAAGGAACAGGGGTGGTTGATCGTTAGTTTTAAGACATCGCGGTCGAGGTTAAGGACGTCATAGTCCGCGGATTTAAAGGACTCCACAGTCCGGTGTTTGCTCTGGATGCTTCACACGGGTTCACTGCCGTGCTTGGCGAGGACCAGGCTCCGCTCTGGGCATTTTCCGTGGGGTCAAAGAGTGACGTTATCCACGTTCCACGTAACCAGGAATCTTGCACTAGATGCTTCACACGGGTTCACTACCGCGTTAGGCGAGGACTAGGCTCCGCTCTGGATGCTTCGCACGGGTTCACTGCCATGCTCTGCGAGGACCAGGATCCGCTCTGGACGTTTTCCACGGGGTCAAAGAGTGACGTTATCCGCTTTCCACGTAACCAGGAAGTTTGCACTAGATGCTTCACACGGGTTCACTGCCGCGTTAGGCGAGGACTAGGCTCCGCTCTGGATGCTTCGCATGGGTTCACTGCCATGCTCTGCGAGGACCAGGATCCGCTCTGGACGTTTTCCACGGGGTCAAAGAGTGACGTTATCCGCTTTCCACGTAACCAGGAAGTTTGCACTAGATGCTTCACACGGGTTCACTGCCGCGTTAGACGAGGACTAGGCTCCGCTCTGGATGCTTCACATGGGTTCACTGCCATGCTCTGCGAGGACCAGGATCCGCTCTGGACATTTTCCACGGGGTCAAAGAGTGACATTATCCGCTTTCCACGTAACCAGGAAGTTTGCACTAGATGCTTCACACGGGTTCATTGCCGTGTTAGGCGAGGACTAGGCTCCGCTCTGGGTGCTTCGCACGGGTTCAATGCCGTGTTATGCGAGGACCAGGATCCGCTCTGGACGTTTTCCACGGGGTCAAAGAGTGACATTATCCGCTTTCCACGTAACCAGGAAGTTTGCACTAGATGCTTCACACGGGTTCACTGCCGCGTTAGGCGAGGACTAGGCTCCGCTCTGGATGCTTCACACGGGTTTAATGCCGTGTTCTGCGAGGACCAGGATCCGCTCTGGACGTCTTCCACGGGGTCAAAGAGTGACATTGTCCGCTTTCCACGTGACCAGGAAGTTTGCTGATTGTATCCGCATTTCACGGGATGGGGGTTGACTCTTGGCGATATGTGTCGCCGAGCCATGGAACTTGGGGTTGCCGCTGTTCCGTTTCGCTTGATGTTGTGTCGTCGAGACAATGAAGCTAGGAATTTGGCCTTCGCTTCATTTGCTGGTATCGCGTCTGCTGTATTGAGACGAATGCCACGGTGGTGATCACTAAGTTATCTGTGAACCGCCGAGATTTTGCTTGCAAGTTGTCCCATCATTTCGGCTATTTTGTCATGCATGTGTGGCTTGCTAGCTTTTTCGCGGCAAGCTCGGATTTTTTGGATACGGGTTTCGGCATCAGCACCGCTACAACTGGAATGTTGCCAGGAGCGAATCATCATTTGCCTCTGTCGACGTTTGAACAAAGGTGGCTTAGCAAACAGGGTTAAGGGTCCTGTCGACCAAGGCTTTTGACTTCACGAGCCGTAAGGGTCTCACAAAGGTGTTTCTCCCTACAAGTCGTGAGGATCTTGCAGGTGTGTTTTCTCCTTAAGAATCGTGGGGATTCTTAAGTGCATGTTCTCTTGTAAGTCGTAAGGATCTTACAAAGAGGATTTTCCCCTTATAAGTCGAGAGGACTTACAAGGGTTGTTCACCATATGGATATATCCCCAGTCACGGGTGGGACTTTGTTAGGGAAATGTTTATTCGCGCCCGTGGATTGTATACAAGGGTCAGTCCGAGCCGCTTGTAGGGCAATGTCGGAGGTTGTGGAGGATTTGCTTAAGAACAGGTTTAGGTTTCTGTAACTCAAGACTTTCAAGTCTTATGAGCCGTGAGGGTCTCATAAGAAAATTCTCCTTACGAGTCGTGAGGATCTCGTAAGTGTATTTTCTCCTTAGGAATCGTGAGGATCCCTAAGTGTGTTGCTCCTTTGTGAGTCGTAAGGATCTCACGCAGGTGATTTCTCCTTACAAGGTCGAGAAGACCCTATAAGTGTCTTTAAACGAGGTTGCTCCTTTTCGGGTTTTCACAAACACTCGCCGATAGTCCTGCTGTTTTTACTCACGGAGCCCTTTCGGGTTTTCATCCGTGCCCATTTTGCTTTATGGACATACCGTTTTTTTTTTTTTTTATTATCTTGTCAGCCTAAGGATGCTGCGGCAGTAGTTTAGGGACGTTTCGGTCCGTCGTTAGTTTAAGGACGTTTCGGTCCGTCGCTAGTTTAAGGACGTTTCGGTCCGTCGTTAGTTTGAGGACATTTCGGTCCATCGTTAGTTTAAAGACGTTTCGGTCTGTTGATAGTTTAAGGACGTTTCGGTCCGTTCATAGTTTAAAGACGTTTCGGTCCCTTGTTAGTTTAAGGACGTTTCGGTCCGTCGTTATGGGAGGGCCAGCTACTGCTTGTAAAGTCTGAGCCTAGGAAGATAGCGAGCGGACATAGTCGTCGTCATCTACCGTTGACCCAGGCTGTGGCTCACTAAGCATAGTATTTCTTCAAGAAGCGGCCATTTATTGGCCTGAAAGGCCTTTCACCGTGCATGTCCACGAGTAGATAGGCTCCACCCTGGTAAACCTGGTCTATGATGTACGGGCCTTCATAGTTTGGCTCGAATTTTCCCCGCTTGGCACGATTGGGGATCATAGGTCTTTTGACTACCAGCACGAGTTCGCCTTGGCGGAATGCCCTTGGCCTGGTCAATCCTTCGTACGAGCGCGTCATCTTTGCTTTGTAGGCTTCTAGATGTTGTTGCGCTATGAGTCGGGTTTCGTCGAGGGCATCAAGCTCCTCAAGTCGAAGGTGAGCATTTTCTTCGTCGGTCAGTTCGTGGTGGATGCCACTCGTAGAGAGGGTAACTCTATCTCGAGGGGGAGTACTGCTTCCGTCCCAAATACCAACGCGTATGGCGTTGTGTTTGTGGCCGTCTTGAATGTAGTTCGATAAGCCCAAAGGGCTTCTTGCAGCCTCTCGTGCCAGTCTCTCTTATTCCGGGAAACGGTCTTTTTTATGATCTTTGTCAGGGTCTTGTTGAAGGCCTCGGCCAGACCGTTGGCTCGTGGGTTGTAAACTGAAGAATACCTCCAGTCTATATTGTGCTGCTGCGTGAAGCGGCTAATCTTATGGCTTCTGTAGGCTGGCCCGTTATCGGAGATAATCCGCCGTGGGGTTCCAAACCGATAGATGACGTGCGTTTTGAAGAAGTGGAGGATATTCTCCGTCTTTACTTCCCTCAGTGGTACTGCTTCTGCCCATTTGGAGAAGTAATCAGTTGTCGCCAGGATGAAACGATATCCCCGAGATGATGCCGGCTCGATGGGTCCAATTATGTCAGTTCCCCACATTTCGAATGGCCAGCTGGCCACCGTGGGGTGTAGTGGATTTGGGTGTTGGTGGATGAAGTCTCCATGAATCTGGCACGAGTGGCATTGCCTCGCGTATTCGAGGCAGTCCTGGATCATCGTGGGCCAGTAATAACCCATCCGTTTGATTTTTAACTTCATCTTTGGGCCTGCTTGATGAGAGCCGCAAAGCCCGTCGTGGACTTCCTGAACGACTTTTTCTGCTTCGTCAGGTCCCAAGCATCTCAGCCATAGAGAATCAAGCGATCTCTTGTATAGAGTATCGTTGACGAAAGCGAAAGATAGAGCTCGTTTCATGAGCTGATGTCTCGAGGACGCTTCTTTGGGTATGCGGCGGGACTTAAAGTAGTCTATGAAGACTTCCCTCCAGTCCTCGGCCTTCTCTTGGTCTTTTATTTGTAGGGTTGTCTGCTCAGTTGCTCCCTCTTTATATAGTTCCGGAGGTATTTCTGCGGGGGTGAGCACTCGACGGCTTTGTACCACGATTCTGACATCATCGAGGTTCTCGTCGGCCAGTTCTTTAGCAAGCTTAGCCAATGCGTCTGCTTTGCTGTTTTCTGCGCGTGGTATGTTCTCCAAAGTGTAGGAAGGAATTCGGGACAATAGTTGTTGCACCCTTTCGCCGTACTTCACCAGCTCCGGTTTGCACGTTTGGTAGTCACCATTTACTTGACTAACGACCAGCTGAGAATCCCCGTATATGAGGAGGTCTTCAATTCCCATGTCAATGGCAAGCTCGAGACCTGCTATCAGGGCTTCGTATTCAGCTTCATTGTTTGTCCTCGGCTCTGTTAAGGAGAAGGCGAAGCGCATTATCCCTCCTTGTGGAGTCGCAAAGATGAGGCCTATCCCTGACTTGATCATTGGGATACCTTGCTTTTGTTTCTTTATAGAGGACGCTCCATCGAAATAGAGTTCCCATCGGGTGCTTCCACCGCTAATCGCATCAAATGCATGCTCGTCCGGCAAGTCACAATTCAAAGGAGAATCGGCCGGTATCGGGTGCTCAGCGAGGAAATCGGCAATGGCCTGGCCTTTCACTGCCTTGAGAGGTTGATATGTTATCGAGAACTCCATCAAGAGCAGGGCCCATTTAGCGAGTCGTCCCGTCAATATGGCTTTTGACATCAAGTATTTAAGGGGGTCCACCTTTGAGATGAGGCAGACTTCGTGTGCCAACGCATAGTGCCTGAGCTTTGTTATCGCGAAGATCAATGCCAAGCAATGTTTTTCAATGGGGGAGTAATTGCTTTCTGCCCCGAGTAGGACTCGACTTAAGTAGTAAAGTGCTCTCTCTTTCCCCTGATCGTTCTCTTGCGCCCATAGTGCGCCCAAGGAACCTTCGAGGGCGGTTGTATAAAGAATGAGGGGTTTTCCCTTGACCGGCGCGGCCAATACCGGCGGGTTCTGCAGGTACTGCTTGATCTCGTCTAGTGCACCTTGGCATTTTTGATCCCAGACGAATGGGGTTCCCTTCTTCATCAGGTGACTGTAGGGGCGGCATTTGCCTGAAAGATTTGCGATAAATCGCCGGATGTATGCGAGGTAGCGCCGGCGTTCTTTAGACCGAAGGGCATAACCCTGTAGCAAAATACACCCAAAGGGGTCCGGAAAGCGGTGTGCTTCTGGTCTTCGGGATGCATTTTTATCTGATTGTATCCTGAGGAACCGTCCATAAAGGAGAAGATCTCGTGAGTGGACGTGTTATCTATCATTAGCTCGGTTACCGGCACCGGGAAATCATCCTTTGGACAGGCTTTGTTGAGATCCCTGAAATCCACGCATATACGCACCGTCCCATTCTTCTTCATCACCGGGACGATATTGGCGATCCAATCGGGATATTGGACTTCTTGGATAAATCCAGAATCGATCAGTTTCTTGACTTCGGCGTTGATGCTCATCTCAAGCTCGAGTCGCATCCTTCTTGGCGCCTGCTTGACTGGCTTGATATCTGGGGATATTGCTAATTTATGCACAGCGACCTCCGGATCTAAACCTGGCATCTCGGAGTAGTTCCACGCGAAGCAATCTTTATGCCGTAGAAGCACGTTCTTTAACGCGGCCACCCTTTCTTCAGAGAATAGCTCGCTGACAAATGTTGGTCGCGGGTCCTCTGCTGATCCCAACTCAATCTTTCTGAGGTTATCTGCGGTAGTATGTATACCGTCTTCCAGTTCTTTCGGAGCGGGCGGGAATTCTGAGATAACCTCATCATCGCTGTTTTCGAAGCACCGGGGAGGGTTGTCTATCGTAATCGTATAACAGGTGCGAATCCACTCCCGGGGCCGAGGCGGATCCGGCTCTGCTCTTGCGGCCTTGGGCTCGTGCTTTCGTGGCGGCGTTACCCTCCAGCTGTTGGATAAAGCGAATCTGCCCCGTCGGTACTGGTCCTCGACCCAGTTCTTGAAGGTGAAGCAGTCTTCGGTAGGATGTCCTGCGGCTCGGTGATAAGAGCAATAGCCCGAGCGAGAGGCCTTATTAGCTTGCTCAGGGTGTTTAGACTCCGGAAGCGCGATCATCTGATGTTTTAGGGCGAGCTTGAGTAACCTTTCCGTCTTGTCTCGGGGGAAGGAGTACGCTCGACTCATCTTTTCAATGAAGGGCGAATCCGAGCTGTGCAGTACTCGATCACGTAACCCTCTAATCCTGCGTCGTTGTTGTCGGCTCTTTTTTCCGCTTCTCGACTTATTTCCGTCTCCGCATCGGGCCTTTCGCATGATGGGTTGACAAGGATGAGCATTCTTGCCTTTCGCAGCCTGTTGAAATAGACGTTGCGTCCTGGCCTTCTCGTAGATGGCCATTTCGTGGTTGGGGTCTTCCCGACCTTTCTGACCCACTTTCCTGATAGGCTTGTCCATTCGTTCTAGAAATGACGGACTTGGCGCCTCAATCGCGTGGTCTGGTTTTGATGAGGGGTTGGCATCTCCTGACAGGGCGTCCTCCTCTTCATCAAAGGTATATATAGCGTAGCTGTTATGAGCCCGTTCTCGTTTTCCGGTTCTCGCGTATCCAAGCCCGAGTGTCTCCATTTTCCCATTAGGCAATTTGCGTTGGGTTCCAGGGACATCCCAAATCCTGTTGTAGAACCGAGCCTGTTGAACAGTTTGTTTTAAGGGTACCCCTTGGCGCTTCAATAGCTTCTTTAATCCATTTGTATAGTATCTGGGCAGACGGATGGGCTGGAGTCTGTCGCATGTAGCATCTACGCCGTGCCAGATCTCTTTCTCTACTTTCGACTCTGAGGATCGATAGAATAGGATCATCTTCTCACCCTTTCGCCTGGGGGGGACGCAAAACGTTTGCAGCTCTTGCACACTGTGAGCTTGAAGCGTGTCGAGGTCCTTGTAGTGTTCTCGCGGTACCATGGTGATTTGCAAGTTATGGTCATCGCCAGGAGGTGCTTGCATTGAAAGCCGATTGGAGAATACGGCATTGACCTCATCTTCCGAATCACTTCCGAAGACCAGTATGGGGGTGGGCGTCCTCCGGTTGTTGCGTTGAGATGGCCCCGTATAAACTATCTCTTCTTCTTCTTCGGTATCGCTTCCGAAAACAGGGATGGTGGCGGCGGCCTTGTTCTCCGAGTCGTGACACCTTTCTGTATCTTCAAAGTCTGGCAAAAAGTATTTCGCATCCTCGTATTTGCGGACTTCGTTCACGGAAAATGGGTTCAGCTCACCCGTTACAGTATACTCGAAACCATCTTTAAAGTACTTCATACACTGATGTTGTGTAGAAGGGACGATGTTGTACTCGTGTAACCAAGGATGGCCGAGCAAGGCATTGTAACAGGTCTTGGCGTCAATGACATGGAATTTGATGTCTGTGACGAGAAGCCCGAAGCGTAACGTTAGTATCACGGACCCGAGAGTCCGTGACGATTGTGAGTCGAAACCGGAGATAGTAATTTTGTCCCGAGCGAGATGCTGCACACTCATGCAGATTTCCTTCAACACCCGAACATTAAGGAGATTGACGGAGGATCCATTATCCACCAGGATCTTGCCAATCTTGATGTCATGGCAGTACCCAGAGACATATAGGGGACGGTTATGGTCGCACGTCCCGAGAAGGAGGTCTTCATCACCGAAAGTGACGTCGGCCGTATGCACTTCTTCCAGTTCGTCCTTCATCTTTTCAGTGGCGAGAAAGGCTTGGAATTGCTCAGGTTCTTGTAGTGCCTTAATTAGTGAGTCCCGTGCTTCTTTTGATAATAGGAGGGCGTCGAGAATGCTAAGCTGAGAAGGTAGCTTCCTTAGATGCGCGAGGATGTTATAGTCCACTTTACTCCTCCTAGGAAGGTCTTTAGTCGCCAGTTCCTTCGCGACTTGGTCATCCAAAGTGATATCTTCAGTGACCTTTTCCTTTCCCTTATCTTTTCTGTTCGTAGGCCCGAGATTCTTTTCCGGGAGTGTGCGATTGCGCAGCCGAGTGTTTCCGCAGGCTTCTGATTCCTCATCTTTCCCTAGCGCGGATTCTTCAAAGAGAGGGCCCAGAGTCACTTCTTCATCAGAGTCGCTCCCAAAGGTGAGGACTTGCGACCCCTCGGTATGAGCCATATAGCAGTTGCCAGTAATTCTGTTGGGCCCGTCAACAGTGCTTCTTTGCTCCCGACGGCTCTTGCGTTTCATGCGTTTGAAATGTTGCCGACGAGCAACATATCCTTGCCACCATATCTTAAAGGCGTCGCACTCCTCTGTGGGGTGTGAGACTTTCCGATGATATGCGCAGTAATCGGGTTGTTTCTCCGCCCCATTGTGTGTGTTTCCTTCCGAGGGTGGTAGCCTCATTCCCATTGACATGGCTTTGGCGAACCTTTTCCTCGTCTTGAATATCTTCTTGTCCATCTCGGATGCCTTTCGCTCTGGCAGGGGTAGTTCAACTCCTTCGTTCAGTCGCCCGCATTTGGTTCCTCCTGATGCTGCCATCTCACGCTCCTGATCTGCTTTACTTTTTAGACGAATCTCGTCTAGGAAGGCATTGATCATATCAGTTGTCAGCCTCGCACGCTCTGGTTCGGGCTCCGCCTTCAGCTTCTTAGTGCTAGGAGTTTTCTCATCATCGGTAAACGAGTGGGAGATCACGTTGCAACTTGCCGCATATCCCTCGGATTCATCCGACGAGTTCTCTCCATCATCGTCCTCTTGAAAGATGTGGCTGAGGAACTCTTGCAGTGTGACAGGAGTTCGCGCCTTCTGATTATATTCTTCCAGCGCGTCGATTTGCTTCTGCAAGTTCGTGCGCTCGTCTCCAAGCTTCGCGGGCTTCTTGGATTTCTTCTTCTTTTTCTTCGAAGCTTTTGACGGCTGGGTGTGAGTATTTGGGCCCTTATCAGCAGTCTTCATAGTTGCGCGGGGCTTCACTGCTCCTTCGATAATTCGAGGTTCAAGAGGGTCCTTCCATTCGATTGCAGGGCACGCATGAAGGTCTCTCAGCATCCTTTTGGTCTTCGTTGATAGCACGACCTCCCATGGAACTTCTTCGATAAAGGAGCAGGTTGCCCCCTGTGTGTCTGCCTTTTTAGGAGTATGTGGTTGTGGCGGGTTCACCTTCCACTTTTCGGACAGTACAAACTTCCCCTGGAGGTATTGATCTTCGATCCATCCTTTGAAGACGAAGCAATCTTCAATCGGATGGCTTACCGTCTGATGGTAAGGGCAATAGTTGGGGTTATTCACCTCGGTGGGTTGTGGCGGTCGCCTTGGATTCGGGAGGTTGATAAGTCTGTTGCGTATTGCCAGCTCAAATAACCGTTTTGTCTTGTCTCGTGGGAACGAGTAGGGACGCTTCATCTTTTCGTTATAATATCGGCGTCTTTCTTCCAATTGATCTGCCGATTTCGGGGCGTCAGGCTGCTGTTGGGCGTTCGCGACAAAAGTCGCCCTTCCTTTACCCTTGTCATTCCGAGGTTCTGGCTTCGGGGCAGGTGGTCTATGACCCATCTGGTCCATCTGAGCCAACTTGTCGATCAAAGCCTGGAATGTGGTTGGCTTAAAGAACATCATAAACTGGGAGATAGTTGCGTGGGGGTCTAGGGTTCCCACGAACATACCCACTGCGGGTGCTTCCTCAATGCGTTGCTCGCATCTCGACCACAAATTCCGCCAGCGTATAGCGTACTGGACCCAGGTTTCGCCTGGCTTTACCCTGGCGTTAATCAAAGCAGTAATTGGAGTGCGCTCGCTGGCACTTGCGAACCGCTGAGTGAACAACAACTCCATTTCAGCGAACGTTTTGATGGAATAGTTCGGGAGTTCCGAATACCATTCGAACGCTGTTTCTGATAAGCTGCCAACGAACTGACGGAGTAACAGTTTATCGTCACCGCCGGTGTTACCGCAGAGGGCCCGGAACTGGGCGACGTGTTGATGAGGATTGCCGGTCCCCTTATACACATGGAATTTCGGTATCGTATAGCCTTGCGGATATTTGATTTGATCGTACCAGCTTGGATACGGTCGCCCTGTTTTCACGACTTGACCAGCTGCCTCAGTCGCATGATGAACTCGGATTTGCTGGGCTATGTAGTCAGCCAAGTCAACCTTAGAGATCGTCTCCTCCTTGGCCGTTGAGAAGGCTGGTGGTGGATTTGACGTCTCTCCTCGGTCGTCTTCAAGAACAATCGGAGGATCTTCGGCGGGTAAGTCCTGTTGGATCATCATTCCTATCACATCTTGAAAGAGAAGGCCCATCCGTTGTATGTTGGCCGCTTGTTCAGCAGCCTCTTTGTCCCTTTTCTCCAGTGTCCGGCGAAGGAATTCAGCGTCGGTTTCTTCCTCCCGGCGTGCGTCTGAGGACGCTTCTGGGTTTTCCTTTGGCCCGGTGAGCGCGGCCATAGCATTCATCATTTCTTGGAGCTTTTGTTGCTGCTCCTGGGATTTCGTTACGGATCGGGTTAGCGGTCGGTGGCCTGTAGAAGTGCGGCTCTCCTCCTTTCCAGAGGCCATGTATACGGTGTGGACCATCATGCCCCCAGACTTAGGGTGTCCGGGCTTGTTGCTTTTAGCCGTCGTTGCACGTTGAGGGATCTTCTCGGGCTCCCTCCTTTTATGAGCCATGGAGGTTGAGGGGGCCGTCGAGGTGGGCGTCCAAACAGCCTTTTGGGTTTTCGCCTGGTGACCAGCTTTCGGTTGGATCTTCAGCTTCTTATGCTGGCGGGAGAAGTTTGGATCGATGATTGAGTCTCGGGCCCGCCGCCAAACCTTATAGATTTTGGAAGACAGCCGTTGAGGAGATCGGGGCTGTTCTGATTCTATTTCCACAACCTTTTCTGATGGGGGAGGAGACCTCTTCAGCACTGCGGTAGGGGAATTCCTTCGCACCTTATTTAACATTTCGAAGCTGTTCCTAGTTGGAACAGCAGCATTAACTTCTACCGCCGGGGCTGGTGGAGTCAATCCAGAGGGGGAGTTGCCCCCAGCCTTCCTTATTCGGCGCCAATGACGACGTCGAGCGCGTCGAGCAGACGGCGTAGGGTCAGATATAAGAATGGTTTCATCTTGCCCCCTGTGTGGGTGGGGGGTCGTTGTTGGTGTTAGCCTGTCAAAGACCGATGTCCTTTGTGCAGCGGGAGCGGGAGTCGAAGCTGTTAATCTCGTGAAGATCGATTTCTTGACTGGGGAAACCGCCTTGGCGATTTCGGAGGCAGGAGCGGCCGCTTTCTTAGAAGCAGTCTTCTCTGGGATTGTAGGCCCCATGATGAGTTCGCAAGATTTCTGGCCCAATCTAGAGAAGACCGAGGCGTTAACGTTGGGCGACTCGTTGAGAGGAACCGCGGCAGGGGTAAGACGATCAAAGACCGACTTCCTGAGAGTTTCCTTTGTCAGCACCGGCGCCACGAAGCTTGATGAGGGGAGCATAGTCCCAAAGAACAATCCGGTAGTGGCCTGAGTCACCTGGTCCGCCGGCATTGTGAACAACGAAGCAGCTTGGGGTCCATAGGCTATACCTCCCGGCGAGGCAAAGCGTTGGTCGCAATTGCAGCTTGAGCAGTTGGAGGATTTCGCGGAGGTAGCAGCCATCGATCCTTTGTTTTCTGCAATAGGCAAGGCGCCAATTCTTAGTATCTTGAAACCCAAGGGCAACTGTTAGCGAACCGCGATTGGTTCGCGAATCACGACACACGAAGTGTGGAGTGGAAAGAGGAAAAGGTCCCACCGGGCGTGCCAGAATCTGTTCCCCTCCGAACGGACACGCGGGACGTGGGGGCCGTCTCGCCTGAAATTCGGGGCAGATGCTAATTGGTGCTATCCGTCCACCTCTCCGAAGATGCCAATTCGATCCATGGCGCCATATATCGGAGGTCTAGACGGATGCGTCCGATGTAGCAGACTTCGTCAGATTCCCCCTCGTTTGAGGGGTTTTTGATTGTGGGGACGCTCTTCCCTGCAGGCGCAAGCCCCTGCAGTTAATTACGCTACCGCTTTGCGGTAACAACTTTCTCCTTCTCCAGATGGTCACTTCGTGTCGTGTGTTCTTGTTTTATGTTTCATTGCCCGTGGATCGTTTACGGAGACTGAGTTATGTCGTCGCCCGTAGGGCATGGACTAGTCCAAATCCGCATTATCTTAAATTTGGGTTGGGGGTTTGGTTTGAGGATACGTCAGCCATACTTGAGGCTAAGATCAACTCAAACGTTTGTTAAGGATACGTTAGTCTAACTTTGTGACTAAGATCAACTTAACGGGATTGTTTAGATCCGACAAAGGAGTGTTTGAACTCCATTGTTCCAGTTTAGGGACGTGGCGGTCCATCGTCTGTGTGGCCGTCGGGACCCGTCACCTCTCCGACGACGTTGAGGGATTTCAACGACGGATGTCAGAGGAGTTCAGAGATGTACCCTCGAGCCAGAGTTAATTAGGGGGATTCATAGTCCAGTCTGCTTGAAGGTTTAAGGACGCGTTAGCCATCTTTGAGGCTAAGATCAACTTAAACGGGACCGTTTAGATCCGACAAAAGAGCATATAGGGGCTCTATTGTTCTAGTTTAAGGACATCGCGGTCCATGGGTAGTTTAAAGACATCTCGGTCGATGGGTAGTTTAAAGACATCTCGGTCGATGGGTAGTTTAAAGACATCTCGGTCGAGGTTAAGGACGTCATAGTCCATGGGTTTAAGGACTCCACAGTCCGTTATGTGCTCTGGATGCTTCACACGGGTTCACTGCCGTGCTAGGCGAGGACCAGGCTCCGCTCTGGATGCTTCACACGGGTTCACTGCCGTGCTCTGCGAGGACCAGGATCCGCTCTGGACGTTTTCCACGGGGTCAAAGAGTGACGTTATCCGCGTTCCACGTAACCAGGAATTTTGCATTATGCGTGGGTTTAAGGACCCCACAGTCCATATCATGAGTGGTCTTCGGGACCCGTCACCTCTTTGAAGACATTGAGGGATTACAATGCCAAGTATCAAAGGAGTGAAGAGATGTACCCTAGAACCGCGGTGGATTAAATAGTCCCTGGCCCAATTTGGGTCAAGACTGATCAATTATGTTATGAGCCCATTGGCCCAGTTAATCACGAATTGAGGACTTATGGCCAGCTTGGGCTAAGTCCAATCAGGAGAGGCTTTGCCTCTATCCCTTTAGCCAATTGGGCCTAAGCCTGGTGTTAAACACTTCAGAGCAATCAGCGTTGAATACTGGGAATGACATCTCGGTTGACAAGTTAGTGTTCAACATTGAGAGATAATTGGTGTTAAACACCAGCAATAAGGCTTTTTCAAATTAGTGTTAAACACTAAAACAAATCAGTGTTGAACACTGCAAATAAGGCTTTTTTAATCAGCATTGAATGCTAAGGCCCGACAGTGTTTTAACACTGGGCTCGAGAGTTTTAATTTTAGTGTTAAACACTAAGGCAGGAAGGGTCACGTGGCAGCATGTGAGAGCGCCTTCCCTTCATTTGTTCTGCTGAAACTATCGCGTCTTTCAGAGCATCACGTGCCATCACGTGATGGGCATTCAAATGCCTTTGTGTTAAGGCTTCTGCTGAGGGTCACGTGGGTCACGTGGGGTGCTGCCTCAAAGGGGCTTTCTGTAGGGGTTTTGGGGGGTCACGTGGTAGCACGTGACCCTGCCTCTATGTAGTTTTTAGAGGATCTGTTACTCTTTTTTTCAGGAATTAAATTCCTCGAACTTTAAATCTTAGAGGAATTAAATTCCTATTTCCTTTTGAAGACTTGTATTCTGGAATAGAGTTTAACTCTAGATTTTCTGTGGGAATTAAATTCCTCGTTTATGCGAAGAACTGAACAAAAGCTTTTAAGGAATTAAACTCCCCTTTTCGGGAATTATGATTAAAGGAATTAAATTCCCGCTGTTTCAACAGAACTATGTTCTCAATTGGGATTCAACCCTGTTTCTTTTGTTTTGAAGGAATTAAATTCCCGTGATACAGGGTCAAGCCCTACTATTATCTTAAAGGAATTAAATTCCTGTAATTCTGAGAATTAAATTCTCATGCTTGCATTCCCTCTCTATGTTTTGGACCTGCATGGCAGGATCTCAACCCATTGAGAATTAAATTCTCAACCTAAAAGGGAGATGTGCACTTTGCAGATCCTCTGCCAAAGAGAGAAGAAATATATTCTTCTGTTTTACATGTTGAGAATTAAATTCTCTTTGTTTTCAAAAAGCCTTCCCTTTCTTACCTAGGGTTTTTTGCAGAAGATCCGAGTCTTTTCAAAATATCAAAGCTCTCCTCCCTTTTTTCTTTCTTTTCTTCTCTGCGCATGTATATCTTTTTTGTGTCTCTTGGCTCCTATTTATAGGAGAAGCAGCTGAATCAGTTAGTTTTGTGACGAATCTTCATTGAGAGATTTGATTTGCATCCTTCATTCGTTCTGGACCTTTGGATTATTAGGTGAATTTTATTCACCGTTGGATTTCAAATCCAGAGATTCTCCCTTGTTATTTTGGTTAGATTTAAGGGGGAAATCTTTCCAAACCCGAGATTTTCCATAAATAAATGACCTCTGAATCTTTAATTTGATTGGATGCATATAGTTGCGTTCCTTTGGAAAGATTTTCATTTCTCTCAGAATTTAATTCTGTTGACAAAAAGGGCTTTGAAAGCCGGTCACGTGTGACCACGTGACCCATGGTCACGTGTGAGCACGTGACCCCCTTTAGAATGAGCCTTTTCCTTTCTTTTGCGCTGTCTTCTGATCTTTGCTTAAACGTCACGTGCTACCACGTGACTCCTGGTCACGTGTGAGCACGTGACCCCTGTCTGGCACTTCTTTCCTTGGTTCAATTGGAGAGCGAGTTTGCTACTTTGAACGTCACGTGCCGACACGTGACCCTGGTCACGTGGGAGCACGTGACCTCTTCTGAAGCTCTTTTTCTTGACTTTGTTCAGCGAATCATTGTGTCCCCTTTTCTGTACTTTATAGGTCACGTGTCAACACGTGACTGCTGGTCACGTGTAAGCACGTGGCCCCCTTTTCGAAGCTCTTCACAGAAGCTTTCCTGATTTTAAATCAGGAAACAGGGACGATCTTGAAGACTGAAAACTTGTGGGATTGAGATGATTGTAGAAACAATAGAGGTAGTGATACGATGCAGGAAGCACAGAAAGCTTAATCCACGACTCATCGACCGTTTAACATCCCTGAGAGAGATGATAGGGTTGCGTATAGTCTAGTTTTGCTACTTTCTTTAGAGGGCGTGCTTAATGCTTTTATATCTCGCAATTAAGAAGGTATGTCGGCGACTCTAGTCACATTTTGGATCATTCCAAGATCACAGTAAGAGCTGGCGTAACCTACGAGCAGCAACCGGTCGGGATACTAGAGGGATGAGATATTGAGGGACAAGACGATCCAGTTGGTTCGAGTTATGTGGAGGAAGAACTCCCTGATAAACATACGCGGAAACGAGAAAATGGGTCGAGAGAGCGAGACCCAAATTTTTTTCTCGCTAATCCTTTCTTGGTGATTTTCCTTGACCACTGCCTTCTAAAATTTCGAGGACGAAATTATTTTAATAAGGGTAGATTGTAACGACCGTGTTTTCTAATAATTAATAAAATGCCTCTTATCTAATTTTCCAGTATCAAGTAATTATTTACGTGTTTCGTTGATAGAAAAATATTTTATTTTAATGATTTTATTTTTCAAAGTTATGTTAGTAAAGCATTTAAATATAATTAAAGGAATTTTCTAAAAGCTAATTATATTTTACTGGGCTTAAAATGTTTTAATGAAATCTTATAATGGCTAAAAATAATTTATATATTTTTATTATTAATTAAAATGATTATTTCGAAATTAAAATATTTTCAAGGATAAAATAGATTTTTAAATAATTATAATAACTAACAAATATCATAGATATAGGAATATTATTTAGTTTTAACCAAAATCATTTTTATATGGAAGAAAACAACAAAATATATTTTTCTGAAATTTTCCATAATTTTCCTGTATTTTAAACTATTTTTAATAAAATTTTGAAAATAAATTCGGTTTTAAGAGAATAAACAGCTTTAGATTTTAATTTTTAAAAAAAAGAAATTAATTAAACCTCCCTTTAACCAGGACCGTTGAATGAGAGATCCAATGGTCCAGGGCGCCCACGCTGTGGGGACCATGGGAAAACGCGTGTTCCCTCACGCGGCCACACGGCCAAGGGCGGCGGCTCGTGGGTCGTTGGATTTAGATCCAACGGTCACGGTTCGAAGGCGGCGGCGGCGAATCATCAGACGATGATTGGGAATTATCGAGTCACGGATTTTGGAAGATTTGACCGGATTTTTTTGGGATTTCATTGTTGGGAGAAAGACCCTATAAATAGAGATCTTCAAACTCTATTTTATCACACCATAGAACTTCGAAAATTCTGGAAAAAATACCCAGACATTTGTATCGCCGACGTCGACGCTGTGGTTCCACCCAATCATTGAGGAAAAATCCGAGCGCGGAGGTTTTAGTACAAATTTACGCTTTCGATCCATCAACTTTCATCTCAAACCAAAGGTAGGATCCGCCTCTTACCACTTGTCTGTCACCTTCTTTCCTTTAGTGGTCTTAGTTTCAAGTTCTAATTTCCAACCCTATTTTTAAATGATGTTAAAAACAATTCTATATGCCTTTTCTTGATACCTCATAATTATAGTTTTGACACATGCTTGAAATGATATAATTAAATTATCCTTATATGCGTAAATATTGCACCATCGTCCTACATGGAAAATGATATGCTTGATATTATAACCCACGGGGTATCAATCCACCCTTTATGTACGCAATCTTACTCTATGATACCAATTAGGTATCGAAATAGGTTACTTCTACAAAATACTCTTATTTTATTAATACGTTATATTTAATTAAAGTATCCATATGATATAGGGTATTGTGAATAAAATACTTTTGGCACATTAAAATGATATTTTATTTTTACTCTTATCCACTAATTACTTTGGTTTTATTAAAATCCTTTTACCTTTTGAAAAGGGGTAATACTAATCTAAATAATTATATTATAGTTTCCAGCTTAACCCCTTTCACTTAGAAAGAATATTTTTATATTAATATTTTTCAGCCTTTTAAGTAAGGTTTAATAAAATACGCTAATAGGGTAATATTTTACATGAAACACCCCGTGGTTACTAGACAATCGTCCCTGAAAGGACACAAATCCTGTCGTCCATGTGTAGCGGTTATCAACGCGGAGTTGCTTTTGTAGAATATCACCTTTAATAAAATACTATAATTCTATAGGATAATGTTTTACGTAAACACCTCGTGGTTGATAGGCAATCGTCCCTAAAAAGGACACAAATCTTGCCGTCCATGTACAGCGGTTGTCAACACGGACGCATTTCTATAATGTTACCTCCAAGTAAACACCATAACTTTATAAAATTATTATTTACAATAAAATACTTTAATCCATCCTAAAAGGATATATTTTCATTTAAATACCTTGATCTTTATTAAAAGGCTATTTTCATCAAAAACCATAACATTTATAAATGATATTTTCAAAAAAAGAATACCTAAAACTTTATTAAAAGATAATTTCAAATAAATAACATAATTTTTCATTAAAAAGATATTTTCATTAAAATACCATGGGTTTCTCAAAATTATAATTACTCTAAAATATCATGGTTTTCTTATAAACAATAACTACCATTAAATACCATGATCTTTATTAACTGAGGGTTCTATAAAATATTATGGTATACTTTGCAGACTTTAAAATGTAACAAAATAAGATGAGTGGTTGTGGAAGACCATATTAAATGAGATCAACTATCCGAATATGAACTTACGACATACCTGACACATGATACGGTTAGGATTAGAATGCGTGAACCTAGGTATGGAATATTTCATAAATGAAGATCCCTACAGGCAGGGTGAACAGTCCAATATGTGGACGACTACTATCCCGATATTCGGGTGAATACTAACCCGGTCTTCGGGCAAATATTAACCCGGTCTCCGGGCGAATATTAATCCGATATTCGGGCGAATACTAACTCTATTTTGAGGGCGAATAATCCAATATGTGGATGACATACAGTGTGGAAATTCCATACCTAGATGATATACGCACCAATTCTAATTCGTCAAAACTTTTACACTGAATAGCGGGGATGGGTAGTTTGATTAGGTAAGGAGATGCGGAACTCGGATTCCCCTACTACTCGATCATGATCCCGGATGGTGAAACCGCACATTTCACTTTCCCAGTTGTTGTTCCGTGGTCACAACGGAATAATTACAAGTATCCGGACCCTTATTTAACAAACTAATACGAACTTTTACCTAATAGATACCTTATACAACATACCCATATTCACATATACCTCTTCAACATGCCTTTTGTATACACCTCATACCTTTATACCCATATACATCATATCTGCACATACGCATCATACCTATATACACTTGCTCGTTTCTGTATCATTACTTCCTTATGAGGCAATCCTATCCGAGTGTAACTCGCTGATGGACTTTCCTTTTCTCTTCTCTATCTCTGGAATGTCCGTTAGATGAGGTTGAGTATTATGATGAGGATCAAGCTGTGGAGCCTACTAATGAATATTATGCGGACTTGACGATGGAAAATTAGCTAGTTTTATTTTTGTTTGTTGCCCACATGTTTTGGGCTTTTGCTTCTTCTTAGATGTAATTAAACTATTTAGTTTATTTTACTCTTTTTTTATGTAATAAAGTTTGGTTAATGGAAATAAATACCTTCCGATTTTATTTTTTTTTGGGTACATATCCTGCATGTTATAGATATTCATATGCTTAATATAACTGCATTGAATAGACCACCTTCAATATAGTTAGGTTGCGGACCATGCCACGTCACCCTTCACCTTCTTTTGGAAAACGGGAAGTGACAGGTAAGAGACAACTGAATTATCCAATTCAATTTCTCCAAAACCGGTGGCCATTCTCGAACTGAAACGACTTTCTTCGAGTTCATATATAACTATACGAGATTGCTTTAACTAAATAAAATGGATCTTCATAATGATACATCATGTTCTAGGGAAATTCTAAGGGGAAGTAGGAGCGGCAGAAATATATGCGACTTTATCATGAATCGTGACAATCCAAAGTCGGAGGTAAAAAGGTCAGTTTACTTGGTTATAAGTTTTAGTTTAAAGCGAGTCATGGTCGCTGCCAGAGAGAGAAAAAAGAAACACTTAGCGTGCACTATATCAAGATTAGATTAATTTATTAAATTATCTAATCAGGATAGTTCCCACTATTTACTCGAATTGTCCTTCAAACCCTAAAATGAGAACTAGTCAGGATCATATGAAAATCACCCGGGAGTAATAATTTATTCATCAGTGGGAATTGGGACCCAACTATCATCACGTGATAACTTGTTGGAAGGCGCTCAAGTCACAACACTGTAGAAGGTATGCCCATATTTGGCAAGTTTCCCTTATGTTTGAAACTCCCGATTTGGTTTTTATCTCTTGGACCTAAGTGACCTTGACAGAGCCAATATATCAAAAGGTACTAGTCAAGTTCAACTCATCATTATCTTAATTTCATTAAACCCACGCGTACGAGCCTTTGACAGAGCCAAAATGACCGTACGACAATTCTAATCAATCGCATCTAATAGTACAAATAAGCAATACTCAACTACCGTTCACTGCGCTTTGTCAAATCCAACATACGCAGAACGAATACTAAACACTACTCATAGAAAATGACGGAGAGCTACGGCTAGATTTTGGCAAAAGACCTTTAACGTAATAAACTTGAACTCATTGAAGGAATCGAGCAGTTTTTAAAAGAAGTGGTTTAGGCTCCATTTCTTTAAAAGAAGTGGTTTTGAAAATACCGAATAGTATATAATTACGTAAACTTTTGCTTAAAAGCGAATTCCCCGTGAAGGGAACAAGGATCTTCCTTCATAGAATGAGGTGCGGAATATTCCCAACCGGATACTTCTATGCAAAGCAAACAAATACGCCTATAGTTTTGTTCGAAAAATTTGGTTCCCGCAACATCATTTTAGTTTTTTTTTCTTTGCATCAATCCAATTAACGCAGTCCCATCATTTAATCTATCATACCAAAACAAACGAAAATAGAACGCGCATTTATGCAATCCACATTCGCCAAAGGGCCCCAGGTTTTCACCGTAAGGTTACTTAACTTATGGCAAGGCGGGGATAGAACTAGTGCGGATGCAAAATATAAATACAGTTTATTATATATACATATATATAACCATTCGTCTCAGACATGATAATCAGCATCACAGACAGCAGAAGTAATAAACAATATGAAAAAGCGGATAAGTTAGGAATACTACGTTTCAATCGAGCCGTGATTAAAACGTAGCATTCCCCGGTCGTGTGAATAGTCCATACATGAAGAGACCTAGACCTCTACAGACGCGGAAAGCCATCCGCCGATTCTAGAAGTGAGGAAACTCTTACTTATCAACATAAGTGGGCCACTCATCACTTCCAAAATCCGATGAACTTGAGCACCCCTTCGCGGGTCTACCCTAGCCCCTACAAGTGCGGCGAGCAACCTTTCCAATTCTAGAATGGGATGACCCAGTATCAACTCCTTGAGATGGCTACCCGTTGCTTCCTACAACCCGGTTGCTCGAGTACTTCTCTATGGGCAAATCTAGATACATGTAATGAAAAATATACAAAGCGACTGCGTCTGCAACCAAGACATGACCCAAAAAATAATATACATCACACAGTGACGGCGGTCCACAAAGTCGGACGCTCACCCCGTAATAATCAAATACATGAATGTAAATATACAAGCAATCTCGCACGAGGGGCTATTCATCACGAAAATCTGACTAAACCATAAACAACAATCACAGAATATGCAATCACAAATGCGAGTATCAAAAGTGTAACCTTTTCTAATTGATATCTATAGCAATTATATGACATTTTGCCACGCAATGATACTCACATGCTTTCAAATTAACTCGATCGAAAACAAAATTGAGCTAACTTGACGCGGCGACAAACTATTTTATAACCCAAATCGGTGCGAACTCGAAATTCCAAAACTGAATTTCAATTTCACCCGGCAGTCCATAAATCCACTTGTTTCACAAAATTTCATGTCCAAGTTGGCATGAAAATCGCCCAAGACGACGTCAAGGACCTTATGAATGACCTATGAAGTCACGAGGGGGCGTGGGTGGGGCCCCCGACCCAAGGTCGCGACATTATAGCCTTGGATTGGGGTGGCTTGGCCGAGATCAGCCATGGGCCTGATCTCGGCCAGCCACCTTCCCATGGCCACAATGTCGTGGCCATGGGTGGGTAGGACTATCCAAGCCCCCGGGGCATTCTCCGGGGCCACCTCTGAGCCGCACGAAGCCTTGGTTCATAGACCCCCTGAAGCTCGGGAAAACACAATAACAAGCGGGTTTTGGGACTGTTTTGAAAAACAATGAACAAATTGGTTTCAAATTTGGTGCTATCAAACTATTTGCCACCAAAAACAAGTTCAAGTCTCTAGTTTAGCGCTGATACCATATAAGAAGACCTTATATTCTCTACTAGAATTTTAGAATATGCACAAATAGGTTTTTAAAATTTCTAGTGAGCTCAAGTCTACAAACTATGATATATTGCTAAAGAATTGAACTTGCAACTATATTTCCATACAAGGATAGAATCATACAACTTTTGCAGCATTTTCATATGCTCAAATTTGTGTTAGACTCTAACTAGGCACCTATGATGAGTAAACAAGCTTGGTGAAGACATCCCTTTGTTATAGATGGATCCATTTGAGAAAACCCTTTTCTAGCTCCATCTCCACTCCAAGCAATTGTGAAGAAACTAACCATCCAATTTTTCTATAATTGAAGTGTTAGGGATGTAGTGTGCCACTATATCATAATTTCATTATTTTTATTCCTTTTGAATTCCCTTTGTGTTTTTTAGGAGGAAGAAGAGAGCCAGAAGAAGGAGATGAGATGGAAAAAAAAAGACTAACTAGAATTATCAACATATTCTAAATGGTTGATAATGTTTTAACATAAAGATAAAACAATCTCAACCATTAGATTTTCATCCCCTCTCCACTTGTCCACCTTCTTCTATCCCCTCCACATGTTAATCAAATGAGAGTGGACATGCATGTGCTCATCCAATGGCACAAGTTAGCTTAAAGATGATAAAAGGAAAAAGAAAAAAATAATATATAAATTTATATATATGTTACAAAACATAATATAAATATATATGTATGTAATTTCCATATGTATTAAAAATACATTAATGAGAAATAAATAAATAATGACAATACTAGTAAATACATATATCCAATACATGTATTAATATATTAAATCAGTACTTGATTTAATATCCATCTTTCCAAAAGCCCGGCTAGTATTTTTAAATATCCGATTACCGTCAGTGTATCCAATACACTAGTTTTAATTGAACCCCAGTACGCATCCAATACGCACATCTATATCATATCGCTAGAGCCGAAAAAACCTCTTTGTGGGACTCTAAACACTCGACGATACGCTGGCAGTGAGTTACTGGATCCAATCCATAACCACAAACACGTCAGTTGCACTAAGTGTACGTAACGGCTACTCAGGTATCCGTCGAAAAGAAGATCGACAAGTAAGCCCGTCCGAACCCCTACTGAGCCTATAAGTGACATTCACCATATAGTTCAGTCTATTTGTCTGAGTGTCACGTACAGGGTCTAAGGGGTGGAAAACGTCAGACCCCTAATAATCTAATAAGTTGTGCCAATATCAAGCCCATCACTAATCGAGAAACTACCGATCCAATCAGTAAATCTCATTCGCCTTGGTCAAGGACTTATAGTGATGACAAACCGGGCACAACGCGACATCAACTCCCTGTAACAACCCTAAATTTCCTATACAAATTTTTTTCAAAATATTTTTTTCAAAATCCATAAAAGGGTATTAGCCTGAGCACAAGATATAAGTAATTATTTTGCTTTTTAATTACAAGTTAAAAGAATGTAACAACTCCATTTTTAGTGTACAAAAAATTTTGCTTTAAAATTAATGTATACTTGGGGTATTTACATTTTCTGTTATTACTTTAAGTAATTATTTAGCTCCATAATTATAAGAAGGAGCTTGTAGCTCATTGGTAATATCTTGCATTGCTGAACCAAGCCACCAGAGTTCAAATCCCATACCCCGCATTATTTTTAATATTATTTTGTTTTGAAATTTTTAGAATACCAACAGTCAACACGTGTTAACTCCAAAAAATCCCACTACCCTAGAAAAAATAAATGTACCAGTGAGATCACCAAACGACGAGGTACCCTCTGACCATCGAACTCGGCCCGGATCGGCCGACTCGGCCCGCCGCCGCCGGCCGGAGTTGCCGATTCGGCCGAGTTGTCAACTGAAAGGTTGTGTCTCTTGGGCTTCTGAACCCCCTGCATGCTTCATTTACTGAGATCGTTTCCAGAGACACCATTAGCCCCCATTTACTCCATTTTTAATGATTTTTTTAATACATTTTTACATTTTTTAAATTAAACCCTTCATCTACCCTAACCCTAGCCTAACCCTATAAATACCAACTCTACACACTACCCCCTCACCCCAAACTCTGAGCCAACTCTCAAGAATTTTCAAGAAACCTTGTGTACTTTGAAAACGAGCAAGAAGCGAAGCTACGACGAATTTTCTGGCGAACTTCCGACGACCATCCTAGGAGCTCCCGGCGACGAAACGACGCACCGGCGTCTCCTCCCGATCCATCTCCCTCTCCTTGTTGTCCTAAACCCATAAGTCCCATTTCTATCTTCCTTTTTCTTTCTAAAAATACAGAATTACAAAACCCGACGGAATCGGAACAAATCCGATTTCCGATTCGGTTTATTTATAAAACCTCACTTTTCTTTAATACAATTATGCTTAAACCATTACATGTTGACTATTAATCACTAATCAACCATATTGATCAAGTTTCATATCATAAAGTAATTGCTATTTCATTTTACCGTATTTTTCATTTAAATACCACATAGTTTCAATTCTACCTCGAGTTTGTCCGGTTTTTGTCTTTTGACATAGGCCGGGCAACCCCATATATTAACAAAATTAAGATATGGTCTCTTCCCTTCCCATATCTCATATGGGGTGGTAGGCACAGATTTGCTGGGAACTTTATTCAGTATGTATGTCGTTGTCTCAAGCGCATACCCCCAGAAGAAAATAGGCAACTCAGCATCGCTCATCATAGAGCGCACCATAATCTAGCTAGGCTCTGATACCATTGTAGGTTTGAAACCTCGCCTAATGCTCTAGCTAGGCTCTGATACCACTGTAGTCAAGAAACCTCTAGCTATGCTCGTCATGATAGTATGCTATTTGGTTTCACTTTATCTTAACATGTTGACTTGTATATGTTTACTGTCTTACTCTCACATGTTGATAAAGCCCTTAGGATCTGTACTCGACTACTGGGACTATGATGAGATCATACTAGTGGGGCCACGGTAGTCGATGAGTACATCCTATAACTATTCCTAGTCGAGGATATATCGAGACAGGGCATCGATACACCAGAGTAGACTAGCGTATACGCATTTTGACCCATATGATGGGCGATGGATGATCCCATATCCATCGGTGTTTGACATCAAGGATGGTGTACGGATGCTCAGTGGAGACTGGGTACACTGGACGGATTCACGGAGAATCCAAGCATAGGCTATTTGGTTTCAGAGCCTAGTTTCGAGCATTATCCTTGGTCCAGTCGTGACTGGGTACACTGGACGGACTTCGCCGAGAATCTCATATCGCATTATCCTCGGTCCTGCACATATCACATATGCGCCCCTACTCCGATTTGCCTGAGTCAAGAAACCTCTGCGTAGGCTATTTGGTTTCAGAGCCTAGTTTCGAGCAGGCCATCACGAGTAGTGACTCTGTGAAATGGCTGGATGCAATGCGATCTGAGATGGAATCCATGTACACCAACAAAGTATGGACTTTGGAAAATGCCTCTGAAGGGGTAAAACCCATTAGGAGCAAGTGGATCTTTAAAAAGAAAATTGGTGTAGATGGAAAAGTTTAGACTTTCAAAGCTAGACTTGTTGCAAAGGGTTCCCTATTAGATCGGCGGAGAGGCTAGGGTTCGTCGGGTACTACTGAATCCTCTGGTTCCACTAAATCATCTGTTGTAGTTTGTTCTGCTGAAACTTCTTCCAGTTCTACCTCAGAGCCACTAATCTCTGCCCGGATGCGGGAAAGGAAGACTAGAGACTTATGTGCGATGAAGTGTGTCAAAAATGAAAATCAGAAGGTTTTAGTTCGAGATGAGGATATCAAGGAAAGATAGAGAGATTATTTTGACAAATTGTTCGATGAGAGCTTTACTAAGAATTTGGATGGACTTGTCATTCAATCTCAAGATATAAACCGTGATTTCATGCGTAAAATAAGACTACCTGAGATTAAAGAAGCTTTGAACAGAATGAGTTTAAGAAAAGCGGTTGGTCCTGACGGTATTCCTATCGAGATTTGGAGATGCTTAGGAGAAATAGGCGTTAAATGGCTGACAGATCTGTTTAATAAAATTTGGCAGACAAAAAAGATGCCAAATGAATGGAGGAAAAGTATCCTTGTACCTATCTACAAGAATAAGGGTGACATTCAAAGTTGCTCAAACTACCGTGGAATAAAACTTATGTGTCACACCATGAAACTTTGGGAGAGAGTGATTGAACACAGGCTAAGGAAGGATATTAAGATAACAGAGAACCAGTTTGGGTTCATGCCTGGACAATCGACGACAGAGACTATTCATTTGCTTCGTCAACTTGTCGAGCGTTTTCGAGAGAGGAGAAAAGATTTGCATATGATATTTATTGATTTAGAAAAAACGTACGACAAGGTACCTAGAGAGGTATTATGGGGGACAATGATGAAGAAGGGGGTCCCCGTCAAGTATATTAAGATAATCAAGGATATGTACGATGGAGTAGTGGCAAATGTCAGAACCTGCGGCGGCTTAACGAGTGATTTTCCGATTACAATTGGTTTACATCAAGAATCTGCATTAAGTCCATTCCTGTTTACCATCGTGATGGATGAACTTACTAGAACTATCCAAGATGAGGTACCTTGGTGTATGCTATTCGCTGATGATATTGTTCTAGTAAATGAGACGAAAGCAGGGGTTAATGCCAAATTGGAATTATGGAGGCAAACATTGGAATCTCGGGGATTCAGATTGAGCAAGTCCAAGACAACATATATGCATTGCAAATTTAGTAACCAGAGAAGTCAAAACCATATTGGTATAGCATTGGAAGGGCAAGAGATATCACCGAGCGACCAGTTTAGATATCTAGGTTCTATCATCCAAAAGAATAGGGAGATTGATAGTGATGTTAATCAAAGGATCCAAGCTGGTTGGTTGAAATGGAGGAGTGCAACAGGGATTTTGTGTGATCGTAACTTTCCGTTAAAATTGAAAGGGAAGTTTTATCGGAGCGGTATTCGGCCTGCCTTATTATATGGTACAGAATGCTGGACTACTAAGAAGCATCATACACAGAAGATGCACGTAGCGGAGATGCGCATGCTTCGTTGGATGTGCAGTAACACTAGAAAAGATAAGGTGCGAAATGAGGATATTCGTGCAAAAGTTGGTGTAGCACCTGTGGAGGAGAAGATGCGGGAAAACCGGCTAAGATGGTTTGGTCATGTGCGACGCAGACCTATGGAAGCACCGGTTCGACGAATAGATACTCTCGATATGGACAATGGCAAAAAGGCAAAAGGAAGACCGAAGAAAATATGGATGGAGGTGATACGAAACGATATGGTTGCCAAAAGACTCGATGAAAGTATATTGTTCGATAGGAGTGAGTGGAGGCGAAGGATTCATGTGCTGGATCCGGGGTGATTCTCATGTTAGTTCATGTAGCCTACCCCATATGCTTGGGATAAAAGGCTCAGTTGTTGTTGTTGTTGTTGTATAGTTTCAATTCTACATTTAACATCACAAAACTTACTATATCTTTAAGTAGATCACGAGGTAATGACCTACCTCCTCACACACTCATATGCAACATAGCACAATACCCTTGGGAATATAGAATACGGGAAAACGACATCATTACAAATAAATACCATTTACTTAATAAAACTGTTTTCTAAACGATTTAGTATTTTTACAAATCTTTGCAAAGCGCCGCTACAACCCATTTGGGGAACCCGTTCGGGATGGTGCGGATTATCGCACATCCTCGGGCTTAGTAGTGCGATATGCAGACCTCCGCAAGGAGCATTTGGTCTCGAAAGATTTAAAATACGACATCTTAAGAAAACGAGATTTCTAGAATATTATATATATACTAAAATTATTTTCATATAAATATATGTATATGTAACATAAAAATATCTATTTTGAATTATTAAAAATATTCCACTTTTTCTAAAAATGTCACAAGCATCATTTTACACTAAAATATCATGAATTCCATACAAATCAATATTACAAATAAATACATTTATTTATGAAATTAGGATATTTTCACTAGAAATATCACAATATAAAATCTACATTCATTACAACTCTAAAGACGAATAATAACTACTTTGGGTGTATTTTGAAAAGTATATAAAAGTATTTTTACATAAAACCCCCTCAAGTTCTATAAATTAGCCTAAGGACCCTAGTAAACATAGGTTTAAGCGGGACCAATCTCTTGAGCCTCAGAGAGCCGGAGAAGTGGGTGCTTGCCTATTTAAGGTAGACAATTTAACAACAGTGTTATCAACACGATAATCGTTTTTGAAAAAGATACAAATCCTGCCGCCCATGTGCAGCGGTTACCGATAATATCTAATCAATCAGAACTTCAATTTACTTTTCTAATTGTCTGACTCAGTATGAGTCTCATTATAATCTGACTTGAATATGATTCAAGTACAATCTACAATTTACAATCTACAATCCACAATCTACAATTTACAATATTACAATTCAACATGAATTCATGAATCCATTATTCCATATATTCAATCTATCAACTTGACTGAACCGAACCATGAATATACATTCCATTTACATGATTATACAGTTACATCCATGATTCTACAGTTACATACATGATTCTACAGTTACTAACATGATTCTACGGTTACATCTGTTTACTGATATCATGGTTTCGGTCAGTCATCCAATTATACAATCAATACAATTTACAATACAATACAAACAAGACATCTCGGGGTTTAAGGGGTAGATTGGTACGAAAGGTGTTAGAAGTGGCACGAGACAGTAAGACTTAATACACCTAACATGAATCCAATTGCCGTTGTTCCGGGTTGTATAACGGAGCCTTGTACTTATATTTGCCTCTAGTCTATGGCATATAGAGACTCCTCTCGTATACACTGGCATTCTTCTGTACCAAGCTACAAACAACAGCGTTAACACAATATTATAACAATATAATACAACTTTAAAAGCTACCTTCTCCTTCTGTCTATTCTATTTCTCCCTTATCCTTAGGACTTACCGAGCGATCTGTTCACTGACGACATTCTCTTTCTTTCTTCTTTAAATGTCGTCAGGTGATCTGGACACGTCAGACATTGAGCCCACGAGTGAAGACTTGGACCAATTCAATGAAGAGCCCGAGCTCTAGTTCATTGTACACTTTCCATTTCAGTACCTTTCCTTTTCTGTTATGCCATTGTTTAAGTATTGCTTTATTTCAGTTGTATTTACATTTCCATGCATTGTACAAAAATAATGTGAATAAATAAAGTTGTCGTTTTAATATATCTTTTCTCTTGTGCATTTACTTTTATATTGCTTAGATACGCTTAGCGTATTTACTTCACGGTAAATACGTAGCGGTCTCATTGCGTCCCCTGCCCGAATACTGGGAAGCGGGACGTGACACTCCCAATACCGGGAGAGACGAATCCACTTAATCCGCTCACTGCCTCCATGTGGCTCGGGACTTCACCCAACTAAAACCCGTTTGTATGACTCAGTAAAGCCGTGGTAGTGTAGTAATGAAAGTACAGTGGAAACTCATACAAGACAAATGATGATCTCAGGTCAACAGACTACCATGTACTCATGTCACCAGAGAACTACTATCGGACAATAGGTATAAAACCATTTATGAGCTCTCGGCGAGTCCGTCCAGTGTAACTCATAACCTAATGAGCACCTGTATACAATCTTAGTTAATCACTAATCGAGAAACATATACATTAGTCTACTCTGTAATATCGATACCCTGTCTCGATACTCCCGCGACTAGGGACATTTAAGAATGCGCTTATGGACTACCCAGTTCTCACAAATATGACTGCCATCATAATACTGGCAGTCAAGCAAAAATCACACGGGCTTCATTATTATGTATTAACGACATGAAAAACGTATACACATAAACGATGAAGAAAAACCAGATAACATACTATCATCTCGAGCAAGATCGTTCTACCTGTCTATGTCCTCTCTCAATTATCATAATCACATGCCTGCAATTACAATAATTGCCTTAAGGGCACTATATCTAACAATATACCCAACACATTTGCAGGTAACCACCCTCACATTTTGAAACCTGCAAACTACCCCCCCACCACCACCACTTAACCGATGTTAATTTTCCGTTAAAAACTTACATGAGTGGACCAAAATACCCTTATTGAAAAAAGAAAAAAGAAAAAAGAAATTTTCTTATGTGAGGGCGGTTTCCTGCATTTTAGGGGCAATTTGCAAGTTTTTAAATATGAGGACGGTTACTTGCAAATGGGCCATAAATGAGAGGTTTACTGCATTTTAGCTAAAAAGAAAAAATGAAGAGGGAAGGGTCAAAAAGAAAATTGGAAACATAGTGTTTCGATAAATTATTCCTTTTCGCAAAATATTCTTTTGAGTGATCCAAATTTAGAATAATTGGTAATGGATAGATAGATTGCTAACTACCACCTAAGTTACGTTTGCTGGACAAATCAAGTGACTCGTCCAATTACTGGAAGGGATCCGAAGGTTTAAATTGGTTGCTTGCGGTGTAGTATATTGTTTTAGCATGGTTTATATTACATTACTGGGTTTTTTTACTTTAAACCTTCAGAACTTAGGTAATAACTAAAAAATACCTAAAACTTGATAATTGCTTATTACTCAAAACCCTTTAAGTTACTCATTTTACACCCTCAAAATTCTCTGTCCAAAGAAAGTATGATCGTTAGCTAATTTATAATATCACCGTCTACTCTATTTATAACCCCATAACTCTATTCGATAAAACCATCATTTTCTCTATTGTTCTTTATCTCCCTCTTCCTCTTGATTTGGACTCTTGTATCCAGAGCAACCGAAGAACTTTCCACCCTTCGTTTGTAGTTTTCCACTTACACGCAACTTGCAATTAAGTCCGTATTCGCATTCTACTGCTTCACGGCTGGAGAAGGTTGAGAAAAAAGAACCATATTCCATTGCCGATTAGAGGATTTGAAGAGCAATTCCTGAACACAAATTTGAATTTTGGCTCCATTTGGGAAATTTCGATGAAGACGAGTGGTTTGGATGGTTTTATTAACCATGTCCCGAGTTTCTCTATCAACTGGCTAACGGAGCCAGGGAAAAGAGCTAGTTGGGAGATGGTTAAGTGCTGTTTTAAGGTTTTTGGGTAATAAGTAATTAACAAATTTTGGTTTTTTTAAGTAATTAGCTAAGTTTTGCGAGGTTATAAGTAAAAAACCCTACATTATTATTTTTTGTTTGTATTGGACGCATTCATAGCCATGTGTTTTGTTCGTACACCATGGAGTCGTTGTTGACCAGTACAACAGCACAGGTGGCAGACTTTTCAAGCATCTATTTCGACACGTGGCGAGTTCCAATTGGCTTAAGCCTCTTCGAGCAGGTGCCGTTAGAAAACTAGGTGGGCAACTATTTTAGCCAACCCAAGAGCAACATAATGCTCTGTTTTCTGCTCTGTTATTTTTAAATTTTATTTCTTAATTTTACTCCTTATTATATAGCTGTAAGAAAATAAAAAACAAATTTTCGGCTGCATATATTTTATCTAATTTCATACACAATGTTTTAAATAGCTCGCTACGTAGCTCGTTATTTTGCGCTATATAGCATAGCTTAGTCTATTCGCTACGTTACTTTGGAAAAAAGCTTAAATATAATGTAGCTTACGTTTTTTCTTCAAATAGCTTACGCTTTTAACAAATAGCATACGCTACGTTATGCGTATGCTATTTTCATATAATATTTTCTTTTGAAGTTCTTAAGATTTTAGTATCTAATCCTAAATTATATAAAGACGGTCTTATTAAATTTCTAACCTCTCAATTTGAAATCATATTTAGCAGCCATGTTTCTCAAATAGATATTATTTAATTGATTGTCGATTGGTTTAATACTAGTATGAATCATATATATGAACTTAAGGATTGAAAATTTTGAAAATATTGTTTCTTTTTGGGAATTTTGGGGAGCAGAAACTGCAGTCGCAAAACATATTGTTATATTACTTATTGTTCTATGTTCTCAAGCTAATTTTATATCTTTATAATAATATAATTTATTGTAAATGAGATGATCAGAGTAATAATTAATAATTCATGTAGCTTACGCTATGCGCAACGCTTTTTGCGCTTTTCGCTATTTAGTAGTTGAACGCTATGCTACACGCTATCGTTATTTTGAACACTGTTCATACATATGTAAATAGTATTCTTCTATTTTCTAAATATAATATTTGAATTTTGCAATAACTCTCTTAACTACTTTTAAATTTTCCTTAGTAATTTTCTTGCGCTTGCACTAAATTTTCATTACCGTTCCATCACCGATACACACTCAACTTCCATTACTCATAGTCCTTATAAAAAGTGAGATTCTTGAGCGAATTGTCTATCATCTATTTGATAAAACTTGAACTTGTGATTTTAACTTCTGGATATTGAAAAGGTTTTCTTTTGCCTGCTTGAAGGAGGTTAACAGTGAAAGGTTGGGAAAATCCCGAGGGTAGGGAATTCTCAGGAAAGAAGCAGGAGTAAAGGTGAAACGACGTTAAATTTTTTGTGCCAGCATTTGCAATTGTCTTTATCTGTATATTTGGATATTGTTATTGTTATTGTTGTTGTACGTAGTTTTTATTGTTATTGTTGTTTTAGTGTAAGAATTGTAATTGAACCCTATTCAACCCCCTCCTCCTAAGATTGTAGATTGGCATTTCAACCTCAACGGTGAAGCAATTGAAGGATCTTGGTGGGCAGACCGCCAGACTTTTGCACCGAGATATTACTGTCCAAGGGGCATAAATTTGCTCTTCAAGGCTTCGGTAACATTTACTATTTGTTTCGAGCAATTTTCCAACAAAATTTTCCGAAATCTTAGCTTACAAAATCAACAATAATGTCCACTTTACTTCCTAATTGTTCTCAGGAAATCGCCCCTCTTTTTCTCAAAAGAATCTTAACCGATTCAAGGGGTTTCATGTAAAGAACTTCTACGTGCTAATATAAATACACAATAACAACTACCCAACTTAGTTTGAGCATTATTACATTTTTGCACGTGCAATGCGCATATACATATTATAAAGTTATGTATAACTTTATAATATTTGACCTAGTCTTGATACCTAACACCTTATATTATGTACATGTCCATTGCACGTGCAAAAATACAATAATGCTCAAACTAAGTTGGGTGGTTGAGGGTAGTCAACCAAAATAGATTTATTCAACACAAGTAACTGTTTATTCTCTTCTAGAGATAATACATTCACCACTTGTGAACATTAATACGACTTTAACGAGTAAAGTAGATTCCAAATTGTCCTTGCAAGAGTGTGAATTACTACTGACCAAATCAACAACAACAAAAAACTTGACCTAGTCTTGATAGGATCTTTTTTGCCTTACTATATTATATACAAAATTTGGGCCGCCCTAGCCTTTGTCGAAAGTCTAGATAGGGACACCCTCATTAATTAGCACCAAAAGCATTGAAAAAGGAAAATGAGGAACAAGAACAAACTTAATTCGGGGCAACTTTATTCATACACCAATATACAGGAGTTCATACACAACTTCTTAAGACCAACATTAAATGAAATATCTATAAAAGTTGATTTGATATATATTAGGAAAACATCATCAACATACATAAAAACCATAAGGCAGAAAAGCATTTTAATACCAAATATAAGAGACAAAAAACATCAAAAATACATGCTTGTGGAATATCGATAAATAGCATAAAGTGGCGATAAGTAAAACATTATGTATTAAGATGTCATATTTAAAGTGTAGGTATTTAAGTGTTCTACTGATAAACCATTCGGTCGATAAATTTTAATGCCTAAATATCAACTTGACACAATAAACTTTGGTCATTTTTCTTCAAAACTAGCACAAACTTCCGGAATGACGCAAAGCTATTATTAACTTTTTTTTCTGGCGAAAGACTCCCAAACGGGGTTAAGATCCGCAAAATGAAATATAAATTGATTAAAATACCAAACATATATCAATTTTAAAAACTATTTTTTTTTCTAAAAGTTAATATATGTTGGGTATTAATTCATTCATTTTTTTTTTTTGTTAATCAAATGTTAACTCTGACCGGGAGTTTTATGATATAAGAAATGTTAATGGTGCCTTTGCATTATTTTAAAAGTTTATGATAGATCTGGAGAAAAGTGACTAAAGTTCATGTGATCAACTTGAAATTTACTTATTTTTAAATAACCAATGAGCAATAGCTCAGTTGGTATGGCATTTTCCTTTCTGGGAAGAATGCGGAATTTGATCCATAGGAGAAAAATGATCACATTTTAACACTTTCGGGACAAATCCGTGGGATTTTTTTGGGTACGTGTGTTCTCAAATGCAACACAGCATCATGACAACTCACCATGATTGGGGCAAGCGTAGAGTCTTGAGTCTAAATCTGCAATGTCCACGTTCAACACGCAACTCGCCATTATTACATCTAGACTTGACAAGTGCGACTCATATCATTGCCAAGAACCTAACCATGAAGAATACGCACTTCTTCTTGTCTACAGATGCCAATCAATTAGTTACAAGGTTCAACTCATTTCATAATTAGAATATTTTGCAGATTTAACTAAGCTTCATGAGAGCCTTCTTTGCCTTAATACAATACAAACAAACTTCACTTTTCAAATACCATATATAACTATGAATTTGGAAATAAATTATTTTTGTCAGCTCTTCACCTACCATATACACTTGACGGGTTTTATACAAATTTTAGTGTTATTTTTATAAGAGTCCTGAAAGGTTTCAGGGTTCGGGAACAAACTAACCAGTGTTTCGAATCTCTACGAAACTATCTTGGTTACCGGCCAACTTCGGTCAATCCTTAGTGGTGTTGATCATGTTAAACGATTACTTTTGCCTTTGTATTAAATATAATTAATAAAGTATGTTAAGATATGCATATTTTTTATGATATCTTTTATATCATTTTATATTTATCTTTTTGTATTGGGATTTACGTGTATTATGCGTATATTACATATTAGTGTTTTATCTTGTGCGCTATATAGAGAGACGTATTGTATATTGCATTTTGAATAATCGTTAATAATATTATTCATCACCCAAATTGAATGGTTTCTAACATGATATCAGAGCTTATCTTACCATTGATTGCTGCCGTCATTGTTAATTGATCCTCTTCACTGCCTTGTCTCCTAGTCTTCTCGTCTCGTAGTCTTCTCGTCTCCTCAATCGCCACATCTCCTCATTGTCAAATCCCTCTCTATCTGATGATTTCGACACCACCGTCGATTTATTTCTCCTTCTTCTCTAATTCGAATCTAAATTTCTTCTTCTTGCTATTCGTTTCTTGCTAATTTAACACAATTTGACACTTCACATCAAAATCATCATCGTCATTGTTAGTGTGATATGCCCTAGAGCCCATTATTGTATAGTACTAGTTTGTATATTATATTTTGGAAGCTTGGGATATATACACAGATTTATAACAGTCTTGCTCAATATGGTAGTATGCTACTTGGTTTGTATCTATCTTAATATGTGTATATGTTTCTTTTGATATATCGCTAATACATATTGATAGAGCCCTTAGGATCTTTTGCTTGACTACCAGCGTTATGATGACAGTCACACTGGTGGGGGCTGGGTAGTCTATAAGTACATCCTTTTATAGGTCCCTGGTCATAGGATTATTGAGACAGGGTATCGATACTCCAGAGTAGACTAGTGTATATGCTTCTCATCCCAGGAGGGGAGAAAGTCTGTCCTACAGCCATCAGTACGTCGTACTGGAGATAGTATGCAGGTGCTCGTTAGGTTACGAGTACACTGGACAGGACTCGCTGGGAACTGTTGGTTGGTATTATAGCTATCGTCAGTTATCAGTTCCCAGGTGGCATGAGTACAGCTTAGTCCGTTGACTTGACACTGTCACTTCGTCTCGAGTGTGTTCCCACTGTTCTTAGATTACTACCCTATCACGGCTCTATTGAGTCGTGCAAACAGGTAGTAGTTGGGTGCAGTTCCGAAGCACTTGGAGGCAGTGACGGTTAGACAGGATTCGTCTCTCCCGGTATTGGGAGTTGATATCACGCTGTGTCTAGGAGAGCCATTACACAAAATCCCTGGTCAGGGCAAACAAGATTTACTGGTAGTGTTTCCAGTAGTTTCTTAGGGTGTCTGTGCTACACTTTGACACGACTTGTACCGCTATTAGAGGACTGACGTTTACCGCCCCTAGGCCCGACATGCGATAGTCTTAGACGAACAGACCGGACTGTACGGAGATTGTCACATTCAGGCTCAATAGGAGTTCGGATGGGTTCACATTATCGGTCTTCTTATCGACATCTACCTGGGGACCGTTATGTACAGCTAGTACCGTTTGCGGCCTGTAGTTAAACCCACTGCCAGCGTAGTGTCGAGTCTTTAGAGTCCCACACAGAGGGTTGTTCACCTTTAGGCAAAACAGAGTAGAGGTCATATGGTTTTACGACAGGGTTCGTTCACATATGCGTACTTGTGCGTGTTCGGTGTTCGGGCAGACATTACTAGTGGGTTTTGGTTTAAACCAAATCCTAGTATTTGTTTTGGGATTGGTCTTGTCTCATTGTATTCGTGTTTCTTCGGAACACGAATGCGGGTACGTACGTACAGTTGAATGAGGCGGAGAGGGAGACACCTCATTAGGGTTTTTGACCATTGACCTGATCAAAACCCTAATGAGAATAAGAAATATGATTAATAATATCAATTAAGTATAATTGTATCATGGTTAGAATTAGTTTGACCATTTGACTTGTTGACTTACTTTGACCTAGATATTTTTCTTTTTGTTTTTGTTAAGCATAAGATGCTTCTTGAAACATGCTTAGTATTAAATATGAAATGATAGTGGTCAAATCAATTCACCATCACAATTTTCTTAATTATTATTATTATTATCATCATATATTTATCATATGAGAGCAAGGTTCATTTCATTCTATGATTCTCTTTCTCTCTCATAGTTAGCTCTCCTTCTTTCTCTCTCAAAACTTAAGTGTTTTATGTGTTGAAAATCATAAGCCTTTGAGACTAAACCACCAAAACACCTCTCTACCCACGTTAGGGTTCTCAGTCCAGCAAGCCAAGCACTCTAGTTACTTCATTGTTAAGGTAGGAGCTCAAGGTAGAGGCTTTCGGGTGGATCTTTCTTTAGCAAAGAGAAGACGAAGAGGAGGAGCCGTCTACACCACTCAAAGGAGCACACAAGAAAAGAAAGCAACACAAGAAAAGAAGGAGTTCAAGATTTTGATATAGCCTCTTAACCTAGTAGTTAAAGCTCCTTGTATGTTTGTTAGTTTTTGTTTAGCAAAGATCCTTCGTGGTTAGTCTATATTTCCTTGTGATAAAAATTTGATTTTTACTTTTTCCGCCTCCCCATAAGTACCGGGGTGGGTAACATAGACTTACAGTGGTATCATAGCCTAGCTAAACAACAACTAACATGTTAGCAAAGTCTTTAGAACTTCGATCCCGGAAAAATCACAAAATACATCCAAAATTTGTGTTTTCTACCGTTTTTTAAAATATGTCTATAAATATTTCCAGAGATCTGAAAAATACGTGCAGGTTTTTTTAGGGACACCCAAGAAAAACGAGCTCGTGACTCGGTCAGACTGCCGCGGAAGCGCGGTGAAACCATGGGTTTCGCCGCGGATCCGCGGCCGAGTCGACTCGGAGTCAACTCATTTTTCCTGCAGATTGTCCAGCTTGATGTTTTGAGATTTTTCAGATACTTTGTTTCTGCCCAGATTCTTTTGAGTACAGTGTTGTATTTGGGGTAGTTTCAAATTAGAATATTGATCGAAATTCTATAAACTTTAGCTAATTGGATTATATCTGTAATGTGATATATGTACTGAACGTCTACTAAACGCTATACGTCGATTAGTGGGGGTTGTACATATCTGTGATCTGTGATATTGGATTGTGTATATGAACTTGTTGGATCATCGTGGATGAATGGCCGGGGGTGTGAGATGAGTGTTTATTTATCTTTCATATGATGTAATTTGTAATTTGATGTAATATTATTTCATGGTCGCACATTCGGGTTGAGCTTGTAGCCACTATTGTATATTATTTTTTTATTGTTTTTTGATCCTTGGATAGACCCAAGGTGGGGTACACAAACTACCGGGTACTTTGAAGTGCTGAGTGGCCTACTCACATTATTGAGGGAGGCTGCTTCACTTCGGGTATTTGGCGGGTAGTTTTCCGCACCCGTAGGGGTCTAGGGTAGGGTTTGGCTATTCATCGCGACCGTGTAATCCGTCTTTCGTTAAAGGCTCGAACGAAACGCGGATTCCTAGCATATCCAATGTGTTCATCTGTGATCTGGAATGGCTATCATTGCGTCTGACGAATGTTTATATCTATATATGATATCTAGTAGGCGTAGCTTATGTTTTGCATCCGCACTAGTCCAGTCCCCGCTCTGTCGTTAGTTAAGTAACCTAACGGGTGATGACGGGGCCTAGTGGCGAATGCGGATTGCATAAGCGTACGTCATATTTTCATTGTTTTCTGCAATGGTAGGATTAATTGATGTGACGTATTATATTAATGCAAAGAAAATAAACCAAAGTTGAATCGTTGAAACAATTTCAAAACTACTCGGTTTTTTCAAAACAGCAAAACTTTTAAATGCGGAGTTTAAACCACTCCTTTTAAAAGCTATCACGTTCCTTCGATTATATTAAGTTCACTACGTTCATGGTTTCGCTAAAACCATTCATAGCCCTCCGTCATTTCATATGGATAGTCAATAGTATTCAAGCTATGTTTGTTTGCCAAAGTCAAGGCATAGTGATTGGTAGCTATTGGATATTTATATGTAGCATAGATAGATGCGTTGGTTTGGGACTGTCGTACTGCTTTGTTGGCCAAAGTCAAGGGTAGGTACGGGTGGGTTCAAATTAACCTGGAAAATGATGGGTGGAACTTGACATGTGATTTATGATGTGTTGGCCAAAGTCAAGGTCATAAGAGCATGGGGCAAAAATCCACATAGGGAGTTTCTAAGGAAACTGAAACTTGCTGGTGTTGCATACCATTTGGAGTGTGATGATTTTGGTAAGATTCCTTCAGCTTTATCACACGATGATATTTGGATCCCGATCCTACTGTGAGTATATGCTACTCCTCGGGAAATTTTCTCACTTAACGATCAATGCTACAAACCAAGTAGGTGTCTAGAAAGGTGCTAGCGGGGCTATGCCCACAGGAAAAAGAGGTTATTTAATTAAAGAACTTCGCGAAAGCGTCGTAAAACCTCCCTCGAAGTACCGGCACCAGCTTGGCTGAACGATTAAGCAAGTATTGTACGGTAAGATCAATCCCGACTAATTCTTCTTTTATGGTTTGAGCAAGGATTCGAGAAACAGTGGGAGTCATCCTATTTAGACAAATTAAAACCACTCTAAACTTGCAAGAGTATCATGCTAAAGTGTTTCTTCTCTCTCTCCTAATTGCAGCAACCAAACATCATGACGGGCTTAAGTTACTATTAGATAAAAATATATTGACAAGGCCAAACTATAAAGATTAGTTCAGGAATGTCAAAATGGCAATCACTTATGACAAGTTGGGGTATCTCCTTACCACTAAGGCCCCCGCCGTCCCAGGTCCAGAATCCAGTGTCGCGGATAAGGAAATCCGTAAGACCTGGGAGATTGACAGCGCGAAGGCTAAGTGCCTTGTGTTTGCCTCTATGGACAATGAACATCAGAGGAGGCACGAGAATATGGATCTTGAATCCATATTTCTCCATACTAAGGAACTATATGAAGAGCAATCCCGTATCACAAGATACGAGAACTCGAAGAAGTTATTTTCAGCAAGGTTGGCTGTCGGATCATCTGTAGCGGAACACGTGTTTAAGATGATTGGCTACATTGAGGAGCTCGCGGACCTCGGGACCACGTTAGAGAACGAGCTCTAAACTGACTTGATTCTCCAGTCCCTTCCTTCCACCTACGCCCAGTTTATCCTGAATTTCAACATGCAAGGAAAAGAAGTTGAACTTCCGGAACCCCTCAACATGTTGAGGAGTGCAGAGGGCACCCTACAGATAGTCAGGGAAACACCCGCTTTGTTTGTTGAAGGAGCTTCCTCTTCTAGGTCCAAGGAGTAAGCCAAAGGAAAGAAGAAGAAGGCCCCTACCAAACCAAGGGGCGGTGTTAGTAAGGTGGAAGCCAAGAGAAAAGCAAAGGTAGTGGGACAGATTGTGGGGAAGGAAGAATGCTTTTATTGTCACAAGAAAGAACACTGGAAGAAAGATTGCAGGGCTTGAAAGGCCAAGAACCAGGACCCGAAGCAAATTGTGGCTTCGGCTTCAGGTGTGTATGTTATTGAAAACTGTCTGTCAATCAACTCTACTTTCTGGGTATTGGATACCGGATCAGGATCTCATATTTGTAATTCTTTGCAGGCACTGAGAAGGCGTAGAGTTTTGAAGGCAGGTGATATGACCCTCAAAGTTGCAAACGGAGCAAGCATTGATGCTAAGTCCGTGAGGGACTATCACTTAGGGTTGACAGATGGACATGTTTTGGTTTTGCGCAACTGTTATTTTGTACCCAGTTCGACTTATAATATCATATCTGTATCTTTAATGTCTAAAGAAGGTTATGATTTTGCATTTGTAAGCAATGTTGTAAACATTCACCTTAATCATGTTTTGATTGGGTCGGGTACATTAAGCAACGGGATATACGTATTAAACCAACCGCAGATTTTCAATATCCAGAATACACACAAAAGAAAGTCTCCAGAATTAAATCATGCTTTCTTATGGTATTATAGACTGGGTCACATCAATGAAATACGATTGACTAAATTACATAAAGAGGGATATTTAGATCCGTTCGAATATCAGTCTTATGTAACTTGTCAATCTTGTTTCATGGGAAAGATGACAAAGACTCCGTTTACTGGACACGGAGTAAGAGCGAGTGGGCTCTTGGGACTCATACACAGCGATGTATGTGGTCCAATGTCTACACATGCGCGAAGTGGTTATTCTTACTTCATTACTTTTACGGATGATTTTTCAAGGTATGGACATGTCTTCTTAATGAAGCATAAATCTGAAGCCATTGAAAAATTCCAGGAATACAAGAATGAAGTAGAAAAACAAACAGACAAGAGTATCAAGACACTGAAATCTGATCGAGATTGTGAATACTTGAGTGCCGAGTTCCTGGATTACCTAAAAGAGAATGGAATTTTCTCTCAATATACTCCTCCATACACACCACAACACAATGGTGTATCGGAGAGACGGAACCGAACCCTATTAGATATGGTACGTTCCATGATGAGTAACGCTGAGTTACCGCGGTCTTTCTGGGGATATGCACTAGAATCAGCTGCATATCTTTTGAACCGGGTTTCAACTAAGTCAGTGCCTACCACACCATATCAGATGTGGAGTGGGAAGAAACCCTATCTTAAACACATTAAGACATGGGGATGTCCAGCTTTTGTCAAAAAGCAGCATACGGACAAAATCGAGGCACGCTCAGTACAGTGCAAGTTTATGGGATATCCAAAGAACTCCAAGGGATATTTCTTCTATTACGCACAGGAACAAAAGATATTTGTTTCTCGTCATGCCTGCTTCTTGGAAACTGAATTTTTAGAAAATCAGATAAGTGGGAGCGCAATAGAACTGGAAGAAATTCCAGAACCACAAGCTATTACTGAAAGAATAGTAGAACCAGTTGGTTCGAAAGGACAGGACATTTGTTCATATCAGATTTTGCATTTTTTACCGCCCAATTTTTATCACATTGCTTATCGGTAGGTACTCTTGAGCCGTGTTTGCTAGTTAGTTGCAGGATACAGGTTCTCAGCTCTAAATAGTGAAATTCATGGAAAAGCACGACAAATTCCGGATTACTGCCAACCACAGATAAAACACGGGTCTCCGCTCTCTATCCGTATGTTGCTGCACACCAGTTTTAGGGACAAAATGGCAAATCGATGTCATTTTCATGCACAAAGCACAATGTCAACACAAGATCCAACATGTCTACGCGGAGCTCAAGAAAAATCATGGCAAAAGATCCACATCACATCACCTTTTGATCTGCTGAAATTCTGGAAAAATTGTGAAGAGCTTCTGAGAAACAACATATACCACACTGAAGAGTACAGAAAACCACAAAATTTGAGGAGCCAATTCCTCTATATGGCTGCGGATCCGCGGCCAAAATGGGGTCTAGGCCGCGGATTCGCGGTCATATGAAACTTTTTCAGGGGTAGTTTGGTACTTTTATTTGGTGGCAGATTGTTGCCCTAGTTTTCCAGTTTCCTGCCTATAAATAGCCCAGAACATTGCCAAGCCAAGGGTGCTCAATTCTTGTATTAGGTTTTAGATATACTTTGTTGTTCTTCTTCCTTTTTTCATCTTTTCTCCATTAAAATCTTGTAGTGAGGTTTCATGAGTGAAGTGATGAATAAAAGAGTTCTTTTTGTTATCATGCTTGTCTTTTTATGTTGTTAATTATGATTGCTTGTAATCTTCAATTGCTAATCTAGTTGTTGTTATTTATTGTTTGTTTCTTTCTTGTTCTCTTTTTCTTTATCCTTAACAACAATGATGCTTAAGCTTGATCCTTGCCAAAGTGAGGTCTCAAATAGCTAGTTGTAATCTTCTAACATCTTTCTTTCTATCTTCCTCCTTTTGTTGTATTTTCTTTTTCTTGTAATGGATGAGTAGTTTTCATACTTGTTAGGGTAGGATAAAGAAAGTTTGAGAGAAGGAAATCTCTCTCACTCTTTCCTTACCCAACATCTTAATTCGGACTCCCGTTAATTGAACCAGAACCCGCTCCCTACGGCACCCTATCCTACATGATAGCGGTGATTCCTTAGTGAGACCGGTTGTGGTTGAATTAGCCGGAGGTTAAGGCTAAGAGACAAGAACGGACGGACAAGCACCAAAAGGAAGAACTTAAGCGTTGGAAAGCCTAGCTTATACTCGCAAGTTCCTTCCTAGTCGTGCTAATCCCCATTGTTGCCGATTACTGTAACACCGATATTAAGAGTGGCAACGAAAGAAGTGAGCGACTCCTAACTCAAACTAACCTAATCCTAACCCTAACAAGCTCTCTTTATATAACATTTTAGCACATAGTTAATCTCAAACAAACCTGGACATTTGGACTTAACTCGTTAAAGCACATAGAAAAAGATTCCTATCTCCCTGCAGACGACCCGTACTCAACTGGCTAGCTATAAGCGAAACCGTCTTGATTGCGGTAATTAACTAAGCACGCAAAAACTCAAACAATCAAATGGCGCCATTGCCAGGGAGACGGTAGTCTATTTCTTTGTGTAATTTCGGGTTAATTTGTGAATATAACCGAAAAACAAAACAAAAAAAAATACATTGTAAAAATCATCTTGTTATTTTTTGATTAGTTTTTGTGCAAGTGTGCAGGAGAAAAGGAAAGGTCGAGTTCAGTGCCAAAGACGTGGGAAGTTAGACCCATATCTTGCGGCTACACCGCGGGTGATCAAGACGGAACAAACAGTCTACTGAAAGATTCTGGAGCAGATCCAGTAAGCAAATCAAGATTCAGGAGCTCCAAAAAAGAAGAGGACACCCAACCTTGCACAGACCAAAAAATGGAAGGCCCATCCCACTGTCTGGCCGCGGAATCGCGGCCTAAGCGCTCTCTGACCGCGGAACCGCGGCTTGTTGGTGCCCTCATCAACCCATAATTTCTGTAAGTCCTTCTGCCTTCTTCCCCACTCGTCTGAACTCCACTGAACTGTGTTTTATGCAGCATTCTTTGCGCAAACTCACTTCCCCCTTCCAATAAATTTTTTTTTGTGCAGGATTCTTTGCGCCGCGCTAAAAAATAACAAAATTGATTGCAGTTGATTGTTATTGCTTTGCATATTTTAATCGGACTTTAAGGGGCTTGAAACCAATCCAGATTGGGTGGGGATTTCATCACCCTTCCCAGGACCCCAGAAATCACAAAAAGCATATGCATTGACCATTATTTAATTAAAAAATACTAGACTCAGCCCTAAGGACGCCGCGCTCAATAGGACAGAGGACTGGTTGTAGGCATCGGCCGTTTATCCTATCCTGACTTTGCGGTGTCTAGGAAAGTGTGTTGAAGGAAAGTGGTTACTTAATTAGGACCACTACTTACGTAGTGGGGAGCCTCCCACTTACCTGGCACTTACCTGGCCGCAATTGGCGGAGAAGAGGCGGTTTGAGGTCCTATTTTTAGCCCTTTGGAACAGTTAGAAGCTGTCTAGCTGAAATAGGTGACCCTAGATCTAGGTGTGATTGTGCATATTTTGTCTGTGATTGTTTGAAGCCGTGAGTCCGTACATATTTCTGTAAAGCTCTTTCTAAAAAAAAAAGAAAAAAAACACAAAAACCAAAAACTTTTATAAAAACTTGCCCTTTGTCACCAGAATCCATTTTTTCACTCCACCTTTGACGTTCTCTTACCCTCACCAATTTTTTTTTCCATTGACGTTCTCTTACCCTCACCTTCTCCGCTTTAACTACACTAAACTCATTTAGTGTATGTCCGGTTGGACTCGGGACACTAGCGCCCGTCTAGTTCGCGTTACGTTAGTCGCTACCAACTACGCGATCGACTCAGACGTCGAAACTCCTTCCACGCCTCTTTCACCCTTACCTTTGCCGGCCAACTCCGACGTTGACCGGAATTCTGTTCATACATCCTCACCTTCACCATCACCAACCTCTTCTTCTGCGATATCAGGATTTAATCCAAACATCCCTTTGACTCCCCCGGGATTGATTCCACCTCCTATGGATACGAATAACCCACCACCACCGCCTGTTGTAGCACCACAGCGAATCGCGCTCCAGGATCGTTTCTATCCCACCCGCTCTGCACTTCCCACCTGTCTTTCCCTTCCACCGGCCAATGGGGATAATTTCGAAATTAAGCCCCACTTCATTAACATGCTTCCGAAATTTCTTGGGCTTGAATATGAAGATTCCTATATCTTCATCAACAAGTTCCAACATGTTTGTGTCATGATGAAAACTACCCAGCTGTCAGACGATGCTATACGGCTATGGGTTATTCCGTTCACTTTGTGCGATCTTGCTGAAAAATGGCTGTATAGCACCGCTTCCCACTCCATAACCAGTTGGGACGAGTTTGTGAAAGCGTTTCTCAAGAAATTCTATCCAAATCATAAGACCGCGAGGATCCGTAACGAAATTAACCAATTCTCCCAGCTTCCTAATGAACCCTTTTGGAAGTGCTTTGACCGGTATAAAGACCTTCTTGTTCAGTGCCCTCACCACGGTATTGAGAAATGGCAACTTTACCAAACCTTATACGAGGGCCTGAACCCAGCAACCAAGCAGTTGTTGGAAACCATTTGTCAGGGCCACTTCCTATCGAAATCCGATGAGGAAGCGTGGCAATTCTTCGACGACCTTGCGGAACAAACGCTTCAATGGGAGAGCACCAGACCAACTTCTTCTTCTTCTTCCTCCACTTCTACTGGTCAGTCTAGGGTAGGCATTCACCAACTCGATATCTCTATTGCAATGAAAGCTGAAATGGCTGCAATAACGAGAAAACTTGAAGCGATAGAGAGCAAATTTTCATCTCCTGCTCCTGCCCCTGTTCTTCCCCTTCGTACCATTTGTGCTTGTTGTTCCGATCCTTCTCACTTAACCGAAGAGTGTCCTTACAATCCACCATCTCAAGGACAGGATCAGGTTAATGCTGCATTTCAGCAAAGACCAAAAAACGATCTATACTCTTCCACCTACAATCCCGGTTGGAGGAACCACCCCAACTTCGCCTGGAATCAGAACCAGCATCAATTCCAAGGAAACAATTTCCAGAGGCCATCAATTCCAAGGAAAAAATTTCCAGAGGCCCCCTCCTCCGCAACAACAAGCTCAGCAACAAACTCAACATCAATTTCAGCAGCCCTTCCAACCCCAGCCTTTTCAAAATCAGACGAACAACTTTGCACCTAATAATTCTTTTCCCCAAAACAACTTTGTTCCGTCAAACAACGATAAGGTTTCCTCGCTCGAACGAAGTCTGCAGGCGTTTGTAAAGCAATCAACTCAGTCCACCGCCAACATCGAGTCTTCCATTCAGTCCTTGGTATAACACACTGCCGCTCATGGGAAAAGCATCAAAACCATCGAAGCCCAGATAGCACAACTGAATGCGGCCTTAAGCGAGCGAGAGAAGGGGAAGCTTCCATCTCAACCACTCCCAAATCTCGGTCACCTACATAATGTACATGTTGCTCTTGAACAACAGAACCATAATGTGAGTGTCGTGACTACATTGAGATCGGGAAGGATACTGCAAAACAACATTGGCACACGGATCGACGATGACACCCCGGCCGTTTCTTCTTCTTCGTCTTCTGAGCCTATTCTCCATTCTTCAAAAGGCTCTTCCTCTTCTTCTGCTCTAAACGGACCCATTTCTCACTCCATGAAAACACCAGCTCTGGGATCCGTTCCAACTCCACAATCTCCTCTACAAGTATTGGACTCAACCAATTTTAAAAACGTTCCATTTCCAAACCGGTTGAGGTCCAATAAACAAAATCCACAAATGGAGAAGATTCTGAAGTTGTTTAAGCAGGTTAACATCAACATTCCCCTTTTAGATGCTGTCCAACAAGTCCCTTCCTACGCAAAAATCTTAAAGGACTTGTGCACGAAAAAGAGGAAATCTTAGGTACCCAAGAAAGTTTTCTTGGCTAGTGCTGTGAGTGATGCTCTTACCCAATCTTTACCTCAAAAACGGAAGGACCCTGGCTGTCCTACGATTTCTATTACCATTGGGGATAAGAACATTAACCGCGCACTATTAGATCTTGGTGCCAGTGTTAACCTGCTTCCGTACTCAGTATATGAGCAACTAGGTGTAGGAGAGCTGAAACCCACACACTGCACTCTCCAAATGGTCGACCGATCGATCACGCATTCTAGGGGTGAGCTAGAGGATGTGTTAATCAAGGTTGGGGACTTCATATTCCCCGTTGAATTCATTATTTTAGACACACAGCCTGTAGCGAACCCCCGGAATCAAATTCCGGTGATACTCGGTCGCCCATACCTTGCAACCTTAAATGCTGTGATCAATTGTTGAAATGGTTCGATGAACCTATCTTTTGGAAAAATGACAATTGAACTCAACATTTTTAGGTTGGGGAATCAGCCCTCTGAACCTAATGCTCATATACTAGACGTTTCTCAATCCAGGAGATCACCCCAGAGGAGTGTGAATTCGAGGAGTTTTTGTTCGATCATGATAACCTTAACGCCACTAGTGCGTTCCTCTTCGAACCTGCTGCTGCTTCTGCGCCCGACAATGACTACGAATGTTTCACTTTCTCGACCGATCTTAGCCAGTCACCACCCGAGTTGGAATCCTTTGAATTTCCGGATGAGTTAGCTGAACCATCCAACTCGGCCGCTTACACTCGTTTTGAGCCTCTGCTAGAATCCTTTGAGTTCGAGACCTTTTCGCCAATCTTGCCTTCAATCGTTTCACCTCCAACGCTCGAACTCAAGCCTTTGCCGTCTCACCTCAAGTACGCTTACTTGGGTGAGAACGAGACCCTTCCTGTTATCATCTCGGCTTCTCTAGCTCCAGAGCAAGAGAGAGCCCTTCTTGCGGTCTTGCACAGCAATAAGCAAGATTTTGGCTGGTCAATGGCGGACATCAAGGGGATTAGTCCCCTGATCGTTGAACATCACATTCATCTGATGGATGATGCCAAACTAGCCAGGGATCCACAAAGACATCTCAACCCAGTCATGAAGGAGGCTGTAAAAAAGGAGATCGTAAAGTGTCTGGATAGTGGTATCATTTACCCTATCTCTGATAGCCAGTGGGTTAGCCCCATTCACGTTGTCCCTAAGAAATCAGGCATAACGGTCATAACTAATGAGGCGAACGAGTTAATCCCAACTCGCACCCAGATTGGGTGGCGAGTATGCATCGATTATAGAAAACTCAACGCCGCAACGCGGAAGGACCACTTTCCGCTACCTTTCATTGACCAGATGCTTGAACGATTGGCCGGACACGAGTACTACTGCTTTCTTGATGGCTACTCCGGCTATAATCAGATTCCCATCGCCGAAAAAGACCAGGACAAGACCATATTCACTTGTCCTTTTGGCACGTTTGCATATCGTCGCATGCCCTTTGGGTTGTGCAATGCGCCCGCTACCTTCCAGCGGTGTATGATGGGAATCTTCTCAGACATGGTGGAAAAATTCTTGGAGATCTTCATGGACGATTTCTCCATTTTCGGCGATTCCTTTGATGAGTGTTTGCTGCATCTCGACGCTGTCCTTACTCGGTGTAAGGACAAGAATCTCACTTTGAACTGGGAGAAGTGCCACTTCATGGTGCGCGAAGGTATTGTCTTAGGACATATCATCTCGCAAAAAGGCATTGAGGTAGATAAAGCAAAGATTGAAGTAATTTCCAATCCCCCTCCTCCCCGATGCGTCAGAGACATCCGAGCCTTCCTTGGCCATGCCGGTTTCTATAGACGGTTCATCAAGGACTTTAGCAAGATTGCTAGGCCCTTGATTCTTTTGCTGGCCAAGGACACGACATTCGACTTCAACTCGAGCTGTGTGACTGCGTTCGAGTCATTAAAAAGCTCACTCACTTCTGCTCCCGTTCTTTCTTCTCCTGACTGGACTCACCCATTTGAGATTATGTGAAATGCATCTGACTTTGCCATCGGTGCTGTCCTTGGACAACACATCAACAAGATGCCGCACGTAATCTATTATGCTAGACGAACCCTGAACGACGCTCAACTGAATTATACAACAACTGAGAAGGAATTCTTGGCTGTTGTATTTGCTTTAGAAAAGTTTAGGCCATACCTCATCGGCTCTCCAGTCATCGTCTACACGGACCATTCTGCTCTGCGCTATCTTTTTGCGAAGAAAGATGCAAAATCTCGGCTGATACGTTGGATACTCTTGCTTCAAGAGTTTGACCTTGTCATCAAGGACAAAAGAGGATGTGAAAACATAGCCGCCGACCATCTCTCACGACTTCCTTCTTCGCCGTCGCTTCAAATTCCGATCAACGACGTTTTTCCGGATGAACAGCTCTTGATAGTATCTTGCGAACCCTGGTTCGCAGATATTGTGAACTATTTGGTCACAGGATTACTACAAACTGAATGGTCAAGTCGGGACAAACTTCGATTCTTATCCCAAGTAAAACACTTTTACTGGGACGAACCCTATCTGTTCAAGTACTGTCCCGACCAGATTATTCGTCGGTGTGACCCTGACGATGAATTCAAGAGCGTGTTGTCGTTTTGCCACGATCAAGCATGTGGCGGGCATTTTGGCCCCAGAAAGACAGCAGAGAAGATCTTGCAGTGTGGTTTCTACTGGCCACAACTCTTCAAAGACGCTCATGACTACTGCAAGACTTGCTCCCGGTGCCAACACTTGGGCCGGATATCCAAGAGAAACGAGATGCCGCTCCAACCAATCTTGGTTGTGAAGATTTTCGATGTTTGGGGGATCGATTTCATGGTGCCGTTTCCGAGCTCTTTTTGGAACTTGTACATCCTTCTCGCTGTTGATTATGTCTCTAAGTGGGTCGAGGCTGTGCCCAGCCGGACTAACGACAACAAGGTTGTCGTTAGATTTCTTAAGGAAAACATTTTCTCCCGGTTTGGGCACCCCCGAGCGATCATTAGCGACAATGGAACTCATTTCTGCAATAAGACTTTCGAGGCCTTGATGCGGAAATATTCCATTAATCATAAGCTATCTACGCCCTACCACCCCCAAACCTGTGGGCAAGCCGAAGTTTCAAATCGGCAAATCAAGCAGATACTGGAGAAGACGGTTTCCAAGAACCGTAAGGATTGGTCGTTGAAACTCACTGATGCCCTTTGGGCATTTCGAACTGCTTATAAGACCGATCTTGGCATGTCTCCCTATCGGCTTGTGTACGGAAAGGCTTGTCACCTCCCTGTGGAAATAGAGCATTGCGCATTTTGGGCGATAAAAGAGCTGAATCTGTCTCTTGAAGATGCGGGCAGCCATCGGAAGCTGCAGTTGAACAATTTTGACCCTTCAATGATTTCTTCATGCAACGACAGTGAGGACACTGTCCGGTTTAAGTTTGGGGGTACGCTCGGTACGCATTTCTAACCTTCGCATTCATATGTATATTTTACATCTGCATACTAAAATCCATAAAAATCAAAATTTTTCTAAAAACATAAAAACTTTTTCATCAAGTTAGCTAGTGGGAGAACTCAGATTCAACATTTCAACGGTTTTGTTTGATAAGATAAGAATAACTAAATCTTATTTTTAGATTTTGAAAACCTAAAAGATAACTCTCCTTTGAAGTTAACTATAGCTGATATACGTCTTTACATCACACTAGACGTGTCGTGAGTTTTGAAAATTAGATGACAAGTCTATTATGTCTAAAAACTTTTAAATGGATAAATTATTTTCTGAGGATCAAATAGGTTTGTTCTGAAATAAGTAATATCAAGAATAGTTTATGAAGTGAACCAAATATGAAGGAATGTTATTGATGCCTTAATTGGAACTGATTCTGAAAAAGTTCCATCCTCCATATGGCCGCGGATCCGCGGCCATATGGGCTCGTCAGATGGAACTTTTTCAGGGGTAGTTTGGTACTTTTATTTGGTGGCAGATTGTTGCCCTAGTTTTCCAGTTTCCTGCCTATAAATAGCCCAGAACATTGCCAAGCCAAGGGTGCTCAATTCTTGTATTAGGTTTTAGATATACTTTGTTGTTCTTCTTCCTCTTTTCATCTTTTCTCTATTAAAATCTTGTAGTGAGGTTTCATGAGTGAAGTGATGAATAAAAGAGTTCTTTTTGTTATCATGCTTGTCTTGTTTTGTTGTTAATTATGATTGCTTATAATCTTCAATTGCTAATCTAGTTGTTGTTATTTATTGTTTCTTTCTTTCTTGTTCTCTTTTTCTTTATCCTTAACAACAATGATGGTTATGCTTGATCCTTGCCAAAGTGAGGTCTCAAATAGCTAGTTGTAATCTTCTAACCTCTTTCTTTCTATCTTCCTCCTTTTGTTGTATTTTATTTTTCTTGTAATGGGTGAGTAGTTTTCTTACTTGTTAGGGTAGGATAAGGAAAGTTTGAGAGAAGAAAATCTCTCTCACTCTTTCCTTGCCCAACATCTTAATTCGGACTCCCGTTAATTGAACCACAATCCGCTCTTTACGGCACCCAATCCTACATGATAGCGGTGATTCCTTAGTGAGACCGGTTGTGGTTGAATTAACCGGAGGTTAAGGCTAAGAGCCAAGAACGGACGAACAGGCACCAAAAGAAAGAACTTAAGCGTTGGAAAGCCTAGCTTATATCCGCAAGTTCCTTCCTAGTCGTGCTAATCCCCGTTGTTTCCGATTACCGTAACACCAATATTAAGAGTGGCAACGAAAGAAGTGAGCGACTCCTAACTCAAACTAATCTAATCCTAACCCTAACAAGCTCTCTTTATATAACATTTTAGCACATAGTTAATCTCAAACAAACCTGGACATTTGGGCTAAACTCGTTAAAGCACATAGAAAAAGATTCCTATCTCCCTGCGGACGACCCGTACTCAACCGGCTAGCTATAAGCGAAACCGTCTTGATTGCGGTAATTAACTAAGCACGCAAAAACTCAAACAATCAACATTCCCGTACCGCTCCGCAGGAGTAGTAGGCTTTCTCATCCATCTGAGAGATACTACGGTTTTCTTATAAATGAGGATAGAGTGGATTGCATCATTGATAATGATGAGCCCACTAGCTTCCAGCAGGCCATTCAGAGCACTGACTCGGTAAGATGGCTGGATGCAATGCGGACCGAGATGGAGTCCATGTACACCAACAAAGTATGGACTTTGGACTTTTATCCAGAAGGGGTAAAACCCGTAGGCTGCAAATGGATCTTCAAAAAGAAGATTGGTGTAGATGGATAGGTTGAGACCTATAAGGCTAGACTTGTTGCAAAGGGTTTTCGTCAAAGACCTGGTTTGGACTATGACGAAACCTTTTCTCCAGTGGCTATGCTCAAATCCATTCAGATCCTTCTTGCCATTGCTGCCTTCCATGATTATGAAATTTGGCAGATGGACATAAAGACCGCTTTTCTAAATGGAAATTTAGAGGAGTGTGTCTATATGGACCAGCCAGAGGGATTCATTCAGAGTGGGAGTAGCGGAAAAGTGTGCAAGTTGCTTAAGTACATTTATGGACTGAAGCAGGAATCGCGGAGTTGGAACATCTGTTTTGATGCGACGGTCAAAGAATTTGGCTTTATCAAAAATCCAGATGAACCATGCATTTATAGTAAGATTGTAGCACGAACTGTCGTATTCCTCGTTTTATACGTAGATGACATTCTCTTGATAGGAAATGATATTCCTATGCTACAATCTGCAAAGGGTTCTTGTCACAAAGATTCTCCATGAAAGACCTGGGTGATGCCTCTTACATTCTGGGGATCCAGATCTATCGTGATAGATCTAAGAGAATGTTGGGACTTTCACAGTCCAGGTACATCAACACCATACTGAAAAGATTCAGTATGGAAGATTCAAAGCGCGGTAATTTACCGGCTTGTCACGGAATCACCCTCTCCAAAGAGATGTCTCCCAAGACTGATTTGGAAAGGGATCGCATGTCTATTATACCCTACGCTTCTGCGGTAGGCTCTATAATATATGCGATGTTGTGTACCAAACCAGATGTAGCTTATGCACTGAGTGTAGTAAGCCGGTATCAGTCAAACCATGGGGAGAAGGCACTGGATAGCGGTAAAGAACATTCTGAAGTACCTGAGAAGGTCTAAGGATATGTTTTTGGTTTACGGCGGAAAAGACCTCCAGATCGAGGCCTTTGCTGACTCCAGCTTCTAGAGTGACAAGGATGACTCCAAAATCCATGTCGGGTTATGTCTTTACTCTTAATGGAGGGGCAGTGTGTTGGAAGAGTTCCAAATAGGAAACCGTTGCTGACTCGACGATGGAAGCGGAGTATATCGCAGCATCTGATGCCGCAAAAGAAGCAGTCTGGATGAGGAAGTTCTTAACAGAACTTTAGGTGGTTCCGTCCATTGTTGATCCAATACCTCTGTATTGTGACAACAACGGGTCTATAGCTTTAGCAAAGGAACTCAGGTCCCATCAGAAGTCCAGACACATCTTGAGGCGGTATCACCTGATCAGGGAGATCGTGGATCGCCGGGAGATCGAGGTTCGGAGGGTTGCTACAGAAGATAACACTGCAGATCCATTCACAAAGGCTATTCCTCAGATGCAGTTCGAGAGGCTATTCGAGATGATAGGTCTACGATATGCCAGCATATGGCCTTAGTGCAAGTGGAAGATTGTTAGCGTGATATGCCCTAGAGGCCATTATTGTATAGTACTAGTTTGTATATTACATTTTGGAAGCTTGGGATATATACACAGATTTATAACAGTCTTGCTCAATATGGTAGTATGCTACTTGGTTTGTATCTATCTTAATATGTGTATATATTTCTTTTGATATATCGCTAATACATATTGATAGAGCCCATAGGATCTTTTGCTTGACTACAAGCGTTGTGATGGCAGTCACACTAGTGGGGGCAGGGTAGTCTATAGGCACATCCTTTTACAGGTCCCTGGTCATAGGATTATCGAGACAGGGCATCGATACTCCAGAGTAGACTAGTGTATACGCTTCTCATCCCAGGAGAGGAGATGGCCTGTCCCACAGCCATCAGTACGTCGTACTGGAGATAGTATGCAGGTGCTCGTTAGGCTACGAGTACACTGGACAGGAATCACTGGGAACTGTTGGTTGGTATTATACCTATCGTCGGTTATTAGTTCCCAGGTGGCATGAGTACAGTTTAGTCCGTTGACTTGACACTGTCACTTCGCCTCGAGTGTGTTCCCACCGTTCTTAGGTTACTACCCTACCATGGCTCTATTGAGTCGTGCAAATAGGTAGTAGTTGGGTGCAGTCCCGAAGCACTTGGAGGAAATGACGGTTAGACAGGATTCGTCTCTCCCGGTATTGGGAGTTGATATCACGCTGTGTCTAGGAGAGCCATTACACAAAGTTCCTGGCCAGGGCAAGCGAGATTTAATGGTAGTGTTTCCAGTAGTTTCTCAGGGTGTTCTGGGCTACACTCCGACACAACTTGTACCGCTATTAAAGGACTGACGCTTACTGCCCCCCTAGGCCCGACATGCGATAGTCTTAGACGAACAGACCGGACTGTACGGAGATTGTCACATTCAGGCTCAGTAGGAGTTCGGATGGGTTCACCTCATCGGTCTTCTTATCGACATCTACCTGGGGACCGTTATGTACAGCTACTACCGTTTGCGGCCTATGGTTAAACCCACTGCCAGCGTAGTGTCGAGTATTTAGAGTCCCACACAGAGGGTTGTTCACCTTTGGGCAAAACAGAGTTAAGGTCATATGGTTTTACGACATGGTTCGTTTACATATGCGTACTTGTGCGTGTTCGGTGTTCGGGCAGACATTACTAGTGGGCTTTGGTTTAAACCAGATCGTAGTATTTGTTTTGGGATTGGTCTTGTCTCATTGTATTCGTGTTTTTTCGGAACACGGATGCGGGTACATACATACAGTTGACTGAGGCGGAGAGGGAGACACCTCATTAGGGTTTTTGACCATTGACCTGATCAAAACCCTAATGAGAATGAGAAATATGATTAATAATATTAATTAAGTATAATTATATCATGGTTAGAATCGGTTTGACCATTTGACTTGTTGACTTACTTTGACCTAGATATTTTTCTTTTTCTTTTTGTTAAGCATAAGATGCTTCTTGAAGCATGCTTAGCATTAAATATGAAATGATAGTGGTTAAATCAATTCACCATCACAATTTTCTTAATTATTATTATTATTATCATATATTTATCATATGAGAGCAAGGTTCATTTCATTCTATGATTCTCTTTCTCTCTCATAGTTAGCTCTCCTTCCTCTCTCAAAGCTTAAGTGTTTCATGTATTGAAAATCATAAGCTTTTGAGACTAAACCACCAAAACACTTCTCTACTCACTCTAGGGTTCTTAGTCTAGCATGCCAAGCACTCTAGTTACTTCATTGTTGAGGTAGGAGCTCAAGGTAGAGGCCTTCGAGTGGATCTTTCTTTTGAAAAGAGAAGACGAAGAGGAGGAGCCGTCTACACCACTCAAAGGAGCACACAAGAAAAGAAAGCAACACAAGAAGAGAAGGAGTTCAAGCTTTTGGTATAATCTCTTAACCTAGTAGTTAAAGCTCCTTGTATGTTTGTTAGTTTTTGTTTAGCAAAGATCTTTCATGGTTAGTTTATGTTTCCTTGTGATAAAAATTTGATTTTTACTCTTTCTGCCTCCCCGTAAGTACCGGGGTGGGTAACATAGACTTACAGTCATCGCCATCATCATATGAAATCGCAAAATAAGAATCTTATGAATCCGAATTCTCTTCAGTTTTTCTTCACCTTCTTCCCTTCGATTTTCCCGTTTTATTCACCTTCTTCCTATCTTTTCCGCGATTACCAATAACAAAAAAATATTTCTCAATAAAATCATCATCATAGGTATCTAAACATCTATTCATCCTCATCTTCTTACTCTTCTTTTCACGCTTATTCACTACAAAATGATGCACTACATCAAAATTATCATCGTCGTCCTCGTCTTCCGAAACCTTTATCAACGATGTCTAGATCCTTTCAATAACATCAAGACATCTTCCCACCGTTGAAGCCCTCTTTTTCCCGATCTCGTCGAAACCTCCACCTTCATCATCAATGTAACGACCCTGAAATCCCTGTACAATTGCAACTTGTTCAATGTATAAAAATTGTATTTCATCCTGATCAGGAATTATAAGTTAAATTTGTTCAATAAAAATAAAAAACAACTTATATCTCATTGGTTAAGAGTCTCCACTGTTGTCCATTAGCCTGCAAGTTCCGAATCCCATCAGCCCAATTAATTTTTAATATTTTTCTTTTTTAACATTTCGGAAGCCCAAGAGTTGCATGTAGATTACATGGAGAAATGAAACTTTTTAGAGAATTCAAACAGGATAAATGAGGAGTTAAGACCAAATAGATCACATGACACAAATCTCGAGACAGATGGGCAAATCTAGACCACCGAAAATTGCCAAAAAACTGAAAGTGTGTCCTAGCACCACCACTGGGTTTTACTAAGCATCTAACATGCTATATTTAAAAATTGGGGGTGCTAAGCTACACTAATTAAGGATCAAACTAGATGATTAGGTTAACTATGATGATATCACAAAAACTAGTTAAGAGAAGGAGGCAACAACCTTTGAAGACCGAGTCCTTCTCTTCAAAAGCTCCAGGTTGTAGTCCCTATGACTCCACAAGGCTCCACTTGAAGATTGAAGAAGTTTCATTTTGCGATCTTCGTACCGAAGATGATCCATCCGAAGCTCTGCTAATCCAAACTACCTCTTCACTAAACTATTTAGTGAAGGAAACACATTACACTTAAGTGCTAATCAAGTGTAGGATGGTGAAATAAGGGTTTTGTTTGCTCACTAGGGTTCTCACAAGCCCTAGGTTTCACAACTCATGTGAGTGTTAGGGCTTGGAGGAGGTGAGGAGGAAGATGAAGAGAGCTAGAGAGAAAAGAGCTTATGTGAGGAAAATCACAAGTGTAGAATGGCTTAACAAATAGCTCACTCATTGAAGCATGGAATATCATCCAATATAATATAGCAACTATGCTTCTATAGTGATACCAAATGAATAAAGAAATATCAAAGCCATGCTTCACCCCATTTCTCATTTTCCACCTAATCATTTCCATTTCCAATAAATAGAAAATCAACCATGCTTCATTATATATATATATATATATATATATATATATATATATATATATATATAAAATAATTAGTGAGCAATAATATTAGTTAATATATAATTATATCAAATATAAATATATATCATTTTATTAAATCAACACTTGATTCAATAATCCGGTTATATCACATATAACCGACTAATATCATTTACCTGTATATCACATTATCAAATCAACACTTGATTCAATAATCCGGTTATATCACATATAACCTAACCGATATCAAATAACCGCCAGATTAGAATACGGTATCACACACTCGTATTTAATCAGCCCCCCGTACATATCGGCATATGTGCCCTACTTCGTTTCGCTTGAACTAGGAAGTCTCTATGTGGGACTCTAAAGACTCGTCAATACGCCAACAGTAGGTGATGATCACATCAGTCACCCACATGCCGTCAGCGGTACTAGCTGGACGTAACGGCTACCCAGGTATTGAGCGAATAGGACATCAACAAGTAAGCTTGTCCAAACTCCCATGAAGCCTATAAGTAACACTTACCGTACAGTCCGGTCTCTTCGTCTGATATGTCGCATATCGAGTCTGGGGGTGGATACGTCAGACCCCAATAACTTGATAAGTCATGCCGATGCGTGGCCTATAACGGTTCGAGAAACTACCGATAACTTTTACCAGTAAATCTTAGCATCAGCCCTGGCCAGGGACTTCCTGTTATAGCCAATCGAGCATAGCGCAACATCAACTCCCTATACCGGGAGAGACGAAACCCCTCATATCGCTCATTGCCTCTATGTGACTCGGGACTGTACCCAAAATCCACCTATTTGCGTGTCTCTTTTGAGCTGTGGTAGGGAGGAAATCAAAGCACAATGGGAACCACACAAGACTCTATGACGATCTCGGGTCTACAGATTAACCTGTACCAGTGTCACCAGAGAACTGCTATCTGACGATAGGTATAGTACAATCTAGGAGTTCTCGATGAGTCCTGTTCGGTGTACCCATTCTCTAATGAGAACCTATGTACAATCTTTGATGTCAAACACCAATGGTTATGGGATCAACCATCTCTCTATACAGGGTCAAGAAACGTACACACTAGTCTACTCTGGAATATCGATACCCTGTCTCGATATCCCCTTGACTAGGAACAATTAAAGGATGTGCTTGTGGACTACACAAGCCCCAGTAGTATGATCTGCATCATAGTCCTGGTAGGAAAGCAAACATCTTAAGGGGTTTATCAACATGTATCAGAGAGACAGTATACTAATACTAGTGTACATGTTAAGATAAAGAGTAACCAGATAGCATACTATCATGTCGAGCAATAAAGTCCTCTATATATGTTCAAGCATATGCAGGATTGTCTAGCACAGTAGAAAGGTTTCGGGAGGCATCGTCCATGTCATTTTCAAAAATTTGCCATTCTAACTAACCCTAACCATAGAATCTTTACTAGAAAATGCGACGAAACGATATGTAAACTACTTTACATCTAAGTGAATGAGGAATACAACCTTTGTAGACCGATCCTTCACTTCTAATGCTCCGTGTAGTAGTCCCTTCGCTGCAAGTCATGAACAACTGAACTCTAGAAAGGGTTATCCCGGAGAAATGAACAAGCTTGCTCGAAGTCTTCGAGGCCGAAGATGATCTACGTCGAGGATACTCAAGCTCATGATACCTCTTCATTAATGGTGAAATTAGTGAAGCAAACATCCTAAACTAAATGGCTAATAGTAGAGTATGATGAAGTAGGAAATGGGTTCTCTTTAGTTTTATTTTTCTCACAATATTTTCATCACTTCACAAAAGCTAGTGAGCTTGAGGAAGAAGATGAAGAATTCTCTCATGGAATTAACCAAGTTAAGAATGTGAACCATGGGTGAGTTAATATCACATATTAACCCATGTAGAGACTTAACCATGGATAATCTAATGGTTGGGTTAATAAATATCTCAAGTATGACAAAATTAGTGGACTTGGTCAATGGTTCCACAAGCTTCTCCAAGCTTCAACCATTAATCCAATTTTCACCTAATTTTGTTTAACTTAAAATAAATAAAACCCTTCATTAATCTAGCATGGTGTGAGTCTCATACACCCAAATCACATGTGTCATCAAGCTTGACACAAAACATGTACACAAATATATATCACATATATATTATGTGCACAAAATCAAGTGAGAAAAGAAAACTTAAGTGAGCCAATACTAGTTAATGTAAATTAATATATCAAATATATAATTATATATTAAATTGTTAAATCAACACTTGATTTAACAATCCGGCTATATACATATAACCGATTAATATCTAATGTAACAACTTATCGGATCAACACTTGATCCGATAACCCGGCTATATCACATATATCTGATTGATGTCACAAATCGCGAGAATAGAATGCGGTATCACATATGCGCATTAATCTCGGTCCCGCACATATCACATATGTGCTCCTACTCCATTTCGCATGAACCAGGAAACCTCTGTGTAGGACTCTAAAGACTCGTCAATATGCCGACAGTAGGTGATGATCATATCAAACACCCACAAGCCGCAAGCGGTCTGCTAAATGTAACGGCCACCCGCGTATTGAGCGATCAGAAGATCAACAAGCATGCCTGCTCATACTCCTGCGAATCCAATCAGTAACACTACTGTACAGTCCGGTCTCTTCGTCTGATATGTCGCATATCTCGTCTAGGGGTGGTAAATGTCAGAACCCAATAACTCGATAAGTCGTGTCGATGTGAGGCTCATAACGGGTCGAGAAACTACTGATAACACTTACCAGTAAATCTCAGAATCAGCCCTAGCCAGGGACTTCCTGTTATAGCCAATTGTGCACAGCGCAACATCAACCCCCAATATCGGGAGAGACAAATCCCCTCCTATCGCTCATTGCCTCCATGTGACTCGGGACTGTACCCAAAAACCACCTTTTTGCACGATCTCTTAACCATGGTATGGTGGAAATCAAAGCACAGTAGGAATCACACATGACTCTATGACGATCTCGGGTTGACAGACTAACCTGTACCAGTATCACCAGAGAACTGCTATCTGACGTGAGGTATAATACCATCTAGGAGTTCTCGGTGAGTCCGTCCAGTGTACCCAGTCTCCACTGAGCACCCGTATACCATCTCTGATGTCAAATACCAATGGATATGGGATCATCCATCACCCATCTACATGGGTCGAGAAGCTATACGCTAGTCTACTCTGGTATATCGATGCCCCGTCTCGATACACCCATGACTAGGGATATTAAAGGATGTACTTACCGACTACATTTGTCCCACTAGTATAATCCGTATCATAATCCAGGTAGTTAAGTACACATCCTAAGGGCTTTATCAACATGTAACAGAGAGACAATCAGTGTACATGTTAAGATAAAGTGCAACCAGATAGCATACTATCATGTTGAGCAAGAAAGTTCTCCCTATATATGTCCAAGCATCCACTACAATATACATCTCATGTACAGTAATGTCCTCTAGGGCATACATATAACTAACAACATCCACTATATCATACAATAATGGCCTCTAAGGCATACATATTCCTAACAAAAACCGCTACCAGCGGTTGGATTTGGTCCATTCGCCTCCGTGTTTCGTTCGTGAGTCCCTTTGACTCCCCTCTACTCTTTTTTCCTTTTTGTTTTCTATGAATTAAACCAGAGACTTCATAACTTTTCAATTCCTCTATTAACACCATTAAATCTATTTTTTATTCAATATTTTTTATTCACACACTCTCATTTTACCCTATAAATACCACCGCATCGCCTAGCTCTCCTCTATTTTGAAAATCTATAGCAAAATTCTCTAAAAATATCCCAAGTTCAAGAAGAGTTAAACTACTCAAGTGGAGTTAGCGATCCAAATTCGTTCCTTCGAACACCGGAGCCGTTCTTGACACTATCACGATTCCATAAGACCACCTCTCTTTCTTTCTCTCTTTTCAAAGCTCGAAAACCGTAATTCCCTTCTTCTCTCACGATTCGATTTCTCTCCATCATTCTTTAAAACAAAAATCGACAAAAGTGGAGTTAACTTTAATATCCTTTCTTTAAAACATTTTTTATCACCTTTGATAGGCCAAATAAGTCACACAAATACTCTAACACCACTTTAAAATATTATTCACCTCATTTACTTTGTAATGTATTTAAAATTCAATGCGAAATAAATATACATCGAACATTTTCACATAAATACCATGACTTTTACATATAGCCCCTTTAGTGTTATTATAACCTCTACCTTTAGAAGATTCACAGGGTAGCAACCTACCCCATCACGAACACTATGGATTCATAGCACGAGGTTTAGGTTAAATATTTTATCTAAAAGAAATAATATTCATTAAAATACCCTTAATTTACAAAACACTTTTTAATCACCATTTTAAAATCCTTTGCAATTACGCCTTTACAACCCCTTTTGGGGAACCCATTTGCGGATGGTGCGGGTTATCGCACGTCCTTAGGATAGTAGAGTGAGATGCAGAACTATTCACAAAAAATTCGGTCTCGAAAGAAAATAAAAATACGATTTTAAAGAATACGACTTTTTCAACAAATTAAATCATTTGAAAAATTTCATAAATCATAAATTCGTATTTTTCTATGAATTTTTTTTTGAAAACTATATTTTTGAAATGAAAATTAAAGTTACACAAAAATACCATCAAGTTTCCAAAAGTTAGTTTTCATAAAAATACCATAAAATTTTCAAAAAGTTAGGTTTTATCACTTAAATAGCACTAAAACTAAAATATAATTTTATAAAAACTCTTCATATTCTAAAACACCCTCGACATTTGTTTTTAAAACAATATTAAAATATTTTACATAAAACCCTCTCGAGAAATACAAACAATGTAAATACATAATAAACAACTTGAATAAATCTTTAAGGACCATAAATTAATATATGTTTAAGCGGTATCATTTCTCTTGAGCCTCATAGAGCCGGAGAAAGTGAGTGCTTGGCTATCCAGGTTAGATAACACTACAAATTAAAGGAATTATCAATGGCAATCGTCTTGGAAAAAAACATAAATCCTGCTGCCCATGTACAGCGGTTGTCCGATTATTTTCGAACTTAAGAATTTCAAAAGTTAAATCCATTCATAAGATTGACTATTACCTTAATACAAACTCGAACTTGTTTTAAACTCAAACTCGAACCAAACTTGAACACTTGATCTTGAACTTGAACACTTGAACTTGAATTCGGATATACAAACTTGAACTTGAACACTTGACTTGACTTGACCGAACCATGAATATAATTTGACATGAATACCTGATTACCACTTGAACCTGAACTTGTACTCTTTATATCATGGATTCGGCCAAGACCTGTAAACTTGAACTATACACTAAAATACGCTGGGATAAGGAGTAGGTTGATACGGAACGTATATCGTGGCATGAGAGGTCATTTTAAAAGACACCTAACCTGAATTCCTGTGCCATTGTCCCGTGTGTTTTGACGGGGCTTTGTACTTTCTATTACCTTATGTTTACCTCAATCAGAGCAAAGCTCTGTTCAAATTCCAAGATGGGAAACGAAGCAACGCTTCTGTTTCCCCCAATCAGAGCAAAGCTTTATGGGAAATTGAAATGAAAATTAAAATTAAAATAAATGAAGCAACGGTTCAGCTGGCTTGCGCTTTGCGCTGCGCGACATGTGGCAGCGCAGCTACGCTAGCGCAGCTACGCTAGCGCAGTTGCGCTACACTGCACGTGTCAGCACAGTTGCGCTGCGCTGTGCGCTGCACGATACGTGTCAAGCGCTGATGCATCTGCGCCAAACAGAATTAAAATTCCAGTAAGATCTTTTTGTTCTTGTTAAAACAAGAAGATTGTCTTCTGTAAAACAGAAGCCCTTGGATCAAAGATCCAACGGTAGGGAAAATTCCCCGAATCACTCAGAGAATGATCTCTTTAACAAATTTAACAAATTAATGGGCACTATATAAAGGCTCCTAGACCCCAATTCCAAAGAAAAAAAAGAGAACAACGAGAATACAGAGAATAGAAAAACTCTGGAAACAGAGAAATTTAAAGAACTCTAAGAAGAAATTCAGAAGGAAAAAGAAGGTAAACCCCTTTAAAAAAGAAGAATTTCTTCTGAATAGATCATTGATCTAAGAACAAGATCAATGATCTTCAATAAAGATAAATAATGACAAAAGCATTGCTTTTTTATGAACCATTGGTTCTGGAATCTTAAAGATTCTTTTGTTGAATCCAAAATTGGATCAAGAAATTAAAACAGTGCTATGCGCTTTTAAAATAGAGCACTGCTCTTTTAAATTGGCGCAACTCACCAGAGTGTGCCACGTGTCATCAGCGCAACGGTGCAGCGCACTGCGCTTGCGCTCACCAGAGCGTGACATGTGTCACCTCCACATGCGCTTGCGCTCAATTGTTAGTGTTTATGCCCTAGAAGGCCATTACTGTATCATACTAGCTTGTATATTACTTAATGGAAGCTTGGGATATTCACATGTATATAACAGTCTTGCTAAACATGGTAGTATGCTACTTGGTTTTTTCTATCTTAATATGTGAGCGTACGTATTGATAGAGCTCTTAGGATCTTGCTTGTCTACCAGCGTTGTGATGGCAGTCACACTAGTGGGGGCTGGGTAGTCTACAAGCACATCCTTATTCAGGTCCCTGGTCGTTGGATTATCGAGACAGAGCATCGATACTCCGGAGTAGACTGGTGTGTACGCTTCTCATCCCAGTTGGGGAGATGGTCTGTCCCACAGCCGTCAGTACGTCGTACTGGAGATAGTATACAGGTGCTCGTTAGGTTACGGGTACACCGGACAGGACTCACAGGGAATTGTTGGTTGGTTTGATACCAGTCGTCAGTGAACAGTTCCCAGGTGACATGAGTACAGCGTAGTCCGCAGACTTGACACTACTACTTCGCCTCGAGTGTGTCCCACTGTTCTTAGATTGCTACCCTACCACGGCTCTATGGAGTCGTGCAAACAGGTAGCAGTTGGGTGCAGTCCCGAGCACTTGGAGGCAGTGGCGGTTAGACAGGATTCGTCCCTCCCGGTATTGGGAGTAGATATCGTGCTGTGTCAGAGAGCCATTACGCAAAGTCCCTGGCCAGGGCAAGCGAGATTTACTGGTAGGTTCCAGTAGTTTCTCAGGGTGTAATGGGCTTCACTCCGACACGACTTATACCGCTATTAGGGGACTGACGCTTGCCGCCCCCCTAGGCCCGATATGCGATAGTCTTGGACGAACGGACCGGACTGTATGGAGATTGTCACATCAGACTCAGTAGGAGTTCGGATGGGTTTACTCATCGGCCTTCTTATCGACAACTACCTGGGGACCGTTACGTACAGCTAGTGCCGCTTGCGGTCTGTGGTTAAACCCACTGCCAGCGTAGTAGTCGAGTCTCTAGAGTCCCACACAGAGAGTTTCCTACTCCAGGCGAAACGATATAGAGGTTGCATGGTTTTGCGACAAAGGGTTCGGACACATACGTGCGTTTACGCGCGTACGACTTTCGGACAGATTTTACCAGTCGGCTTTGGTTTAAGCCAGTTACTGGTATCCGGTTATTGGATTTTTACAGTCTAAAGTTTTTCCGTATTTTTTACGGATCGGAGGGGCGTTCTCGTAATTACCCGAGAAGCTTCTAGAAGATGTGACTAAGGAGGTTTGTTTTGGAAAGAGAGTGAGTCATAGTGGTGATTCATTCACTTCATTAATGCACATTTATTGCTTAATGACTCATGTTAATGAATCATCACAAGATATTTTGTGAAGCATGCTTATTCATTTCCTTTATTGATTATTTGATAATAAGAATGCTTCATAATATTATGATACACTCTCTCTCTTCTCTCATTATCATATCTCACATTCTCTCTCCTCAAGCTCTCATCTTCAAACCCTAATCCTTAATCCTCATGTGTTGAGATCAAAGGATTAGTTAGACTAAACAATCCATAACCTACACTCTACATCATCCTTTCATCTTTGATTAGCAATCAAAGTTGATTAGTTACCTCAAGTTAGAGGTTTAGCTTGGAGTTTCGCTCTCGGGTGGATCGTCTACTACCTAGAGAAGGCCGAGGAGAACAAAGGAGGACACAAAGACGAAGGACTAGTTTCGATCGGTATAATCCCTTAACACTTTAGTTTAGTTTAGCTATGTGTTTGGTTATTATTTGTTTAGCTTCGATTCAAGCGGTTAGTCGATGTTCGTTGTTTAAACTTGATTGTTTTTGAAAATTCCGCCTCCCCATAAGTACTGGGGTGAAGTACATCGACTTACAGTGGTATCAGAGCCTCGCTAAACAATAAATAACCTAGTTGCAAATTTGTACGAATTTCGAACGGAAAAACGAAGCCGGAAAACCCTAAAAAATGTAAGTTTCTGTCGAATTTAAAACGATGTCAGAAAATTTTTCAGGTGAGCTCAGAGTGCTTGACATGACACCAGAAGAACACCCAAGAAAAACAGTCGACTGAATCGACCAAATCGCCGCGGAACCGCGGCCTCAGCCACTGAGTTGCCGCGCTTCCGCCGCCGAGTTGGCGAGTCAGCGGCCGATTTTTCTTCTGTTGCTTCTCTGTGTAATTTGGGGTTTTCTGGAATGTTTAATTATTGCTCAGATTACTGTTTAACAGAGCAGATTTTGGAGCAATTTTGAAGTTGTTTATTCGATCGAATTGTACAGTATTTGCGTATTGGATTATATCTGTGATTGTTTGATGTGTTCGTAAACCTCCCCCAACTGCTAGTATGTCGGTTGGCAGGGGGTTGCACATTTCTGAAATGGTTATATCTGTTTGTGCATATAAACTGTATTGGACTGTTGTGGTGTATAGCCAGGGTTAGCAAAGGGTTATTGTTTAATTCATTTGTTGTAAATGTAATTTGTTGTAATATTATTTTCGCGGGGCACTTCCAGGTTGCGGTTGTAGCCACCGTTGTATTATTTCATTTTACTGTTTTTGCTCCTAGGACTGACCCAAGGTGGGGTACACAAACTGCCGGGTGGGTAGTTTGCCGTACACGTAGGGGTCGAGGGTGGGGTAAACGGCTATTCATCACAACTGTGTAATCTGTCTTTTCTTGCAGGCTCAAAAGAAATACAGATTGCTTGCAAATCCAATATTGTTTATCTGTGTTCTGGAATGAATATCATTGCGTCAGACGAATGTAAAATATCTATATTATGATAGCTATTTAGACGCCACTTATGTTTTACACCCGCGCTAGCCCAGCCCCCGCTCTGTCGTTAGTTAAGTAACCTAACGAGTGATGACGGGACCCCGTGGCGAATGCGGATGGCATAAGAGGACGTTGTATTTTCGTTGTTTTCTGCAATGATAGGTTAATGATGGGACGCATTATCTATAATGCAAAGTAAAACAAACCAAAGTTTAAATCGTTGGAACAATTTAAAAGAAACCACTCGGTTATTTTTAAAAACAGATATTTTTAAATGCGGAGCTTTAACCACTCCTTTTAAAAGCTATCAGGTTCCTTCGGTTATATCAAGTTCACTACGTTCACGGTTTCGCCAAAACCAGTCGTAGCCCTCCGTCATTTCTTATGGATAGTCAGTAGTATTCAAGCTATGTTTGTTGGCTTTCGTCAAGACATAGTGTTTGGTAGCTGCTGGGGTATTCATTTGTTACATAGATAGATGTGTTGGTTTGGGACAGTCGCATTACCTTGTTGGCTTTCGTCAAGGGTATATACGGGTGGGTTCAAATTAACAAGATAATGATGGGCAGAACTTGACATGTGACTTATGATTTGTTGGCTTTCGTCAAGGTCATAAGAGCATGGGGCAAAAACTTATATCGGGAATTTCTAAAGAAACTGAAATTTGCAAAGAGATGCATACCATTTGGAGTTTGATGAATGTTGGTAGGATTCCTTCAACATTATCATACGATGATATTTGGATCCCGATCCTACTGTGAGTATATGCTACTTATCAGGATATTCGTCGCTTAACGATCAATGCTATAAACCTAGTAGGTGTCCAGAAAAGTGTCAGCGGGGTTACGCCCCCAGAGAAAAGAGGTTACTTAATTAAGGAACTTCGCGAAAGCGTTGGAAAACCTCCCTCGAAGTATCGACACCGGCCTGGCTGAACGGTTAAGCAAGTATTGTACGGTGAGAATAGTCTTGGCTAATTCTTCTTTTATGGTTTGAGGAAGGATTCGAGAAACAGTGGGAGCCATCCAGTTTAGATAAACTAAAAACCACTCTAAACTTGCAAGAGCATCATGCTAAAGAGTTTTCTTCTCTCTCTCCTAATTGCAGCGACCCTGAAAATGACTGGACTTAAGTTACTTTTAGAGAAAAATATACTGACGGGGCCAAACTATAAAGATTGGCTGCGGAATGTCAAGATGGCTTTGACCTATGACAAACTGGGGTACGTCCTCACCGCTACGGCACCTGCTGTCCCTGGTCCCAAATCCAGTAATGCGGATAAGGAAATCCGCAAAACCTGGGATTTAGATTGCGCGAGAGCCAAGTGCATCGTGCTTGCCTCGATGAACAATGAACATCAGAGGAGGCACGAGGATATGTCCTTAGATGGCATATTTCTCCATACAAAGGAACTTTATGGAGAGCAATCTCGTATAGCAAGATACGAGACCTCAAAGAAATTGTTTCGAGCGAGGTTGGCTGTCGGGTCATCGGTAGGTGAACATGTCCTACAGATGATTGGCTATATAGAAGAGCTCGCAGACCTTGGGACGACTTTGGATAATGAGCTCTATACAGACCTTGTTCTCCAGTCCCTTCCTCCCACCTACGCCCAGTTTATCCTCAACTTCAATCTTCAAGGAAAAGAAGTTGAACTTGCGGAACTCCTGAACATGTTAAGGAGTGCAGAGGGCATCTTGCAGAAGGCAAGGGAAACACCCGCTATGTTTGTTGGCGGTTCATCTTCTTCCGGGTCCAAGGCTAGGGCCAAAGGAAGGAAGAAGAAGGCCGCACCCAGACCTAGAGGAGGTGTTAGTAAGGTGGGAGGGAAGGGAAAGAAAAAGAAAGCAGTACCGATAGTTGGTCAGGATGAGTGCTTCCATTGTCACAGGAAAGGGCACTGGAAGAAGGATTGCAAGGCGTGGAACGCCAAGAACCAGGAACCGAAGCAGGCTGTGGCTTCGACTTCAGGTGTGTTTGTAATTGAGAATTGTCTGTCGATCAACTCTACTTCCTGGGTATTGGATACCGGGTCAGGATCTCATATTTGCAATTCATTGCAGGCACTGAGAAACCGTAGAGTGCTGAAGGAAGGTGATATGATCCTCAGGGTTGCTAATGGAGCTAGCGTGGGAGCTGCGTCCGTCGGGGATTATCACCTAGGATTGACTAGTGGACACATTTTGGTTTTACATAACTGTTATTTTGTACCCAGCTTAACGTGTAATATCATATCAGTTTCCTTGTTATCAAATAAAGGTTATGATTTCACGTTTGTAAGAGATGTTGTCAACATCCACCTTAATCATGGTTTGATTGGGTCCGGTACTCTAAATAACGGCATATATGTGTTAAACCAACTCCAAATTTTCAATGTCCAGAACACACTAAAAAGAAAGTCTCCAGATTTGAATAAAGCTTTCTTATGGCATTGTAGACTGGGTCACATCAATGAGAGAAGGTTGACTAAGTTGCATAGAGAAGGATATTTGGACACGTTCGAATATCAAACTTATGACACTTGTCAATCTTGTCTCAAAGGAAAGATGACAAAGACTCCATTCACTGGACAAGGAGTAAGAGCGAGCGAGCTCTTAGGACTCATACACAGTGATGTATGCGGTCCAATGTCTACACATGCGAGAGGTGGTTTTTCCTATTTCATTACTTTCACGGATGATTACTCAAGATACGGATTCATTTATCTGATGAAACATAAATCCGAGGCTTTTGAGAAATTCCAAGAGTATAAGAATGAAGTAGAAAACCAAACCGGCAAAAGTATAAAGACACTTAGATCTGATCGAGGTGGTGAATACTTGAGTGCCGAGTTCCTAGGTTACCTAAAAGAGAAAGGAATTCTCTCTCAGCTTACTCCTCCATACACTCCACAGCACAACGGTGTATCGGAGAGACGGAATCGAACCCTATTGGATATGGTACGATCCATGATGAGTAATGCTGAGTTACCGCGATCTTTCTGGGGTTATGCGCTAGAATCGGCGGCATATCTTTTGAACAAAGTTCCAACCAAAACTGTGCCTACCACACCATATCAGATATGGAGTGGGAAGAAACCCTGTCTTCAGTACCTGAAAACATGGGGATGTCCAGCTTTTGTTAAAAAGCAGCATGTGGACAAGCTCGAGGCACGCTCAGTAGAGTGTAAGTTTGTGGGATATCCAAAGAACTCTATGGGATATTATTTCTATTACGCAGAGGAACAAAAGGTTTTTGTTTCTCGTCATGCCCGCTTCTTAGAAACTGAATTTTTGGAAAATCAGAAGAGTGGGAGCGTAGTAGAACTGGAAGAAATTCCAGAACCACAAACTGCTACTGAAAGTTTGGTAGAACCAGAGGTTCAAGAAGAACAGAACATTCCCGCACCCCTCCGCAGGAGTAGTAGGCCGTCTCATCCGCCTGAGAGATACTACGGTTTTCTCATAGATGGGGATAGAGAGGATTGCATCATAAATGATGATGAACCTACTGACTTCAGGCAGGCCATCCAGAGCGGCGACTCGGTACGATGGCTAGATGCAATGCGGACCGAAATGGAATCCATGTACACCAACAAAGTATGGACTTTGGACTTTGCTCCAGATGGGGTAAAACCCATAGGATGCAAATGGATCTTCAAGAAAAAGATTGGTGTAGATGGACAGGTGGAAACCTATAAGGCTAGACTTGTTGCAAAGGGTTTTCGTCAAAGACCTGGTTTGGACTATGACGAAACTTTTTCTCCAGTGGCTATGCTCAAATCCATTCGGGTCCTTCTTGCTATTGCTGCCTTCCATGATTATGAAATCTGGCAGATGGACGTAAAGACGGCTTTTCTGAATGGAAATTTAGAAGAAAGCGTCTATATGGATCAGCCAGAGGGTTTCAATCAGAGTGGGAGCAGCGGGAAAGTATGCAAGCTGCTTAAGTCTATTTATGGACTAAAGCAGGCATCGCGGAGTTGGAACATCTGTTTTGATGAGACAGTCAAAGAATATGACTTTATCAAAAATCCAGATGAACCGTGCATATATAGTAAAGTTGTGGCCAGAAGTGTCGTATTCCTCGTCTTGTACGTGGATGACATTCTATTGATAGGAAATGACATTCCTATGCTACAATCTGTCAAAGGATTCTTGTCACACAGGTTCTCCATGAAAGACCTGGGTGATGCTTCTTACATTCTGGGGATCCGGATCTATCGTGATAGATCCAAGAGGATGTTGGGACTTTCGCAGTCCAGGTATATCGACACTGTACTGAAAAGATTCAGTATGGAAGATTCTAAGCGCGGTAATCTACCGGCTTGTCACGGAATCACCCTCTCCAAAGAGATGTCTCCCAAGACTGATTTGGAAAGGGAACGCATGTCTATTATACCCTACGCTTCTGCGGTAGGCTCTATAATGTATGCGATGTTGTGTACCAGACCAGATGTAGCTTACGCACTGAGCGTGGTAAGCCGGTATCAGTCAGACCCAGGGGAGAAACACTGGATAGCAGTAAAGAACATTCTCAAGTACCTGAGGAGGACTAAGGAGATGTTCTTGGTTTACGGCGGAAAAGACCTCAGGTTGGAGGCCTTTGCTGATTCCGGCTTCCAGAGTGATAAGGACGATTCCAAGTCCATGTCGGGTTATGTCTTTACCCTCAATGGAGGGGCGGTGTGCTGGAAGAGCTCCAAGCAGGACACCGTTGCTGACTCGACGATGGAAGCGGAGTATATAGCTGCTTGCGATGCCGCAAAAGAAGCAGTCTGGATGAAGAAGTTCCTAACAGAACTTCAGGTGGTTCCTACCATAGTTGACCCAATACCTCTGTATTGCGACAACAACGGAGCTATAGCTTTAGCGAAGGAACCAAGGTCCCATCAGAAGTCCAGACACATCTTGAGGCGGTATCACCTGATCAGGGAGATCATTGATCGTCAGGAGATCGAGGTTCGGAGAGTTGCTTCAGAAGAGAACATTGCTGATCCATTCACAAAGGCCCTTCCTCAGATTCAGTTCGAGAGGCTACTCGAGATCATTGGTCTGCGATATGCCAGTACATGGCCCTAGTGCAAGTGGGAGATTGTTAGTGTTTATGCCCTAGAAGGCCATTACTGTATCATACTAGCTTGTATATTACTTAATGGAAGCTTGGGATATTCACATGTATATAACAGTCTTGCTAAACATGGTAGTATGCTACTTGGTTTTTTCTATCTTAATATGTGAGCGTACGTATTGATAGAGCTCTTAGGATCTTGCTTGTCTACCAGCGTTGTGATGGCAGTCACACTAGTGGGGGCTGGGTAGTCTACAAGCACATCCTTATTCAGGTCCCTGGTCGTTGGATTATCGAGACAGAGCATCGATACTCCGGAGTAGACTGGTGTGTACGCTTCTCATCCCAGTTGGGGAGATGGTCTGTCCCACAGCCGTCAGTACGTCGTACTGGAGATAGTATACAGGTGCTCGTTAGGTTACGGGTACACCGGACAGGACTCACAGGGAATTGTTGGTTGGTTTGATACCAGTCGTCAGTGAACAGTTCCCAGGTGACATGAGTACAGCGTAGTCCGCAGACTTGACACTACTACTTCGCCTCGAGTGTGTCCCACTGTTCTTAGATTGCTACCCTACCACGGCTCTATGGAGTCGTGCAAACAGGTAGCAGTTGGGTGCAGTCCCGAGCACTTGGAGGCAGTGGCGGTTAGACAGGATTCGTCCCTCCCGGTATTGGGAGTAGATATCGTGCTGTGTCAGAGAGCCATTACGCAAAGTCCCTGGCCAGGGCAAGCGAGATTTGCTGGTAGGTTCCAGTAGTTTCTCAGGGTGTAATGGGCTTCACTCCGACACGACTTATACCGCTATTAGGGGACTGACGCTTGCCGCCCCCCTAGGCCCGATATGCGATAGTCTTGGACGAACGGACCGGACTGTATGGAGATTGTCACATCAGACTCAGTAGGAGTTCGGATGGGTTTACTCATCGGCCTTCTTATCGACAACTACCTGGGGACCGTTACGTACAGCTAGTGCCGCTTGCGGTCTGTGGTTAAACCCACTGCCAGCGTAGTAGTCGAGTCTCTAGAGTCCCACACAGAGAGTTTCCTACTCCAGGCGAAACGATATAGAGGTTGCATGGTTTTGCGACAAAGGGTTCGGACACATACGTGCGTTTACGCGCGTACGACTTTCGGACAGATTTTACCAGTCGGCTTTGGTTTAAGCCAGTTACTGGTATCCGGTTATTGGATTTTTACAGTCTAAAGTTTTTCCGTATTTTTTACGGATCGGAGGGGCGTTCTCGTAATTACCCGAGAAGCTTCTAGAAGATGTGACTAAGGAGGTTTGTTTTGGAAAGAGAGTGAGTCATAGTGGTGATTCATTCACTTCATTAATGCACATTTATTGCTTAATGACTCATGTTAATGAATCATCACAAGATATTTTGTGAAGCATGCTTATTCATTTCCTTTATTGATTATTTGATAATAAGAATGCTTCATAATATTATGATACACTCTCTCTCTTCTCTCATTATCATATCTCACATTCTCTCTCCTCAAGCTCTCATCTTCAAACCCTAATCCTTAATCCTCATGTGTTGAGATCAAAGGATTAGTTAGACTAAACAATCCATAACCTACACTCTACATCATCCTTTCATCTTTGATTAGCAATCAAAGTTGATTAGTTACCTCAAGTTAGAGGTTTAGCTTGGAGTTTCGCTCTCGGGTGGATCGTCTACTACCTAGAGAAGGCCGAGGAGAACAAAGGAGGACACAAAGACGAAGGACTAGTTTCGATCGGTATAATCCCTTAACACTTTAGTTTAGTTTAGCTATGTGTTTGGTTATTATTTGTTTAGCTTCGATTCAAGCGGTTAGTCGATGTTCGTTGTTTAAACTTGATTGTTTTTGAAAATTCCGCCTCCCCATAAGTACTGGGGTGAAGTACATCGACTTACAGTGGTATCAGAGCCTCGCTAAACAATAAATAACCTAGTTGCAAATTTGTACGAATTTCGAACGGAAAAACGAAGCCGGAAAACCCTAAAAAATGTAAGTTTCTGTCGAATTTAAAACGATGTCAGAAAATTTTTCAGGTGAGCTCAGAGTGCTTGACATGACACCAGAAGAACACCCAAGAAAAACAGTCGACTGAATCGACCAAATCGCCGCGGAACCGCGGCCTCAGCCACTGAGTTGCCGCGCTTCCGCCGCCGAGTTGGCGAGTCAGCGGCCGATTTTTCTTCTGTTGCTTCTCTGTGTAATTTGGGGTTTTCTGGAATGTTTAATTATTGCTCAGATTACTGTTTAACAGAGCAGATTTTGGAGCAATTTTGAAGTTGTTTATTCGATCGAATTGTACAGTATTTGCGTATTGGATTATATCTGTGATTGTTTGATGTGTTCGTAAACCTCCCCCAACTGCTAGTATGTCGGTTGGCAGGGGGTTGCACATTTCTGAAATGGTTATATCTGTTTGTGCATATAAACTGTATTGGACTGTTGTGGTGTATAGCCAGGGTTAGCAAAGGGTTATTGTTTAATTCATTTGTTGTAAATGTAATTTGTTGTAATATTATTTTCGCGGGGCACTTCCAGGTTGCGGTTGTAGCCACCGTTGTATTATTTCATTTTACTGTTTTTGCTCCTAGGACTGACCCAAGGTGGGGTACACAAACTGCCGGGTGGGTAGTTTGCCGTACACGTAGGGGTCGAGGGTGGGGTAAACGGCTATTCATCACAACTGTGTAATCTGTCTTTTCTTGCAGGCTCAAAAGAAATACAGATTGCTTGCAAATCCAATATTGTTTATCTGTGTTCTGGAATGAATATCATTGCGTCAGACGAATGTAAAATATCTATATTATGATAGCTATTTAGACGCCACTTATGTTTTACACCCGCGCTAGCCCAGCCCCCGCTCTGTCGTTAGTTAAGTAACCTAACGAGTGATGACGGGACCCCGTGGCGAATGCGGATGGCATAAGAGGACGTTGTATTTTCGTTGTTTTCTGCAATGATAGGTTAATGATGGGACGCATTATCTATAATGCAAAGTAAAACAAACCAAAGTTTAAATCGTTGGAACAATTTAAAAGAAACCACTCGGTTATTTTTAAAAACAGATATTTTTAAATGCGGAGCTTTAACCACTCCTTTTAAAAGCTATCAGGTTCCTTCGGTTATATCAAGTTCACTACGTTCACGGTTTCGCCAAAACCAGTCGTAGCCCTCCGTCATTTCTTATGGATAGTCAGTAGTATTCAAGCTATGTTTGTTGGCTTTCGTCAAGACATAGTGTTTGGTAGCTGCTGGGGTATTCATTTGTTACATAGATAGATGTGTTGGTTTGGGACAGTCGCATTACCTTGTTGGCTTTCGTCAAGGGTATATACGGGTGGGTTCAAATTAACAAGATAATGATGGGCAGAACTTGACATGTGACTTATGATTTGTTGGCTTTCGTCAAGGTCATAAGAGCATGGGGCAAAAACTTATATCGGGAATTTCTAAAGAAACTGAAATTTGCAAAGAGATGCATACCATTTGGAGTTTGATGAATGTTGGTAGGATTCCTTCAACATTATCATACGATGATATTTGGATCCCGATCCTACTGTGAGTATATGCTACTTATCAGGATATTCGTCGCTTAACGATCAATGCTATAAACCTAGTAGGTGTCCAGAAAAGTGTCAGCGGGGTTACGCCCCCAGAGAAAAGAGGTTACTTAATTAAGGAACTTCGCGAAAGCGTTGGAAAACCTCCCTCGAAGTATCGACACCGGCCTGGCTGAACGGTTAAGCAAGTATTGTACGGTGAGAATAGTCTTGGCTAATTCTTCTTTTATGGTTTGAGGAAGGATTCGAGAAACAGTGGGAGCCATCCAGTTTAGATAAACTAAAAACCACTCTAAACTTGCAAGAGCATCATGCTAAAGAGTTTTCTTCTCTCTCTCCTAATTGCAGCGACCCTGAAAATGACTGGACTTAAGTTACTTTTAGAGAAAAATATACTGACGGGGCCAAACTATAAAGATTGGCTGCGGAATGTCAAGATGGCTTTGACCTATGACAAACTGGGGTACGTCCTCACCGCTACGGCACCTGCTGTCCCTGGTCCCAAATCCAGTAATGCGGATAAGGAAATCCGCAAAACCTGGGATTTAGATTGCGCGAGAGCCAAGTGCATCGTGCTTGCCTCGATGAACAATGAACATCAGAGGAGGCACGAGGATATGTCCTTAGATGGCATATTTCTCCATACAAAGGAACTTTATGGAGAGCAATCTCGTATAGCAAGATACGAGACCTCAAAGAAATTGTTTCGAGCGAGGTTGGCTGTCGGGTCATCGGTAGGTGAACATGTCCTACAGATGATTGGCTATATAGAAGAGCTCGCAGACCTTGGGACGACTTTGGATAATGAGCTCTATACAGACCTTGTTCTCCAGTCCCTTCCTCCCACCTACGCCCAGTTTATCCTCAACTTCAATCTTCAAGGAAAAGAAGTTGAACTTGCGGAACTCCTGAACATGTTAAGGAGTGCAGAGGGCACCTTGCAGAAGGCAAGGGAAACACCCGCTATGTTTGTTGGCGGTTCATCTTCTTCCGGGTCCAAGGCTAGGGCCAAAGGAAGGAAGAAGAAGGCCGCACCCAGACCTAGAGGAGGTGTTAGTAAGGTGGGAGGGAAGGGAAAGAAAAAGAAAGCAGTACCGATAGTTGGTCAGGATGAGTGCTTCCATTGTCACAGGAAAGGGCACTGGAAGAAGGATTGCAAGGCGTGGAACGCCAAGAACCAGGAACCGAAGCAGGCTGTGGCTTCGACTTCAGGTGTGTTTGTAATTGAGAATTGTCTGTCGATCAACTCTACTTCCTGGGTATTGGATACCGGGTCAGGATCTCATATTTGCAATTCATTGCAGGCACTGAGAAACCGTAGAGTGCTGAAGGAAGGTGATATGATCCTCAGGGTTGCTAACGGAGCTAGCGTGGGAGCTGCGTCCGTCGGGGATTATCACCTAGGATTGACTAGTGGACACATTTTGGTTTTACATAACTGTTATTTTGTACCCAGCTTAACGTGTAATATCATATCAGTTTCCTTGTTATCAAATAAAGGTTATGATTTCACGTTTGTAAGAGATGTTGTCAACATCCACCTTAATCATGGTTTGATTGGGTCCGGTACTCTAAATAACGGCATATATGTGTTAAACCAACTCCAAATTTTCAATGTCCAGAACACACTAAAAAGAAAGTCTCCAGATTTGAATAAAGCTTTCTTATGGCATTGTAGACTGGGTCACATCAATGAGAGAAGGTTGACTAAGTTGCATAGAGAAGGATATTTGGACACGTTCGAATATCAAACTTATGACACTTGTCAATCTTGTCTCAAAGGAAAGATGACAAAGACTCCATTCACTGGACAAGGAGTAAGAGCGAGCGAGCTCTTAGGACTCATACACAGTGATGTATGCGGTCCAATGTCTACACATGCGAGAGGTGGTTTTTCCTATTTCATTACTTTCACGGATGATTACTCAAGATACGGATTCATTTATCTGATGAAACATAAATCCGAGGCTTTTGAGAAATTCCAAGAGTATAAGAATGAAGTAGAAAACCAAACCGGCAAAAGTATAAAGACACTTAGATCTGATCGAGGTGGTGAATACTTGAGTGCCGAGTTCCTAGGTTACCTAAAAGAGAAAGGAATTCTCTCTCAGCTTACTCCTCCATACACTCCACAGCACAACGGTGTATCGGAGAGACGGAATCGAACCCTATTGGATATGGTACGATCCATGATGAGTAATACTGAGTTACCGCGATCTTTCTGGGGTTATGCGCTAGAATCGGCGGCATATCTTTTGAACAAAGTTCCAACCAAAACTGTGCCTACCACACCATATCAGATATGGAGTGGGAAGAAACCCTGTCTTCAGTACCTGAAAACATGGGGATGTCCAGCTTTTGTTAAAAAGCAGCATGTGGACAAGCTCGAGGCACGCTCAGTAGAGTGTAAGTTTGTGGGATATCCAAAGAACTCTATGGGATATTATTTCTATTACGCAGAGGAACAAAAGGTTTTTGTTTCTCGTCATGCCCGCTTCTTAGAAACTGAATTTTTGGAAAATCAGAAGAGTGGGAGCGTAGTAGAACTGGAAGAAATTCCAGAACCACAAACTGCTACTGAAAGTTTGGTAGAACCAGAGGTTCAAGAAGAACAGAACATTCCCGCACCCCTCCGCAGGAGTAGTAGGCCGTCTCATCCGCCTGAGAGATACTACGGTTTTCTCATAGATGGGGATAGAGAGGATTGCATCATAAATGATGATGAACCTACTGACTTCAGGCAGGCCATCCAGAGCGGCGACTCGGTACGATGGCTAGATGCAATGCGGACCGAAATGGAATCCATGTACACCAACAAAGTATGGACTTTGGACTTTGCTCCAGATGGGGTAAAACCCATAGGATGCAAATGGATCTTCAAGAAAAAGATTGGTGTAGATGGACAGGTGGAAACCTATAAGGCTAGACTTGTTGCAAAGGGTTTTCGTCAAAGACCTGGTTTGGACTATGACGAAACTTTTTCTCCAGTGGCTATGCTCAAATCCATTCGGGTCCTTCTTGCTATTGCTGCCTTCCATGATTATGAAATCTGGCAGATGGACGTAAAGACGGCTTTTCTGAATGGAAATTTAGAAGAAAGCGTCTATATGGATCAGCCAGAGGGTTTCAATCAGAGTGGGAGCAGCGGGAAAGTATGCAAGCTGCTTAAGTCTATTTATGGACTAAAGCAGGCATCGCGGAGTTGGAACATCTGTTTTGATGAGACAGTCAAAGAATATGACTTTATCAAAAATCCAGATGAACCGTGCATATATAGTAAAGTTGTGGCCAGAAGTGTCGTATTCCTCGTCTTGTACGTGGATGACATTCTATTGATAGGAAATGACATTCCTATGCTACAATCTGTCAAAGGATTCTTGTCACACAGGTTCTCCATGAAAGACCTGGGTGATGCTTCTTACATTCTGGGGATCCGGATCTATCGTGATAGATCCAAGAGGATGTTGGGACTTTCGCAGTCCAGGTATATCGACACTGTACTGAAAAGATTCAGTATGGAAGATTCTAAGCGCGGTAATCTACCGGCTTGTCACGGAATCACCCTCTCCAAAGAGATGTCTCCCAAGACTGATTTGGAAAGGGAACGCATGTCTATTATACCCTACGCTTCTGCGGTAGGCTCTATAATGTATGCGATGTTGTGTACCAGACCAGATGTAGCTTACGCACTGAGCGTGGTAAGCCGGTATCAGTCAGACCCAGGGGAGAAACACTGGATAGCAGTAAAGAACATTCTCAAGTACCTGAGGAGGACTAAGGAGATGTTCTTGGTTTACGGCGGAAAAGACCTCAGGTTGGAGGCCTTTGCTGATTCCGGCTTCCAGAGTGATAAGGACGATTCCAAGTCCATGTCGGGTTATGTCTTTACCCTCAATGGAGGGGCGGTGTGCTGGAAGAGCTCCAAGCAGGACACCGTTGCTGACTCGACGATGGAAGCGGAGTATATAGCTGCTTGCGATGCCGCAAAAGAAGCAGTCTGGATGAAGAAGTTCCTAACAGAACTTCAGGTGGTTCCTACCATAGTTGACCCAATACCTCTGTATTGCGACAACAACGGAGCTATAGCTTTAGCGAAGGAACCAAGGTCCCATCAGAAGTCCAGACACATCTTGAGGCGGTATCACCTGATCAGGGAGATCATTGATCGTCAGGAGATCGAGGTTCGGAGAGTTGCTTCAGAAGAGAACATTGCTGATCCATTCACAAAGGCCCTTCCTCAGATTCAGTTCGAGAGGCTGCTCGAGATCATTGGTCTGCGATATGCCAGTACATGGCCCTAGTGCAAGTGGGAGATTGTTAGTGTTTATGCCCTAGAAGGCCATTACTGTATCATACTAGCTTGTATATTACTTAATGGAAGCTTGGGATATTCACATGTATATAACAGTCTTGCTAAACATGGTAGTATGCTACTTGGTTTTTTCTATCTTAATATGTGAGCGTACGTATTGATAGAGCTCTTAGGATCTTGCTTGTCTACCAGCGTTGTGATGGCAGTCACACTAGTGGGGGCTGGGTAGTCTACAAGCACATCCTTATTCAGGTCCCTGGTCGTTGGATTATCGAGACAGAGCATCGATACTCCGGAGTAGACTGGTGTGTACGCTTCTCATCCCAGTTGGGGAGATGGTCTGTCCCACAGCCGTCAGTACGTCGTACTGGAGATAGTATACAGGTGCTCGTTAGGTTACGGGTACACCGGACAGGACTCACAGGGAATTGTTGGTTGGTTTGATACCAGTCGTCAGTGAACAGTTCCCAGGTGACATGAGTACAGCGTAGTCCGCAGACTTGACACTACTACTTCGCCTCGAGTGTGTCCCACTGTTCTTAGATTGCTACCCTACCACGGCTCTATGGAGTCGTGCAAACAGGTAGCAGTTGGGTGCAGTCCCGAGCACTTGGAGGCAGTGGCGGTTAGACAGGATTCGTCCCTCCCGGTATTGGGAGTAGATATCGTGCTGTGTCAGAGAGCCATTACGCAAAGTCCCTGGCCAGGGCAAGCGAGATTTGCTGGTAGGTTCCAGTAGTTTCTCAGGGTGTAATGGGCTTCACTCCGACACGACTTATACCGCTATTAGGGGACTGACGCTTGCCGCCCCCCTAGGCCCGATATGCGATAGTCTTGGACGAACGGACCGGACTGTATGGAGATTGTCACATCAGACTCAGTAGGAGTTCGGATGGGTTTACTCATCGGCCTTCTTATCGACAACTACCTGGGGACCGTTACGTACAGCTAGTGCCGCTTGCGGTCTGTGGTTAAACCCACTGCCAGCGTAGTAGTCGAGTCTCTAGAGTCCCACACAGAGAGTTTCCTACTCCAGGCGAAACGATATAGAGGTTGCATGGTTTTGCGACAAAGGGTTCGGACACATACGTGCGTTTACGCGCGTACGACTTTCGGACAGATTTTACCAGTCGGCTTTGGTTTAAGCCAGTTACTGGTATCCGGTTATTGGATTTTTACAGTCTAAAGTTTTTCCGTATTTTTTACGGATCGGAGGGGCGTTCTCGTAATTACCCGAGAAGCTTCTAGAAGATGTGACTAAGGAGGTTTGTTTTGGAAAGAGAGTGAGTCATAGTGGTGATTCATTCACTTCATTAATGCACATTTATTGCTTAATGACTCATGTTAATGAATCATCACAAGATATTTTGTGAAGCATGCTTATTCATTTCCTTTATTGATTATTTGATAATAAGAATGCTTCATAATATTATGATACACTCTCTCTCTTCTCTCATTATCATATCTCACATTCTCTCTCCTCAAGCTCTCATCTTCAAACCCTAATCCTTAATCCTCATGTGTTGAGATCAAAGGATTAGTTAGACTAAACAATCCATAACCTACACTCTACATCATCCTTTCATCTTTGATTAGCAATCAAAGTTGATTAGTTACCTCAAGTTAGAGGTTTAGCTTGGAGTTTCGCTCTCGGGTGGATCGTCTACTACCTAGAGAAGGCCGAGGAGAACAAAGGAGGACACAAAGACGAAGGACTAGTTTCGATCGGTATAATCCCTTAACACTTTAGTTTAGTTTAGCTATGTGTTTGGTTATTATTTGTTTAGCTTCGATTCAAGCGGTTAGTCGATGTTTGTTGTTTAAACTTGATTGTTTTTGAAAATTCCGCCTCCCCATAAGTACTGGGGTGAAGTACATCGACTTACATCAATAATTGGCGCAAAGTGCTTGACAGGCCACATGTCCACTGTCAATTTGATTAATGCACTATATTATTTACAGAAGGGCCAAGCCTAATTAAAAAGGGCCTTACAGGCCTAATGCAATGCATTATTTTAAAAAAGGGCAGAGCCCAAACAAAAACAGATGCTGTGCATCATTTAAAAGGGACAGAAGAGCCCAAATCAAAAAGGCCTAGCATGCCAAAAGAAAATGCAGTGCACTATTAAACAGGGGCAAAGCCCTATCACAGGCCTAATAGGCCAAAGATAAAACGTTGAATATTCTCAACTGGACTTAGCCCAATCATGGCCGTAAGTCCTCAAATTAAATTGACTGAGCAAGACTGCTCTCTTAAATCAATTTACATCCGGTTCGAGGGTACATCTCCGAACTCCTCTGACACCTATCGTTGTAATCCCTCAACGTCGTCAAAGAGGTAACGGGTCCTGACAACCACACATTGATATGGAATAATGCGCCCTTAAACTCACGGACTAATGCGTCCTTAAACTCACAGACTAATGCGTCCTTAAACACATCGATACGGACTGTGGGGTCCTTAAACTCATGGACTAATGCGTCCTTAAACACATCCATACGGACTGTGGGGTCCTTAAACCCATGGACTTATGTGTCCTTAAACTAATGGACTAATGCGTCCTTAAACACACCCATACGAACCGTGGGGTCTTTAAACCCATGGACTTATGCGTCCTTAAACTAATGTCCGTCCATAAAACTGGAGATGGACCACCATGTCCCTAAACTGGTAATGGACCGCAATGTCCTTAAACTACCTTTGGACCACTACGTCCCTAAACTAGAACAATAGAGCCCCCAAACACTCTTTTGTCGGATCTAAACGATCCCGTTTAAGTTGATCTTAGCCTTAAATCTGGCTAACGTATCCTTAAACATTCAAATTGGACTATAAAACTCCCAATCAACTTTGGTTCAAGGGTACATCTCTGAACTCCTCTTACACCTGTCGTTGTAATCTTTCAACGTCGTCAGAGAGGTGACGGGTCCCGACGACCATATATTAAATGGACCACTACGTCCCTAAACTGGAATGCTCTTTCCGTTAAGTTGATCTTAGTCTCAAATCAGACTAACGTATCCTTAACGAACGTTTAAGTTGATCTTAGCCTCAATATGGCTAACGTATCCTTAAACTAAAACACCAAACCCAAATCTAAGTAAATACGGATTTGGACTAATCCACATCCTACGGGCGATGGCATAACTTAGTCTCCGTATACAATCCATGGGCATCCACAAACAAACAAACACACACGAGACGAAGTGAAATCTCTGGAGAAGGAGAAAGTGGTTACCGCGATGCGGTAGCGTAATTAACTGCAGGGGCTTGCGCCTGCAGGGAAGAGCGTCCCCACAATAAAAAAAACCCTCAAGCGAGGGGGAATATGACAAAGTCTGCTACATCGGCCGCATCCATCTAAACCTCCGATACACGATGCCATAAATCAACTTGGCATCTTCGGAGAGGTAGACGGATAAAACCAATTAGCATCTGCCCCGAATTTCAGGCGAGACAGTCCGTCTTGCGCCGTCTTTCGAAGGGGAACAGATTCTGGCACGCCCGGTGGGACCTTTTCGTCTTTCAACTCCACACTTCGTATGTCGTCTTCGTGAATGAATCGCGGTTTGTTAATGGTTGCCTTTGGGTTTCAAGTTACTAAGATTTGGTCTTTTGCCTGGCGCAGAAATCAAGCATCAATGGCCTCCAACTGCTCGAGCTGCTCCAAATGCAAGTGCAACCAACGCTCCGCCTCACCTGGAGGTGTAGCCTATGGGCCTCAAGCGGCCTCCATCCTTGCCATGCCGGTGGAACAAGTGACCCAGGCCACCACCGGTCTGTTTTTCGGGACCATACTCCCGCTTGCAAGCTTCACTATTCCAGTGCCCGCACCAGAAGCGCACAAGAAGTCGGTCTTCGATCGGCTCACTGCTACAACGGCCCCTTTCAACGGGTCGTCCAATATCAAACCGGCAGCCTCTGTCTTTACCAGGCTAAACCAGAACTCTGATGGGCCTGCCAAGAAGCCCATGAACCCTGAAATGGCCGTCCCGGGGAAGACAGCCACCTCTGCTCCTGAAGTCGTCAAGGCGGCTTCTCCTGTTAAAGAGTCAGTCTTTTCAAGGCCGACTATTCCGGCTCCTGCTCCTACTCGAGGTTCTGTCTTTGACAGATTGAACATCGCCACTCAAAAGACAATATCAGTCTTTAAGAGGCTGGCACCGGCGGCGCCTCATTCGGACAGGGGGCAAAACGAAATTATCCCTATCGCCGAGCCAGTCCCAACAGCTCGACATGCTCGACGTCGCCACTGGCGCCGAGTAAGGAAGGCCGGGGGCAACTCCCCCTCAGGGCTAACTCCACCTGCTCCAGTGGTGGATGTTAATGCTGCTGTTATAACTGGGAACAGCTTTGAACCACTAAGGAGGGTACGTAAGAACTCTACGACTGCTACGCTAAAAAGATCTCCTCCACCTGCGGAGAGGGTTACAGAAACGAAGCTGGAACAGCCCCCTCAACGGCTGTCCTCCAAAATTTATAAAGTCTGACGGAGGGTTCAAGACTCGGTAATCGACCAAGATCACTCTCGCCGGCTGAAAAGGGCGAAAGTGCAGGAGGAAAAGAACCGTCCTGCCAAACAGCAAAGGACGACAACCGCCAGGGTGCCCGCTGCAACGGCCCCTTTAACTTCAACGGCCCACAAGAGAAGAAGGCCGGAGAAGGTCCCTACGCCTGCGGCAAATGCCAAAGGTGGCGAGCCTAAACGCCCTAAGTCCGGGGGCATTGTGGTCCATACCGTCTACATGGCGTCTGGTAAAGAAGACAGCCGTACATCTACAGGTCATAGACCGCTTACACGGTCAGTGACCAAAGCTCAGGAGCAACAGCAGAAGCTCCAAGAAATGATGAATGCGATGGCTGCACTCACTGGGCTAAAAGAAAGCCCCGAAGCGTCCTCGGATCAACGCCATGATTAAGAAACTGACGCTAAATTCCTTCGTAGGATATTGGAGAAGAAGGACAAAGAGGCTGCGGAACAAGCAGCCAACATAAAGCGAATGGCCCTCCTGTTCCAGGACATGGTAGGTATGATGATCCAACAAGATCCTCCTGCTGAAGATCCTCCGATCGTCCTTGAAGACGACAGGGGAGAAACGTCAAATCCTCCACCGACTCTGTCAACAGCCAAGGAGGAGACAATCTCCAAAGCTGACTTGGACGAATATATAGCTCAGCAGATACGGGTTCATCAAGCGACTGAGGCAGCTGGTCAGGTCGTAAAAATGGGGAGACCGTATCCAAGCTGGTACGATCAGATCAAGTACCCGCCGGGCTATACAATACTGAAATTCCATGTCTATAAGGGGACGGGCAATCTCCACCAGCATGTTGCCCAGTTCAGGGCGCTTTGCGGCAACACCGGCGGTGATGATAAATTGTTGCTTCGCCAGTTCGTCGGTAGCTTATCGGATACAGCATTCGAGTGGTACTCCGAGCTCCCAAACGACTCTATCAAGACATTTGCGGAGATGGAGCTACTGTTTACCCAGCGATTCGCAAGCGCCAGCGAACGCATCCCGATAACGGCATTGATTAATGCCAGGGTGAAGCCAGGCGAAACATGGGTTCAGTACGCTATACGGTGGAGGAACCTTTGGTCAAAATGCGAACAACGCATTGAAGAAGCGCCGGCAGTAGGGATGTTTGTGGGAACCCTCGATTCGCAGGCGACCATATCCCAATTCATGATATTCTTCAAGCCAACTACCTTCCAAGCCCTGATCGACAAGCTAGCTCAAATGGATCAGATGGGCCATAGACCGCCTCCTTCAAAGCCGGACTCTCGAAACGAGAAGGGGAAGGGAAAAGCAATCGTTGTCGCCAATGCTCAACAACAGCCGAGTAACTTGAAACCGGCTGTCCGTCAAAATAATATGCGTCCACGTGTACCCCTTGAGGAAAGGCTAGGACGTCCTTACTCGTTTCCTCGAGATAAAACAAGGAGACTGTTCGAGCTAGCATTGCGCAACCGACTCATAAATCTGCCGGATCCAAGACGTCTGTCGCAGCCAAACGACGTCAATGATCCCAATTATTGTCCCTATCATCGAGTACTGGGTCATCCGATTGAGGATTGTTATGTCTTCAAAAATTAGATTGAGGACCAGTACCAATAGGGCAAGTTCGCGTTGTCCGACAGATGGAAGGTGAATCCGCCGCAGCCTCACACCCCTAAAAGAGTGAATACGCCTGGGGTAACGTGCTCTCTCATTGAAGAAGCTCCATGGGAGGTTGTGCTATCAGCCAAAACGAAGAGAATGCTGAACGATCTTCAAACATGCCCAGCGATCAGGTGGAAGAACCTGTTGGAACCTCAGATCATTGAAGGGATGTTGAAGCCGCGCCCAACTCCAAAGATTGATGGTGGTGGCCCAAGCACTCACAACCAGCCGTCAAAATCTTCGAAGAAGAAAAAGAAATCCAAGAAGCCCGTGAAGCCTGGCGACAAGCGCACGGATCTACAAAAACAAATTGATGCATTGGAGGAATACAATCAAAAGGCTTGGACTCCCATCACACCCCAAGAGTTCCTTAACCACGTCTTTCAAGAGGAAGATGAGGGAGAGAGCTCGTCGGATGAATCCGAGGAATACGTGGCGAGCTGTTATATGATTTTCCATTCGTTCACAAACGATGAAGAAACTCCTTGCACTGAAAAGCCGGGGGCAAATCCTAAACCAGAAATTCCGGGGCCATCGGATGAAACAATTGACGCATTCCTCAACGAAGCACTGTTGAAAAATAAAGCTGATCGGGAACGCGAGGCGGTCATATTTGAAAGGGCCAAGCGCCAGCGACTTGACGAAAGAGTTGAGACACTCCCATTAGAGCAAAATACATCCACCGCAGATAAAAGCAAATTCAAGACGAGGAAAAGGTTTGCTAAAGCCATATCAATGGGTATGAAGCTACCACCCTCTGAAGGAAATATTGCTGGTGAAGCAGAAATGCACCCTTCCTACTGCTTGTATCATTGGAAGATTTCGCACCCCACCGAAGAGTGCAAAGCTTTCAATATATGGTGGCAGGGATATGTTGCTCACCGACAACATTTTAAGCGGGAAAAGCGCAAAACTCGTCGGCAGCGGAAAAATACGACCGAGGGGCTTAACAGAACTACCGGCGATTATCGCATGGTTAACGCCGGGGGATCGCAAGTTCTCATGTTCGGGAGCGACTCAGACGAGGAGATGGCTCTTAGCCCCCTCTTTAAAGAGTCCACCTAGGGAAAAGAAGAAGAGCTGAAGGTCTGCGAAAATATCCGGTTGCGTAACCGTACGCTACATGGAAAGAATCTTGGACCCTCAAACAAGAAAGATAAAGGGAAAGAAAAGGTCTCTGAGGATATCGTCTTAGATGACCAAGTCATGGAAGAGCTAACTGCCAAGGACCCGCCGAAGAAAAATAAGGTGGATTACAATGTTCTAGCGCATTTGAGGAAGCTACCCTGGCAACTCAGCATTCTTGACGCCCTTTTACTATCAAAAGAAGCGAAGGAGTACTCTAGAATAGAATGAATACATAAGGTAGTACAAAATAATAACTACCCACCTATGAGCAAAAGCCTCGAGTCCAGGCAAAAAGAGCAAAAGAGGCAAAAGTGTCCGCCGCTACAGTGCTGACGGAACGGACCTGCAGAAAAGTTGTGGAACAACAGGGGTGAGTTGCCAGCTCGTGAGTAATAAATAATATCTACAAAGGCTATCGCATGTATGCACACAAGTATCCTAGCATCTCTAAAACAGGTATAGCTATATGCACTAGCAGGTATGTATGCATCATCAGTGTGCTAACAATTATGTATGTTACATGGATGTACTAACAGGTATGTATGCCACATGAATATACTAACATGTATGTATGCTATATGAGTCAACTCAAGATCTCATCGTGTAGGTATAAGAATTGTTCTTTCTTTTGTTTTTGAAACTCTTTTTAAATATCAGCATATTATCCATGGAATCAATAAAAATCTGTGTCTAGCAACTACACCTCAAAACTGTCTCAACTTCATATATCCATGTCAAGTATCTCTGGCCTCAGCCGTCCGGCTGATCCATGTCAAATATCAAAATCTCAATCTAGCGCCCACGGTCGGTACCCTCTGGATATCCGCCGTGCCAATGAAGTCACCGGTAGGTAATCCGTCCCCTGCCAGGCTCAATGCCATCTCCTGCGATCTTCTTGCCCCGAGGTACCTTACCGGACCCACCATGTACCCGAGACGATTCATCCACCTCCTCGAAACGGGTCTCGAAAACCACAACAAACTCATGGTGGACGAAACTTTACATCACTAGAAAACCGCAACTTTTATATTTTAAAAGATCATAAGTTTGAAATCTTGCGGCTTTTCCCCGAAATCCAGAAATATCATGAATCTCATGAAATCATCATGGGTGCATATGTCAATGATAATGAATGCATATGGTATCAATATTCAAGTTGCAATGTATGATTTATACTAGGCATGAGCAAATGATATAATGATATATATGCATGAGAATAGCAATTCTTATGATTTCATTTTAAATATTTATTGCAATAGCACAGGTCTAAGTAATTAACATGTTTCAGATTTATAGTTATCTAGTGTCGTGACATGGCAATTACCAGGGTGTGTGTGTACACATGAATGGTGCTCGTGCTGCATATAAAAACCTGGTAATGGTGCATGTGTCCTACAGAATGAGTTTGCGCATATGGGTACAACATATAGATCCCAACTGCAGCAATTATCATACAAGTATTATTATTTCTAATATCACAAGTAAATGTTAAAGTTTACTATTTTCAAGTTTACTAAATCTATCGGGCGACTTGCGCCATCCAAACGATCGTCCCCCGTAGATGTGAAATCTACTCACCCGTGATCCCGCGCTAGGTGTGTCCGACCACCTGCTTCCTTTTCTCCGCTGCGCTCGAAGTCTCCGCCGGCGAACCTAGAATTTACAAAAGTCACCATATAAGGAAAAATCCTGCAAAACATGATATATCGATAAAAGGGATACGCGTGCGTGAAACTAAACGCGCGTGCACACGACACGTCACGACGCGCGCAAGCCCACGAGAACCTATTCCGACGCGCTGTGTCGCGCACCGCGCCACAGAATCGCACGTATCACGCGCGTGTCGCACAAGTGTTAAAACATCGAAAACACGTTAATAGCTCCAGATTTTGCCTCTGGGCCCAACTTAAAAAGTTACAGATACCAACGCACTAATCTACCCAGAACAACCCCACACACCAAAACCTAACCCCCACCCCTTACTCTGGCCGTAAATTGCGGCCAGAACGAATAAACCGGCGGCCTCAAGTATGAGGTGGGTCCCCGTGCTTTGTGTGTGTGTGTGTGTGTGTGTATGCTAGTCTCACCATGCTACAGTTTCACTAATTTTATTCTGGGAGGTTCGGGTCAACAGCAGATCCAACAGAGGCTAAAAAGTCGCTAAAATTGCTAAATTACGCCAAGTCGGATAAATCGGGCATTTGTGTGAGATCTGGAAATAAACTTGGGTGATCTAGTCTCAACAGCATCTAATAAGACTACTCTAACGATCACGGCCATTACTTTTGCAAAACACCCCTAAATTACCCAAAACTACCATTAACACATATAATAAACACTAATTTAAGCTAGATAACCATAACTTTAGCAATTATGAGTTGGGTTAAGGGGTTATACCTCTAGAGACCCTAGATGAAGGAGAAGAGAAGAAGGAGGGAGTGTGTGTGCTGCTGCTATAGCTCCTAGTGCTGCAAATTTAGGCTGAAAAGTGCTGTGACTGGCTGCAGATGCTGCTTCTGAACTTGCTGAAGCTGCTTGTTATTGTTTTGCTTTCTCTTTGGTGTTGTGTTGCTGTTGTAGTAGCAGGTGAAGAAGATGTTGAAATTTTTGTGGTGGAGTGTGGGGTGTAGTGAAGTTGTGTGAGTGTGGTTTGAAGTTGGGGCTGTTTGTTGCAGCTGATGTTGCTGTTATATTGCTGAGCTGAGGCTGAAATGTGCTGATATGAGCTGAGATTGGGCTGATGGTGATATATCAGCTGCTGTAGCAGCAATTTGTGTTAGTTTGGTGGCTGATTTGTGGCTGAAGTAGAGGCATTTGATGATGATTGTGTGTGTGAGTGAGAGATGTGAGGGATGTGAGTGAGAGGGTGATGGATATGCCAAAAAGTTGTGAAAAGAAAAGGAGGTGACACTTCCTTAAAGCCATCATTCTTCCTCTCACAAACAAAAGCTAGCATGACAACCATCACATCTCTCTCTCTCTCACAACAAGCAAGTCAACCTAAACCCTAAACACCCTTGGACAAAACCAAAAACCCTTAATTAAACTAATTAGCTCATAATCAATTCAATTATCTTAACTAAAGGCCTAACCCACCATGGTTGGCTAAACATGGTTAACCCACCATGCACACTCAAACTAGGTAACCCTAAGCCTAACCCTAGTTATCATGCACAAGTGTGTGCGGTCGTGACAAAATTTTACTAAAATAACCATAAAACCAGATAAATTATTAGAAACCCGTTTTGGTAAACTTTTTACCAAAAACCCCACATTAACACACAATTACCACTAAACCTAAACTCAGGTGTTGCAGTCTTCCCCCCTTAAGAAAATTCGTCCCCGAATTTTAAAATACATAACTACGCGTACCTTTAAAAAGATGAGGGATTTCTTCCGCATCTCTCCCTCGGCCTCCCAAGTGATTTTCTCACCATTCGGGCTGCGCCAAAGAACCTTCACAGACGGCAGGACCTTTGATCGAAGTTTCTTCACCTGCCGATCTAATATCTCAACTGGCTGCATGGTGAACGAAAGGTCGGGCTCAAGCTGAACGGTCTGATGCTGAATCGTGTGGGAAGGGTCATGAAGATATCTGCGTAGCATCGACACGTGGAAGATGGGGTGAACATCTGAAAAGCTGGGTGGAAAAGCCAAACGATATGCAACAGTGCCGACACGCTCGAGGATCTCGAAGGGACCTACGAATCTAGGGCTAAGCTTTCCCTTTCGCCTAAATCGCATCACGCCCTTCATCGAAGTGACCCTCAGAAAAACATGATCGCCAACAGCGAACTCTAATCTGCGACGGCACCTGTCTGCATACAATTTCTGCCTGCTCTGAGATGCTCTCATCCGGTCTCGAATCAACTGCACTTTCTCGGTCGTCTCCTGCACGATCTGTGGCCCAAAAATACTGCTCTCGCTCAGCTCAGTCCAACAGACGGGCGATCTACATCTCCTCCCATACAAGGCCTCGAAAGGTGCCATCTGAATAGTATCCTGGAAGCTGTTGTTGTAGGAGAACTCCATTAAAGGTAAATGACGATCCCAGCTACCACCAAAGTCCAAAACGCACGCTCTGAGCATGTCCTCGAGAGTCTGAATAGTCCGCTCTGACTGCCCGTCGGTCTGCGGATGAAATGCTGTGCTGAAGCTCAAACGAGTGCCTAATGCCTCCTGAAGTCTCTACCATAGTCGGTTGGTAAACTGGGTGCCTTGATCTGACACGATACAAGTCGGTACGCCATGCAACCGCACGATCTCGTCGATGTAAATCTGGGCATACTGAGCAAAACTGAAAGTGGTCTTCACTGGAAGGAAGTGAGCCGCTTTCGTCAATCGATCCACGATCACCCAAATGGAGTCGTACCCTCGACTGGTCCTGGGTAGACCCACAACGAAGTCCATCGAAATCTACTCCCATTTCCACTCCGGAATGGGCAAAGGCTGCAACTCGATAGGTTGGCATCTGGTGCTCGGCCTTGACTTGCTGACAAGTCAGGCATCTCGATACGAAATCTGTGACATCTCTCTTCATCCCGTCCCACCAATAGACATCTCTCAAGTCACGGTACATCTTGGTGGAACCTGGATGAACGCTGTATGTAGATCTATGCACCTCCTCAAGAATCTCACGTCGCAGTCCCTCCGAATCTGGTACGCACAATCGAGTCCCAAATCGTAGTACTCCCTGATCGTCGATCACGAACTCGGAATCTCTGCCCTGCCTAATCTGCTCCATGATCTCTGAAAGTCGGTCATCACTGGGCTGTGCCTCTCGAATGCAGTCAAGTAACTGAGGACGTGCATGAACATGTGCAAGCTGTCCCCCTGTCGGAGTGAACTCGAACTCAACTCGGCTGTCGCATAAAATCTGCCAATCTGCTGACGACTGCCTCTGCACTGCGCGCAAACATGATAGACTACCCCCGGGCCTCCTGCTCAAAGCATCCGCCACTACATTGGCCTTGCCTTGGTGATACAAGATCTCGCAATCATAGTCTTTCACCAACTCCATCTAACGACGCTGTCTCAGATTCAGGTCTCGCTGCTGAAATATATACTTTAAGCTCTTGTGATCAGTGAATATCTGGCACGACTTGCCGTAGAGGTAGTGTCGCCAGATCTTAAGTGCAAAGACCACTGCAGCCATCTCCAAATCGTGAGTGGGATAGTTCTGTTCATGTTTCTTCAACTGCCGCGAAGCATACGCGATCACCCTGTCATGCTGCATCAATACGCACCCTAGCCCCACCCGTGAAGCGTCACAATAGACCACAAATCCACCTGATCCTGAAGGCAATGATAATACCGGCGCCGTAGTCAAACAAGTCCGTAGCTGCTGAAAACTGTGCTCGCACTCCTTCGTCCAAACGAAAGGAACTCCCTTCCGGGTCAAACCGGTCAAAGGTGCAGCAATACGGGAGAAACCCTGAACGAATCGCCTGTACTAGCCCGCCAGGCCTAGAAAACTACGGATCTCCGTAACTGATGTCGGTCTGGGCCACTGCTGAACAACCTCAATCTTCTTCGGGTCCACACATATGCCATCTCTTGTAATTACGTGACCCAAGAAACCAACGCTGTCTAACCAGAATGCACACTTGGAAAATTTTGCGAAAAGCTGATGCTCCTTCAGAGTCTGTAAGGTAATCCGCAAGTGCTGTTCGTGCTCCTCTCAGCTCCGGGAATACACCAAAATATCATCAATGAACACTATGATGAACAAGTCAAGATACGGCCTGAATGTACGGTTCATCAAATCCATGAATGAAGCTGGGGAATTGGTGAGTCCGAACGACATCACCAGAAACTCATAGTAGCCATAGCGCGTACGGAAAGCTGTCTTCGGTATATCCTCTTGTCGAACTAGCAGCTGATGGTATCCTGATCGCAAGTCGATCCTCGAAAAATAACCCGCACCCTGAAGCTGGTCGAACAAGTCATCAATACGTGGCAACGGATACCTGTTCTGCACGGTAACTTTGTTCAGCTGGCGGTAGTCGATACATAAGCGCAAACTTCCGTCCTTCTTCTTGACAAACAGGACCGGAGCACCCCATGGAGAAACGTAGGGTCGAATAATTCCCTTATCTAAAAAATCTTGTAGCTGAACCTTCAACTCACTAAGCTCTGCCGGGGCCATCCGATAAGGCGGTATAGAAATAGGCCCCGAGCCAGGAATCAAATCAATATAGAACTCAACGTCACGCTCAGGCGGCAATCCTGGCAGCTCATCAGGGAAAACATCGGGGAACTCGCATAAAATCGGAACCCGGTCCAATGGAATATCTGTATCTCTAGTATCGCAAACATAGGCTAGAAATCCCTGACATCCCTTTCTCAACAGCTGATCAGCGCGAAGAGAAGAAATCAATATGTGAGGGGCACCACGGTCCCCCTGCACAACAAAAGCCGACTCGCCGGGAAAACAAAATCTAACTGTCTTCTCGCGGCAGTCCACAGATGCATAGCACGTGGCTAACCAATCCATGCCTAAAAGGACGTCGAAGTCCAACATCTCGAGAAAGATCAAGTCGACAGGCAGCTCTCGCTCGCCAATACGGACAGCACAGGATCGGAACACGTGCCTAGTAACAAATGACTCTCCCACAGGAGTGGTCACAACAAGCAGCTGGTCAAGCAAACCGGACTCTCTACCCAAACTCGGCACGAAGTGTGTGGAAACGTATGAATGCGTGGATCCGGGATCAAACAACACGTGTGCATCAACAGAACATACTGATAGGGTACCTGTCACGACGGCATTGGATGCCTACGCATCCTGCGGTGTCAATGCAAATACCCGCGCCTGACCTCCATCAATAGCGGGTTGACCCCGGCCTCGGCCTCTGCCTCTGCCTCCTCGTCCTCTCTGGATAGGTCCGCCGCGTCCACGGACTCTGGGTGCACCTAACTGGCGTGGAGCATCGCCTGTGGCAGGAAGTAGAGCTCTCTAAGGAGGGGGCGGTGATGGTGGTAGGGTCACATGCGGAACTGTCGCCACTCCTTGTCGTCTCGCCGGGCAGTCTCTGATACGATGGTGCAGACTCCTGCACCCAAAACATCCTGGCGACGCTTGCTGTCCCTGTGGATACGAACCATACAGCTGACCTCGTCCAAACCCTCTGCCGGCCCTTTCTCTCGGTAAGATTCTGGCGTGTTGCCTCTGATCTGGCGTGCCGGTACGAATCCTCTTCGGCACGGGAACGGCCGAAGTCGCCGAAATACGTGCCTCCATCTACAACGCTGTATCTATAGCCGCTGAATAGGTATCGAAGTGCTGGGTGCCAATGGCAAGAAATAGCTGGGCATCCAGTCCCTGTATGAACCTCTTCACCCTCTTCGCTTCGGTATCCACCAAGTACGGGGCATATCTGGATAACTGCGTGAACTGGACGTCATACTCAGACACCGTCATCCCTGGAGTCTTGATCAAGTCCTCAAAACTACGAGCTCTGGCGTTACGAACGCTCTCCGGAAGGAAACGGGCTAGAAAGACTGCTGTGAACTCGGTCCAGGTCATGGGCGGTAGACCTGCAGCTCGACCTCTCAAAACTGACTCCCACCATATCTGTGTGAGGCCCTCTAGTCGGAAACTTGCCAGCTCTACTCATCGATCATCAGAACATCTCAGCGAGCGGCAGATCCTGGCCAAACTGTCAAGGAACGTCTGCGGGTCCTCTGCTGCATCGTACACGTGAAGACTGGAGGTCTAAGCCTCATCAAGTCCTGTAGCGAAACCGGGATGGCCACGGTGGTAGTAGTAGGAGTAGGTATCATAGTAGTCTGGGATGTAGTAGGTACGTCCTCCGGTCTCGGTGCACAAATGGCCACAACTAAGGACCCCACCATCTGTCGCAACTCCTGCATGCCTCCCATCATCTGTCGCAGCTCCGCCATACCGGACTCAAGCCTATCCATACGGTCTGGGGAAGGCGGGTCAGTCTGTCCCTGCGGCGTAGGCATACCACCCTGCTCGGTCCTAGTTTCGGACGAGCCAGCTCGAATCTCGTCTCGGGCGGCAGCCCTCTGCGCTCTGGTAGCCCTCTGCGGCATAGTGACTGGTACAGGAAACAAGACAATAAGAACGGTGCAATAGAATCGTAGAATACACGGAATTGAAGAAGGAATTTCAAGCAAGTATATTCTAAAGTCACTTAGGCGGAGTACCGTATCGCAAGTATGCCGCGAACATACGTACGCTACGCTACCCTGCTTAAGTCAATTACTCCATCTACTAAGGATCATCCTAAACTCGGAAAGGTGAAACCTATTGCTCTGATACCAACTTGTCACGACCCGCGGAGTACGGAACGTGACTGGCACTTAAGTTACGAAACGTCTCAAGGCGTCCGTAAGATAAGTAAGCCGAAGCCCAGAATTCAAAACCTGATTTAGAAATAGAGTGAAGGAAAAGCCATTTTTATTTAAAGCACTTTGTCCCATTAAATATATCAAGTTTCCTTTGTAAAAACCAGTTTCCTTTCCCAAATTTCCGGCAAAAATCTTCTTTGTAAAATAGTCCCCCAACGGGTACAAACAGGAATACACGTGAATAACAGAAATATGGCATCCCCAAGCAGGAGCTAGCTCTTCGCCTCAAGACGGTCACAAATCCCACGCAATGTAAGATACAATGTGTATAAGTAAGCATGAAAGCATAAGTAAAATAATATGTCGACCCAAGTGAGCTCGACCCCAAATATAACATATCATCCACAAGTCTCACAACCTCGCCTCTAGGTCAATATACAATAATCCAAATAACTGGTGCCATTGAAATAGTAGTAGATGGAGAACTCTAGATACAATGAATACATAAGGTAGTACAAAATGATAACTACCCACCTATGAGCAAAAGCCTCGAGTCCTGGCAAAAAGAGCAAAAGAGGCAAAAGTGTCCGCCGCTACAGTGCCGACGGAACGGACCTGCAGAAAAGCTGTGGCATAACGGGGGTGAGTTGCCAGCTCGTGAGTAATAAATAACATCTACAAAGGCTATCGCATGTATGCACACAAGTATCCTAGAATCTCTAAAACAGGTATAGCTATATGCAATAGCAGGTATGTATGCATCATCAGTGTGCTAACAAGTATGTATGTCACATGGATGTACTAACAGGTATGTATGCTACATGAATATACTAATATGTATGTATGTTATATGAGTCAACTCAAGATCTCATCGTGTAGGTATAAAAACTGTTCTTTCTTTTGTTTTTGAAACTCTTTTTAAATATCAGCATATTATCCATGGAATCGATAAAAATCCGTGTCCAGCAACTACATCTCAAAACTGTCTCAACCTCATATATCCATGTCAAGTATCTCTGGCCTCAGCCGTCCGGTTGATCCAAGTCAAATATCAATATCTCAATCTAGCGGCTATGGTCGGTACCCTCTGGATATCCGTCATGCCAATAAAGTCACCGGTAGGTAATCCGTCCCCTGCCAGGCTCAATGCCATCTCCTGCGATCTTCTTACCCCGGGGTACCTTACCGGGCCCACCATGTACCCGAAACGGTTCATCCACCTCCTCGAAACGGGTCTCGAAAACCACAGCAAACTCATGGTGGACGAAACTTTACATCACTAGAAAACCGCAACTTTTACATTTTAAAAGATCATAAGTTTGAAATCTTGCGGCTTTTCCCCGAAATCCAGAAATATCATGAATCTCATGAAATTATTATGTGTGCATATGTCAATGATAATGAATGCATATGGTATCAATGTTCAAGTTGCAATGTATGATTTATACTAGGCATGAGCAAATGATATAATGATATATATGCACGAGAATAGCAACTCTTATGATTTCATTTTAAATATTTATTGCAATAGCACAAGTCTAAATAATTAACATGTTTCAGATTTATAGTTATCTAGTGTCGTGACATGGCAATTACCAGGGTGTGTGTGTACACATGAATGGTGCTCGTGCTGCATATAAAAACCTGGTAATGGTGCATGTGTCCTACAGAATGAGTTTGCGCATATGGGTACAACATATAGATCCTAACTGCAGCAATTATCATGCAAGTATTATTATTTCTAATGTCACAAGTAAATGCTAAAGCTTACTATTTTCAAGTTTACTAAATCTATCGGGCGACTTGCGCCATCCAAACGATCGTCCCCCGTAGATGTGAAATCTACTCATCCGTGATCTCGCGCTAGGTGTGTCCGACCACCTGCTTCCCTTTCTCCGCTGCGCTCGAAGTCTCCGCCCGCGAACCTAGAATTTACAAAAGTCACTATATAAGGAAAAATCCTGCAAAACATGATATATCGATAAAAGGGATACGCGTGCGTGAAACTAAACGCGCGTGCACACGACACGTCGCGACGCGCGCAAGCCCACCAGAACCTACTCCGACGCGCTGTGTCGCACAGTGCGCCACAGAACCGCGCGTATCACGCGCGTGTCGCACAAGTGTTAAAACATCGAAAACACGTTAATAGCTCCAGATTTTGCCTCTGGGCCCAACTTAAAAAGTTACAGATACCAACGCACTAATCTACCCAGAACAACCCCACACACCAAAACCTAACCCCCCCACCCCCTACTCTGGCCTCAAATTGTGGCCAGAACGAATAAACCGGCGGCCTCAAGTATGAGGTGGGTCCCCGTGCTTTGTGTGTGTGTGTGTGTATGCTAGTCTCACCATGCTACAGTTTCACCAATTTTATTCTGGGAGGTTCGGGTCAACAGCAGATCCAACAGAGGCTAAAAAGTCGCTAAAATTGCTAAATTACGCCAAGTCGGATAAATCGGGCATTTGTGTGAGATCTGGAACTAAACTTGGGTGATCTAGTCTCAACAGTATCTAATAAGGCTACTCTAACCATCACAACCATTACTTTGCCAAAACTCCCCTAAATTACCCAAAACTACCATTAACACATATAATAAACACTAATTTAAGCTAGATAACCATAACTTTAGCAATTATGAGTCGGGTTAAGGGGTTATACCTCTAGAGACCCTAGATGAAGGAGAAGAGAAGAAGGAGGGAGTGTGTGTGTTGCTGCTATAGCTCCTGGTGCTGCAAATTTAGGCTGAAAAGTGCTGTGACTGGCTGCAGATGCTGCTTCTGAACTTGCTGAAGCTGCTTGTTGTTGTTTTGCTTTCTCTTTGGTGTTGTTTTGCTGTTGTAGTAGCAGGTGAAGAAGATGTTGAAATTTTTGTGGTGGAGTGTGGGGTGTAGTGAAGTTGTGTGAGTGTGGTTTGAAGTTAGGGCTGTTTTTTGCAGCTGAGGCTGCTGTTATATTGCTGAGCTGAGGCTGAAATGTGCTGATATGAGCTGAGATTGGGCTAATTGTGATATATCAGCTGCTGTAGCAGCAATTTGTGTTGGTTTGGTGGCTGATTTGTGGCTAATGTAGAGGCATTTGATGATGATTGTGTGTGTGAGTGAGAGATGTGAGGGATGTGAGTGAGAGGGTGATGGATATGCCAAAAAGTTGTGAAAAGAAAAGGAGGTGACACTTCCTTAAAGCCATCATTCTTCCTCTCACAAACAAAAGCTAGCATGACAACCATCACATCTCTCTCTCTCTCTCTCACTACAAGCAAGTCAACCTAAACCCTAAACACCCTTGGACAAAACCAAAAACCCTTAATTAAACTAATTAGCTCATAATCAACTCAATTATCTTAACCAAAGGCCTAACCCACCATGGTTGGCTAAACATGGTTAACCCACCATGCACACCCAAACTAGGTAACCCTAAGCTTAACCCTAGTTATCATGCACAAGTGTGTGCGGTCGTGACAAAATTCTACTAAAATAACCATAAAACCAGATAAATTATTAGAAACCCATTTTGGTAAACTTTTTACCAAAAATCCCGCATTAACACACAATTACCACTAAACCTAAACTCAGGTGTTACATCCGCAAATATGAAGATGCAAAATACTTCTTACCGGACTTCGAAGACACGGAGAGGTGTCACAAGCCGGAGAACAAAGCCAACGCCACCATCCCTGTCTTTGGGAGTGATACCGAGGAAGAAGAGGAGATAGTTTATTCAGGTCCGCCCCAATATAACAAGCTGGGACCATCCGCTCCTACGTTGATCTTTGGTAGTGACTCGGAAGTTGAGGTCCATGCTATATTCTCTGATCGGCCTTCAATACAAACATCCGCTAACGAAGAGCAAAGTCTGCAAGTCGCCATGGTGCCGCTTAAACATCATAAAGAACTGGATGCACTCGATACCTACAGTGTAGAGAAGCTGCGGACGTTCTATGTCCCTCCCAGGCGAGAAGGTGAAAAGGCAATTCTATTCTACCGCTCTGAGGAAACCAAAGTAGAGAAAGAAATTTGGCACGGTGCGGATCCTATGCTTGACAGGCTTCAGTCCATCCGTCTACCCAGATATTATACAGAAGGCTTGAAGAGGCTGTTGAAACACCACGGGATATCCTTCAAACATACCGCTCGAAAAGCCAAGTTCTATGACAGGGTCTGGAACATCCCCGGAACTCAGCACAAGTTGCCTAGTGGGAGGATGGAAACAATCGGGCTCGGATACATTCGGTCCAAGAAACGAGAGCTACTTCGTGATTGCTACGTTGTACATGACTTCAATGAAGAAGTGGATGCTCAATGGGAGGAAGCTAATCCTGAACCAGTAAAAGTTTCTAATGCAAAAGTGCCCAGTCCGTCGTTCGAAGAACAAATGGACAAGCTTATAAAGGAAGCTGGTCAAAAAGTCCGAGACGGCCATAACCGTGAAATGGCCATCTACGAGAAAGCCAAAACGCAACGCCTCCTCCAACTGGCCGTGAAAGATGAAAATGCCACTCCCTGTCAACCTGTCATAAAAAAGGCTCGACGCAGAGGCAGAAACAAGTCGAAAAGCGAAAAAGGCGCTCGACAGCAACAAAGCGGGATTAATAAGCCACGCAAGCGGGAATCGAGCGGTTCTGATCTATCCCTTGTGAAGAAAATGAGTCGAGCGTACCCTTTTCCTCGAGACAAGACAAAGAAGATACTTGACCGAGCTATAAAGTACCAGATTCTTACACTGCCGGAGTCCAAACACCCAGAGCAAGCAGGCAAAGTCTCACCCTCAAACTATTGCTTTTATCACCGAGTAATAGGGCATCCTCTCGAAGACTGCTTCACCTTCAAGAACTGGGTTGAAAATCAGTATCAGCTCGGCAAGTTCGCTCTATCTGACAGTTGGAGGGTAACGCCACCACAGAAGCACGAACCCAAAACCGCGAGAGCAGAACCGGCTCCACATCGGTCTTCGAAGCAAGCTCGTACTTGTCACATGATAACAATATCAAAAGAAGAGCCCGAGAACATGGATGACCTTCCCCGGTGCTTCGAAAACAGCAACGATGAGGTGATCTCAGAATTTCCACCAGCACCGAAAGAGCTGGAAGATGGAATACATACTACTGCAGATAACCTCAAGAAAATTGAGTTGGGGACGGCGAACGACCCGCGACCGACATTCATTAGCGAGCTGCTATCTGAAGAAAGGGTGGGCGCGTTAAAAGACGTGCTTATGCAGCATAGAGATTGCTTCGCATGGAACTATTCTGAAATGCAAGGACTAGATCCAGAAATTGCCATGCATAAATTGGCGATATCCCCGGACGTCAAGCTAGTCAAACAGGCGCCGAGAAGAATGCTGCTCGAGCTTGAGATGAGTATCAATACCGAGGTCAAGAAGTTAATCGACTCTGGCTTCATCCAAGAAGTTCAATATCCCGACTGGATCGCCAACATCATCCCGGTGATGAAGAAAAATGGGACAGTGCGCATATGCGTGAACTTCCGGGATCTCAATAAGGCTTGCCCGAAGGACGATTTTCCAGTGCCAGTCACTGAACTGATGATAGACAATACGTCCACTCACGAGGTTTTCTCCTTCATGGACGGCTCATCAGGGTATAATCAAATAAAGACGCATCCTGAAGACCAGAAGCACACCGCTTTCCGGACCCCTCTGGGGATATTCTGTTACAAGGTGATGCCCTTCGGTCTAAAGAACGCCAGTGCCACCTATCAGAGGGCTATGACGAAGATCTTCGATGACCTTATACATGAAATCATCGAATGTTATATCGACGATCTCGTGGTCAAAAGAAAATCATATGAGGAACATCTCGAGCATCTGAAGACCGTATTTCAACGCTTTCGACAATACAACTTGAAGATGAACCCTCTCAAGTGTGCATTCGGAGTCTCTTCGGGCAAATTCCTGGGATTCATCGTCTGACACCGAGGTATCGAGATAGATCTGTCAAAGATCAAGGCGATCATGGAGATGCCCCCGCTAAGGACTCTCAAACAATTGTGGTCCCTCCAAGGAAAGCTCGCGTATATCCGGCGGTTTATAGCCAATCTTTCTGGAAAATGCCGCCCTTACAGCCACCTGATGAAGAAGGGAACCCCTTTCGTTTGGGATCTCAAATGCCAGAGCGCGCTGGACAAAATAAAGCAGTACCTGCAGAATCCGCCAGTGCTGGCTGCTCCGGTCAAGGGAAAGCCCCTCATTCTCTATACGACCGCTCTCGAAGGTTCTTTGGGCGCATTATGGGCGCAAGAGAATGACCAAGGGAAAGAAAGAGCACTCTACTATTTGAGTCGAGTTCTACTGGGTGCAGAAAGCAACTATTCCCCCATTGAAAAACACTGCCTGGCGTTGATCTTTGCGATAACAAAGCTCAGACACTATGCGTTGGCGCATGAAGTCCGTCTCATTTCGAAGGTGGACCCCTTTAAGTATTTGATGTCAAAGGCCATATTGATGGGGTGACTCGCTAAATGGGCCCTACTCTTGATGGAGTTCTCGATAATTTATCAACCTCTCAAGGCAGTAAAAGGCCATGCCATCTCCGACTTCCTTGCTGAGCATCCGATACCTGCCGATTCCCCTCTGAATTGCGAACTGCCAGACGAACATGCGTTTGATGCGATCGACGGTAGTGATACTCGATGGGAGCTTTATTTCGATGGAGCATCCTCCATGAAGAAGCGCAAACAAAGTACCCCTATAATCAAATCGGGGGTAGGCCTTATCTTCGTAACCCCACAAGGAATATCCTCCATATAATCGAGATGTTCCTCATATGGGCAGAAGCGGTACCGCTGAGAGAAGTGAAGACGGAGAATATCCTCCATTTCTTCAAGACGCATGTCATATATCGGTTTGGAACTCCGCGACGGATCATCTCCGATAACGGGCCAGCCTACAGAAGCCACAAGATCAGTCGCTTCGCGCAACAGCATAATATAGACTGGAGATATTCCTCAGTTTATAATCCGCGAGATAATGGTCTAGCTGAAGCCTTCAACAAGACCTTGACAAAGATCATGAAGAAAACGGTGTCCCGAAATAAGAAGGACCGGCACGAAAGACTGCAAGAAGCTCTCTGGGCATATCGAACTACGTTCAAGACGGCCACGAACACAACGCCGTACGCGTTGGTATTCGGCACAGAAGCCGTACTCCCCATCGAGATAGAGTTACTCTCTCTACGAGTGGCAGTCCACTACGAGCTGACGGACAAAGAAAGCGCTCACCTTCGGCTTGAGGAGCTTGATGCCCTTGATGAGACCCGACTCATAGCGCAACAAAATCTAGAGGCTTATAAAGCAAAGATGACGCGCTCATATGAAAGATTGACCCGACCGAGGACATTCCGCCAAGGCGAACTCGTGCTAGTGGTCAAAAGGCTTATGATCCCCAATCGCGCCAAGCGGGGAAAATTCGAGCCGAACTATGAAGGCCCGTTCATAATAGACAAGGTCTACCAGGGTGGAGCCTATCTACTTATGGATATGCACGGTGAAAGGCCTTTCAGGCCAGTAAACGGTCGCTTCCTGAAGAAATACTACGCTTAATGAGCCACAGCCTAGGTCAATGATAGATGACGACGACTATGTCCGCTCGCTATCTTCCTAAGCCCAAACTCTATAAGTAGTAACCAGCCTTCTCCTGACCGGACCGAAATGTCCTTAAACTAATGACGGACCGAAACGTCCTTAAACTAATGACGGACCGAAACGTCCTAAAACTAGCTGAGGACCGAAACGTCTTTAAACTACTACCGCAGCATCCTCAAGCTGACGAGATAAAAAAAAGAGAATAAAGAATAAAAAATAAGAAGAAAAAAAAGAAGAAAAAAGAAGAAGAAAGAAACGGTATGTCCATAAGCGAAATGGGCACGGATGAAAACCCGAAAGGGCTCCGTGAGTAAAAACAGCAGGGCTACCGGCGAGTGTTCGTGAAAACCCGAAAGGGCACGACCTCGTTAGAAAAAAAAAAGAAAAGAATAAAAAAAAAGACGGTATGTCCATATGCGAAATGGGCACGGATGAAAACCCGAAAGGGCTCCGTGAGTAAAAATAGCAGGGCTACCGGCGAGTGTTTGTGAAAACCTGAAAGGGCGCAACCTCGCTAAAAGACACTTACAAGGTCCTCTCGATCTTGTAAGGAGAAACCACCCGCGTGAGATCCTTACGACTCACAGGGAAGCAACACACTTAGGGATCCCCACGATTCTTAAGGAGAAATTACACTTGCGAGATCCTCAAGGCTCGTAAGGAGAACTCTCTTATGGGACACCCACGGCTTATAAGATTTGAAAGTCTTAAGCTACAGAGACCTAAACCTGTGCTTAAGCAACCCCCACAACTTTCGATATTGCCCTACAAGCGGCTCAATACTGACCCTTGTATACAATCCACGGGCGCGAATAAACATTTCCCTAACCAAGTCCCACCCGTGGCTGGGGATATGTCCATACGGTGAACAACCCTTTTAAGTCCTCTCGACTTACAAGGAGAAAACCCTCTTATAGGATCCTTACGACTTACAGAGGAACATACACTTAGGAATCCTTACGATTCCTAAGGAGAAAATACACCTATAAGATCCTCACGACTTGTAGGGAGAAATACCTTTGTGGGACCCTTACGGCTCATGAAGTCAAAAGCCTTAGTCGACATGACCCTAACCCTATTCGCTAAGCCACCTTTGTTCGACATCGACAAAGGCAAATGATGATTCGCTCCTGGCAATATCCCAGTTGTAGCGATACTGATGCCTAAACTGGTATCAAATTCCAAGCCTTTTCATGGCAAATGATGACTCACTCCTGGCAGTATTCCAGTTGTAGCAATGCTGATGCTGAGATTGGCACCGGATTCCAAGTTCTACACTCGCGATAAAAATCAGCGAGCTAAAAATGCATACGAAATAGCCGAAATGATGGGGCAACTTGCAATAAAAAAACAGCAAGTAAAAATGTATGCACACAAAATAGCCGAAATGATTGGGCAACTCGCAATAAAAAGCAGCGAGTGAAAATAAAATAAATAGCCGAAATGATTGGGCACCGCGAAAAAATAGCCGAAATTATTGGGCAATCGCGACCTTCACGATATAAAAGCTGAAATGATAGAGCATCGCGGAAATAAAATAATAATATAAAAAAAATGAACAAAACTTTTGCCCTACAGGCGATATCACAGCAATCCCTATATACAATCCAGGGGCGCAAACAAAGAAGGAAACACATCTTTCCTCCCCATGCTCCATCAGAAAATGGAGCCAAGTCTTGACGGTAACTCATATAAAACCCGAAAGACACATTACCTCAATTCAGGGAAACCAGTGTCCTTGACGAGAACATCTTGATTCGCGTCGACCCGCAGAGAAACTAGCATCTTTGCAGGAATACATCGATTCGTTTCAACCTCAGGGAAATCAGTGTCCTTGGCAAATACCTTAATTCAGGGAAATTAGCGTCCTTGATGAGAGCTTCTCGATTCGCGTCGGCCCGCAGAGAAACCAGTGTCTCCGCAGGAATACTCCGATTCGTTTCAACTTCGAGGAAACCAGTGTCCTCGGCAAAATACTTTGACTCAGGGAAACCAGTGTCCTTGACGAGAACATCTTGATTCGCGTCGACACGCAGAGAAACTAGCGTCTTTGCAAGAATACATCGATTCGTTTCAACCCCAAGGAAATCAGTGTCATTGGAAAATACCTTAATTTAGGGAAACTAGCGTCCTTGATGAGAGCTTCCTGATTCGCGTCGGCCCGCAGAGAAACCAGTGTCTCCGCAGGAATACTCCGATTTGTTTCAACTTCGAGGAAACCAGTGTCCTCGGCAAAATACTTCGACTCAGGGAAACCAGTGTCCTTGACGAGAACTTCTTGATTCGCGTCGACCCGCAGAGAAACTAGTATCTTTGCAGGAATACATCGATTCGTTTCAACCCCAGGGAAATCAGTGTCCTTGGCAAATACCTTAGTTCAGGGAAACTAGCATCCTTGATGAGAGCTTCCTGATTCGCGTCGGCCCGCAGAGAAACCAGTGTGTCCGCAGGAATACTCCGATTCGTTTCAACTTCGAGGAAACCGGTGTCCTCGGCAAAATACTTCGACTCAGGGAAACCAGTGTCCTTGACGAGAACTTATTGATTCGCGTCGACCCGCAGAGAAACTAGCGTCTTTGCAGGAATACATCGATTCGTTTCAACCCCAGGGAAATCAGTGTCCTTGGCAAATACCTCAATTCAGGGAAATTAGCATCCTTGATGAGAGCTTCTTGATTCGCGTCGGCCCGCAGAGAAACCAGTGTCTCCGCAGGAATACTCCGATTCGTTTCAACCTCGAAGAAACCAGTGTCTTCGGCAAAATACTTCGACTCAGGGAAACCAGTGTCCTTGACAAGAACTTCTTGATTCGCGTCGACCCACAGAGAAACTAGCGTCTTTGCAGGAACACCACGACTCGTTTCAACCCCAGGGAAACCAGTGTCCTTGGAAAATCCCTCAATTCAGGGAAACTAGCATCCTTGATGAGAGCCCCCTGATTCGCGTCGGCCCGCAGAGAAACCGGTGTCTCCGCAGGAATACTCCGATTCGTTTCAACTTCGAGGAAACCAGTGTCCTCGACAAAATACTTCAACTCAGGAAAATCAGGGTCCTTGACCAGAGGTGCTCGATTCGTCTCGGCTCGTGAGGAAATTAGCGTTTTTACGAGGACTTCCCGATTCGTCTCAACTTGAAAGAGAAAGCCTTAGGCAGCAGGGATTAAAAAACTTGTTTCCTAAGCACTGGGACCATGCAAGTCGGCCTAAAATGGTCTCTTGTATACTATCCACGGGTCTCACTCTCCAAAGTCGAATCTCGACAAAGAGGGAAACAACCGCTTACGAGTCCTCTCGACTCGTAAGAGGGAAAATTCTCTTGTAAGATCCTTACGACTTATAAGAGAAAACGCACTTAGGAATCTTCACGATTCCTAAGGAGAAAATCCACCTACGAGTTCCTCTCGATCCGAAGGGAGAAAAGTCTCTATGAGACCCTCACGGCTCATAGAGTTGAAAAGTCTTAGGCAGCAAATCTAAACCTACGGCCTAAGCCATCGCTACCTCTTGAAGAAACCAAAACAGAGTACTCGCTCTATCATCTATCGACCATGTTTACTAAGACAACATGCTGATAATCAAAGAAAGAAGAAAGAGACAGAAAGAACATCCGATTTGCATTTGATCAAGCGTTCGAGACACCTCTATTCATTCATGTGCAAAAGACTTAGAACGAGAAATAAGACAAGCTGAAATGAGAAATTTTCCATTCATATTGCAAAAGGTTCTTATAATTATAAAGAAATAGACAAAGACATTATCAAGATGGTTAGAATGGCAAAACCTCAAATCCAGGACATGGATTGAGGAACTCATAAGTGACCTTGTCCAGAACTTTCCAAGCCTGGCGAACCATCCTAGTGTGCTTCCTTTCACGAGCACGGGCGTCGAGATCCCCACTGATGTCAACCCTCCGATAGGCAGCAAGAATGGCGGACTGTTGAAAAGCCTGGTGCAAGAGATCGACAAGATTGTCTTGCCGTCTCTTCGAGATTAGGTTCATCAGGTACACTGAGTGCACCTTATCCTCGGTGGCATCCAATACCCCAAGTGGCACACCAGTACAGAATAGGGGAAGCGCTTCCCAGATGGCTCCCACGATAAGCTTCAGGAGAGAGGATCGTCGGGGAAGCAACTGACCGTTGTATGCGTCGAAGCGACTCATGATCTCAGCACACTCGACATTAGTAAATTCTCGATTTTAGGAATGGACGAGTCGGCGGATGTCCCCGTAGGAGATAATCTCGTCGAGGTCATACATGTGGGCGTCCATCACTCCTATAAAAGAAGATCGACAAAAATCAGCAACTCTTAAGAGTTCTGTTATATGATTTAAAAGAAGCAAAGCTCCATTAATGAATCAAGAAATTATAAATGAAATCTTTCAGAGAGCAGAACTCTATTGATGGAATCCTAACAGAGTTTTCTTTAGTTCTCTTTAGATCCTTTTAGAGCAAAGCTATGCTAAGTGAAACCCTAAATAGGTTTTCTTTAGATCAAGGATCTATTGAGAGCAAGGCTCTGTCAATGAAAATTAATTTAATTTAATTAAAATGTTTACCTAAAAAAGTGTTTTCTAAAGAAACTCTAATTCTTGGAGTTCTTGAAGGCAAGAGCAAGGCTCTGAAGTTTTGAAAGTAAAAATCTTAAAAGATGATGATCATCTATGGAGGACCAAAGGTCCTATTTATAGGCATCAAATGCCCTTTCAACTTCTAAGAGTTGCCGCGGCGGTTGGAATTCTGCCACCGCTGCGCTCACGTTTGGGAAGCCACGTAAGCGCAACGGTGGGGGGGCATTTGTTTACCTAATCAGAGCAAAGCTCTGTTCAAATTCCAAGGCGGGAAACGAAGCAACGCTTCTGTTTCCCCCAATCAGAGCAAAGCTCTATTTTGGAAATTGAAATGAAAATTAAAAGTAAAATAAATGAAGCAACGCTTCAGCAGACTTGCGCGACACGTGGCAGCGCAGTTGCGCTAGCACTGTTGTGCTGCGCGCTGCGCGACACGTGTCAGCGCAGCTGCGCTGCGCTGTGCGCTGCACGACACGTGTCAAGCGCTGATGCATCTGCGCCAAACAGAATTAAAATTCCAGTAAGATCTTTCTGTTCTTGTTAAAACAAGAAGATTGTCTTCTGTAAAACAGAAGCCCTTGGATCAAAGATCCAACGGTGGGGAAAATTCCCAAAATCACTCAGAGAATGATCTCTTTAACGAATTTAACAAATTAATGGGCACTATATAAAGGCCCCTAGACCCCAATTCCAAAGAAAAAAAAGAGAACAACGAGAATACAAAGAATAGAAAAAATCTGGAAACAGAGAACTCTAAAGAACTCTGAGAAGAAATTCAGAAGGAAAAAGAAGGTAAAACCCTTTAAAAAAGAAGAATTTCTTTTGAATAGATCATTGATCTAAGAACAAGATCAATGATCTTCAATAAAAATAAATAATGACAAAAGCATTGCTTTTTTATGAACCATTGGTTCTGGAATCTTAAAGATTCTTTTCTTGAATCCAAAATTGGATCAAGAAATTAAAACAGTGCTATGCGCTTTTAAAATAGAGCACTGCTCTTTTTAAATCGGCGCAACTCACCAGAATGCGCCACGTGTCAGCAGCGCACTGCGCTTGCGCTCACCAGAGCGTGACATGTGTCACCTCCACATGCGCTTGCGCTCAATAATTGGCGCAAAGCGCCTGACAGGCCACATGGCCACTGTCAATTTGTTTAATGCACTACATTATTTACAGAAGGGCCAAGCCCAATTAAAAAGGGCCTAACAGGCCTAATGTAATGCATTATTTTAAAAAAGGGCAGAGCCCAAACAAAAACAAATGCTGTGCATCATTTAAAAGGGACAGAAGAGCCCAAATCAAAAAGGCCTAACAGGCCAAAAGAAAATGCAGTGCATTATTAAACAGGGGAAAAGTCTTAACACAGGCCTAATAGGCCAAAGATAAAACGTTGAATATTCTCAACTGGACTTAGCCCAATTATGGCCGTAAGTTCTCAAATTAAATTGACTGAGCAAGATTGCTCTCTTAAATCAATTTACATACAATTTGAGGGTACATCTCCGAACTCCTCTGACACCTATCGTTGTAATCCCTCAACGTCGTCAGAGAGGTAATGGGTCCCGACAACCACACATTGATATGGACTAATGCGTCCTTAAACTCGCGGACTAACGCGTCCTTAAACACATCGATACGGACCGTGGGGTCCTTAAACTCATGGACTAATGCGTCCTTAAACATATCCATACGGACTGTAGGGTCCTTGAACCTATGGACTTATGCGTCTTTAAACTAATGGACTAATGCGTCCTTAAACACACCCATACGGACTGTGGGGTCTTTAAACCCATGGACTTATGCGTCCTTAAACTAATATCCGTCCATAAAACTGGAGATGGACCACCATGTACCTAAACTGGCAATGGACCGCAATGTCCTTAAACAACCTATGGACTACTACGTCCCTAAACTAGAACAATAGAGCCCCCAAACGCTCTTTTGTCGGATCTAAACGATCCCGTTTAAGTTGATCTTAGCCTCAAATCTGGCTAACGTATCCTTAAACATTCAAATTGGACTATAAAACTCCCAATCAACTTTGGTTCAAGGGTACATCTCTGAACTCCTCTGACACCTGTCGTTGTAATCCTTCAACATCGTCAGAGAGGTGACGGGTCCCGATGACCATATATTAAATGGACCACTACGTCCCTAAACTGGAATGCTCTTTCCGTTAAGTTGATCTTAGTCTCAAATCATACTAACGTATCCTTAACGAACGTTTAAGTTGATCTTAGCCTTAATATGGCTAACGTATCCTTAAACTAAAACACCAAACCCAAATCTAAGTAAATACGGATTTGGACTAATCCACGTCTTACGGGCGATGGCATAACTTAGTCTCCGTATACAACCACGGGCATCCACAAATAAACAAACACACACGACACGAAGTGAAATCTCTGGAGAAGGAGAAAGTGGTTACCGCGATGCGGTAGCGTAATTAACTGTAGGGGCTTACGCCTGCAGGGAAGAGCGTCCCCACAATAAAAAAATCCCTCAAGCGAGGGGGAATCTGACAAAGTCTGCTACATCGGCCGCATCCGTCTAAACCTCCGATACACGATGCCATAAATCAACTTGGCATCTTCGGAGAGGTAGACGGATAAAACCAATTAGCATCTGCTCCGAATTTCAGGCGAGACTGTCCGTCTTGCGCCGTCTTTCGGAGGGGAACACCTTAGTTCACGGGGTATGTTGGACTCCTCTCGTATACATGAATGTCTTGTTTATCAAACTACAAACAACTATGTTAGAATAGCCACCTTATATATATAAATGACATGCTTAGATACTCTCACATGCAACCTTACCTGTTTACATTTACTTGGTTTCTATTCATTTTACATATCATTAGTCATCTTTATTTACTTCTTTTAAGGACTTACCGAGCTCTAGTTCGCTGACGGCATTTCTCCCTGTTTCTTTTCCTTAGAATATTCATCAGGAGGACCGGATTTTGAGGAGATAGAGCCGAGCCAGGAGGACTTGGACCAGCTCACAGCCCAGCATGACTACTAGCTCCTTTTTTTGCACTTACTTTCTGTATGCCATTGTTTAGGAACCTTTCAGTCAATGTATCTATTATTTCAGACAGATGTACTTGAATTCGAATATAAATAAAGTTGCTATTTATTTTTATTTCTCTTGTTACTCTTGTATATTGTTATATTGCTTATATACGCTTAACATATTTATTAAGGGAAATGCTTCTGTAACACCAACTTCAAGAGTGACAAGGATGACTCCAAATCCATGTCAGGTTATGTCTTTACCCTCAATGGAGGGGCGGTGTGTTGGAAGAGTTCCAAACAGGAAACCGTTGCTGACTCGACGATGGAAGCGGAATATATCGCAGCATCTGATGCCGCAAAAGAAGCCGTCTGGATGAGGAAGTTCTTGACAGAACTTCAGGTGGTTCCGTCCATTGTTGATCCAATACCTCTGTATTGTAACAACAACGAGGCTATAGCTTTAGCAAAGGAACCCAGGTCCCATCAAAAGTCCAGACACATCTTGAGGCGGTATCACCTGATCAGGGAGATCGTGGATCGCCGGGAGATCGAGGTTCGGAGGGTTGCCACAGAAGATAACACTACAGATCCATTCACGAAGGCCATACCCTAGACTCAGTTCGAGTGGCTGATCGAGATGATAGGTCTTCGATACGCCAGTACATAGCCTTAGTGCAAGTGGGAGATTGTTAGTGTATATGCCCTAGAGGCCATTATTGTATCATACTAGTTAGTATATTACTTAATGGAAGCTTGGGATATTCATAGTTGTATAGACAATCTTGCTCAAAATGGTAGCATGCTACTTGGTTTGTTTCTACTTATATGTGTGCATGTGTTTCTTTTAGCATATCGCCTATACACATTAGTGGAGCCCTTAGGATCTTTGCTTGATTACCAGCGTTGTGATGGCAGTCACACTAGTGGAGACTGGGTAATCTACAAGCACATCCTTATACAGGTCCCTAGTCGTAAGATTATCGAGATGGGGCATCGATACTCCGGAGTAGACTAGCGTATGTGCTTCTCATCCCAGCAGGGGAGATGGTCTGTCCCACAACCATTAGTACGTCGTACTTGAGATAGTATGCGGATGCTTGTTAGGTTATGAGTACACTGGACAGGACTCATCGGGAACTATTGGTTGGTACTATACCTATCGTCAGATAACAGCTCCCAGGTGACAGGAGTACAGCTTAGTCCGTCAACTTGACACTGCTATTTCGTCTCGAGTGTGTTCCCACTGTACTTTGATTACTACCCTACAAAGGCTCAAAGGAGTCGTGCAAACAGGTAGTAGTTGGGTGCAGTCCCGAAGCACTTGGAGGCAGTGGCGGTTAGATAGGATTCGTCTCTCCCGGTATTGGGGGTTGATATCGCGCTGTGTCTAGAAGAGCCATTACACAAAGTCCCTGGCCACGGCAATCGAGAATTACTGGTAGTGTTTCCAGTAGTTTCTCAGGGTGTTCTGGGCTACACTCCAGCACGACTTGTACCGCTATTAGGGGTCTGACGTTTACCGCCCCTAGGCCCGACATGCGATACTCTTAGACGTACAGACCGGACTGTACGGAGATTGTCACATTCAGGCTCACTAGAAGTTCGGATGGACCTCGTCAGTCTTCTTATCAGCATCTACCTAGGGACCGTTACGTACAGCTAGTACCGCTTGCGGCCTGTGGTTAAACCCATTGCCAGCGTAGTGTCGAGTCTTTAGAGTCCCACACAGAGGGTTATTCGCCTTTGGGCAAAACTGAGTGGAGGTCGCATGGTTTTGCGACGGGGTTCGTTCACATCCTCGCACTTATGCTCGTTTGGTGTCCGGGCAGTTATTACTAACGGGCTTTGGTTTAAGCCAGATCCTAGTATTTGTTTTGGGATTGGTTTTGTCTCATTGTATTCGTGTTCCTCGGAACACGGATGCGGGTGTGTATGCACAGTTGATAGAGGCAGAGGAATCTCATTAGGGTTGTTGACCGTTGACTTTTTCTAAACCCTAATGAGAATGAGAAATATGAATAATAATATTAATTAAAGATAATTGTGCCATGGTTAGGGTTGGGTTGACCATTTGACTCTTGTTGACCTTTTGACCTTTGTTGACCTTTTGACCATCATCATTTCATTTGCAAGATGCTTCTTGATTCTTGCAAATTTCATTTAATGTGAAATGATAATGGTCATTCCAAACTAACCATCACAATTTCTTTTAATTATTATTATTATTATTATTATTTTCTCTCATATGAGAGATGGTTGTTATTTTTTCTATCATTCTCTCTTGCTCTTTCTCTCTCATGTTTAGCTCTTTCTCTTCCTCCTCCTCTCTCAAAGCTCTCATCTCTCATGTGTTGAGAACCATGAGCTTGTGAGATAAAACCATCAAGACTTCTCTCTACTCATTCTAGGGTTCTAGGTTTAGCAAGCCAAGCACTCTAGTTACCTCTTGGTTGAGGTAGGAGCTCAAGGTAGAGGCCTTCGGGTGGATCTTTCTTCGGGAAAGAGAAAACGACGAGGAGGAGCCGTCTACCCACTCCAAGGTGAAAGCAAGGAGGAGGACCACAACAAGAAGAGAAGGAGTTCAAGACCCAGGTATAAACTTCTAACCGAGTAGCTAAAACTTTTAGTTAGTTTGTTAGTTTTTGTTTAGTAAAGATCCTCTAGTTCTAGTCCATGTTACCTTGTGTTAAAAAACTGTCTTTTACCTATTCCGCCTCCCCGTAAGCACCGGGGTGGGTAACGTAGACTTACAGTGGTATTAGAGCCTAGCTAAACAACAACTAGCATGTTAGCAAAGTGTTTAGAACTTCGATCCGAAAAAAAATCGCAAAACACGTTAAAATCTCATACTTTCTGCCGATTTTTAAAACAGCCCTAAAAATATTTCCACACACCTTAAAATTCCGTGCAGGGTATTTTAGGAACAACCAAGAAAATGAGCCCCTATGTCGATCAAGCCGCCGCGGAAGCGCGGCGAAACCAAGCGTTTCGCCGAGGATCCGCAGCCGAGTTGACTCGGTCGCGACTCGTTTTTCCTGCAGTGTGTTCATGTCACGCCCCGCTTCCCAGTGTACGGCGAAGCGGACGCGGCGAGGTCCGCTACGTATGTACTCAGAAGTACATACGCTAAGCATAGCTAAGCAATAAATACACAAGAGACAAGAGTATAAAAAAGAACAACAACTTTTATTTATTAACATTCTTTATACAATACATGGAAAGGAAAATACAACTGAAATAAAGATGCCTAAACAGTGGCATAACAGGAAATGGAAAGTACTGAAAAGAAAAGTGTACAATGAAATTATACTGCAGGGTCTTCGGCAAATTGCTCCAAGTCTTCTTGTGTTGGCTCAACTTCCGCCGGGTCCAGGTCACCTGACGACATTCAAAGAAGAGAAAAACAGAATGTCGTCAGCGAACAGATCGCTCGATAAGTCCCAAAGGTAAGAGGGAAGTAGAGAAGACAGAATAAGAAGGTATATTTTTAGAATGTAAACTATTATTATAATGTTATATTATCGCTGTTGTTTGTAGCTTGGTACAGAAGGATGCCAGTGTATACGAGGGGGTCTCTATATGCTAGAGACCAGGGCAAACGGAAAGTACAAGGAACCGTTAAGCCATGGTACAACAGCAACGGAATATAGGTTAGGTGTCTTAATCTGACCACCTCGTGCCACCTTTAACACCTTCCGTACCAATCTACCCCTTAAACCCCGTAGTGTTTTAACAGTATTGTTGTATTGTAAAATTGTATAGATTGCATGATCGATTGACTGACTGACCGAAACCATGATATCAGGAAACGGTTATAACCGTAGAGTCATGTAAATGGAATACTGGGAAACATGTAAAAGGAATATATCCATGGTTCGGTTCAGTCAAGTTGTAATGATTGTTAACAGGATTTTGGGATTCATGTGTTCATATTGAGTTGGAATATTAAAGAATATAGATTGACTTGAATCATATTCAAGTCAGAAATAGTCAGACTCAAACCCGAGTCAGACTAAAAGAAAAGTAATTTGAAGTTCTATAATTGTTAGGGTCCTTATTGTAATTTATAGAACTTGAGTGGGTTTTATGTAAAAAAATACTTTTGTATAGTTTTCAAAATACACCTCAAGAATTTATTATTCGTATTTATAGTTATAATGAGTGTGGATTTTATTTGTGTTATTCTAGTGAATATATCCTAATAAAAGTATTAATTTATAATATTGATTTATTTGAAATTCATGGTATTTTAATGTAACTTTTAATCTTGTAATTTTAGAAAAATGTGGAAACTTTATCTTATGATAAAATAGGTGTTTAAATGATAATTATATATATATATTAATACAAGAATAATTTTAAATAAATATTTTATTTTCCAAAATTTCATTTTTCTTAAATGTCGTATTTTAAACCTTTCGAGAACGAATGCTCCTTGCGGAGGTCTGAATCTCACACTACTAGCCCGCGGGTGCACGATGAACCGTACTATGCCTAACGGGTTCCCTAAAGGTGGGTTGTAGCGGCGCTTTGCTTAGCTTTAATAAATACTATTCATTTAGAAAAAAAGTTTTATAAATATAAGGTATTTATTTGTAAAGGATGTAATTTCCGTATTTTAGTTTCTAGGGTTTTCTAAGCCAACTAGCCTATTTTAAGGTCTAAACGACAAGTCATTAGAAGCCTCAAATCGCCTCTTCACCGCCAATTGCGGCCAGATAAGTGCCAGGTAAGTGGGAAGGAACCACATTAGTGGGCCTAATTAAAAACCACTAGCCTTGACACACTTGCCTAGACACCACAAAGCCAGTTTAGATAAACGATCGATGTCCATGACAAATCGTACTTTCATTTTAAAAGATTTTGTTTTAGAATTGTGTACAACTTTTAGAAAAGGTTTATAAAGAATATGGTATTTTAGCGAAAAGTCTTGTATTTTCGTATTCTAAATTTTGGGAATATCAATTAAAGTTATATTTGTGTGTGTGTAGAGGTAGGTCATTACCTCGTGACTTATTTTAAGGTATTGTGATGTTTAGGGGTTAAACATGTTAAATTAAACATAAGGGTATTTAAGTGTAAGAATACGGTATTTGAAAACATTATCATTTCATGTGTGAAAACTCATTCAAATTGATTTTTACAAGTTTATTTATCAAGATGAACATGTTTAGGAATGAGGGAATTGATTAGAAGTAGAAAAATAAACTTTATGGTATTATTATGAAAAGAATACGATATTACAAGAAAGTTATCATTTCATGTGAGAAACTTTGTTTAAATCGGTTTTTATGTGATTAATAGTCATCATGGATATGTTAAGGTGTTATGGATTAGGTGACAAGTGGAATTTTGTAGAAAAACTGAATCGAAAATCGGTTTGTTCCGATTTCCGTTGGGTTTCATAAAGTCGTATTTTTTAGAAATCAAAAAGGGAGAAGATTGGGACTTACGGGTTTCAAACTCTTCTAAAGAGTAAAGAGGAACTAGGGAAAAAGGCCGAGGTGTGCTTTCGTCGCCGGTTGCTTCCAAGGACGTCGCCGGAAATACGTCAGCGCTTCGCCGTGCACTCGATTTCAACACACACTTTTCTTGTGGAAATTTCAAGAGAGTAATTCTATGGTTTTGGAATGAGAAGGTCGGGGGTAGGGGTCTATTTATAGGGTAGCTAGGGTAGGGTAGGTGAAGGGTTTTGTATATTAAAAAAATTGTAAAAATTTAAAGAAAATCATTAAATTTTTTTTATTGAATTGGGTGTAATTAACATTTGAAAACCGATCCCATAAATTGGAGTAAACATGGGGCTAAAGGAGACGAAAAGGCGAAACTTTCATGTAGACGACTCGGCCGTCCGGCCGGCGGTGCCGGCCCGAGTCGGCCGGTCGGCCGGTCGGCCGGTCGACTCGGCCGAGTCGGGCCGAGTCGGGGTGCCGTCGGGCGTGGGTTCGCCTGACGTAGGCTCTGGTATACTTAGTTTTTAGGGTTCAGTTCAACATTTGGGAGTTATGGCCTGTGGACTGTTGGGCTTCCAAGAATTTTTAAAGAAGAAAAAACTAAAAATAATGTGGGGGCATGGGATTCGAATTCTGGTGGTTTGGTTCAGCAGTGTAAGGTATTACCAATGGGCTACAAACTCCTTCTTGTAATTATTATAGGGAAATAGATACTTAAAGTGTTATCAGCAACATTAATACTCCAAGTACACTTCAAATTTAAATCAAATTTAGGTATACAAAAATTAGAGTTGTTACAATCTACCCTCCTTACAAAAATTTCGTCCTCGAAATTTACTACTTTTATTTGAGGACTAGTTTACAAAAAGGTGCGGATATCTTGCACGTATTTCATCTTCCCTTTCCCACGTGGATTCTCCTGGAGTGTCTTTTCTCCACATTACCCGGACCAAGTTAACTTCCTTGATCCGAAGTGTCTTCACTTTCCTGTCCAGGATTTCCACAGGTTGTTGCTCACAGGACAAGTCGGGCTGTATAGTGAGCTCGGAATGATCAAGTACATGGCTGGAGTCACTCACATACCTTCTGAGTTGGGATATGTGGAACACGTTATGCACTCCTTCCAATGAGGGTGGAAGCGCTAATCGGTATGCCACTTCACCGACTCGTTCGAGTATGTCGAACGATCCAATGTATCTCGGACTTAGCTTACCCCGTCTTCCAAACCGGATCACTCCGCAGTTCGGAGATATCTTCAAGAATACATGGTCTCCTGGCTGGAACTCCAAGTGTCGCCTCTTCGCATCAGCCCAGTGTTTCTGTCTATCTTGGGCTATGCGCATTCTTTCCCTGATAGTACGAACCACATCAACGGTCGCTACTATCATCTCTGGTCCAAGGAGTTCCCTATCTCCGATGCCGTCCCAACTTAATGGTGATCGACACCTCCTTCCATATAATGCTGCAAAAGGTGCCATTCCGATGCTTGCTTGGTAGCTGTTGTTGTATGCGAACTCCACAAGATGCAGGTGATCTTCCCACGATCCTTTGAAGTCTAGCATACATGCTCTGAGCATATCCTCCAAGATCTGAATAGTTCGTTCCGACTGACCATCTGTTTGTGGATGATAAGTCGTGCTGAAGTTCAGACTTATTCCCAAGCTAGCTTGCAGACTCTGCCAAAATTGCGATCGGAACCTGGTGTCACGATCGGAGACAATGCAGACCGGTACTCCATGAAGTCTCACAATTTCCTGTATGAGTTCATGGGTATCAGAGATAGTACATTATGAAGTGTTTAAATCTTAATTAAATTATTACCTCCATGTACTTCTTTGCTAGTGTCTCAGTTGAAATCGGAACGAACAATTCAGATCTTGGAGGATATGCTCAGAGCATGTATGCTCGACTTCAAAGGAACGTTCCGAGGAATGCTCCTCAGGCCAGGAGGAATGTGCCAAAGCGCCAGGTTTTCATGATGTCAGTGGAAGAAGCTGAGGCCACTGGTCAAGTCATTACCGGTAAACTTTCCTTCTCAAACTTATCTTTTAGTCTTGTTTACCTACACAATTTCCCTATACCTAAAACTTAACCCATATACCTTAGGTACAATCCTAGTAGCTTCACTACCTGCACTTGCACTGTTTGATACTGGAGCATCCCACTGCTTTATGTCGCAACGGTTTGTCCGAACCCATGAGATTCCAGTTTCACCGCTTGTATCCAGCTGGAACGTCAGTTCCGGAAATGGTGTTCTAAAGGCAACTATGGGATACAGCATGTGTCCAGTCGTCGTCTGCAGTCGAGAGTTTTATGCTGACTTCAAAGTACTGGACATACCGAACTTCGATGTGGTTCTAGGAATGGACTGCTTGGAACCTTTTATGCTACCATCGACTGTCGTCAAAGGAGGGTAGTATTTGAGATTCCAGATCATCCGGTCTTCTATTTCAAGAGTGGAGATCGTACCCTGGAGCCAAGTACCTACAAAGCGAAGCCAAGGGAAGCAGTAGTTGCGGCAGCTCAGGCAGAGGAAGAATCAAGACCAGAGGTAGTTCGAGAGTTCGACGATGTATTTCCTGACGATATATCAGGTTTGCCTCCCGATCGAGCTCTTGAATTCAGTATTGACTTAGTACCAGGAGCACAACCGGTGATCAAAGCACCTTATAGACTAATTCCGGAAGGATTGAAGGAAGTCCGAACACAGTTGGACGAATTACTGGCGAAAGGATGGATTCGTCCCAGCACATCAAGTTGGGGAGAACCTGTACTATTGGTAAAAAAGAAGGAAGGTTCATACAGAATGTGCATCGATTATAGGGCCTCGAACGGAGTCACAATAAAGAACAAGTATCCACTCCCGCGCATCGACGATTTATTCGATCAGCTAAGTGGATCTTGTGTCTTTATTGTGACTTCGTTCAAGGCCCTATAATCGATGCACATTCTGTATGAACCTTCCTTCTTCTTTACCAATAGTACAGGTGCTCCCCAACTTGAAGTGCTGGGACGAATCCATCCTTTCGCCAGTAATTCATCCAACTGTGTTCGGACTTCCTTCAATCCTTCCGGAATTAGTCTATAAGGTGCTTTGATCACCGGTTGTGCTCCTGGTACTAAGTCAATACTGAATTCAAGAGCTCGATCGGGACGCAAACCTGATATATCGTCAGGAAATACATCGTCGAACTCTCGAACTACCTCTGGTCTTGATTCTTCCTCTGCCTGAGCTGCCGCAACTACTGCTTCCCTTGGCTTCGCTTTGTAGGTACTTGGCTCCAGGGTACGATCTCCACTCTTGAAATAGAAGACCGAATGATCTGGAATCTCAAATACTACCCTCCTTTGACGACAGTCGATGGTAGCATAAAAGGTTCCAAGCCAGTCCATTCCTAGAACCACATCGAAGTTCGATATGTCCAGTACTTTGAAGTCAGCATAAAACTCTCGACTGCAGACGACAACTGGACACATGCTGTATCCCATAGTTGCCTTTAGAACACCATTTCCGGAACTGACGTTCCAGTTGGATACAAGCGGTGAGACTGGAATCGCATGGGTTCGGACAAAACCCAATATCGTGAGTAGGTGCCTTTAGTACTCCATGTACTTCTTTGCAAGTCTGGGAGCAGGTGCCTAAAGAGCTGGTCGCTGCGGATAGGTATTTGCTGGCCTGGGTGCAGCAACTGGGTTCTGTCTTTGAGGACAAGACCCAATATCGTGAGTAGCTGAGCCGCAGACTAAGCAAAGGCGGTTGGCTCGACGGCAGTCCTTCATCATATGTCCAGGTCTCTTGCAGTAGGTGCAAAAGGCTGGGCTAGGACGATGGGTTGGTACTCCGGGTCGCCTTGGCACGAAAGGTGGTCTGGACGAGGCTCCACCTGCCATCTGGTTGACAGGCGTTTGACTCCTGTAGACTGGGGTCTGCCCCTCTCTTTGATCACTGCCTCATAACTGCGGGCAGCTTCTAGAGCATCCTCATGAGTCAAGAACTTTCCCGTGGCTAGAGCAGCCTTAATCTCTGTGTCCAAACCTTGTTGAAAGCGACGGGCTCTGATATCGTCCGTCGGTATCAAGTGTGCCGCGAATCTGTTTAAAGATTGTGTTAACTGTGTAGTATGTGATAATTAAAATTGAACTATTGCAACATATCTTACCGGCTCAACATGGTGAATTCAGCGTCGTATTCATCTACCGATTTGTCCCACATTGATCCTTGCTGTAGATGAATAAACTACTGCTCCATTGCGAACCTGGCAGTCACAGGGAAATATTTCGCGTTGAACTTCTCGCGAAATGTCTTCCATTCAATCGGCTGTACCAGACGGCTTTCTTCCGCCTTCCACCAATTGCGAGCATTATCCGTGAGCTGTAGCTTTGCTACACGGACCCAAGCGTTGTCTGGCACTTGAGCTGCTGCCAGATCGTCTTCGATGCTTTGTGCCCATTCTTCCGCTTCAAGAGGGCTTCCTTTAGCAGAGAACTGCTTTGGGTGCAAAACCCGGAATTGCTTTACTCCCGGTGCATCGGTCTCAGGACGGTTCAGAAGTTGTTGTCGTCCCTCGAGAAGACTGCGGATCGCCTTGAATAGCATTGTTTGCTCAGTGGGTGGTGCAGGAACAATTGGTGTGAGAGGTAGTGCTGAAGGGGTGTTGTTGACGTTGGTGCTGGTATTGTTCGGGGAATCCATAATCTTGAAGAAAAATTTGGGTTAGGACAGATTCAAATACATGAAATGATAAGATTCAAGGAATAGGAATTTGCAAGTTTCAAGGAACATGAATTGTAAAGAATGTTTTAAGTTGCTGGTTCTTGTGTTATATTACTTAGGTTGTTCACGCAGCCAGAACTTCGAGGTCCGCTACGTATATACTCAGAAGTACATACGCTAAGCGTATCTAAGCAATATAAAATAAGTACATAAGAGACAAGAAATAAAAAGAACAGCAACTTTATTTATTAACATTCTTTGTACAATGCATGAAAGGAAATACAACTGGAATAAAAGATGCCTAAACAGCGGCATAACAGGAATTGAAAAGTACTGAAAAGAAAAGTGTACAATGAAACTACTGTGCAGGGTCTTCAGTAAACTGCTCCAAGTCTTCTTGCGATGGCTCAACTTCTGCCGGGTCCAAACCACTTGACGACATTCAAAGAAGAGAGAAACAGAATGTCGTCAGCGAACAAATCGCTCGGTAAGTCCCAAAGATAAGAGGAGAATAGATAGAGAGTAAGAGAGAGAGAGAGAGTGGCTGTTACAGTTGTATTACATTGTTATATTATTGTAGTATTGTGTTAACGCTGTTGTTGTAGCTTGGTACAGAAGGATGCCTGTGTATACGAGAGGGGTCTCAGTATGCTAGAGACCAGGGCAAATGGAAGTACAAGTCTCCGTTATACAACCCGGAACAACGGCAATAGGATTCATGTTAGGTGTCTTAATCTTACCGTCTCGTGCCACCTTTAACACCTTCCGTACCAATCTACCCCTTAAACCCCGCGATGTCTTGTTTGTATTGTTATCTTGTAATTTGTGTTGGTTGTATGATTAATTGACTGACTGACCGAAATCATGATATCAGGAAACGGTTATAACCGTAGAGTCATGTAAATGGAATACAGGAAAACTTGTAAAAGGAATATATCCATGGTTCGGTTCAGCCAAATTGTATAAACTGATAATTGTATTCATGGATTCATTTGTTCATATTGAATTGGAAACTTGTAGATTATAAGTTGACTTGAATCATATCCAAGTCAGATTAATCAGACTCAAATCCGAGTCAGACAATCAGGGATGTGAATCGAAGTCTTATAACTGCTAGGGTCCTTAGGGTAATTTATAAACTTGAGGGGGTTTTATGTAAAAAAATACTTTTGTATGGTTTTCAAAATACAACTCAAATATTTAATTATCGTATTTATGTACATACAACAATTTAATGATCAAGATAAATATGTATACATGTTTGAATAGCATGAAATGAGTCAAGTATATTATACGAGTAACTACCAAAAACAATGCTATAAAGAAATATTATGTACGACTAATTAATCAAGTCAAACGAATGCGGAACATAAAAAAAATTATGGCTCTAAGTGTTTTGCATGCGTGAGTTCCAGTTTCACCTAAATACGACTACTGGTTTGAGAGATATATATGTTTTCGTATCGTCGCGCAAAACAGATCAGAATCTATTCGGCACCGTCACATATTTTTAAAACGCAGTTTGAGTTAATTTTTATCGGGTTTAAGATTACGAAGATTATTAGAAAATTGTAGGTATTTCGATGTACTTATCCAAAACACCAAGATTCATATGATTTGGATTTCTGAAACTCTAGTTATGATCATTTTAATATCAGCGTTTAAAACAGAAATTCAGATTTCTGGACAGCAACTATATATTGTATTGCAAAGACTATATCAGGTTGTTTCATGCATTCCTAAGTAATATAATATACAGAAAATTATAGTTCTATCAATTTTTCATCTACACATCTAAATTTTGTCACAAACGGACATCGGGTGTTCGAGTTATGTCCAATTTAAAACCAGTGTGCGAATCGGAACGGATTCTGTCCAGATCCGTCACTTAATATTGTAACGCAGTTTTATTTATCTTAGATGGGTTTTAAGTAAAACTATAAAGCTAAGAATATATATATCATTCGATGTAGATATCAAAAAAACCTGAGTTTGATCAATTTGGATACCGGTATGCCAAGTTATGTGTCCTAGAAGTTGACTGATAACTGCAGTTTTCTGTTTTACGATCAGTGAATAAAAACGATATAATTCCTAAACCGTTATGCGGTTCGATCTAAATTTTTTATAGAATGCACAAAATAATATATTCTATCATATGTAAATTTCATGAAATTTTCAGAATTAAAAATTAACTTATAAAAATTATTTTAAAACTAAAAATATTGATATGTCATATGTAAGAAATGAGAAAACCATGGTATTTATTCGTAACTTCATTTTTTTTTACAAACTTTAAATAAAGTGATTTAAAATAAAACAACAAACATGCAATCCTAATTGGTCACTATGAAATCTTAACATGTGAATTGAGAGTAATGAAAAAGACTTTACAAACTATATATGTGTGTATGTTTGTGTGTTCATTATTTATATATGTATCCATTTAATTAATTATTTAGGAACTATGATATGTCAAGGAAAGTTTTTCATGGCAATATAAAACAAGAGAAATATAAAGAGAAAAAGAAAGAGATGGAGGGAAGGAAAGAGAGAAGGGACTTACATGCACAAGCCGGTATTGTCACCGGGCTTGTCTATCCACCGATAGCCTCGCGTTACTAGCTAGACCTTCTTGAAGACTTCTTCATGTTCTTCTTCTTGGACTCTAGGTGAAGAGGGAGAAGTGAGAGATAGAAAAATGTGAGGAAGGAAAAGATAGAGGAGGACAAATAAAGATGGTGTAATGGTGAATTATGTATAATAATATATGCATTCAACATGAGAATTAAAAGAGAAATGAAAGGTCACCATTCATTTTGGAAATGAAAGGTCTCATTTGTAGGTTATGAGAAGAATAAAAATGATAAAACAATAATTGCAAGAATGGGGATTTGAACATGTGACTTATGGAATAATAATGTAAAGACTTAACCAATGAGCTACAAGGTTGTTCATGCACATATTTAATTAGAATTAAATATATGTTGTTGCTTAAAAAGAAAGTGGGCTTTCCAGATGGGCTGTAGAGAATAAGAATAATGGATTTGGGTTAAATATTTATGAAAGAAAAATAAGAATGAGAAGTTAAAATCTTAAATATAAGAAAAAGAAATTGTACACAGAAAAATACATAATAGATTGAGGAATAAAATAGTAATAAATTTAATAGAAAAAGGAAAATACCAAGTACAAATAAATACGGTATATTATTGAAGAGGGATAATACAAATGTATAAAGATTTTGGGGTCATTACAGTTCAGCTTGATATTTTGTGATTTTTAAGATGCTTTATTTCTCCCCAGCTTCTCCAGAGAACAATGTTGTGTTTGGGGTAGTTACAAATTGGTATTTTGATCGAAGTTCTATAAACTTTAGCTAAATGGTTATATCTGTAATGTAATATATGTACTGAACGTCGACTAATCGCTATACATCGATTAGTGGGGGTTGTGCATATCTGTGATCTGTAATGTTGGATTGTGTATATGAACTTGTTGGATTATCGCGGATGAATAGCCGGGGTTTGTGAGATGAGAGTTTATTTATCTTTCATTTGATATAAATTGTAAATTGATGTAATATTATTTTTATGGCCGCACATCCGGGTTGAGGTTGTAGCCGTCATTATATATTATTTCTTTTACTGTTTTTGCTCCTAGGATAGACCTAAGGTGGGGTGCACAAACTACCGGGTACTTTGAAGTGCCGAGTGGCCTACTCAAGTTGTTGAGGGAGGTTGCTTCACTTCGGGTACTTGGCGGGTAGTTTGCCGCACCCGTAGGGGTCTAGGGTGGGGTTTGGCTATTCATCACGACCGTGTAATCCGTCTTTCGTTGCAGGCTCGAACGAAACGCAGATTCTTAGCATATCCAATGTGTTCATCTATGATCTGGAATGGCTATCATTGCATCTGACGAATGTATATATCTATATATGATATCTAGTAGGCGTTGCTTATGTTTTGCATCCGCGCTAGTCCAGCCCCCGCTCTGTCGTTAGTTAAGTAACCTAACGGGTGATGACAGGGTCCCGTGGCGAATGCGGATGGCATAAGCGTACGTTATATTTTTGTTGTTTTCTGCAATGGTAGGATTAATTGATGGGACGCATTAAATTAATCCAAGAAAATAAACCAAACTTAAATCGTTGGAACAATTTCAAAACCACTCGGTTTCTTTTCAAAACAGAAAACTTTTAAAAACGCGGAGCTTAAACCACTCCTTTTAAAAGCTATCACGTTCCTTCGATTATATCAAGTTCACTACGTTCACGGTTTCGCTAAAACCATTCGTAGCCCTCCGTCATTTCATATGGATAGTCAATAGTATTCAAGCTGTGTTTGTTGGCCAAAGTCAAGGTATAGTGATTGGTAGCGATTGGATATTCATATGTAGTATAGATAGATGCGTTGGTTTGGGACAGTCGTACTGCCTTGTTGGCCAAAGTCAAGGGTAGGTACGGGTGGGTTCAAATTAACCTGGAAAATGACGGGTAGAACTTGACATGTGACTTATAATTTGTTGGCCAAAGTCAAAGTCATAAGAGCATGGGGCAAAAATCCATATCGGGAGTTTCTAAAGAAACTGAAACTTGCTAGTGCTGCATACCATTTGGAGTGTGATGATTTTGGTAGGATTCCTTCATCTTTATCACACAATGATATTTGGATCCCGATCCTACTGTGATTATATGCTACTCCTCGGGAAACTTTCTCACTTAACGATCAATGCTATAAACCAAGTAGGTGTCTAGAAAGGTGCTAGCGGGGCTACGCCCACAGGGAAAAGAGGTTATTTAATTAAGGAACTTCGCGAAAGCGTCATAAAACCTCCCTCGAAGTACCAACACTGGCCTGGCCGAACGGTTAAGCAAGTATTGTACGGTGAGATTGATCCCGACTAATTCTTCTTTTATGGTTTGAGGAAGGATTCGAGAAACAGTGGGAGCCATCCTGTTTAGACAAACTAAAAACCACTCTAAACTTGCAAGAGCATCATGCTAAAGTGTTTCTTCTCTCTCTCCTAATTGCAGCGACCAAACATCATGACCGGCCTTAAGTTACTACTAGATAAAAATATACTGACATGGACAAACTACAAAGATTGGCTCAGGAATGTCAAAATAGCAATTACTTATGACAAGTTGGGGTATCTCCTTACCACCAAAGCCCCCGCTATCCCAGGTCCTCAATCCAGCGTCGCGGATAAGGAAATCCGTAAGACCTGGGAGATTGACTGCGCGAAGGCCAAGTTCCTCGTGCTTGCCTCTATGGACAATAAACATCAGAGGAGGCACGAGAATATAGACCTTGAATCCATATTTCTCCATACTAAGGATCTGTATGGAGAGCAATCGTGCATTGCCAGATACGAAGTCTCGAAAAAGTTGTTTTCGGCGAGATTTGCCGTTGGATTATCTATAGCGGAACACGTGCTTAAGATGATTGGTTATATTGAAGAGCTCACGGACCTCGGGACCACGTTAGAGAACGAGCTCTACGCTGACTTGATTCTCCAGTCCCTTCCTTCCACTTACGCCCAGTTTATCTTGAACTTCAACATGCAAGAAAAAGAAGTTGAACTTTCAGAACTCCTCAACATGTTGAGGAGTGCAGAGGGCACCCTACAGAAAGTCAGGGAAACACCCACTTTGGTTGTTGGAGGAGCTTCCTTTTCTAGGTCCAGGGCGAAAGCCAAAGGAAAGAAGAAGAAAGCCCCCACCAAACCAAGGGGCGGTGTTAGTAAGTGGAAACCAAGGGAAAGGAAAAAGTAGCAAAGGTTGCGGGATAGCTTGTGGGGAAGGAAGAGTGCTTTTATTGTCATAAGAAAGGAGACTGGAAGAAAGATTGCAGGGCTTAGAAGGCCAAGAACCAGGACCCGAAGCAAGTTGTGGCTTCAGCTTCAGGTGTGTATGTTATTGAAAACTGTCTATCAATAAACTCTACTTCCTGGGTATTGGATACCGGATCAGGATCTCATATCTGTAATTCTTTGCAGGCACTAAGAAAGCGTAGGATTTTGAAGGCAGGTGATATGACCCTCAGAGTTGCAAACAGAGCTAACATGGATGCTGAGTCCGTGGGGGACTATCACTTGGGATTGTCAGATGGACATGTTTTGGTTTTGCGTGGCTGTTATTTTGTACCCAATTTGACTTGTAATTTCATATCTGTATTTTTAATGTCTAAAGAAGGTTATGATTTTGCATTTGTAAGCAATGTTATAAACATTCACCTTAAATATGTTCTGATTGGGTCGGGTACATTAAGCAACGGTATATACGTATTGAACCAACCACAGATTTTCAATGTCCAGAATACACACAAAAGAAAGTCTCCAGAAATAAATCATGCTTTCTTATGGCATTGTAGACTGGGTCACATCAATGAGACAAGGTTGACTAAGTTGCATAAAGAAGGATATTTGGATCCGTTCGAATATCAATCATATGCAACTTGTCAATCATGTCTCATAGGAAAGATGACAAAAACTCCGTTCACTGGAAACGGAGTAAGAGCGAGCGAGCTCTTGGGACTCGTACACAGCGATGTATGCGGTCCAATGTCTACACATGCGCGAAGTGGTTATTCTTACTTCATTACTTTCACGGATGATTTTTCGAGGTATGGACATGTCTTCTTAATGAAGCATAAATATGAAGCCTTTGAAAAATTCCAGGAATACAAGAATGAAGTAGAAAAACAAATAGGCAAAAGTATCAAGACACTGAGATCTGATCGAGGTGGTGAATACTTGAATGCCGAGTTCCTGGGTCACCTAAAAGAGAATGGAATTCTCTCTCAACTTACTCTTCCATACACTCCACAACATAATGGTGTATCGGAGAGACGGAACCGAACCCTATTGGATATGGTACGTTCCATGATGAGTAACGCTGAGTTGCTGCGATCATTCTGGGGATATGCACTAGAATCAGCTGCATATCTTTTGAACCGAGTTCCAACTAAGACAGAGCCTACCACACCATATCAGATGTAGAGTGGGAAGAAACCCTATCTTAAACACATTAAGACATGGGGATGTCCAGCTTTTGTTAAAAAGCAGCATGCGGACAAACTCGAGGCACGCTCAGTACAGTGCAAGTTTGTGGGATATCCAAAGAACTCCAAGGGATATTTCTACTATTACGCAGAGGAACGAAAGGTTTTTATTTCTCGTCATGCCTGCTTCTTGGAAACTGAATTTTTGGAAAATCAGATAAGTGGGAGCGCAATAGAACTGGAAGAAATTCCAGAACCACAAGCTATTACTGAAAGCTTAGTAGAACCACAGGGTTCGAAAGAACAGGACATTCCTGCGCCACTCCGCAGGAGTAGTAGGCAGTCTCATCCGCCTGAGAGATACTACGGTTTTCTCATAGACGGGGATAAAGAGGATTGCATCATTGATAATAATGAGCCGACTAGCTTTCAGCAGGCCATTCAGAGCACTGACTCGGTAAAATGGCTGGATGCAATGCGGACCGAAATGGAGTCCATGTACACCAACAAAGTATGGACTTTGGATATTGCTTCAGAAGGGGTAAAACCCGTAGGCTGCAAATGGATCTTCAAAAGGAAGATTGGTGTAGATGGACAGGTTGAGCCCTATAAGGCTAGACTTGTTGCAAAGGATTTTCGTCAAAGACCTGGTTTGGACTATGACGAAACCTTTTCTCCAGTGGCTATGCTCAAATCCATTCGGATCCTTCTTGCCATTGCTGCCTTCCACGATTTTGAAATTTGGTAGATGGACGTAAAAACCACTTTTCTAAATGGAAATTTAGAGGAGTGTGTCTATATGGACCAGCCAGAGGGTTTCATTCAGAGTGGGAGCAGCGGGAAGGTGTGCAAGTTGCTTAAGTCTATTTATGGACTGAAGCAGGCATCGCGGAGTTGGAACATCTGTTTTGATGAGACGGTCAAAGAATTTGGGTTTATCAAAAATCCAGATGAACCATGCATTTATAGTAAAATTGTAGCACGACCTGTCGTATTCCTCGTTTTATACATGGATGACATTCTCTTGATAGGAAATGATATTCCTATGCTACAATCTGTCAAAGGGTTCTTGTCACATAGGTTCTCCATGAAAGACCTGGGTGATGCCTCTTACATTCTGGGGATCCGGATCCATCGTGATAGGTCCAAGAGGATATTAGGACTTTCACAGTCCAGGTACATCGACACCATACTGAAAAGATTCAGTATGAAAGATTCTAAGCGCGGTAATTTACCGGCTTGTCACGGGATCACCCTCTCCAAAGAGATATCTCCCAAGACTGATTTGGAAAGGGATCACATGTCTATTATACCCTACGCCTCTGCGGTAGGCTCTATAATATATGTGATGTTGTGTACCAGATCAGATGTAGCTTATGCATAGAGTGTGGTAAGCCGGTATCAGTCAAACCCTAGGGAGAAGCACTGGATAGCGGTAAAGAACATTCTGAAGTACCTGAGAAGGACTAAGGATACGTTTTTGGTTTACGGCGGAAAAAACCTCCAGATGGAGGCCTTTGCTGACTCCAGCATCCAGAGTGACAAGGATGACTCCAAATCCATGTCAGGTTATGTCTTTACCCTCAATGGAGGGGCGGTGTGTTGGAAGAGTTCCAAACAGGAAACCGTTGCTGACTCGACGATGGAAGCGGAATATATCGCAGCATCTGATACCGCAAAAGAAGCCATCTGGATGAGAAAGTTCTTGACAGAACTTCAGGTGGTTCCGTCCATTGTTGATCCAATACCTCTGTATTATGACAACAACGGGGCTATAGATTTAGCAAAGGAACCCAGGTCCCATCAGAAGTCCAGACATATCTTGAGGCGATATCACCTGATCAGGGAGATCGTGGATCGCCGGGAGATCGAGGTTCGGAGGGTTGCCACAGAAGATAACACTGCAGATCTATTCACAAAGGCCATACCCCAGACTCAGTTCGAGCGGCTGATCGAGATGATAGGTCTTTGATACGCCAATACATGGCCTTAGTGCAAGTGGGAGATTGTTAGTGTATATGCCCTACAGGCCATTACTGTATCATACTAGTTTGTATATTACTTAATGGAAGCTTGGGATATTCAAAGTTGTACAGATAATATTGCTCAAAATGGTAGTATGCTACTTTGTTTGTTTCTACTTTAATGTGTGCATGTGTTTCTTTTAGCATATCGCCTATACACATTAGTGGAGCCCTTAGGATCTTTGGTTGATTACCAGCGTTGTGATGGCAGTCACACTAGTGGGGGCTGGGTAATCTACAAGCACATCCTTATATAGGTCCCTAGTCGTAGGATTATCGAAACGGGGCATCGATACTCCGGAGTAAATTAGCGTATGCGCTTCTCATCCTAGCAGGGGAGATGGTCTGTCCCACAACCATTAGTACGTCGTACTTGAGATAGTATGCGGGTGCTCGTTAGGTTACGAGTACACTGGATAGGACTCGTCGGGAACTGTTGGTTGGTACTATACCTATCGTCAGATAACAGTTCCCATGTAACAGGAGTACAGCTTAGTCTGTCGACTTGATACTGCTACTTCGCCTCGAGTGTGTTCCCACTGTACTTTGATTACTATCCTACCACGGCTCAAAGGAGTCGTGCAAACAGGTAGTAGTTGGGTGCAGTCCCGAAGCACTTGGAGGCAGTGGCAGTTAGATAGGATTCGTCTCTCCCAGTATTGGGAGTTGATATCGCGCTGTGTCTAGGAGAGCCATTACACAAAGTCCCTGGCCAGGGCAAGTGATAATTACTGGTAGTGTTTCCAGTAGTTTCTCATGGTGTTCTGGGCTACACTCCTGCACGACTTGTACCTCTATTAGGGGTCTGACGTTTACCGCCCCCCTACGCCCGACATGTGATACTCTTAGACGAACAGACCAGACTATACGGAGATTGTCACATTCAGGCTCAGTAGGAGTTCGGATGGGTTCACCTCGTCAATCTTCTTATCAGCATATACCTGGGGACCATTACGTACAGCTAGTACCGCTTACGGCCTGTGGTTAAACCCACTGCTAGCGTAGTGTCGAGTCTTTAGAGTCCCACATAGAGGGTTATTCGCCTTTGGGCAAAACTGAGTGGAGGTCGCATGGTTTTGCGATGGGGTTCATTCACATCCGCGCACTTGTGCACGTTTGGTGTTCGGGCAGTTATTACTAGCGAGCTTTGGTTTAAGCCAAATCCCAGTATTTGTTTTGGGATTGGTTTTGTCTCATTGTATTCGTGTTCCTCGGAACACGGATGTGGGTGTGTATGCACAGTTGACAGTGGCAGATGAATCTCATTAGGGTTGTTGACCGTTGACTTTTTCTAAACCCTAATGAGAATGAGAACTATGATTAATAATATTAATTAAGGATAATTGTGCCATGGTTAGGGTTGGGTTGACCATTTGACTCTTGCTGACCTTTGTTGACCTTTTGACCATCATCATTTCATTTGCAAGATACTTCTTGATTCTTGCAAATTTCATTTAATGTGAAATGATAATGGTCATTCCAAACTAACCATCACAATTTCATTTAATTATTATTATTATTATCATTTTCTCTCATATGAGAGATGGTTGTTATTTTTTCTGTCATTCTCTCTTGCTCTTTCTTTCTCATGTTTAGCTCTTCCTCTTCCTCTCTCAAAGCTCTCATCTCTCATGTGTTGAGAACCATGAGCTTGTGAGATAAAACCATCAAGACTTCTCTCTACTCATTCTAGGGTTCTAGGTTTAGCAAGCCAAGCACTCTAGTTACCTCTTGGTTGAGATAGGAGCTCAAGGTAGAGGCCTTCGGGTTCATCTTTCTTCGGGAAAGAGAAAACGACGAGGAGGAGCCGTCTACCCACTCCAAGGTGAAAGCAAGGAGGAGGACCACAACAAGAAGAGAAGGAGTTCAAGACCTAGGTATAAACTTCTAACCGAGTAGATAAAACTTGTAGTTAGTTTGTTAGTTTTTATTTAGCAAAGATCCTCTAGTTCTAGTTCATGTTACTTTGTGTTAAAAAACCGTTTTTTACCTATTCCGCCTTCCCGTAAGCACCGGGATGGGTAACGTGGACTTACATATACGACATTAATTGGTATTTTAACACTTTATATTTCTTCTATTCTATCTATTGGCTCGCAAATAATTCGAATAGTAGTAGTCGTTATCCGACCCGACCCGTAAGTTTAGAACCCAATATGGTGTGAGATTGTATCTGAGATTTACCAGGAAAGTATATCTATGTGAATCAAGTATAATACCTACATCATATTTTTAGATCTGTATATATCATATATCTAAATCATCATATATCTTTTAATAGCCATAAGTTAAGAATAAGTTATATTTTATTAAAGGTCATCATATGGTTACCATCGCATATCTTATTTTGCTTTTATCTTTTACATTTAAATCTCAAGATATCTAATATCAAATATCAAATATTTATTAAATCTAGATATATTTTTAGAATTCTTTTAAATCTTAAATTAGGGGTATGAGTTATTTTGAAATATATTCTTGCATTATGATTGAGAAGTTTACATATGTGAATTATTTTCCAAAATATATTTTTGATGAGATTTTGGTGAAGATTGGTTGTACTTTGATATTATCTATATACATTAAAACTAATATATATTTATAACCTAATTTAAACTATACTATATATATTTATATTAAACACAAAACCTCTCTCTCTCTCCACATAACATATCACTCCCTCATCAATTTATATATTCTCCTTCTTCGTTATTCAAGCCCACACCCATTCTCTCCGACGCAACTCCAGCCGCATCCTAGAACCTTAACCGGGCCATCAAAACTTGGTGTTGATTTGTATAGCGTCATGTTGCTTCCGTTCATCGCGTTTATTTCGTGACAAGTTTACAACTTGCTACATGCTATACTTTATGTAATTTACTTATATGTTGTAATACTATTATTATTATTATTATCATCATACAACTATATCTATATAATTTATACATCGTGGTTATTTAACGTTAATCAGTTTTATAATATACAATGTATGAAAGTTTACAACTTGCGACATGCTATAGTTATATCTTTAAATATATATATCATCATAATATTTCTTATTCTATCATTAATTAGATTATAATCTTCATTTTATAACGTTATAGAAAATATAGTTTGAAAATATTATAGTTTACATATGAAACGTCGTCGCAAAGCGGATACGACAAATCTGAAATTTACTGTACACCTTACCTTATAAAATTCATTATAAATTATAAAAAAATCATTAGCATACGTTCTTTAATTTATTATGAAATTAACTCAGAATACTATAACCCCGTGAAATATTTACTTGAAAAATAAATTGTTTAAATAACATAAACTGTAAATGAAAATACCTCTGAACTATTGTCCAGGAAAATTCCAGCAGCAAACTTTCAATTTCGAATGTTCATAACTTTTTGTAGGAACAATCTGAGATATTTTAACTTATAAAAATGTAAACCTTATGGAATTAGCTTTGTTTTGGTATATAACACGTCCCTTTTGGAGGACGTTTGTTATTTTTAAGCTATTTTACAAATCAGGGTGATGCTGAATTTCTGAACGGAACTTTTTTGTGCATGGTTAATCAATATCACTTTTATAGTTATTAATCGGATTCAATATGTTATCCCTGTTAATGTTATTATATCAATATCTATTTGATAAATAATAGTGCATGTATTTTAATATTCAGCAAATATTACCAATTTACAATTTTATAGTATCTGCATGTATCCGTACTGATAATAGCTTATCTAGTTGCATGCCGGAATGTCACAACGTTATCATACTACTATATTAGTTCAATATGTTATCTATATTGCATCATACTTGGTAATAGACATATAATGGTTATTACAGATAGATACATATGCATCCTGGTATTAGTCGTGTTTCAATATTGATTACAGTTCATGACCCACTACCAGACTTGTTACTTGGATTTTATTACTAATACCAACAATTCTGATTGTTGTCCCGACGGACGTGACTTGTTGTTTGCATAGACAAAATCTATACCTGCTTGGTCCTGTGTTTGGATTAGACTTATATCATCAATACCTGACTTGAACACATAACCTTGGGGGTAAGGGGAAATCGATAATGAAACCTGACTTGTAACTTAATAGTTTGATACTTATACTGATCAGTCTTTACGGGCTCGGCCAGCCCCGGAATGATGCCTCTGACTTCATTCATCTGTACATGTTACCTGTTAACTGCTTAGCGGCACGTCTTAAATTCAGCCCGAGAATCTTGACCGTGGTCTCGGGCACGCACGGGATAATATTGAGTTACATCAACGATTCCATTAAATTGATTTCAAAGACTTCTAGAATAGATAACATAGAGGCACCGAATTTAGGATACACATCACATACCTATATCTTACTGTTTTACACCTCTGTTATTTATTTACACTCATATTTAATCATAGAATCCTATCCTAATTATTAATATTATTTTGATATTTATGACGCATTGACGTCTGGGTTTTGCATGGTCCAGATACTTGACATAGCATGTGAGTATTCGACAGGATCGCCGACCAGTGAGGACCACCTCATTGATATAGATCTTATGCGGGTTAGTTATTCCTTGGATATTTATCGCTTCCGCTATCTTTTCCAGTTATTGTTCTTGTGGCTATTGGACATGTGATAGATAGATTTAGTAGTTTACTGTTCTTGATATCCGATTGACAGCCGTAATGTGACTATGGAAGGATCTTTTCTCGCCATAGATAGCATGGTTGGCTCTGTCACGGGCCGTGTTTAAGTATTTTGGGAAGCGGGGCATGACAGGGTTTGTTTGGTATCAGAGCATAGGTTTTAGGTTAACCAGGTTTGATTTCTTTTGTAGTTGGGTATTGGACCCAATACACTAATCAGGAAACCCAGAATTTTAGGATCATATCCTGCCACATTATTGTCTTGTCATTCGAATTCTTGAATCTTATTCTTCTCTTAAACTCTTTTATCTCAACGATTTGGAAATGAATTTGCATCTCAACTTGGAATTCTCCTGATTCCTTATTGTTTCTCCGTTCTTATTCCTTCGATAGTAGGATTAGGGCGAATTGAATGGAGTTATGTAGTTGTAACTATGTATCGCGGTATGATTACAATTCGGTACTCTATTTAGGTAATCTGGAGTCCTATTTCGATTCATTTTCTTGACTTATGGTTGTTGTATTACCTTGTTTCCACTTGGCGTAATTGCTTACAAGTTTATGTTTTATCGAGAGCTTGTATCCAGCAACCACGATATATCTTTTCTCTCGTCCCGTAAGAACCAATCCGTTTGCGTTTCGAAGGAGAAACACAGGAGAAGTTTTTGATGATTGCAGTAGTTTGAGATTAACCCCAGCAGGAGCTGGTACAGACTGCTTCAAGGACGATCAGATGTAAGATATTTGACTGAAGAAGTTTTGACAGACCCGCATCAACTTATCAGAGTAGTGCAGCGGAAGAGTGGTGAGCTAATAACCTACAAGTCTTAGAACAAACTTGCAAATTCATGATGAAGGGAACCGTTTACTGAAGGGTGAAGTTCGTAAACAAGTTGCAGATGAAGCGTAGATAGCAATTCGGGATTTCATGGATATGTTCAAAGACATCTCGAGTTTACCGTCTAAACGAGATGTAGAGTTTGCGATTCATCTTATTCCTGTAGCAGCGCTAATTTCGAAGGTTTATTATTCGATGGCACCGGTGGAGCTGGAAGAGGTAAATAGATAAGTTTCCGAATTACTAAAGAAGGGTTGGATTCATAGCAATGGTTCACCATGGGAAGCTCCGGTTCTTCTAATCAAAAAGAAAGATGGTACGTGGAGAATGTGCATCGACTATTGATTATTAATTTGGGTAACTATTAAGAATAAGTACCCAATCACTCGCATAGACGAATTATTCGATCAACTCAGTGGCGCTATGGTATTCTCGAAGTTGGATTTGTGATTCGGATATCATCAAGTTCGGGTAAAATCAGAAGATATTTGCAAGACAACGTTCCCAACTCGATATGGGCATTACGAGTACTTAGTGATGCCATTTGGAGTTACTAACGCATCGGCGATATTTATGGACTTGATGAACCAAATCTTTCCACCGTATTTGGACCAGTTCGTAGTGGCGTTTAATGATGATATTCTGGTTTATTCGAGTAGCAAAGAAGAGCATGCAGAACACTTGAGGATCGTATTGCAAACGTTGAGGCAAGAAAGGTTATATGCTAAGATGAGCAAGTGCGAGTTTTGGCTCGAAGAAGTGAAGTTCTTGGGTCATGTTGTATTCGGAGATGGAATTGTTGTTGATCCTGAAAAGATTGCAGCAGTTCATGATTGGCTAATTCTAAGGAACGTAGCGGAGATTAAAAGTTTTCTTGGGCTCGCTGGATATTATAGAAGGTTCGTGGAGAATTTCGCTCGAATAGCTGAACCTTTGACCAAGTTAACACGAAAGGAGATACCGTTCGTATGGATAGAGAAATGTGCATCAGCTTTTGAAGCGTTGAAGCAAAGATTGACCACTGCTCCTATCTTGACAGTTCCGGAGGGTTTGTTTCCCCAATAAAAGAGCAAAGCTCTGTTCAAAATTAATGAGGCAGCGCCTCACGTGCCTTCCATAAGGGCGCCAACGCCGATAGGATCAAATCCTATGGTGGCACCTCACGTGCTCCTCATGTGGGCGCCAGTGTGCAAAGCACAAAAGAATCTATTAGATTAAATAAGAGTTAAAAACTCTCATATAGCGCCGCACATGCTATTCACGTGGGCGCCAGTGTGCAAAGCACAGAATGCTCACCCTAAAGACTAAATTCTTAAGTGGCGTCCACGTGAGGAACACGTGAGGGCCGACGCCAAGGTAGAATTAAATTCTACTCTCTGTTAAACAGAGCCGTTGGATCAAACAGAGATGATAAATTATCAAGATACAGAATTAATTTTTTGGGGGAGAAAGCATTCCCCAAATCTTTCTAAAATAAGAAAGATACCTTCGATTGGATTATAGAATAAAATTCTATACCCTCTGTAAAACAGAGAACCCTCGGATTGAAAATCCAATGGTGATTAAAAATCATCATTTCACAGAGTAAAATTCCGCATATGAAAAATATTTCCCTAATCATGTTAAAAACAAGAAAATATGTTCTATAAAAACAGAAACCCTTGGATCAAAAATCCAAAGGTGGGTAAAATTCCCCAAATCAATTGGGATCTCATAATGAGAGATTTCTTCAAAAATAATTAACAAACTTGCCTCCACTATATAAAGGACCGAAAACTTCAAGTCTGATAGAGAGGAATCCCCCATAAGCTTCCAAAAACAAAAACAAAAAGCTTCAAAAAGGAACATAGAATTAAATTCTCAAGGAAGAAGATCTCCTTCCTTAAAAACTCTAGGTAAACAAAAAAAAATAGAGAGAAATAAAAATATCTCATTTACATATCTAAAGGGTTTAACTCTTCTCAAAGAATTTAGTTCTTTCTCTGGATCTGAGATCTACAAGACAAGTCTCCCACAAGTTGAGAATTTAATTCTCATCGGGAGGAACTTGTTTTAAAGAATCAAACATTCAGAAAAGAACTAGGAATTGAATTCCTCAAAACAAAGCATATAAGAGAAACCTAGTTCTCGTAAAAGAACTTGGTTCTTAAAAATGAAGCTTGATCCTAAATCTACAAAACAAAGATCCTATTAATCATTAATGGGCAAAAATGCTATAAGCAGAGGAGAAAAGCGCCCAGCGCCGCACGTGTTCCTCACGTGGGCGCCACAGAAAGGAAGAGTTCTTAGCACTCACTGGGCAGCGCCTAGCGCCACACGTGTTCCTCACGTGGGCGCCACAAAAAGAAGAGTGCTTAACACTCACTGGGCAGCGCCCAGCGCCGCGCGTGTTCCTCACGTGGACGACACAAAACAGAAGAGTACTTAGCATTCACTAGGCAGCGCCACACATGTTCCACACGTAGGCGCCACAGAAGGGAAGAGTGTTAGCTCCACTAGGTAGCGCCCAACGCCTCACGTGCTCCCCACGTGTGCCCCGCAAAAGAAAAAAAGTGCTTAGCACTCCACAAGCAGTCCAAAACGGCTGAGTGTTCAACACTCATTGGGCAGCGCCCAGCGCCTCACGCGCTCCCCACGTGGACGCCATAAAGAGTGCCTAGCACTCCATATAAAGAAAAAAGGAGTAAAGTGTTCTACACTTATTGGGCAATCCCCATGACTGAAAAATCCACATGATCATATGTGGGTGTCAGAACTCATATAAGTGCTCAACACTTTCTGCATAAAAAAGGGACTAATTAAACAAAGCCCAAACAAGTTCTTAGCATTTTTTTTCAAAAAAAAAAGAGAGGGGAGACTAAACAGACTAAACCGCAGATTGGTTAAGTTGCTAAAGTCTTGCAACTGAGTCCAAATGCTCTGTTGCTGGGTCTTAAATAAAGAAGATCCTAAAATGTTGTTAAGTGGATCTTAGTCTCAAATTGGACTAACGTATCCTTAACAAAAATTCTTAAGGCTACAATAACCCCCCTTTCCCCTCAAATACGGGATTTGGTTCAAGGGTACATTTTTCCATACCTCTGATATATGTCGTTGTAATTTCTCAATGTCTTCAGAGAGGTGGCGGGTCCCGACAACCAACAGCTCCTCTTAATGCACTTCCAAATTAACGTGCACACCTCAAATCGGATCGCACCCCAAATTGGGTGCATTCCATATCACCATTATTCGCTTCGTCGCGTAACAAATACACGTGTGTGCAAGATGGATAAAGGACCTAGTAGTCCCTAAACTAATATTCACCTCCAAAATGGCGATAATGGACCGAGATGTTCCTAAACTAACAACGGACCGAAATGTTCCTAAACTAATATTCGCCTCCAAAATGGATATAAATGACCGAGAAGTCCCTAAACTAATATTCACCTCCAAAATGGCGATAATGGACCGAAACGTCCTTAAACTAAAATAATCGAGCCTAAACACTCTTTTGTTGGATACTAAATAAAAATGATCCTGAAATCTTGTTAAGTGGATCTTAGTCTCAAATTGGACTAATGTATCCTTAACCAGAAAAAAAATCGAGCCCCAAATGCTCACATACATTTAAGTCGATCTTAATCTCAAAATAGATTAACGGTCCTTAAATAAAAACCCCAAATCTAAGATACACGGATTTGGACTAATCCACGCCCTACGGTCGACAACATAAATTAGTCTCCGTATACAATCCACGGGCAACCTAAACAAACAAAAACACACACGACATGAAGTGAACTTCCGGAGCAGGAGAAAGTGGTTATCACGATGCGGTAACGTAATTAACTGCAGGTGCTTGCGCCTGTAGGGAAGAGCATCCCCACAATCAAAAACCCCTCGCAAACGAGGGGGAATCTGATGAAGTTTGCTACAACGATCGCATTCGTTCAAACCTCCGATATATGGTGCCATAAATCAACTTAGCATCTTCGGAGAGGTGGACGGAGAAACCCAAATAGCATCTGCCCCCAAATTCAGGCAAGACTATCCATCCCGCTTCGTCTCTGTTTCCGGTGGTAAACAGATTCTGGCACGCTCGGTGTGACCTTTTCCTCTTTCCACTCCACACTTCGTGTGTCGTGTTCGCGAACAAAATCGTGGTTTTCTATGGTTGCCTTTGGATTTAAGGTACTAAGATTTGGCGTCTTGTTTCTGTCTAGAAGAAAAGAGCATCAATGGCTTCCAGCTGCACAACTTGCAACAACAATTCTCGCTCCGCCCCAACTGGAGGAGTGACTTACGGGCCCAATGCGGCCTCTATCTTTTCAATGCCGGTAGGGCAGGTAACAGAAGCCACTATCGGATTGTTCTTCGGGACCATGATCCCACTAACGAGTTTCAGCGCCCCATCGCCATAAGAAGAAGCTCCCAAGAAGTCGGTCTTCGATCGACTTGCAACCACAACGGCCCTTCTCAATGGGCCGTCCAAATCCGATGCCTCAGTCTTTAACAGGCTGGGCCGAAGCTCAGACGTCTCAGTCTTCAACAGACCGAGCAAAAACCAAAACGGGCTCATAAAGAGACTCATGATATCTGAAGAGGCTGCCCCAAAATGGATAGCCCTCCCAACTCCTTATGCAGGTGAAGCCGTCAAAGGTGCTTCCCCTACCAGAAAATCGGCCTTTGAAAGATTGGCCGGCCATCCTCAAACCCTGCCAAGAACGCCAGTCTTCAACAGGCTGACACCGGCAATAGTCCCTCACCAAAGCCAGGGACATGAAGAAGCCGCTTCCCAAATTGAGGCGGTCCCATCTGCAAGACACGCTCGACGTCGCCACTGGCGCCGAGTGAGAAGAGCTGGGGCAACTCCCCTTGTGAACGTACCCCACCAGCTCTAATGGTAGAAGTTGAAATTGCTGTTCCAACCGGGAACAGTTTTGATCTGCTTAGGAGCGTGCGAAAGAACTCTCCAACCGCAGTGTTGAAGAAATCTTCCCCGCCTGCATAAGCCATTATGCAAACAAAACCGGCGCAACCCCATCAACGGCTCTCCTCCTAAATTCACAGGGTCTGGCAGAAAGTCCAAGACTCTGTTATCGACAAAGACTACTCTCGCCGACTGAAGAAAATGAAGGTTCGGTAAGAGAAAGACCATCCTTCCATCATACAGCGAGGGATTTCTTCCACACGGGGGCCTGTTACAACGGCTCCTTCAACTTCGACCTCCCATAAAAGGATGAGGCCGGATAAAATCCTACCGCCAGCGGCAAATCCCAAAGGCGCTGGACCCAAACGCCCCAAGTCTAGGGGCATAATCATACACACGGTTTACATGGATTCCGGAAAGGAGGAAAGCCGTGCTTCCATGGCTCATCGACCGCAAACTCGATCGTTAACAAAAGCTCAAGAGCAACAACAAAAGCTCCAGGAAATGCTGATCAAAATGTCAACACTTATCGGGCAGAAAGAAAGCCCGGAATCGACATCTGAACAGCGTCAAGAGCAGGAGACCGATACAGAGTTCCTGCGAAGGGTGCTTGAAAGGAAGGATAAGGAGGCCGCGGAACAAGCTATTAACATAAAGCAGATGGCGCTTCTGTTCCAGTACATGGTTGGAATGATGATTCAGCCAGAACCTCCAGCCGAAGATCCACCGATAATCGTTGAGGACGACAAAGGGGAAACATCAAACCCTCTTCAAGCTCTATCAACAGCTAGGGAGGAAACAATCTCCAATGCTGCTCTTGATGACTATACAGCTCAACAAATACGAGCTCATCAAACGAATGAAGCGGCTGGCCAAATCGTCAGAACTGGACGACTGTATCCTAGCTGGTATAATCAAATCAAGTACCCGCCGGGATATACGATCCCCAAATTCCATGTGTATAAGGGAACAGGCAATCCACACCAGCATGTCGCTCAGTTCAGAGCTTTGTGCGGCAACACTGGAGGCGACGACAAACTGTTGCTTCGCCAGTTCGTTGGCAGCTCGTCAGAAACGGCTTTTGAATGGTACTCGGAGCTCCCAAATGACTCCGTGAGAACATTCACAGAAATGGAACTGCTGTTCACACAGCGGTTTGCCAGCGCAAGAGAGCGCACCCCGATCACGGCATTAATCAATACCAGGGAAAAGCCGGGAGAAAGCTGGGTGCAATAAGCGATCCGGCGGCGGAACCTTTTGTCAAAATGCGAACAACGCATCGAAGAATCCCCTGCCGTGGGCATGTTCATCGGGATCCTAGATCCGCAAACGACCGTGTCCCAGTTCATGACGTTCTTTAAGCCGACTACCTTCCAGGCCCTGATCGACAAGTTGGCCCAAATGGACCAGATGGGCCATGAGCCTTCCTCCTCAAAAATGGACCCTCGAAATGCCAAGGGTAAAGGGAAAGCGGCCTTCGTCGCTAACACTCAACAACAACCGAGCGACCCGAAATCGGTTGCTCACCAAAACAACATGCGTCCGCTCATATCCCTGGAAGAAAGGTTAGGATGCGCTTACTCGTTTCTCCATGACAAGATGAGGAGACTGTTCGAGCTAGCAGTGCGCAACAAACTCATTACTTTGCCAGACCCATGACGTCCACCGCAACCTGGCGACGTCAACAATCCCAACTACTGCTCCTATCACAGAATGGTGAGCCACCTAATTGAGGATTGCTATGTCTTCAAGACCTGGGTCGAGGATCAATATCAACAGGGGAAGTTCACACTTTTTGATAACCGGAGGGTAAACCCGCCACAGAAGCACGCTCCCAAAAAGGTGGATACGCCAGGGGCATCATGCTCGCTCGTAGAAGAAGCTCCATGGGAAGTCGTTCATTCAGCTAAAACCAAAAGAATGTTGAAAGATCTCCAGGCATGTTCGGCAGTCAGATGGAGAAGCCCACTGTAAGTGTACGCTAGCGCCCCGGCCGTCTACAGACGCCAAATGCGGAACAAAAACTTTTAAACTGGCGCTATCGTATACTTTAACCCGGATCTGCCATTATTGCTAAACTAACAAACTGTAAAGAGTGTAGGAATGTTATACCGAACGATCCGAGTCCTTCGTTCTTCAACCATCATCCCACGCTCCGTTGCGGCTGCTCCGATCTCGTCGATCTCCGATATCCTCGTCGAGGTGGCACCACATGATCGGTTCTTTAAACGGGCTCCCGCCTCTGACTCGAGGCAACTCGATCATCAAGTTTGCTAAAAGAGACAACCAAGATTGATGTAGAGAATGAGTAGATGACTTTGTCTCACTTCGTCCAAATCCGTGGACGATCGGTTAATGAAGTTGCCGTGGAAATCGGGTGATGGAATGAAATGGACTGTGAAATTCCATACACCGATAAAACCTATCATAATCTTTTCTCTCTTGAAATCAAGTAACCAAATGAGAGAGGGGAGGGGCCTTTCTTATAAAGAGAAGGAGGAGGGTGAGTGTAGGAGCAAGAAGGTAACTATAAGCAAAAGCTTCTCACTAAAATATCTTTAGCTAAATAAAAGATCTTAACCAAGACAAGAAAGAAAAGAAACCAAAGCATGAGTCATTATGCATTAATTGAACCATTAAAGCAACCAATGAAAACTTAACACCATATAATCCTAGTCACCTCATCTAGAATATTCTAGAACACTGACTCACCTCATCTGTAGAAAAGATAAATCCGTCTTTAACCAAATGTTAAAAGACGGCTGATAGAAAACTAGAAACTGGCAACTTCCAAAAGTGATCCTGAAACAACTTTCAGGATAACCCCGAAACTGTATAAATATACCCGCATTTGTATTACGACCGAATACAAATGCAACTGAGACAAAGATATTATACCTACTCAATATAATACTCGGATCCGGCTTAAACCAAAGCCGACCAGTATCATCTGTCCGAAAATCGACACGTGCGTAAACGCACGTGCATTTTCCGAACCCTGCCATAAAACCATACGGCCTCTACAACGTTTCGTCCGAACTTGGGAAACTGCCTGTGGGGGACTCTAATGACTCGTCAGCACCCTGGCAGTGGGTTTAACCACAAACCGTCAGCGGCACTAGCAATGCGTAACGGCTGCCCATGGACCGACCTCAAGGGATGCCGATGAGCGCACTCATCCGGAAAACCCTACTGAGCCTAACAGTGACAATGTATATACAGTCTGGTCCATTCGTCAATGAGTATCGCATATCTGTCTAGGGGGCTAGTAACGTCAGACCCCCAATAGCAGTATAAGTCGTGTCGGAGTGAAGCCCAATTACACCCTGAGATACTACTGGAGTACCTACCAGTAAATCTCCTGCCATGGCCATGGACTTTGTGTAATGGCTCTCCTAGACACAGCACGACCTCGCCCCCAATACCGGGAGAGACGAATCCCCTGCCGATCCACTCACGTGCCTCCATATGGCTCGGGACTGTACCCAAAAGCTACCTGTTTGCACGACTCCTTTGAGCCGTGGTAGGGTAGAAATCAAAGCACAGTGGGAACTCACACGAGACAAATGACGACCTCAGGTCGATGAACTAACCTGTACACATGTCACCAGGAAACTGCTATCTGACGATAGGTATAGTACTAACTAGCAGATTCCCGGCGAGTCCTGTCCGGTGTACTCATAACCCAATGAGCACCTGTATACATCTTAGGTGATCCAACTGACACCAGTGGCTTGTGAGACCGGCCACCGCCCCTCGTCGGGGTCTCGACTGTACACACTAGTCTACTCCGGAGTATCGATGCCCTGTCTCGAAACTCCCACGACTAGGGACTACAATTAAGGATATGCATATAAACTACCCAACTCTCACGTATATGATCTCCATCATATTGTTGGTAGTAAAGCAAGATCCTAAGGGCTCTATCAAAGTGTAACATGCAATCAGTCACCTGAACATGTACACGACTGATAAAGGCAAACCAGATAGCATACTATCATCTCGAGTAAGACTGTGCTACCTGGGATAGGTCCTCCGCAATCATTGCAATCACGTACCTGCGATCCAATAATTGACTATGAGGGCACTATCACCAACAATCTCCCACTTGCACTCAAGGCTAATATTGCGATGTCGACTACTCACAGCCCGTGTGAAACCGAACATCCAACTCCTCTACTAATCAGTTTCACAAAGCCCGTTTGTAAAACTATTGTGTTCGAGAAATAGCCTCGGTGAGTGGATCCGCCTAGAAGTATCTTTCTATATCTCTCTTAATCTCAAATTCGCGGAGAAAACCATCTCCCGAATTGAGTAATACCTATCTTAGAACATGTCTGGATATCTGATGGGACCTTAGTTCATAAATGAACTCCATATCCAAACTTCTTAGACTGTATGGATCACTGAACCTAATCAGTATCCGGCACCATGCCACCCACAGTATCCTCTTGAACCACCTGTCCATAATACTGTCCCTCTTCGTCAGAGGGAAAACTATAACTCTGACAATCACTCTGTCATCCATGTCACCTTTGAAGCCTGGAATGATAATCGTCTCCCGAAGGAGGCTGCCGTCATCAAATCCGTAGAACATGTACTTATGTTCTAATACTGCTTCCTTATGTTTCTCCAGGATTGGATTAATACAAACTTATTGCATCTAGTGCAAAAACAACATCTGGTGTGGTACTTGACATCTCATGATTGACTCAATTGCCTAAGCAAGTGATCTGCCAATCATGCACATCTCTCTCCCCTTTAGTCTGTAAGACACCTTTAGAGAGGGTGACTCCATCACCTGCAGGTACACCACCATGCTAGGAGTCAACTATTCCAAAAACCATTAGAATATCTGTCAAAGTACCCACATTGGGAAACTACCCAAATCCAGATCTAAAACCATAGATCTAGAAACCAGAATGTCAAATATTATATCCATATCCTGTCTGGAGAAACAACTGTGTGACGACCACAGTCCAACCGATCGTAGTATAGGAATTTTACTTCCTACTCTGTGTATGTCATCCAGATACCATGACATCACACCCTACTACCTTCTTAACTGATCCATCCCTTATTCTGATTGAAGTCAAACCCATGACTGTCACATCAAAATTAGATGATCTATCTCCGCTATAACTGCTCTAGTCTATAAATAGACATAAGCTACTTGCCCACCATGCTTCCGTTGCTCCCACTGACTACGACAACCCTCCTACCGGGTCTCATAACCTGGAACAACAGTAGTGTCAAGTCTTGGTAGATAAGAACCTCCCTGTCACCGTCTCTGAGGCTACCGAAGTACCTCTCGGGCATCTGAGGTTACCTACCATACCTGCAGAGTGGCTATTGGAATGTCAAACCTGATTGAATGTATAGGTCCTATTAAATTTTCCGTAATCGTTCGCGGTTCTGGAATCACTTCCAGTTCTACCATACTCCCACTACTGTTTTCTGAAAAAGATCCATTTTTACTAAAACTGTGGCGAGTCAAGAACAATATCACTATTGATCTTGCAAATGGTAGAATATCAACCCTCGTCATAGCCAGGGTCAACCCACAAACAGCCATTACAGAAACGTGCCCTGAGTTATCCAGTGTCTGGTTTTAATCATAAGCTGGACAACTCCCCGTACCTTAACTTCTTTTAAGGTACGATCCATTCTATATCTAATATAGAAACTTTGGCACTAATTTAATTGGAACCATATTCAATCCATGCATCTGTCTCCAGTGCATATCAACTTAATGGAAAAAGGCTAATCAGCATTACTCAACTTAGGAATCCATCCAATTATGAGTAACCTGAAAGAGAAACACGTTTCTCAAAACCATCACTATCATCTGAATACCAATCACAAGAATCTACATCTTCGATCTCTTTGAAGAATCCCGATACTTGTGATACCTGGTTCTCTACTTTATTCTTATACCCACAACTTCTCAAAACTTAGACCTTGTATTTCTACGAAACACTCGTCTAAATACTAGAGAAGTTATAAGTAAACAGAACATAGTACGAGGACCTACCCCTTTGTCCTGATGGACACTGGACAACATACAATACTCTGTATAAGTCCGCTGAGTTAAACAACTCAAAACCTGTGCGTTGTAGGTGGAAAACTGTACCCTGGCGATTTCCTCAAATATCACCAATTACAACGAATTCCGATATAATGAGGATGATCACCTAATTCCCAATATCTTACTCCCACTCATCATCTGTAAAACCATACAGATATGAGAATGAAACCTGGTAAATACATACCCTTGGAGTAAGTGTTTAATCGGGAAAACAGTTTTTCTTTTAACAATGCACTGAAACATGAAAATGTTTCGTAGGGGTATCCTGGTATTCATAGCAATGCCTTTTCCATAATCCAATTCATGACTTCAACCGTATATTTTATTGCCATCTCTCCAAATCCCTTTATTTGTCTTTAGTCGTTACCTTCTGTACACCATCGTTAGGCTAAATGGTTTTCTTCCTTCCCTACCGTTCGGCACCAGCCTATGGTTTGGAAGAAGACTATCCAGTAAGCATAATAGGTGTACCCTCCTAAACCAAGGAGTACTCGCATCTCGAGAGAAGGTGACGATAAAAGACAACTGAATAATACCTTATTCTTTTTAAAGGTGAAATAGGAGCGGCGATGAAGTACGCGGTTTTGGTCGTGAATGATATCAGTCGCAATTTACTTTGCCCTCTTTCTAATCCCTTTATTTTGTCTTTATATATTACCTTCTGCACACCCTACTTAGGCTAATTGGTTTTCTTCATTCCCTACCTTTCGGCACCAGCCTATGGTTTGGAATAAGACTATCCAATAGGCGTAATAGGTGTACTCTCCTAAACCAAGGAGCTCTCGCAACCTGAGAGAAGGTGATAATAAAAGACAACTGAATAAACCAATTCTATTTCTCCTGAACCTGGATCCATCCTCGAAGAAGTCCCTTCGAGTTCGTATATAACCATACGATGGCTCTATCCAATGGAAGTGGATATCCGTAGTAATACGGGTGTTCTGAGAAATTCAAAGGGTAAAAGAAGGAGTGGCAATGACTTATGCAACTCAGACAATCCAAAAGCCAGTATTTTAAGAAGGTTCGGTCAACCTGGTCACTGAGTCATAGTCTAGGGTCGGTCAAAGGTCGCTGCCAAAGAGAGAGAGAGAAAAGAAACACTCTGCGTGCACTCTAACCTAGATCAGAATGGTCATCATTTTATCTAATCCGGAAACCTCCCACTGTCCTGTCAAATTCTCCTCCAAACCTAAAGAAGAATCAATCGGGATCACCCGAAGAGTAAACCAACTCATCAGTGGGAATCGGGATCCAACTCTCATCGCATGATAACGTGATGGAATGCATCCACGTTACTCATACTCCAGAAGGTATGCGCATACTTGGCAAGTTTCAGTTTCTTTAGAAACTCCCGATATAGTTTTTGCCCCATGCTCTTATAACCTTGGCGTTAGGTCAAAATGTCATAAGTCACATGCCAAGTTCTACCCATCACTATCTTGTTAATTTGAACCCACCCGCACATGCCCTTGGCGTTAGGTCAAAATGGCAGAACGGCTGTCCCAAACTAACTCATCTATCTATGCAACAATTGAATACCCAGCAGCTACCAAACACTATGCCTTGGCGTTAGGTCAAAATACATAGCTTGAATACTACTGAATACCCAAAAGAAGTGACAGAGGGCTACGGCTGGTTTTTGGCGAAAAACCTTTAGCGTAGTGAACTTGATATCGCTGAAGGAACCTGATAGCTTTTTTAAAAATATAGTGGCGAAAACCTTTTGCTAAAGAGGTCATTCCCGGTAAAGGGATCTCGGCTCTTTCCTCGTGGAATGAGGTGCAGGATATTCCACTGAATACCGCTATGCAAAGCAACATGTAATCGACTATAGTGAAGTTATTACCCTGACGCAAACTTCTGCCCAAGGGGTCAGTCCCGGTGAAGGAATATCAACCCTTGCCCCGTCGAATGAGGTGCAGGATATTCCACTGAATACCGCTATGCATAACAAAAGAAAACGTCTTTGCAATAACACTTTTTAAATTGTTCCAACAACTGTATACAGGTTTGTTTTAACTTTGCGTTGATCAGAATCAACGCAGTCCCATCAATCAATCACACCAGAAAAGAACGAAAATAAAATGTACGTATATGCCATCCGCATTCGTCACTAGGTCCCGTCATCACCCGTTAGGTTACTTAACTAACGACAGAGCGGGGACTGGACTAGCGCGGGTGTAAAACATATACAACATCTAATAGTATATAAGCCAATATACATAATCGCTCCAGGCGTGATAATATGCAACATTACAGAAAAGTAATAAGCATCACAGAACAATACAGATATCTGGGATCCCCGAGTTTCATAGAGCCGCTGCTGAAACCCGACGTTCCCCTGTCGTGTGGATAGCCTGTGCAATGAAACCTAGACCCCTACGGGTGCGGCAAGTTACCCGCCAAAACCTGAAGCGAGGTAGTCCCCACAGCATAGTGAATGGAACACCCGGCACTTCACGGAATCCGGTAAATTGAGCACCCCTCCTTGGGTCAACCTGTACCCCCTACGAGTGCGGCGAATAGTCTGCCAATTCTGAAGTGGGGCCCCTCTGCCTCTCAAAGCCATGAGATGCGGACCCGTTGCTTTCCCGAACCCGGCTATCCGTGCACTCCGTCGCGGGGCAAAACCTAGTACAGTAATGAAAAATAGTACAATAGGTACATCGACCGCAACCTGGTCGTGCCCCAAAAGAATATTATACAACAGGCAGTGACGGCTGTCCACAAGTTGGACGCTCGTCCCGCAATATCAAATGTACAAATAAACACAAACAGTACTACCATTGCACACTGCTATCCACCACGACAAATCCGCAACATCACAGCACAACACAGAACATCAACGCGAATGTCACGTTCGCAAACCCGTCTAAAAGAACTATAGCAATCAGACGCAGTTTACCGATCAAATGACATTCCCGGTCGGAGATATAATGTAAGCACTGTAAACTAACGTGTTTAAATTTCGATCGACCAAAGACCAAATATCAAAAAGTGGGCCCCACTGCTTACTGATGAACAGTAACAAAACCTGGGCCAAAACTTTATATACCAAAAACCCCAAAATCCCACAGAGAACCAACTGACAAAATTTGGGAGCACGTGCTCCCCACGTGGCCGCGGTTGCGCGGCCAAACCATGGGTTTGGCCGCACTTCCGCGGTAGCTTGGAGGGATCACGACCCCAAATTTTGTCGTGGCTCTTATAATTCCCTGCACAGATTTTTAAGACATCCAGAATTCAATTTTGAGACCGTTTAAAATCAACAGAAACTGTCGGCATAGGATTTTGTAGTTTTCGATTTCCGGTCGGATCGATGTTTTAAACGCGTTAGCACAAGTTAGCATAGCAAAATGGTGAGGCTCTGATACCACTGTAAGTGTACGCTAGCGCCCCGGCCGTCTACAGACGCCAAATGCGGAACAAAAACTTTTAAACTGGCGCTATCGTATACTTTAACCCGGATCTGCCATTATTGCTAAACTAACAAACTGTAAAGAGTGTAGGAATGTTATACCGAACGATCCGAGTCCTTCGTTCTTCAACCATCATCCCACGCTCCGTTGCGGCTGCTCCGATCTCGTCGATCTCCGATATCCTCGTCGAGGTGGCACCACATGATCGGTTCTTTAAACGGGCTCCCGCCTCTGACTCGAGGCAACTCGATCATCAAGTTTGCTAAAAGAGACAACCAAGATTGATGTAGAGAATGAGTAGATGACTTTGTCTCACTTCGTCCAAATCCGTGGACGATCGGTTAATGAAGTTGCCGTGGAAATCGGGTGATGGAATGAAATGGACTGTGAAATTCCATACACCGATAAAACCTATCATAATCTTTTCTCTCTTGAAATCAAGTAACCAAATGAGAGAGGGGAGGGGCCTTTCTTATAAAGAGAAGGAGGAGGGTGAGTGTAGGAGCAAGAAGGTAACTATAAGCAAAAGCTTCTCACTAAAATATCTTTAGCTAAATAAAAGATCTTAACCAAGACAAGAAAGAAAAGAAACCAAAGCATGAGTCATTATGCATTAATTGAACCATTAAAGCAACCAATGAAAACTTAACACCATATAATCCTAGTCACCTCATCTAGAATATTCTAGAACACTGACTCACCTCATCTGTAGAAAAGATAAATCCGTCTTTAACCAAATGTTAAAAGACGGCTGATAGAAAACTGGAAACTGGCAACTTCCAAAAGTGATCCTGAAACAACTTTCAGGATAACCCCGAAACTGTATAAATATACCCGCATTTGTATTACGACCGAATACAAATGCAACTGAGACAAAGATATTATACCTACTCAATATAATACTCGGATCCGGCTTAAACCAAAGCCGACCAGTATCATCTGTCCGAAAATCGACACGTGCGTAAACGCACGTGCATTTTCCGAACCCTGCCATAAAACCATACGGCCTCTACAACGTTTCGCCCGAACTTGGGAAACTGCCTGTGGGGGACTCTAATGACTCGTCAGCACCCTGGCAGTGGGTTTAACCACAAACCGTCAGCGGCACTAGCAATGCGTAACGGCTGCCCATGGACCGACCTCAAGGGATGCCGATGAGCGCACTCATCCGGAAAACCCTACTGAGCCTAACAGTGACAATGTATATACAGTCCGGTCCATTCGTCAATGAGTATCGCATATCTGTCTAGGGGGCTAGTAACGTCAGACCCCCAATAGCAGTATAAGTCGTGTCGGAGTGAAGCCCAATTACACCCTGAGATACTACTGGAGTACCTACCAGTAAATCTCCTGCCATGGCCATGGACTTTGTGTAATGGCTCTCCTAGACACAGCACGACCTCGCCCCCAATACCGGGAGAGACGAATCCCCTGCCGATCCACTCACGTGCCTCCATATGGCTCGGGACTGTACCCAAAAGCTACCTGTTTGCACGACTCCTTTGAGCCGTGGTAGGGTAGAAATCAAAGCACAGTGGGAACTCACACGAGACAAATGACGACCTCAGGTCGATGAACTAACCTGTACACATGTCACCAGGAAACTGCTATCTGATGATAGGTATAGTACTAACTAGCAGATTCCCGGCGAGTCCTGTCCGGTGTACTCATAACCCAATGAGCACCTGTATACATCTTAGGTGATCCAACTGACACCAGTGGCTTGTGAGACCGGCCACCGCCCCTCGTCGGGGTCTCGACTGTACACACTAGTCTACTCCGGAGTATCGATGCCCTGTCTCGAAACTCCCACGACTAGGGACTACAATTAAGGATATGCATATAAACTACCCAACTCTCACGTATATGATCGCCATCATATTGTTGGTAGTAAAGCAAGATCCTAAGGGCTCTATCAAAGTGTAACATGCAATCAGTCACCTGAACATGTACACGACTGATAAAGGCAAACCAGATAGCATACTATCATCTCGAGTAAGACTGTGCTACCTGGGATAGGTCCTCCGCAATCATTGCAATCACGTACCTGCGATCCAATAATTGACTATGAGGGCACTATCACCAACACCCACTTGAACCGAAAATCATCAAAGGGAAGCCGAAACCGCGTTCCGTACCGAAAACTGTCGACAAAGGGAAAAGTCCCCAAGTCGAGCCTTCAAAGTCTTCGAAGAAAAAGAAGAAGACCAAGAAGCCTGTGCAACCTGCCGAGTATGACGACAAACGTACAGATCTACAAAGGTACATTGACGCACTGGAGGAGTACAACCAGAAGGCGCGGACACCAATCACCCTCGAAGAGTTCCTCAAGTATATTCTTGAGAACGAAAAGAGTGACGATGAGGAAAATGACTCATCAGAACCGAAGACTATGTAGAAAGTTGCCACATGGTTTCCCATTCGTCATTAAATGATGAAGAATCCCCCTCAGCGTCAGAAAACAACGCAGGGGAACTGGGGGCAGGATCGGCGCCAAAATCCCTGGAACTATCGGAAGACCCAATCGATAGGCTGTTAAACGAAACCTTTCGAAGAAGCAAAGCTGACTGAGAACATGAAACATGTTGGATATATGTATGCCCTAGAGGCTATTATATGATAGTGTATGTACCGGTGTGTGTGTGTGCGCGGGCACGCGCGCGCGTGTATTCATGGGACATTCTTGCTCGACATGATAGTATACTATCTGGCTGCACTTTTATCTTGACATGTTCATTTGATCATACTTTCATTCATTTGGTACATGTTGATATAGCCTTTAGGATATGCAGGACTACTGAGATTATGATGCGGATCATACTAGTGGGACAAGTGTAGTATATGAGCATATCCTTGAAATGTTCCTAGTCGTGGGTGTATCGAGACGGGGCATCGATATCACCAGAGTAGACTAGCATATACATTGCTTGTCCCATATGATGGGCGATGGATGATCCCATATCCATTGGTGTGGTGACACCAAAGACCGTATACGGGTGCTCAGTGAGACTGGGTACACTGAACGGACTCACCGAGAACTCCTATATGGTATTATATCTATCGTCGGATAGCAGTTCTCAGGTGACACTGGTACACGTTAGTCTGTAGACCCGAGATCGTCAAAGAGTCTTGTGTGCCTCCCACTGTACTTTGATCTCCACCCTACCACGACTCTACTGAGTCGTGCAAACATATAGATTTTGGGTACAGTCCCGAGGCACATGGAGGCAATGAGCGATAGGAGGGGTTTCGTCTTTCCCGGTATTAAGGGTTGATGTTGCACCATGTATGATTGGCTATAACAGGAAGTCCCTGGCCAGGGCTGCTGAGATTTACTGATAAGTGTTATCGGTAGTTTCTCGATCTATTATGAGCCATATACCGGCATGACTTATTGGGTTATTGGGGGTCTACGATTCCATCCTTAGACTCACATATGCAGCATATCTGACGAAGAGACCGTACTGTACGATAAGTGTTATTAGTTGGCTTGATGGGAGTTTTAGCAGGTTTGCTTATTTTCTTCTGATCGCTCAAAGCCTGGGAGCCGTTACGTACAGCTTGTGCCACTGATGGTTTGTGGGCATGTGATGTGATCACTGCCTACGTATTGACGAGTCTTAGAGTCCCACAAAGGGGTCTCCTAGCTCAGGTGAAAAAATGTGGGGTGCATATGAAATATGCGCGGGAGCTCGATTAAATGCGTGTATTGGATACCGTATTTTAATCGGGCGTTTACTATTAGACGGGTCGTATGTGATTTGACCGGGTTATTAAATCAAGTGTTGATTTAATATTAAATCGATTAGCTCATTTATTAAAACCTATTTCTTTATGATGCATGCATGAGTGTATGTATATGTTGATATGGATGCACACATGCAAGCATACATGTATCATGGTTGATGATACATTGGTGGTGGCAATGCAAGACTTACATGGTTACATATTTAGATATTTTGATTATTTGAGAAAAGAAAAAATGGGATTAATACCATGGTTTAATTACCCATGGTTTTAGCCCATGGTTTTGCTTAAACTCAAGTTACAAAATATCTAGATATTTTGTAACCATAGTTTAGCATGGCATGAATCTCACTTACTCTCTTGAGTGTAGTTAGAGTTATTCATATTATTCTCTTGAGTCAAGCTTGAGCCATCTCCTTCTTTCTCTCTCTCCTCAGAGCTCTCTAGGGTTTAAAAAGAAAGAGAAGAAATTAAAAAGAAAAGGTTTTTAATTGAGATCCAAACCCACATCACCATTCTACTTTAGTCTATCCCACTAGTGTGGAGTGTTTGCTTCATCTTCATCCTTGATCAAGTGAAGCTTGGAGCTTGGTGCAAAGGGACTTCGTGGTGGATCATCGTGGACGCGGAAGGATACAAGCCAACCGGTTCAAACCCTACACGATCCAAGGAGTCAAGGAGGAGGTCTACAAAGGTTGTATTCTCCCCACTTAGTGTTAGACACTTGTAGTATTTGATACTAGCATATTGTTACTCTATTTTTCAAGTTCGATTCATGGTTGGATTGTTTAGCACCCCCTTAAATTTTTGTTATAGCATGTGTGATGCAACCCTAAACCTAGACATGGTGCTAAAGAATCCCTACAGTGGTATCAGAGCCAAACTAGAAACTTAGACGATGTTAGATTAATTACGAAACCGAAACAACTCCATAATAACGATTTCTGCAACCCTGAAAATATGCTCTTTGTCGATTTTAAAATGGGCTCGGAAAATTTTTTAAACAACTGCAAAAGCTTATATATGATGCATATAGAACACAGAACAAATTTGAGGCAATTCCCTAGGATTTCACCCGAGCACATCCCCCTAAAAACCGGTGAGGTCGGCCCCTTTTGCCCAGTTTTGCCTCGAATATTTCCTGTGCTCTGGTCTATATATTTTGGGGTTTCAGGTGTTGTTTGTTTAGGCCAAAATTTCATGTGATGCTAATTTTGCTTTCGGCCTTATTCGGAGTATTTCGTAGTCGTAATTTTAACATTGTCTTGGTAACTTGGACGATATTTAACAGTTCGAGCGAACATCAATCACCCCCCCATTACCCTCGCTGAAAATTTCTAAGTGTTGGAATTTTCCAAGTTAAAGATATTTGAATGTTCATGTAACTAACCCTATGGACCCTCTAGAGGAACAAAACCCTAACTCGATTATATGACCATGGAACCGCGGCTAAACCTTAGGGTTTGCCATAGTTCAGTGGAGCAATAGGTGAGGCAAGGGTTGACCCTTCTACGGTTGGTCTATAGACACCGTGTCACGTTTTTGAGTATTTTAGCTTTGCTTAAGTGTTGAGCTTTCGGGTTAATTTGTGGGTGCTTGTTGACTCAATCGAAACGTTTAACATTGTCTTGATATTTGTGAATGCGATACAATAATTGGAATCTACACTAATTAATTTTGTGAAAAGTAATTAGTTGCATGTAAATCTAATATTTTGGTCTCGGAAGAATCGGGAATCTTGTTGAATTGCCCGGCTTCTTTTGAAAATGTGTTTTCATGGTTGAGACCTAAATATAAGATTTGCATTGTTAGGCATGAAATCTTGAATATGTGATGTTCCAGGTTTATGATGTCTAAAGGAAGTGTTGATTCTAATTGTTGTAGTTTTTCACTTTCTTTTCTGCGACCGTAAGTGTAGTATGTGGTGTATCACCGGTTTCGTTGCTATACATCAACGACAATTGGGGTACGCATACTTACTTACGTTGATAATATGTGATATTATGTGTTGCTGAGATATGATGTGCATGATCGTCGTGAATGAATAGACGGGGGTTTTATGTGAGATGGGAGTTTTTCTTTTCATTCATGTAAAATTAAATGTATGTAATATTCTTTTATTGGGGCACTTCTGGGTTGAGGATGATGTCACCATTGTTGTATATTATTTACTTTTCCGCATTAGGATAGACCCAAGGAGGGGAGCACAAGTGACCGGGTTCTAGGGTTCAGTGGGAGGCCATCTCGAGGAGTCGAGACCGGGTCTCCTAAACTCTAGAATTAGTAGGGTCACTTGCCGCTCTCGTAGAGGTCTAGGGGTGTGTGCTTGGTTATTCATCGCGACCGTGGAATCCGTATTTTTTATTGTTGACTAAATACAAAATACGGACCTCCTAGTATATCCTGTATTTTCATATATGTGCTTCTGCTGTTGATATTCTATGATGTGATCACTTTATATGCTGAGACGAATGATGTATTATATATATGATATATAATAAATGTTGCTTATGTTTTGCATTCACGCTAGTCCCGCCCCGCTATGCCATTAGTTAAGTAACCTAACGGTACATACCGGGACATTGTGGTGATTGCGGATGGCATAAGCGTATGTTCTATTTTCGTTTCTTTTCTGTAATGGCTTAAGGACTTAAATGATGAGACTATATTAATATGATTAATGTAAACAAAAGAAACCTAAAAAGATATTATAGAATCAGATTTGAAACCTACTCGGCATTTTATGAAAAAGCAAGATTTCAAAAGGCGGAGCTTAAGCCACTCCTTTTTAAAGCATTAGATTCTATAATGATATCAAGTTCGAAGCGTTAAAGGTTTTCTTAAAAACTATACTCAGCCCTCCGTAATTTTAGGAAGTAGAGTACTTAGTATTCATGCTACGTATGTTGATTATAGTCAAGGCGTAGTGTACGGTAGCTAAGTGATATCTTCCTATACAGCATATGATGCGATTAATTAGGACATTCATGTGATTATATTGATTATAGTCAAGGTTCATATGGGTGGGTCTAATTAATCATGAAATGACGGGTAGAACTTGACTAGTACTTATGATATGTTGATTATAGTCAAGGTCATAAGTGCTAAGGGTAAAAACCATATCGGGAGTTTCAAGTATTGAAATTTGCAATGAGATTGCATATCTTCTATGTGATAGTAGGATCTTGATCCCACTGTGAGCAATAGTAGGATCTTGATCCCACTTTACAATTTCTGAGGGAGGTTCCCCGTGCTTTCGCACGGACCTAATTAAAATAAACCTCATTTTCCCAGAGGCGTAGATAAAATAAATAACCAATCTGATCTTTGCAAGAGTTTTCGCTAAGTATTCTTTTCTCTCTCCTAATGGCAGATAACCATGACTGGACTAAAGCTACTATTAGAGAAAAATAAGCTTACCGGACCGAATTATAAAGACTGGTTGATGAACATTAACATTGCTCTCATATAAGATAAAATATCATATGTCCTCACTGCCTCAGCCCCACCTAAACCAGGCCCTGAATCTTCTGTTGCGGATAGGGAGATCCGCAGAACGTGGGATATTGACTGTGCTACCGCCAAATGCCTCGCGCTTGCATCAATGGATAATACACATCAAAAGCAGCACGAGGAGATGGATGTTCAATCCATCTTTCTCCATACAAAGGAGTTGTATGGGGAGCAATCTCGTATCTTACGATACGAAGTATCTACAAAGCTGTTTCAGATGCGGATGGCTCCTGGCACATCAGTCGGTGACCACGTTTTGAAGATGATAGCTCTTATTGAAGAGCTTGAGGGCCTCGGATGGATAATGGATAACGAGCAATATACGCATATTGTTCTACAGTCTCTTCCCTCTGCCTTTGCTCCTTTCATAATGAACTTCAACATGCACAACATGGAGAAGTCACTACCCGAACTTCTCAATATGTTGAGAAATGCGGAGAGCACGCTTAAGGCGAAGTCTCCCTTCCTGCTTGTTGGACAATCTTCCTCTTCCGTCCCAAAAGCCAAGGCCAAGGGAAAGAACAAGAAGAAATCCACCAAACTGAGAGGAGGAATCAAGAAGGCAAAGGGGAAAGACAAATCCAAAGCTGCGGAGTCGGAAAAAGGAGAATGTTTCTACTGCAAGAAGACGGGACACTGGAAGCGGAACTGTACTGAGTACCTTGGTGTCAAGAAAGGGAAGTATGGTGATGCTTCAGCTTTAGGTGTGTTCGTAATTGAAAACTGTTTTTCTATAAACTCTGCTTCCTGGGTATTGGATACCGGTTCGGGTTCTCATATCTGCAATTCTGTGCAGGGGCTGAGAAATAGCAGAGTTTTGAAGACCGGTGATCATACTCTCCGAGTTGGAAATGGTTCCAATGTACATGCAGTTTCAGTAGGAGAGTATCATCTGGGGTTGCCATCGGGTTGTATATTGGTTTTGAACCCATGTTATTTTGTACCAAGCATGCTTTGTAATATTATATCCGTTTCTTTGTTGGACAATGAAGGATCTCATTTTGTATTGCAGTACAATGTTATGAACATTAAACTGAATCAAGAGTTGATTGGTTGTGGTACACTTAAAAACGGGATATATGTCCTTAATCAACATACAGTTTTCAACATACAACACACAAACAAAAGAAACTTTTCAGATATAAATGAAACTTTTCTTTGGCATTGTAGACTTGGTCATATTAATGAAACAAGACTAAACAAGTTTCATAAAGATGGATATTTAAATTCTTTTGAGTATAAATCTTATGCTACTTGTCAGTCTTGTATCAAAGGGAAAATGACCAAAACTCCGTTTACTGGACACGGAGAAAGAGCTACTGAGCTCTTGGGCCTCATACATAGTGATGTATGTGGGCCAATGTCTACACATGCGAGATGCGGTTTTTCTTATTTCATAACTTTTATTATTGATTTCTCAAGATTCGGTCATGTGTTTTTGATAAAGTATAAGTTTGAAGCTTTCGAGAAATTCAAGGAGCACAAACATGAAGTAGAAAAACAAACTGGAATGAGCATCAAGATACTTCGATCAGATCGAGGTGAAGAGTATTTTAGTACAGAGTTTTCGAACTTCCTAAAAGAGAATGGGATTCTCTCTCAGCTCACTCCCCCTTACATACCAAAGCACAAAGGTGTGTCAGAGCGGCGGAATCGAACCCTATTAGATATGGTACGATCCATGATGAGTGATGCTGAGTTGCCCCTCTTCTTTTGGGGGCATGCATTGGAGACTGCAGCTTTTCTGTTGAACAGGGTTCCGACCAAGACCGTGTGTACCACTCCATATGAGATATGGTGTGAGAAGAGGCCATCTCTTAAGCGAGTTAAAATTTGGAGTTGTCCAGCTTTTGTCAAAAAGCAGAATCTGGACAAACTCAAGACACGACCAGTCAAGTGTGTATTTGTGGGATATCCAAAAGATTCATATGGATATATTTTCTACCATAAGGAGGAACAAAGGGTGTATGTTTCTCGAAATGCCACATTTTTAGAAAATGAGATTTTTCCAAACGATGCTGATGGCAATGTGGTAAATCTAAAAGTGGTTCTAGAGACACAAGTTACAAATGACGACTTGGTTGAACCTGAAGATGCAACAGAACTTAATGAACCTCAGCCACTCCGTAGATCTGGTAGGACTTCTCGCCCACCGGAGAGATATTACGGTTTTCCCGTTGATGGTGATGGAGAAGATTGCATCATGGATGATGATGACCCTACCAATTTTCATCAACCTATCACGAGTGGTGACTCTGTGAAGTGGCTGGATACCATGAGATCCGAAATGGAGTCTATGTACACCAACATAGTATGGACTTTAGATGTTGTACCCTCTGGGGTAAAACCCGTAGGGTGCAAATGGATCTTTAAGAGAAAGATCGGTGTAGATGGGCAGGTGGAGACCTATAAGGCAAGGGTTATGACGAAAGGATTTCGACAAAGACCAGGACTGGACTATGACGAAATATTTTCTCCTGTAGCCATGCTTAAATCCATTTGGATCCTATTTGCTATTGCTGCTCACTACGACTATAAAATCTGGCAGATGGACGTTAAAACTGCTTTTCTAAATGGTGATTTAGAAGAATGCGTTTATATGGATCGGCCAGAGGGCTTCATTGATAATGGGAGCAGCGGGAAAGCATGTAGGTTGCTTAAATCCATTTATGGATTAAAGCAGGCATCACGGAGTTGGAACATCTCTTTTGATGAAGTTATCAAAGAGTTTGATTTCGTCAAAAATCCAGATGAACCTTGTGATTATAAGAAGATTGTAGGAAGTACTGTCACATTCCTCGTATTGTACGTGGATGGCATTCTTCTGATAAGAAACGACGTTCCTATGCTATAATCGGTCAAACTGTTCTTATTACAAAGGTTCTCCATGAAGGACATGGGTGATGCCTCGTACATATTGGGCATGAAGATCTATAGGGATAGATCTAAAAGGTTATTGGGATTGTCCCAAACCAGGTACATTAACACCATCCTAAAGAAGTTTACTATGGAAGACTCCAAGTGGGGTTCCTCACCCGCTAGTCATGGAGTCACTCTCTCCAAGGACTTTTGCCTAAAGACTGATGAAGAGAGAGCTCGCATGAGCATTATACCCTACGCTTCTGCTGTAAGATCTATAATGTATGCGATGTTATGTACACGTCTTGATGTAGCTTATGCACCGGGTGTAGTAAGCAGCTATCAATCCAACCCAGGGGAGAATCAATGGACAGCTATGAAGAACATTCTTAAGTATTTGTGAAGGACTAAAGAAATATTCTTGGTGTATAGTAACGGAGATCTCCAAATGGAGGCCTTTACCGATTCGAGCTTCCAGAGTGATAAGGATGACAGCAAATCTATCTCAGGGTTTGTCTTTATCCTCAATGGAGGGGCGTTGTGTTGGAAGAGTTCCAAACAGGATACCGTTGCAGATTCCACGATGGAAGCTGAGTATATTGCTGCAAATGATGCTGCCAAGGAAGCCGTCTGGATGAGGAAGTTCATCTCGGAGCTAGGAGTAGTTCCGAACATTATTGATCCAATACCATTATATTGCGATAATAATAGGGCTATGGCGTTGGCCAAAGAGCCCAGGTCCCATCAGCGATCCAGACACATCCTCAGGCGATATCATCTGATCCGTGAGATAGTTGGTCGCTGCGAGATCGAGATTCGAAGAGTAGATAAGAAAGATAACACAATGGATCCACTCACCAAGGCCCTCCCTCTGCCGCAGCATGAGCGACTTTTTGAGATGTTAGGTATGAGATACGCTAATAATTGGACTTAGTGCAAGTGGAAGATTGTTTGATATATGTATGCCCTAGAGGCCATTATATGATAGTGTATGTGTGTGTGTGTGCGCGCGCGCGTGTGTGTGTGTATGTATTCAGGGGACATTCTTGCTCGACATGATAGTATGCTATCTGGTTGCACTTTTATCTTGACATGTTCATTTGATCATGCTTTCATTCATTTGGTACATGTTGATATAGCCCTTAGGATATGCAGGACTATTGAGATTATGATGCGGATCATACTAGTGGGATATGTGTAGTCTATGAGCATATCCTTGAAATGTTCCTAGTCGTGGGTGTATCGAGACGGGGCATCGATATCACCAAAGTAGACTAGCGTATACGTTGCTTGTCCCATATGATGGGCGATGGATAATCCCATATCCATTGGTGTGGTGACACCAAAGACTGTATACGGGTGCTCAGTGAGACTGGGTACACTGAACGGACTCACCGAGAACTCCTATGTGGTATTATATCTATCGTCGGATAGCAGTTCTCAGGTGACACTGGTACACGTTAGTCTGTAGACCCGAGATCGTCATAGAGTCTTGTGTGTCTCCCACTGTAGTTTGATCTCCACCCTACCACGGCTCTACTGAGTCATGCAAACAGCTGGATTTTGGGTACAGTACCGAGGCACATGGAGGCAATGAGCGATAGGAGGGGTTTCGTCTCTCCCCGTATTGGGGGTTGATGTTGCACCATATACGATTGGCTATAACAGGAAGTCCCTGGCCAGAGCTGCTGAGATTTACTGATAAGTGTTATCAGTAGTTCTCGATCTGTTATGAGCCATATACCGGCATGACTTATTGGGTTATTGGGGTCGACGATACCATCCCTAGACTCACATATGCAGCATATCTGACGAAGAGACTGTACTGTATGGTAAGTGTTACCAGTTGGCTCGATGGAAGTTTTAGCAGGTTTGCTTGTGTTTCTTCTGATCGCTCAATACCTGGGAGCCGTTACGTACAGCTTGTGCCACTGACGGTTTGTGGGCATGTGATGTGATCATTGCCTACTGCTAGCGTATTGACGAGTCTTAGAGTCTCACAAAAGGATCTCCTAGCTCAGACGAAAAGATGTGGGGTGTATATGAGATATGCGCGGGAGCTCGATTAAACGCGTGTATTGGATACCGCATTTTAATCGGGTGTTTACTATTGGACAGGTCGTATGTGATATGACCGGGTTATTAAATCAAGTGTTGATTTAATATTAAATCCATTAGCTCATTTATTAAAACCTATTTCTTTATGATGCATGCATGAATGTATGTATATGTTGATATGGATGCACACATGCAAGCATACATGTAGCATGGTTGATGATACATTGGTGGTGGCAATGTAAGACTTACATGGTTACATATTTAGATATTTTGATTATTTGAGAAAAGCAAAACTGGGATTAATACCATAGTTTAATTACCCATGGTTTTAGCCCATGGTTTTGCTTAAACTCAAGTTACAAAATATCTAGATATTTTGTAACCATAGTTTAGCATGGCATGACTCTCACTTACTCTCTTGAGTTTAGTTAGAGTTATTCATATTATTCTCTTGAGTCAAGCTTGAGCCATCTCCTTCTTCCTCTCTCTCCTCAAAGCTCTCCGGGGTTTAAAAAGAAAGAGAAGAAATTAAAAAGAAAAGGTTTTTAATTGAGATCCAAGCCCACATCACCATTCTTCTTTAGTCTAGCCCACTAGTGTAGAGTGTTTGCTTCATCTTCATACTTGATCAAGTGAAGCTTGGGGCTTGGTACAAAGGGACTTCGTGGTGGATCATCGTGGACGCGGAAGGATACAAGCCAACCGGTTCAAACCCTACACGATCCAAGGAGTCAAGGAGGAGGTCTACAAAGGTTGTATTCTCCCCACTTAGTGTTAGACACTTGTAGTATTTGATACTAGCATATTGTTACTCTATTTTTCTAGTTCGATTCATGGTTGGATTGTTTAGCACCCCCTTAAATTTTTGTTATAGCATGTGTGATGCAACCCTAAACCTAGGCATGGTGCTAAAGAATCCCTACAAAATAGCCATATACGAAAAGGCTAAGCGTCAGCGTCAGGATGAACAAGCTGCGGCAAGGAGGAGTCATAAAGTCCTCACGCTCGCTTCTCGGTGTACGGTAAGGAGACGCGACGAGCCCGCTACGTATTTACTCAGAAGTAAACACGCTAAGTGTAACTAAGCAATATAATAAAGTACATAAGAAAAAAGACGAGATATAATTGAACATCAACTTTTATTTATTAAACATTTCTTTACAATAGTCATGTAATCAGAGTATATCCATGGTTCGATTCAGTCGAGAATTGAATTCTGCTATAAATGGATTCATGTTGAAATAGAGTTATACTTGAATCATATTCAAGAATAGATTGATTGATTGATTTTAGATTAGACCGAGACTCTATCTGGGTCAGACACTTTAAAACGAATTGAAGTCCTGAATTAGTTTTGATGTTATCGGTAACTGCTGCACATGGACGATAGGATTTGTGTGTTTTTCCAAGACAATTACCGTATTGATAACACCGTTTTTAGGTTGTCTACCTTAGATAGGCAAGCACCCATAATCTCTGGCTCGCTGAGGCTTAAGAGAACTGGTCCCATTTAAACCTATGTTTACTAGGGTCCTTATTGTAAATTAATATAACTTGAGGGGGTTTTATGAAAAATAGTTTTGATATATTTTCAAAATAAACCTCAAGTATTTATTTATCGTCTTTAAGGTTTTTATAGTTGTAATTTTTATAAAATGAAATATTCTAGTAGATATAAACCTAATTTTGAATAGTATATGGTATTTTAGTGTAATATTGGAATTGATTTATAATGGTAGTTTCAAGAAATTCGTGATTCCTTTGATTTAGAAAACATGGAATATATATTATATATTTAAAATAGATATTTTGATAATATATATATATTAAAAATAGAATTTATTTTTTAAAAATAGTAATCACATTTTTCTTAAAATTGTAATACAAATTCCATCGAGATCGTATGCTCCGTGAGGAGGTCTGCATCTTGCCCTACTAGTTTCGAGGACGTGCGATAACCCGCACCATCCCGATCGGGTTTCCCAAAATGGGTTGTAGAGACTTAATCGTATAGAATTTAAATAAGACAATTTAAAGAATACAGTTTTGTAATAGTTTAGGATATTTTATTGTAAACTTGTAATCATCCCACAACTAAAGTTCCCAAAAGTCATCGTGCTATGTCAAGAATGAGTGTTGTGATGAGGTAGGTCATTACCTTATGAGTTTTCTAAAGGTAATATGAGCAAAACTAAAGTAATGTCGTATGTAAACTAGATGGTATTTTACCGTAAAAGTTAAATAAAAGTTGTTTAACATTATATTTTGAATTGAAACTTGTTCCAAATGTTATTTAATGGTTAATAAACAATATATAAAAAGATGGTAAATTTGTTATTAAGAAAAATTGCGTTTTTGATAAAATTAGAATTGGAAGTCAGATAACTCCGCTTCCGACGAGTTTTAATAGATTATTGTTTTAGACTAGAAAGAGGTGAGAAGTGAAGGGACTTACGGGTTTGGAGAAGAGAGGGGAGGTAGAGGGGACTATTGGAAGCGTCGTGGAGTCGCGTCGTCGCCGGATTTATCCCAAATCATCGCCGGAATTTTGACCTTAGCTAACTCCACTTGTACAACTTTTGGACTTAGAAAATTTAGAGAGTTTTGGCAAGGATTTCTGAATGAGGAGGCTAGGGTGTGATGATTGTATTTGTAGGAGAAATTAGGGTTTTGAGGATTGAAGAATGAATTAAAAATATGAATTAAAATGGATTAAAGAGGGGATTTATCATTCTCTGGATAAATGCAGAGAAATCAAACAGAATGGGGGTAGTGGGGGAGTCCAAGGGGTGCAAGGTTAAATTTTGGGAGCATTTGCCATGGGGGGGGCCCGGAGGCGCCGGCCCCAAGCATCATCTCACCGGTCGTCTAGTAGGTGGAGGGCTCTGGATTGAAGACACGTGTCCTAGGCTGCTTAATTAACAATTTCCACAGGTTTGTTTTTATTATGACTTTTCATTTTACGTGCAGCGTACGTGCAAACTTTTGAGCTTCTAAAAGTATAAAAGAAAAATCAATAAAAATAATATGTGGCTGGGGGGATTTGAACACAGGGGCTATGCCACAGCAGTGCAAGGCTTTACCAATGAGCTACAAGTACTTTCTTGTTGTTCTAAAGCAATTTAAATTTATAACTCGTGCTCAGGGTTTGGTGCTCCTTTATGTATTTTTGAAAAAAAATTCTGTACAGAAAGTTTAGGGTTGTTACAAAAGTACTCCGACCAGACCAAAGCACACCTGCGGCAAACAAGAGCAGAATCAAGACAGAGAAGCGGTTCGCCAAAGCCCTGTCAGTGGGAATGAAGCTGCCACCTCTCAAAGGAAACACGCCCGGGTCATAAGTCTCAACGGAGAGGACTCATATCCGAACTACTACCTATATCATCGGAAGGTTACCCACCCCACCGAAGAATGCAGCGTCTTCAAGAAGTGGTGGTAAGGATATGCTGCCCATCAAAAACACTTCAAGAAGATGAAGCGCGAAGCTCGTCGACTGCAAAAAGTGCAGCAAGTGCGCGTGAGAAAACGATTGGCAACTGTCATATAGTTGATACCGGTTCAGAAGGGGATAAACCCCAGGTTCTTACCTTCGGGAGCGACTTTGAGGACGAAATGACCCTCAACCCTCTCTTCAAAGACTTCACCTCCGAAAAAGAAGAAGAGGAGAAGAACTATGAGAACATTCAGCTGCGTAGCCACACGCTGCCTGAAAAGAATCTCGGACCTACAAATAAGTGTTCGAGCAAAAAGGACAAAGGGAAAGAAAAGATCCCTGAGGAAATTGCCCTCGACGAAACCCGCCTTATAGCACAGCAAAACCTGGAGGCTTATAAGGTAAGGATGACACGGTCATATGAAAAAATGACTAGGCCGAGAACATTCCGCCTAGGAGAACTCGTGCTAATCGTCAAAAGTCCTATGATCCCCAACCGTGCAAAATGGGGAAAATTTGAGCCAAACTATGAAGGCCCGTACATCATAGACAAAGTCTACTAAGTTGGAGTCAACTGCTCATGGATATGCATGGCGATAGGTCCTTCAGGCTAATAAACGGCCGATTCCTCAAAAATTACTATGCTTGATGAGTCATGACTTAGGTTAATGATAGATGATGACGCTTGTGTCCGCTCGCTATCTTCCTCAGTTAAAAACTCTGAATAGTATGTAAAGAAAACTAGTCGCCTCAAATATGGCGACATCGGACCGAGAAGTCCTTAAACTGGAACTTCGTCCCAAAAATGACGATAATGGATCGGAATGTCCCTAAACTAGCACGTCTTCTCCAAAACAGCAATTTCTACCCTTGAGATCTATATTGTAATCAAAGCCCCAATGGCAAAGACCGCAACTCAAGTCCTACTGGCTACACAGCTACTCCAGTGGTGAAGTCACCCCTAAGTCCCATTGGCAAACAGATGGGTAAAAAAAAAGGGTATGTCCACAAGCAAAATGAGCACGGATGAAAACCCGAAAGGGCACCGTGAGTAAAAACAGCAGGGCTACCGGCGAGTTTGTGAAAACCCGGAAGGGAACGATCTCGTTAAAAAAAAGGTATGTCTACAAGCAAAATGGGCACGGATGAAAACCCGAAAGGGCCCGTGAGTAAAAACAACAGGGCTACCGGCGAGTTTGTGAAAACTCGGAAGGGCGCAATCTCGTTAAAAAAAACGGTATGTACACAAGAAAAATGGCACGGCTGAAAACCCGAAAAGGCGCCGTGAGTAAAAACAGCAGGGCTACCGGTGAGTTTTTGAAAACTCTAAAGGGCGCAATCTCGTAAAATTTTCACTTACGAGATCCTCTCGACTGGTAAGGAGAACTTCCCCTATGAGACTCTCACGGCTCATAGGATTCGAAAGCCTTAAGCTACAGGGATCCAAACCTGTTCTTAAGCCATCACATTCCCCAAGTTTCCCTACAGATGGTCCAATATTGGCCCTTGTATACAATCCACGGGCATAAATAAATATAGCCCTCACCTAATTCCACCAATGGCACGAAATGTCCCCATATGGTGAACGACACTTGTAAGTCCTCTCGACTTATAAGGAGAAAACACCCTTGCAAGATCCTTACGACTTGCAAGGGAGAACACACACTTAAGTGTTCCCACGATTCCTAAGGAGAAAATACACCTACGAGATCCTCACGACTCGTAGGGAGAAATAACTTTATGAGACCCTTACGGCTTATAAAGTCAAAAAGTCTTAGTCGACAGGATCCTAACCCTGTTTACTATGCCATCTTTGTTCAAATCGACAAAGGCACATGATGATTCACTCATGGAAATATTCCAGTGGTAGCGATGCTGATGCCTAAACAGGTATCAAAATCCAAGTCCTTTCACGGTACATGATGATTCGCTCCTGGCATTATGCCAGTTATAGCGATGCCGATACCAAGGTTGGTATCAGATTCCAAACTCGCAATAAAAAACATTAGCGAGCAAAAAAATGCATATGAAATAGCCGAAATGATGGGGCAACTCGCAATAAAAATCAGCGAGCAAAAAATATGCATATAAAAACAGCCGAAATGATTGGGCAACTCGCAATAAAAAGCAGCGAGTAAAAATATTTAAAAAAATAGCCGAAATTATTGGGCAATCGCGACTTTCGCGATATGAAAAGCTGAAAAGATAGAGCATCGCGGAAATAAAAAATAAAAGAAAAGAAAATTTTCTTTGCCCTGTAGGTGGTCTACACCGACCCCTATATACAATCCATGGGCACAAAAGAAAAGGAGAACCATGTTTTCTCACCAGGCTCCGTCAAAGGGAGAGTCAGATCTTAATGGCAACATATACAACCTAGTGACAATCCCGGCGTTCTTTCTCATTCCATCAGAATGCAGACGCAATGTTAACGAAGGCCCAATGGTCGAAACAAAACAGAGCCATGGCAAATTCCTAGTTCCAAGTCTTGACCGTTCATGTACAACTTAGAGACAATCCCGGTGTTTCTTCTCATTCCATCAGGATCCAGAAATGACGTCGACAAAGACTCAAAGGTCAAATCAAAAGTGGAGTCACGGCAAAACCCTAGCTCCAAGTCTTGACGGTCCATACACAACCTAAAGACTACCCGACGTACCTTCTCATTCCGACAGGATGCAGACACGACGTCAACAAAGGGCCCAAGGATCGAAACAAAATGGAGCCATGGCCAATTCCTAGCTCTTAGTCTTGACGGTTCACATACGACCTAAAGACTCTTCCGGCATACCTTCTCATTCTATCAGGGTGCAGATGCGACGTCAATAAAGGCTACAATGAGCCAAATTAAAAAGGAGTGACGGCAAAATCCCAGCTCCAGCTTGACATTCTTCTCATTACAGCAGACGCAATGTCAACAAAGGCTCCAAATAGCCAAATCAAGATGGAGCAACGGCAAACTCCAAACTCCAAGTCTTGACGGTTCATATACAACCTAGAGACTACCTCGGTGTTCCCTCTCATTCCATCACGGTGCAGACGCGACGTCGACAAAAGCCCCAACGAGCCAAATCAAATTGGAGCAAAGGCATATTCCTAGCTCCAAACTTTAACTGCAATACATACAGCATAGAGGTCCTACAGATGTCTACCATATTTCAGTTAAGAAATGACATGGCATCGTCAAATGAAAATGAAGCAATGGCAAATTCCTAGCTTCAGGGTCTCGACGGCAACTTATATAAAGCCTAAAAGACAATCGGAGATCATCCCACACCAGCGCGGAGTGGTTATGACTCATCGGGGCTCCAAATTGAGCCTAATCTCAAGTAAAAAGCGACATGGAAAATTCTTAACGCTTGTTCTTCCGAAGGCCATATAGCCTAAGGAGATTATTTGAAGACGTCTTGTCCAGCCCCCGAAGGGATCAGAGACATGACAGTCGCGGGGCTACTCGAACAACGGATTAAAGACCGCATATCGAGGAATATATCAGCTAACGCGACTGTACCACGGATCAAAGTTCTAGTACCACAAAACCTAACGGACCTCTGTCGCAAAGAGCAGGGGTTATCTATATATAACGTTAGGATATGTTTTCCTGTAAACCTAAGGGAGGTAAACTAAACAAACCCCGAAATAAGTCCATAAACTAAACAAACTCCGAAATGAGTCCATAAACTAGAAACTCCAAAACGAGTGAATAAACTACAAATTCTGAAATGAGTACATAAACTAGAGACTCCGAAACGAGTGAATAAACTATAGACTCCGAAACGAGCGAATAAATTACGGACTCCGAAATGAGTAAGTAAACTAATTAGCGCCACATTAAGACATCAAAACACAGATAAGCGCAAGCAAAAAATGTATATTCTTATTCACGAATCAAAGTGTTTAAGAGATACAATTAATACAAAAGGGGGAATACAATTACAATTGTTAAGAAGTCGGGGCTTTCAACAAATTGGCAACCCGCTCACGCGCTCCCCGCAGCTCCTCCTCGCATGCTACTACTGCGGCCAGCCCCGCTTCAATTTGAGCTCGTTGTTGCAAGCATGATGAAAGCTTCTCAGCGATTTTCTTCTTGGTAACTTTGCAATCTTGCATGCCCCGCCCGGTAAAGTCAAGTTTCCGCCTCAGCACTAGCCCATCAGAAATACATTGTTGGTGGTTTTCAAAAATGACTTCCAGTTGCGTGGCATTCGTCTCGATCTGGACGCATAATTGGATGGATTCACCAGAAGCCGTCTCATGCTCCTTTCACTTCAGGGTCAACTTTTGTTCAAAATATTGAATGAAATCGGCACTTTACTTGATCCACACGACCCGCTGAGCCTTCAAGATCAATATTTCAGGAGCGAGACGCTTGAGCTCGATCTTATGCGTACAAGCTTCGATCCTCTTACAATAGTCGACCCAAAAGCCGACGAAATCTTCGTTGTGGAAATTCACAAGCGTTGCCAGCATAGGATTGATTTCGTCAGAGAAATCCGCAATAGAGGTGAGATCCTCGGCATCAAGATCTTCGATAAATTTGCTTAACAACCGCCTGCTAGTCACAGCGCCCTTAGAAGATAGACGCTTAGCAAAAGGTCCCGTAGGTATGGGAATGCGAGATTCAAAAGGGACCGAAGCCGGAATAGTTGCTGCAAAACAAATCGCACACGAATAAGGGTCAGATTTCAACTTCAAAGATAAAATGTTGATGGACGAGATCTACCGTACCGGATGTCGAAAGTGGCATGACAGGGAGCACAGGAGGCTCAGCTATTCCTTCGCTCCCTCCCTCGAGCCGTGGTACTGTGGCCAATATGAGAAAAAATTAGCAACAGAACGAAAAGAAGAAACACCAAGCAAGGAGTATACTAACCAATGCCGGTAGGGGGAACGGATTGCGACTAGAAGACAAAATGTGGGCTTAACACCCGGTGTAAGCGATCAAAGAGCACTCCTACAGGATTGCGACAATATATGGTTAATGTAGGAAAATGGTATCTACACTGAAGAAAAGAAATAAGAAATCTTCACCTTCCAGAGTTTGGAGAGACGCAGAAGAAAGGGGTGGAACCGTGGCAGTCAGAGCAATGACCAGTGGCAATTCTTCAGTCAGTACAGCATCAGGGTCTACCGCGCCTATACTCAGAATAAAGGAGATATCGTTAGATATATAGTGGGATTAAAAACTCAAGGATAATAACTCTAGGAGTACCTGACAGAGCAGAAACTGAGACAGTGCCCGAAGCGTCACCAGTTGTGACGACTTCCTCGGTTTCTATTGGGAAAGTGGATTCAGCACCCACACCTTCATCCCCTGACTCGATAAGGGCCATCATAATGCTTGCATCCCCCGTCGATATCAAGGATCCACAGGTTCCAGAGAAAGGTTGGCCACTTCAGGCTCTTTAGTCGCCGGCACTTCACTTGCCACGCCATCACCTAAATTTGGCCCTGTTAAGAAATGTGTGTGTTATGATGCAAGAAAAAGGCTGTTACTGAGAACCGTACGTTGTTCTACCTTGAAGTAGTCGTTCAATATCTTCTCGGGCCGCACGCGTAACCTGTCTATGAGCAGTAGATAGGGCAGAAGGAACGTCCACCATAAGAACGCCAGAGGGTTGAGCATTACTCGGACCCGCGCCCACAGCCCAGAGAGCCTAACGTTCCCTGCTTTCTACACTTCCTCTTAGCCTGGGTTGTATGAGCCGATCGCCTCAAAACTTCTGATAAGGGGACATCATCGTCCAAATCGAGCTCGGCCTCCGGATCCGCTGGGGCATCCATCATCGGCTGCTTCAGCAACATCTCCTGCGGTAGCCTTGGGAAGGCCTCAGCCGTAGTCGATGGCTCTGAAGGCTTTTCTACATCACCAGGGTCGGCACTACATTCGGAACAACTTGGGTTATGGTGGTTCCTGTAATAGGATAAGGAAAAGGGTCAGATCATAAATAAAAGGAACTAAAAATATAAAGGTGTAGTGAAGCAAATCATACCAAGGCTTAAGGAGGCACGGAGCCTCTCCTCCTCTTCAAACGTCTTGAGGGAAGCCGAGAGAGCCTCTTTAGTAGAAATTCCTATTAAGGAAGAGAGCGTTAGTAAAGCATAATAAATTCAAGAAAAGGGGGATATATACAGGAGAGTATAAATGAAGTATACCGGACTCCACAATAGAGGCTAACGCTGCCTGTTCACGGGCCAGTCGTTTGGAAGCTTCAATGGCAGCCTGAAGATCGATATCAGTCACAAGCGCATCGAACAGACCAACATTAGTGCCATACTCGCACAAGCCCTCACTATAGGGAGCATAGGGATCCTGGCCGAATACGACGTCAGCAGAAAATAAGGATTTCTTTATCTTCTGCGAGCTGGCACCAACACCCAATGATAAGAGTTTTCGCTTGACGGGTCTCTTCGGATGGCGAGTCCAAATCTCTGAACTAATGCCCGACTCCAGGGATGCCATGGCTACCGCGGTGGAAGGAACATCCGGTCGAAGATTATCAGGAAAAGCTCGTAGAACAATAGCCGTAGCGATATATCTTAAAGAAGGATGAACGATTGTTCGTCGCTTCAGCGGGACCGCTGGATTACTAGCAGGAACGACATCCTTATAGTCAAGCAGCAGCCGCCTCTCCTCCCTAATGGTAGCACCCGTTGCATGTTGGTACCAAGCAACGTAAGCATTCGATGCCCTTGGAGTATAACCCGGCTCACTGACAAGGAAGTGGGACCCCGTATTTAGACGCATGAAGTGATGAGTTGCACCTTCCTCAGTAGTAGCCATGTCCACGATGAACGCCTCGATAAGAACCCCTTGGTTGTAACCCAATTGCTGGGCAAAGCGGTGTGGGTTATATCTTATAAATAAAACCGAGGCATTTTGTTTGAATACCAGGAAACCTGGCCTGATAGAATACAGATGGACGATCTCACGAGCCCTCAACACAGAAGCTCCGTCCTTTAAAACATCGTGCAGCGGCTGGATCGCTGTTAAAGATTCATTGCCGATGTCAGGACTTTGTCAACGAAGGTCATGCTATCCCCGACCATGCGCGGGCGAAGAAGCAGTCGCCGAGCCTCCCATTGTGTCGGGTCGGGAGAAAAGCATCGACTAAGTGCATGACCCGACGAAAATTGTATCCCTTGTAAAATTTGGGTCATTTATGCACCCCAAAGGAACCCAGTACATGAATCTTAATCCATGAGGTGAAGTAATGAAGTGGAAGATTGACGGGCTTCAGACCCGGCTGAGTAGTGTCAGCCGCTAGACTCAAGCCGTGGTATAAGTGAGCCAGACCTGCAACCCCATCGGCCAAGCGTGTCCCCATCACAGTATGGTGAACTGGATAAAAGACAGACGACCTCATATAACGAGGATGCATCGGGAGTATGAACCAGCTCAACCACAGGCTAATGAACCCCAGGAAGAATGTTTCCTCATCAATGTCAGGAGCAGCGACCTCTGCAAAGGAAACGATCGGAGTATCCAGAATAAAAAAACTGCTTTAAATCTGCTTCTGCAGTTAGTAGTTTGTCCAAGCCAAATCTGAACGAATCATAAAGCTTGGCGAACTTGGCAGCTTCCTTCGGCAAAGCCTCCGGACGAAGGAAGCGGGCAATGAAATCTGTAAAGCCAACTCTGTGCCCACCCGACTCCAGGAATAAGCTCTCAAATATTTTCAACACCTTAATCAAGCTTGGAAACTTGTGTTGAATGGCATTCTCTGGGGTAAGACCCATCACCACTGATTTGGTGGCAAAGATATACTCGTTGGGGAGAAGTATCTCTTCATAATGTTCCCCTCTGATGGGTAATTCAGATATCTCCGTAAACTCCTCCAATGAGATTGAAACCTCCCGATCTGATAAGAGAAAGGTATGGGTCAGGATGTTCCTTTGCTCCAGGAAAGATTTGACCCACCACACATGAGGAGCATGGCAGTGAAAGAGGGACGCATAGATCGCGGGATACAGCCCGGTCTTCAGTAACAACAATTTCTTGGCCGACAGGATATATCGAGCCCACTGCAGATAGCCAACCGAATGATGGGGAGTTATTCCTATCATGTAAACCTTCCCCCAAGGACGTGACTCTCATTGGCATATGCATCGCCCTAAAATGTCTAAGGACATCGGTGGCTGCATTAGTATTGATGCCATGGAAGGCTGAAGACGACCTTCTAAGGTACAGTTGATCTCTTCTACTGCATAAGTTACTGGCGGTGGACCAGCATAATGGATCGCCGGGATCGGTTCTGAAGGCGCTGCGCAAGTAAAACTGCGCCGACCCCGGATAATTTGACTGTACCATGACCCCCACAAATGAAGAGACTTTTGCTCTGGGTCATGGTCTCGAATAAGTGCAAAGACTTCCCGATCTGTAGGTGCGTCGGCAAAACCACTCTCCGAGCGAACAAAGGGAAAGGATGAATTGAAGCCATAGTACCTGCACACAAAAAGGAACGGGTTAATTATCGACACAATATTCTTTTACACCTAAAATAGTACTGCGTCACAGTTCAAAGAGAAAGGGATAAGGGCCCCCACAAAATCAAGGTAACGCCCCATCAACGATGTGGCAGTCACTCATTAAAAGAATCCAAAAGGATTCTCATTTAGTGAGAAAATATCATTGAACTCTGGAGTTATACTCTCTCAAGAAATGTGAACAGATTTCAAATATGCAAGGAAAATAAGAAAGGGAATAAAATTCCCAAAAGAATTTCTTTAAAAGAAAATTTTCAGAGCCAAGCTCTGTAGAATAACGGGATAACATTCCAGAAATTTGCTTGAGAAATGGAATTAAATTTCAAATAACCTTCAAAAATCAAAGTTAATACTAAAGATCTTTAAGATCCATGGGCTACTCAAGTAAAAGTTTAGATCTCTAATAGATCATTAAAAAAGAAAAGAAAAGCTCTGTTAATGGGTTAAAAACCCTAGAACATGAAGAGATTCCTTCAAAGGTTTCTTTAGGAGTTAAGACATGGTCATGATTCTTACCAATTTTGACAAAGTTTTAACTTTGAAGGAGTTTCTTTGAATAGAGAGCTAAGCTCTGAAAAGAGAATTAAATTCTCAAGAAAGGAAGAAAACTAAAGAAGATGAACAGCAGTCATCTCAGGGGCCAAATGCCCTACTTATAAACACAAGGAGACGGTTCAACTCCTAAGGAGATCGAACGATAGAAAAGATGCCACCGCTGCACTCACGTGCGAGTCAAGTGTGCGCAACGATGGGGGGCATTTGTTTCCCCAATAAAAGAGCAAAGCTCTGTTCAAAATTAATGAAGCAGCGCCTCACGTGCCTTCCACAAGGGCGCCGGCGCCGATAGGATCAAATCCTATGGTGGCGCCTCACGTGCTCCTCACGCGGGCGCCAGTATTCAAAACACAAAATAATCTATTAGATTAAATAAGAGTTAAAAACTCTCATATAGCGCCGCATGTGCTCTTCATGCGGGCGCCAGTGTGCAAAGAACAGAATGCCCACCCTAAGGACCAAATTCTTAAGTGGCGCTCACATGAGGAACACGTGAGCACCGGCGTCTAGGTAGAATTAAATTCCACTCTCTGTTAAACAGAGCCGTTGGATCAAAAATCCAACGGAGATGATAAATCATCAAGATACAGAATTAAATTTTGTTGGGGAGAAAACATTCCCTAAATCTTTCTAAAATAAGAAAGATACCTTCGGTTGGATCATAGAATAAAATTCTACGCCCTCTGTAAAATAGAGAACCCTTGGATTGAAAACCCAATGGTGATTAAAAATCACCATTTCACAGAGTAAAACTCCGCATATGAAAAATATTTCCCCAATCTTTTTAAAAACAAGAAAATATGTTCTGTAAAAACAGAAACCCTTGGATCAAAGATCCAATGGTGGGTAAAATTCCCCAAATCAATTGGGATCTCTTAATGAGAGATTTCTTCAAAACTAATTAACAAACTTGCCTCTACTATATAAAGGACCGAATACTTCAAGTCTGATAGAGAGGAACCCCCCCCCCCCACACACACCCATAAGCTTCCAAAAACAAAAACAGAAAGCTTAAAAAAGGAACAGAGAATTAAATTCTCAAGAAAGAAGATCTCCCTCATTAAAAACACTAGGTAAACAAAAAAAATATAGAGAGATAAAAACATCTCATTTACATATCTAAAGGGTTTAACCCTTCTCAAAAAACTTAGTTCTTTCTTTGGATCTGAGATCCACAAGACAAGTCTCCCATAAGTTAAGAATTTAATTCTTATCGGGAGGAACTTGTTCTTGAGAATCAAAGATTCAGAAAAGAACTAGGAATTGAATTTCTCAAAACAAAGCATATAAGAGAAACCTAGTTCTCGTAAAAGAACTTGGTTCTTAAAAATGAAGCGTGATCCTAGATCTACAAAACAAAGATCCTATTGATCATTAATGGGCAACAATGCTATCAGCAGAGGAGAAAAGCGCCCAGCGCCCAGCGCCGCACGTGTTCCTCACGTGGGTGCCACGGAAGGGAAGAGTGCTTAGCACTGACTAGGTAGCGCCCAGCGCCGCACGTGTTCCTCACGTGGGCGCCACAGAAGAGAAGAAGGCTTAGCACTCACTGGGCAGTGCCCAGCGCCGCACGTGTTCCTCACATGGGCGCCACAGAAGAGAAGAGTGCTTAGCATTCACTGGGCAGCGCCCAACGCCACACGCGTTCCTCAAGTGGGCGCCATAGAAGGAAAGAGTGCTTAGCACTCACTAGGTAGAACCTAGCGCCCAGCGCCTCACGTGCTCCCCACATGTGCGCTCAAAAGAAAAAAAGTGCTTAGCACTCCACAAGCAGAACAAAACAGCTAAGTGTTCGACACTCATTAGACAGCGCCCAGCGCCTCACTCGCTCCCCATGTGGACGCCATAAAGAGTGCCTAGCATTCCATATAAATACAAAAGGAGTAAAGTTTTCAACACTTATTGGGCAATCCCCTTGACTGAAAGCTCCACATGATCATATGTGGGCGTCGGAACTCATATAAGTGCTCAGCACTTTCTGCATAAGAAAAGAGACTGATTAAACAGAGCCCAAACAAGTGCTTAGCACTTTTCAAAAAAAAGAGAGGGGAGACTAAGCAGACTAAAGCCCAAATTGGTTAAGTTGCTAAAGACTTGCAACTGAGTCCAAATGCTCTGTTGCTGAGTTTCAAATAATGAAGATCCTAAAATATTGTTAAGTGGATCTTAGTCTCAAATTGGACTAATGTATCCTTAACAAAAATCCTTAAGGCCACAATAACCCCCTTTTTCCCTCAAATACGGGATTTAGTTCAAGGGTACATCTTTCCATACCTCTGATATATATCGTTGTAATTCCTCAACGTCTTCAGAGAGGTGGCGGGTCCCGACAACGAACAGCTCCTCTTAATGCACTTCCAAATTAATGTGCACACCTCAAGTTGGTCGCACCCCAAATTGGGTGCATTCCATATCACCATTATTCGCTTCGTCGCGTAACAAATACACGTGTGCGCAAGATGGATAAAGGACCGAGAAGTCCCTAAACTAATATTCGCCTCCAAAATGGCGATAATAGACTAAGATGTCCTAAACTAATAACGGACCAAAATGTCCCTAAACTAATATTCACCTCCAAAATGGCGATAAAGGACCGAGAAGTCCCTAAACTAATATTTGCCTCCAAAATAGCGATAATGGACCGAAACGTCCTTAAACTAAAATAATAGAGCATAAATGCTCTTTTGTTGGATCCTAAATAAAAATGATCTTGAAACCTCGTTAAGTGGATCTTAGTCTCAAATTGGACTAATGTATCCTTAACCAGAAAAAAATCGAGCTCCAAATGCTCACATACATTTAAGTCAATCTTAATCTCAAAATAGATTAACGGTCCTTAAATAAAAAACCCAAATCTAAGATATACGGATTTGGACTAGTCCACGCCCTACGGGCGACAATATAAATTAGTCTTCGTATACAATCTACTGGCAACCTAAACAAACAAAAACACACACGATATGAAATGAACTTCCGAAGCAGAAGAAAGTGGTTATCGCGATACGGTAACGTAATTAACTGCAGGGGCTTGCGCCTGCAGGGAAGAGCATCCCCACAATCTAAAACCCCTCACAAACGAGGGAGAATCTGATAAAGTCTGCTACAACGATCGCATTCGTTCAAACCTATGATATATGGTGCCATAAATCAACTTGGAATTTTCGAATTGGTGGGCGGATAAATCCAAATAGTATCTGCCCCCAAATTCAGGCAAGACGATCCATCCCGGTTCGTCTCTATTTTCGGCGGTAAACAGGGTTGGTTATTCACAGCGACGCATCTAGAAAAGGCTTGGGATGTGTTCTAATGTAGCATGGGAAGGTTATAGCCTACATGTCGAGACAATTGAAGACCCATGAGAAGAATTACCTGACTCATGATTTGGAGCTAGAAGCAGTGATTTTCGCTTTGAAGATTTGGAGACACTACATATTGGCGAAAGGGTAGAAATATTTACCGATCACAAGAGCCTAAAGTATGTGTTCATACAGAAAGAGCTCAACATGAGGCAGCATAGATGGTTATAGCTGATGGCTGACTATGATCTTGATCTAAAATACCATCCGGGGAAAATTAATGTAGTACCGGATGCTCTAAGTCAGTTGCCAGCAATACGGATGTTGACTGCACAGAAAAAGATTATCCCTGAGTTTCAGAGGTTTGAGTTGGAGATTGTACAACCGTATTCTTCGGGACAGTTGATGCAGTTGCAATTACAGTCATCCTTGATCGATTACATTAAAAAAGCGCAGTCGCACGATCTAAAATTGCAGAAGTTTCGAGAACAAGTAGAAGCGGGATTTCGAACGGATATGTTAATTCATGAAGATGGTTCGTTATGATATGGTAGTCGTCCATGTGTGCTTAAAGGAGATATTCATGAAAAAGTTATGAAGGCGACACAAGATCGACAGAAAAGTTGGGCGATACTGGTAGGAGACGTTTGGAGTTCGCAGTTGGTGATCTTGTATTCTTGAAGATATCACCGACCAGAGGAGTAATCCGAATTGATAGTCGAGGCAAGCTTAGCCCTCGATTCGTGGGGCCTTTCTGTATTATCAAGCGTATTGGAGAGGTTGCTTATCGATTGGTTTTATCACCATCCTTGGTGAGTGTTCATGACGTGTTTCATATATCTTAACTCCGCAAGTATGTTTGAGATGAGGCGCACGTCCTAAATCATTCGGAATTGACAGTAAGAGAAGATTTGACTTATAGAGAGCAGCCGATGACAATTGTGGATCGACGTGAAAAGGCTCTCGAGAATAGGGTGATCCTTCCGGTACTTGTTTTACGGAGAAATAGTTCGCATGGAGAATCTACTTGGGAACGTGAAGACAAGCTTCGACAAAAGTTACCCAATCTTTTTCCTTAAATCCATATCTTCTTATCTTTTCCTGTTTCATGAATTTCGAGGACAAAATTCTTTTGTAGTTGGGTATAATGTAATACCCTAGTATGGTTATACGACATTAATTGGCATTTTAACACTTGCTTTATATTTCATCTATTCTATCTATTGGGTCACGAATGATTCGAATAGTAGTAGTCGTTATCCGATCCGACCCGCAAGTTTAGAACCCAATATGGTGCAAGATTGTATCTGAGATTTACCAGTAAAGTGTATCTATGTAAATCTAGTATAATACCTACAAAATATTTTTAGATCTTTATATATCATATATCTTTTAATAGCCATAAGTTAAGAATAAATTATATTTTATTAACTGTCATCATATGGTTGCCATCCCATATCTTATTTTGCTTTTATATTTTACGTTTAAATCTCAAGATATCTAATATCAAATATTTACTAAATCTAGATATATTTTTAGAATTTTTTTAAATCTTAAATTAGAGGTATGAGTTATTTAAAATATATTTTTGCATTATGATTGAGAAGTTTACATATGTGAATTATTTTCCAAAATATATTTTTAATGAGATTTTGGTGGAGATTGGTTGTAGTTTGATATTATCTACATACATTAAAACTAATATATATTTATAACCTAATTAAACTATACTATATATATTTATATTAAACACAAACACCCCCTCTCTCTCCACATAACATATCTCTCCCTCATCAATTTATATATTCTCCTTCTTCGTTCTTCAGGCCCACACCCATTCTCTCTGATGCAACTTCAGCCGCATCCTAGAACCTTAATCGAGCCATCAAAACTTAGTGTTGATTTGTATAACGTCATGTTGTTTCTGTTCATTGTGTTTGTTTCGAGGCAAGTTTACAACTTGCTACATGCTATGCTTTATGTAATTTACTTATATGTTGTTGTACTATTATTATCATTATCATCATACAGCTATATCTATATAATTTATACACCACGGTTATTTAACGTTAATCAATTTTATAATATACAATTTATGCAAGTTTACAACTTGCGGCATGCTATAATTATATCTATAAATATATATATCGTCATAATATTTCTTATTATTATCATTAATTAGTTTATAATTTGCATTTTATAATTTTAAATAAAACATAGTTTGAAAATATTATAGTTTATATATGAAACGTCGTCGCAAAGCGGATATGACAAATCTGAAATTTACTGTACACCTTACCTTATAAAATTCATTATAAATCATAGAAAAAATCATTAGCATACGTTATTTAGTTAGTTACAAAGATAACTAAGAATACTATAACCCTGTGAAATATTTACTTGCAAAATAAAATTGTTTAAATAACATAAACTGTAAATGAAAGTACCTAAGAACTGCTGTCCAGGGAAATTCCAGCAGCAAACTTTCAATTTCGAACGTTCATAAGTTTTTGTAGGAATAATCTAAGATACTTTAACTTATAAAAATGAAAACCTTATTGAATTAGCTTTGTTTTTGTATATGACACGTCCATTTTGGAAAACGTTTGTTATTTTTAAGCTATTTTACAAATTAGGGTGACGCTGAATTTATGAACGGAACTTTCTTGTGCATGGTTAATCAATACCAGTTTTATAGTTATTAATCGGATTGAATATGTTATCCCTGTTAACGTTATTATATCAATATCTATTTAATAAATAATAGAGCATTTGTTTTAATATTCAGCAAATATTACCGATTTACAGTTTTATAATATCCATCTGAATCCGTACTGATAATAGTTTATCTAGTTGCATGCCAGAACCTCACAACGTTATCATACTACTATATTAGTTTAATATGTTATCTACATTGCATCATACATGGTAATAGACGTATAATGGTTATTACAGATAGATACATATGCATCCTGGCATTATTCGTGTTTCGATATTGATTACAGTTTTACATTGGTATCTATTTTAGGTTAATATATATTACATGAAATGTTCACGACCCACTGCCAGAATTGTTACTTGGATCTTACTACTAATGCCAACAATCCTGATTGTTGTCCTGACGGACGTGACTTGTCGTCTGCACAGACAAAATCTGTACCTGCTTGATTCTGTATTGGCATTAGACTTACATCATCAATACCTGACTTGAACACATAACCTTGGGGGTAAGGGAAAATCAATAATGAAACTTGACTTGTAACACAACAGTTCGATGCTTATACTGATCAGTCTTTACGGGCTCGGCCAGCCCCGGAATGATACTGCTAACATCATTCATCTGTACATGTTACATGTTTACTGCTTAGCGGCACGTCTCAGATTCAGCCCGAGAATCTTGACCGTGGTCTTGGGCATGCACGGGAAACTATTGAGTTATATCGACGATTCTATTAAATTGATTTCAAAGACTTCTAGAATAGATAAGCTAGAGGCACAGACTTTAGGATACACACCACATACCTATATCTCACTGTTTTACATCTGTGTTATTTATTTGCACTCATGTTTAATCATAGCATCATATCCTGGTTATTACTATTATTTTGATATTTATGACACACTGACGTCTGGGTTTTGCATGGCCCAGATACTTGACATAGCATGTGAGTATTCGACAAGATCGCCGATCAGTGAGGACCGCCTCATTGATATAGCTCTTATGCGGGTTAGTTTTTCCTTAGATCTTTATTGCTTCCGCTGTCTTTTTCAGTTATTGTTCTTGTGGCTATTGGACATGCGATAGATAAATTTAGTAGTTTACTGTTCTTGATATCTGATTGACAGCCGTAATGTGACTATGGAAGGATCTTTTCTCGCTATAGGTAGTATGGTTAGCTCTGTCACATGCCGTGTTTACATATTTTGGGAAGCAGGGCGTGACAGCTTCTCATAGTAAATACGTTGCGGGCCTCGTCACATGCCGTTACCATCTTCTGGGAAGCGGGGCGCGACAGGTATTATTGGTCGCCCATGCAGGTTCATCCTGCATGAAATCTTAAGCAATATATCACAAGAATTATAAGAATCAGCAACTATACATTCCTTGTATTTCAAATTTCTTGAATCTATCCTAACCTTTTTTATATCAAGGTAATGGATTCTCCAAACAATACCGGCAACAACGTCAATGGCAACACACCACCGCCTACCCTACCACCCCTATCGTTATGCTAATCAATGAACAGACGGTGCTTCTTGGAGTCATCAAAATTCTTCTTGAGGGCCAGCAGCAGCAGAGTGCTATCCTTTTGATCTGTCCCGAAGCCGAAGCACCTAGGGTGAAGCAATTTTAGGCGTTGCGCCCAAAGAACTTTTTAGGGAATGAGAGCCCCCTTGAGGCTGAAGAGTGGGCCCAAAGTATTGATGATGATCTTGCAGCAACACAAGTACCAGACACAGCTTGGGTTTGTGTGGCAAAGTTTCAGCTCACGGACAATGCAAGAGTTTGGTGGAAAGCCAATGACAGTCGTATTGCACAGCCAATAGAGTGGAAGACGTTCCGCGACCTATTCGATGCAAAGTTTTTCCCCGAGACTGTCCGTTTTGACATGGAACAACAGTTCATCCACCTGCAATAAGGCTCTATGTGGGTAAAATCAATGGATGAGTATGATGCCGAATTCATTATGCTTAGCAGATAAAGAATTCATCTCAAATTCTGTTCCGTAAAATACGTAACTGTTTTGACATCAACATCATATCAGGTTCGTGGCACACCTGATTCTTACCGATGAGATTCGGGCTAGACGATTCCAACAGAGTTTAGACTCGGAGATTCAAGCGGGATTAGCCACATAGGACTATCTGATTCATGAACTTGCTCTGAAGGCAACCCACCATTATGAAGATGTGTCCAAGAAGAAGGGTAAGCCATAATCAGTCGGAATCAAAGGCCCTGCTACCCAGATAACCGGAGGAGCCTTTTCCAGACCAACTTTTGCACCTAAGAGGCCATAGGACAGTTTAACAAATCCAGTGCATAATTCTGTTTCTACTGCAAGAGGAACAGACACTTAGCGAAGGACTGCAGGCGTGTAAATGGTCTGTGTTTGGTTTGTGGAACATCTACTCACGCTATAGGAGCATGCCCATATCGAGGTAACACTGCACCCAGACCATCAATGCTAGCACCACATAGGCCAGCTATTCAGGCACTTGCACCCCACCTAGCTCTTCCTGCACCAGCTCAACATGGACCGCCAGCACAGCCTCAGCGACAGTACCATCAGGCACAGAGAAACATGCCTCAAGGATAGAGGAATGTGCTGAGGCGTCAGGCTTTTACAATGACAGTCGAAGAGGCCGAAGCCGCCGGAAAAGTCATCACCGGTAACTTCTTCCTATCTTTTCAGCCTTTCAATACTAGTACATCGTTGTCTTTTCCCTATACCTAAACGCAACCTCACACAACTTAGATACTATACTAGTAGCCACCCGTCCTGCACTCGCACTTTTCGATACTGGAGATTCACATTACTTCATGCCGCAACGGTTCATGAGAACGCACGCGATACCCTTTAAGTCGCTCATTTAAAGCTGAAACATCAGTTTCGGGAATGAAGTCTTGAAGGCAACTTTTGGAAATGATCACTGCCCAGTCGTAGTTTGCGGCCGAGAATTTTACGTAAATTTCAAAGTGCTAGACATATCAAATTTCGATGTTGTATTGGGAATGGATTGGCTAGGAGTATTTTATGTTACCATTGACTGCCGTCAAAAGAGGGTAGCCTTTGAGATATCAGATCACCCAGTCTTCTATTTCAAAAATAGAGATGGAGCCTTGGAGCCAGGAAGCTACCGTGATAAGCCAAAGACCGCGGAAGTGTCCTCCCTACAAGCTAAAGAAGAAAAGCCTAAAATAGTTAGAGAGTTTGAGGACGTTTTCCCAGAAGACATATCAGGTTTGCCTCCCGACCGAGCTCTTGAATTTAGTATTGATTTACAACCCGATGCATAACCTGTAATAAAAGCTCCATATCGACTAAGTCCGGAAGGATTGACAGAAATTCGTATCCAGTTAGACGAGCTTCTGAAGAAAGGTTGGATTAGACCCAGTACTTCAAGTTGGGGATCAACAACGTTATTAGTGAAGAAGAAGGAAGGTACGTCCCGGATGTGCATGGATAACTGGGCACTGAAAGAAGTAACAATTAAGAATAAGTATCTGCTATATCGCATCGATGATCTTTTCGATCAACAAAGTGGATATTGTATTTTCTCAAAATTAGATCTTCGTTCAGGCTATCATCAGGTGAAGGTCAAGGAGTCCGACATTCTGAAGACGGTGTTTAGGACTCGTTATGGCCATTATGAATATCTTATAATGTCATTTAGCATGACCAATGCACCAGCCATTTTTATGAACCTGATGGACCAAGTTTTCCGTTAGTACTTAGACATGTTTGTTGTTATCTTCATTGAAGACATCCTGGTGTATTCAAAGAATCGGAAAGAACACGCCGAGCACTTATACATTGTCCTGGAGACGCTATGACAGCATCAACTCTACGCCAAGTACAGCAAGTGTGAATTTTGTCTAGACCAGGTCGGATTTCCCGGAAATTTCATTTCAGGCAAAGGAATTTCTGTGGATCCAGCTAAGGTGTCAGCTGTCAGCGAATAGCCGACACTAAAGTCAGTCAAAGATATAAGAAACTTCATGGGCTTAGTAGAATATTACAGAGACTTCATCGAAGAATTCTCAAAGATCGCATCACCCCTGACCAAGCTTACACATAAAGACGAAATATTCGTGTGGTCAGAAGCATGTGTGAAGGCTTTCGTAGAACTCAAGTCGAGGTTAACCTCTGCACCTATTCTTATAATACCGGATCGATCTGGCGGATTCGATGTACATTGTGATGCGTCCAGTAATCGATTAGGATGTATTCTGCATCAACATGGAAAGATTGTGGCTTTTGCATCAAGGCAGTTAAAGGTTCATGAGCGCAACTATCCAACACATGATCTGGAATTGGCAGCTGTTATCTTCGCACTCAAGATTTGGCGTCACTATCTTTTAGGAGAACGAGTGGATATATACACTAACCACAAGAGTCTGAAGTATTTATTTACTCAAAAAGAACTCAACATGCAGCAGAGAAAATGGCTAGAGCTCATGGCAGACTTCGACATCAACCTACAATACCATTCTGGAAAGGTAAACATAGTTCTTCATGCACTTATTCGCCAGCCTTTAGCAATGAATCTCACCGCTCAGTGGAGGCTACAACAAGAACTGCACAGACTCAAGATTGAAGTAGTTATGCCATGTAACACATCATCATTGATGAACTTACAAGTCCAGTCCACTCAGATCAAGGCAGCTCAACCAAATGATGCCAAGCTACAAAAGATCCAAGAACAAATAGAAAGTGGTATTCGAACCGATTTCATCATCCACGAAGATAGATCCTTATAGTATAGGAGCTGTTTATGTGTGTCAGTTGACCCTGTTAGAGAAAAGTTGATGAAAAAAGCTCACAGCTCTCTGTATTCTGTACACCCCAGTGGTACGAAGATGTACAAGGATCTACGGCAATACTACTGGTGGCATGGAATGAAGCGAGAAATAGCAAGGAGCGTAGCAAAGTGCTTAATCTGTCAACAAGTGAAGGCTGAGCATCATAGAACTGCCGGCCTACTTCAGCTGCTACTGATCCCACGATGGAAATGACAGCGCATTACTATGGACTTCGTGACAGCACTCTCTCGCAGCATGAAGGGTAACGACGTAGTTTGGATTATTGTGGATCGACTCACCAAGTCGGCTCACTTTATTCCATTCAGAGTTGGCCAATCAACCGAGACGCTGGCAAGAAAGTACATAGTGGTAAGTAAAAATCTAAAGTAAGTATTTCAATCTTCAATATGTATCATACTTGTCTTGATACCCATAAATTCAAGTAGGAGATTATGAGATTACATGAGGTACCTGTCTGCACCATCTCCGACCGAGATACTAGATTCCGATCCCAGTTTTGGCAGAGTCTTCAAGCCAGCCTGGGAACGAGTTTGAACTTCAGCACGTCGTATCTTCCCAAACCAGACAGACTGTCCGAACGAACAATCCAGCTACTGGAAGGCATGCTGAGAGACTATATGCTAGACTTCGGAGGTTCGTGGGAAGATCACCTACACCTTATGGAGTTTTCATATAACAATAACTACCAGGCAAGTATTGGGATGGCACCATCCGCAGCACTCTATAGAAGTAAGTGTCATTCCCCGCTGAGTTAGGACGCTGTTATAGATCGTGAACTCCTTGGGCCAGACATGATCGTGGCAACTATCGATATAGTTCTCACGATCAGGGAAAAGAAGCGCATAGTCTAGGACTGACAGAAGTATTGGGCAGATGTAAAGCGCCGACACTTGGAGTTCCAACCCGGAGAGCATGTGTTTCTGAAGATCTCTCCGAACAAAGGAGCGATACATTTTGGCAAGCGGGGTAAACTTATTCTAAGGTGCATCGGACCGTTCAACATACTTGAAAGAGTTGGAGAAGTGGTGTACCGCTTGGCACTACCACATCATTGGAAGGAGTACACAATGTGTTCTATATATTCCAGCTACGACGATAGGTGAGCGACCCCAGTCACATACTTGATCACTCGGAACTCACAGTGCAAACTGATCTGACTTGCAAGCAGAAGCTGTAGAGTGCTTTTCGGCACCCTATTGAGATAAGAATGCGCATCGCTTGTCAGGCATATTATAGATTCCCTCTGTCTGGGGTAGCTGGGGTTTAATGATTGTGGGGATCCGAATCTCCGGCAGCCGCGGACTAAGCTGCCATTAATTACCCCTCGCTTTTGGAGCGAGAGAACCTTTAAGTAATAAGTCAAACAAATCATGCAAACTCAATATACAATATATGCGTGTTGTGTTTGGGAACAAGTTTGAGGGTGCTTCGGGAATATCGGGGGCCTCGCAGAGTTTTTACAGGGGTCCCGCTACCCAGATAGCAGGATTGGGGTCAATGGGGGTTAGCAGCCCCCTTGCGGGGTGCTAATTAACACTAACCAAGATCTTAAACTAGATGATTAGGGTTTAACTTGATATCATAAACTTTACACTAGGAGATGGATGGCTACAACCTTTGTAGACCGTGTCCTTCTTTTCTAAAGCTCTGGTTTGTAGTCCACGCGACTCTACTAGGCTCCACTTGAAGGTTGAATAAACTTGCTCTGATGACCTTCATGTCAAAGATGATCCATTCGAAGTCCGCTAATCCAAGCTACTTCTTTACTAAACTCTTTAGTGAAGGAAACAAACTACACCAAAGCGCTAATCTAGTATAGGATGGTGAAGTAGGGTGTTGTTTGCTCATTAGGGTTCTCACAAGCTCAGGGGTTCACAACTCATGTGAGAGATTGAGCTTGGAGGTGGAGGTGAAGAAGATGGAGAGAGCTAGAGAGAAACTCATCACATAAGCTCTCAACTCAAGATAAATAACTAAGTGTGGAATGAAGTGTAGAATGGCTCATCTAAACTCACACATTATTAAAGCATACAATTTTTAACACTTAAAAATTATAGCCATGCTTCAATAGTGCAAGCAAATGAATATAATATAGAATAAGCCATGCTATGCCCATGCCTCCAAAGTCTCCCCATTTATCATCTCAATTTCTATTTTCTAAAAATAGAAAAACCATTCCATACTTCATATATATATATATATATATATATATATATATATATATATATATATATATATATATATATATATATATATATATTTCGCATATATATATATATATATATATATAAAATAAGCATATAATTAGTGAGCAATAATATTAGTCAATATATAATTATATCAAATATAAATATATATTATATTATTAAATCAACACTTGATTTAATAATCCGGTTATATCACATATAACCGACTAATATCATTTATCTGTATATCACATTATCAAATCAACACTTGATTCAATAATCCGGTTATATCACATATAACCTAACTGATAACAAATAGCCGCCAGATTACAATACGGTATCTCATACTCGTATTAAATAAGGCCCCCGCACATATCAGCATATGTGCCTTATTTCGTTTCGCTTGAACTAGGAAATTTCTATGTGAGACTCTAAATATTCGTCAATATGCCGGCAGTAGGTGATGATCACATCAGTCACCCACAAGCCGTCGGCGGTACTAGCTCGATGTAACAGCTACCCCGGTATTGAGCGAATAGAAGATCAACAAGTAAGCTTGTCCAAACTCCCATGAAGCCTATATGTAACACTTATCGTACAGTCCGGTCTCTTCGTTTGATATGTAGCATATCGAGTCTGGGGGTGGAATCGTCAGATCCCAATAACTTGATGAGTCATGCCGATATGTGGCCTATAACGGTACGAGAAACTACCGATAACACTTATCAGTAAATCTTATCAACAGCCATGGCCAGGGAGTTACTGTTATAGCCAATCGAGCATAGCGCAATATCAACTCCCAATATCGGGAGAGACGAAACCCCTCCTATCGCTCATTTCCTCCATGTGACTTGGGATTGTACCCAAAATCCATCTGTTTGCACGGCTCCTTTGAGCCGTGGTAGGGAGGAAATCAAATCACAGTGAGAACCACACAAGACTCTATGACGATCTTGGGTCTACAGACTAACCTGTACAAGTTTCACCAGAGAATTGCCTTGTGACGATAGATATAGTACCATTTAGGCGTTCTCGGCGAGTCATGTTCAGTGTACCTATTCTTTAATGATCACCTGTGAACAATCTTTGATGTCAAACACCAATGGATATGGGATCAACCTTCGCCTCATACAGGGTCAAGAAACGTACACACCGGTCTACTCTGGAATATCAATGCCCTGTCTCGATATTCCCTCGACTAGGAACAATTGAAGGATGTGCTTATGGACTACCCAGGTCCCAGTAGTATGATCTGCATCATAGTCTTGGTAATCAAGCCTACATCCTAATGGCTTTATCAACATGTATATGAGACAAAGTATAATAATACCAGTAAACATGTTAAGATAAAGACAACCAGATAGCATACTATCATGTCGAGCAAGAAAGTCCTCCATATATATGTCCAAGCATCCACTATATCATACAATAATGGCCTGTAGGGCATACATATCACTAACAAAAAGAAAGGAGGAAGGAGAAAAATACTTGCGCAATAAAGAGTAGCTCAAAACGCGGGATTTTGTTTATTTGGAAATCAAGATTGAGATTCAAATTAGTTATTAAATCATCATGGGGGACCTTTTATAAGCTTACATCTTTTACATTTAGCCCCATGGGTTGTACAAAATTGGCTTTTGCTTATTTAATTAAAAAAACAAAAATTACATTTAATCTTTTCCTTTTCTTCTTCTCCTTTGGCCGGTCCCTCTTCATGCTTAGGCTTGGGCCCACTAGGCTCAGGCTTGGGCTTTGGCCCATTTTGACTTTTTGACTTTGATTTTGAGCTTGAATTTGAATTTGAATTTGATTTTTGATTTTGGCAGTTGGGTGTAATTTTTTACCCCAACAGCAGCCAGTCGAGATCTTGGATTGAAATATGAAGACGTTACGGAACAAGGAGGTGAACTTGGTCCGAGTGATATGGAGAAGGGATTCGCCAGGAGAATCAACCTAGGAGCGAGATGATGATATGCGTGCACGATACCCTCATCTATTTGAAAATTAGTCTTTGTGTAAATTTCGAGGACGAAATTTTTGTAAGACCCTGAAATCCCTGTACAATTGTAAATTATTCAATTTATAGAAAAGTGTATTTCATCCTGATCAGGAATTATAAGTTAAATTTGTTTAATAAAAGTAAAAAGCAACGTCTAGCTCACTAGTTAAGACTCTCCACTGCTGTTCTTTACCCTGCAAGTTCGAATCCCAACAACCCTAATTATTTTTTAATATTTTTGTATTTTTAACTTTTCGGAAGCCCAAGAGTTGCACGAACATTACACGGAGAAACTAAAAGTTTTAGAGAAATCAAACAAGAGAAAGGAGGAGTTAAGACCTATTGGAGATAGTGCCCTCAGAGTCAATTATTAGGTCACAGGTACGTGATTGCAATGATTGATGGAGGACCTATCCAGGTAGGACAGTCTTACTCGAGATGATAGTATGCTATCTGGTTTACCTTTATCATCGTGTACTGTTTTAGGTGACCTGACAAGTTGCTATTACACGTTGGTAGAGCCCCTAGGATTCTTGCTTGACCACCAGCAGTATGAGGACGATCATATAAGTGGGAGCTGGGGTCTATAAGCATATCCTTAAATGGTCCCTAGTCGTGTGAGTTTTGAGACAGGGCATCGATACTCCAGAGTAGACTAGTGTGTACATTCGAGACCCCGACGAGGGGCGGTGGCCGGTCTCATAAGCCACTGGTGTCAGTTGGATCACCTAAGATGTATACAGGTGCTCATTGGGTTATGAGTACACCGGACAGGACTCGCCGGGAACATGCTAGTTGGTCATATACCAGACGTCAGATGGCAGTTCCCTGGTGACATGTGTGCATGTTAGTTCATCGACCTGGGGATCGTCATTTGTCTCGTGTGAGTTCCCACTGTACTTTGATTACTACCCTACCACGGCTCAAAGGAGTCGTGCAAACAGGTTTTAGTTGGGTACAGTCCCGAGCCACATGGAGGCAGTGAGCGTATCTTCAGGGGTTCGTCTCTCCCGGTATTGGGGGTGAGGTCGCGCTGTGTCAAGGAGAGCCATTACACGAAGTCCTTGGCCAAGGCAGGAGATTTACTGGTAGGTATTCCAGTAGTATCTCAGGGTGTTCTGGGCTACACTCCGACACGACTTGTACCGCTTTTGGGGGTCTGACTTTACCAACCCCCTAGGCCCGCCATGCGATACTCATAGACGAACGGACCGGACTGTACGGATATTGTCACTGACAGGCTCAGTAGGGTTGTCAGGCTGAGTTCGCTCACAGACGTCCCTTTTAGTCAATACCTGGTAGCCCGTTACGTATTGGCTTATACCTCTGACGTGCTAGTGGTTAAATCCACAACCAAGGTGTTGACGAGTCTTTAGAGTCCCCCACATTCTGTTACTCAGCTTTCGGGCGAAAGGTTGTAGAGGCCGTATGGAGATATGGCAAGGTCCGATCAGATACGTACGGTATTGCACAGATCAGGATCGGACAGTTTGTACTATAGGCCGTATGGATATATGGCAGGGTTCGATCAGATACGTACGGTATTGCACGGATCAGGATCGAACAGATATTACTGGCCGGCTTTGGTTTAAGCCGGATCCTAGTATAGTACAGTGTAGATTTTGTCTCATTGCATTTGTATTTCGGTCGAAATACAGATGCGGGTGTGTATGCACAGTATCGGGGTTTTCCTGTAATTTATTACGGGACCAGTTTTCTGGAGTTGCCAATTTGCTTTCCGTTTCGGCCAATTTCCTTTGTATCGTTCATTGGCCGAAGATTGGTGGAGGAGGGCTTATTTGAATTGTTGCAAATAAGTATTTGAGGAGGGGTTCTTTGCATATTCTTGTGTCATGATGGTTGCACCATCCCTTGACCATTTGACCCTTTCTTTTCCATCATGACTTGACTTTTGGCTCATCATGGTTGTTGATGATGAGGTTGGTGGTTGGTGGTTGAGTGTGGGTTTTGATTTGGTGATGATTTCTTTTGTATGATAGCCTTCTCTCTCTCTCTCTCCATTGGATAATTGGATGGCTCTCTCTCTCATTTTTATATCATATGACACTTTCATTTCTCTCCACTCACTCACCAAGTCATGGCCGGCCATGTATGGGGCTGCCCATGAATTTTGAAGTGGGATTTTTCATTCATTTCATGTTGGAAAATCCCACAACACCATCTCCAAAAAGCTTGTATCAATCCTCCACCACAAAGGCAATTCCACAACCCCAATTGAGACTTGCTCACTAGATATTCTACAGCAAATCTTGGGCACGTCGACTAGCCAGCTTCGTGCCCGAGTTGCCTCGGCATTGAGGTGGGAGCCCGTAAAAGAAGTAGGCGATGTGGTGCACTTCCGGCGACGAGGAGGAGACGGGACATTCCGCAGGAGATTGGGACGACGACGAGAAGACCGGAGGACTCGGATCTGTCGGTATATCTCTATTCCCTTTCTTGTAGATAGCTAGGACTAGTTAGTGGTTCGATCCGGGTATTAGTGCGCGGCGGTTTGCCAGTTCAAGTAAAATTAAAGTCTATCACCGCTTCCGCATTTGGCCGTCGGATTGACGGCCGGGGCGCCGCCGTGCACTTACAGTGGTATCAGAGCCTCGCCATTAACTTAGTCTAGCTTGGTTTAATGTGTTTTGCATTTCCGATCGACCAAAATTCCAAAAACCGTATTTTGATCACATCAGTTTTCTGTTGGAAATTTTTGGTGTCGAAATTTTTTTCAGGTTACAGAAAAGTGATGTACTGGAAAATCTAAGGGTTCTGTAAAAATTCGATGCAGTGATTCGACTGTAGGAGCGCGGATCCGCGGCAAATACCCCCTTCTTGCCGCGGTTCCGCCGCACCTTTATGTGATGACTGTATCATATTTCTGCAGTTGCCTCCTGAATGGAATTTAGGGGTTTTGGAATATTAAATTTGGGCCCAGGATTTCCTGATCTGCTATAGTAATGCTTGGGGGCCCACTTGTTAAAATTTGTTCGATCGGATATTTTAAACACATTATTTCATAGTATTTACATTATATCTGCGACTGTGAATGTCACTTGATCGGTAAATCCGGTCTAACTGCTATAGCCCGGTTAGAAGGATTTGCGAACGTGATTTTCACGTTGATGTTATGTTTTTGCTGTGATGTTGCGGATCGGTCGTGGGGGATAGCCCGGTTGCAATGCTAGTACAGTTGTGGTTGTATTATGTACATTTGATATTGCGGGGCGAGCGTCCAACATGTGGACTGCCGTCACTGCCTGTTTGTATTATTATTTTGGGGCACGACCTGGTTGCGGTCGATGTACCCGTTGTATGTATATTTTACTTTCTGTACTAGGATTACCCCGCGGAGGGGTGCACGGATAGCCGGGTTCTAGAGGGCAACAAGCCCGCATCTCATGGCATTGGGACGGAGGGGGCTTCACTCTAGAATTGGCGGGCTATTCGCCGCACTCGTAGGGGGTACAGGTTGACCCAGAAGGGGTGCCCAAGTTACCGGATTCCGTGAAGTGCTGGGTGGTCCATTCACGGTGCTGAAGGGGGCTGCCTCGCTTCAGGTTTTGGCGGGTAACTTGCCGCGCCCGTAGGGGTCTAGGATTTCATTGCACAGGCTATCCACACGACCAGGGGAACGTCGGGTTTCAGTAGTGGCTCTGTGAAACCCGGGGATCCCAGATATCTGTATTATTCTGTGATGCTGTACATTTTCTGTGATGTTGCATTTTATCACGCCTTGAGCGAATATAATATATTGGTATATATATTAGTAGATGTTGTATATGTTTTGCATCCGCGCTAGTCCAGTCCCCGCTCTGTCGTTAGTAAGCTAACCTAACGGGTAATGACGGAACCCAGTGGCGAATGCGGATGGCATATACGTACATCAGTATATTTTCGTTCTTTTTGGTGTGATCAATTGATGGGACTGCGTTGATTCGGATCAATGCAAGTTAAAAACAAACCTAATCTGATGTTGTTGGAACACTTTTCAAAAAGCTGTTATTGCAAGGACGTTCACTTTTGTTTTGCATCGTGGTATTCATTTGGAATATCCCGCTCCTCAGTCGACGAGGCAAGGGCCGAGATCCCTTCACCGGGAGTGACCCCTTGGACAGAATTTTGCGTCAGGGCATTAACTTCACTATAGCCGATTACTTTTGCTTTGCACCGTGGTATTCAGTTGGACTATCCTGCACCTCATTCTACGGGGAAAGAGCCGAGATCTCTTCACCGGGAGTGACCTCTTTAGCAACGGTTTTCGTCACTATATTTTTAAAAGCTATACGTTCCTTCGACGATATCAAGTTCTTTACGTTAAAGGTTTTCGCCAGAAACCATTCGTAACCCTCCATCATTTCAGTTAAATATTCGGTAGTATTCAAGCTATGTATTTTGACCTCACGCCAAGGCATAGTGTTTGGTAGCTGCCGGGTATTTATCTGTTGCATAGATAGATGCGTTGGTTTGGGACAGTCGTACTACTATTTTGGCCTACGTCAAGGGTATGTACGGGTGGGTTCAAATTAACCTGGATAATGATGGGCAGAACTTGACATGTGACTTATGATATTTTGACCTCACGCCAAGGTCATAAGAGCATGGGGCAGAAATCACATCGGGAGTTTCAAAAGAACTGAAACTTGCTAGATATGCGCATACCTTCTGGAGCGTGATACTGTGAGTGGATTCCGTCACGTTATCATGCGATGATAGTTGGATCTCGATTCCCACTGATGAGTTAGTTTACTCCTCGGGTGACCCCGACTAATTCTTCTTTCAGGTTTGGAGGAGAATTTGACGGTACAGTGGGAGGTTTCCAGATTAGATAAATTGGTAACCATTTTGATCTAGGTTAGAGTGCACGCTGAGTGTTTCTTTTCTCTCTCTCTTTGGCAGCGACCATTGACCCGACCCTAAGACTATGACTCAGTGACCAAGTTGACCGAACCTTCTTAACACTGGCTTTTGGATTGTCAGAGTTGCAGACCTCATTGCCACTCCTACTTTTACCCTTTTCTCCAGGACACCCCGTATTACTACGAACGTCCACTTCCATTGGACAAAACCATCGTATGGTTAGATATGAACTCGAAAGAATTTATATCGAGGATGGTTTCCGGTTCTGGAGAAAACGGATAGGATTATTCAGTTGTCTTTTCCTTTTACCTTCTCTCAAGTTATGAGTGCTCCTTGGTTTAGGAGATGGTACACCTATTACGCAAATTGGATAGTCTTCTTCCAAACCTTAGGCTGGCGCCGACCGGTAGGGAATGAAGAAAACCAGTTAGCCTAAACGGTGTGCAGAAGGTATTAGGTTAAGACAAAGCAAGAGATTAGTAAGAGGGCAAAGTAAATTGCGACTGATATTCATGACCAAACCAAGTAATTCTTCGCCAATCCTAAAATCACCTTTGTATTTCTCCAGGACACTCCGTATCACTACGAAGATCCACAGTTTATTGGATACTCCATCGTATGGTTATATACGAACTCGAAAGGAACTTGTTCCAGTTCGGGGATGGATTCTGGTCCAGGAGAAATAGGAATAAGGTTTATTCGGTTGTCTTTTATATTCACCTTCTCTCGCATTGCGAGTGTTCCTAGGATTAGGACAGTACACCCATTATGCTTATTGGATAGTCTTCTTCCAAACCATAGGCTGGTGCCGAACGGTAGGGAAGGAAGAAAACCATTTGGCCTAAAGGGGTGTGCAGAAGGTAAAGACTAAAGACATATGAAGGGATTTAGAGAGGTGGCAAAGAATTATACGGTTACAGTCGTGAATCTGGAAGAGGCATTGCTAGGAATACCAGGATACCCCATCGAAACATTTCAATGTTTCAGCTTCACTGTGTACTGTTAAAGGAAAACTGATTTCCCGATTAGATACTTACTCCAGGGTATGTATTTACCAGATACGATTCTCATATCTGTATGGTTTTACAGATGATGAGTGGGAGTAAGTTATTGGGAATTGGGTGATCATCCTCATTATATCGGGATTCGTTGTAATCAGTGATATTTGAGGAGATCGCCTGGGCTGTTTGCCGGTCGGCAAATATTTGGTTTTGAATATCCGCTGTTATGCACCAATTTCAAATTGATATATCTGTACGTCTATTTTTATAGAGTGAGATATACCTTTTTGATATTATGTCTATGACATTTACCTATATCGGTGGATGGTTAGGTAAGGAGCATTAAACATCGGTGTAATTCTTCTTAACCATAAGTACAGTTTTCAACCTACGACACACAGTGAATGAGTTATCAGACTCAAGGGACTTATACAGAGTATTGTATGTTGTCCAGGGTCCATCAGGACAGAGGGGTTGGTCCTCGTACTATATTCGGTTTACTTATGACTTCTCTAGTTTTTTGGCAGGTGTTTCGTGGAAACACAGGATCCGAATTTTGAGAAGTTATAGGTATTTGAATAGAGTAGAGAACCAGGTGTAGCAAGTATCGGGATTCTTCAAAGAGATCGAAGATGTAGATACTTGTGTATGGTATTCAGTTGGTAGTAGTGATTAAGAGATCTTGCTTCTCTTTCAGGTTACTCATAATTGGAAGCATTCCTAAGTTGAGTAACGCTGATCAGCCTCCTTCCATTTAGCTGACATGCACTAGATATAGCTGCATGATTTGAATCTGGTTCAATTAAATCAGTGCCTCTGGTCCTATATGGGATATAAAACAGTTCGTATCTTAACGATGTTAAGGTACGGGGAGTTGTCCGGTTTATGATTAAAACCAGACACTGGACAACTCAAGGCACGTTTCTGTAATGGCTGTTTGTGGGTTGACCCAGGCTATGACGAGGGTTGACTTTCTACCATCTGAATGAACAATAGCAATATTGTTCTAGACTCACCACAGTTTTATTAAAAATGGATTTTTTCAGAAAACAGTAGTGGGAGTATGGTAGAACTGGAAGCGATTCCAGAACCACAAACGATTACTGAAGATTTGATAAGGAACCTAAAGATTCAATCCGGATTGACATTCCATTGGCCACTCCGCAGATAAGGTGGGTAACTTCAGGCACCCGAGAGGTACTCCGGTAGCCTCAAGGACGGTGACAGGGAAGTTCTTGTTTACCCACACTTGCCATTGCTGTTGTTCCAGACAGTGAGACCCGGCAGGAGGATGAGTATAGCGTCGTTCTAAACTTGCTTTAGAAGTGTACGTCTGTATGACTCTGCCAGAGGGTTGTCGTAGTCAGTGGGAGCAGCGGAAGCATTGGTGGACAGGTGGCTTATGTCTATTTATAGACTGAAGCACCAGTAGCGGAGATAGATCATCTATTTCTGACATGACAGTCATGGGTTTGACTTCATCAGAATAGGGGATGGATCTGTTGAGAAGGTAGTAAGGTGTGATATCCTGGTATTTGGATAACATACACAGAGTAGAAAAGGAAACTCCTATACTACGATCGGTTATACTTTGGTCGTCACACAGTGGTTTCTCCACATAGAAAATGGATTTTATATCGGACATACTGGTTACTAGATCTATGGTTTTAGATCTAGATTTGGGTGGTTTCCCAATCTGGGTACTTAGACGGCATTCTAAGAGTATTTAGAATGGACGACTCCTGGCATGGTAGTGTACCTGCAGGCGATGGAGTCACCCTCTCTAAAGGTGTCTTACAGACTAAAGGGGAGAGGGATGCGCATGATTGACAGATCACTTGCTCAGGCAATTGAGTCAATCATGAGATGTCAAGTACCACACCAGATGTTATTCTTGCACTAGATGCAATAAGTTGACATTGATCCAATCCTGGAGAAACAGTCGGAAGCAGTTTTAGAACATAAGTGGATGTTCTAGGGATATGATAACGACAGCCTCATTCGGGAGACAGTTATCATTCCAGGCTTCCAATGTGACATGGACGACAAGGAGGTTGTCAGAGTTATAGTTTTCCTTCTGATGAGGGGCAATATTTTGGACAGGTGGTCCAAGGCAATACTGAGGGAGGCATGGCGCAGGATACTGATTAAGTTCAGTTGACGATACAGTCTAAGAAGGTTGGATTTGGAGTTCATTTATGAGCTATGTCCCATCATACATCCAGACACATTCTAAGACAGGTATTGCTCATTTCGGGAGATGGCTTTCTCCGCGAACTTGAGATATAGAGAGACATAGAAAGAAACAACAAGGCGGATCCACTCACTAAGGCTATTCCTCGAACGCAATAGTTTCACAAACGAGCTTTGTGAGACTGACTAGTAAAGGAGTTGGGTGTTCGGTATCACACGGGCAGTGAGTATGCGACATCGCAATAATTAGCCTTGAGTGCAAGTGGGAGATTGTTGGAGATAGTGCCCTCAGAGTCAATTATTAGGTCACAGGTACGTGATTGCAATGATTGATGGAGGACCTATCCCGGTAGGACAGTCTTACTCGAGATGATAGTATGCTATCTGGTTTACCTTTATCATCGTGTACTGTTTTAGGTGACCTGACAAGTTGCTATTACACGTTGGTAGAGCCCCTAGGATTCTTGCTTGACCACCAGCAGTATGAGGGCGATCATATAAGTGGGAGCTGGGGTCTATAAGCATATCCTTAATGGTCCCTAGTCGTGTGAGTTTCGAGACAGGGCATCGATACTCCAGAGTAGACTAGTGTGTACATTCGAGACCCCGACGAGGGGCGGCGGCCGGTCTCACAAGCCACTGGTGTCAGTTGGATCACCTAAGATGTATACAGGTGCTCATTGGGTTATGAGTACACCGGACAGGACTCGCCGGGAACATGCTAGTTGGTCATATACCAGACGTCAGATGGCAGTTCCCTGGTGACATGTGTGCAGGTTAGTTCATCGACCTGGGGATCGTCATTTGTCTCGTGTGAGTTCCCACTGTACTTTGATTACTACCCTACCACGGCTCAAAGGAGTCGTGCAAACAGGTTTTAGTTGGGTACAGTCCCGAGCCACATGGAGGCAGTGAGCGTATCTTCAGGGGTTCGTCTCTCCCGGTATTGGGGGTGAGATCGCGCTTTGTCAAGGAGAGCCATTACACGAAGTCCTTGGCCAAGGCAGGAGATTTACTGGTAGGTATTCTAGTAGTATCTCAGGGTGTTCTGGGCTACACTCCGACACGACTTGCACCGCTTTTGGGGGTCTGACTTTTACCAACCCCCTAGGCCCGCCATTCGATACTCATAGACGAACGGACCAGACTGTACGGATATTGTCACTGACAGGCTCAGTAGGGTTGTCAGGCTGAGTTCGCTCACAGACGTCCCTTTTAGTCAATACCTGCTAGCCCGTTACGTATTGGCTTATACCTCTGACGTGCTAGTGGTTAAATCCACAACCAAGGTGTTGACGAGTCTTTAGAGTCCCCCACATTCTGTTACTCAGCTTTCGGGCGAAAGGTTGTAGAGGCCGTATGGAGATATGGCAAGGTCCGATCAGATACGTGCGGTATTGCACGGATCAGCATCGGACAATTTGTACTATAGGCCGTATGGATATATGGCAGGGTTCGATCAGATACGTGCGGTATTGCACGGATCAGGATCGAACAGATATTATTGGCCGGCTTTGGTTTAAGCCGGATCCTAGTATAGTACAGTGTAGATTTTGTCTCATTGCATTTGTATTTCGGTCGAAATACAGATGCGGGTGTGTATGCACTATATCGGGGTTTTCCTGTAATTTATTACGGGACCAGTTTTCTGGAGTTGCCAATTTGCTTTCCGTTTCGGCCAATTTCCTTTGTATCGTTCATTGGCCGAAGATTGGTGGAGGAGGGCTTATTTGCATTGTTGCAAATAAGTATTTGAGGAGGGGTTCTTTGCATATTCTTGTGTCATGATGGTTGCACCATCCCTTGACCATTTGACTCTTTCTTTTCCATCATGACTTGACTTTTGGCTCATCATGGTTGTTGATGATGAGGTTAGTGGTTGGTGGTTGAGTGTGGGTTTTGATTTGGTGATGATTTCTTTTGTATGATAGCCTTCTCTCTCTCTCTCCATTGGATAATTGGATGGCTCTTTCTTTCATTTTTATATCATATGACACTTTCATTTCTCTCCACTCACTCACCAAGTCATGGCCGGCCATGTATGGGGCTGCCCATGAATTTTGAGGTGGGATTTTTCATTCATTTCATGTTGGAAAATCCCACAACACCATCTCCAAAAAGCTTGTATCAATCCTCCACCACAAAGGCAATTCCACAACCCCAAATGAGACTTGCTCACTAGATATTCTACAGCAAATCTTGGGCACGTTGACTAGCCAGCTTCGTGCCCGAGTTGCCTCGGCATTGAGGTGGGAGCCCGTAAAAGAAGTAGGCGATGTGGTGCACTTCCGGCGACGAGGAGGAGACGGGACATTCCGCAGGAGATTGGGACGACGACGAGAAGACCGGAGGACTCGGATCTGTCGGTATATCTCTATTCCCTTTCTTGTAGATAGCTAGGACTAGTTAGTGGTTCGATCCGGGTATTAGTGCGCGGCGGTTTGCCAGTTCAAGTAAAATTAAAGTTTATCACCGCTTCCGCATTTGGCCGTCGGATTGACGACCGGGGCGCCGCCGTGCACTTACAGTGGTATCAGAGCCTCGCCATTAACTTAGTCTAGCTTGGTTTAATGTGTTTTGCATTTCCGATCGACCAAAATTCCAAAAACCGTATTTTGATCACATCAGTTTTCTGTTGGAAATTTTTGGTGTCGAAAACAAAATTCGAAAACTATATTTTTAAAATGAAAAATTAAAATTACACAAAACTACCATCAAGTTTCCAAAAATATAGTTTTCTTTAAAATACCAAAAACTTTTTTAAAAACTAGGTTTTATCACTAAAATACCACTAAAAATAAAATACATTTTCATAAAAACTCTTAATATTCTAAAACATCCTCGACATTTGTTTTTAAAACAATATTAAAACATTTTACATAAAACCCACTCGAGAAATGTAAACAATGTAAATACATAATAAATAACTTGAATAAATCTTTAAACCCTAGATTAATATAGATTTAAGCGGTATAATTTCTCTTGAGCCTCAGGGAGCCGGAGAAAGTGAGTGTTTGCCTATCCAGGTTAGATAACACTATAAATTAAAAGAATTATCAATGGCGATCGTCTTGGCAAAAGACACAAATTCTGTCGTCCATGTGTAGCGGTTGTCCGATTATTCCCGAAATTAAGAATTTCAAAAGTTAAATATATTCATAAGATATTGACTATAACCTGAATACAAACTCGAACTTATTTTAAACTCGAACTCGAATCCAAATTTGAACCCAAACTTGAACACTTGATCTTGAACTTGAACACTTGAACTTGAATTCGAATATCCAAACTTGAACTTGAATACTTGATTTGAGTTGACCGAACCATGGATATAACTTGACATGAATACCTGATTACCACTTGAACCTGAACTTGTACTCTTTTTATTTATGGATTCGGCCAAGTCCTGTAAACTTGAACCATACACTAAAATCATGGGGATAAGGGGTAGGTTGGTACGGAACGTATATCATGGCATGAGAGGTCATTATAAAAGACACATAACCTGAATTCATGTGTCGTTGTCCCGTGGGTTTTGACGGAGCCTTGTACTTCCTATTACCTTAGTCCACGGGATGAGTTGGACTCCTCTCGTAAACATGAATACTTTCTTTATCAAAATACAAACAACCACGTTATAATAGCTACCTTATACATATAAATGACATTCTTAGATACTCTCACATACAACTTTACATATTCACATTTACTTGGTTTCTATTCATTTTACATACCATTCATTCATCTTTATTTACTTCTTTTGGGGACTTACCGAGCGCTAATTCGCTGACGATATTGCTCTCTGATTTTTTCCTTTGAATGTTTGTCAGGAGGACCGGATTCTGAAGAGATAGAGCTGAGCCAGGATGACTTGGACCAGCTCACATCCCAGCCTACTGCTAGCTCCCTTTTCTGCACTAACTTTCTGTATGCCATTGTTTAGGCACCTTTCAGTCATTATATCTTTTATTTCAGACAATTGTACTTCAATTCGAATGTAAATAAAGTTGCTGTTTATTTTTATTACTCTTATTATTCTTGCATATTGTTATATTGTTTATATACGTTTAATGTATTTATTAAAAGAAATGACCTTCTCATAGTAAATACGTTGCGGGCCTCGCCACGCGCCGTTACCGTCTTCTAAGAAGCGGGGCGTGGCAATCAATCTCAAGATCACCATCGAAGTCACCACCTTAACCACTGATCTTGTCGAAGTCACCTTCTGCTACAAAAATAAAATAAAATAAAACTTCGAGGTGATCTTAGCTTCGTTAATATCGTCATATTCTATATCTTTCGCTGCTTCTACTTCTATTTGGGCGATTCCATCTTCTCGATTTTCATCTTCTCTTTCCTCTAGTGCTTCTACATCTATATTGATGGTGCTATCTCTTATTTCTTCTTTTTCTACTTCTTCATCCGTCTCTACTTCTTTATGGATACGATCAGCTCCTCTTTTTGTTGGTTCTTCTTTTACTTCTCTATAAACAGTGCCATCTCCTTTTTCTTCGTCTTCTTCTTCTGCAACTACAACATGGGCAATTGCTTCACTTTGTTTTTCTATTTCTTCTATTTCTTCTATTTTGTAAGTGATATCATCTCCTCCTTTTTTCCCTTCTACCTCAATTTGGGCAATGCCCTCTCCTTGCTCTTTTAGTGCTTCTACTTCAGTATGAGCGATGTCGTTTGTTTCTCTTTCGTATTCTTCTTCTTATTATTAACTATTCTTCTTCTTCTTGGTTATGCTTTATGTCACGCCCCGCTTCTCACTAGACGGAAACGGTGACGTGGCAAGCCCGCAACGTATTATTATAAAAATACGTTAAGCGTAATTAAGCAATATAACCATGAGCAAGAATGGCAAGAGTAATAAAATGAAACAACAACTTTATTTACATTCAATTTTGCATACAACCTTCTGAAAATAAAAGATACAATAAATAAAGCAAATGCCTAAACAACGGCATACTGAAAGTAAATGCAGGCTGGAAGGAGCTAGTAGTCTGGCTGAGCAGTAAACCGGTCCAAGTTCTCCGGGCTCGGCTCTATCTCCTCAGAGTCCGGTCCTCCTGACGAACATTCTAAAGAAAGCAACAGAAAGGAATGTCATAAGCGAACTAGCACTCGGTAAGTCCCAAAAGAAGTAACAGAAAATAGTATATAATGTGAATTGACAGAGGACAGGTAAAGTTGTATATGATCATTCACAAGTATATGATAGTTATTCTAACATGGCTATTTGTAGTTTGATAAAGAAGGTATTCATGTATACGAGAGGTGTCCATCTTACCCCATGGACTATGGTAACATGTAGTACAAGGCCCTGTCATAACCTATGGGACAACGACACGTGAATTCATGTAGGTGTCTTTTAAAGTGTTCTCTCGTGCCATGATATGCGTTCCGTACCAATCTACCCCTTTATCCCCGCGTATTGTATTATATAGATTAAGATTACAGGTCTTGGCTGAATCCATGGATACAAAATGTATAGGTTCATATTCAAGATATAATCATGTGTTCAGGTATTCATGTCAAGTTCATCTCAAGTTATAACCATGGTTCGGTCAAGTCAAGTCAAGTATACAAGTTTGAGTTTGATAGGTTCATCATCAAGTATTCAAGTTCGTGTTCGATTTTGGATTCTGGTTTGAGTTTGGATTCAGGTTGAAGTCAGAAACATGTGAACGGATTTAGCTCTTGAAATTCTTAGGTTCGGGAGTAATCGGCAACTACTGCACATGGACGGCAGAATTTGTCTCTTTTTCCAAGACAATTTCTATTTGATAACACCGTTAAGTTGTCTAGCCTGAATAGGCAAGCACTCACTTTCTCCGGCTTCCCGAGACTCAAGAGAAATGATACCGCTTAAGCCTATATTAATCTATAGTCCTTAAAATATTGTTTTGCATATCTCAAGGAAGTTTTATGAAAAATACTTTAATATAGTTTAAAATTAAACCTTGAGTGTGATTTATAATATTTAGGGTTTTCATGAACATGTATTTTAATTTGTTATGGTGTTTTGGTGATAAACTAGCTTTTTGAAAGTTCATGGTACTTTTATGAAAACTAGCTCTTTCGGAAACTTGATGGTATTAAAATTTTAATCTTTCATTTTAAAAATATAGTTTCATAATATGTTTTTATTAAAAATACGAATTCATAGTTTTATATAATTTTTTCAAAATTTAGTTTTTATTTTGAAAAGTCGTATTTCTTAAAAACAGTATTTTTATTTTCTTTCGAGACTGAAAACTCCGTAAGGAGTTCTACATCTCTCTCTACTGTCCTAAAGATGTGCGATAATCTGCATCATCCATTAACGGGTCCCCTAACGAGGACTGTAGAGGCGTAATTGCCAAAAATTTAAAAATCTCGATTTAAAAGAAACTCGTTTTGAAAAGGTGTGGTATTTTAATGAAAATTTATTCTTTAAATTACCCATATACTTAGAATACCGTGCTATGAAACCATAGTGTGCGAGTGGGGTAGGTCATTACACCGTGAAAGATCTAACGGTATATACTCTAGTTATTATAAAAGGGGTTTTACTAAAATTCATGGTATTTTAATGAAAAGTTCGTTATATTCACATGAAAATTTTGATTAAACTAAAACTAAGTGATTGTAACCAAAGTTACGAGTAGTGTGAGAAAGTTAGTTTGACTTATTTTGCTTTAAAGAGGGGAGTACAATGGTTAAAACTACATATATCGGAGTTAACTCCACTTTACCGATATGTTTTTAGAAGATTGTCACGCCCCGCTTCCCAAAATACGTAAACACAGCACGTGACAGAGCCAACCATATTACCTATGGCGAGAAAAGATCCTTCCATAGTTATATTGCGGATGTCAATCAGATATCAAGAACAGTAAACTATTAAATATATCTATCACATATCCAATAGCTATAAGGACAATAATTGAAAAAGATAGTGTAAGCAATAAATATCTAAGGAATAACTAACCCGCATAAGAGCTATATTAATGAGGTGGTCCTCACTGATCGGCGATCCTATCGAACACTTACATGCTATGTCAAATATCTGGGCCATGCAAAACCCAGACGTCAGTGCGTCATAACTATCAAAATAATAGTAATAACCAAGATAGTATGCTATGATTAAACATGAGTGTAAATAAATAACACAGGTGTAAAACAGTGAGATATAGGTATGTAATGTGTATCATAAAATCTGTGCCTCTAGGTTATCTATTCTAGAAGTCTTTGAAATCAATTTAATGGAATCGTCGATATAACTCAATAGTATCCCGTGCGTGCCCGGGACCATGGTCAAGACTCTCGGGCTGAATCTGAGACGTGTCGCTACGCAGTAAATAGGTAATATGTACAGACGAATGATGTCAGCAGCATCATTCCGGGGCTGGCCGAGCCCGCGGAGATTGATCAGTATAAATATCGAACTGTTAAGTTATAAGTTAGGTTTCATTACTGATTTCCCCTTACCCCCAAGGTTTTGTGTTCAAGTCAGGTATTGAAGATGTAAATCTAATGCCAACACAGGATCAAGCAGGTACATGTTTTGTCCATGCAGACAACAAGTCACGTCCGTCAGGGCAACAATCAGGATTGTTGGCATTAGTAATAAGATCCAAGTAACAAGTCTGGTAGTGGACCGTGAACATGTCATATAATATATATTAACTCAAAATAGATATCAATGTAAAACTGTAATCACTATCGAAACATGAATAATGCCAGGATGCATATGTATCTATCTGTAATAACCATTATACGTCCATTACTATGTATGATGCAATGTAGATAACATATTGAACTAATATAGTAGTATGATAACGTTGTGACGTTTCGGCATGTAACTAGATAAGCTATTATCAGTACGGATACTATAAAACTGTAAATCGGTAATATTTGCTGAATATTAAAACACATGCACTATTATTTATTAAATAGACATTGATATAATAATATTAACAGGGATAACATATTCAAACCGATTAATAAATATAAAAGTGGTATTGATTAACCATGCACAAGAAAGTTCCGTTCAGAAATTCAACGGCACCCTGATTTGTAAAATAGGTTAAAAATAACAAACGTCCTCCAAAAGGGACTCTCATATACCAAAACAATACTAATTCAATAATATTTTCATTTTTATAAGTTAAAATATCTCAGGTTGTTCCTACAAAATGTTATGAACGTTCGAAATTGAAAGTTTGCTGCTGGAATTTTTCTGGACAGCAGTTTAGAGGTACTTTAATTTGCAGTTTACAATATTTAAACAATTTATTTTGCAAGTAAATAATTTACAGGATTATAGTATTCTGAGTTGGCTTCGTAACTAACTAAAGAACGTATGCTAATTATTTTTCTATGATTTATAATGAATTTTATAAGGTAAGATATACAGTAAATTTTAGATTTGTCGTATCCGCTTGGCGACGACGTTTCATGTGTAAACTATAATATTTTTAAACTATATTTTTTATAACGTTATAAAATACAGATTATAAACTAATTAATGATAATAATAAGAAATATTACGACGATATATATATATATATAATTATAGAATGTCGCAAGTTGTAAACTTGCATACATTGTATATTATAAAACTGATTAACGTTAAATAACTACGGTGTATAAATTATATAGATATAACCGTATAATGATAATAATAATAATAATAATAGTACGACAATATATAAGTAAATTACATAAAGTATAGCATGTAACAAGTTGTAAACTTGCCTCGAAACAAACGCGACGAACGGAAGTAATATGACGCTATACAAATCAACACCAAATTTTGATAGCTCGGTTAAGGTTCTAGGATACGGCTGGAGTTGCGTCGGCGAGAATGAGTGTGGGCTTGAATAACGAAGAAGGAGAATATATAAATTGATGAGGGAGAGATATGTTATGTGGAGAGAGAAAAGGGTTTTGTGTTTAATATAAATATATATAGTATAGTTTAAATTAGGTTATAAATATATATTAGTTTTAATGTATATAGATAATATCAAACTACAACCAATCTCCACCAAAATCTCATCAAAAATATATTTTGAAAAATAATTCACATATGTAAATTTCTCAATTATAATGTAAGAATATATTTTAAATAACTCATACCCCTAATTTAAGATTTAAAAGAATTCTAAAAATATATCTAGATTTAGTAAATATTTGATATTAGATATTTTGAAATTTAAACGTAAAAGATGAAAACAAAATAAGTTATGGGATGGCAACCATATGATGACAGTTAACAAAATATAACTTATTCTTAACTTGTGTCTATTAAAATATATATGATGATTTAGATATATGATATATAAATATCTAAAAATATAATGTAGATATTATACTAGATTCACATAGATACACTTTACTGGAAATCTTAGATACAATCTTGCACCATATTGGGTTATAAATTTACGGATCGGGTCGAATAACAACTACTACTATTCGAATCATTCGCGACCCAATAGATAGAATAGATGAAATATAAAGCAAGTGTTAAAATACCAATTAATGTTGTATAACCGTACTAGGGTGTTACATTATACCCAACTACAAAATAATTTCGTCCTCGAAATTCACGAAATAGGAAAAGATAAGAAGATACTGATTTAAGGAAAGAGATGAGGAAATTTTTGTCGAATCTCGTCTTCACATTCCTAAGTAGATTCTCTATGCGAACGATTTCCCCACGAAACAAGCACTAGAGAGATCATCCTATTCTTGAGAACTTTTTCTCGTTGATCCACAATCGTCATTGGTTGCTCTTTATAAGTCAAATCTTCCCTCAATGTCAATTCCGAGTGATCTAGGACGTGCGTCGTATCTTAAACATACTTGTAGAGTTGAGATACATGAAACACGTCATGAACACCCACCAAGGATGGTGGTAAAGCCAATCGATAAGCTACCTCTTCAACACGCTCGATAATACCGAAAGGCCCTACAAATCGAGGACTAAGCTTGCCTCGACTACCAAATCGGATCACTCCTCTTGTTGGTGATATCTTCAAGAACACAAGATCAGGAAAGCGAACTCCAAAGGTCTTCTTCCAGTATCAGCCCAACTTTTCTGTCGATCATGTGCCACCTTCATATGATTACGGATCAAGTTAACTTTCTCCACAGTTTACAAAATGAGTTCCGGTCCCAACAATCTTCTTTCTCCAACTTAGTCCTAACAAACAAGAGAGCGACACTTACAACCGTACAATACTTCGAATGGAGCCATCTGTAAAGTTGCCTAAAAACTGTTGTTGTATGAAAACTCCACTAAATGTAAATAATCCTCTCATGAACCCTTGAAGTCTAACATGTATGCCCTCAACATATCTTCAAGAGTTTGGATCATTCTTTCAGACTGACCATCTGTCTGAGGATGATAGGCCGTGCTAAATTTCAAGCGAGTTCCCAAACTTTCCTTTAGAGTCCTCCAAAAGTGTGATAGAAATCGAGTATCATGATCGGAAACGATGCTTACGGGTACTCCGTGCAATCTCACAATCTCCTGCATATACCGCTCTGCCAAAGCTTCCGTCGACTGACCAACTCAAAATGGTATAAAGTGAGCTGCCTTGGTCAATCGATCGATAATAACCCAAACTGCATTATTGCCCCTTGGACTCCGTGGTAAAGCTGTCACGAAATCCATGGTTATATGTTCCTACTTCCATTGAGAGATCAGAAGTGGTTGCAACAAACCAGCTACCCTTTGATTTTCAACCTTGACTTGCCGACTCATCTAGCACTTTGATACATAGCAAGCAATCTCCCTTTTCATGCCTTCCCACTAGAAATGTTGTCGTAGATCTCTGTACATCTTTGTGCCTCCCGGTGGCACTGAATACATGGAACTATGAGCCTCTTTCATGACTTCTTCTCGAACATCTCTTTTGGGCACACATAAACGACTACCATATCGTAATAAACCATCTTCATGAATTAACAAGTCCGTTCAAAGTCCCGCTTCTACTTGTTCTTGAAACTTCTACAATTTTGGATCGTGCGACTGCGCTACTTTAATGTTATCAATCAAGGACGATTGTATTGCAATTGCATCAACTATCCCGAAGAATTCGGTAGTACAATCTCCAATTTGAACCTCTGAAGTTCAGCTACAATCTCCTTCTGTGCAGTCAACATCCGTACTGCTGGCAACCGACTTAGACCGTCCGATATTACATTAACTTTCCCCGGATGGTATTTTAGATCAAGATCATAGTCATCCATCAGCTCTAACCATCTGCGCTGCCTCATGTTGAGCACTTTCTGTGTTAACACATACTTTAGACTTTTGTGATCGGTAAATATTTCTACCCTTTCACCCAATAAGTAGTCTCTCCGAATCATCAAAGCAAAAATCACCGCTGCTAGCTCCAAATCATGAGTTGGGTAGTTCTTCTCATGAGTCTTCAATTGTCTCAACGCGTAGGCTATAACCTTCATATTCTGCATTAGAACACATCCCAAGCCTTTTCCAGATGCGTCGCTGTGAATAACCAACCCTACGGAACCGTCTGGCACTGTCTTTGCTTTAACGCTTCAAAAGCTGACGCACATTTCTCCGTCCATACGAACGGTACCTTCTTTCGTGTTAGCTTGGTCAATGGTTCTGCTATTCGAGCGAAGTTCTCCACAAACTTTCTATAATATCCTGCAAGCCCAAGAAAACTTTTGGTTTCCCCTACGTTCTTTGGAATTGGCAATTCCTTCTCCGGATGCGACATGACCTAAGAACTTCACTTCTTCGAGCCAAAACTCGCACTTGCTCATCTTAGCATATAACCTTTCTTGCCTCAACATTTGCAGTGTGATTCTCAAGTGTTCTGTATACTCTTCTTTGCTCCTTGAATAAACGAGAATATCATTAATAAACACTACTACGAACTGGTTCAGGTATGGTGAAAAGATTCGGTTCATCAAGTCCATAAATATTGCCGGTGCGTTAGTAACTCCAAATGGCATCACTAAGTACCCGTAATGCCCATATCGAGTTCGGAACGCTGTCTTGAAAATGTCTTCTGATTTCACCCAAACTTGATGATATCCGGATCGCAAATCCAACTTCGAGAATACTCTAGCGCAACTGAGTTGATCGAATAATTTGCCTAGGCGAGACATTGGGTACTTATTCTTAATAGTCACTCGATTTAATGCTCGATAGTCGATGCACATCCTCCACGTGTCATCTTTCTTTTTTACTAGAAGAACTGAAACTTCCCATGGTGAATCATTGCTGTAAATCCAACCCTTCTTTAGTAATTCGGAAACTTGTCTCTTTACCTCTTCCAGTTCCACCGGTGCCATCGGATAATAAGCCTTCGAAATTGGCGCTGCTACAGGAATAAGATCAATTGCAAACTCCACATCTCATTTAAACGGTAAACTCGAGATGTCCTTGAACATATCCATGAAATCCTGAACTGCTATCAGCACTTCATCTGCAACTTGTTTACGAACTTCACCCTACAGTAAACGATTCCCTTCATCATGAATTTGCAAGTTTGTTCTAAGACTTGTGGGTTATTAGCCCACCATTATTCCGCTGCACTACTCTGATAATTTGAGGCAGGTCTGTCAATACTTCTTCAATCAAATATCTTACATCTGATCGTCCTTGAAGCGGTCTATACCAGCTCCCGTCGGGGTTAATCTCGAACTACTACAATCATCAAAAACTTCTCTTGTGTTTCTCCTTATTCTTCAAAACGCAAACGGATTGGTTCATACGGGACGAGAGGAAAGATATATCGTGGTTGCTGGATTCAAGCTCGCAACAAAACATAAACTTGTAGGCAATGCCGAGAGGAAATAAGGTAATACAACGACCATCAAGAAAATGAATCGAAATAGAACTCCAGATTACCTAAATAGAGTACCGCATTGTTACCATGCCGCGGTACATAGTTACAACTATATAACTCCATTCAAGTTGCCCAAATCCTACTAACAGAATCGAGAGAATAAGATGGGAGAAACAATAAGGAACCAAAAGGATTCCAAGCCGAGATGCAAAGTCATTTCCAAATCGTTGAGATAAAAGAGTTTAAGAGAAGGATAAGATTCAGGAATTCGAATGACAAGACAATAATGTGGTAGGACATGTTCCTAAAATTCTGGATTTCCTGATTAGTGTATTGGGTCCAATACCCAACTACAAAAGAAACCAAATCCAGCTAACCTAAAACCTATGCTCTGATACCAAACAAACCCTGTCATGTCCCACTTCCCAGAGTGCGCTAACTACGGCATGTGACAAAGCCAACCATGCTACCTGTGAATAGGAATCATCCCTCCACAGTCACATTACGACTGTGTATAGGATATCAAGAACAGTAAAATATAAAACTAACTAATACATGTTCATTTGCCAAAATAAAAGAGTCAAGAAAATGTATAAGCAGAAACGATAGCAATATCCAATAAACAACATTTGGAAATACGTCTCAATATGGGCTCACATCAAGAAATAAAAGCTGAGGAAAATAACTAAACTAAACATCATTAAACTCAATTCCCCACTACTCGGCTTGATGGCTAAAGTACTCATGTTCAGCCTGTGACAGAGATAGAGGAACTGGGCCATGCAAAACCCAGACGTCGGTGCGTCATAATATCAAGATAGCAATTATAACCAGGATGTAACAAGATATGTAAACGTGAATATAAAGAATAACACGGATATGAACAGTGAGGTATGTACGTGTATGTGAAGTGCGATGAGTAATCTAAACTGTGCTACTAGGTTATTTACTCTAAAGTCTTTGAAATCAATTTAATGGAATCGTTGATGTAACTTAATAGTATCCCGTGCGTGCCCGGGACCACGGTCAAGACTCTCGGGCTCAATCCGAGACGTGCCGCTAGGCAGTAAACAGGTAACATGTACAGACGAATGATGTCAGCAGCATCATCGCGGGGCTGGCCTAGCCCGTAAAGACTGATCAGTATAAGTATCGAACTGTCGAGTTACAATTTAGATTTCATTATTGATTTCCCCTTACCCCCAAGGTTATGTGTTCAAGTCAGGTATTAATAATATGGAACTAATGCCAACACAGGATCAAGCTGGTACAAGTTTTTTCTATGTAGACAACATGTTACGTCCGTCAAGATAACAAGTCATGATTGTCGGCATTAGTAATAAGATCAAAGTATCAAATCAAGTAGTATATCAGGGCATGTCATGTGGTATATATGTATCAAATGGATACCCAATGTAAAACTGTAATGAAAATCTGAACACAGTAAGCACGACGGATATCGGGATGCATATGTGTCTATCTGTAATAACCTGTATATGTATCAATGACTACGTATGATGCACATCAGAAAGCACGTTGTACTAATAGAACAGTAATATGATATAATGAGGTTCCGGCATGCAACTAGATATGCAATTGTTAGTACGGATACGAACGGATATCGAAAAACGGTAAACTATAACATCGGATGCACAGTTAAAAATACATGTATTATTTTTATTCATGTGGATATAAATATAGTAATATAGCATGTGGCAAAATAAACTTGCTTGATCGGATCTCACGATGGGGTACGTACGTCGCGTACGACGTAGGGTAAACGTCACGATACACACACGCATACAAGACTGGACCTGGCTAATCCAAGACGTGACCATGCTGGATGATGACGACGACTGGGTCGCCCGGATCGTCGGCGACGTGCGCGACTCTGGCGACGGTCAAGAACCGAGAAATCAAAAAAGAGAAAGAAAGAAGAAGCGAAGAAGAAGAAGAAGAGGGGCTGTAGTGTTTGGCTCTGGACAGAGGTCAGAGGAGGTGACGACAAGGTCTCCGGCGATGAGGGCTAGGGCTCCTCTAGGGTTAGAGCGTGGGTTCTCGCGGCGGAGGAGGTAAGAAAGAAGAGAATATTGAGGGGAGAGAGAGGTGTTGGTTTAGGATTTTATAAACATTATATATTATATGTATGGGGGGGAGAGAGAGAGCGAGACTGAGGATATAATTAGTTAGAAAAATACTTTTAATATATATATTCGATGTATATATACACTGAAGTTTAGTTTAGGTTTGAAAATATATTATAATATATATTTTCTAGGATTTTATAGCTGATACAAAAATACTCCGAAAAATACCCGGGTTCTGTCTAAAAATCTAGTTTTAAAATACGGATAATACACGTGTCAGTTAAAATTATAATGCGACATCTGGTTAGATAAAATGCATACCCCCAAGAACAGATACACGTAAAAACACGTAGCGATCCAAACGAGTATGTTTCATCAAACAGGAAGTGAACACGATGTCTGGATGCATTCACAAGATATGGGGTATGATACAGGCCATGCTGGGTATTTAAAAATATTATTTGACTATAATTTGTATTATTTAAAATATATGCAATTACTAAATATATGATACATGTATATAGGACATATATGTGTGCACGGATCCTCTGTACTAGCAAGGATATGTCGTAATCTTAAAGCATAAAGGGTTTCAAGCATGCGGGTCAGGTTGGATACTAACCAGAGATACTAAAACACTATTTGCACCCAAAGCAAGTAATGATCAAGAAATAGTCACAAGATTAGGAAAAACCCAAATAGAATATGGCATAAATGAACTAGGGTGTTACATTATACCCAACTACAAAAGAATTTCGTCCTCGAAATTTCCGGAACAAGAAAAGACAAGGAAACTTGAATCTAAGAAAATATGTGTGGAAACTTCTGTCGAATCTCGTCTTCACATTCCCAAGTTGATTCTTCATGCGAGCGATTCCCTCATGAAACAAGTACTAGAGGGATAACCTTGTTCTTGATGAACTTTTCTCTTTGATCTACAATTGCCATCGGCCGTTCTTCGTATGTCAAGTCCTCCCTTACTGTCAGCTCCGAGTGATCTAGTACGTGTGTCTCATCTCTAACAAACCCTGTCACACCCCGCTTCCCAAAATACGTAAACACGGCACGTAACAGATCCAACTATGCTACCTATGGCGAGGAAAGATCCTTCCATAGTCACATTATGGCTGTCAATCAAATATCAAGAATAGTAAACTACTAAATCTATCTATCACATATTCAATAGACACAAGAACAATAACTGGAAAAGATGGCGGAAGCAATAAAGATCTAAGGAATAACTAACCGGCATAAGAGCTATATCAATGAGGTGGTCTTCACTGATCGGCGATCCTGTCGAATACTCACGTGTTATGTCAAGTATCTAGGCCATGCAAAATCCAGACGTCAGTGCGTCATAAATATCAAAATAATAGTAATAACCAGGATAGGATGTTATGATTAAACATGAGTGTAAATAAATAACACAGGTGTAAAACAATGAGATATATATATGTGATGTGTATCCTAAAGTTTGTGCCTTTAGGTTATCTATTCTAGAAATCTTTGAAATCAATTTAATAGAGTCGTCGATGTAACTCAATAGAATCCCATGCGTGCCCGGGACCACGGTCAAGACTCTCAGGCTGAATCCGAGACGTGTCGCTAAGTAGTAAACAGGTAATATGTACAGATGAATGATGTCAGCAGTGTCATTCCGGGGTTGGACAAGCCCGCACTGATCAGTATAAGTATCGAAATGTTGAGTTACAAGTCAGATTTCATAATTGATTTCCCCTTACTTCCAAGGTTTTGTGTTTAAGTCAGGTATTGAAGATGTAAATCTAATGCCAACACAGGATCAAGCAGGTACAGGTTTTGTCTATGCAAATAATAAGTCATGTCCGTTAGGACAACAATCAGGATTGTTGGCATTAGTAATAAGATCCAAGTAACAAGTCTGGTAGTGGATCGTGAACATGTCATGTAATATATATTAACCCAAAATAGATATCAATGTAAAACTGTAATCACTATCGAAACACGACTAATGCCAGGATGCATATGTATCTATCTGTAATAACCATTATATATCCATTACTATGTATGATGCAATGTAGATAATATATTGAACTAATATAGTAGTATGATAACGTTGTGACGTTCCGGCATTGTTCATACCATAATTTCGCATTATTATATTCCCCATTCTTATGCATTTTACAAATAAACAGGTGCTTTTGACCCATGTCTGCTACATAGTTGCAGGTTACAGGTTCTTGGAACAAAAACGGTGAAATTGATAAAAAAAAAATGATACAAAAGTGAGACTACGACCGATAAATGGTGGAATCTTGATCATGCCACATTTTGAGAGACAATGAAAATCAATGAACAAAGATCAAATGAAGCACAAAGGCAGCGTAAGGTTCAAGACTTCGATACGAAGCAACGGTACAAGTCCACTACAATTATTCACTGTGGAGATCTGGAAGAGAACTAGAAGATATTCTAAAGAACCAACTGAAGAAACAGGAAGACAAATACAACCAGAAGCATCACAGCAAAAAGCAGCCCACAAGCACCCAACTTGGCCGCGGAACCACGGCCAAACCTGTAAGTCCGCTGCGGCGCCCCGGCCATCGATCCGACGCCGAAAATGCGGAAACAAAAACTTTGCAAACTAGCAAACCGGCACCACCGCGCACTTTTCACCCGGATCGGGCCATTAACCTAGATACTAGCAAATTACAAGATGGGTAGAGAAGTATACCAAGCGATCCGTGTCCTTCGGTCTTCGTCTCCACTCCTATCTCCCGCGGAATCTCCGTTCATCTCATCCTCGTCGGAAAGGGCACCACGTAGCCGTAATCTTTTACGGGCTCCCACCTCTTGACCGAGGCAACTCGGGCGCGAAGTTGGCTAGCCGATGCGTCCAAGATGTGTTGTAGAATAGTGTAGAATCGTTGTCTCTTTTGGGGTTTTAGAAGTTGCCATGGATGTAATGAGAGAAAGAACTATGGAGGAATATGGTGCTCACAAATTTTAGCAAAAGCAAATGAGATGAGAAAATGCCACTCATGAAAAATGAACCTCTCTCTTCTATCCTTAAGTGGCCGGCCAAATATATGAGGGAGTGAATCCATGAAGGGAGGTGAGTGTAGGAGAGGAATCAAGGTGACCACACCCCAAAAGAAATGATAACAAAGTCACACCCATTTCTAATCTCATCACATCCAAAACCATCACATGAAAAGCAAAGGAATGGACCAATAAAGAATCTCATGATGAAGAGGCCACAAAGTGCAAGGAAACCCCTCCACAAATGTTATTTGTAAATGTGCAAATAACCCCCTCCATCGAAAGTCCGGTCGTGAAGGAATAAAAGAAAACCGGCCGGAACGGAATGCAAACAGGCAACTTCAGAAAACTGATCCCGTAATAAATTACAAGAAAACCCCGTTACTGCAAATACATGCCCGCATTTGTATTCCCACTGAACACAAATATAAAGAGACAATATCTACACTACCTAATACTAGGATCCGGCTTAAGCCAAAGCCGGCTAGTAAAATCCGTCCGATCACGATCCGTGCAATACCGCACGTATCTGATCGAACCCTGCCATATCTCCATACGGCCTCTACAGCGTTTCGCCCGAAACTTGAGTAACTGAGTGTGGTGGACTCTAAAGACTCGTCAATACTATGGCTGTGGATTTAACTACTAGCACGTCAGAGGTATCAGCCATACGTGACGGGCCACCATCTATTGACCAAAAGGGACGTCGATGAGGGAACTCATCCTGACACCCTACTGAGCCTGTCAGTGACAATATTCGTACAGTCCGGTCCGTTCGTCTATGAGCATCGCATGGCGGGCCTAGGGGGTTGGTAAAAGTCAGACCCCCAAAAGCGGTACAAGTCGTGTCGGAGTGTAGCCCAGAACACCCTGAGATACTACTGGAATACCTACCAGCAAATCTCCTGCCTTGGCCAAGGGCTTTTCATGTTCTGGCTCTCCTAGACACAGCGCGACCTCACCCCCAATACCGGGAGAGACGAACCCCTGCAGGCTCACTGCCTCCATGTGGCTCGGGACTGTACCCAACTAAAACCTGTTTACACGACTCCTTTGAGCCGTGGTAGGGTAGTAATCAAAGCACAGTGGGAACTCACACGAGACAAATGACGATCTCAGGTCGATGAACTAACCTGTACACATGTCACCAGGGAACTGCTATCTGACGTCTGGTATAATCCCAACTAGCAGGTTCCCGGCGAGTCCTGTCCGGTGTACTCATAACCCAATGAGCACCTGTATACATCTTAGGTGAACCAACTGACACCATTGGCTTGTGAGACCGGCCACCGCCCCTCGTCGGGGTCTCGACTGTATACACTAGTCTACTCTGGAGAATCGATGCCCTGTCTCGAAACTCCCACGACTAGGGACCTTTTAAGGATGTGCTTATGGACTCCAGCTCTCACGTATATGATCGCCCTCATACTGCTGGTAGTCAACCAAGAATCCTAGGGGCTCTATCAACGTGTAATAGCGACTCGTAAGGTCACCTAAAGCAGTACACGATGATAAAGATAAACCAGATAGCATACTATCATCTCGAGTAAGACTGTCCTACCGGGATAGGTCCTCCCTCAATCATTGCAATCGCGTGCCTGTGATCCAATAATTGACTCTGAGGGCACTATATCCAACAATCTCCCACTTGCACTCAAAGCTAATTATTGTGATGTCGCATACTCACAGCCCGTGCGATACCGAACACCCAACTCCTCTACTAGTCAGTCTCACAAAGCTCATTTGCGAAACTATTGCGTTCGAGGAATAGCCTCAGTGAGTGGATCCGCTCTGATGTTTCTTTCTATGTCTCTCTCTATCTCAAGTTCGCGGAGAAAGCCATCTCCCGAAATGAGCAATACCTGTCTTAGAATGTGTCTGAATATCTGATGGGACCTAGCTCATAAATGAACTCCAAATCCGAACTTCTTAGACTGTATCGTCAACTGAACTTAATCAGTATCCTGCGCCATGCCTTCCCTCAGTATCCACCTGGACCACCTGTCCAAAATACTGCCCCTCGTTAGAGGGAAAACTATAACTCTGACAGCCACTCTGCCATCCAGGTCACCTTGGAAGCCTGGAATGATAACTGTCTCCCGAAGGAGACTGCCGTTATCATATCCCTAGAACATTCACTTATGTTCTAAAACTGCTTCCGATTGTTTCTCCAGGATTGGATGAATATCAACTTATTGCACCTACTGCAAGAACAACATCTGGTATGGTACTTGACATCTCATGATTGACTCAGTTGCCTAAGCAAGTGATCTGCCAATCATGCGTATCCCTCTCTACTTTAGTCTATAAGACACCTTTAGAGAGGGTGACTCCATCACCTGCAGGTACACTACCGTGCCAGGAGTCGTCCATTCTAAATACTCATAGAATGCTGTCTAAGTACCCAGATTGGGAAACCACCCAAATCTAGATCTAAAACCATAGATCTAGTAACCAGAATGTTTGATATAATGTCTAAGTCCTGTGTGGAGAAACTACTGTGTGACAACCAAAGTATAACAGATCGTAGTATAGGAATATCACTTCCTACTCCGTGTATGCCATCAAATACCAGGACATCACACCCTACTACCTTCTTAACAGATCCATCCTCTTATTCTGATGAAGTCAAACCTATGACTGTCACATCAGAAATAGATGATCTATCTCCGCTATATCTGCTTTAGTCTATGAATAGACATAAGCCACCTTTCCACCAATGCTTCCGCTGCTCCCACTGACTACAACAACCCTCTGGCAGAGTCATATACACGTACGCTTCTGAAGCTAGTTCAGAACGACGCTATACCCATCCTCCTGCCGGGTCTCACAGTCTGGAACAACAGCAATGGTAAGTCTGGGTAAACAAGAACCTCCCTGCCACCGTCCTTGAGCATACCAAAGTACCTCTCAAGTGCCTGAGGTTACCCACCATATCTGTGGAGTGGCCAATGGAATGTCAAACCAGATTGAATCTTTAGGTTCTTACCAAATCTTCAGTAATCGTTTGTGGTTCTGGAATCACTTCCAGTTCTACCATACTCCCACTACTGTTTTCTGAAAAAAACATTTTTATTAAAACTGTGGCGAGTCAAGAACAATATCACTATTGATCTTCCAGATGGTAGAAAGTCAACCCTCGTCATAGCCCGGGTCAACCCACAAACAGCCATTACAGAAACGTGCCTTGAGTTATCCAGTGTCTGGTTTTAAGCATAAGCTGGACAACTCCCCGTACCTTAACAATGTCAAGATATGAACTGTTCTATATCCAATATAGAAACAGAGGCACTGATTTAATTGAACCAGATTCAAATCATGCAGCTGTCTCCAGTGCATGTTCACTAAATGGAAAGAGACGGATCAGCGTTACTCAACTTAGGAGTACTTTCAATTATGAGTAACCTGAAAGAGAAGCTAGTTCTCTTAAACATTACTATCAACTGAATACCATTCACAAGTATCTACATCTTCGATCACCTTGAAGAATCCCGATACTTGCAATATCTGGTTCTCTACTTTATTCATATACCCATAACTTCTCAAAACTTGGATCTTGTGTTTCTACGAAACACTTGTCTAAGAACCAGAGAAGTCATAAGTAAACCGAATATAGTACGATGACCAACCCCTCTGTCCTAATGGACACTGGATAATATACAATACTCTGTATAAGTCCGCTGAGTCTAACAACTCTTTCACTGTGTGTCGTAGATTGAAAACTGTACTTATGGTTAGGAAGAATTACACCGCTGTTCAATGCTCCTTACCTAACCATCCACTGATACAGGTAAATGTCATAGACATAATTTCAAAAAGTATATCTCACTCTATAAAAATAGACGTACAGATATATCAATTTGAAATTGGTGCATAACAACGGATATTCAAAACCAAATATTTGCCGACCGGCAAACAACCCAGGTTTCCTCAAATATCACCAATTACAACGAATCCCGATATAATGAGGATGGTCACCTAATTCCCAATAACTTACTCCCACTCATCATCTGTAAAACCATACAGATGAGAGAATCAAACCTGGTAAATACATACCCTGGAGCAAGTGTCTAATTGGGAAATCAATTTTCTTTTAACAGTACACAGTGAAACTGAAACATTGAAATGTTTCGATGGGGTATCCTGGTATTCCTAGTAATGCCTCTTCCATTATCCAGATTCACAACTGTAACCATATAATTCTTTGCCACTTCTCCAAATCCCTTTTTTATGTCTTTAGTCATTACCTTCTGTACACCCTTTTAGGCCAAATGGTTTTCTTCCTTCCCTACCGTTCGGCACCAGCCTATGGTTTGGAAGAAGACTATCTAATAAGCATAATGGGTGTACTGTCCCAGTCCTAGGAACACTCGCAATGCGAGAGAAGGTGAAGATAAAAGACACCTGAATGAACTTTATTCCTATTTCTCCTGAACCAGGATCCATCCCCGAACTGGAACAAGTTCCTTTCGAGTTCGTATATAACCATACGATGGATTATCCAATAAACTGGGATCTTCGTAGTGATACGGAGTGTCCTGGAGAAATACAAAGGTGATTTAGGATTGGCGAAGAAATACTTGGTTTAGTCATGAATAGCAGTCGCAATTTACTTTGCCCTCTTACTAATCCCTTTCTTTGTCTTAACTTAATACCTTCTGTACACCGTTTAGGCTAATTGGTTTTCTTCATTCCCTACCGGTCGGCACCTGCCTATGGTTTGGAAGAAAACTATCCAATTTGCGTATTAGGTGTACTACTCCTAAGCCAAGGAGTACTCGCAATCCGAGAGAGAAGGTAAAAGGAAAAGACAACTGAATAATCCTATTCGTTTTCTCCAGAACCAGAAACCATCCTCGAATTCCTTCGAGTTCGTATATAACCATACGATGGTTTTGTCCAATGGAAGTGGACGTTCGTAGTAATACGGGGTGTCCTGGAGAAAAGGGTAAAAGTATGAGTGGCAATGAGGATTGCAACTCTGACAATCTAAAAGCCAGTGTTTAGAAGGTTCGGTCAACTGAGTCATAGTCTATGGTCGGGTCAATGGTCGCTGCCAAAGAGAGAGAGAGAAAAGAAACACTCAGCGTGCACTCTAACCTAGATCAGAATGGTTATCACTTTATCTAATCTGGAAACCTCCCACTGTAACGTCAAATTCTTCCCCAAACCTAAAAGAAGAATTAGCCGGGATCACCCAAGGAGTAAACCAACTCATCAGTGGGAATCGGGATCCAACTATCATCGCATGATAACATGACGGAATCCGCTCACGTTATCACACTCCAGAAGGTATGCGCATATCTGGCAAGTTTCAGTTCTTTTGAAACTTCCAATGTGGATTTTTGCCCCATGCTCTTATGACCTTGACTTTGGCCAACATATCATAAGTCACATGTCAAGTTCTACCCGTCATTATCCAGGTTAATTTGAACCCACCCGTACCTACCCTTGACTTTGGCCAAAATGGCAGTACGACTGTCCTAAACCAACGCATCTATCTATGCTACATATGAATACCCAATAGCTACCAATCACTGTGCCTTGACTTTGGCCAACATACACAGCTTGAATACTATTGACTATCCATATGAAACGACGGAGGGCTACGAATGGTTTCTGGCGAAAACCTATAACGTAATGAACTTGATATCGTTGAAGGAACTGATAGCTTTTTAGAAAAATATAGTGACGAAAACCTTTGCTAAAGAGGTCACTCCCGGTGAAGGGATCTCGGCTCTTTCCCCGTAGAATGAGGTGCAGGATATTCCAACTGAATACCACGATGCAAAGCAAAAGTAATCGGCTATAGTGAAGTTATTGCCCTGACGCAAACTTTTGTCCAAGGGGTCACTCCCGGTGAAGGGATCTCGGCCCTTGCCTCGTCGACTGAGGAGCAGGATATTCCAACTGAATACCACTATGCAAAACAAAAGAGAACGCCCTTGCAATAACAGCTTTTTTGAAAAAGTGTTCCAACAACATCAGAATAGGTTTGTTTAGCTTGCATTGATCCGAATCAACGCAGTCCCATCAATTGATCACACCACAAAAGAATGAAAATATACTGATGTACGTATATGCCATCCGCATTCGCCACTGGGTCCGTCATCACTCGTTAGGTTAGCTAACTAACGACAGAGCGGGGACTGGACTAGCGCGGATGCAAAACATATACAACATCTACTAGTATATATATAATATATAATTTTCGCTCAAGGCGTGATAAAATGCAACATTACAGAAATGTACAGCATCACAGAATAATATAGATATCTGGGATCCCCGGGTTTCACAGAGCCGCTACTGAAACCCGACGTTCCCCTGGTCGTGTGGATAGCCTGTGCAATGAAATCCTAGACCCCTACGGGCGCGGCAAGTCACCCGCCAAAACCTGAAGCGAGGCAGCCCCCTTCAACAACGTGAATGGACCACCCAGCACTTCACGGAATCCGGTAACTCGGGCACCCCTCCTGGGTCAACCTATACCCCCTACGAGTGCGGCGAATAGCCCGCCAATTCTAGAGTAAAGCCCCCTCCGTCTCAATGCCATGAGATGCGGGCCCGTTACCCTCTAGAACCCGGCTATCCGTGTACCCCTCCGCGGGGTAATCCTAGTACAGAAAGTAAAATATACATACAACGATACATCGACCGCAACCTGGTCGTGCCCCAATAGAATAATACAAACAGGCAGTGACGGCAGTCCACATGTCGGACGCTCGCCCCGCAATATCAAATGTACATAATACAACAAAACTGTACTACCATTGCATCCAGGCTATCCCCCACGACCGATCCGCAACATCACAGCACAATCACAGAACATCAACGTGAATGTCACGTTCGCAAATCCGTCTAACCGGGCTATAGCAGTTAGACAGGATTTACCGATCAAGTGACATTCACGGTCGCAGATATAATGTAAATACTGTGAACTAGCATGTTTAAAATATCTGATCGAACAAATTTATCAAAGTGGGCCCCAAGCAGTACTGTAGCACTCACAGAAAATCTGGGCCCAAAAAGAATATCCCAAAACCCCTATTTTTAACTCAGAAGGAATCTGCAAAATTTTGGTCAAGTGATCAATCAAAAGCGCGGCGGAACCGCGGTCCAAGCATGGGTTTGGCCGTGGTTCCGCGGCGGTTTGGAGAGATCGCACCACCAAATTTTCACAGATTGCTTCTATATCCATGCACAATATTCTGAGATAGCCTGAAAAATTTTTGGAGCAAAAAATATTTCGACAGAAACACGATGCATTGGAAAATACGGTTTTTGGGGATTTTTGTTCGATCGAGTTCTAAACATACTAGAGCAAGCTAGGCAAGGTTAATGGCGTGGCTCTGATACCAATGTAAGTCCGCGGCGGTGCCCCGGCCGTCGATCCGACGCCGAAAATGCGGAAACAAAAACTTTGCAAACTAGCAAACCGGCACCACCGCGCACTTTTCACCCGGATCGGGCCATTAACCTAGATACTAGCAAAATACAAGATGGGTAGAGAAGTATACCAAGCGATCCGTATCCTTCGGTCTTCATCTCCACTCCTATCTCCCGCGGAATCTCCGTTCATCTCCTCCTCGTCGGAAAGGGCACCACGTAGCCGTAATCTTTTACGGGCTCCCACCTCTTGACCGAGGCAACTCGGGCGCGAAGTTGGCTAGCCGACGCGTCCAAGATGTGCTGTAGAATAGTGTAGAATCGTTGTCTCTTTTGGGGTTTTAGAAGTTGCCATGGATGTAATGAGAGAAAGAACTATGGAGGAATATGGTGCTCACAAATTTTAGCAAGAGCAAATGAGATGAGAAAATGCCACTCATGAAAAATGAACCTCTCTCTTCTATCCTTAAGTGGCCGGCCAAATATATGAGGGAGTGAATCCATGAAGGGAGGTGAGTGTAGGAGAGGAATCAAGGTGACCACACCCCAAAAGAAATGATAACAAAGTCACACCCATTTCTAATCTCATCACATCCAAAACCATCACATGAAAAGCAAAGGAATGGACCAATAAAGAATCTCATGATGAAGAGGCCACAAAGTGCAAGGAAACCCCTCCACAAATGTTATTTGTAAATGTGCAAATAACCCCCTCCATCGAAAGTCCGGTCGTGAAGGAATAAAAGAAAACCGGCCGGAACGGAATGCAAACAGGCAACTTCAGAAAACTGATCCCGTAATAAATTACAGGAAAACCCCGTTACTGCAAATACATGCCCGCATTTGTATTCCCACTGAACACAAATGTAAAGAGACAATATCTACACTACATAATACTAGGATCCGGCTTAAGCCAAAGCCGGCTAATAAAAACCGTCCGATCATGATCCGTGGAATACCGCACGTATCTGATCGAACCCTGCCATATCTCCATACGGCCTCTACAGCTTTTCGCCCGAAACTTGAGTAACTGAGTGTGGTGGACTCTAAAGACTCGTCAATACTATGGCTGTGGATTTAACTACTAGCACGTCAGAGGTATCAGCCATACGTGACAGGCCACCAGCTATTGACCAAAAGGGACGTCGATGAGCGAACTCATCCTGACACCCTACTGAGCCTGTCAGTGACAATATCCGTACAGTCCGGTCCGTTTGTTTATGAGCATCGCATGGCGGGCCTAGGGGGTTGATAAAAGTCAGACCCCCAAAAGCGGTACAAGTCGTGTCGGAGTGTAGCCCAGAACACCCTGAGATACTACTGGAATACCTACCAGCAAATCTCCTGCCTTGGCCAAGGACTTTCCATGTTCTGGCTCTCCTAGACACAGCGTGACCTCACCCCCAATACCGGGAGAGACGAACCCCTGCAGATCCGCTCACTGTCTCCATGTGGCTCGGGACTGTACCCAACTAAAACCTGTTTGCACGACTCCTTTGAGCCGTGGTAGGGTAGTAATCAAAGCACAGTGGGAACTCACACGAGACAAATGACGATCTCAGGTCAATGAACTAACCTGTACACATGTCACCAGGGAACTGCTATCTGACGTCTGGTATAATCCCAACTTGCAGGTTCCCGGCGAGTCCTGTCCGGTGTACTCATAACCCAATGAGCACCTGTATACATCTTAGGTGAACCAACTGACACCAATGGCTTGTGAGACCGGCCACCGCCCTTCGTCGGGGTCTCGACTGTATACACTAGTCTACTCTGGAGAATCGATGCCCTGTCTCGAAACTCCCACGACTAGGGACCTTTTAAGGATGTGCTTATGGACTCCAGCTCTCACGTATATGATCGCCCTCATACTGCTGGTAGTCAAGCAAGAATCCTAGGGGCTCTATCAACGTGTAATAGCGACTCGTAAGGTCACCTAAAGCAGTACACGATGATAAAGATAAACCAGATAGCATACTATTATCTTGAGTAAGACTATCCTACCGAGATAGGTCCTCCCTCAATCATCGCAATCACGTGCCTGTGATCCAATAATTGACTCTGAGGGCACTATATCCAACAAAACCTGGCCTGGCCGCAGTACCGAGGCCGTGTATGACCCGTATTGGTGGAAATTTCTTTGACGGCTGGCGGCGCGTTGACTACGTCTTCCTAGGGGTATATTTGTAAAAGCAGATGTGCGTCGATTGTAACCCTAGGGTTTTCTATGTTCTATAAATAGTAACCCTAAAACCTTTTTTAGGTTATGCCTCTTCTTGTGCCTCATTTCATCTATCTAAATTCAGATCTGTAAATTTCTGTAAAGAAGGAAGAGAGCATCAAATAGAAATTAGGAGTAGGTTTTCTTTTCATTGCCCTAGTTCAATTTTATTTCAATACCCTAGGTAATTTCTTTCTTTCCCTAGTATATATCTTTATTATTTGCCCTAGTTAGATAGTTAGAAAATGTTTTTCAATTCTCTAATGAGTGAGTAGTCTCCTCACTTGTTAGGGTTAGATTTGGGGAAGGCTTGAGAGATGAAGATCCCTCACACCTTTCTTGCCCATCACACGTTTTTATAGGACTCCATGCATACACGCACACACCGCTCCCTACGACACCCTATCCCACGAGGTAGCGGTGATACCGTAGTATAAAGGACCAGTTGAGCGTGTTTTCCATGGAGGTTAGGGTAAGAATTAAGAAAGGAAGGACAAGAAGCTAGAGGAAGAAACACAGTTTCTTCCCGATGGTACTAATCCACTTTATTAATTATTACCATAAAACCTAATAGATCTTAATTTGGGCATAGAAAGCGGTGAGGAATATTGGCTTTCCAAACCTAACCTAAACCTAACCCTACCAAGATTCTAGTTTAGATCAACTTAGTTTTTAGATTTAATCAATCCGACAACAATCGGAATTAACTCGTTAGAGCAATTAGAGAATACACAAAATCCCTGTGGACCGACCCGTACTCACCGGCTAGCTACCAAGCGACGCCATTCTTGATTGCGGTTAATAAATTCTTTGAACAAATCAAATGGCGCCGTTACCGGGGATGGCGTAGTATTTTCTTTTTGCAATTTCGGGTTAATATAAAATCATAAAAATCATAAAAACAAAAAAATTAAAAAATATATATATATATAATTTATCATCTTTTTATTGTTTGAAGGGTATTTTCGTTTGAATTTTGCAGGACCGATGAACGAATTCAGATCTGGAAAAATCCAGAGATCAAATCAGAAAAAAACAGATCTGAACAACAGAGAAAAATCACAACAGAGCAACAGAAAAAGATTTGAAGCCTGAACCTTCCTCCCGACCACGGAACCGCCGCGCTTCCGCCGCATGGTGGTGACATCATCATCTGGAAAAATCACTGTAAGCTCCCTTTCTCCTTCTCTGAACCCCCTGATATCTCTTCTGTAAAATTTGCCTGCAGGATTCTTTGCGCCAAAAATTTCTCTCCTTCCAATAATTGATCTTGTGCAGGATTCTTTGCGCCGCGCTTAAAAAAAATTTGTTTGCAAGTGATTGTGTTTACTGCTTTGCATATCTAAATTGACTTTAAGAGGTTTGAACACCAATCCAGATTAGGTGGGGATTTCATCACCCTTCCCAGGACCCTAAAAATCACATAAGGCATATTGCATTGACCATCAATGTAATTAAAAAAAGATTAGACTCGGCCCTAAGGACTTCGCGCTCAATAGGACAAAAGAATAGTTGTAGGCATCGACCGTTGATCCTAACCTGACTTTGTGGTGCCTAGGCTAGACAGGTAGTGAAAGGTAACTTTAAAAGGCCCGTCTCACGGTGGTTCGTGAGCGGATCCCTCCTTTCTCTACTTGTGCTTACCTGGCCATAATTGGCGGTGAAGAGGCGGTTTGAGGTCCTACTTCTTGCCTTTTGGAACAGTTAGGAGCTGTCTAGCTGACCCAGGTGACCCTAGATCTAGGCCTGATTGTGCATTTGTGGCTGATTGAACGTGTGTCTAAGCCTTTTTATCGAAAATCTTTTTTGCAAAAAGCTCCACATAAAAAAAAACACAAAACGAAAAAAGGAAATTTTTTTTTTACAAAAACTTGCAACTTGTCGCTAAGAAATCCGTGCACCCCACATTCTTTTTCTTCTCCTTTCTTACATCATGGATACCCCACCTCCCAAAACTCTTGCCGAACTTTGGTACCCTCATCCAAACATTGCTTCATACGTTTTGGTCGAATTACGAACGATCCCTCCATGCCCAAAATTTCTTTGAAAGATCGAATAGAAGCGTCTATGAGAAACATTTGGACTCCGCAATCCACTTTGTATCAACCATTTCAACCCTCACCACCTTCTTAAGTTGATACTCCTTTTTCGAGTCCTGTTGTAACTCCGAAACCCATGTCTATCGCTGAACATATTGAACAATCTCGTAACCGATCTTTCACTCCTTTCAACACTTCCAGTTCTTGGGATCAATAAGTCCATTCACCTTTTTATCCAAATGTCGATCCTACTCCTATCCAACCATTCAATTCCTACCAGTCCTACCCGACTTTCGCACCTTCCCTAGACATTGCTTCTACACAGCCATTTGGGAGTTTCACATATACAAACAACTTTGAATTTTTTACTGAAACCCTTCACAATCCATGTCTAGTCTGGAATAGTCGTTGGAAGCTTATATGGTAGCGACAAACCAAATGATAAGGAATGTGGATGCGTCCATGGCCGCCCTTATACAACTTAGTGACTCGGTAGCTAGTTTCCAACTAGCTCCAAAAATTCCAATGTATGATGAGGCGGTTGGACAGAGTGAGAATTTGAGTGGTGAGAGTGAGTTCTACACACTTCCAAATCAAACCTACCCATACTCAATTGAATCCCACAACTTCGGTTTTCAAACAAGTGTCCCAAATGATTCACCGGTTAAAGATAAAACGTGTAATGAGTTGTGCGACTTTGTAGTGCTTGATTTGCCAGATTGTGAAGAGCCCCTTTCGAGTGAAACCATCATCAATCCTTTTGATCTCTACACCTCCAATCTAGAATATGAATTGATAAATATCCATACTTTTGATGAGGTGTCTAAAAAAATTGATTTTCACTTGATTGAGGATATTGACGCAGGGAATATTTTGGATGATGAACCTGTAGATTTTACTGAAATTTTATCTCCAATTCATCATCCCGAGACATTAAATGTTTCTCCCGAACCTCATATGCATCTTGATTTTAATGATAATTGCATGGATGAGATAACTTTTGAGGAGAATCATGAGGATAGCATTGAGGATGAACCATTTTTATCAGATTTTCCAATTCATCCTCCTAAACCTTTAACTGTTATACTTCCTAAATCACCCCCCTCCTTTCCATCGTTCCGACCACGCAAAAGATCACGCTTGAGGACTGTGAGCTTGAAAAATTTCTGTTTGATCACAACAGTTTTGACTCCACTAGTGCGTTCCTCTTTGAATCCGACACAGTTCTCACAGCTGATAACGATTACGAGTGTTTCACTTTTTCGGACGATTTTGAAGACTCACCGCCCGAGTTTGAGTCCTTTGAATTTTCAGATGAGTTAGTTAAACCATCAGACTCTGTTGCTTACAGTCATTTCGAACCATTGATGGAATCCTTTGAGTTCAAGACAGTTTACTTAGGTGAGAATAAGACTATCCCTAAATCACTCCCCTTCGTCCTTTCCTATCGTTTAGACCACGCAAGAATCCGTCACGTTTCCATGGATGGTTTTCCAAGTTCAACGTACCCATGTTTTCTCGCGAATCTTGAGGGATTTGACCCCATTTCTCGACGGGTTGATAGATTAGCACAATCGCTTTTAACATATCGGTCATCATAAATTGCGCTAATTTATTCACTCAATTTACACCTTCAAGTTCGTGCTACACTTCTTTTTCTTTTCCGCCATTCTTCTCCTCCACCGAGACCATATTTCAGCCTTCTTCTCATACGGTCTCGTGTGTTTCTTATTTCTTTTCTCTACACTCCATTATTTCACCAACCCTACCATTATCACGATAGAATTTTTGAATGGTTGGTGCTAATCTTTGGTCTGTGTAAGGCCTTGTATAGTTTGATTTTTTTTCCTCCCTAACTCTGAACTTTAACGCTTAAAACAGTGGAAACACCATCTCACTTAAGTTTGGGGGGACCTTTTTGTATATTTTTTGTTTGTTTTTTTTATATTTATTTTATTAAAAAAATTGAAAAAATTATAAATAAAAAAATAGGGGAATGCCGGCAATTTTGACCCTCTTAGTGTAGCATGACAGTGAGGACACTGTCAAGTTTAAGTTTGGGTGTGTGCTCGGTAAGCTTTCTTCCTTCGCATTCATATGTACATTTTTGCATTTGCATATTTATTTTAAAATCCATAAAAATTGAAAAAATTTAAAAATTATAAAAATTGAAAAATTCAATTTTGGCCATAATTGACTTGAGTTTGACAAATAGGTTAACTAGCTAGGAACAACTAAACCTTAGACTTAGTAAATTAAAAACCCTAAAAATAACCTTTCTTAAAATTTAACGGTAGAAAGTATATGTCTTTGTAGTTTATTTAGAAATAGGCAAATTTCGAGTTGACTTCTTGGGCTAAGTTAAAATAAGGGAAAAGTATTGATATTTTTATTAAAATATAAATTTGAAAAATAATTCCTAAACTTAAGTCTAGATTCTGAAATTATATACCCTACAAATTGCATAAACACGAACCTTGAAACTTGGAATAGTAGAAGAGACCTTGAAATGCTCTTGTCTAAAGTCTTTAGTACGAAGAAAAATACAATAAAATATAGGTGTGAATAAAGAAAAAATGAACACTGGTTTTTGTGAAGACTTAAGGCTGCAAAATAAAAAAAATAATAATTAGCGAGGGTGCTTCATCACCTAGTGCCTTAAACCAACTGGTTTGGAAGTCACTGCTAAAGCCTTAGGTGTTACAAGACTAGGAATTACATTTTAATGTGCAAACACATTTTGTAATCGGTTGTTGGTATCTCAAGAAGTATTAACGGTCGCATGAAGGATGTGTGAGCAAAATTCATCTAAAAATTCACCAATTAAGAAGTGCTTTGGACGATGGACAAGAGTATAAAAGCTTGATTTGAATTTCCAAGTGTAGGGGTGATATATACACACACGTAGGGGTATGTGATTGGAGTTTAGATAAGAGATAAGAATGAAGAATAGGACTTATATCTTTAATAGAGATGATAAAAATTCCTAAGTTGAGATAGAACCCTAGAAGGAAAACTTAAAAGATGCTGAAAGCTAAGTAAATTTACAGAACATATACAATTTTAAGTTAAATAATAAGAAAGAGTGAAGAATACAAGTGGATGATTTATGAGTCGAAGATAATAGAGTTCTTGTTAGAAGATCTAATTAGAGAATAAAAGTCGAAAAGCTAAATTGATAGGATTTTGTGGGTAGTATCCGCTCCCTCAGGAGACAACACTCCTCCAACTAAGGACACCTAGAGGTTTAACGGCTTATTGCACGGGCTTAGTGCAATCGCGTTTCCCTGCGAAAGTGAGGCTAGGTCTTTTTCGAGAATAAAACTAGGTTTGCTCGAGGACGAGCAAAAGATAAGCTTGGGGATATTTGTTCATACCATAATTTTGCATTATTATATTCCCCATTCTTATATATTTTACAAATAAACAGGTTCTTTTGACCCATGTCTGCTACATAGTTGCAGGTTACAGGTTCTCGGAACAAAAACGGTGAAATTGATAAAAAAAATGATACAAAAGTGAGACTACGACCGATAAATGGTGGAATCTTGATCATGCCATATTTTGAGGGACAATGAAAATCAATGAACAAAGATCAAATGAAGCACAAAGGCAGCGTAAGGTTCAAGACTTCGATACGAAGCAACGGTACAAGTCCACTACAATTATTCACTGTGGAAATCTGAAAGAGAACTAAAAGACATTCTAAAGAACCAACTGAAGAAACAGGAAGACAAATACAACCAAAAGCATCACAACAAAAAGCAGCCCACAAGCACCCAACTTGGACGCGGAACCGCGGCCAAACGTGGCATATGGCTGTGGTTCCGCGGCCGTGTATGACCCGTATTGGTGGAAATTTCTTTGACGGCTGGCGGCGCGTTGACTACGTCTTCCTAGGGGTATATTTGTAAAAGCAGATGTGCGTCGATTGTAACCCTAGGGTTTTCTATGTTCTATAAATAGAAACCCTAAAACCTTTTTTAGGTTATGTCTCTTCTTGTGCCTCATTTCATCTATCTAAATTCAAATCTGTAAATTTCTGTAAAGAAGGAAGAGAGCATCAAATAAAAATTAGGAGTAAGTTCTCTTTTCATTGCCCTAGTTCAATTTTATTTCCATGCCCTAGGTAATTTCTTTCTTGCCCTAGTATAGATCTTTATTATTTGCCCTAGTTAAATAGTTAGAAAATGTTTTTCAATTCCCTAATGAGTGAGTAGTCTCCTCACTTGTTAGGGTTAGATTTGGGGAAGGCTTGAGAGATGAAGATCTCTCACCCCTTTCTTGCCCATCACATGTTTTTATAGGACTCCATGCATACACGCACACACCGCTCCCTACGGCACCCTATCCCATGAGGTAGCGGTGATACCGTAGTATAAAGGACCAGTTGAGTGTGTTTTCCATAGAGGTTAGGGTAAGAATTAAGAAAGGAAGGACAAGAAGCTAGAGGAAAAAACACAGTTTCTTCTCGATGGTACTAATCCACTTTATTAATTATTACCATAACACGTAATAGATCTTAATTTGGGCATAGAAAGCGGTGAGGAATATTGAATTTCCAAACATAACCTAAACCTAACCCTTGCAAGATTCTAGTTTAGATCAACTTAGTTTTTAGATTTAATCAATCTGACAACAATCGAAATTAACTCGTTAGAGCAATTAGAGAATACACAAAATCCCTGTGGACCGACCCGTACTCACCGGCTAGTTACCAAGCGACGCCGTTCTTGATTGCGGTTAATAAATTCTTTGAACAAATCAGGCATGCAACTAGATAAGCTATTATCAGTACGGATACTATAAAACTGTAAATCGGTAATATATGTTGAATATTAAAACACATGCGCTATTATTTATTAAATAGATATTGATATAATAACATTAACAGGGATAACATATTCAAACCGATTAATAACTATAAAAGTGGTATTGATTAACCATGCACAAGAAAGTTCCGTTAAGAAATTCAGCGTCACCCTGATTTGTAAAATATCTTAAAAATAACAAACGTCCTCCAAAAAGGATGTCTCATATACCAAAACAAAGTTAATTCAATAAGGTTTTCATTTATATAATTTAAAGCGCCTCAGGTTGTTCCTACAAAAATTTATGAATATTTGAAGTTGAAAGTTTGCTGCTAGAATTTCCCTAGACAGCAGTTCAGAGGTATTTTCATTTACAGTTTATGTTATTTAAACAATTTATTTTGCAAGTAAATATTTCACAGGGTTATAGTATTCTGAGTTATATTCGTAATGAACTAAAGAATAAATGCTAATGATTTTTCTATGATTTATAATGAATTTTATAAGGTAAGGTGTACAGTAAATTTTAGATTTGTCGTATCCGCTTTGCGACGACATTTCATGTGTAAAGTATAATATTTTCAAACTATATTTTGTATAACGTTAAAAAATACAGATTATAAATTAATTAATGATAATAATAAGAAATATTACGACGATATATATATTTATAGATATAATTATAGTATGTCGCAAGTTGTAAACTTGCATATATTGTTTATTATAAAACTGATTGACGTTAAATAACTACGGTATATAAATTATATAGATATAGTTATATGATCATAATAATAATAATAATAATAATATTAATAATAATATAATAATAATACGACAACATATAAGTAAATTACATAAAGTATAGTACGTAGTAAGTTGTAAACTTGCCTCGAAACAAACGCGACGAACAGAAGCAACATGACGCTAGATAAATCAACACCAAACTTTGATGGCTCGGTTAAGGTTCTAAGATGAGGCTGGAGTTGCGTCGGCGAGAATGGTGTTGGGGTCAAAAATTACACCCCGATTAACCAAGTCAAAGTCAACCCCAAGCCAAGTCGGCCCAAGCTCAGGATAAGTGTGCCCATGCCTAAGTCGAGCCCGAATATGAAGCGGCCGGTCTACCCCGTGCCAAAATGAAAAGTATGTAATAAATAGGTTTGATATAATTTTCATATATGAATGTAAAATAAATGTGGAAAAAACCAATTTTTGTGAAGCCCTTGGCTCATGTGCAAAAAGAAGTAAGCACATGAGACATGGGATGGGAAAAATGCCATTTTGTGAAGCCCAAGGAGTTATGTGTAAATTTGTAAGCCTATATAAGACAACATGATGATGAAATGAAAGATAATAATTCATTCCCCTCAAAATCTAGGGTTTCTGTGCCTCCTCCTTTCTCAAGGTTCTAAACCTTCTTCCATTTTTTTTTTGAGTTAAATTAAGAGTTTAACTCTTCTTTTTCCAAAAATAAACAGTTTTTCACCATAAAACCCTTAAAGGGGAACTCAGATCTCCCATCAAATCTCTAAAAAGAGAAAATTTTAAGTCTCACGCCCCTTTTCCTCCAAGATCCAGCCAACAGAGAGGAGGAAGAAGGAGACCCATCTCCAAAAACCCTATACTGGGAAGATACAAGACTCAAGAGAAGATCTAGGGCTTAAGGGAGAAGAAAGGGGTTCTCTTTCATTATCTCCGAAAATCTTCTGGGAGTTTAACTCCGGAAAAAAAGTCTTTCTTTTTAGGAGTTTAACTCCAAAAGTCAATTGGGAGTATAACTCCCAGTGTAGGTATTAAGCCGCTTTGTCCTTTTTTAGGAGTTTAACTCCAAAAGTCAATTGGGAGTACAACTCCTAGTATAGGGGTTAAGCCCCTTTTTCCGCAGGCGCCAGGCACCCACGTACCGGACGCATGAGGCGCTGGTGCCCAGCGCCCACGTGCCGGGCGCGTGTGGCGCTGGCGCCCAGCGCCCACATGTCGGGCCCGTGTGGCGCTGGCGCCCAGCTCCCGTGTGCAGGGCATGTGAGGCGTTGGCGCCCACACGTCAATTGGACGCCACTCACCCTTTTATTATATACACTCCACACTCAAAACACGACCCCCGTAAACTCTGCGAGGCACCCAATATACCCAAGACCCCTCAAAACACAACACATGTGCACTGCACACCGAGTTCACATGACCAGTTTGACCCGTCAATCGGAGGTTCCTTCGCTCCAAAAGCGAGGGGTAATTAACGGCGGCTTAGTCTGCGGCTGCCGTGTTAGTTATATGTATGTCGTAGAGGCCATTATTGTATATATGATGTATATTATAGTGGATGCTTGGACATATATAGGGATGACTTTCTTGCTTGACGTTATAGTATGCTATCTGGTTACTCTTTATCTTAACATGTACACTTTTAGTCTCTCTGTTACATGTTGATAAAGCCTTTAGGATGAGTATTAGACTATCGGGATTATGATGTAGATCATACTAGTGGGGCCAGGGTAGTCGGTAAGTACATCCTTCAATTGTTCTTAGTCGTGGGACTATCGAGACGGGGCATCGATATTCCAGAGTAGACTAGCGTATGCGCTTTTTGACCCATATGATGGGCGATGGATGATCCCACATCCATTGGTGTTTGACATCAGAGAAGGTATACAAGTGCTCAGTGGAGACTGGGTACACTGGACGGACTCGCCGAGAACTCGTAGATGGTATTATACGTCACGTCAGATGGCAGTTCTCTGGTGACACTGGTACAGGTTTGTCTGTAGACCCAAGATTGTCATAGAGTCTTGTGTGATTCCCACTGTGCTTTGATTTCCACCTTACCACGTTCAAGAGATCGTGCAAAACGGTGGTTTTTGGGTATAGTCCCGAGTCACATGGAGGCAATGAGCGATAGGAGGGGATTTCGTCTCTCCCGGTATTGGGGGTTGATGTTGCGCTATACTTGATTCGCCATAACAGGAAATCTCTGGCCAGGATTGCTGAGATTTACTGGTAAGTGTTATCAGTAGTTTCTCGAACCGTTATGGGCCTCACATCGATATGACTTATCAGGCTGTTGGGGTATGACGTTTACTATCCCCAGGCTGAGATATGCGACATATCAGACGAAGAGACTGGACTGTACGGTAGTGTTACTGATTGGATCACAGGAGTATGAGCAGGCCTGCTTGTTGATCTTCTGATCGCTCAATACCTAGGTAGCCATTACGTCCAGCTAGTACCGCTGACGGCTTGTGGGTGACTGATGTGATCATCACCCAATGCCGGTGTATTGACGCGTCTTTAGAGTCCTACACAGAGGTTTCCTAGCTCTGGCGAAATGAAGTAGGAGCACATATGTGATATGTACAGGACCGAGATTAATACGTGTATGTGATACCGTATTCTATTCTCGCGATTTGTGTTATCGGTCGGTTATATGTGATATAGCCGGGTTATCGAATCAAGTGTTGATTCGATAAGTTGATCCATATGATATTAGTCGGTTATATGTGATATAGCCGGATTATTAAATCAAAAGTTGATTTAATAATTTAATATATAATTATATATTTGATATATTAATTTATATTAACTAATATTAGCTCACTTAACCATTTCTTTTTCTCACATGTGTGCACTTAATATGTATGTGATATATATTATTGTGTTATGCTAGTTACCACATGCTACATGGGTGTATGAGACTTACACCATGCTTAACATAATGTAAGGTTTTATTTATTTTAAGTAAATCAACATTGGTTGGAAATTAGTCACATGGTTAAGTTTAGTGGAAGCTTGTAGAACCATTGACTTAGTCCACTAATTTTGTTTTATTTAAGATATTTATTAACCCAACCATTATGATTAGCCATGGTTTAGTCTCTACAAGGGTTAGTATATGATATTAACTTACCCATGGTTGCTATTCTGCACTTGCTTCATTCCATGGTTGCTTTTCTTCATCTCCTTCCTCAAGCTCACTAGCTTTATTGGAGATGAGGAAAATTAGTGAGAAAAATATTTTCAAAGTGAGCAAAATTCCTACTTCATCAACCTACACTAGATTAGCCATTTAGTTTAGATTGTTTGCTTCACAATTAGTGAAGAGGTAGCTTGGGTTAGTGTCTCCTCGACGTAGATCATCTTCGGCCTCGAAGACTTCAAGTAAGCTTGTTCCTTTCATCTTGTGGAGCCTTTCTAGAGTCCAGGAGTTCACTACTTGGAGCGAAGGGATTACTACACGGAGCTATTGAAGTGAAGGACCGGTCTACAAAGATTGTATTTCTTATTCACTTAGATGTAAGATATTTACATTCATGCTATCGTCTAATTCTCTAGTTAAGATTCTAGGTTAGTGTTCTTTAGAGCGCCAATTTTTTGAAAACGGCATGGTCGATGCCTCCCGAAACCCAGTGGCTGTGCTGCGGAACCGAACAGTGGTATCAGAGCCATGCTAGAGAATTAGACGATGTTTGTACAATTACGAAGCCGAAAAACTCCGAAACACTCGAAACAAAAACCTAGTTTCTGTCGAATTTTTTAGAGTGTTTAAAATTTTTTTAAGCAGTTGCAGAATGTTATATGAGATGTTACATGAACACCACAGAAATTTGAGCCCTCCTTGCCGGATTTTGGCCGGTCACATGCAATTAAAAACTGGCCCCGCCTGTTTTTTAGTAGGCTTCAGGCTTCAATTTTTTGTGGTGTTGCAGTATTTGTTTTTGGTGTTTCGGGTGTTGCTTGTTTTTCTGAGATTGCATGTGATGTTATCTTTGTGCAAAGGCAATTCGGAGTGTTTCGTAATCGTAATTCTAACATCGTTACAGGTAATTTAGACGACGTTAAAACGTTCGAACGGATATCAATAACCCAATTTTTCCCTCGCTGGAAATTTTCCAAAAGTTGGATTTTTCCAAGTTTATAATCTTTAGAAAATCATGCAGGTGTTTTCTATAGACCCTCTAGAGGAATGAAACCCTAACTCGATTCTGTGACCGCCGGAACCACCGCTAAACCTTACTGTTTGCGGTAGTTCTGCGGCGCCATAGGTGAGGCAAGGGTTGTCCCTTCTATGGTTGGTCCATAGGTGTTGTGGCATATTCTGGGTATTTTTAAATTGTGCTCAAGTGTTGGGCTCTTTGGGAAATTTTGGGTGTTTGTTGATTTGATCGAAAAGTTTAACATCGTCTAGCTATCTGTGATTGTGATACAATATTTAGAATCCTCAATAATTAGTTTTGTGAAAACTAGTTTGAATTTTATAAATCTAGCAATTTAGTCTCAAGTGATCGGTTGCCACGGGATTTTGATGTGGATTAAAAGTCCATCGCAATTACGTAGTATACGCGGATACTCGCCGGGTAACCTTACTAGATAGCTATGCCCTATAACCCCGACCAAGTGATTGTAGGAGAACCCAGTTGCCAAAAGCATCCCCCGGAGTGCTCGCGACCGTGGAGTTCCGTCTAAGTGCACTTCGTCGACGGCGTCGGGGGTGCAGCCGTCTACTAAAGTTTCCGACGAGCATTCGATCAGGTTGTCGAGAATCTTGTTGAATTACCCGACTGGTTATTGAAAAGTGTTTTCAATAACGAGACTAAAATGCGGGGTTTATAATTGTTTGGCATGAAATTCGGAATATGAGATATTCCGGGTTTATGATGTCTAAGGAATTCATTTAGTTAGGCATGAAATCCAAAGTATGTGATACATTGAGTTTATGATGTCTAAGGTGGTTGCGGATTCCAATTGTTGTAATTTTTCACTTTCTTTTCTGCGACCGTAAGTGTAATATGTGGGGTATCGCCGGTTTCGTTGCAATATGTCAACGATAATTAGGATACGCATATTTACTTACGTCAATGACATGTGATGTTATGTGTTGCTGTGATATGTTATATTGGATCGTCGTGTTTGAATAGCCGGGGGTTTTTATGTGAGATGAGAGTTTTTCATTTTCATTAATGTAAAAACTTGTATGTAATATTCTTTTATTGGGGCACTTCCGGGTTGAGAATGATGTTACCATTTGATATATATTATTTACTTTTCCATATTAGAATAGACCCAAGGTAGGGAGCAAAAGTAACCTGGTTCTAGAGTCCAGTGGGAGATCATCTCGAGGAGTCGAGACCGGGTCTCCTAACTCTAGAATTGGTAGGGTTACTTGCCGCTCTCGTAGGGGTATAAGGATGTGGGTTTGGCTATTCATCGCGACCGTGGAATCCGTGTTTTATACTGGCTTAATTTAAAACACGGAATTCCTAGTATATCCAATATTTCATATGTTATCTTCTGCTGCTGATATTATGTGATGTGATCGCTTTATATGATGAGACGATTGATGTTATTGTATATATGATATATAATAAACGTTGATTATGTTTTGCACCAGCGCTAGTCCCACACCGCTATGTCGTTAGTTAAGTAACCTAACGGTGCTTATCGGGACACTGTGGCGAATGCGGATGGCATAAGCGCACGTTATACTTTCATTTCTTTTTTGATGCTTAGGAAGCATAAATGATGGGACTTCATTAATGAGATTAATGAAAGGAAAGAAAGCTAAAGATGTTGTAGAATCTTGTTTTAAAAATTGGTAGCTTTAGTTCTTGCTTTGCATAGCGGTATTCCTTCTAGAATATCCAGCACCTTATTCGATAAGGAAAGAGCCAAGATCCCTTCACCGGGAGTGACCTCTTTAGCGAAACTGGCAGATGCTACAACCCACTCGGTTTTTTTTTTTGATTGCTTTTTTAGTTCATTCTTTGCAAAGTGGTATTTGTGAAATATCCAGCACCTTATTCGATGAGGAAAGAGCCGAGATCTCTTCACCAGGAGTGATCTCTTTAGCAAAACTAGCAAAACCCTAAAAAACACTCCTTTTCAAAATCACTCGATTCTACAACGATATCAAGTTCATTACGCAAAATGTTTTCTTAAAAACCTGTCGTAGCCCTCCGTCATTTCAGATAAGTACTGCTCAGTATTCGTGCTACGTTTGTTGACTATGTTAAGGCGTAGTATGCGGTAGCTGATTAGTGCTTATCTGTTTAAGCAAGTGATGCGATTGGATTAGGGTAGTCGTACGACTTTGTTGACTATGTTAAGGGTCGTACGGGTGGGTTTAATTCAATCATGAAATGTATGGGTTGAACTTGGCTAGCGCTTATAATTTGTTGACCTTGTTAAGGTCATAAGTTACTAGGGGTAAAATATTATTGGAAATTTCAAGTGTTGAAATTTGCAATGAGATTGCATACCTTCTATGAGATAGTTGGATCCCGATACCCACTGCGAGTAAGAGTTACTCCTGGGAGAGTTTTGCACATTACAATTAGCCGATCAAAGTAGGTGTCTAGAAAGGTGTTAACGGGGTTACGCCCCTGGAAAAACGAGGTTTATTTTAATTAGGTCCGTGCGAAAGCACGAGGAACCTCCCTCAAAGTATCGACACTGGCATGGCCGAAAGATTGGCGAACTTGTAGAGTGTAATTAATCCTGGATAGTCTTACCTTTTAGGGTTTGAAGGAAGATTTGATAAAAATAGTGGGAACCATCCTGATTAGATAAAATAATAACCAATCTGATCTTGCAAGAGCATACGCTGTGTGTTTTCTTCTCTCTCTCTCCTGGTAGCGACCATGTCACGCCTTAATCAAGATAATAATATGGATGTTTTGACCGAACCTGCTTATTATACTGAGCTGGGGAACGTTGGTTCCGCTCTATCTTATAATTGTTATAAGTCCGAGCAGGAAATAGGGGAATATCCGGATTTCCACGCGGCCCAAACGAGGAATGAGTATGTTGATGGATATTCTTCGGGTGTGTTCGTTACCGAGAACTGTTTCTCAGAATCCTCTACGTCCTAGGTGTGAGATACCGAATCAGGATTCCACGTATGTAATCTGTTACATGGGCTAAAGAGAGGTAGACAACTGAGAATAGGTGATCATTCTCTAGAGTAGAGAATGGTGCAAGTGTTGCAGCCAAAGAAGTTGGCGAATATCACCTTGTATTACAAAATGGTAAATAAATTGATTCTAAACAAATGTTATTACATGTCGAACCTGATATACAACATTACATCAGTTTCTTTATTAAATTAAAGAATGATATAATTTTTCATTGCAGGATAATGTTGTGAACATTTTCCCTAATCAAGAGTTGATTGGATCAGGCACGTTATGAAATAGCATATATGTTCTAAATCAAACCACAGGTCAAAGTAAATAGAACACACACAAGAGGAGTAGTTCAGAAATGAACGAATCCTTCTTGTGGAATTGTAGACAAGGTCATATCAATGCCACACGACTAGCTAAGTTACATAAGAATGAATATTTGATTCCGTTCGAATTTTCATCTTATGATACTTACAAGTCTTGTCTCAAAGGGAAAATGACCAATACTCCGTTTATTGGAAACAGAGAAAGAGTTGTTGAACTCTTGGCACTGATACATAGGTGATGTATACGGTCTTATGTCTACAAATGCCAGGGTTGGTTCCTCGTACTTCATTATATTCATTGACCATCTCTCAAGATTCGGACATATGTTCCTGTTGAAACATAAGTCTGAAACTTTTGAGAAATTCGAGGAATATAAGCTTGAAGTTGAGAACCAGATGGGTATAAGTATTAAAATCCTTCGATGTGATCGAGGAGGAGAATACTTAAGCATGGAGTACCTGAATTATCTGAAAAGAGAATGGGATTCTCTCTCAGCTTACTCCTCCTTATACACCACAGCACAACGGTGTATCGGGGTGGAGCAATCATACCCTATGAGATATGGTGCGCTCTATGACGAGTACTTCTGAGTTGCCTGTTTCCTTTTGGAGTTATGCACTTGAGAAGTTGCATACCTATTGAATGGGGTCCCATCCAAATCAGTGCCTACCACTCTATATGAGATATAGAATGGGATGAGACCATGTCTTAAACAAGTTGAGATATGGGGTTGTCCGGCCTATGTTGAAAAGCAAAATCCGGACAAGCTCGAGACAAGCTCAGTTCTGTATAAGTTTGTTGGATATCCCGAGTATTCCCGAGGGTATATCTTCTACCAAACTGAGGAGCAAAAGGTGTTTTGTTTCTCAGCATACCACTTTTTTTTAGAAAAGGAATTTCTTATGAAGAAATTAGTGGTCATGAGGTAGAACTAGAAGGAGTTCCAGCTAGACAAACTAACAACCGATGATTTAGTGGAATCTGGTAAAGTTCCTCATCCACCTGAGAGATACTACGGTTTCCTCGGTGGCGGTGGGGGAGAGGATTGCATCATGGTAGACAATGACCCAACCAGGTTCATGCAGGCCATCACGAGTGGGGACCCTGTGTAATGGCTGGATGCTATGCTTAAGTCCATCAGGATTAAAGCAGGCATCGCGGAGTTGGAGCATCTGTTTTGATGTGGCAGTCAAAGAGTTTGACTTCATCAAAAAGCTAGATGAAACTTGTATATACAAGAAGGTTGTAGAGAGTAAGGCTGTCTTCCACGTATTGTACGTAGATGACATACTCTTGATAGGAAATGGTTTCCTATACTACACTCGGTCAAGCTCCTCTTATCACGAGGATTCTCCATGGAAGATCTGAATGATACCTACTACATCTTGTGGATTATAATCTATAGTGATAGATCTAAGTGGATGTTGGGAGTGTCCTAAATCCAGGTACATTAACACCATTCTAAAGGGGTTTAGTATGGAGGATTCTAAACGTGGTGGTTCTCCCACTAACTTATGAATCACTCTCTCTAAAAAGATGTCTACCGTGACTGATTTGAAGAGAGCTCGCGTGCAAGGGATACCCTATGCTTCGACAGTAGGCTCTATCATATATGCGATGTTATGTACCAAACCAGATATAGCTGACTCACTAGGTGTAGTGATCAGGAATCAATCGGATCTTGGGAGAATCACTGGACAGCTGTGAAGGACATTCTTAAGTACTTGAGAAGCACTGAAGAAATGTTCTTGGTTTTTTGTAACGGTGAACTCCAGTGGGAGTCCTTTACCAATTTGAACTTCCAGAGTGATAAGGTCGACTGAAAGTCAGTCTCGGGCTTTGTCTTTACCCTCAGTGGAGGGACGGTATGTTAGAAGAGTTCCAAGCTAGTTACCATAGCAAACTAGATGATAAAGGCTGAATACATCGCTACCAACGATGCTACCAAAGTGGATGTCTGGATATTTCTTGTTCATGAGATGAACATGGTTCCTACAATTGAGCGTCCAATAACTGTTATTGTGACAACAATGTAGTTGTGACTATGGCCTAAGAACGCCGGTCCCATCAGCGATCCAGACATATTATGAGGCAATATCACCTGATCAGGGAGATGGTTGATCTCTAAGGGATCGAGGTTAGGAGAGTTAATGAGAAGGATAACACGGTGGATCCACTCACAAAGCCCTTTCCAGAGAGAGACTTCTATCAGACGTTGAGTATGAGATACTACAACAACTGGCCCTAGTGCAAGTGGGAGATTGTTAGTTATATGTATACCCTAGAGGCCATTATTGTAAATATGATGTATATTATAGTGGATGCTTAGACATATATAGGGAGGACTTTCTTGCTCGACATGATAGTATGCTATCTGGTTACTCTTTATCTTAACATGTACACTTTTAGTCTCTCTATTACATGTTAATAAAGCCCTTAGGATGAGTACTAGACTACCGGTATTATGATGTAGATCATACTAGTGGGGCCAGGGTAGTCGGTGAGTACATCCTTCAATTGTTCCTAGTCCTGGGAGTATCGAGACGGGGCATCGATATTCCAGAGTAGACTAGCGTATGCGCCTCTTGACCCATATGATGGGCGATGGATGATCCCACATCCATTGGTGTTTGACATCAGAGAAGGTATACGGGTGCTCAGTGGAGACTGGGTATACTGGACGGACTCGCCAAGAAGTCCTAGATGGTATTATACCTTACATCAGATGGCAGTTCTCTGGTGACACCGGTACAGGTTAGTCTGTAGACCTGAGATCGTCATAGAGTCTTGTGTGATTCCCACTGTGCTTTGATTTCCACCTTACCACGTTCAAGAGATTGTGCAAAACGGTGGTTTTTTGGTACAGTCCCGAGTTACATGGAGGCAATGAGCGATAGGAGGAGATTTCGTCTCTCTCGGTATTGGGGGTTGATGTTGCGCTATACTTGATTGGCCATAACAGGAAATCCCTGGTCAGGGTTGCTGAGATTTACTGGTAAGTGTTATCAGTAGTTTCTCGAACCGTTATGGGCTTCACATCGGCATGACTGTAAGTCGATGTACTACACCCCATGACTTGCGGGGAGGCGGAAAAATGAAAAACGATCTTGTTCTATGCGTAAACATCGACTAACCGAAGAATCTTTGCTAAACTATAACTAACATGAAATATAGAAGTTGTTAATTACTATGAGAAGTGATTATACCTAATGAACCGTGTCCTTCGTCTTTTCGTTCTCCACCTCCTCTCCGGCCTTCTCTATGTAGTAGATGATCCATCCGAGAGCTTTACTCCAAGCTTCACCTCTAAACTTGAGGTAACTAGGTTTCTTTAGTTGCTAATCAAAGTACCTAGATGATATAGAGAAGGGTTATGGATTAATTAGTCAATTCTAATCCTTGATCTCAACACATGAGTGGTAAGATTAGGGTTGGAAGAGAGAGTGGGCTTGAGGAGAGAGAAGGTGAGCATGAGAATGAGAAGAGATAATGAACTCATTTGAATATATGAAGCATTATCTTTTATGAAATAAATAAATAAAATCATTTAACAACCATGCTTCATTTATTCATATGAGTGATTCATCTCATGAGTCATTAGATCAATAAATGATGCATTAACACCATGGATGAATCACACAAATGAGTCATTAAAACAATAAATGCAAATGCCACCTAAACCCTCAAGTCACCATCCTTCTAGAAGCTTCCTGCGAAATTACGAGAACGCCCCTCCTATCCGTGAAAACACGGAAAAACTTTAGACTGTATAAATTCAATAATCCGATACTAGAATCTGGCTTAAACCAAAGCCGGCTAGTAAAAACTGTCCGAATGTCGTACGTGCGTAAACACACGTATGCGTCCGAACCCTTGTCGTAAAACCATACGACCTCTATATCGTTTCTCCTAGAGCAGGGAAACTCTCTGTGTGGGACTCTAAAGACTTGACTACTACGCTGGCAGTGGGTTTAACCACAGACCGCAAGCGGCACTAGCTGTACGTAACGGTCCCCAGGTAGATGTCGATAAGAAGGCTGATGAGGAAACCCATCCGAACTCCTACTGAGCCTGATGTGACAATCTCCGTACAGTCTGGTCTGTTTGTTTATGACTATCGCATATCGGGCCTAGGGGGCGGCAAGCGTCAGTCCCCTAATAGCGGTATAAGTCATGTCGGAGTGAAGCACATTACACCCTGAGAAACTACTGGAACCTACCAGTAAATCTCGCTTGCCCTGGCCAGGGACTTTGCGTAATGGCTCTCTGACACAGCGCGATACCAACTCCCAATACCGGGAGAGACGAATCATGTCTAACCACCACTGCTTCCAAGTGCTCGGGACTGCACCCAACTGCTACCTGTTTGCACGACTCCTTTGAGCCGTGGTAGGGTAGCAATCTAAGAACAGTGGGACACACTCGAGACGAAGTAGCAGTGTCAAGTCTGCGGACTATGCTGTACTCATGTCACCTGGGAACTGTTAACTGACGACGGGTATAATACCAACCAACAGTTCCCTGCGAGTCCTGTCCGGTGTATCCGTAACCCAATGAGCACCTGTATACTATCTCCAGTACGACATACTGACGGCTGTGGGACAGACCATCTCCCCAACTAGGATGAGAAGCGTACACACTAGTCTACTCCGGAGTATCGATACCATGTCTCGATAATCCTACGACTAGGGACCTGAAAAGGATGTGCTTGTAGACTACCCAGCCCCCACTAGTGTGACTGCCATCACAACTGTTCCCCCAATCTGAGCAAGGCTCATTTGAATTTTGAAAATTCAAAATTATCTGAAGCAACGCTTCAAATTCCGTGCGTTGCGCAGTGCGCAAGCGGTCCACAGTGCGACACGTGTCTGCGCAGTTGCGCAAGCGCACCGCTGCATGACACGTGTCTGCGCAGTTGCGCAAACACTGTTGCGCAAGTGCACCCTTGCGCGACACGTGTCTGCGCAGTTGCGCAAGCACTGTTGCGCAAGTGCACAGCTGCGCGACACGTGTCTGCGCAGTTGCGCAAGCACTTTTGCGCAAGTGCACAGCTGCGCGACACGTGTCTGCGCAGTTGCGCAAGCACTGCTGCGCAAGCCTTCCACTGCACGACACGTGTCATTCACTGGGGAGTTGCGCAGAAACAGAATGAAAATTTGATGAATCTTTTCTGAAACAGAAGATTTTCTTCTGCCTTTGGATCAAAGATCCAATGGTGGGAAAGTTCCCAAAATTATTCAGGAAAGATCCTGTTAACAAATTCAACAAATTGGTGAGCACTATAAATAAGACCCCAGACCTCATTCGAAAGGCATGCACTGGAAGAATCAACTTCTGGCAAAAAAAAAAAGAAGAGAAAGAACTCTTGAAGATTAATCAAGAACACAAAAAAAGAGGTAAAAACTTCTTTTGGAAGAAGAGAAAAATCTCTGAAGAACAGAGGATAAAAATGAATAATTCAATAAAAAAATAAATAGTGCCTTGCACTTGATATGAACCCTTGGTTCTGTGAAATCAGGGAAAACAAGAAGAAAAACTTGTTTTCCTTTGATCCAAATTCAGATCAAAAGTGCTATGTACTTTTGTTCTTGAACCTGGAAAATTCTTGGGGTTTTGCACAAATGCAACCCATTATTTAAAAGGGCCTGGCCCAAATCAAATTGCAAAATAATAGAAGGGCAGAGCCCTGTTTGGAAAATTCTTGAATTTCTGCAGAAATGCAACTCATTATTTAAAAGGGCCTGGCCCAAATCAAATTGCAAAATAATAAAAGGGCAGAGCCCTGTTTGGACTGATTCTTTCAGTCAGGCAGAGCCTAAAATAAATAAAAAAAAATTGGACTTAACCCAATCCTGGCTGTAAGTCCTTAAATTAAATTGATTGAGCAAAATGGCTCTCCTAAACCAATTCACGACCGGTTCGAGGGTACATCTCCGAACTCCTTTGACGTCCCTCGTTGTAATTCCTCAACGACGTCAAAGAGGTGACGGGTCCCAACGACCACACATCAATATCGGACCGAAACGTCCCTAAACTAATATCGGACCGAAACGTCCCTAAACTAATATCGGACCATCACGTCCCTAAACTGGAATATGGACCACTACGTCCTTAAACTGGCGACGGACCGAAACGTCCCTAAACTAATAATAGACCACCACGTCCTTAAAACTGGCGATGGACCGCCACGTCCTTAAACTAGCGCAATCGAGCCCGAACGCTCTTTTTCCGGATCTAAACGGTCCCGTGTAAGTTGATCTTAGCCCCAAATACGGTTAATGTGTCCTTAGATCTTTAAATAAACAATAAAACTCCGAATCAATTTTGGTGCAAGGGTACATCTCTGAACTCCTCTGACGCCTGTCGTTGTAATCCCTCAACGACGTCAGAGAGGTGACGAGTCCCGACGGCCGGATAATTAAATCAATCACTACGTCAGGTCGATCTTAGTCTAAAACAGGACTAACGTATCCTTGACGAACGTTTAAGTTGATCTTAGCCGCAACGCGACTAATGCATCCTTAAACTAAAAACACCAAACCCAAATCTAAGTAAATGCGGATTTGGACTAATCCACGCCCTACGGGCGACGGCATTACTCAGTCTCCGTATACAATCCACGGGCAATCACAAACAAAACAAACACACACGACACGAAGTGAAATTCTGGAGAAGGAGAAAGTTGCTACCGCGACGCGGTAGCGTAATTAACTGCAGGGGCTTGCGCCTGCAGGGAAGAGCGTCCCCACAATCAAAAACCCCTCACCCTGAGGGGGAATCTGACGAAGTCTGCTACATCGGCCGCATCCGTCTAAACCTCCGATACAAGGTGCCATAAATCAACTTGGCATCTTCGGAGAGGTGGACGGATCAAACCAAATAGCATCTGCCCCGAACCTCAGGCCACGGACGCGAAGTCCGGGCCGCCGTTCGGAGGGGAACAGATTCTGGCACGCCCGGTGGGACCTCTTCCTCTTTCCACTCCACACTTCGTGTGTCGTCTTCGCGAACCAATCGCGGTTTGTTAAATGGTTGCCTTCGGATTTCAAGTTGCTAAGATTTGGTCTTTTATCTGGTACAGAACCCAAGCATTCAATGGCCACCAACTGCACCAACTGCTCGAAATGCCACTGCAACGGACGCTCCACCTCACCGAGAGGTGTAACATATGGGCCCCAAGCGGCTTCCTTCCTGACTCTGCCGGTAGACCAGGTGACCCAAGCCACCACCGGCTTGTTCTTCGGGACCATGGTCCCACCTACAAGCTTCTCTATGCCGACACCTGTACCGGAAGTGAACAAGAAGTCGGTGTTCGACCGGCTCACTGCTACCACGGCCCCTGTCAACGGGTCGTCCGCTGCCAAACCGACAGCCTCCGTTTTCACCAGGCTAGGTCAGAACTATAAAGTGGCCGTCCCAAAGAGGGCAACGGCCGCTGCTTTGGAAGTCGTTAAAGCGGCTTCTCCCATCAGAGAGTCGGTCTTCACAAGATTGACGGTTCCCACTCCTCCCCCAGCTGGTCAAAAAGCATCAGTCTTCGATAGGCTGACATCGGCAGTTACCCCACACTCAAACAGGGGGCAACAAGAAACCATCTCGATCTCTGAGCCAGTCCCAACGGCTCGTCGTGCGCGACGTCGCCATTGGCAACGAGTAAGGAAAGCAGGGGGCAACTCCCCCTCAGGGCTAACCCCACCTGCTCCAGTGGTGGAGGTCAACGCTGCTGTTCCAACCGGGAACAACTTTGAATTGCTGAGGAAGGTGAGAAAGAACTCCCCAATTGCTGCATTGAAAAGGTCTCCTCCGCCCATGGAAAAAGCTCCGGAAACAAAGCAGGAACAGGCCCCTCAACGGCTGTCGTCAAAAATTTATAAAGTTTGGCGGAGGGTTCAAGACTCCGTGATTGACGCAGACCACTTTCGTCACCAGAAAAAGGCAAAGGTGGAAAAGGACAAAAACCGCCCCATTAAACAGCAGGGGGCAACAAATGCTAGGATGCCCGCTTCAACGGCTCCTTCAACCTCAAAGGACCATAAAAGGAAAAGGCCAGAGAAAGCTCCCGTGACACTGACAAAGTTTAGAAGCGGTGAACCTAAGCGCCCCAAGTCGGGGGGCATAACAGTTCATACGATCTATATGGCTTCTGGAAAGGAAGAAAGTCGTACTTCTACGGGTCACCGACCACTTACCCGATCAGTGACCAAGGCTCAGGAGCAGCAAAAAAAGCTCCAGGAGATGATGACTACAATGGCTGCACTCACGGAGCCAAAGGAGAACCCTGGGACGTCCTTAGACGAACGCCAAGAGGAAGAGACCGACGCCGAGTTCCTCCGCCGAGTACTGGAAAAGAGAGACAAAGAGGCTGCTGAACAAGCAGCCAATATACAACGTATGGTCCTCCTCTTCCAGGACATGATAGGGATGATGATACAACCAGAGCCCCCGACTGATGAACCCCCGATCGTCCTTGGGGATGATAGGGGAGAAACATCAAACCCTCAGCCCGTTCTATCGACGGCTAAAGAAGACACAATCTCTAAAACTGATCTGGACGAATATATAGCCCAGCAAATAAAGGTTCATCACGCAGCCGAAGCAGCCGGCCACGTCGCAAAAACGGGGCGACCGTATCCGGGCTGGTATGACCAAATCAAGTACCCGCCGGGCTACACAATTCCCAAGTTTCATGTTTACAAAGGGACCGGCAATCCCCATCAACATGTCGCCCAGTTCAGGGCGCTTTGCGGTAACACCGGCGGCGACGACAAGCTTCTGCTTCGCCAGTTCGTTGGAAGCCTATCAGATACGGCCTTCGAATGGTATTCTGAGCTCCCCAATGACTCTATTAAAACCTTCGCGGAGATGGAGCTGCTCTTCACCCAACGTTTTGCAAGTGCCAGCGAGCGTACTCCGATGACGGCACTGATCAATGCCAGGGTAAAACCCGGCGAGACATGGGTCCAGTACGCTATACGGTGGCGTAATCTATGGTCTAAATGTGAACAGCGCATAGAAGAAGCCCCTGCGGTGGGAATGTTTGTTGGAACCCTCGATCCATAAGCAACCATTTCACAGTTTATGATGTTCTTCAAGCCGACTTCCTTCCAGGCTTTGATCGACAAATTGGCGCAGATGGACCAGATGGGCCATAAACCCCCTCTCCCGAAGCCGGACTCCCGAAACGATAAAGGGAAGGGAAAAGTGATCATTGTCGCCAATGCCCAGCAACAACCAAGCGACTCGAAGCCGGTTGCTCGTCCAAACAATACACGCCCATACGTACCCCTTGAGGACAGGATGGGACGTGCTTACTCCTTTCCCCGTGATAAAACGAGGAGGCTATTTGAGCTGGCATTGCGCAACAGGCTCATAAATCTGCCAGATCCAAAACGTCCGTCGCAACCAAGTGATGTCAACGAGCCTAATTACTGCCCTTATCATCGAGTGCTAGGACATCCGATCGAAGACTGTTACGTTTTCAAAAATTGGCTTGAAAACCAGTACCGCCAGGGCAAATTTGCGCTATCCGACAAATGGAAGGTGAATCCCCCGCAGCCCCACACCTCTAAAGGGACGAATACGTCGGGGGCAACATGCTCCGTCATTGAAGAAACTCCCTGGGAAGTTGTATTATCGGCCAAAACGAGGAGAATGCTAAATGATCTTCAGACCTGTCCAGCGGTCAAGTGGAAGAACCCCTTGGAACCGCAGGTTATAGAGGGGATGTTGAAGCCACGTCCGACTCCGAAGACCGATGGTGGTAGTTCAAGCGTTCATAACCAGCCGTCAAAATCTTCGAAAAAGAAGAAGAAGAAATCTAAGAAGCCCGTGAAGCCTGGCGACAAGCGCACGGACTTACAGAAGCAAATCGACGCACTGGATGAGTACAACCAAAAAGCGCGAACTCGCATTACGCTCCAAGATTTCCTTGATCACATCTTCCAAAAAGAAGATGAGGGAGAAAGTTCATCGGATGAATCCGAGGAATATGTGGCGAGCTGTCGTATGATCTCCCATTCGACCACGGACGATGAAGGGACTTCTGGCACTGAAACGCTGGGGGCAAATGCCGAATCAAGAGCCCCAGGGTTATCAGTTGAAATGATTGGAGCGTTTCTTAATAAAGCTCGATTAAAAAGCAAAGCTGATCGAGAACGCGAGACGGCTATATTCGAAAGGGCCAAGCGCCAGCGACTTGAGGGAAGAGCTGAGATGATCCCGCTGGAGCAAAATGCCTCCACCGCTGACAAAAGCCAATCCAAGATAAAAAAGAAGTTTGCTAAGGCCATATCGATGGGCATGAAGCTACCACTCTCTGAAGAAAAAGTTACTGGCGTGGTAGAAATGCACTCCTCTTATTGCTTATATCATCAGAAAGTCTCGCATTCCACCCAAGATTGCAAAGCTTTCAATGGATGGTGGCAAGGATACGTCGCTAATCAACAACGCTTTAAACGGGAAAAGCGTAAGATTCGTCGGGAGCAAAGAAACACGACCAAAGAGCTTGAAAGAACTGCCGGCAATTGTCACATGGTTAACACTACCGGGTCACAAGTTCCTACATTTGGGAGCGACTCTGATGAGGAGCTAGAACTTGCCACTCTCTTTAAAGAGTCAACTTCGGGAAAAGAAGAGGAGCCAGTGGTTTGCGAAAATATCCGGCTGCGGAATCGAACACTGCCTGAAAAGAACCTCGGACCCTCGAATAGAAAAGATAAAGGGAAAGAAAAGGTCTCTGAAGACATCGTTTTAGATGACCAAGTTCTGGAAGAGCTAAACGCCAAAAACCCGCCAAAGAGGAGTAAAGTGGATTACAATGTCTTGGCGCATCTGAGGAAGCTACCCTCACAACTCAGCATTCTCGATGCCTTGTTACTATCAAAGGAGGCGAGAGACTCTTTGATTAAGGCGCTACAAGATCCGGACCAGTTCCAAGCCTTCTTAGCCGAAGAAAAGATGAAAGACGAATTAGAAGAAGTGCACACAGCCGACGTTGCTTTTGGTGATGAAGACCTTCTTCTCGGGACGTGTGAACACAATCGCCCTCTTTATGTCTCAGGATACTGCCATGACATAAAGATAGGTAAAATCTTGGTCGATAACGGATCGTCTGTTAATTTACTCAATGTGTGAGTGTTAAAGGAGATTTGCATGAGCGTCCAACACCTCGCCCGGGACAAGATCACCATCTCCGGTTTCAACTCCCAATCATCAAAAACTCTCGGATCTGTGATATTGACGTTACGCTTCGGGCTACTCGTCACAGATATTAAATTCCATGTCATAGATGCCAAGACGTGCTACAATGCTCTGCTCGGTCGACCATGGTTGCACGAGTACAATATCATCCCTTCTACACAACATCAGTGTATGAAATATTGTAAGGATGGTCTCGAGTACACTGTGGCAGGAGAATTGAATCCGTTTTCCGTGAATGAAGTTCGCAAGTATGAAGATGCCAAATACTTTTTGCCGAGCTTTGAGGACCTGGAAAGGTGTCACAAGCCGGAGAACAAGACTAGCGCCACCATCCCTATCTTCGGCAGTGACACCGAGGACGAAGAGGATATAATTTATGCGGGTCCATCCCAATCCGCCAAGCCGGGACCATCCATTCCTTCATTGATATTTGGTAGTGATTCGGACGATGAAGTTCATGCTGTATTCCCTGCTCGGCTTTCAATACGGGCTTCCGCTGATGAAGAGCGAAGTTTGCAGATAACCATGGTGCCGCTTGAACATTACAAAGAACTGGATGCACTCGACACCAACAGCGTAGAAGAATTGCAGACATTCTATATCCCTCCCGGACGAAAGGGCGAGAAGGCAATCCTATTCTACCGTTCTGAAGAAAACAAGGTGGAAAAAGAAATTTGGCATGGCGCGGATCCCACGCTCGACAGGCTTCAGCCTATCCGTCTTCCCAGATATTATACCGAAGGTTTGAAGAAACTGCTGAAACGCCAGGGGATGTCCTTCACACAGACCATTAGAAAAGCCAAATTCTATGACAAGGTCTGGGACATTCCCGGGACTCAATGCAAACTGCCTAACGGGAGAGTAGAAACAAAAGGGCTTGGGTACATCCGGTCAAAGAAACGGGAGCTAGTAAATAGCTGTTATGTTATGTATGACTTCGACGAAGAGGCGGACGCTCAATGGAAGGACGCTAATCCTGAGCCAGCAAAAGTTCCTGATACAAAACCGCCCAGTCCATTATTTGAAGACCAGATGAGCAAACTTATAAGGGATGCGAGTCAAAAAGCCCGAGACGATCACAATCGTGAAATGGCAATTTATGAGAAAGCCAAGACACAGCGCCTCCTTCAACAGACGGTAAAGGAAGAAAATGCCGCTCCTTGTCAACCTGCTACAAAAAAGGTTCGACGCGAAAACAAAAACAAGTCGAAAGGCAAGAGAAGCGCTCGACAACCACAAAGCAGAGCTAAGAAGCCACGTATCCGAGAGTCGAGCGTTATTGACCTAGCCCTCAGGAAGAAAATGGGTCGAGCATACTCATTTCCTCGGAACAAAACGAGGAAGATATTCGATCTCGCTCTAAAACATCAAATGCTTACGTTGCCAGAGTCTAATCATCCTGAGCACGCAGGCGAGGTGTTCGATCCAAATTATTGCTTTTACCATCGAGTAATGGGACACCCTCTTGAAGATTGCTTCACCTTCAAGAATTGGGTTGAAGATCAGTATCAGCTAGGCAAATTCGCGTTTTCTGATAGTTGGAGGGTAGCGCCGCCGCAAAAGCACGAACCCGAAAACGCAAGGATAGAACCAACTCCGCATTGGGATTGGCAGAAAATTCGCACCTGCCATGTGATAACAATATTAAAAGAAGGGTCCGAAGATATGAACAGCCTTCCTTGGTGCTTCGAAAACAGCAGCGACGAGATAATCTCAGAATTCCCACCAGCGCCAAAAGAGCTGGAAGATGGAATCCATACCACTGCAGATAACCTCAAGAAAATTGAGTTGGGGACGGCAAACGATCCACGACCGACATTCATCAGCGAGTTACTATCTGAAGAAAGGGTAGCTGCGTTAAAGGACGTGCTTCTACAGCATAGAGATTGCTTCGCGTGGAACTATTCCGAAATGCCGGGACTAGATCCAGAAATTGCCGTACACAAATTGGCGATATCCCCGAACATCAAGCCAGTCAAACAGGCACCGAGAAGAATGCGGCTCGAGCTTGAAATGAGTATCAATGCTGAGGTCAAGAAGCTGATCGACTCTGGCTTCATTCAGGAAGTTCAATATCCTGAATGGATCGCTAACATCGTCCCGGTGATGAAGAAAAATGGGACAGTGCGCATATGCGTGGACTTTCGAGATCTCAATAAAGCTTGCCCGAAGGATGACTTCCCAGTGCCAGTCACTGAACTAATGATAGACAACACATCCACTCATGAGGTTTTCTCCTTCATGGACGGCTCATCGGGGTATAATCAAATAAAAATGCATCCTGAAGATCAGAAGCATACAGCCTTCAGGACTCCTCTTGGTATATTTTGTTATAAAGTGATGCCCTTCGGTTTGAAGAATGCCGGTGCTACTTATCAGAGGGCCATGACAAAGATCTTCGACGACCTTATACACGAAATCGTTGAATGCTATATCGATGATCTCGTGGTTAAAAGCAAGTCATATGAGGAACATCTCGAGCATCTGAAGACTGTATTTCAACGCCTTCGGCAATACAACTTGAAGATGAATCCTCTTAAGTGTGCGTTCGGGGTTTCCTCGGGCAAATTCCTGGGATTCGTTGTCCGACACCGAGGTATTGAAATAGATCCGTCAAAGATTAAAGCGATCATGGAAATGCCTCCGCCAAGGACTCTCAAACAGCTGCGGTCTCTCCAAGGGAAACTCGCATACATACGGCGATTTATAGCCAACCTTTCAGGAAAGTGCCGTCCTTATAGTCACCTGATGAAGAAGGGAACCCCATTCGTTTGAGACCAAAAATGCCAAGGCGCACTGGATGAGATCAAGCAATACCTGCAGAACCCGCCGGTGTTGGCTGCTCCGGTTAAGGGGAAGCCTCTCATTCTTTATACAACCGCCCTCGAAGGTTCCTTAGGCGCATTATGGGCACAAGAGAACGATCAAGGGAAAGAAAGAGCACTCTACTATTTAAGTCGAGTTCTGCTGGGGGCAGAAAGCAACTACTCTCCTATTGAAAAACACTGCCTGGCGTTGATCTTCGCAATAACAAAGCTTAGGCACTATGCGTTAGCGCACGAGGTCCATCTTATTTCAAAAGTGGACCCTCTCAAATACTTGATGTCAAAGGCCATATTGATGGGAAGACTCGCTAAATGGGCCCTGCTCTTGATGGAATTCTCGATAACGTATCAACCTCTCAAGGCAGTGAAAGGTCAGGCCATCGCCGACTTCCTCGCTGAGCATCCGATACCCGCCGATTCTCCTCTGAATTGCGATCTTCCAGACGAACATGCGTTCGATGCGATCGACGGTGATAATATCCAATGGGAGCTTTATTTCGATGGAGCATCTTCCGTAAAGAAACGCACACAAAGTACCCCTATAATTAAATCAGGGGTAGGACTCATCTTTGTAACTCCACAAGGAGGGATAATGCGCTACGCGTTTTCCCTGACGGAGCCGAGAACAAACAATGAAGCCGAATACGAAGCTCTGATAGCAGGCCTCGAGATCGCCATTGACATGGGAATTGAAGACCTCCTCATATACGGTGATTCTCAACTGGTCGTTAGTCAAGTAAACGGCGACTACCAAACGTGCAAACCGGAATTGGTAAAATACGGTGAAAAAGTGCAGCAACTGCTAACCCAAATTCCCTCCTATACTTTGGAAAGCATACCGCACGCGGAAAACAGCAAAGCGGACGTACTGGCCAAGCTTGCTAAAGAATTGGCCGACGAGAACCTCGATGACGTTAGAATCGTGGTACAAAGCCGTCGAGTGCTCGCCCCAGCAGAAATACCTCTAGAATCATATAAAGAAAAGGGAGCAACTGAGCAGGTGACCCTACAAATAAAAGACCATGAGAAGACCGAAGACTGGAGAGAAGTCTTCATAAATTACTTCAAGTTCCACCAAATGCCTGAAGAAGCGTCCATAAGACATCAGCTTGTGAAACGAGCTCTGTCTTTCGCCTTCGTCAACGATACTCTGTACAAGAGGTCATTCGATTCTCTGTGGCTAAGATGTTTAGGACCTGACGAAACGAAAAGGGTTGTCCAAGAAGTTCACGACGGACTCTACGGTTCTCACCAAGCAGGCCCTAAGATGAAGTTGAAGATAAAACGGATGGGCTACTACTGGCCCACGATGATGCAGGATTGCCTGGAATACGCGAAGCAATGTCATTCATGCCAAATTCATGGGGACTTCATCCATCAGCATCCCAATCCACTACATCCAACAGTGGCTAGCTGGCCATTCGAGATGTGGGGAACCGACATAGTTGGCCCCATCGAACCAGCATCGTCAAAGGGACACCGTTTCATCTTGGCGACGACTGATTACTTCTCCAAATGGGCAGAGGCGGTACCGTTGAGGGAAGTAAAGACGGAGAACATCCTCCATTTCTTCAAAACGCATGTCATATACCGGTTTGGAACCCCAAGAAGGATCATCTCTGATAATGGGCCAGCCTACCGAAGTCATAAAATTAGCCGCTTCGCACAGCAGCACAATATAGAATGGAGATATTCCTCAGTTTATAATCCGCGAGCTAACGGTCTAGCTGAGGCCTTCAACAAGACCTTGACGAAGATCATGAAGAAAACAGTGTCACGAAACAAGAGAGATTGGCATGAAAGACTGCAAGAGGCTCTTTGGGCTTATCGAACTACGTTTAAAACGGCCACAAACACAACGCCATACGCGTTGGTATTTGGGACGGAAGCAGTACTCCCTCTCGAGATAGAATTACCCTCTCTACGAGTGGCAGTCCACTACGAACTGACGGATGAAGAAAATGCTCACCTCCGGTTTGAGGAGCTTGACGCCCTTGATGAAACCCGGCTCATAGCACAGCAAAATCTGGAAGCCTATAAAGCAAAGATGACGCGCTCATATGAAAGATTGAGCCGGCCGAGGATATTCCACCAAGGCGAACTCGTGCTAGTGGTCAAAAGGCCCATGATCCCCAATCGCGCCAAGCGAGGAAAATTCGAGCCAAACTATGAAGGCCCGTACATCATAGATAAAGTTTACCAGGGTGGAGCCTATCTACTCATGGACATGCACGGTGAAAGGCCTTTCAGGCCAATAAACGGTCGCTTCCTAAAGAAATATTACGCTTAATGAGCCACAGCCTAGGTCAATGATAGATGACGATGACTATGTCCGCTCGCTATCTTCCTAAGCTCGAACTTTATAAGCAGTAGCTGGCCTTCTCCATGATGGACCGAAACGTCCTTAAACTAACAACAGACCGAAACGTCTTTAAACTAATACCGCAGCATCCTTAGGCTGACGAAATAAAAAAAATATATAAAAATAAAATAAAATAAACGGTATGTCCATAAGCAAAATGGGCATGGATGAAAACCCGAAAGGGCTCCGTGAGTAAAAACAGCGGAACTACCGGCGAGTGTTCGTGAAAACCCGAAAGGGCGCAACCTCGTTAAAAGACACTTATAGGGTCCTCTCGACCTTATAAGGAGAAACCACCCGCGTGAGATCCTTACAACTCATAAGGGAGCAACACACTTAGGAATCCCCACGATTCCCAAGGAGAAAATACACTTGCGAGATCCTCACGACTCGTAAGGAGAACTCTCTTATGGGACCCTCACGGCTCATAAGATTTGAAAGTCTTAAGTTACAGAAACCTTAACCTGTTCTTAAGCAAACCCCCACAACTTTCGACATTGCCCTACAAGTGGTCCAATATTGACCCTTGTATACAATCGACGGGCGCGAATAAACATTTCCCTAACTAAGTTCCATCTGAAACTAGGGATATGTTTGCATGGTAAACAACCCTTGTAAATCCTCTCGACTCACAAGGAGAAAGCCCTCATGTAGGATCCTTACGACTTACAGGGGAACAAAACACTTAGGAACCTTCACGGTTCCTAAGGAGAAAATACACCTACAAGATCCCCACGACTTGTAGGGAGAAATACCTTCACGAGACCCTTACGGCTCATGAAGTCAAAAGCCTTAGCCGACGGGATCCTAACCCTGGTCGCTAAACCTCCTTTGTTCAACAACGACAGAGACAAATGATGATTCGCTCCTGGTAATATCCCAGTTGCAGCGGTGCTGATGCCGAAATCGGTGTCCAATTTCAGGTTGACGGCGAAAGCCAGTAGGCCGCTCATGCATACGAAATAGCCGAAATGATAGGGCAACTTGCAATAAAAAGCAGCAAGTAAAATGTATGCATGCAAAATAGCCGAAATGATCGGGCAACTCGTAATAAAAAGCAACGAGTAAAGATAAAATAAAAAGCCGAAATGATTGGGCACCGCGAAAAATAGCCGAAATGTTTGGGCAATCGCGACCTTCGCGATATAAAAGCTGAAATGATAGAGCATCGCGGAAATAAAATAAAATAAAAAGAAGAAATGATAAAACTTCGGCCCTACAGTTAAGATCACATCGATCCCTGTATACAATCCAAGGGCGCAAACAAAGAAGGAACCATACTTCCCCAGCGGATTCCGTCAAACGACGAAGCCAAGCCTCAACGGTTCATTTCAACCGAAGGAGCCAGTGACTTCAACAACAAAAAATTCCTCGACTCACGGATACAAACACTCCTTGACGAGAGCCTTCTGATCCGCGTCGACTCGCAGAGCCAGCAGCGCCTCCGTGAGAACCATCGACTCGTTTCAAACCCCCAAGGACACAAATAATCCTTGGCGCTTGGGAAACAAATAATCCCAGCAAATTCCTCGACTCACGGATACAAACACTCCTTGACGAGAGCCTTCTGATCCGCGTCGACTCGCAGAGCCACCAGCGCCTCCGTGGGAACCATCGACTCGTTTCAAACCCCAAGGACACAAATAATCCTTGGCGCTTGGGAAACAAATAATCCCAGCAAATTCCTCGACTCACGGATACAAACACTCCTTGACGAGAGCCTTCTGATCCGCGTCGACTCGCAGAGCCACCAGCGCCTCCGTAGGAACCATCGACTCGTTTCAAACCCCAAGGACACAAATAATCCATGGCGCTTGGGAAACAAATAATCCCTCGCAAAATCCTCGACTCACGGATACAAACACTCCTTGACGAGAGCCTTCTGATCCGCGTCGACTCGCAGAGCCACCAGCGCCTCCGTGGGAACCATCGACTCGTTTCAAACCCCAAGGACACAAATAATCCTTGGCGCTTGGGAAACAAATAATCCCTCGCAAAATCCTCGACTCACGGATACAAACACTCCTTGACGAGAGCCTTCTGATCCGCGTCGACTCGCAGAGCCACCAGCGCCTCCGTGGGAACCATCGATTCGTTTCAAACCCCAAGGACACAAATAATCCTTGGCGCTCGGGAAACAAATAATCCCTAGCAAAATTCTCAACTCACGGATACAAACACTCCGTGACGAGAGCTTCTTTGACTCACATCTCGGACAGTAAGGATTCAAAAACTTGCTTCCTGAACAATGGGACCCTGCAAGTCAATCCTAAATGATCTCTTGCATACTATTCACGGGTCTTACTCTCTGAAGTCGATTCTCGACAAAGAGGGAAACAACCGCTTACGAGCCCCCTCGACTCGTAAGAGGGCAATGGGACCCTGCAAGTCAATCCTAAATGGTCTCTTGCATACTATTCACGGGTCTCACTCTCTGAAGTCAATTCTCAACGAAGAGGGAAACAACCGCTTACGAGCCCTCTCGACTCGTAAGAGGGAGAAATTCTCTTATAGGATCCTTTCGACTTATGAGAGAAAACCACACTTGGGAATCCTCACGATTCCTAAGGAGAAAATCCACTTACGAGATCCTCTCGATCCGTAGGGAGAAAAGTCTCTATGAGACCCTCACGGCTTATAGAGTTGAAAAGTCTTAGGCAGCAGATCTGAACCTGCGGCCTAAGCCATCGTTATTTCTTAAGAAGGTCGGGATACTCGTCCCAATCGTCCGTCAATCATGGTTATTAAGGTGGCGTACTGATAATAAAAGAAAGGAAAGACGGAGAAATGACACAAGACATTACAAAATGTGTATCTTTTATTCATAAATATTGATTGAGTACAGGATACATTGTGCTAAAGAATAAAAAATATATACATATACTTTACAAAGACAAATGATACAAGGAGAATTATTGGGAAGGAAGCGTCTTGCACAGATGTAGCAATCGCTCGCATATGTCCTTCCATGCCTTCTCTTGCTCGGCTACCACCGTCAACTCTGCCTCCACTTGGGCTCGTTGCCGCAAGACCGACGCAAGCTGCTCCCTTACGACTTGATAGGCAGCCTCCCGACTTGGGATATTGCGCTCAGCCACGTCAAGCTTCCGCTTTAAGTTTAGCCCATGGGAGATGCGCTCCAAGAGACCCTCAAAGATAGTCTTCACCTGGGCAGCATTTGCCTCAACCTCAGCGCGCAGATGGGCCGTTTCGTTCGAGGTCTTTTGGCATTCCCTTAGTCTTTGAGATGCTTCTTGCTCCAAGTGGCGGGAGTGCGAAGTGCTTTGCTCGAGCCAGGTTGTGCGTTGGGTGCTCAGGGCTAAAACTTCGGGAGAAGGGCGCGTCAACTCCAGCCGGTATAGACAGGCCTCGATCTCCCTGCAGTGATTAACCCAAGATTCAACGACGCCTTCGTTGTGAAAAGTTACGAGCGCCGCTAACATTGGATTAACATCCACAGCGAAATCTACGGCAGAAGGGAGAGCATCCATGCTGAGCTCTTCGATATACCCGCTCAGCATGCCCAGACTCATCACAGCACCCTTTGAAGACGGGCGTCTCGAGAAAGGGCCTACCGGTATAAGGACGCGCGACTCAAAAGGGACCGGAGCCGGAACAATAGCTGCAAAACAAAACATCGTTAAACGATAGTTCAAGAGATATTTAAGGGTTACAAAAAAAAAGAAGGGGTATTTGCTATACCAGCAGCAACGGACGGCAGAGCCGGGAGGGCCGGTAGCACGGCAGGTCTGGCATCCCCTCCTTCGATTTGTGACACTGCAATAAAGAAAGGGAAAGGTCAAAAATCATTCAATTACTAGAAAAAGGGGATGAACAGAGATATTGTATTGAACGTACACTCACCAGCGCCACTAGAGGGAGAAGTAAGCTCGGTGTGGGAGCAACACTTGATATAGATGATCAAAGAGCACTCCTGAAAAGATGCGATGGCATGGCGTTAGTCCATGAACTACACGTTTAAGAGATTAACTTGTGAGTCATAGATCCATACCTTCCAACATCCGCGATGGCATAAGGGAAGACGGGGAAGTGACCACCGCCAAAGCAGTAGTTGACGGTGCTCCTTCAAGCAATGGAGCGTTGGCACTGGCCGCACCTGCAAAGACAAGCTTGTTAGAAGAGATCGCAAGATATATAAAAAAAAGGGGGAAACGGTAGTAACCCGAAACTTACCCGACGAACTGCCAGCCGAGACGGAGGCAATTCCTTCCTCCATTGACATCGGGCCACCACCCGTAGCCTCGTCACCCGACTCGAGGGGAACCGTTGTTATGCTCGCAAGCTCTACAGGTGGCGGGGGACCATAGGCAGGGAGGGCTATGATAGGAACATTGCCAGATTCCTGAGAAGGAGCGCCTAACCCGTCTTCAGGAATCATGGCCGCCTCGCCCGCTGCTCCCTCAGGATCGGCGATCACAGCTGCCTCGTCCATCGGCACCACGAGGTCCCCAGCCTCAAGCACCTCGCCCTCTACCGCCTTCGGCTCGGTTGAGACAATCATCTCATCTGCCGCCACTTCGGGTGCGACATCAATGACTCTCTCCGCGGCAGGTCCCTCAATCTCGGCTCCAGACCCCATGACCCCGACAACGTTGCTCACTGTCGGTTCGGGTTCAGCAAGTACCGCTTCCTCCGCTCTCCTGGGTTCGACGGTCGTCTCCGCCTCCCCCTCAGTTGGACTTGACCCTGCAAGTTGGGATACGTATGAGCCAATAGCTTTACAATTCGTACAACAAGGTTCTGAAAGGAGTATTACCTGAAGCAGATTTATCATTGGCGCTCCGAACCGCGCGCGCCACTTGCCGACGAGCAGTAGACAGGGCAACAGGGGGCTCTTCGGAAGGAGTACTAGCGTGAGGAATGGTGCTAGGGCCCGCTCCCGTGGCCAAAGCAGCTTTCCGCGCCTTTGCTTCACGTCTCAACGGCTTCCGCTCTTCTCGAGCCGTTGAGACGGATACTATTAGAGCTTCCTTGAGTGAAGCATCCTCATCCGTATAGAGGGATGCCTCCAGATTTTTCAGAGCATCCCTCGTCGTGGCGTCAAGCCGAGGCTCTTGCGGCAGCTTCGACGGAGCCGGGGCTTCGGTGACGGGCTCGGAAAGGATCCTTGCGCCGATTAATACAACCCCTGTAAAGAAACAAGAGAAGGTCAGGTTGACTATCATAAAAAGACAACAAACTTTCCGTATAAAAGAGAAAGGGATAAAACATACCGACGCTTGCTAGGGCACGCTTCTCCTCCTCCTCTTGGAAGGTTTTTAGGGAGGCAGCAATAGCCTCTTCGGTAGAAACACCTGTTGAAAAGGGAGCAAATATCAGCTAAAGATAATAATGAAAAGTGCAATAAAATGACGAAGAAAGGGGCTGATGATTACCTGACTCAGCGAGTTTACTTAGCATCGCTTCGAGCCTCGCCGATCGCTCCGAAGCTGCAATGGCGGCAGCCAAATTGGTGTCCGCAGGGTCCACCACAAAGCCCTCATTGCTGTCGTACTCGCATATGGTCTTGGCAGGAGAAGCCGCAGGCTTTAAGCCGAGGATCGCATCGAGGGAAAGGGCGGACTTTTTCTTTTTCTGCTGTCCACCAGCTTCAGATCCACCTGGAGCGGATTTGCGCTTGGAAGCCACTTTAGGGCGGCGAGTCCCAACATCTGCCCCTACGCCTGACTCTGGCGATACTACTTTAGCCGCCTTCGTGGGAGCACGAGGCGCCGATGGTGCATCCACCGTAGCGGGCAACGGCAATCCCCGTGGAGGACTCAACACGCGTGGTCGATCGACTCCAGCATCTTTTAGCGGAGGGACGACCGGGAGCCTTGGCTGCAAAGGGGCCTTGCGATCACCGCCAGGAGGCGCACCCCTACGGTCGACCAGCAGGCGTTTCTCCAGTAAAATGATTGGGCCCATAGCGTGCGCATACCAGGCCACGTATGAATTAAGCATCTTAGGCACACAGCTGGGTTCACTAATGAAGAAATAGGAACCCGTGTTAAGCCGTATAAAGTGATGCATCGCATTCTTTACCCCTGCTGGGCCAACCACGGGCGTTTCCAAGAAGGCTTCCATCGGGATCCCCTGGTTGTAGCTTGATTGCTGGGCGAACCGATGCGGATTATACCTCATGAACAAAGCCGTCTCATTCTGCCGAAACACCAGGTAGCCCGGCCGAATGGAGTAGAGATGGAGGATTTCCCGAGCCTTCAGTACAGAAGCCCCGCCCTTAAACTCGTCACGCAGGGGCACCACCGACTTAGTAGTCTCCGAGCCTATGGTGATAACCTTATCCACGAAAGAAGTCGTCGCTCCGACCAAATGTGGGCGCAGGAGGAGTCCCCTAGAATCCCGCGGGGATGCAAACACAATTGAAGCCCCGACTAACCGTATGACCCTCGGGAGTCTGTACTTCTCGAAAAATGGGGGAGTCTTGTGGGCGCCAAACACCCCTCGCACGTGCATCTCCATCCAAGAAACGAAGTAATGCATCGGGAAGGTAGCAGGCTGTGTCCCAGGATCATTGGCGTCCGCCGCTATGCTGAGTCCATGATAAAGGTAAGCTAACCCAGCAATTCCTACCGACAACTGCAGACCGGCCACCATCCGATGCGCCGGGTAAAAGACAGAGGGCCGCATGAAGCGCGGGTGCATGGGGAGCGCAAAGTTGCATAACCACAAGCCCAAGAATCCAATAAAGAAGGTTTCCTCATCCATGCCGGGGACGGCGATTTCCGAGAAGGCAACGATGGCAGCATTGGGGAGATAGAAATCCCTCTGGTTATTTTCCGATATGGGGCGGCGATCCAAACCGAAACCAAAGGGGTCGTCAAGCTCAGCGAACTTCTCGCCCTGCTCTGATAAGAACTCCGGGCGGATAAAGCGAGCAATGAAAGCTGCGAAACTGACGCCCTTGTCACCCGATTCCAAATGGAGTTCCTCATAGATCTCCAACACTTTCACCAAACCCGGATGCTGATGCTGAATGGCATTCTCCGGGGTTAAGTCAAATACCAGCTGCTTAGTGGCAAAGACATACTCATCAAGAGGAAGCAACTCCTCGTAGTGCTCTCCCCTCATTGGCAGACCTGAAATTTCGGCAAATTCCTCCAAAGAGATAGAAACTTCCTTATCCGCCATCAGGAAGGTATGGGTGGGGATATTCCATTGTTCAACAAAAGCCTTTATCCACCACGTTGGAAGAGAGGGGTACTCGAAGAGCGAGACGAAGACGGCTGAGTATAGACCAATCTTCGTTAGGTGGGTCCTCTTCGCCGATAGAATGTACCGGGCCCACTGCAAATATCCGGTGGGGGGTCGCGGGATCATTCCAATGTTATAAGCCTGTCCCCAAGGGCGTGCTTCGCCCTGACAGATTCGCCTCCCCAGAATATCTATCGCCGGCGGCGGCTGCACGGGGATGGCGCCGATTGCAGGTTGAAGGAGGTCATCAGAATTCCAATTCTTAACCTCCACGGCATACTTCACCGGGGATTCGTCCGCATAAGGGATCGTGACTATGGGCTCAGAGGGCGCGGCGGAACTAAAACTGCGACGGCCTTGGATGATCTGGCTATACCACCTTCCCCACAGATGGAGCTTTTTGCACTCAGGATCGCGATCTTTAATAAGAGCGAACACCACCCGATCCACTGGCGCATGGGGGAACCCTCCTTCCGAGCGAACGAAGGGAAAAGACAAGTCGTCAGACTTCTTTTCTGTAGAAAGACAAGAAATAGACATCATTAGTGGCCCAACGCTTGGCATTTCAAAAAAATATATATAAAAATCTTGCTCCACACTGTGATGCAGTGGGTAAGGGACCAAAAGGGGACCCACAAAATCCGGGTGATGTGCATCATTTAATAAGACAATCCCATCATCAGATAGGACTGTCAATTCATAAAAAGGGCCCAATAGGATACACCCATTGGTGGGGAAGTCCCTGGAGACAAAGAGAAAATCTCCTCTTTTAGAGCAAAGCTCTGTCACAGAGTGACATATGTCAAACTCTGGTCTCAGGGGAACAAGATTCTTTAAAAGAGCTTGGCTCTGTGATAATGATGGAAATATCCATCAAAGGAAAATTAATTTTTTAAAAAAAATAAAAATTAAAAAAAATTGGGATCTTACAGATCCATGAAAACTCTTAAGAGTTCTTCATTTTTAGATCAAAAGATCTATGTTTTGCCAAAGAGCAAAGCTCTGTTCATGGGTTAAGAAACCCTGAAACAGATTCTTGAGAGCAAGGCTCTGTTGGTGAAACCCCAAAGGGGTTTTCCTTAGATCAAAAGATCTATGAGAGCAAGGCTCTATTAATTAAAATTAATTTAATTTAAGATTAATTTTTACCTAAAGTTTTTCTAAAAAAGTTATAACTTTGGAAGCAAGAGCAAGGCTCTGAAGTTCTTGAAGGCAAGAGCAAGGCTCTGAAAATGAGAAATCTTGAAGATGGTGATCATCTGTTGAGGACCAAGAGTCCTATTTATAGGCGCCTGCGCCCCTTCAACTGACCCTGGCCACCGTTGCGCTTACGTCGCGCCACGTAAGCACAACGGTGGGGGGGCATTTGTTCCCCCAATCTGAGCAAGGCTCATTTGAATTTTGAAAATTCAAAATTTTCTGAAGCAACGCTTCAAATTCCGTGCGTTGCGCAGTGTGCAAGCGGTCCACAGTGCGACACGTGTCTGCGCAGTTGCGCAAGCGCACCGCTGCATGACACGTGTCTGCGCAGTTGCGCAAATACTGTTGCGCAAGTGCACCCTTGCGCGACACGTGTCTGCGCAGTTGCGCAAGCACTTTTGCGCAAGTGCACAGCTGCGCGACACGTGTCTGCGCAGTTGCGCAAGCACTGCTGCGCAAGCCTTCCACTGCACGACACGTGTCATTCACTGGGGAGTTGCGCAGAAACAGAATGAAAATTTGATGAATCTTTTCTGAAACAGAAGATTTTCTTCTGCCTTTGGATCAAAGATCCAATGGTGGGAAAGTTCCCAAAATTATTCAGGAAAGATCCTGTTAACAAATTCAACAAATTGGTGAGCACTATAAATAAGACCCCAGACCTCATTCGAAAGGCATGAACTGGAAGAATCAACTTCTGGCAAAAAAAAAAGAAGAGAAAGAACTCTTGAAGATTAATCAAGAACACAAAAAAAGAGGTAAAAACTTCTTTTGGAAGAAGAGAAAAATCTCTGAAGAACAGAGGATAAAAATGAATAATTCAATAAAAAAAATAAATAGTGCCTTGCACTTGATATGAACCCTTGGTTCTGTGAAATCAGGGAAAACAAGAAGAAAAACTTGTTTTCCTTTGATCCAAATTCAGATCAAAAGTGCTATGCACTTTTGTTCTTGAACCTGGAAAATTCTTGGGGTTTTGCACAAATGCAACCCATTATTTAAAAGGGCCTGGCCCAAATCAAATTGCAAAATAATAGAAGGGCAGAGCCCTGTTTGGAAAATTCTTGAATTTCTGCAGAAATGCAACTCATTATTTAAAAGGGCCTGGCCCAAATCAAATTGCAAAATAATAAAAGGGCAGAGCCCTATTTGGACTGATTCTTTTAGTCAGGCAGAGCCTAAAATAAATAAATAAAAATTGGACTTAACCCAATCCTGCCTGTAAGTCCTTAAATTAAATTGATTGAGCAAAATGGCTCTCCTAAACCAATTCACGACCGGTTCGAGGGTACATCTCCGAACTCCTTTGACATCCCTCGTTGTAATTCCTCAACGACGTCAAAGAGGTGACGGGTCCCAACGACCACACATCAATATCGGACCGAAACGTCCCTAAACTAATATCGAACCGAAACGTCCCTAAACTAATATCGGACCATCACGTCCCTAAACTGGAATATGGACCACTACGTCCTTAAACTGGCGACGGACCGAAACGTCCCTAAACTAATAATGGACCACCGCGTCCTTAAAACTGGCGATGGACCGCCACGTCCTTAAACTAGCGCAATCGAGCCCGAACGCTCTTTTGCCGGATCTAAACGGTCCCGTCTAAGTTGATCTTAGCCCTAAATACGGTTAATGTGTCCTTAGATCTTTAAATAAACAATAAAACTCCGAATCAATTTTGGTGCAAGGGTACATCTCTGAACTCCTCTGACGCCTGTCGTTGTAATCCCTCAACGACGTCAGAGAGGTGACGTGTCCCGACGGCCGGATAATTAAATCAATCACTACGTCAGGTCGATCTTAGTCTAAAACAGGACTAACGTATCCTTGACGAACGTTTAAGTTGATCTTAGCCGCAACGCGACTAATGCATCCTTAAACTAAAAACACCAAACCCAAATCTAAGTAAATGCGGATTTGGACTAATCCACGCCCTACGGGCGACGGCATTACTCAGTCTCCGTATACAATCCACGGGCAATCACAAACAAAACAAACACACACGACACGAAGTGAAATTCTGGAGAAGGAGAAAGTTGCTACCGCGACGCGGTAGCGTAATTAACTGCAGGGGCTTGCGCCTGTAGGGAAGAGCGTCCCCACAATCAAAAACCCCTCACCCTGAGGGGGAATCTGACGAAGTCTGCTACATCGGCCGCATCCGTCTAAACCTCTGATACAAGGTGCCATAAATCAACTTGGCATCTTCGGAGAGGTGGACGGATCAAACCAAATAGCATCTGCCCCGAACCTCAGGCCACGGACGCGAAGTCCGGGCCGCCGTTCGGAGGGGAACAACAACGCTGGTAGTCAAGCAAGATCCTAAGGGCTCTATCAATACGTATACTCACATATTAAGATAGATAAAATCAAGTAGCATACTACCATATTTAGCAAGACTGTTATATAACTGTGAATATCCCAAGCTTCCATTAAGTAATATACAAGCTAGTATGATACAATAATGGCCCCTGGGGCATATACACTAACAATCTCCCACTTGCACTAGGGCCATGTACTGGCATATCGAAGACCGATGATCTCGAGTAGCCTCTCGAACTGAATCTGAGGTAGGGCCTTTGTGAATGGATCAGCAATGTTCTCTTCAGTAGCAACTCTCCGAACCTCGATCTCACGGCGACCTATGATCTCCCTGATCAGGTGATACCGCCTTAAGATGTGTCTGGACTTCTGATGGGACCTTGGTTCCTTCGCTAAAACTATAGCTCCGTTGTTGTCGCAATACAGAGGTATTGAATCAACTATGGTAGGAACCACCTAAAGTTCTGTTAGGAACTTCTTCATCCAGACCGCTTCTTTTGCGGCATCGCAAGCAGCAATATACTCCACTTCCATAGTCGAGTCAGCAACGGTGTCCTGCTTGGAACTCTTCCAGCACACCGCCCCTCCATTGAGGGTAAAGACATAACCAGACATGGACTTGGAATCGTCCTTATCACTCTGGAAGCCGGAATCAGCAAAGGCCTCCATCTTGAGGTCTTTTCCGCCGTAAACCAAGAACATCTCCTTAGTCCTTCTCAGGTACTTCAGAATGTTCTTTACTGCTATCCAGTGCTTCTCCCCTGGGTCTGACTGATACCGGCTTACCACGCTGAGTGCGAAAGCAACATCTGGTCTGGTGCACAACATCGCATACATTATAGAGCCTACCGCAGAAGCGTAGGGTATAATGGACATGCGTTCCCTTTCCAAATCAATCTTGGGAGACATCTCTTTGGATAGGGTGATTCCGTGACAAGCCGGTAGATTACCGCGCTTAGAATCTTCCATACTAAATCTTTTCAGTATAGTGTTGATATACCTGGACTGTGAAAGTCCCAACATCCTTTTGAATCTATCACGATAGATCCGGATCCCCAGAATGTAAGAGACATCGCCCAGGTCTTTCATGGAGAACCTGTGTGACAAGAATCCTTTGATAGATTGTAGCATAGGAATGTCATTTCCTATCAATAGAATGTCATCCACGTACAAGACGAGGAATACGACAGTTCGTGCTATAACTTTACTATATATACATGGTTCATCTGGATTTTTGATAAAGTTATATTCTTTGACCGTTTCATCAAAACAGATGTTCCAACTCCGCGATACCTGTTTTAGTCCATAAATGGACTTAAGCAACTTCCATACTTTCCCGCTGCTCCCACTCTGATTGAAACCTTCTGGCTGATCCATATAGACGCACTCTTCTAAATTACTATTCAGAAAAGCCGTCTTTACGTCCATCTGCCAGATTTCATAATCATGGAAGGCAGCAATAGCAAGAAGGACCCGAATGGATTTGAGCATAGCCACTGGAGAAAAAGTTTCGTCATAGTCCAAACCAGGTCTTTGACGAAAACCCTTTGCAATAAGTCTAGCCTTATAGGTTTCCACCTGTCCATCTACACCAATCTTTTTCTTGAAGAACCATTTGCATCCTATGGGTTTTACCCCATCTGGAGCAAAGTCCAAAGTCCATACTTTGTTGGCGTACATGGACTCCATTTCGTTCCTTATTGCATCTAGCCATCGTACCGAGTCGCCGCTCTAGATGGCCTGCTGGAAGTTGGTAGGTTCATCATCATCAATGACGCAATCCTCTCTATCCCCATCTATGAGAAAACCGTAGTATCTCTCAGGCAGATAAGACGGCCTACTACTCCTGCGGAGGGGTGCGGTAATGTCCTGTTCTTCTTGAACTACTGGTTCTACCAAACTTTAAGTAGTAGTTTATGGTTCTGGAATTTCTTCCAGTTCTATTTCGCTTCCACTTGTTTCCTTTTCTAAAAACTGATGTTCTAGAAAATGGGCATTACGAGAAACAAAAACCTTTTGTTCCTCTGCGTAATAGAATAGATACCCCCTGGAGTTCTTTGGATATCCCACAAACTTACATAGTACTGATCGTGCCTCGAGCTTGTCCACATGCTACTTTTTAACAAAAGCTGGACATCCCCATATCTTCATGTACTGAAGATGGGGTTTCTTCCCACTCCACATCTGATATGGAGTGGTAGGCACAGTCTTGGTAGGAACCATGTTCAAAATATATGCCGCTGATTCTAGCGCATAACCCCAGAAAGATCGCGGTAACTCAGCATTACTCATCATGGAACGTACCATATCCAATAGGGTTCGATTCCGTCTCTCCGATACACCGTTATGCTGTGGAGTGTATGGAGGAGTAAGCTGAGAGAGAATTCTTTTCTCTTTTAAGTAACCTAGGAACTCGGCACTTAAGTATTCACCACCTCGATCAGATCTTAGTGTCTTGATACTTTTGCCGGTTTGGTTTTCTACTTCATTCTTATACTCCTGGAATTTCTTAAAAGCCTCGGATTTTGTTTCATCAGATAAATGAATCCGTACCTAGAGTAATCATCCGTAAAAGTAATGAAATAGGAAAAACCACCTCTTGCATGTGTAGATATTGGACCACATACATCGCTGTGTATGAGTCCTAAGAGCTCGCTTGCTCTTACTCCATATCCAGTGAATGGAGTCTTTGTCATCTTTCCTTTGAGACATGATTGACAAGTGTCATAAGATTGATATTCGAACGGATCCAAATATCCTTCTCTATGTAACTTAGTTAACCTTGTCTCATTGATGTGACCCAGTCTACAATACCATAAGAAAGCCTTATTTAAATCTGGAGACTTTCTTTTTAGTGTGTTCTGGACATTGAAGATCTGTAGTTGGTTTAAAATATATATACCGTTATCCAGTGTACCGGACCCAATCAAACTATGATTAAGGTAGATGTTAACAACATCACTTACAAACGTAAAATCATAACCTTTATTTGATAACAAGGAAACTGATATGATTTTACACGTTAAGCTAGGTACACAAAAACAGTTATGTAAAACCAAAATGTGTCCACTTGTCAATCCCAGGTGATAATCCCCGACGGACACAGCTCCCACGCTAGCTCCGTTAGAAACCTTTAGGGTCATATCACCTTCCTTCAGCACCCTACGGTTTCTCAGTGCCTGCAATGAATTGCATATATGAGATCCTGATCCGGTATCCAATACCCAGGAAGTAGAGTTGATTGACAGACAATTCTCAATTACAAACACACCTGAAGTCGAAGCCACAGCTTGCTTCGGTTCCTGGTTCTTGGCGTTCCACGCCTTGCAATCTTTCTTCCAGTGCCATTTCCTATGAAAATGGAAGCACTCATCCTGGGCCACTACTGGCACTGCAATCTTTTTCTTTCCCTTCACTCCCGCCTTACTAACACCTCCTCTGGGTTTGGTGGCGGCCTTATTCTTCCTTCCTTTGGCCTTAGCCTTGGACCCGGAAAAAGAAGCGCCGTGAACAAACATAGTGTGTGTTTCTCTTGCCTTCTGCAAGGTGCCCTCTGCACTCCTCAATATGTTAAGGAGTTCTGAAAGTTCAACTTCTTTTCTTTGAATGTTGAAGTTCAGAATAAACTGGACGTAGGTGGAAGGGAGGGACTGGAGAATAAGGTCTGTATAGAGCTCATTATCCAAAGTAGTCCCAAGGTCTGCGAGCTCTTCAATATAGCCAATCATCTTTAGAACATGTTCTCCTACCGATGATCCGACGGCCAACCTCGCCTGAAACAGCTTCTTTGAGGTCTCGTATCTTGCTATACGAGATTGCTCTCCATACAGATCTTTTGTATGGAGAAATATGGATTCAAGATCCATATCCTCGTGCCTCCTCTGATGTTCATTGTTCATCGAGGCAAGCACGATGCACTTGGCCTTCGCGCAATCTAACTCCCAGGTTTTATGGATTTCCTTATCCGCATTACTGGATTTGGGACCGGGACTTCAGGTGCCTTAGTGGTGAGGACATACCCCAACTTGTCATAGGTCAAAGCCATTTTGACATTCCGCAGCCAATCTTTATACTTTGGCCCTATCAGTATATTTTTTTCTAAAAGTAACTTAAGTCCAGTCATTTTCAGGGTTACTGCAAGTAGGAGAGAGAGAAGAAACACTTTAGCATGATGCTCTTGCAAGTTTAGAATGGTTTTTAATTTATCTAAACTGGATGGCTCCCACTGTTTTCGAATCTCTCCTCAAACCAAAAAGGAAGAACTAGCTAGGACTATTCTCACCGTACAATACTTGCTTAACCGTTCAGCCAGGCCAGTGTCGATACTTCGAGGGAGGTTTTCCAACGCTTTCGCGAAGTTCCTTAATTAAATAACCTCTTTTCTCTAGGGGCGTAGCCCCGCTGACACCTTTCTCAACACCTACTTGGTTTACAGCATTGATCGTTAAGTGATGAATCTCCTGATGAGTAGCATATACTCACAGTAGGATCGGGATCTAAATATCATCGTATGATAATGTTGAAGGAATCCTACCAACATTCATCAAACTCCAAATGGTATGCATTTCTTTGCAAATTTCAGTTTCTTTAGAAATTCCCGATATAAATTTTTGCCCCATGCTCTTATGACCTTGGCGTTACGTCAAAATTTCATAAGTCACATGTCAAGTTCTACCCATCATTATCTTGTTAATTTGAACCCATCCGTATATATCCTTGACGTTCGGCCAAAATGATAATACGACTGTCCTAAACTAACTCATCTATCTATGCAACAAATGAATACCCAGCAGCTACCAAACACTATGCCTTGGCGTTAGGTCAAAATACATAGCTTGAATACTACTAAATACTCAAATGAAATGACGGAGGGCTACGAATGGTTTTAGCGAAACCATAAACGTAGTGAACTTGATATAACCGAAGGAACCTGATAGCTTTTTAAAAGGAGTGGTTAAAGCTCCGCAATTAAAAATATCTTCTGTTTTAAAATTAACTGAGTGGTTTCTTTTAAATTGTTCCAACGATTAAACTTTGGTTTATTTTCTTTGCATTAATAATAATGCGTCGCATCATTAACCTATCATTGCAGAAAACAACGAAAATACAACGTCCTCTTATGTCATCCGCATTCACCACTGGGTCCCGTCATCACCCGTTAGGTTACTTAACTAACGGCAGAGCGGGGGCTGGGCTAGCGCGGGTGTAAAATATAAGTTACGTCTAAATAGCTATCATATATAAATATTATACATTCGTCAGACGCAATAATAGGCATTCCAGATCACAAATGAACATTAGTGGATATGCAAGCAATCCGCGTTTCTTTTGAGCCTGGAACGAAAGACGGATTACACAGTTGTGATGAATAGCCATTACCCCACCCTAGACCCCTCCGGGTACGGCAAACTACCCGCCAAGTACCCGAAGTGAAGCCGTCTCCCTCAACAACGTGAGTAGGCCGCTAAACACTTCAAAGTACCCGGTAGTTTGTACACCCCACCTTGGGTCTATCCTAGGAGCAAAAACAGTAAAATGAAATAATACAACGGTGGCTACAACCGCAACCTAGATGTGCCCCGCAAAATAATATTACAACATATTACAATTACATCGAATGAATGAATATAACAACCCATCTCAAACCCCGGCTAATCATCACAACAATCCAATACAGTTCATAACCACAAACAGTAAAATCCATTACAGAAATGTGCAACCCCCTGCCACCCGACATACTAGCAGTTAGGGGAGATTTACGAAGACATAATACAGTTCACGATATAATCTAATTAGCAAATATCGTATAATTTCGATCGATCAAACACTTTAGATTCTACTCCAAAACTTCTCTGTACACCTGAGACTTGAGCAGAAAATAAACATTCCAGAAAATACAAAAACATCACAGAAGAGTTATTGGATCAAACTGGGTTGAATCGGCTTCAACTCGGCTGCGGATCCGCGGTGGATCGGTGGGATCGACCGCGGTTCCGCGGCTGTTTGGCCGATTCATGGACCCATTTTTCTCCAGTAACCTTATAATTCCCTGCTTGTTATTTTAGAAGTCCTTGAAAAAATTTTAGGCCTCGTTTTAAATTCGACAGAAACTTAGTGATATCGATGTTTTTTCCGGTTCGTTTTGCGTTCGAAATTCATACGAATTTGCTAATAGGTTAATTATTGTTTAGCGAGGCTCTGATACCACTGTAAGTCTATGTACTACACCCCACGAGTTGCGGGGAGGCGGAAAAATGAAAAACGATCTTGTTCTATGCGTAAACATCGACTAACCGAAGAATCTTGGTAAACTATAACTAACATGAAACATAGAATTTGGTAATTACTATGAGAAGTGATTATACCTAATGAACCGTGTCCTTCGTCTTTTCATTCTCCACCTCCTCTCCGGCCTTCTCTATGTAGTAGATGATCCATCCGAGAGCTTTACTCCAAGCTTCACCTCTAAACTTGAGGTAACTAGGTTTCTTTAGTTGCTAATCAAAATACCTAGATGATATAGAGAAGGATTATGGATTAATTAGTCTATTCTAATCCTTGGTCTCAACACATGAGTGGTAGGATTAGGGTTTGAAGAAAGAGTGAGCTTGAGGAGAGAGAAGGTGAGCATGAGAATGAGAAGAGATAATGAACTCATTTGAATATATGAAGCATTATCTTTTATGAAATAAATAAATAAAATCATTTAACAACCATGCTTCATTTATTCATATGAGTGATTCATCTCATGAGTCATTAGATCAATAAATGATGTATTAACTCCATGGATGAATCACACAAATGAGTCCTTAAAACAATAAATGCAAATGCCACCTAAACCCTCAAGTCACCATCCTTCTAGAAGCTTCCCGCGAAATTACGAGAACGCCCCTCCTATCCGTGAAAACACGGAAAAACTTTAGACTGTATAAATCCAATAATCCGATACTAGAATCTGGCTTAAACCAAAGCCGGCTAGTAAAAACTGTCCGAATGTCGTACATGCGTAAATACACGTATGCGTCTGAACCTTTATCGTAAAACTATACGACCTCTATATCTTTTCGCCTGGAGCAGGGAAACTCTCTGTGTGGGACTCTAAAGACTCGACTACTACGCTGGCAGTGGGTTTAACCACAGACTGCAAGCGGCACTAGCTGTACATAACGGTCCCCAGGTAGATGTCGATAAGAAGGCTGATGAGGAAACCCATCCGAACTCCTACTGAGCCTGATATGACAATCTCCATACAGTCCGGTCTGTTCGTCTATGACTATCGCATATCGGGCCTAGGGGCGGAAAGCGTCAGTCCCCTAATAGCGGTATAAGTCGTGTCGGAGTGAAGCCCATTACACCCTGAGAAACTACTGGAACCTACCAGTAAATCTCGCTTGCCCTGGCCAGGGACTTTGCGTAATGGCTCTCTGACACAGCGCGATACCAAATCCCAATACCGGGAGAGACGAATCCTGTCTAACCGCCACTGCCTACAAGTGCTCGGGACTGCACCCAACTGCTACCTGTTTGCACGACTCCTTTGAGCCGTGGTAGGGTAGCAATCTAAGAACAGTGGGACACACTCGAGGCGAAGTAGCAGTGTCAAGTCTGCGGACTATGCTTTACTCATGTCACCTGGGAGCTGTTAACTGACGACGGGTATAATACCAACCAACAGTTCCCTGCGAGTCCTGTCCGGTGTATCCGTAACCCAACGAACACATGTATACTATCTCCAGTACGACATACTGATGGCTGTGGGACAGACCATCTCCCCAACTGGGATGAGAAGCGTACATACTAGTCTACTCCGGAGTATCGATGCCCTGTCTCGATAATCCTACGACTAAGGACCTGAAAAGGATGTGCTTATAGACTACCCAGCCCCCACTAGTGTGACTGCCATCACAACGCTGGTAGTCAAGCAAGATCCTAAGGGCTCTATCAATACGCATACTCATATATTAAGATAGATAAAACCAAGTAGCATACTACCATGTTTAGCAAGACTGTTATATAACTGTGAATATCCCAAGCTTCCATTAAGTAATATACAAGCTAGTATGATACAATAATGGCCCCTAGGGCATATACACTAACAATGACTTATTAGTGTTAGTGTATATGCCCTAGAGGCCATTACTGTATCATACTAGTTTGTATATTACTTAATGGAAGCTTGGGATATTCACCTTGTATAAACAATCTTGCTCAATATAGTAGTATGCTACTTGGTTTGTTTCTACTTCAATGTGTACATGTGTTTATTTTAGTATATCACCTATACGCATTAGTGGAGCCCTTAGGATCTTTGCTTGATTACCAGCGTTGTGATGGCAGTCACACTAGTAGGGGCTGGGTAATCTATAAGCACATCCTTATACAGGTCCCTAGTCGCAGGACTATCGAGACAGGGCATCGATACTCCGGAGTAGACTAGCGTATGCGCTTCTCATCCCAGTATGGGAGATGGTCTGTCCCACAGCCATCAGTACGTCGTACTGGAGATAGTATACGGGTGCTCGTTGGGTTACGAGTACACTGGACAGGACTTGTCGGGAACTGACAGGTTGGTATTATACCTATCGTCAGTTATCAGTTCACAGGTGACATGAGTACAGCTTAGTCCGCTGACTTGACACTGGCACTTCGCCTCGAGTGTGTTCCCACTGCACTTTGATCACTACCCTACCGCGGCTCAAAGGATTCGTGCAAACAGGTAATGGTTGGGTGCAGTCCCGAAGCACTTGGAGGCAGTGACGGGTAGACAAGATTCGTCTCTCTCGGTATTGGGGGTTGACATCGCGTTGTGTCTAGGAGAGCCATTACACGAGTAGTCCCTAGCCAGGGCAAGCGAGATATACTGGTAGGCTTCCAGTGTTATCTCAGGGTGTTTTGGGCTTCACTCCGACACGACTTGTACCGCTATTAGGGGACTGACGTTTACCACCCTCTAGGCCCGACATGCGATGTATCAGACGAACAGACCGGACTGTACGGAGACTGTCACATTCAGACTCAGTAGGAGTTCAGATGGGGTTCACCTCGTCAGCCTTCTTATCGGCATCTACCTGGGGACCGTTATGCATAGCTAGTGCCGCTTGCGGTCTGTGGTTAAACCCACTGCCAGCGTAGTGTCGAGTCTTTAGAGTCCCACACAGAGGGCTATTCGCCTCTGGGCAAAACAGAGTAGAGGTCGCATGGTTTTGCGACAGGGTTCGTTCTCATCCGCGCACTTGTGCACGTTTGGAGTCCGGACGGATATTACTAGTAGACTCTGGTTTGAGCCAGATACTGGAATACGTTTTGGGGTTGATTTTATCTCATGGTATTCATATTCCTCGGAACAAGAATGCAGGTGTGTATGCACAGTTGATTGAGGCGGAGGAAGAGGATTTTCATTAGGGTTTCGGAACGGGTGCGTATGCACAGTTGACAGTCGTTTTTTTCCAAACCCTAATGGAATTATGATATATCAATTAATAATATTAATTAAATGAAATTGTGTCATGGTTGGGTTTTGTTGACTTGTTGACCATGGTTGACTTGTTGACCATGGTTGAAGGTTTGACCATCATCATTACTTTGCAAAGATGCTCTTTGATTCTAGCAAAATTCATTTAAAGAATGTAATGATAATGGTCATTCCAAACCATCCATCAACTATTTCATTTTCTTATTATTGTTAATTGATAATTCTTTTTCTTTTGTGATATGGTTGTAGAATGAGAAAAAGAGCTCATTCTATCATAACACTTCTCTCTCCTCACTTGTTCTTCTTCCTCCTCTAGTTCAAGGAGAATCCTTCTCATGAGTTGAGAATCCCTCTCCTTGAGATAAAAACACCCCAAAGACACTCTCTACTCACTCTAGGGTTAAAGGTTTAGAAAGCCGAATATTCTAGTTCTCTCAAAGTTCGAGAAAGAGCCCGAAGGTTGAACCCTCAGGTGGATCCATCTTTGACGGAAAAAGGCAACGAGGAAAGCACCATCAACCCCTGCAAAGGTTTCAAGAAGAAGGAGTTCAAGTTAGGTATAACTTCTTTTCAGAGTAGCTAACTCCCTTTAGCATGATAGCCAGTTTTAGTTTAGAAAAGATCCCGACTTTGTTAGTCCATGTTGCCCCATGCGCTAAAAATTCGAGTTTTATACCGTTTCCGCCTCCCCGCAAGAACCGGGGGTCGCAACGTGGACTTACAATTAGGCTATTGGGGTCTTACGTTTACCACCCCCAGGCTGAGATATGCAACATATCAAACGAAAAGACCGGACTGTACGGTAGTGTTACTGATTGGATTCGCAGGAGTATGAGAAAGCTTGATTGTTGATCTTCTGATCGCTCAATACCCGGCTAGCCGTTACGTCCAGCTAGTACCGTTGATGGCTTGTGGGTGACTGATATGATCATCACCTACTGTCGGCGTATTGACGAGTTTTTGGAGTCCTACACAGAGGTTTCCTGGCTCAAGCGAAATGAAGTAGGAGCACATATGTGATATGTGCGAGACCGAGATTAATACGTGTATGTGATACCGTATTCTATTCTCGCGATTTGTGTTATCGGTCGGTTATATGTGATATAGCCGTGTTATCAAATCAAGTGTTGATTCGATAAGTTGATACATATGATATTAGTCGGTTATATGTGATATAGCCGGATTATTAAATCAAGAGTTGATTTAATAATTTAATGTATAATTATATATTTGATATATTAATTTACATTAACTAATATTAGCTCACTTAACCATTTCTTTTTCTCACACGTGTGCACTTAATATATATGTGATATATATTATTGTGTCATGCTAGTTACCACATGCTACATGGATGTATGAGACTTACACCATGCTTAACATAATGTAAGGTTTTATTTATTTAAAGTAAATAAAAATTGGTTGGAAATTAGTCACATGGTTAAGCTTAGTGGAAGCTTGTAGAACTATTGACTTAGTTCACTAATTTTGTTTTACTTAAGATATTTATTAACCCAACCATTATGATTAGCCATGGTTTAGTCTCTATAAGGATTAGTATATGATATTAACTCACCAATGGTTGCCATTCTACACTTGTTTCATTCCATGGTTACTTTTCTTCATCTCCTTCCTCAAGCTCACTAGCTTTATGGGAGGTGAGGAAAATTAGTGAGAAAAACATTTCTAAAGTGAGCAAAATTCCTACTTCATCAACCTACACTAGATTAGTCATTTAGTTTAAGTTGTTTGCTTCACAATTAGTGAAGAGGTAGCTTGGGTTAGTGTCTCCTCGACATAGATCATCTTCAGTCTTGACGACTTCAAGCAAGCTTGTTCCTTTCATCTTGTGGAGCCTTTCTAAAGTCCGGGAGTTCACTACTTGGAGCAAAGGGACTACTACACAGAGCTATTGAAGTGAAGGACCGGTCTATAAAGGTTGTATTCCTTATTCACTTAGATGTAAAGATGTTTACATTCATGTTATCGTCTAATTCTCTAGTTAAGATTCTAGATTAGGGTTCTTTAACGCGCCAATTTTTTGAAAATGGCATGGTCGATGCCTCCCGAAACCCAGTGGCGGTGCTGTGGAACCCAACATGCCGGAGATTCAGATCCTTATAATCAATAAACCCCAGTCTATCCTACATAAGGGGAATCTGTAGTATGCCTGACAGGCGACGCGTATTTCCAATCTCAATGGGGTGATGAAAAACACCCTACAAATGGGTGTGGGCTTGAAAAACGAAGAAGGAGAATATATAAATTGATGAGGGAGAAATATGTTATGTGGAGAGAGAGAGAGAGGGGTTTTGTATTTAATATAAATATATATAGTATAATTTAAATTAGGTTATAAATAGATATTAGTTTTAATGTATATAGATAATATCAAACTACAACCAATTTTCACCAAAATCTCATCAAAAATATTTTTTGATAAATAATTCACATATGTAAACTTCTCAACCATAATACAAGAATATATTTTAAATAACTCATACCCTTAATTTAAAATTTAAAAGGATTCTAAAAATATATCTAGATTTAGTAAATATTTGATATTCGATATCTTGAGATTTAAACGTAAAAGATAAAAGCAAAATAAGATATGGGATGACAATCATATGATGACAGTTAACAAAATATAACTTATTCTTAACTTATGTCTATTAAAAGATATATGATGATATAGATATATGATATATAAAGATATAAAAATATAATGTGGATATTATACTAGATTCATATAGATACACTTTACTGGTAAATCTCATATACAATCTTGCACCATATTGGGTTTTAAACTGGCGGGTTGGATCGGATAACGACTACTACTATTCGAATCATTCGCAACCTAATAGATAGAATAGATGAAATATAAAGCAAGTGTTAAAATGCCAATTAATGTCGTATAACCGTACTAGGGTGTTACAAAGATGGTTTGAGATGATAGAAGAAAAGAGAAAAGGAGACTTGCTCGTTGTGTAGCCTTGGAAAGAGATTAAAGAAAAGAGGGGGATTCCGTAGCGCCGCGGAAGCTCCAGAAACGACTTCGATTTTTTATGAAAGGCTTGGTCGCTAACTCCACTTGACTCCACTTGCACTTAGGAACTTTTGGGATAATTTTGATAAAAATTTTCAGAATAAAGGGGAGTTAGGGCATGGGGTGGAATTTATAGTGAAGAATTAAGGTTTGGGAATTAAAAACTTGGATTAAAAAAAATAAAATGGTGTTAAATGGTGAATTGAAGGATCACTGTTTTATTACAGGGAAATCAAACAGTGCAGGAGAGTTGAGGGGAGCTGAAGGGGTGTGTGTGCAAAGCACAGAGGAGATTGGAGCTAATCGAACCATCGGCGCCGACCAAAAGCCAAGAAAGGGCGGTCGAATTTGGTTGGTTTGCCTCGAGATTCGTGCCACGTGTCTAGTTTGGTGTTTACTCCTCTTTGCGTCTGTTTGATTTTTCTGAAACTTTTTGTTTCTCTGTGAATTGCACGTGCAACTCTTGGACTTCCGAAAAATTAAGAAAAGAAAAATATAAAAATAATTGGGTCTGATAGGATTCGAACACACAGGCTATATCGCAGCAGTGTAGAGGCTTTACCAGTGAGTTACAAATTGCTTCTTTCTTTTATTAAACAAATCTAACTTATAACTTTATAGCAGGCTGAAATACCCCTTTCTATATATTTAAACAAATAATTTTGTACAGGGGTTTCAGAGTCATTACACTTTATTTTTCTTCTTATTCTTCTTAATCTTTTGATCATTTTTATTTCTTGGTATAACCTCTTCTTGATCTTGACTCAATACTATATGCTATCTTTTGATCTTGGCTTTCTTTGTCATGTCATGTTCTATGTGTGGCCCCCCATGGAGTCTCATCCTGGTTTGTCAGCTTTCTTTGGGTATACAAGGTCAAGCTTTTCTCTTGATCTATATTGATGATATGATTATTACTGGTGATGACTCAGCAACTATCACATATCTCAAGCAATTTATTCAGCAGCAGTTTGAGATGAAAAATCTTAGATATTTGTGTTATTTCTTGGGTATCGAAATTGCTTACTCTCACCATGGCTATCTTCTGTCACAGCAGAATTACATTTCTGATTTTCTTCCATGAGCTATGGTTGACGATTCTATTATTATTGACAGTACTTCTACAGCTATGCCGATGGAGCTTCATCTAAAGCTTCGTCAAGCAGATGGAGCGACTCTACCTACATCTATTTCACAGATCAAGTGGCCATCTCTTTACGAAACCTCAAACATGTATCCAACTTTTGCATGTCTTTTCCAAACTCTCGATTTATGATGGGGGTTGTTAAGATATCCATATCTTTTATATCATTTTGTCTTTATCTTTTCTATCAGGGTTTGCGTGTATTATACATATATTATATATTAGGGTTTCATCTTATGGGTTATATATAGAGAGGCATATTGTAAATTGTATTTTGATCAATCATTAATAATACTTTTCCTCTCCCAGATTCAATGGTTTCTAGCAAAGTAAATTATATTAGTAACTTTAAATAATTATTAATTAAATAGTGGACGACAACGACGGCTGCTGGAGTGGAGACAATGGAGGTGGCTAGAGGGCAGTAAGAGAGGGGCAGTAGAGGTGGCTAGGGTTAGGATATGTGTTTAGATGCTGATGGATATTATGGTGAAGATAATGTTGAAGATTGCCACGCCCCGCTTCTCAAGATACGTAAACTACGGCACGTGACAGATCCAACCATGCTACCTATTGGTTAGAATTATCCCCCCACAGTCACATTATGGCTGTCTATTGAATATTAAGAACAGAAAAATATATAATCTAGCTAATACATGTCCATCTGCCACAATAAATAAAATCAAGAAAATGTATAAAGTGGCAACGAATCAAGATCCAATAAACAATATCTGAATCATGTCCCAATATGGGCTCACATCAATAAACAAAACTACGAAAATAAATAAACTAAATATCTCTAATAATACACATTCAATTTCTCATTGCCCGGCTTGATTGCTAAAGTACTCTTGATCTGCCTGCATAAATCTATGATATACCATTTCAAGATAACAGTTTCAAATATTGCAGCTCCTACATCCTCCATGCAACATTTCAGGAACTTGCAATTTTTCACCAGTACAATGTTAATTATGCAAAGAATAATTATAAATTTCACAATCCTTCAACCAAACAGGCCCTAAACGCCCCTCTCCTTTCAACCCTCGTCCAAAGAAAAACAATCAATCAATGGTGACATAGAATACAATACAAAACAAAACCCCAAAAAGCTCTCTCTTAAACCCCCATCATCATCATCATCATCATTAAATGGCCCTAATGTGGGTCTCACCCAAAGGCAATAATACTCAAGAAATCTGTCGCAAGATTTGAAATACCCCAAATAAGATATAATATAACAGTGCTAGTGTGTTACAAAGATGGTTAAGAGGCGACGATGGCGATGCGTACGCAATGAGGTGAGGAGGACACCCGTTAAAGTTAGGGTTCGAGATAGGGAGGAGGAGAAGAAGATGATTATAGTGCCTGGGAGGGCATTAGCAGCAGCTACATCGGCGGGTGGCATGGGCGGCTCTGGAGGAGGGAGATGCCGACGGGGACCGTAGCAATGGCGGCGAGGTTAGACTGTTAGAGTAGGGTTAGGGTTATGGGTAGACCAAGGAGGATGACGAAGAAATTTTAGTGTTTTTTGATGACGTGACAACTTAACCATTAATGCTGACGCAGCACTGATATATCACCATTAGTGCTGACATAGTATGGTAGTTTTTAAAATATTAGCAACTTAAGGAAAGTTTATTAACAAATGCTTAAATGTTTGGAAAGTTTTATAAAAATAAGTTTTTTCTTTTAAAAATCCGATATCAAAGTTAAAAAAGATGAATTTTTCTTTTACTTAACTAAGAAAGTTTGTTACTCATCCAAATATTGTGTTAAAATAGGCTATGTATGCCCGACTATAAAAGGGAAAGAGAGCATTATGAGATTCCCGAAACTGCTGGTGTGCTTTCAGAAATTCTTATCTCTTTTTCTTCTTAATCTAGATGCATTACATCGTATTACACTAAATAATTTATCCTCAAATTCTATCCCAACATTACATGTGTCAAGAATGACTGGTGTATGATAGCAACTGCTTAAAATTTACCAATACCCAACCCGCCAATTTAAAAATAACATCGAGTCTACTTGACCCGCGGGTCATTGGTTTTAGTGGACCATCTTTACACGGTAAGAAAGCTGAAAGGTGTAAAATTTTGAGGTTTTATATTTTACCTCTTAACTTTGACTATTCAGTCTTGAATAAAATTTAGACTATATTGGTATTTTAGAGAATATGGGTTGGTGGTGTAGGAAAATATGTAAATTTAATTATGGGCAAAACTTTTGATTTCCCATTTTGCCCTTCACATTAAGTATTGTGGAAATTTGGGTTTATGCTGGTAAATTTGTTGTTATGCCCAAATCTTGAGGACAATTATGGCAATCCATGGCCTACAATCTTACTAGCATCATCTTGTAATTACGGTTGTGCTACTGCCCAAAAATCAACTCGGTTTTAACTAAAATACCATGAACTTTCATAGTTTTTCAAATAAATTCCATGGATCATTGTTTATTAACCACGAAATTTAATTATGGAAAATAAATATCATGAGCGCTCACCTTTTCTCCATGATGTAGAAAATATATATCATAAATGTAGCATAGCATTAATAAATACCACAAATGTTTGGATTTTAAATTTTTGGCAAATAAATACCACATCTTTTATCATCATATGAATTGAAAGCTACAAAAATATAAAAAGTAAAATAAAAAAAGAAAAGAACCTACGATATTTTCTATTTTGCATTCAAGAAAGTATTTAGTATTTAGTTTCTATAATATTTATCTAAAATATGCTAAGATCGATATTTGGTGAAATTTAACCTGATTTTCTAAAAATCCAACGCATCGCCAGGTTTTTTTTTACCCTAGTATTAAAGAAAATTCAAGTCATGTTTTATTTTATTATCCTAGATATATTTATCATAATTTTTCATGTATAGAATATATCAAGAATATTTAGGTGTTTTTGAGAATGCACATTTGGATATAGTTAAGATAATTAGGGCATGTTTGGCTGAGCTATTGTGAAAAGAGTTTTTAACAAAAGTGCTGTTGAAGAAATCTCTTTAGGCAAAAATACTGTTGTAAAACGTACTTTTTGATTTGAAAATCTGTTTAGTTCAAAAAACTGTTAGGAGTTGCAGAAGTGTTCTTGACTGTTTAAATGACCATAAAGAACATCATTTTTCTTAATATTTAAGAGAAATCAGTAAAAAAATATCATTTTATTAATTTACAATTTACTTTTAAAAGATTCACAAATATCAAAAGATTTGCAGAAAAATATTTGAGATCCATCCTCTCGATCTATGAATTCTTCGACGAAATCGAGACCCTTTCGATCTCCTAATGCATGAAGCTCAAAAGTTGGATCTCGTCGATTAACCTCTCGATGATTGCGTCGAGCTCGGGGGTCTCGATCGTCTAGGGTTCTTCTGAAAGTTTATCCTAGTACCACCACAAGGTTTTAACCGGCATCAAGCATGCAAATTTAAAAATTTTGGGGTGCTAAGCTACACTAACCTAGAATCTAACTAGATCATTAGGGTTTAAGTAATGATATAACAAAAACTATACTAAGTGAAAGAGATTAAAACCTTTGTAGATCATGTTCTTCACTTCTATAGCTCTGGGCAGTAGTCCCTACGACTCCTCTAGGCTCCACTTGAAGAAGGAATGAGCTTGCTTTGCGATCTTCATATCGAAGATAATCCATCCGAAGTTCCTCTAGGCCAAGCTACCTCTTCACTAATCTAGTATCAGTGAAGTAGATCTATCCTCTCGATCTATGAATTCTTCGACGAAATCGAGAGCCTTTCGATCGCCTAATGCATGAAGCTCAAAAAGTTGGATCTCGTCGATTAACCTCTCGATGTTTGCGTCGAGCTCGAGGGTCTCGATCGTCTAGGGTTCTTCTGAAAGTGTATCCTAGTACCACCACAAGGTTTTAACCGGCATCAAGCATGCAATTTTAAAAATTTTGGGGTGCTAAGCTACACTAACCTAGAATCTAACTAGATCATTAGGGTTTAAGTAATGATATAACAAAAACTATACTAAGTGAAAGAGATTAAAACCTTATAGATCATGTTCTTCACTTCTATAGCTCCGGGAAGTAGTCCCTACGACTCCTCTAGGCTCCACTTGAAGAAGGAATGAGCTTGCTTTGCGATCTTCGTATCGAAGATAATCCATCCGAAGTTCCTCTAGGCCAAGCTACCTCTTCACTAATCTAGTATCAGTGAAGTAGATCTATCCTCTCGATCTATGAATTCTTCGACGAAATCGAGAGCCTTTCGATCGCCTAATGCATGAAGCTCAAAAGTTGGATCTCGTAGATTAACCTCTCGATGATTGCATCGAGTTCGGGGGTCTCGATCGTCTAGGGTTCTTCTGAAAGTGTATCCTAGTACCACCACAAGGTTTTAACCGGCATCAAGCATGCAATTTTAAAAATTTTGGGGTGCTAAGCTACACTAACCTAGAATCTAACTAGATCATTAGGGTTTAAGTAATGATATAACAAAAACTATACTAAGTGAAAGAGATTAAAACCTTTGTAGATCATGTTCTTCACTTCTATAACTCCGGGTAGTAGTCCCTACGACTCCTCTAGGCTCCACTTGAAGAAGAAATGAGCTTGCTTTGCGATCTTCGTATCGAAGATAATCCATCCGAAGTTCGTCTAGGCCAAGCTACCTCTTCACTAATCTAGTATCAGTGAAGTAAACATCCTAGCCTAAAGTGCCAATCTAGACTAGAATGATGAAGTAGTGTTTTTAGCTCACTAGGAATTTTCTCAAGCCCTTAGATTCACAACTCATGTGAGGGTTAGAGCTTGGATGAGAAAGAAGAAGAGAATGGAGAGAGTATAAGAAAATGAGCTAAGGAAAAAACTCAAGTGAGTGAAGAATGAATAATGGCTCACATATCATTGAAGCAAGAATAATCTTGCAATAATAAATTGCAACCATACTTGTATAGTGTAAAGCAAATGAAAAAAATTGATCAAGCCATACTTCACCCATTCCACAAATATCTCCCCATTTTTCACCTCATTTCTATTTTCTCAAAATAGAAATTCAACCATGCTTCATAATATATATATATATATATATATATATTAAGAGAAGAAAATAATTAGTGACCAATAATATTAGTTAATATATAATTATATCAAATATAATATATATCATATTATTAAATCAACACTGAATTCAATAATCCGGTTATATCATATATAACCGACTAATATCATTTAACTGCAGATTAGAATACGGTATCATATACTCGTATGTAATCAGGCCCCCGCACATATCATCATATGTGCCCTACTTCGTTCGCTTGAACTAGGAAACCTCTGTGTGGGACTCTAAAGACTCGTCAATACGCCAGTAGACATCAGTTACCCACAAGCCGTCAACGGTACTAGCTGGACGTAACAGCTACCCAGGTATTGAGTGATTAGAAGATCAACAAGCAAGCTTGTCCAAATTCCCATGAAGCCTATAAGTAACACTTACCGTACAGTCCGGTCTCTTTGTCTGATATATCGCATATCGAGTCTAGAGATGGAATTGTCAGACCCCAGTAACTTGATAAGTCATGCCAATGTATGGCTCATAACGCTTCAAGAAACTACTGATAACACTTACCAGTAAATCTCATCAGCCCTGGTCAAGGACTTACTGTTATAGCCAATCGAGCATAGCGCAACATCAACTCCCAATATCGGGAGAGACGAAACCTCTCCTATCGCTTACTGCCTCCATGTGACTCGGGACTATACCCAAAATCCACCTGTTTGCATGACTCCTTTGAGCCGTGGTAGGGAGGAAATCAAAGCACAATGGGAACCACACAAGACACTATGACGATCTCAGGTCTACAGACTAACCTGTATCCGTGTCACCAGAGAACTGCTATCTGACGATAGGTATAGTACCATCTAGGAGTTCTCGGCGAGTCCTGTTCAGTGTACCCATTCTCTAATGAGCACCTGTGTACAATCTTTGATGTCAAACACCAATGGTTATGGGATCAACTGTTAGTGTATATGCCCTAGGGGCCATTATTGTATCATACTGGGTTGTATATTACTTAATAGAAGCTTGGGATATTCACAGTTATATAACAGTCTTGCTAAAAATGGTAGTATGCTACTTGGTTTGTGTCTACTTTAATATGTGCATATGTTTCTTGTAACGTATCACTTATACATATTAGTAGAGCCCTTAAGATCTTTGCTTGATTACCAGCATTGTGATGGCAGTCACACCAGTGGAGGCTGGGTAGTCTATAAGCAACATCCAATACTTGTCCCTAGTCGTAGGATTATCGAGACAGGACATCGATACTCCAGAGTAGACTAGTGTGTACGCTTCTCATCCCAGTTGGGGAGATGGTCTGTCCCACAACCATCAGTATGTCGTACTGGAGATAGTATACAGGTGCACGTTGGGTTAAGGGTACATCGGACACGACTTGCAGGAGAACTGACTGGATGGTATTATACCTAACATCAGATAGCAGTTCTCAGGTGACATGTGTGCAGATAGTTTGTTGACTTAAGGTCGTCATTTGTCTCATGTGAGTTCCCACTGTGCTTTGATTACTACCCTACCATGGCTCAAAAGAGTCATGCAAACAGGTTTTAGTTGGGTACAGTCCCGAGTCACATAGAGACAGTGAGCAACTGTTAAGAATTCGTCTCTTCCGGTATAGGGAGTTGATATCGCACTGTGATCAGTTGGTCATTACCATAAGTCCCTGGCCAGGGCTGATGGAGAATTACTGGTGGACTGATCAGTAGATTCTCAAATGGTCTTGAGCCATAACGGCACGACTGGTACGGTTGTTAGGGGTTTGACGTTCTCCACCTCCCTAGACCATACATGCGATACTCTTAGACGAACAGACCGGACTGCGCGGATATTGTCACATACAGGCTCAGTAGGAGTTCGAATGGGTTTCCTCATCGGCCTTCTTATCGACATCTACCTGGGGACCGTTACGTATAGCTAGTGCCGCTTGCGGTCTGTGGTTAAACCCACTGCCAGCGTAGTGTCGAGTCTTTAGAGTCCCACACAGAGGGTTTTCCTGTTCCAGGCGAAACGATATAGAGGTCGTATAGTTTTACGACAAGGGTTCGGACGCATACGCGTTTAAACGCACGTACGACGTTCGGACAGTTTTTACTTGCCGGCTTTGGTTTAAGCCAGATTCTAGTATCGGGTTATTAGATTTATACAGTCTAAAGTTTTTCCGTGTTTTCACGGATAGGAAGGGCGTTCTCGTAATTTGGCGAGAAGCTTCTAGAAGAGTGGTGACTTGAGGGTTTAGGTGGCATTTACCTTTAATGCATTTGTGACTAACTTAGATGAATCATTCAAGTGAGTTAATGAAGCATTTATTGCTTAATGACTCGCTTGATGATTCATTGCATATATTTAATGAAGCATGATGATAATGCATTTTGAATTATTCATTTTGATTTTCTTATACTTCATAATATATTAGAAGTGAGAAGCTTTTTCATTCATAACTAATGCTCACCTTCTCTCTCCTCAAGCTTGTAAGTCCACGTTGCTCACCCCGGTTCTTACGGGGAGGCGGAAACGGCGAAAAACAAATTTTTGGCGCAAGGCAACATGGACTAAAAGCCGGATCTTTTCTAAACTAGAAACTAGTATACAACTAGAGGCTTTAACTACTATGCCGTAGAAATTATACCTCACGAAACCGGTCCTTCGGGTCTTCATTCCGCTGTCCCGCTCGTCCGTCCAAGCTCCAAGGAACGATCCGGATCTTGGTCACCTCCGCGGCCTTCTTGAGTCGAAGACGATCCACCCGAGAGTTGTACACCGAGCTCCACCTCGAGCCGAGGCAACTAGGGCAACGAGATCGCTAGTCTAGATGCCCTAGATTGTGTAGAAGAGAAAGATGGAGGTGTTTGTCTATGTGGATTCTTTTTCTCTCAACACATGAGATCAAAAGAATTTTTCAAGAGGAGGAAGATGAAGGAGGAGAAGCAACCATGGAGCTCTTTCTTTCTTCTCACTAGCAAGAGAGAGAATGAGAAAAAAGAAATGAAATTGTTAGCCCAAAGAAAAAGCTTACCATGGTTGCAATAATACACAAAAGCTATCATTACAAATCCTATCATGATAAAGTTGATGCTACATTGAATTGACCATTTTCATAATCAAAAAGAAAAAGAAAATCCAAAGAAGAGTGTAGATCTCTCATGAAGGTCAATGGTCAACACCGGTCAACGGGTCAACAAAGTCAAGAGAGGTCAAGGTGGTCAAATGGTCAATGCAATTAGCCATCATAAAATTATCACAAAAGGATTAGTAAAATAATGTCTCCGGCTCATAATGGTTTTGACCGAACAAATTGTCAAAACCCTAATGAGCCTGCCACATAACGGTTTTGGCTGAACCAACTGCCAAAACCCTAATGAGGCACCTCCTCCTTCATTGCTCCTCAAAACTGTGCATACACACCTGCATCCGCATTCCGTAGAATGCGAATGCACAGTAGACAAATCAAATCCATCCGTGCAATACTAGGATCTGGCTTAAACCAAAGCCCACTAGTATTGCCTGCCCGAACAGCATACTCACACAAGTGCACGTAAGTGATCGCAGCCCTGCCATAAAACCATACGGTCTCTACACGTTTCGCTCAGTGCAGGGAAACTCTCTGTGTGGGACTCTAAAGACTCGACACTACGCTAGCAGTGGGTTTAACCACAGACCGCAAGCGGCACTAGCTGTACGTAACGGTCCCTAGATAGATGTCGATAAGAAGGCCGATGAGGTAAACCCATCCGAACTCCTACTGAACCTGTATATGACAATCTCCGTACAGTCCGGTCTGTTCGTCCGATACATCGCATGGCGGGCCTAGGGGGCGGTAAACGTCAGTCTCCTAATAGCGCTACAAGTCGTGTCGGAGTGAAGCCCAGAACACCCTGAGATAACACTGGAAACCTACCAGTATATCTCGCTTGCCCTGGCCAGGGACTACTCGTGTAATGGCTCTCCTAGACACAGCGCGATGTCAACCCCCAATACCGGGAGAGACGAATCCTGTCTAACCGTCACTGCCTCCAAGTGCTTCGGGACTGCACCCAACTACTACCTGTTTGCATGACTCCTTTAAGCCGTGGTAGGGTAGTAATCTAAGTACAGTGGGAACACACTCGAGGCGAAGTGGCAGTGTCAAGTTAGAGGACTAAGTTGTACTCATGTCACCTGGGAACTGATAACTGACGATAGTTATAATACCAACCAACAGTTCCCTACGAGTCCTGTCCAGTGTACTCGTAACCTAACGAGCACCCGCATACTATCTCTAGTACGACGTACTGATGGCTGTGGGAAAGACCATCTCCCCTGCTGGGATGAGAAGCGCATACGCTAGTCTACTCCGGAGTATCGATGCCCTGTCTCGATAGTCCAACGACTAGAGACCTGTATAAGGATGTGCTTATGGATTACCCAGCCCCCACGAGTGTGACTTCCATCACAACGCTGGTAATCAAGCAAAGATCCTAAGGGCTCTACTAATATGTATATAAGCGATATGCTAAAAGAAACACATGCACATATTAAAGTAGAGACAAACCAAGTAGCATACTACCATTTTGAGCAAGATTGTATATACAACTGTGAATATCTCAAGCTTCCATTAAGTAATATACAAGTTAGTATAATACAGTAATGGCCTTTGTGGCATATACACTAACAATCTCCCACTTGCACTAAGGCCATGTACTGGCGTATCGAAGACCTATCATCTCGATCAGCCGCTCGAACTGAGTCTGGGGTAGGGGCCTTCGTGAGTGGATCTGCAGTGTTATTCTCCGTATTTACTCTCTTCACCTCAATCTCCCGGCGATCTACGATCTCCCTGATCAGGTGGTACCGCCTCAAAATGTGCCTGGACTTCTGATAGGACCTGGGTTCCTTCGCTAAAGCTATAGCGCCGTTGTTGTCGTCATACAGCGGTATTGGATCAACAATGGTAGGAACCACCTGAAGCTCCGTGAGGAACTTCTTCATCCAGACAGCTTCCTTTGCTGCATCGCAAGCAGCTATGTACTCCGCTTCCATAGTTGAGTCTGCAATGGTCTCCTGCTTGGAACTCTTCCAGCAAACCGCCCCTCCATCGAGGGTAAAGACATAACCCGACATGGACTTGGAGTCATCCCTGTCACTCTGGAAGCTGGAGTCAGCAAAGGCCTCGAGCTGGTGGTCTTTTCCGCCATACTCCAAGAAAATTTCCTTAGTCCTTCTCAGGTACTTGAGAATGTTCTTTACCGCTATCCAGTGTTTCTTCCCTGGGTTCGACTGATAGCGGCTTACAACGCTCAATGCGTATGCTACATCTGGTCTGGTACATAACATCGCATATATTATAGAGCCTACCGCAGATGCGTAGGGTATAATAGACATGCGATCCCTTTCCAAATCAGTTTTGGGAAACATCTCTTTGGAGAGGGTGATCCCGTGACAAGCCGGTAGATTACCGTGCTTGGAATCTTCCATACTGAATCTTTTCAGTATGGTGTCAATGTACCTGGACTGTGAAAGTCCCAACATCCTCTTAGATCTATCACGCTAGATCTGGATCCCCAGAATGTAGTTGGCATCGCCCAGGTCCTTCATGGAGAACCTCTGCGACAAGAATCCTTTGACTGACTGTAGCATAGGAATATCATTTCCTATTAGGAGAATGTCATCCACGTACAAGACGAGGAATACCACATTTCTCCCTACAATCTTACTGTAAATGCATGGTTCATCTGGGTTTTTGATAAAGTCGAATTCTTTGACAGTATCATCAAAGCAGAGGTTCCAACTCCGCGATGCCTGCTTAAGTCCATAGATGGACTTTAGCAACTTGCACACTTTACCGCTGCTCCCACTCTGAATGAATCCTTCTGGCTGATCCATATAGACGCACTCTTCCAAATTTCCATTTAGGAAAGCCGTCTTTACGTCCATCTGTCAGATTTCATAATCGTGGAAGGCAGCAATGGCAAGAAGGATCCGAATGGATTTCAGCATAGCCACTGGAGAAAAGGTCTCGTCATAGTCCAAACCAGGTCTTTGACGAAAACCCTTTGCAACAAGTCTAGATTTATAGGTCTCAACCTGCCTATCTACACCAATTTTCTTTCTGAAGATCCATTTGCAGCCTACCGGTTTTACCCCTTCCGGAGCAAAGTCCAAAGTCCAAACTTTGTTGGTGTACATGGACTCCATCTCGGCCCGCATTGCATCCAGCCATTTTACCGAGTCGCCGCTCTGAATGGCTTGCTGGAAGCTAGTAGGCTTACCATAATCCATAGTGCAATCCTCTCTATCCCCGTCTATAAGAAAACCGTAGTATCTCTCGGGCAGATGAGATTGCCTACTACTCCTGCGGAGTGGTGTAGGAATGTCATGTTCTTTCGAACCCTCTGGTTCTACTAAGCTTTCAGTAATAGCTCATGGTTCTGGAATTTCTTCCAGTTCTATTGCGCTCCCACTTATCTGATTTTCCAAAAACTCAGTTTCCAAGAAGCGGGCATGACGAGAAACAAAAACCTTTTGTTCCTCTGCATAATAGAAAAGATACCCCTTGGAGTTCTTTGGGTATCCCACAAACTTACACTGTACTGAACGTGCCTCGAGCTTGTCCGCATGCTACTTTTTTACAAAAGCTGGACATCCCCATGTCTTAAAGTGTTTAAGACTGGGTTTCTTCCCACTCCACATCTAATATGGTGTGGTAGGCACTGACTTAGTAGGAACTTGGTTCAAAAGATATGCAGCTGTTTCTAGTGCATAACTCCAGAAGGATCGCGGCAACTCAGCCTTACTCATCATGGAACGAACCATATCCAATAGGGTTCGATTCCACCTTTCCGATACACCGTTGTGTTGTGGTGTGTATGGAGGAGTAAGCTGAGAGAGAATTCCATTCTCTTTTAAGAAGTCCAGAAACTCGGCACTTAAGTATTCACCACCTCGATCAGATCTCAGTGTCTTAATACTTTTGCCTGTTTGTTTTTCAACCTCATTCTTGTATTCCCAAAATTTCTTAAAGGTCTCGGATTTGTGCTTCATCAAGAAGACATGCCCATACCTAAAGAAATCATCTGTGAAAGTAATGAAGTATGAATAACCACTTCGCGCATGTGTAGACATTGGACCACACACGTCACTGTGTATGAGTCCCAAAAGCTCGCTCGCTCTTTCTCCGTGTCCAGTGAACGGAGTCTTTGTCATCTTTCCCATGAGACAAGATTCACAAGTGGCATAAGACTGGTACTCGAACGGATCCAAGTATCCTTCTTTATGTAACTTTGTCAACCGTGTCTCATTGATGTGACCCAGTCTACAATACAATAAGAAAGCCTGATTTAATTCCGGAGACTTTCTTTTAAGTGTGTTCTGGACACTGAAAACCTGAGCTTGATTCAAAACGTATATACCGTTTTTCAATGTACCTGACCCAATCAAAACTTGATTTAGGTGGATGTTTACTACATCGCTTACAAAAGTAAAATCATATCCTTTCTTAGAAATTAAGGATACAAATATGATATTACAAGTCGCACCTGGTACATAAAAACAGTCACGCAGAATCAATATCTGTCCAGTTGTCAGTCCTAGATGATATTCCCCTACGGATTCAGCATACATGCTCATTCCGTTAGCAACCCTGAGAATCATATCACCTTTCCTGATAACCCTACGGTTTCTCAGAGCCTGTAACGAATTACAGATATGAGATCCTGATCCGGTATCCAATACCCAGGAAGTAGGGTTAACTGACATACAGTTCTCAATTACAAACACACCCGAAGCCGAAGTCACAACATGCTTCGAATTCTGGCTACTGGCTATACTAGCCCTGCAATCCCTCTGCCAATGTTCATTCCTGTAACAATAAGAACGTCCCTCTTTCACTATATCCATTCCCGAAACTTCTGCCCTTCCTTTTCTTTCTACTTCCCTGGTTTCCTTCAGGGTAGTAGGTAGAGACTGTTGAACTAAGTCAGCATCTGACCCGTTCTTCAACGTGGTCTTCAGGTCCGTGAGCTCAAAAGAGCTGGTCTCTGTAAGAACGTTGCCCCCTACAGATGACCCGATAGCCAACCTCGCTGGAAGCAATTCGTTCGAGGTCTCATATCTTGCGATACGAGATTGCTCTCCATATAAATCTTTGTTATGGAGGAAGATAGAAACTGAGTCCATCTTCTCGTGCTGCCTCTGGTATACACCATCAACTGAGGCTAACACGAGGCACTTGGATTTCGCACAGTCTTTTTCCGATGTCCTATGGATATGAATATCCGTGACAGGGGAAACTGGACCTGAGACAGCAGGGGTTGGATCAGTCAAGAGGTGTCCCAGCTTGTCATGGGCAATGGACATCTGGACAGACCTTTGCCAGTCATAACAGTCAGATTCAGTCATTTTATTATCTAGATGTAACCTAGGTGCGGTCACTGGGTTGCTGCAATTAAGAGAGAGAGAAGAAGACACTCAGCATGATGCTCTTGCAAGTTTAGATTGGTTTTTAATATATCTAAACAGGATGGCTCCCACTGTCTCTCGAATCCCTCCTCAAACCATAAAGGAAGAATTACTCAGGATCAATCTCACCGTACAATACTTGCTTAACCGTTCAGCCAGGCCAGTGTCGGTACTTCGAGGGAGGTTTTCCAACGCTTTCGCGAAGTTCCTTAATTAAATAACCTCTTTTCCCTATGGGCGTAGCCCCGCTAACACCTTTCTAGACACCTACTTGGTTTATAGCATTGATCGTTAAGTGAAAAAGTTTCCGAGGAGTAGCATATACTCACAGTAGGATCGGGATCCAAATATCATCGCGTGACAAAACTGAAGGAATCCTACCAGAATCATCACACTCCAAATGGTATGCAGCGCCAGCAAGTTTCAGTACTTTTGAAACTCCCGATGTGGATTTTTGCCCCATGCTCTTATGACCTTAACTAAGGCCAACAAATCATAAGTCACATGTCAAGTTCTACCCGTCGTTGTCCAGGTTGATTTGAACCCACCCGTATATACCCTTGACTATGGCCAACAAAGTAATACGACTGTCCCAAACTAACGCATTCTATCTATGCAACATATGAATACCCACCAGCTACCAAACACTGTGCCTTGACTAAGGCCAACAAACACAGCTTGAATACTGTTGAATATTCATATGAAACGACGGAGGGCTACGGATGGTTTTTGGCAAAACCGTGAACGTAGTGAACTTGATATAATCGATGGAACGAGATAGATTTTAAAAGGAGTGGTTCAAGCTCCGTGTTTAAAAAGCTGATTTTTTGAAAAGAACCGAGTGGTTTTGAAAGTGTTCCAATGACTTTTACTTAGTTTATTTTCATGCATTAATTCCAATGCGTCCCATCATTTAATCCTACCATTGCAGAAAACAACCAAAATATGGTGTACGCTTATGCCATCCACATTCGCCACGGGGCACCGTCATCACCCGTTAGGTTACTTAACTAACGACAGAGCGGGGGATGGACTAGCGCGGATGCAAAACATAAGCAACACCTAAATAGATATCATATATAGATATATAGTAATGATAGCCAATCCAGATCACAGATGAACACTTTGGATATACAAGGAATTCGCGATTCATTCGAGCCTACAACGAAAAGCGAATTACACGATCGCGATGAATAGCCAAACCCCACCCTAGACCCCTACGGGTGCGGCAAACTACCCGCCAAGTACCCGAAGCGAAGCAACCTCCCTCAACCCGTGAGTAGGCCACTCGGCACTTCGAGATACCCGGTAGTTTGTGCACCCCTCCTTGGGTCTATCCTAGGAGCAAAAATAGTAAAAAGAAATTATACAATGACAGCTACAACCCCGACCCGGTTGTGCGGCCATACAAATAATATTACATCAATTTACAAATTTTACAATGAATGAAAGAAAAAGAAACTCTCATCTCACATCCATTCCCGGCTATTCATCCGCGACAATCCAACGAGTTCATATACATAAACCATCAACATTACAGATCACAGATATGTATAACCCCCACTAATCGACGTATAGCGATTAGCGGACGTTCAATACATATATCACATCACAGATAATATTCATTAGCCAAAGTGTACGGAATATCGATCAAAATATGGATTTGTAACCACCCCAAAAGTCAATTTGCTCTTTGGAAAATCTGGGTAGAAACAACATGTATTAAAAATCCCAAAACAGCCAAACTAAAACACTGCACAAAACCCGGTCCACTGCCGAGTCAAATCGGCCGCGGAACCGCGGTAATAAGCATGTTATTGCTGCGGAACCGCGGTGGTTTGATCGAGTCACTGGATCGTTTTTCTGCAGTGTTTTTACAAAACCCTGAGACGATTTTTCATATATGTTAAATCACCTTTTGAGCAGTATAAAAAATCGACAGAAACTTGGTTTTTTTCCGGGCGTGTTTTGCGACTTTTTTCCGATCGATATTCTAAACACTTTGCTAACTAACTAGTTTATGTTTAGCCTGTCTCTGATACCACTGTAAGTCCACGTTAAATTATTCATTTTGATTTTCTTATACTTCATAATATATTAGAAGTGAGAAGCTTTTTCATTCATAACTAATGCTCACCTTCTCTCTCCTCAAGCTTGTAAGTCCACGTTGCTCACCCCGGTTCTTACGGGGAGGCGGAAACGGCGAAAAACAAATTTTTGGCCCAAGGCAACATGGACTAAAAGCCGGATCTTTTCTAAACTAGAAACTAGTATACAACTAGAGGCTTTAACTACTATGCCGTAGAAATTATACCTCACGAAACCGGTCCTTCGGGTCTTCATTCCGCTGTCCCGCTCGTCCGTCCAAGCTCCAAGGAGCGATCCAGATCTTGGTCACCTCCGCGGCCTTCTTGAGTCGAAGACGATCCACCCGAGAGTTGTATACCGAGCTCCACCTCGAGCCGAGGCAACTAGGGCAATGAGATCGCTAGTCTAGATGCCCTAGGTTGTGTAGAAGAGAAAGATGGAGGTGTTTGTTTATGTGGATTCTTTTTCTCTCAACACATGAGATCAAAAGAATTTTTCAAGAGGAGGAAGATGAAGGAGGAGAAGCAACCATGGAGCTCTTTCTTTCTTCTCACTATCAAGAGAGAGAATGAGAAAAGAGAAATGAAATTGTTAGCCCAAAGAAAAAGCTAACCATGGTTGCAATAATACACAAAAGCTATCATTACAAATCCTATCATGATAAAGTTGATGCTACATTGAATTGACCATTTTCATAATCAAAAAGAAAAAGAAAATCCAAAGAAGAGTGTAGATCTCTCATGAAGGTCAATGGTCAACAAAGTCAAGAGAGGTCAAGGTGGTCAAATGGTCAATGCAATTAGCCATCACAAAATTATCACAAAAGGATTAGTAAAATAATGCCTCCGGCTCATAATGGTTTTGACCGAACAAATTGTCAAAACCCTAATGAGCCTGCCACATAACGGTTTTGGCCGAACCAACTGCCAAAACCCTAATGAGGCACCTCCTCCTTCATTGCTCCTCAAAACTGTGCATACACACCTGCATCCGCATTCCGTAGAATGCGAATGCACAGTAGACAAATCAAATCCATCCATGCAATACTAGGATCTGGCTTAAACCAAAGCCCACTAGTATTGCCTGCCCGAACAGCATACGCACTCAAGTGCACGTAAGTGATCGCAGCCCTGCCGTAAAACCATACGGCCTCTACACGTTTCGCTCAGTGCAGGGAAACTCTCTGTGTGGGACTCTAAAGACTCGACACTACGCTGGCAGTGGGTTTAACCACAGACCGCAAGCGGCACTAGCTGTACGTAACGATCCCTAGGTAGATGTCGATAAGAAGGCCGATGAGGTAAACCCATCCGAACTCCTACTGAGCCTGTATGTGACAATATTCGTACAGTCCGGTCTGTTCGTCTGATACATCGCATGGCGGGCCTAGGGGGCGGTAAACGTCAGCCCCCTAATAGCGCTACAAGTCGTGTCGGAGTGAAGCCCAGAACACCCTTAGATAACACTGGAAACCTACCAATATATCTCGCTTGCCCTGGCCAGGGACTACTCATGTAATGGCTCTCCTAGACACAGCGCGATGTCAACCCCCAATACCGGGAGAGACGAATCCTGTCTAACCGTCACTGCCTCCAAGTGTTTCGGGACTGCACCCAATTACTACCTGTTTGCACGACTCTTTTGAGCCGTGGTAGGGTAGTAATCTAAGTATAGTGGGAACACACTCGAGGTAAAGTGACAGTGTCAAGTCAGCGGACTAAGCTGTACTCATGTCACCTGGGAACTGATAACTGACGATAGGTATAATACCAACCAACAGTTCCCTACGAGTCCTGTCCAGTGTACACGTAACTTAACGAGCACCCGCATACTATCTCCAGTACGACGTACTGATGGCTGTGGGACAGACCATCTCCCCTACTGGGATGAGAAGCGCATACGCTAGTCTACTCCGGAGTATCGATGCCCTGTCTCGATAGTCCAACGACTAGGGACCTGTATAAGGATGTGCTTATGGATTACGCAGCCCCCACGAGTGTGACTGCCATCACAACGCTGGTAATCAAGCAAAGATCCTAAGGGCTCTACTAATATGTATATAAGCGATATGCTAAAAGAAACACATGCACATATTAAAGTAGAGACAAACCAAGTAGCATACTACCATTTTGAGCAAGATTGTATATACAACTGTGAATATCCCAAGCTTCCATTAAGTAATATACAAGCTAGTATGATACAGTAATGGCCTCTAGGGCATATACACTAACAAAGCTCTCTCTTGAAACCCTAATCCCCCCCTCTCATGTGTTGAGATCAAGAATTAAATAGACTAATTAATCCATAATCTCACTCTAAATCACCTAGGTCACTTTAATTAGCAACTAAAGAAACCTAGTTATCTCAAGTTAGAGATCAAGCTTGGAGTAGGAGCTCTCGGGTGGATCGTCTTTGACTCGAGGGGGCCGTTGAGGGGCCGACGTTCCAAGGAGCCTACGAGGAGTGGAAGACAGCGATGAAGACCCGAAGGACAAGTAACTTGAGGTATAACTTCGAATCCGGGTAGTTAAACCTCTTGTAGTATGTTAGTAACGGTTTAGATACGATTCATGCGCTCAAGTCCGTGTTACGAAGCTTTGATAATCGTTTTTCATATATTCCGCCTCCCCGCAAGTTCGTGGGGTGCGTGATATGGACTTATAGTGGTATCAGAGCCAACTAAACCATTACTAGCTTATTAGCAACTAATTAGAACTTCGATCGTCAGAAAAACGCGAAAACGAAACCCCGGATACCCTCAGTTTCTATTAATTTTAAACGCGTCGAAAAAAATATTTGATATGCCTTAAAATTCACAGCAGGGAAATATAAGAATTCTGGGAAAATACGAGACTTCAACTCGGTTAGATGACCGCGGATCCGCGGCAAAATAGTGCTTTTAGCCGCGGATCCGCCGCCTACTCAACTCCGAGTTGACTCGGATTTGCGCAGTAATTCATATTTTTTGTTTTTTTGTTTTCCAGCATATTCTGTTTCTGCCCAGGTTACTTCTGTGCTGGTTTGCTTTTGGGGTAGACACGGAAAAAGGTAGTCGATCGATGTTCTAAATTAATTGCTAATCGGGTTTTTATCTGTAATGTTTAATGTGTTCGTAAACCTCCCCTAACAGCTAGTATATCGGTCGGCAGGGGGTTACACATTTTTATAATGTTTACAGTTTGTGTATATGAACATGATTGGATCGTTGTGATAGTTAGTCGGGGTTTGAGATGTGTTTTATATTCATTCATTTGATGTAATTGTAATATGTTGTAATATTATTTTTGTGGGGCGCATCCAGGTTGCGGTTGTAGCCACCGTTATATTATTTCATTTTTACTGTTTTTACTCCTAGGATAGACCCATGGTGGGGTGCACAAACTACCGGGTACTTTGAAGTATTTAGTGGCCTACTCACGTTGTTGAGGGAGACTGCTTCGCTTCGGATACTTGGCGGGTAGTTTGCCGTACCCGTAGGGGTCTAGGGTGGGGTAATGGCTATTCATCACAACTGTGTAATCCGTCTTTTGTTGCAAGCTCAAAGCAAATGCGGATTGCTAGTATATCCAATAAAGTTCATCTGTGATCTGGAATGCCTATTATTGTGTCTGACGAATGTACAATATCTATATATGATAGCTATTAGACGTCACTTATGTTTTATACCCGCGCTAGCCCAGCCCCCGCTCTGTCGTTAGTTAAGTAACCTAACGGGTGATGACGGGACCCCGTGGCGAATGCGGATGGCATAAGAGGACGTGGTATTTTCGTTGTTTTCTGCAATGATAGGATAAATGATGGGACGCATTATTATAATGCAAAGAAAATAAACCAAAGTTAAGTCGTTGGAACAAATTTAAAAGAAACCACTCGGTTATTTTAAAAGAGCAGAATTTTTAATTGCGGAGCTTTAATCACTCCTTTTAAAAAGCTATCAGGTTCCATTGATTATATCAAGTTCACCATGTTCACGGTTTTGCCAAAACCATTCGTAGCCCTTCGTCATTTCATTTGGGTATTCAGTAGTATTCAAGCTATGTATTTTGGCCAAAGTCAAGGCATAGTGTTTGGTAGCTGCTGGGTATTCATTTGTTGCATAGATAGATGAGTTAGTTTGGGACAGTCATATTATCATTTGACCAAAGTCAGGGGTATATACGGATGGGTTCAAATTAACCTGGACAATGACGGGTAGAACTTGACATGTGACTTATGACATTTTGACCAAAACCAAGGTCATAAGAGCATGAGGCAAAAATTTACATCGGGGGTTTCTAAAGAAACTGAAACTTGCTAGTGTTGCATACCATTTGGAGTTTGATGAATGTTGGTAGGATTCCTTCAACATTATCATACGATGATATTTGGATCCTGATCCTACTGTGAATACATACTACTTATCAGGAGATTCGTCACTTAACGATCAATGCTATAAACCAAGTAGGTGCCTAGAAAGGTGTCAGCGGGGCTACGCCCCCAGAGAAAAGAGGTTCTTTAATTAAGGAACTTCGCGAAAGCGTTGGAAAACCTCCCTCGAAGTATCGACACTAGCCTGGCTGAACGGTTAAGCAAGTATTGTACGGTGAGAATAGTCCTGCCTAATTCTTTTTTTATGGTTTGAGGAAGGATTCGAGAAACAGTGGGAACCATCCTGTTCAGATAAATTAAAAACCACTCTAAACTTGCAAGAGCATCATGCTAAAGTGTTTTCTTCTCTCTCTCTTAAGTGCAGCGACCTTGTGACCACGACTAAGTTACATCTAGATAACAATTTGACTGAATCTGACTTATATGAATGGCAAAGGTCTGTCCAGATGTCCATTGCCTATGATAAGCTGGACCACCCTATTACTACTCAAGATCCCGTCGTCCCAGGTCCAGTTTCCACCGTCGCGGATATGGATATCCGTCTAACAAGGGAAAAGGATAAAGCGAAAGCCAAGTGCCTCGTGTTGGTTTCAGTTGATAGTGTATACCAGAAGCAGCATAAGAAGATGGACTCAGTTTGCATCTTTCTCCATAACAAAGATTTATATGGAGAGCAATCTCATATCGCAAGATATGAGACCTCGAACGAATTAATTCAAGCGAGGTTGGCTGTCGGGTCATCTGTAGGGGGACAACGTCCTTACAATGACTAGTATATTGATGAGCTCACGGACCTGGAGACCACGTTAGGAAACGGGTCAGATACTGACTTGATTCTACAGTCTTTGCCTTCTACCCTGAAGGAAACCAGGGAAGTAGAAGGAAAGAGAAGGGCAAAAGTTTCGGGACAGGATGTAGTAAAAGAGGGATGTTCCTATTGTTATAGGATCGGGCATTGGCAGAAGGATTGCAGGGCTAGTAAAGCCAGTAGCCAGGATTCGAAGTATGTTGTGGCTTCGGCTTCGGGTGTGTTTGTAATAGAGAACTGTATGTCAGTTAACCCTACTTCCTAGGTATTGGATACCGGATCAGGATCTCACATCTGTAATTCGTTACAGGCTCTGAGAAACCGTAGGGTTATCAGGATAGGTGATATGACCCTCAGGGTTGCTAACGGAATGAGCATGAACGCTGAATCCGTAGAGGAATATCATATTGGACTAACAACTAGGCAGATATTGATTCTGCGTAACTATTTTTATGTACCAGGTGCGACATGTAATATCATATCTGTATCCTTACTTTCTAAGGAAGGATATGATTTTACTTTTGAAAGTGATATGGTCCACATCCATCTAAATCAAGTTCTGATTGGGTCAGGTACATTAAAATATGGGATATACGTATTGAATCAAGCTCAGATATTCAGTGTCCAGAACACACTTAAAAGAAAGTCTCCAGAATTAAATCAGGCTTTCTTATGGCATTGTAAACTGGGTCACATCAATGAGAGAAGGTTGACTAAGTTACATAGAGAAGGATATTTGAATCCGTTCGAATATCAATCTTATACTACTTGTGAATCTTGTCTTATAGGAAAGATGACAAAGACTCCGTTTACTGGACATGGAGTAAGAGCAAGCGAGCTCTTGGGACTCGTACACGGTGACGTGTGCGGTCCAATGTCTACACATGCGCGAGGTGGTTATTCATACTTCATTACTTTTACGGATGATTTCTCTAGGTATGGATATGTCTTCTTAATGAAGTATAAATCCGAGGCCTTTGAGAAATTCCAAGAATTCAAGAATGAAGTCGAAAACCAAACAGGAAAAAGTATCAAGACACTGAGATCTGATCGAGGTGGTGAATACTTAAGTGCCGAGTTCCTGGGTTACTTAAAAGAGAATGGAATTCTCTCTCAGTTTACTCCTCCATACACACCACAACACAACGGTGTATCGGAAAGGAGGAATCGAACCCTATTGGATATGGTTCGTTCCATGATGAGTAAGGCTGAGTTACCGCGATCTTTTTGGGGTTATGCGCTAGAATCAGCAGTATATCTTCTGAACAGGGCTCCTACCAAGACTGTGCCTATCACGCCATATCAGATGTGGAGTGGGAAGAAACCCCATCTTCAGCATTTGAAAATATGGGGATGTCCAACTTTTGTTAAAAAGCAGCATGTGGACAAGCTCGAGGCACGATCAATACAGTGTAAGTTTGTGGGACATCCAAAGAACTCCAAGGGATATTATTTCTATTACGCAGAGGAACAAAAGGTTTTTGTTTCTCGTAATGCCCATTTTCTAGAACATCAGTTTTTAGAAAAGGAAACAAATGGGAGCGAAATAGAACTGGAAGAAATTCCAGAACCACAAACTACAACTGAAAGTTTGGTAGAACCAGAAGTTTCAGAAGAATGGGACATACCAGCGCCTATCCGCAGAAGTAGTAGGCAGTCTCATCCGCCCGAGAGATACTACGGTTTTCTCATAGACGGGGATCGAGAAGATTGCATCATTGACAATGATGACCCTACTAGCTTCCAGCAAGCCATTCAGAGTGGAAACTCGGTAAAATGGCTAGATGCAATGCGGAACGAAATGGAGTCCATGTACACTAACAAAGTATAGACTTTGGACATTGCTCCAGATGGGGTAAAACCCGTAGGATGCAAATGGATCTTCAGAAAGAAGATTGGTGTAGATGGACAGATTGAAACTTATAAGGCTAGACTTGTTGCAAAGGGTTTCCGTCAAAGACCTGGTTTGGACTATGACGAAACCTTTTCTCCAGTGGCTATGCTCAAATCCGTTCGGGTCCTTCTTGCTATTGCTGCCTTCCACGATTATGAGATCTGGCAGATAGACGTAAAAACGGCCTTTCTAAATGGAAATTTGGAAGAGAGCGTCTATATGGATCAGCCAAAGGGATTCATTCAGAGTGAGAGCAGCGGTAAAGTATGCAAGTTGCTTAAGTCCATTTATGGACTAAAGCAAGCATCGCGGAGTTGGAACATCTGTTTTGATGATGCTGTCAAAGAATTCGACTTTATCAAAAATCCAGATGAACCATGCATATATAGAAAGATTGTAGGGAGAGTTGTAGTTTTCCTCGTCTTATACGTAGATGACATTTTCCTAATAGGAAATGATATTCCTATGTTACAGTCAGTCAAAAGATTCTTGTCACAGAAGTTCTCCATGAAGAACCTGGGTGATGCCACCTACATTCTGGGGATCCAGATCTATCGTGATAGATCAAAGAGGATGTTGGGACTTTCGCAGTCCAGGTACATAGACACCATATTGAAAAGATTCAGTATGGAAGATTCTAAGCGCGGTAACCTACCGGCTTGTCACGGAATCACCCTCTCCAAAGAGATGTCTCCCAAGACTGATTTGGAAAGGGATCGCATGTCGATTATACCCTACGCTTCTGCGGTAGGCTCTATAATGTATGCGATGTTATGTACCAGACCAGATGTAGCATACGCATTGAGCGTTGTAAGTCGGTATTAGGCAAACCCAGGGGAGAAGCACTGGATAGCAGTAAAGAATATTCTCAAGTACCTGAGGAGGACTAAGGAGATGTTCTTGATGTATGGCGGAAAAGACCTCCAGATTGAGGCCTTTGCCGACTCCGGCTTCCAGAGTGACAAGGATGGCTCCAAATCCATGTCGGGTTATGTCTTTACCCTCAATGGAGGGGCGGTCTGTTGGAAGAGTTCCAAGCAGGAAACCGTTGCTGACTCAACAATAGAAGCGGAGTACATAGCTGCTTGCGATGCCGCAAAAGAAGCTGTCTGGATGAAGAAGTTCCTCACAGAACTTCAGGTGGTTCCTACCAGTGTTGATCCAATACCTTTGTATTGTGACAACAATGGTGATATAGCTTTAGCGAAGGAACCCAGGTCCCATCAGAAGTCCAGACACATCTTAAGGCGGTATCACCTGATCAGGAAGATCATAGATCGCCGGGAGATCGAGGTGAAGAGAGCAGAGACGGAGAATAACATTGCAGATCCATTCACAAAGGCCATTCCTCAGACGCAGTTTGAGAGGCTATTCGAGATGATAGGTCTACGATATGCCAGCTCATGGCCCTAGTGCAAGTGGGAGATTGTTAGTGTATATGTCCTAGGGGCCATTATTGTATCATACTAGGTTGTATATTACTTAATTGAAGCTTGGGATATTCACAGTTATATAACAGTCTTGCTAAAAATGGTAGTATGCTACTTGGTTTGTGTCTACTTTAATATGTGCATATGTTTCTTGTAACGTATCACTTATACATATTAGTAGAGCCCTTAGGATCTTTGCTTGATTACCAGCGTTGTGATGGCAGTCACACTAGTAGGGGCTGGGTAGTCTATAAGCAACATCCTATACTTGTCCCTAGTCGTAGGATTATCGAGACAGGGCATCGATACTCCAGAGTAGACTAGTGTGTACGCTTCTCATCCCAGTTGGGGAGATGGTCTGTCCCATAACCATCAGTACGTCGTACTGGAGATAGTATACAGGTGCTCGTTGGGTTACGGGTACACCGGACAGGACTCGCAGGAGAACTGACTGGATGGTATTATACCTAACGTCAGATAGCGGTTCTCAGGTGACATGTGTGCAGATAGTCTGTTGACTTAAGGTCGTCATTTGTCTCATGTGAGTTCCCACTGTGCTTTGATTACTACCCTACCACGGCTCAAAGGAGTCGTGCAAACAAGTTTTGGTTGGGTACAGTCCCGAGCCACATAGAGGCAGTGAGCGACTGTTAGGGATTCGTCTCTCCCGGTATAGGGAGTTGATATCGCACTGTGATCGGTTGGTCATTACCATAAGTCCCTGGCCAGGGCTGATGGAGAATTACTGGTGGACTGATCAGTAGATTCTCGAATGGTCTTGAGCCATACCGGCATGACTTGTACGGTTGTTAAGGGTCTAACGTTCTCCACCTCGCTAAACTATACATGCGATACTCTTAGACGAACAGACCGGACTGCGCGGATATTGTCACGGACAGGCTCAGTAGGAGTTCGGATGGGTTTCCTCATCGGCCTTCTTATCGACATCTACCTGGAAACCGTTACGTACAGCTAGTGCCGCTTGCGGTCTGTGGTTAAACCCACTGCCAGCGTAGTGTCGAGTATTTAGAGTCCCACACAGAGGGTTTCCCTGCTCCAGGCGAAATGATATAGAGGTCGTATGGTTTTACGACAAGGGTTCGGACGCATACGTGTTTAAACGCACGTACGACGTTCAGACAGTTTTTACTAGCCGGCTTTGGTTTAAGCCAGATTCTAGTATCGGGTTATTGGATTTATACAGTCTAAAGTTTTTCCGTGTCTTCACGGTTAGGAGGGGCGTTCTCGTAATTTGGCGAGAAGCTTTTAGAAGAGTGGTGACTTGAGGGTTTATGTGGCATTTACATTTAATGCATTTGTGACTCACTTAGATGAATCATTCAAGTGAGTTAATGAAGCATTTATTGCTTAATGACTCACTTGATGATTCATTGCATATATTTAATGAAGCATGATGATAATGCATTTTGAATTATTCATTTTGATTTTCTTATGCTTCATAATATATTAGAAGTGAGAAGCTTTTTCATTCATAACTAATGCTCACCTTCTCTCTCCTCAAGCTCTCTCTTGAAATCCTAATCCTCCTCTCTCATGTGTTGAGATCAAGGGTTAGATAGACTAATTAATCCATAACCTCACTCTATATCACCTAGGTCACTTTGATTAGCAACTAAAGAAACCTAGTTATCTCAAGTTAGAGATCAAGCTTGGAGTAGGAGCTCTCTGGTGGATCGCCTTTGACTCGAGGAGGCCGTTGAGATGCCGACGTTCCAAGGAGCCTACGAGGAGTGGAGGACAGTGATGAAGACCCGAAGGACATGTAACTTGAGGTATAACTTCGAATCCGGGTAGTTAAACCTCTTGTAGTATGTTAGTTGTAGAGTTCCTAGGCACACTCAAGAGGTTCCACAAGGCATCAAACATGCCAAATTCAAATTTTTCCATGTGCCGAGAAACCCTAAACTAGATCGTTAACTAGAGGATAGGCGAAAGTAAACAAGCAAACTACTTTGCTACTAAGTGAATGGAAATACAACATTTGTAGATCTGGTGCTCCACTTCTTTAGCTCCGTGATGACGTCCTTCCGCTGCGATCATCAGGATCCCGGACTCTAGCGATGGTTTCGTCGGAGAAATGATCGGGCTAGGTCGTTACTTCGATGCCGAACATGATCTACGTTGAGGCAACTCAAACTCAAGCTCCATCTTCACTTGGTCATGAACCTTGTGAAGAAAACACCCTATACAACATGGCAAGTGGTAGAGGATGAAGAAATAGGAAGTGGGTTCACTTTGGATTTGGATTTCTCACTTAATTTCATCGCTTGAAATTTTTCTAGCAATGGTTTTCTTTCTTCTTGAAGAAAAAGAAGAAGAAAGAAAAAGAATGAATTATTAATCAAAGAAAATCAAGTGAAGCTTATCATTTAGCAACCATGGGTGAGGTAACTAATGTAGAGAATAAACTAGGGTTTAGGTAAATGGTTAGGTTAAGGATAAAACAAAATGGCAAGACTTTTCAAATATGCTTAAAAAGCTTCATGAAGCTTCAAGCATAACAACAAAAAGCCACCATTTAGTTTTGCCAAAAATAAATAAATAAAATAAATAAAACCTAATCATTAACCTAAACATGGGGTAAGTGATACACACACCCAAGTTTGCATGTATCATCAAACATGATACAAACTAGTGCACAAAAATATATCACATATACAACTTGTGCACTTCAAGTAAGAAAATCAATCTTAAGTGAACAAATACTAGTTAATGTAAAGTAATATATCAAATATATAATTATACATTAAATCATTAAATCAACACTTGATTTAACGATCCGGTCATACTGCATATAACCGACTAATATCAAGTGTATCAATATATCGAATCAACACTTGATTCGGTAACCCGGCTATATCACATATAACCGACCGATGATACAAATCGCGAGAATAGAATACAGTATCACATACTGGTATTATTCTTGGTCCCGCACATATCTCATATGCGCTCCTATTTCGTTTCGCTTGAGCCAGGAAACCTCTGTGTAGGACTCTAAAGACTCGTCAATACGCCGGCAGTAGGTGATGATCATATCAAACACCCACAAGCCGCAAGCGGTCTGTTAAACGTAACGGCCACCCGGGTATTGAGCGATCAGAAGATCAGCGAGCAAGCCCGCTTACACTCCTGTGAATCCAACCAGCAACACTTACCGTACAGTCCGGTCTCGTCGTCTGATATGTCGCATATCCCGCCTAGGGGTGGTAAACGTCAGACCCCAGTAGCTTGATAAGTCGTGTCGATACGTGGTCTATAACAGTTCGAAATACTACTGATAACACTTACCAGTAAATCTCAGCAACCCTGGCCAGGGATTTCCGGTTGTAGCCAATCGAACACAGTGCAATATCAGCTCCCTATACCGGGAGAGACGAATCCCCTCCATGTGATTCGGGACTGTACCCAAAAACCACCTTTTTGCACGCCCTCTTGGACATGGTAAGGTGGAAATCAAAGCACAGTGGGAATCACACAAGACTCTATGACGATCTCGGGTCTACAGACTAATCTGTACCAGTGTCACCAGAGAACTGCCATCTGACGTAAGGTATAATACCATCTGGGAGTTCTCAGCGAGTCCGTCCAGTGTACCCAGTCTCTACTGAGCACCCGTATATCATCTCTGATGTCAAACACCAATGGATATGGGATCATCCATCGCCCATCTGTATGGATCGAGAAGGTACACGCTAGTCTACTCTGGTATATCGATACCCCGTCTCAATACACCCACGACTAGGGACCTTGAAGGATGCACTTATGGACTACCATGTCCCCACTAGTATGATCCGCATCATAGTCCAGGTAGTCAAGTACACATCCTAAGGGTTTTACCAACATGTAACAGAGAGACAATCAGTGTACACGTTAAGGTAAAGAGCAACCAGATAGCATACTATCATGTCGAGCAAGAAATTCCTCCCTATATATGTCCAAGAATCCACTACAATATACATCCTATGTATAGTAATGGCCTCTAGGGCATACAGATAACTAACATTAGTAACAGTTTAGATACGATTCATGCGCTCAAGTCCGTGTTACGAAGCTTTGATAATCGTTTTTCATATATTCCGTCTCCCCGCAAGTTTGTGGGGTGCGTGACATGGACTTACATCAACCATCGTCACCTACAGGGTCAAGAAACGTACACACCAGTCTACTCTGGAATATCGATACCCTGTCTTGATACTCTCTCGATTAGGAACAGTTAAAGGATGTGCTTGTAGACTACACAAGTTCTAGTAGTATGATCCGCATCATAATCCTGGTAGTCAAGCAAACATCCTAAGGGCTTTATCAACATGTATCAGAGTAACAATATAATAATACAAGTGTATATGTTAAGATAAAGAGCAATCAGATAGCATATTATCATGTCAAGTAAGAAAGTCCTCTATATATCTGTCCAAGCATACACTATATCATACAATAATGGCCTCTAGAGCATACATATTCCTAACATCTTCGTCGTCGTCATCTTTTAAGGCTTTGATCTGGGGGCCTCGATCGTTTTGGGGTCTTGATCGCCTCGATCGTCTAGGGCTTCGTCATCATCATCTTTTAGGGATTCGATCTGGGGGTCTCGATCGTTCTGGGGTTTTCGATCGTCTCGATCGTTTAGGGCTTCGAACCGTGAAGATGATGAGGATCGAAATCAAGAGCAAGGGTCGGGCTGGGAGGATGAGAATAAGGAGATGATAGGAATAAAAAAAAATTAGCAAGAGATTTTTCACAAAGCTTCATTTTTTAATTTCTAAAAATAGAAGATTTTCTTTTTCTTCTTTAGCTCTAAAAGAACTTTTGGGTGCAGGGCTTGTTTGATTATTTTTTCTTCAAAAGTATTTTTTTAGTTTCAAAAGCGGTTTTGGAAGGCCAAATGGACCCTTAGTCTATTTAAACCCCATATGGTCCGAACATAAATTTTTTTCCTATAAATAAAATGACCATTTTAAAAACAAGCAGAGATGGTCCATTTATCTATATACAGGGCACCTGCAGACATGCTCGCTATGTATAGGTGAGATGATGGGCAATAAATTCAGCATCTCTTTAACTTCGGAAAAAACCTATACAAGGGCTTGTAGAGAAAATTTCTCTATAAGCCCCTTGCAAGTACTTGGATGAGATTTGAGATTCGTGTAAAACTTTTTTGCACAAACTCTCTCTTTTCTTGCACGGATCTCAAAATCCATCCAAACGCTTACAAGAGCCTTGTAGAGAAATTTTTCTACAAATCCTTGTAGAGAAGTTTTTTCCTTGAACTTCGACTATATTTATCCATACCCGTTTTGCCTACCATCCGCAACGAGACCGTTTGACCCATCTATAAGGATGTTGGCTCAGACAAAAAATGAACATAGGTGTTACCAAATCCGTATTCGATATTCCTGTATATATTTGGTAAAAATCGAATAAAAATAAGGATATGAAATGAATATTGAGGGGAAAAAATACATCCACTAAAATCAAACATTAATATTTAGACGCGGGTGCAAATGGACACAGATGTTATCATATTCATATCCGGTTACCGTCCATAATCCATATACATCTATAAGGAGTCCGCTAAGATTATTCCCACATATTTACGTCCCTGCCCCTCTACCCAACACCTGAAGAGACAGCTTTGTAGATATTTTCGCCATTGAGGCAAAGGGGCGCGTTCAAAACACCGGCTTTGTTGACGCTTTCACGCCTTCGTCCTTCTTTAAAACACACAAACACAACAAAAAAAGCAAGCTGACAAAAGCCTCTTGCTCCAAATTTCCCTCTTTTTTCTCTCCCCTCTCTCTCTCTCTCTCTTATATTTTTTGAATTTGTTTGGTTGAAATAAGCGAATTCCCCTAATTAATTCAATGAAGCAACCAATCGTGGGAAACGATGGAGGCGGAGTCTGCTCTCAAGAGTCCGTCAATGGCGGAACCGATCTCTGGAGCTGTTCTTCGTCTTCCGCCGATCATCTCGTTGTCTTGGTCCATGGCATCCTCGGAAGGTATATTCTTTTTTCCCCCATTTAATTTATATATATAGACATCAAAGTTTTAAGGCCAGAATTGAATTGGTTGGTTCTGGTTAATTTGGTGTTTGCCCTAGGTTTCGTGGCTGGGTACATCAACACTAATTAATTTTCCGATGCAATCAATATACAGTCGATATTTTTGATGAGTACACTAGGGTTATGAAATTGTTGCTTTTAATTGCCCTTGAAATGGTTGGTTACCTTTGATCTTTTCATGTTGCAGTACTGCTAACTGGACGTTTGCTGCCGAGCAGTTTGTTAAAATGCTTCCGGACAAAGTGATAGTTCATTGTGAGTTTCCTTCAAGTTCTTTTTCCTTATATTGTGTTATTTGTTTAAATTTTTTGTCGACGTATATTTCCATTTATCTGAATTCCTTTTCTTCTGCAGGTAGTGAACGCAACATGCATAAGCTTACGTATGATGGTGTTGATGTCATGGGCGAGCGATTAGCAGAAGAGGTTAGTTAGTTTGCTTGGTTAACAGTTTGCTTTTCATGATCATATGACAATAAACTAAATTCATCTTAGGATTCATTAGTAGTAGTTAATTCTGTGGAAATATGTGGCATGTTGCTAATGCTACCTTCGCTTAGTATAAATTTACGATGATTTATACCATTTTAGGTTATTGAAGTTGTCAAGAGAAGACCAGAAGTCAAGAGAATTTCTTTTGTTGCACATTCGGTTGGAGGATTGGTTGCAAGATATGCGATTGGGAGGCTTTACAGACCTTCAAAGAGAAATCTTGAAGAGGTCCCTTCAGGTGGATTCTATGATTTCAGTTCTAAAGGAACCATAATTGGTCTTGAAGCAATGAATTTTATCACTATTGCCTCTCCGCATCTTGGTTCTAGGGGGAACAAACAGGTATTTGTCCTTAGCTATATATGCACGTGCTTTTTAAACTGATACACACCCAATTTTGTTTTATTGTAATTTGCTACCCTTTTATGTGTCTTCAATAAATTTTGCAACCATTTGATGCCATGGTAAAAAGTATTGAAGAATACATACCCTCCATGGCTTAAGCCATGTTGATCAAGATGAACACTACAGATTATCCAAAACTGTGTTGGATCGTTTGCTCGACTAACTTACAAGGAATATTTTCTTCTACGGCTCCTGATTCCCAAACCTTATTTTATTTGATTTTTTTAGTGTCAATCATTTATAGATCTGTGTGCGTGCGTACTTTTTCTATATTCATAATATATTTGGGTGGGTGCATGCGTGCGTGCATTTTCTATATCCATTCTATCTCTGTGTGTGCAGGTGCACGCGTGTGTGCGTGCATTTTCTATATCCATAATCTATCCATATTATCAGGTTTACAATTTTCCGTCTCCATGTACCTATGGCATATTCACACCTATGCAACACGGTAGGTTCCATAGGAAAACCCAAAACATAAAATCAATTTATGGTCAAAATGGCCATGGAGAGTCCGGAACATTAATCGATTATAAAAATCATGAATTTACCAGATTCTACCATTATGTACATCATTTTTCGTGTGTGGATGGCAAAAACCATGACACTGAAGCTGGTTATAACTCGGGTTGGTCACTTTTTGCAATATTATTGACTATGATATTATACTAAAAGCATATTTGTTCACCTTGTCTAGGTCCCATTTCTCTTTGGAGTCCCTGCATTTGAAAAAGTTGCTTTTCATGTTATCTATTGGATTTTTGGAAGGACCGGCAAGCATCTTTTTCTTAGTGACGGCCATGGAAGAGAACCTCCATTGTTGCTGCGCATGGTGAATGATTCTGGTGACCTTTATTTCATGTATTCCCACACCCTTTTTGTATTCAAAATTCGACAGTGATATTTAGAATGCAGCTATCTGATGATATTTGTTTTATTAATATAGGTCTGCACTGCAAGCATTCAAGCGGCGAGTTGCCTATTCAAATGTTGGCCATGATCGTATCCTTTAGATTTTAGTTTTGGTTGGCTATATGATGCGTTTTTGTACTTTCTTTGTATCCATTGGAAAACAACTATATTTAATTTCCATGACCAATTGGCCAATAAGATATTGTTGGCTGGAGAACTTCGTCAATCAGACGCAATTCAGAACTACCAAAGGTAATCTCCCATTTAAGCCGATGTTTCTTTAACCTACTTTTGCGGCTTTAGTTTTGTGTTGCATTCGTATTGATTTTGATTCCTTTTGTTTAGTGGGAGGAATGCCAAAATGAGAGATATCCCCATGTTGTATATGAAGAGATGTCAAAAGGATGCCTTACGGAGAATTTCGCAGACGTTTCACATGTGGATGGAAGTTGTGATATTTTAGAAGGCAAGTATATCTCCTTTTCTTACAAGGCAAAATTGATTCCTTGTTACAAAAGAGCATTATCAATGTTGATAATGATATCGATAGCTGTATTGGATACCATTCCTGAAATGCATTACTTAGATATTAGGCTTAATTGCATAAAGGTATCCATGAACTTTCATGTTTTTTGCGATTGATACCATGAACTTTAATAATTGCAAATAGATACCATGGGTACACTATAGAACTTTCATTTTTTTTGATTGATACCAGTAAAATGGTATTAAGTTGCAACTGGAAGTGGTAGATCATGGTAGCTATCTATCTCTAATTTTTGAAGTTCATGATATCAAACTCTATTTATAACTTATTGGATTCTGTTTTTGAAATGATATATCTGCTGCTTGCTTTTACATTTTGATGACCACGAAAGCCTGGATGACCTGAGAGTGATGTGCCTTAATAAAGGGGCATCTTTTTTTTTTCCCCCTTTTCTAGAGGCGAATAACCCTCATGTCTCTGTAGATAAAAATGTACCGATAAAAATTGGAATTATTGTACCGAATTACCCACAGAATGATGATCCTTGAAATTTCTGTCAAAATGTCTTAGAAGTGAACACAAAAATGCTGGAAGTTGCAAGCATATAATCATGCAGCGAGTCAACTAATAAAAGATTACGCCCAAATTGTTTGAATCACTTATTTCTATATATAAATCAATCATTTTCATTCAATATATATAAATGTCTTAAATTGTAGTATCCCTTATGAAATGTTGTCTTTGGGACAAGATATTTGTAGGAAGATGCAGTTTCTGAGTTTAACTGTTCCTCTTGGGTTGCATCTCTGCAGAAAAGCTGGTGACGGCCCTCACACGGGTATCATGGGAAAGGGTTGATGTCAGCTTTCACAACTGCATGCAGAGATTCGATGCACATAACGTTATTCAGGTAGGCGCTTACTCTTGCTCACTTTATGTATAACTCCTATCTAATTACAGAGCATATATAAACCGTATTTATTCTGAATCTGGACAGGTGAAAGATACACATATGCACTCCGAAGGTGCTGATGTTATACAACACATGATTGATCATTTCGTTTCATAAAGCGATTCATTTCTAGAACATGATGTTCTGAAGGGTTTGCAAATTTTTTGAGTAGAGGCATGCTCACCTACCTTTGACAGAGTGCGCGCCGAGTGAGTCTGAACTCTACGTTGCAATTTCCAGCAAGTTTTTCATATGCAGAGAGGCTTGATCATCATGGATTTCAATATATTTGTACACAGCTCCCTTTGTTTTTTTTAATTTAATTGTTGTATCAGATTTGTTTATATTCTAAATTAAGAATATATTTGTAAATTTCTTAAAGTTTAGGATCGTGTATCAAAGGTGGATTGTGGCCAGCATACGAACGAGTTGTGGAAACTACATGGCTCAAGTCATAACCGAAACCAGAAACTTCCTCGCCTCGCATAAATCTATAATCATGATTAGTTTCTATCTTCAAAACCGCAAAACTTTGTTGCGTTAATATCCTTCAATCGGAAGAACATTTTCCTTGACAACATTCAAGAAATCAACACGAATAACTGATAGACAGACCTCTTTTAGGCTTGACTTCATGTAACATATAATAGAATTTTTTAGAGAAACATGAATGGTTTTAGAGATTTCACAATAATAAAGTTTCTGAAAATTTAGCCATAATTCAAATGACATCAGGAGGAACAAAGGACGATAATATGTGCACACTGCAGATAACGAAAGGGAACTCGGTCGGAGATAATAATCACACTGTTAAACATAACGAACGTAACTTTTTAATAAAAACAGGTCAGATCACTCTCCGATATGCAAGAAAACTGCATGCTTGCTTTTAAAAAAATGCACCGTAAATTCTTTATATATGTGCATAAAGATATCATAGTAAAGTGCATAAAGATATCATAGTAAAGTGCATCCGAGCCTTGTCATTACCAATTAGGTGTAGTAATATATAAACTACAATTGTGAGAGACCTCTACACTATCATCATCATCAAGCTATTATATATCAAGCCCCTGGCAGTTGAAGTCTTGAGGCTCCACCACATTGTAGTAGAGAGAAGAAAACCTTCCATCAAATTTGGAAATCACCTTGTGAGCTGCCAATCCACAATACCATTTCCCAAGTTGGGCAACACAAATGTCGATCATCTTCTTAATCATGCAGTCGTCCTGAACGAAGGGCTGCTCTACAAATTCGTCGAGGGGCATCCGCTGGAGGAAAAAAATATCATAAGTATGATCAGTATCAAGCGGATTTTTCTCTATAAAATCGACAAAGACCGGCTTAGTTCAACATGGATACAATAATATTCCTTAACCATTGGAAGGTAACATCCATTGAGATTGCCAATTTTAATGCAACCCAAGGTTATATAACTATCATTGTAATCATACCTTTGCTGCTTTTATTTCCAGATCATCGATAACAATCTGATCGGAGAACGGCTTAAGCATGCAAATGAAGAATAAATCTGATTTCTCAAATGCCACGTTATACATGCGCATGTCTGAAGGTCTGAAGGCCAAAAAGATGTCGTATCAGCTTCAGGTGATATTCGTTTACTTAATCTATTAGCCTAAGAATCGCCATACCGGCAACAATAAATAAATAAACAACTACCTTAGAAAATTTGAGTAACTCAAGCTTGGACTTGCTTGTATAAATAATTACCTAAAAGCAATCAATTCCACGAATTCTGTATCAATCTGCACTGCAAATTAGACAGCCTTACTCTGTCGTGTCTGGTCTGATTGAAATGCATAAGTAAACATGCGGTGAAGTACACTTATGAATCAACGACTTAGATTGACCGCTAAAGTTGATACACTTTAAATGAAGAATTAACTACCAAAAATGTTTCAAAATTGCTACTTACACCTGTTTTCTCTTTCACCTCTCTTACTGCTCCAGTAAAAATCTCCTCAGACTGTAACACAGGAAAATAATAAATCACATCAAAAAAATTTGTTTCCTGTTTTCTTTATATTTCCCCCCCTTTGTTATACATACCTCATGAATGAAGCCGGTTGGCAGTTTCCATACGCTTCCAAATGAAGCACAATGCGTCTCTTGCACCACAAGAACCTGCAATAGTTCACGAGAAATATATTTACGCCGATGTTTGATATCTAAACACAAGATAAGTATTTTAACTTCTGAATAAAGATAAATCCAAGTAAGATTTATACATGTCATGTATGCCTATGAACAAACTAGTTTATAATTTTTTTTAGTTATAAGGTTGGATTCATGTGGGAAACTAAATAAAATATGGCTGGTCTTTTCCTTTCTGCTATGTCGGTTGTATGTCTTGAACTTAAGGACTTTTTACCACAATTCCCATGCCTTGCCAACTCTCCTCGCTCTCTGGATTAAAATTATAATGTTATTTGGCCAGATACGCGCGTATCGTGTCTAGCAGCACAACTAATGTCAGAATCAAACAAATGTGAGCAGAAGCTATATTTAGTAGTAATTCAATCAAGTCCTGAATATGTTATCATTTCACTGGAAGAATTTGTTGTCCATAGTTTAAGCTAATGACACAATGGGCAGCCTCTCATACCGAGTACTACAGCTAAGATGGATAAACAACGATGAATTTGTTATTAGGATTTTCATTTATTTCGAATGAGCCATATGTTAAACATATATACATTTTCAACTATATTGACTTTAAAATAAACCATGTATACCCTTTTGCAGAGTTGTTGTCATCTAGACAATATGGGGGTTGTCAAGGGAAAGCAACATTGATATCGAAATAAAGAAGACGAAGAGGAAAAAAAGCGAAAAAGTGTACCTAGTCTTTCTCATTGATTACAAAACCCCCAACCCCCAACTTGACGGGAAGCATTAGCAGGAAGCATGGATGGTCCTTCAGGAATCCAATAAGTAAGCATTACACACGATTCCTCGGCACGGTGATACCTGAACCCTTCCTACATATAACAGAAAGGCTATGTCAATGGCTACCGAACTCTTTAATTTTCAATTAAAACCGCAGCAGAAAATCGTATTGATCCTTGGTTGAAGAGATTGAATAACTATCTTTCAAGAAAATAAAAAGACTTCATATGATCCTTGTCGTTTACCAGAGAATAAGATATTTCCTTGAACTCTATTTGTAAGGTAGAAACAATAGAAGACAACCTTGAAAAACAATACAGCTCGAACTGTTTACATGTAAAAGTTAAATAGCTCTATAATAGGCTAAATGACATATAAATACTCAACGTTTCACCCAAATAGCAGATAAATATCTATGTTTCAAAATGTGGTACTTTAATATCTAAACAATGTGAGTAAAATATATTGGAAACTTCAGAAATGCATAGGCAGTTGAATCGACAGACAGGATTGAATTTGTACCTTAACCGCCGCATGAACAAGCTCAGAGTGATCTACTGGCAACTTAATCCATACTCCTTTCTTTCCCTACAAACATTAAAAAATAACGGCATTACGATTTACCCTTACCATCAGTTACCCCCAAATTTAATCATCAAATATGTCAACAATGAAAACGAATCCACCGACACAGTTATAAATAGCATTATTTTTTCTTCAGGTTTATTACAGTACCTGAAGTTTCCAATGAGAAAGAGATGCAAGTAGAACAGAAGAAAAAACATTTCATTCTTCGGCAATCTGTCGGGATTAACAATAATTCCCCCGTATTCATCTTCATATGAGTCAAGTACAAAACTTTCTTGAGAGGATGCCCAAGAAGAAGCGATACCACCGTTGCCATTATTCCTAGAAAATTCACTTCCTGATGACTTTGTTGGTGCTACCAAATCAATACCTTCAATTGATGTTCTTGCTGTTGGATATGAAGAATTTATCGAAAGGCCTGGATATCGAAGCCACATCATGGAAAAGGATTATATGAACAAACAATTATATTTCTCCTCTTTAGGAATGCAAGAGATAAACTACACAAAATAAGTTTCGCAATTTACTCTGAAAAGATGAAGTATCATAGGAAGTGCAATGATATCTTTGATTCACACTTTTTTTTGTAGATAACAAACTAAAAGTATCATAGTTCTGTGCTTGGATCATATAATGTTTTAATTTGAATATAGTTCAGTTAATTATGAATGGGCATGTCATTGGTGTCACTTGTGAGCAAGATTTGGGCAGGTCATTAGTGTGACTTGTGAGCAAGATTTGGGGCAAACAGTATGCCAAAATTGTTGATATTTATATAGCCGGATTCGGGACGTGAGCAAGCGTTCGGTGTGAGCAGAATTTGAACAATACTTCCTGCAACTGGGGAGGTTTTGCAATTTTGCAAATTCAAAACTTGATTATTCCAAGTCAAATCAATTTCAAAATGATGACAAAACAAGCTTAAACTAAATACTAAATGAATAAATAAGCCTTGTGATGCAAGAGCAATCAAACTAAATGGACAAACTAATCAATAAATAAATGCATAAAACTTTGAACTTATACCTCTTCGTCGGCCGAAACTTAACTGTCTTGGGAATCTTTGGCTGCCGGCCTTCGGCTCACTATTCCTCAACAAGACCACCTCTGACCTCACATCAAACAATCTCTTCTCCTTCACTTCCAAAATAGAAAATTCTCTCTCTCCCTCTATCTCTCTCTCACTAATCAGTCTAACACTATATATGTATCTCTAGAAAAATCTATGAACTATATCATGCCCATATCCATTAATAACCATTCGCTATCGCACGCATCTAAAGCATAATTATAGGATTCATCGCTCGTCGGAGCTAACTAAGACTCCACAAACTTAAACAAATCAAAGTTGGGTAGCAAGGATTTGGCCAAACAAAACTACACCTTATCTTAAAAACCCCAGATGAATAGATGGGATGTGATGAGGACAGGTTACTAAGAATAATGCAAGATATTGATTAGAATGGAGTACATACAAGAAAGCATTATGAATGGTTGAATAAATAATTGGATGCATTTTGGAAATGTTTTTGATGGAAGATGAAGCAATGTACGAAGTAGAAAGAGTAAGAGGGAAATGGCTGGAGGGTATTAGAGCACGTGATTCTTGGAGATTCTCTGTGGACGGGGAGGGACTTTCTTCTAGTAGAGGATTTTAGGAGCGGGAAGATTCTTATTGGCTTTCCTTCTCACTTTTAGATTTTTTTCGCCCGCATATTTTCTACTAAAATTGTTCAATCAACAAATTATCTTCTTTGGTATTTTAGGGTTGAAACTAACATTTTTTTATTAAGAAAAAATAACCACCTCTTTGTCCTTCTAATTTCCTTAATAATAAGCCAGCAAAAGTCTCTCTGATGATGAGATATTTGAATATAATTGTATTAAATATTATGGTTATGATAAATCAGATAAGTTCTGATTTATGTTCCCTACTACAAAGAAGTGATGCCCTTATGGAAAGGAAAATTCATAGGAGCAATTATATTTTGCCCCTACGGTTACAGCCGTAAGGATGGTGATATATAATTTTTTTTTAAAAAATAACCTTCATGGATGCCCTTACGGTGCCGCAAGAAAATCCCTTTTGGTTTGCACAGTAGGGACAAAATTGTTGTAATAGAAAAAAATAAAAGAACAAGATAATGTTTTTCCCACACCCACTATTCATTTCCTCTCCAAAATATTTCATCTCCTCTCTCGCGTTGCCCCCAAAAAAATTTCCTCCTCCATCACCTTCTTGTCGTCGCGGCCGATCAACATCCCCTGCGGTCCTTGTCGTCACCTCCACCTTGTCGAGATCCTAGCCTTCTTCTCGGCCTCCTCGAGCCTTGATTTGTCACCGCCATCGAGATCCTCCCTGGCTACCGCTCGACCTCCTCCTCATCAACGTCGAGGTCCTCATTTTCCTCCGTTGAGATCATCCCCAGCCGTCGTTCGAGCTCGATCGATCGTAGCCTCGCACCCTCCTCATCAACGTCGATCGCCGTCCTCCTCATCAACGTCAAGATCCTCCCGGCCTTCCTCGTCAATGTCGAGATCCTCAACCGGTTAGTTAATTTATTTAAATTAAAATCTTATTTTCCTAAATTAAATTTGGTGGGTTAATGCTAATTTGGGGATTTTGGATTGTGGTGGTTGGTGGCGGCTGTGTTGGTGGCAGCGTCTGTGGTGGCTGGAGGCGGCTGTGGTCGTGGCTGAGTTTTAATTTGAGGTTGTTTGGGGATGTCGGCGGCGGCGGCGGCTGTGGTGGTCGGCGGCGGCTGTGGTGGTGGGGAAAGGGGTCGGGAAAGATCGACGGGGACTAGGTAGGTCGGGTGAGGGACCGGAAAAAGTAATTTTAGATGAGATTGGTGGTGGTGGTGAGGGAAAGAAGAAGAAGAAGATTGGTTGTAGGTTATGGTTTGGTTTGGTTAGAGTTAGGGTTATAATTAGGATTAGGGTTAATGGTTAGGGGTAGGTTTAGAATTAAGGTTAGGATCAGAGTTAGGATTTTGGTTAGATTTAAGGTTTAGTGAAAAACAACAATAGCTAAGGGTAGTTCAGTGAAGAATTTTAAGGTATTTTATAGCAATTCAAGTGTGTGTGTGTGACAGTGAGATAATAACGATGATCTCACAGATCAAACAAGATCAAATCTTAATTCATCATGATCATTCTTCTCTACATTGAACTCTTGTCAAACTGAACCTAACCCCAACCCTAAATTTTCGTCTCCTATTTCATTACTTTATTTCATTATCTGAACTAAATCAAAAAACTTAAACTTGATTAAGAAAATCCAAAACGTTAAAACTTTACCCTAAACGATAAAACCGTGTAATTGAAATGTAAATAGTAAAACCAATTCAAGTTAAATCTTACGCTAAGTGTATATATGATACTCGGTGATAATATGAATTTTTCATATTATCATTGATAATCATATATGAAGATCAAAACACGACTTAGTTCCCGTCTATCGGTTAACATACGTTCGATATTCGTCGTGATATAAACTACACGAAGGTTGTTAAATATCGGAAGGTATCGTTCGGTTTCTAACAACCGTCACGTAGTCTATATGACGAGAATATTTAATCGCATGATAACCAATAGATTTGACCCGTATGGATAAGTTAGGAGTGTATAAAGCAAACACCTGCATTCACTTGTGTTTTTATTCGTTTCGAGATATTTCGTCGGTACATTTCTGCTGGTTCTCCATGTACAATGATAGATTAGATGTTTGTTCCAATATTGTTTGACAGTATTGAAATGATCATCTTTTCTATTATAGTGTATTCGGTGAACAGCGGGAAGGTGCTTCCGAAATTTTCTCGAAACGGATGAAAACACAAGCGAATGTGTGTCTTCTCTATATATTCTTTATGGGATAGAAGTCTTATCCCTGACAGCCGAAATACAAACATACAGCATGCATCACAACACACACACACACAAAGACATACACGATAATAACCCTACACCTAAGCGAAATCAAAAATTGAAATCAACGACAAACTATCCCTTCCATTCTCTTCTTTGTCAATAACCATCTTGTTCTTATATTTTCCAAGTCACCATAAAAAACCAAATTCCAAAACTTACAATTTATATGTCATACAGTCTAACATGGCCCATGAGTATATCAGAGTTACGGACTGGATGTACGTGGATTTGCATCAACACATGAACCCTAAGCCCGTCGACGGAGTCACTGCTTTCATCAAATTTGCATGCGAACATCATAAGGAAATCTTGGGGAAGATCTTTTGTCCGTGCGATAGGTGTGGAAATAAGTATTGGCAGAATGTAGAAGTGGTAGAATTTCACATCGTTAAGCATGGTTTTACAAGATTTTATTTGACTTGGTTATATCACGGGGAAGGAGAAGAAGAAGAAGATAATAATGCGGTGGAAGAAGAAGAAGATAACTTATTTCCAGAAGAGAAAATGGAGGATATGGTAGAGCCTACTCTCGGTAATAGTAATCCTCCTTCCGGTCAAGTTCCTCATGCGGATAAGCATGAGAAATACATGAATGATGCCATGCGACCAATATATCAGAATGCAAAGTATTTAACACTATCATGATCCGTCCATCTTTTCTAAATTAAGTGCCTAAATAGATGGAGCAACAAGTCATTCACGATACCTCTCAAGTTCTTGAAAGATTCTATGCCCCCAGGAAATAACGTGTCCGAGATCTGGTACGAATTCCAGAAGATAATGTCTGATTTGGGTCTAAACTGTGAGAAGATTCATACATGTCTCAAAGGTCATGTATCGGAATGAGAATTCGGATTTGAAAAGGTGTCCCACCTGCGGAGAGGACATGTATAAGCTGAAAGAATCTGATAAGAAGCCAGATATACCTGTCAAGATGGCATGATTTTTTCCCAAAACACGGAGGCTGCAGAGGCTATTCAAGTATAAGAAGACAGCGGAGGCAATGATTTGGTATTACCGTGCTGCTCCAAGCGAAGATAGAAAAATGAGTCATCCAAGAAATTTGCCAGTATGGAAGGATTTCGATAGGAGGAACCCAACATTCAGTAGTGATTCTCGGAATATCAGGCTCAAACTGGTTAGTGATGGTTTTTACCCATTCAACTATATGAGTGGAGGCCACAACACATGACATGTTGTAATGATGGTTTATAATCTGTCACCGTGGTTGGTTATGAATCAGTCCCAATTTATGTTACCTCTTCTTATTGACGGACCGAAATCACCGGGAAACAATATCGATGTCTACCTCCGACCTCTGATAGATGAGTTAAAATCCTTATTCATTGATAGTGTGGAGATTTATGATGCAAACACAGATATAACTTTTACGATGCGTGCGGTTTTAATATGGACAATTAATGACTTTCCTGTATATGGAATGTTATCAGGTTGGTCTGTACATGGTTACAAAGTATGTCCTTACTGCTACCAAGATACAACATTGAAATGGTTGAATCATAGCAAGAAGGTTTGTTATTGCGGTCATCGCCGTTTCCTGCTATTAGATCATCCCTACAGGTTTGACGGTGCTCACTTTGATGGTCATTAGGAGCTTCTTGGGACTCCTGCCCCATTATCTGGAGAGGACGTGATTGCTCAGGGGAATGGTTACGAAAATGTGACCTTCGGGATAGATACGGTAAGACAAGTAACTCTACCCGGCTGGAACAAGTTAACCATTTTCTATGAGCTACAGTACTGGTCAATAAATTTAGTGCGTCATTGTTTGGACGCCATGCATATCGTGAAGGGAGTATTCGATCACGTACTTAACTTGCTTCTTTATAAGGATGGAAAATCGAAAGACAACCTCCGTGCTTGGCAGGATTTTCAGGACTTGGAAATTAGAAGTGATTTGCATCCTAAACCGATAGCGGGTAAATCAAGCAAGTTTGTACTTCCCAATACCGTATATCATATATCACAACCGGAGAAGAAAATGTTCCTGCAGGTGTTACATGATTTGAAAGTTCCTACAACTTTCTCATGATTATTTAGTAAGAAGATAAAGATTGTGAAAGACAAGATCGATGGGCTGAAAAGTCATGATCACCATGTTATTATGGAGCATCTTCACCCATTAGCTCTCAGGACTTCCCTTCCTGAATCGTTCAGTCTAGCCTCAACGATTTTTGTTGTTTCTTTAAGGAATTGTGCGCTAAAAACATCGATATTGTGGCGCTTGAGAAGCTAGAAACTGATACTGTGCAAGATTGAACAGATATTCCTGCCATCATTCTTCGATATCATAATACACCTGACAGTTCATCTTGCAACTAAGGCCAAGCTTGTCGGACCGGTACAATATAGATGGATGTATCCCGTCGAAAGGTACATTGAATTTTTCAGTTCACGTATTTTATATAATTTTTGCTATCTTATATATATGCTTGTCTTCCTTTATTTAAAATATGTTTTTTAGGTACCACTATACTCTAAAAATTATATACGCAATAGAAATCGACCAGAGAGTTCTATCATGCAAGGTTATTTCTTAGAGAAAGTTACCGTATTTTGTTCCTGTTATCTGGATGAAGACATTGAGACAAAACTTAACAGGTCTCAGAGAATTCAGAACGGGACATATGGTAAAACTGATTACAAGAGAGTAAAACCCATATTTATCAACAGGATATATTGGTTTGTCCTTCTCAATAGAGGACGTCTTGATGAAATTAGAGAGTAAGTCTGTTTTACATTAATTGTTCTTTATATATGTAAACATATGAACTAATATAACGTTGACGTCAAAATTTAACGTTGATAACAGAATTCATAACAATGAAGTACGTAAGGAGCATCCTAAATGGACTGATGATCAATGGAAAGATATCATCAAGAAAATTTTTGTGACTGGTTTGCAGATCATGTAAGATATTCGAATCTCATGTTTTTGCGAGTAGCGTCAATCTAAACTTATATCGTTATGTATTTTCTACATAATTTGTTTTGTCAGATCCAAGATTCGAATATGTTTGTATCATTAGAAAGAGACTCAAGATGTCTAGCTCAGTATCCTAGCATGGAGCTTGCATACTACAGAGGATTCGATATCCTTGGATAAAAATTTGTGTTGGGGTTCCTAGCGCCTTAGCTGCCATAACCGTGGCCTATCAAAAAACAACTTATCCCAAGCATATGGGGTAGGCTATATGAACCAACATAAGAATCACGCTGGGTCCAACACACGAATCCTCCGCATCCACTCACTTCTATCGAACAATATACTTTCATTGAGGCCTTTGGCAACCATATCTTTTCGTATCACCTCCATCCATGTTTTCTTCGGTCTCCTTTTCGCCCTTTTGATATTGCTTATATCGATAGTATCCATTCGTTGAACCGGTGCTTCCATAGGTCTGCGTCGCACATGACCAAACCATCTTAGCCGGTTTTCCCGTATCTTCTCTTCTACAAGTGCTACACCAAATTTTGCATGAATATCCTCATTTCGCACCTTATCTTTTCTAGTGTTACCACACATCCAACGAAGCATGTGCATCTCTGTGTATGATACTTCTTAGGAGCCTAGCATTCTGTACCATATAATAAGGCAGGCCGAATAGCGCTCTGATAAAAACATCCCTTTCAACCTTAATGGAAAGTTATGATCACACAAAATTTCTTTTGCACTCCTCCATTTCAACCAACCAGCTTGGATCCTTTGATTAATATCGTTATTGATCTCCCATCCTTTTGGATGATGGAACCTAGATATCTAAACTGATCGCTCGGTGATATCTCTTGTCCTTCCCGTGTTATACCAATGTGGTCTTGATTTCTCTGTTTGCTAAATTTGCAATGCATATATGATGTCTTAGACCTGCTCAATCTGAACCCCCGAGATTCTAATGTTTGCCTCCATAACTCTAATTTGGCATTGACCCCTACTTTCATCTCATTTACTAGAATAATATCATCAGCGAATAGCATACACCAAGGTACCTGTTCCCGCCAAAATTTCGGCTCAAAACTTGCTCCCTTATAAAATAATAACAATAAAATAAAAATAAAAATAAAGGGAAAGCTCCACATGCAAAGCATGTAGGTACTGCCTCAGATAGAATTAAATCCTATGATGGCGCCTCACGTGCTCCTCACGCGGGCGCCGATGTGCAAAGTACAAAAAGAAATCTATTAAATAAGAGTTAAAAAACTCTAAGGCAGCGCCTCACATGCCTTGCACGAGGGCGCCGGCGCCATGAGTTAAAAATTCTGAGGCAGCGCCTCACGTTCCTTGCATGAGGGCGCTAGCACCCAAGAGTTAAAAACTCTGAGGCAGCGCCTCATGCACCTTGCACGAGAGCGCCAGCGCCAAGAGTTAAAAACTCTGAGGCAGCGCCTCACGTGGCCCACACGAGGGCGCTGGCGCCAGAACTAAAAGTTCTCTGCCGTTGGATCAAAGATCCAACGGAGATGATAAATTATCAAAGCACAGAATTAAATTCTGATTGAGGAAATACTCCTCAAATATTTCTAAACAAGAAGATTATGCTCTATAAAACAGAGTACCGTTGGATCAAAGATCCAATGGTGATTAAAAATCACCAAGCTACAGAATAAGCTCTGTAGGGGAAAATATTTTCCCAATCTTTCTAAACAAGAAAGATTATGCTCTGTAAAACAGAGCACCGTTGGATCAAAGATCCAATGGTGATTAAAAATCACCAAACTACAGAATAAGCTCTGTAAGGGAAAATATTTTCCCAATCTTTCTAAACGAGAGAGCACCGTTGGATCAAAGATCCAATGGTGATTAAAAATCACCAAGCTACAGAATAAGCTCTGTAGGGGAAAATATTTTCTCAATCTTTCTAAACAAGAAAGATTATGCTCTGTAAAACAGAGCACCGTTGGATCAAAGATCCAATGGTGATTAAAAATGACCAAGCTGCAGAATAAGCTCTGTAGGGACAAATATTTTCCCAATCTTTCTAAACAAGAAAGATTACGCTCTGTAAAACAGAGCACCGTTGGATTAAAGATCCAACGGTGATTAAAAATCACCAAATTACAGAATAAGCTCTGTATGGAAAAAAATTTCCCAATCTTGTTAAAAACAAGAAAAATGTCTTCTGTAAAACAGAAGTTCTAGGATCAAAGATCCAACGGTGGATAAAATCCCCAAATCAATTGAGAATCTCTCAATGAGAGATTTCCTTAACTGAATCAACAAGTCTGCCTATACTATATAAAGGCCTCAAGACTTCAAGTCCAATAGAGAGGAACCCCCCATAAACTTTAAGTTCAAAAAGAAGAGCAAGCAAAAAGAGTTTGAAGAAAGAAGAAAGAAGAAGAACTTTATTCAAGGTAAATAGAGATCATAGTATCTTATCTGCATACCCAAGGGTTTAACCCTTATAAAAGAACATAGTTCTTTCGCTGGATCTGAGATCCATGAGACAAGTCTCCCATAAATGAGAATTTAATTCTCGTAGGGATGAATTTGTTCTTGGGGATTGAAGATCCAAGAGAGAACAAAGAATTGAGTTCTTTAGAAAAATGCATAAAGAAGGAAACAGCGCCCAGCGCCGAGCGCCCCACGTGCCCCTAACGTGGGCGCTGCTGAAATAAAGAGTGCTCTGCACTCATTGGTTGGCGCCCATCGCCAAGCGCCCCACGTGCCCCTCACATGGGCGCTGCTGAAATAAAGAGTGCTCTGCACTCATTGGTTGGAGTCCAGCGCCAAGCGCCTTACGTGTCCCTCATGTGGGCGTTGTTTAACATAAAGCGCTCTGCAGACAGATCCCAGCGCTATAAAGAGTGTTTAACACTCCATAAAAAAACAAAGAAATATGGTGAGCGTCAGAGCCCATATCGATGCTCAGCATCGTTGCAGGAAAAAAGGACCGAGTCCAAACAAGTGTTTAACACTTTATTGAAAAACTGAGTGGGCTGAGTCTAAGTTGACCAAAAGTCCCTAATTCAGATCAACCGAGCCCATGTGCTCACATTCTTCCTAAATTGGTCTTAGTCCCGAACCCAACTACAGATCTCCTTACTGACATTGGTTCATGGGTACATCTCCCCACACCTCTGATATATGTCGCTGTAATTCTTCAACGTCTTCAGAGAGGTGGCGGGTCCCGACAGCCAACAATTCCTATGGACCGTAATGTCCTTAAACTAGCCCTGGACCGTAATGTCCTTAAACTAGTTGTGGTCCGTAACGTTCTTAAACTAAAACGACAGAGCTCAAATTCTCTTTCGTTGGATAAAAAATGATCCCGAACCCCCGTTAAGTAGATCTTAGTCCAATATCGGATTAACGCATCCTTAACAAATATTTAAGTTGATCTTAATCTCAAACAAGGTTAACGATCCTTAAATCAACCCAAATCAATATCTAAGAATATACGGATTTGGACTAATCCATGCTCTACGGGCAGCAATATAAATTAGTCTCCGTATACAATCCACGGGCAACCAAAAATAAAACAAACACACACGACACGAAGTGAACATCTGGAGCAGGAGAAAGTGGTTATCGCTAACTGTAGGGGCTTGCGCTTGTAGGGAAGAGCATCCCCACAATCAAAAAACCCTCACAAACGAGGGGGAATCTGACGAAGTCTGCTACAACGGCCCCATCCCTCCAAACCTTCGATATACAATGCCATAAATCAACTTGGCATCTTCGGAGAGGTGGACGGATAAATCCAAATAGCATTCCCCCCCCCCCCCCCCAAATGCAGGCCAGACGTCCTAACGTCCCGGTAGTGACTTTTGACGGTAAACAGATTCTGGCACGCCCGGTGGGACTTTTTCCTCTTTCCACTCCACACTTCGGGTGTCGTGTTTTTCCGCAATCAAATAATCGCGGTATATATGTTTGTGGTTGCCTTTGGGTGATGGGATACTTAAGCCGGCGTTTCGTCTCTATGAAGAATGGCATTTGCCTCCCGCCCTAGCAGCTCAGGCTCTGTCACATCCGGTGGAGTCAAGTATAAGCCATTTGAAGCCTCAAATCTCTGCAATCTGGCTCTTTAAGAAATCAATGAGCTTCTCTTTGGGTCGATGCTCCCACCTTCCTCCCTCGGTGCCTCAACGCTGATGGAGGAAGCCCAGAAGAAGTCTGTCTTCCACAGGTTGGTTCCCCAAGCTGTAACTTTGCCGACAGAATCAGTCCTCAAACAACTGACACCTGCCAAGGACCAAGATCGACGCAGGGGGCAGAATATTAAGATCTCAAAGGAAACATGGGGAAGGCTCAGAAAAATCCTAAGACTAATCAAATCACGAAAGCAAGAAACGGTCGACATCGATATCGGCATAATACAAAACGAGCTGGGGGTAGTTCTCCGTATGGTCCTGTTTTAACCCCAGTGGTGAATGTTGTTGTTTCAACCGTGAACAGCTTCAAACTGTTGCGAAGGGTCAGACAAAATTCTCCCACCGCAATATTGAAGAAGTCTCCGCGGCCCATGGAGATCCCACAAGAGCAAAAATTAGTTCGCTCCCTGAGACAACTTTCTTCATTTATATATAAAGTGTGAAAGCAGGTGAAGGGGACTCATCTCAAGACGGATCCTGATACAGCGGTTCCTCCCAAAACCAAAACGGCTTTTCACAAAAAAGAGAGGCCTAATAAAGCTCAAGTGCCCGAAGCAAACTCCAAAGGCCAAAACTTCAAACACCCCAAGCATGGGGGCATGGTAGTTCACATAGTCTATGTGGTGAATTCCAAAGACGAAGTTCGAGCTTCTACTAGTCACCGACCTCAAACTCGGTCCCGGACAAAAGTTCAATTGCAATGTGAAAAGCTGCAGGAGATACTCGCTCAGGCGGTATCAAACGCTAATCCATCGCCTAAGGAAAATCCCGAGGACACACACGAAGAAAGAGTAGAGAAGGAGTCGGATATTGATTTCCTAAAAAGCGCTCTGAAAAATAGAGATGAAGAAGCGGCAAAAATGTCTACTAAAATGAACCAGATGGCCCTTCTGATTCAGAATATGGCTGGAATGATGGTTCAATCGGAACCACTGGCAGATGAACCGCCGGTAGTCGGTTTTAAAGATAAGGATGACATTTCAAATGCTCTGCAAACCTCATCAACGGCTGAGGAGGAAATGATTCCTAAAAGAAAAGCTGGACACATATATCGCTCAGCAAGTCAAAACTCACTATGCCGGTGAAGCATCAAATAGGCCAATCAAAACTGGTCGACCGTATCCGGCGTGCTACGATCAAATACAGTACCCAAATACATACTTCCGACTCCACATATACAAAGGAACTGGGAATCCTCACTACCACATCGCGCGATTTAAATCCATGTGCGGTAACACTGGAGAAAATGATATACTTCTCTTCTGTCTGGCGTGCATTGCTTTCAAATGGTATGCGGAACTCCCGAATGACTCCGTGAATACCTTCGACGAGATGGATATGCTCTTCTATCAGGGATTCGCTAATGAGAACGAACATACTACCGGGACGGCGCTGGTCAATGAAAGGGTTAGACCGAATGAGACTTGGGTTCAATATTTTACCCGATGGCGAAATCTCTGGTCAAATACAAGCAACGCATCGATGAAGTTACAGCCATGGAAATGATCATAGCCACCCTTGACCCAAATTCAAAGGCGTCCTCGTATATGGCCCTCTTCAAGCCGACGACCTTCCAAGAACTCATGGATAAAATGGCTCGATTGGATCAAATGGGTCAAGACTCTCTCTCATCCGATGATGATGAGTAAAAAAGCGGAGGCAAGATGGCGTTTGTCGTCTACGCTCAACAAAAATAAGCGGCTCTGAAGCAACATGTCGCCAAAATAGCGACAACGTGGGTACTCGTTCCCCTCGAAATATACACAGGGGGCATATTCCTCACTGGCGGAAGAATCTCTATGTAGAATGGTCCTTTCTTCTCAAAAGACAGGAAGGATATTAAGGGGCCTACAAACAGGTCCCACAATCTAGTGGAATGCCCCGCTTTAAAAAACGGTATGTCCATAAGCAAAATGGGCACGGATGAAAACCCGAAAGGGCGCCGTGAGTAAAAATAGCAGGACTGCCGGCGAGCTTGTGAAAACCCGGAAGGGCGCAATTTTGTTAAAAAAACAAAAAAAAACGGTACGTCCGCAAGCAAGATGGGTACGAATGAAAACCCGAAAGGGCGCCGTGAGTAAAAACAGCAGGATTTCCGGCGAGCTTGTGAAAACCTAGAAGGGCGCGACCTCGTTAAAATAAATACACTTACGAGATCCTTACGACTCGTGAGGAGAATCCCCCCTATGAGACCCTCACGGCTCATAGGATTCAAAAGCCTTAAGTTACAGGCATCTAGACCTGTTCTTAAGCCGTCATATCTCTCAAATTGCCCTACAGGCATGGGCACGAATAAATATTTCTTTGCCAAGTTTTACAACTTGCAAGAAATGTCCCCATATGGTGAATAACACTTTTAGGTCCTCTCGACTTATAAGGAGAAAACACTCTTGGAAGATCTTTACGACTTACAAGAGAAGACATCACTTAGGAATCCAGATTGATTTGATTTCTCGACGTGTCGTGTTTTAGAAATGATGTTTCACAATCAAAGAAATTTTTGACCGCAATCAATAACGGTGTCGATTGTAGCGCGTTAGCGAGTGCGGATCGTCCACAGGGAAAGTGAGATCCGTTCGAATTTGAATTAGTTGATTCGAAAATTAGAGAGAAAAGAAAAGACAATTCAATTCAAGATTTAAAAGTGAATTTCAAGAATTGTTAAAATCTAGATCTAATAACAAGAAAATATCGGCAAAGAGTCCTGACTATCGGAAGCTAGAGGTTTACTCCTTCGTCCTCGTACGGTTGGAGATGGCATGACTTTCACCGACAAGATCCTGACTATCGGCAAAGAGTCCGAGACAACGGTGCAGCCATTGCGGGACATTTTTATAGATGGAGCCTCTGTTTTGAAAGCTCGGAAAATCCTTCATTTATATTCCATCAGACCGGGCTTTCTAGTGTTTAGGCAAAATGATGCGGCGTTATTCATGAGATACAACCCGCACCGTTTCGCCCAGCAGCTGAGCTACAATCAGGGAGTCCCGCTTGAGGCTTTCTTGTTAGAACCTGCTGTCACTAAAGAGGGAATGCGAAATACGCTGCATCATTTCATGCGCATGAACACAGGGTCCAACTTCTTTATCAGCGAACCGAGCTGTGTCCCGAAGGCCCTTAGTGTGTACGTGGCGTGGTACCAGCATTCAATGGGCGCCGTCATCAGGGAGGAGAAGCGACTGCTGCTCGATCGCAAAGGTGCACCCCCTGCTGGTGATCGAAACGTTCCTCTGAAGTGACGGACCATTGTACCACCTCCCTTAAGAGAAGCTGTCGTGATCGAAGTCCCGCACGACAGGCCCGAGCTACCGATACCCTGGGCTCCTGTAGAAACGGCGACTGTAGCTTCCCCCGATTCTGGCGTGGGTTCAGATATCGGGACTCGTCGTCCTAAAGTGCCTACCAAGCGTAAGCTTGTACTAGCTACGACCGGAGCTCGCTCGCAGAAGAGGAAGAAAAAGTCGATCCTTTCTGCCGACGTTGTACTCGGCCAGAAGCCTCATGCTCCTTATGGCGAGGGCCTGAGCGAGTATGGGACAAACGAGGGTCTATTCATGCCGCTAGATGATACTGATCTGGCGGCTGCCATTGCAGCTTCTGAGCAATTGGCAAGCCACGAAGCGGGACTGGCTATCATCGCGCAATCAGGTAACCATTAGCTGTATCTTTTGTCATTGCATCATATTTTTATCATCATGTTTTGACTGACACTTTCCCCCCTTTTTTTAACAGGCATTTCCACCGAAGAAGCTCTCGCAGCTTCTCTCAAGACTTTTGAGGAAGAGGAAAGACTTCGAGCATCCTTAGGCATCGGTACATTTCGGTTCATCGCGTCTCCGCTCCCGTTTCTTATTGGTAATCTGACCCTTCCTTTTCATCTTATTATAGGAACTACCTCTACTCAGGTTATTCCAGGCATGGCACCGACATCGCAGGGCGGTGCGGAGACGCTTCCCGGGTCGGCTATCGATGTCTCAGTTCCGCCGGTATTGCCGAAAGAAGGTTCACTTAAACAACCGATGACGGATGCCATAATGGCTCCAGAGGTAACTATTGGCGCAGACGATGACGTCCCATTGACGGAGGTCTTTAGAAGATCTGCCCTCACGGCCCGAGCGGAAAGGAAGCGTAGAATGCGCACGGCAAGGGATAGTACCGCCACCTTGGATGCGGGTGCAGGTCCAAGCGCTGTTACCCCCGCCCCTACTCCTTCAGAGGATACTTCGGCTGCCTTGTCTACCGCCCACAGATAGGCAGCACGTGCGGCTCGGGAGGCAATCGAAAAACCAACCCAAGGTAACGTGACATTGGATTCTTTTGTCAAAGCTTTAATTTTCAGGTTCTCATATATCTTATCCTGCAGGGCCGAGTCTTGTCGAGGAAGTGGCAGTTGACGTGGCGGCAACCACCGAGCCTGAGGTAGCAGCAGGTGAGACAGCCACAATCGCCGAGCCCAAGGTAGTGGTAGGTGAGATGGCTACAATCGCCGAGCCCGAGGTAGGCCACTCTTTCTCAAGAGTCGGGCACTGCTCTAATCGTCGCTTTTTCCCCTTGCGGCTCCTTGCCGTTGCCGGGCGTTGTGAGTGTCACGACGATTCTCGTGGAATCGGGAGATGAGGCTACGGGTGGTGAGACCGTTCCGATGGAGGAGGGTGAAGCATTCGCTGCATCCAGTGACGCCCTTGTCGCGGTCTCGACCGGCGACTCACCAGGTAGATTTTGGGTCATCACTTTCCCCTTTATTTTGCAATCCCTTTCAATTTCTTTTGACAGTGTTTCTCTTATTTCTAATGCAGGTGTGATGAGTGTTGGGGTTATGCCATCCGAGGAAGCGTCTCCAGTTGCTGCTTTGACGGTGACCGCACCTTTACCTTCTCTCGTACCCTCTCAAATGCTGGAAGGTGCGGATTTATGACCCATCAGCTTCAATGTAGGCAGTATACTTCATGTACTGACATTGCATTATTATATCCTTGCAGGAGTCCTTTTTGATCACTTGTATCAGGTGCTGGACCAACACTTCTCCTTTCAGTCAGAGATTGCCTCTTCTAGCGGAGCTGGTGAGTACAGCCTTTAGCTAACATCTCTTCTTTTCTTTGACGGGTAGTCAAATCGTTTGTAATTCTTCTTTGGTTTAATTGCAGCCCTACAGCTCGAAGGAGGAGACGAAAGAACAGTTGCACTACTCCCGGTCTTGCCACCTGCTGCAGCCGGTATAGTAAACTCCGTTGTTCATGAACCTCCTTTATTTCTTGAACCGTTACTTGACTGTGATTTGTTTTGTAGCTGTGACACCGACTTCAGCTCTGTTTGAGTCTCAAGTCATAATGTCAGCATGCCCCTTCTCTCGACGCCCCTCCTCCAAAGGTGCTGTGAATAGCCTGCGCATGTTGATCGATCATCTCGAGGAGCTTAATGCGGAGACCCCTGCCCTTGCTGCAGATTTCGCTGCTGAGGTTAATCCCATGCTAGTGACGCTCGTACACTTTCATAATGAAGTCGTCGTGGAGTCCTGGGTTAATCATTGCAGGAAAATCGAGGCCTGTCTGCATGAGCTTGAGTTTAGACGTCCTGTCCCCGGGGTCTTGGCTGTGAACTCCCATCGGGCTGCATGGGTCGAGAAGAGCACCCCTTACTTCCGCCATCTTGAACAAAAAGCGGCTTTGAGGCGTAAGGAGCGCGAGGAGACTTTAAGTGAATCCGCTCGTTTGCATGCTCAAGTTGATGCAAACGCTGCACAGCTGAAAGTCATCTTTGAAAGCCTTCTACGATGTATTTCTGATAGGCTAACGCTGAGGCGGAAACTCGACCTCATTGAACGAGATGCACAAGGTTGTGAGGTAGCTCAGCGGGTCGTTGACGAGCAACTTTCATCTTATCTGCAGTAACGAGCTCAGGTTGAAGCAGAGTTGGCCGTGGCAGCTGACCATGAAAAGGGACTGAGGGAAGTGCGCGAGCGGCTAATTGGTCTATTGAAAACGCTTCCCTCTCAATAATTGTTTTTGTACCATTTGTAATTTTGAATAAAATGTATCCATTTTTTTTATTCTTTCATAAGATGTATTTTGTACCCAATTGAATTTATGAATAGAAGATACATTTCTTTCGTAATGCCTTATGTCATCTCTTTGCTTTCTTCTTTTCTTTGTTATCAGCATGTCACTTTAGTAAGCGTAGCCTGCCGATGTTAAAGAGAGCATTCCGTTTTGAATTCTTCAAGAGGTAGTGATGGCTTAGAAAGCAGGTTCAGATCTGCTGCCTAAGACTTTTCAATTTCATGAGCCGTGAGGGTCTCATAAAGTCTTTTCTCCCTACGAGTCGAGAGGATCTCGTAGGTGTATTTTCTCCTTAGGAATCATGAGGATTCCTAAGTGCGTTTTCTCTTATAAGTCGTAAGGATCTTACAAGAGGGTTTTCTTCCTTACGGGTCGAGGGGACCCGTAAGTGATTGATGGTGTTGCCATTATCCGCATTTCACGGAGTCAGGAGTTGCTCTGGGCGTTTCCCACGGGGTCAAGATTGACCTTAGCCGTGTTCCACGGGACCAGGATTTTGCTCTGGATGCTACCCACGGGGTCGGATTGACATAGTCGTGTTCTGCGAGGACCAGGCTCCACTCTGGATGCTTCCCACGGGGTCAGGATTGATATAGGCCGTGTTCAGTGAGGACCAGGATCCGCTCTGAACGTTTCCCACGGGGTCAGGATTGACATAGGCCGTGTTCCACGAAACCATGATTTTGCTCTGGATGCTTCCCACGGGGTCGGATTGACATAGCCGTGTTCTGCGAGGACCAGGCTCCGCTCTGGACGTTTTCCACGGGGTCAGGATTGACATAAGCCGCGTTCCACGTAACCAGGAATTTGCTCTGGATGCTTCCCACGGGGTTGGATTGACATAGCCATGTTCTGCGAGGACCAAGATCCGCTCTGGACGTTTCCCATGGGGTCAGGATTGATATAGGCCGTGTTCCACGTGACCAGGAATTTACTCTGGATACTTCCCACGGGGTCTGATTGACATAGCCGTGTTCTACGAGGACCAGGCTCCGCTCTGGACGTTTCCCATGGGGTCAAGATTGACATAGGCCGCGTTCCACCAAACCAGGAATTTGCTCTGGATGCTTCCCACGGGGTTTGATTGACACAGCCGTGTTCTGCGAGGACTAGGATCCGCTCTGGACGTTTCCCACGGGGTCAGGATTGACATAGGCCGTGTTCCACGTGACCAGGAATTTGCTCTGGATGCTTCCCACGGGGTCATAGCCGTGTTCTGTGAGGACCAGGCTCCGCTCTGGATGTTTCCCACGGGGTCAGGATTGACATAAGCCGCGTTCCACATGACCAGGAATTTGCTCTGGATGCTTCCCACGGGGTCTGATTGACATAGCCGTGTTCTGCGAGGACCAGGCTCCGCTTTGGACGTTTCCCACGGAGTCAGGATTGACATATGCCATGTTCCACGTGACCAGGAATTTGCTCTGGATGCTTCCCACGGGGTCATAGCTGTGTTCTGCGAGGACCAGGCTCCGCTCTGGACGTTTCCCACGGGGTCAGGATTGATATAGGCCGTATTCCACGTAACCAGGAATTTGCTCTGGATGCTTCCCACGGGGTCATAGCCGTGTTATGCGAGGACCAGGCTCCGCTCTGGACGTTTCCTACGGGATCAGGGTTGACATAGGCCGCGTTCTACTTGACCAGGAATTTGCTCTGGATGCTTCCCACGGGGTCATAGCCGTGTTCTGCGAGGACCAGGCTCCGCTCTGGACGTTTCCCACGGGGTCAGGATTGACATAGGCCGCGTTCCATGTAACTAAGAATTTGCTCTGGATGCTTTCCACGGGGTCTGATTGACATAGCCGTGTTCTACGAGGACCAGGATCCGCTCTAGACGTTTCCTACGGGGTCAGGATTGACATAAGCCGTGTTCCGCGTGATCAGGAATTTGCTCTGGATGCTTCCCATGGGGTCTGATTGACATAGCCGTGTTCTGCGAGGACCAGGCTCCACTCTGGACGTTTCCCACGGGGTCAGGATTGACATAGGCCGCGTTCCACGAAACCAGGAATTTGCTATAGATGTTCCCACGGGGTCTAATTGACATAGCCGTGTTCTGTGAAGACCAGGCTCTGCTCTGGACGTTTCCCACGGGGTCAGGATTGACATAGGCCGTGTTCCACATGACCAGGAATTTGCTCTGGATGCTTCCCACGGGGTCATAGCCGTGTTCTGCGAGGACCAGGCTCCACTCTGGACGTTTCCCACGGGGTCAGGATTGACATAGGACGCGTTCCACGTAACCAGGAATTTGTTCTGGATGCTTCCCACGGGGTCTGATTGACATAGCCGTGTTCTGCGAGGACCATGATCCGCTCTGGACGTTTCCCACGGGGTCAGGATTGACATAGGCTGTGTTCCGTGTGACCAGGAATTTGCTCTGGATGCTTTTCATGGGGTCTGATTGACATAGCCGTGTTCTGTGAGGACCAGGCTCCTGTCTGGACGTTTCCCACGGGGTCAGGATTGACATAGGCCGCGTTCCACGAAACCAGGAATTTGCTCTGGATGCTTCCCACGGGGTCTGATTGACATAGCCGTGTTCTGCGAGGACCAGGCTCCGCTCTGGATGCTTCCCACGGGGTCAGGATTGACATAGGCCGTGTTCCACGAAACCAGGATGGGTTGACTTTATCCGCATTTCACAGAGTCGGGGTTTGACTCTCGGTCATCTGTACACCGCCGAGTCATGGAACTGGGAATTGCCGTGGTTCCGCTTTGCTTGATGTTGCGTCTGTTGTAATGTGACGATTGTTGAGATGATCTCCAGACTATCTGTGAACCGTTGAGATTTGGCTCTCTTTCGGATGGAGCCTGGGGAGGGAAGGTGTGATTCCTTCTTTGTTTGCGCCCCTGGATTGTATACAGAGATTGATGTGATATCACCTGTAGGGCAAAAAGTTTCATTTTATATATTTTTCTTTCCGCGATACTCTATCATTTCAGCTTTTTATATCGCGAAAGTCGCGATTGCCCAATCATTTCGGCTATTTTTTTATTTGCTCGCTGCTTTTTATTGCGAGTTGCGCAATCATTTCGGCTGTTTTTGTACGCATACTTTTTTTTACTTGCTGATTTGCAAGTTGCCCAATCATTTCGGCTATTTCGTATGCATTTGTGGCTCGCTGGATTTTCGCTGCGAGTTTGGGATTGGACACCGATTTCGGCATCAGCACCGCTACAACTGGGATATTGCCATGAGCGAATCATCATTTGCCTCTGTCGATGTCGAACAAAGATGGTTTAGTAAACAGGGTTAGGATCCTGTCGACTAAGGCTTTTAACTTTACGAGCCGTAAGGGTCTCATAAAGGTGTTTCTCCCTACGAGTCATGAGGATCACGTAGGTGCGTTTTCTCCTTAGGAATCGTGAGGATTCCTAAGTGTGCGTTCTCTTATAAGTCGTAAGGATCTTACAAGAGTGTTTTCTCCTCATAAGTCGAGAGGACTTACAAGGGTTGTTCATCGTGTAAACATATCCCTAGTCGCGGGTAGGACTTTGTTAGGGAAATGTTTATTCGCGCCCGTGGATTGTATACAAGGGTCAATACTGAACCGCTTGTAGGGAAAAATCGGGGGGTATGACTGCTTAAGAACAGGTTCAGATCCCTGTAGCTTAAGGCTTTCGAATTCTATGAGCCGTGAGGGTCTCAAAGGGGAATTTTCCTTACAAGTCTTGAGGATCTCGTAAGTGTAATTTCTCCTTAGGAATCGTGGGGATCCCTAAGTTTGTTGCTCCCTTATGAGTCATAAGGATCTCACGCGGGTGGTTTCTCCCCACAAGGTCGAGAGGACCTTACAAGTGTCTTTTAATGAGATTGCGCCCTTTCGGGTTTTCACAAAACTCGCCGGTAGCCCTGCTGTTTTCACTCACGGTGCCCTTTCAAGTTTTCATCCGTGCCCCTTTTGCTTATGGACATACCGTTTTCTTTTATTATTATTATTTTTTTTGGTGTTAGCCTTGGGATACTGCAGTCCACAGTAGTTTATCGACGTCTCGGTCAACAGCCAGTTTTAGGACATAGTGGTCCGTTGTTAGTTTAAGGACGTTTCGGTCCATCGCCGGTTACTATTTACAGAGTTTAGGCTTAGGAAGATAGAGAGCGGACATAGGCGTCGTCATCTATCATTGACCTAGGCCATGACTCGTCAGGCGTAGTAATTTTTTAGGAAGCGACCATTTATTGGCCTGAAAGGTCTTTCACCATGCATGTCCATGAGTAGATAGGCTCCACCGTGGTAGACTTTGTCTATGATATACGGGCCTTCATAGTTCGGCTCGAATTTCCCCCGCTTGGCACGATTGGGGATTATAGGCCTTTTGACCACTAGCACGAGTTCGCCTTGGCGAAATGTTCTCGGCCTAGTCAATCTCTCATATGAGCGCGTCATCTTTGCTTTATAAGCCTCCAGATTTTGCTGTGCCACGAGTCGGGTTTCATCAAAGGCATCGAGCTCCTCAAGCCGAAGGTGAGCATTTTCTTCGTCTGTTAGCTCGTAATGAACTGCCACTCCTAGAGAGGGTAGTTCTATCTCTAGGGGGATTACTGCTTCTGTACCGAATACTAATGAATATGGCATTGTGTTCGTGGCCGTTTTGAACGTCGTTCGATACGCCCAGAGAGCTTCATGCAGTCTCTCGTGCCAGTCCTTCTTATTTCGAGACACTGTCTTTTTCACGATCTTCGTCAAGGTCTTGTTAAAAGTCTCAGCTAGACTGTTAGCTCGGGGATTATAGACCGATGAATATCTCCAGTCTATGTTATGCTGTTGTGCGAAGCGTCTGATCTTGTGGCTTCTATACGCTGGCCCGTTATCGAAGATAATCCGTCGCGGAGTGCCGAACCGATAAATGACATGTGTCTTGAAGAAATGGAGGATATTCTCTGTCTTCACTTCTCTTAGCGGTATGGATTCTGCCCACTTAGAAAAGTAATCGGTCGTCGCCAAAATGAATCGATGTCCTCTGGATGATGCTGGTTCGATGGGCCCGATTATGTCAGTTCCCCACATTTCAAACGGCCAGCTAGCCACTGTTGGGTGTAGCGGATTTGGATGCTGGTGGATAAAGTCCCCGTGAATCTGGCATGAGTGGCACTGCTTCGCATATTCGAGGCAGTCTTGGATCATCGTGGGCCAATAGTAGCCCATCCGTTTGATCTTCAGCTTCATCTTCGGGCCGGCTTGGTGAGAACCGCAAAGTCCGTCATGAGTTTCTTGGACGACTCTTTTTGCTTCTTCCGGTCCCATGCATCTTAGCCATAAAGAGTCAAACGATCTCTTATATAGAGTATCATTGACGAATGCAAAAGAAAGAGCTCGTTTCATGAGCTGATGTCTCGAGGATGCCTCTTCAGGTGTTCAACGGGATTTGAAGTAGTCTATAAAGACTTCCCTCCAATCCATATCCTTTTCCTGGTCTTTTATTTGCAGAGCCATTTGCTTGGTCGCTCCCTTTTCTTCGGACGACTCCAGAGATATTTCTGCCGGTGCAAGAACCCGACGGCTCTGCACAACGATCCTCACGTCATCGAGGTTTTCGTCGGCCAATTCTTTAGCGAGCTTGGCTAATGCATCCGCTTTGCTATTTTCCGTACGCGGTATGCTTTCCAGGGCGTAGGAAGGAATTTGAGTCAGCAGTTGCTGCACTTTCTCGCCGTATTTCACTAACTCTGGTTTGCACGTTTGATAGTCACCGTTTACTTGACTAACGACCAGCTGGGAGTCTCCATATATGAGGAGGTTTTCAATTCCCATGTCGACGGCGATCTCAAGACCTGCTATCAAAGCTTCATATTCGGCTTCATTGTTCGTCCTCGGCTCTGTTAAGGAGAAGGCAAAGCGCATTATCCCTCCTTGTGGAGTCACGAAGATGAGGCCTACCCCTGATTTGATTATAGGGGTGCTTTGTTTGCGCTTCTTCATGGAAGATACTCCGTCAAAATAGAGTTCCCACCGGGTATCATTCTCTTTTCTTTCCCCGTCGATTATGTCAAACGCGTGTTCGTCCGGCAATTCGCAGTTCAAGGGAGAGTCGGCAGGTATCGGATGCTTAGCGAAGAAGTCGGCGATGGCCTGGCCCTTCACTGCCTTAAGGGGACGATAAGTTATCGAGTACTCCATCAAGAGTAGGGCCCATTTAGCGATCCGCCGTGTTAATATGGCCTTCGACATCAGGTATTTGAGAGGATCCACTTTTGATATTAGATGGGCCTCATGCGCCAACGCGTAGTGTCTGAGCTTCGTTATCGCGAAGATCAATGCCAGGCAGTGTTTTTCGATGGGGGAGTAGTTGCTTTCTGCCCCCAGTAGAACTCGACTCAAGTAGTATAGGGCTCTCTCCTTCCCTTGGTCATTTTCTTGTGCCCACAGCGCGCCTAAAGAACCTTCGAGGGCTGTTGTGTACAGGACGAGAGGCTTTCCTTTAACGGGAGCGGCCAGTACTGGCGGATTCTGCAGGTATTGCTTGATTTCATCCAGTGCGCTTTTGCATTTGTGATCCCAGATGAACGGAGTTCCCTTCTTCATTAAGTGACTGTAGGGGCGGCACTTGCCGGAGAGATTGGCTATAAATCGATGAATATACGTGAGCTTCCCTTGGAGAGACCGCAGTTGCTTGAAAGTCCTTTGCGGAGGCATTTCCATAATCGCCTTGATCTTTGACGGATCTATCTTGATGCCTCGGTGTCGGAAGATAAATCCTAGGAATTTGCCCGAGGAAACTACGAACTCGCATTTGAGAGGGTTCATCTTCAAGTTGTATTGCCGAAGGTGTTGAAATACGATCTTCAGATGCTCTAGATGTTCCTCGTATGATTTGCTTTTAACTATGAGGTCGTCGATATAACATTCGACGATTTCATGTATGAGGTCATCGAAGATCTTCGTCATGGCCCTTTGATAGGTGGCACCGGCGTTCTTCTGACCGAAAGGCATCATCTTGTAGCAGAATATGCCTAATGGGGTCCGGAAAGCGGTATGCTTCTGGTCTTCGGGATGTATCTTTATCTGATTATATCCTGATGAGCCGTCCATGAAGGAGAAGACTTCGTGAGTGGATGTGTTATCTATCATCAACTCAGTGACTGGTACTGGAAAGTCGTCCTTTGGGCAAGCTTTGTTGATATCCTGAAAGTCCACACATATGCGCACCGTCCCATTTTTCTTCATTACTAGGATGATGTTGGCAATCCGGTCAGGATACTGAACCTCTTAGATGAAGCCATAGTCGATTAGCTTCTTGACCTTGGCGTTGATGCTCATCTCAAGCTCGAGCCGCATTCTTCTCGGTGCTTGTTTGATCGGCTTGACGTCTGGAGATATTGCCAATTTTTGTACAGCAATCTCTGGATCTAGTCCTGGCATCTCGGAATAGTTCCATGCGAAGCGATCTCTATGCTGCATAAGCACGTCCTTTAGCGTAACCACTCTTTCTTCAGACAACAGCTCACTGACGAATGTCGGCCGCGGGTCATTTGCCGTCCCCAAATCAATTTTCTTGAGGTTATCTGCAGTAGTATGTATTCCATCTTCCAGCTCTTTTAGCGCCGGTGGAAACTCGGAGATCACCTCGTCATCATCGTTTTCGAAGCACCAGGGGAGATCGTCCATACTCTTGGGTTCTTCTTCTGACAGCGTTATCATATGACAGGTACGAGATCGCTCCCAAGACCGATGCTAATCTGATTCTACTCTCGTTGCATGCGCGGCTTTTGGTTCATGCTTCTGCGGCGGAGTTACCCTCCAACTGCTGGATAGAGCGAACCTGCCGAGTTGATATTGGTCTTCGACCCAGTTCTTGAAGGTGAAGCAGTCTTCGAGAGGATGTCCTATCGCTCGATGATAGGAGCAATAGTCTGGATGATTAACTTCACCTGCGTGCTCGGGGTGCTTGGACTCCGGGAGGGTAATCATTTGATGTTTTATGGCAAGATCAAGTATCTTCTTTGTCTTGTCCTGGGGAAAAGAGTATGCTCGACCCATCTTCTTTATAAGAGACGAATCCGGATTACTCGATTCCCGATCGCGTGGATTCTTGGTCCCGCTTTGTCACCGTCGAACGCCTTTCCCGCTCTTTGATTTATTTTTGCCTCTGTGTCGGGCCTTTTATATGACAGGTTGACAAGGAAGAGCATTTTCATTTTTCGCAACTTGCTGAAAGAGGCACTGCGTTCTGGCTTTCTCATAGATGGCCATTTCTCGATTATGATCATTTCGAACCTTTTGACCCGCTTCCCTTATAAGCTTGTCCATCTGTTCTTCGAACGACGGACTTGGCATTTTCACGGTGGGAGCTCATTCTAGTTCAGGGTTAGTATCTTCCCACATAGCATCTCCTTCTTCATCAAAGTCATGTATGACGTAGCAGTCGCGGAATAGCTCCTGTTTCTTGGATTGAACATATCCAAGCCCGATCGTTTCCATTCTCCCGTTGGCCAACTTTCGCTGAGTTCCGGGGACGTCCCAGATCCTATTGTAGAACCGAGCTTGTCGAGCAGTCTGTTTGAAGGGTACACCTTGGCGCTTCAATAGCCTTTTCAAGCCTTCTGTGTAATATCTAGGCAGACGGATGGGCTGGAGCCTGTCAAGTGTAGAATCGGCACCATGCCAAATTTCTTTCTCCACTTTGGTTTCCGTGGATTGATAAAAGAGGATCGCCCTTTCATCTTTTCGCCTGGGCGGGACGTAGAATGTCTGCAGTTCTTCCACACTATAGGTATCAAGCGCGTCAAGCTCTTTGTAATGCTCCCGCGGAACCATGGCGATTTGCAAACTCTGATTATCGCCAGCGAAGGCTTGTATTGACGGCCGAGCGGAAAATACGGCATTGACTTCATCTTCGGAGTCGCTGCCGAAGATCAACATAGGGGTGGACGGTCCTGGCTTGTTACATTGGGGCGACCCTGAATAAACTATCTCTTCTTCTTCCTCGGTATCACTCCCGAAGACCGGAACAGTGGTGATAGCTTTGTTCTTTGATTTGTGACATCTTTCCGTATCCTCGAAATCCGGTAAGAAGTATTTTGCATCTTCGTACTTTCGGACTTCATTCACGGAGAATGGGTTCAACTCCCCCGTCACAGTGTACTCGAGACCATCCTTGAAATACTTCATACACTGATGTTGTGTAGAAGGGATGATGTTGTACTCATGTAACCAAGGCCTGCCGAGCAAAGCGTTGTAGCAGGTCTTGGCGTCAATGACATGAAACTTGATGTCCGTGACAAGCAGCCCAAAGCGTAGTGTCAATATTACAGACCCAAGCGTCCGTGATGACTGGGAGTCAAACCCGGAAATGGTGATTTTATCACGAGCGAGGTGCTGAACGCTCATGCAGATTTCCTTCAACACTCTCACATTGAGGAGATTGACGGAGGACCCATTATCAACCAGGATTTTTCTTATCTTGATGTCATGACAGTATCCAGAGACATAAAGGGGACGGTTATGCTCGCATGTCCCAAGGAGAAGATCTTCATCGCCGAAAGTGATATCGGCCGTACGCACTTCTTCCAGCTCATCCTTCATCTTTTCTTCGGCGAGGAAAGCTTGAAATTGGTCGGGCTCTTGTAATGCCCTGATCAGAGAATCTCTCGCCTCTTTGGATAGCAGAAGGGCGTCGAGAATGCTTAGTTGCGAAGGTAGCTTTCTCAAGTGTGCCATAACGTTGTAGTCCACCTTGTTTTTCTTTGGCGGATCCTTGGCTGTCGGCTCTTTAACGACCTGATCTTCTAGGGCGATGTCCTCAGGGACCTTTTCTTTTCCCTTATCTCTTCTATTTGACCCACTGTTCGAGGACCCAAGATTCTTTTCGGGCAGCGTACGATTGCGCAGCTGAATGTTCTCGCAGTTCTTCGGTTCTTCCTCTTTTCCTGACGTGGATTCTTTAAAGAGAGGTCCAAGAGTCATTTATTCGTCAGAGTCGCTCCCGAAGGTGAGAACTTGCGATCCCCCAGCGTTGACCATGCGGCAGTTGCTGGTAGTTCTTTTATGCTCCTCGGTCGTATTTCTTTGCTCCCGACGATTTTTGTGTTTCATCCGCTTGAAATGTTGTCGGTGAGCAACATACCCCTGCCACCATCTTTTAAAAGCGTTGCACTCTTCAGTGGGGTGCACAATCTTTCGATGATATAAGAAGTAGCTAGGATGTGTTTCCGCTTCACTAAGAGCGTTCCCTTCGGAGGGTGGCAGCTTCATTCCCATCGATATGGTTTTGGCGAACCTCTTCCTCGTCTTGAACCTGCTTTTATTTGCGATGGATGCACTTTGATCTGGTGGGAGTGTTTCAACCCTTTCGTCCGGTCGCCGGCGTTTATCTTTTTCGAATATGGCCATCTCACGCTCTCGAGCAGCTTTGCTTTTAAGAAGAGCTTCGTCCAGGAATGCATCAATCATTTCTTCTGATGACCCTAGAAGTTCCGGCTCAGGACCTGCCCCCAGTTTCTCTGTGTAAGGAGCTTCTTCATCGTTTATCGACGAGTGAGAGATCACATAGCAACTTGCTACGTAATCTTCAGATTCATTCGACGAGTCTTCTCCATTGTCATCCTCTCCGTCCTCAAGGACGTGGCTGAGAAATTCTTGGAGGGTGACTAGAGTCCGTGCTTTTTGATTATATTCTTCCAACGCGTCAATCTGTTTTTGCAGGTCCGTGCGCTTGTCACCAGGCTTCACGGGCTTCTTAGATTTCTTCTTCTTTTTCGAAGACTTTGACGGCTGGGTGTGAGCGCTTTGGCTATCACCACCAATTTTTTGAGTTGGGCGTGGCTTTAGCATTCCCTCGATGACCTCGGGTTCCAGTGGATTCTTCCACCTGATTGCCGGGCATGTTTGGAGATCCTTCAGCATTCTTTTAGTTTTGGCTGAAAGAGTGACCTCCCATAGAGCTTCTTCTATGAAAGAGCATGATGCACCCGGTGTGTCCGTCTTCTTAGGAGCGTGTGGCTGTGGTGGGTTCACCTTCCAATTCTCGGACAGCGCAAACTTGCCATGTTGGTATTGGTCTTCGATCCAGCCTTTAAAGATGAAGCAATCTTCGATTGGATGGCTTACCGTTTGATGGTAGGGGCAATAATTGGGACTATTACCCTCGCCGGGTTGCAACGGTCGTTTTGGATTCGGCAGATTGATGAGCCTATTGCGCACCGCTAGCTCGAACAATCTTTTCGTTTTGTCCCGGGAAAACGAATAAGGGCGCTTCATCTTCTCATTATAGAATTGCCGCCTCTCGTCTAGGCGATCAGTTAGTTTTGGGCCACTGGGCTGCTGTTGAGTATTCGCAACGAATGTCGACTTCCCTTTACCCTTTTCGTTCCGCGGCTCCGGCTTTGGAGGAGACGGTCTATGACCCATCTGGTCCATCTGGGCCAGTTTGTCGATTAAGGACTAGAACGTGGTCAGCTTGAAGAACATCATGAATTGGGAAATGGTCGCTTGAGGGTCAAGAGGGCCTACTAACATGCCCACTGCTGGCGCTTCTTCAATGCGCTGCTCGCATTTTGACCATAAATTCTGCCATCGTATTGCGTATTGAACCCATGTCTCCCAGGTTTCACCCTGGCATTGATCAATGCCGTTATTGGGGTGCGTTCACTAGCACTCGCGAAACGCTGGGTGAATAGTAGCTCCATCTCTGCAAAGGTTTTGACAGAATCGTTTAGAAGCTCCGAATACCACTCAAACGCCGTTTCCGACAAGCTGCCGACAAATTGGCGGAGCAGAAGTTTATCATCCCCTCCAGTGTTGCCGCACAAGGCTCTGAATTAAGCGACGTGCTGATGCAGATTTCCCGTCCCCTTATATACATGGAATTTAGGGATCGTATATCCCGGCGGGTACCTTATTTGGTCATACCAGCCTGGATATGGTCGTCCAGTCTTAATGACCTGCCCGGCCGCTTCATTCGCCTAGTGAGCTCATATTTGCTGAGCGATGTAATCGCCCAAGGCGGCCTTAGAGATTGTCTCTTCTTTGGCTGCTGAAAGAGCTGGAGGGGGGTTCGATGTCTCTCCTCTGTCGTCTTCAATGATAATCGGGAGGTCTTCAGCTGGAGGTTATAGCTGTAACATCATCCCAGCAATGTCTTGGAACAAAAGAGCCATTCGTTTTATATTGGCCGCTTGCTCCGCAACCTCTTTTTCTTTCTTCTCGAGCATTCTTCGAAGGAACTCGGTATCGGTTTCTTGTTCCCGATGCTGCTCTGAGGTCTCTGGATTTTCTTTTAGCCCAGTGAGTGCGGCCATTGCAGTTAGCATCTCATGAAGTTTCTGCTGCTGTTGTTCCTGAGCCTTCGTTATCGATCGGGTAAGCGGTCGATGACTAGTAGAAGCACGGCTTTCTTCTTTTCCGGAAGCCATATAAACGGTATGTATTACCATGCCCCCAGACTTGGGGCATTTAGATTCGACGTCCTTTTGGTTTGCCGCATTCAAGAGGGCTTTCTCTGGCCTCCTTCTCTTGTGAGCAGTTGAAGTCGAGGAGGCCGTTGCAGCGGGCACCCAGACGGATGACGTCTTCTGTGGTACCATGAGATGGCTCTTTTCTTGCTGAGCTTTAAGCTTCTTTGGCCGGCGAGAGTAGTCCTGGTTAATCACCGACTCTTGGACCTGTTGCCAGACTTTATAAATTTTGGAGGACAGACGCTGAGGGGGCTGCTCCGGCTTCTTTTCTGTAGTAATCTCCATAGGTGGAGGAAATCTCTTCAGCACGGCAGTCGGAGAGTTCTTGCGAACCCTCCTAAGCGGTTCAAAGCTATTCTCAGTTGGAACAGCAACATTGATTTCCACCATGGGAGCTGGCGGAGTTAGTCCAGAAGGGGAGCTGCCCCTAGCCTTCCTTACTCGGCGCCAGTGACAACGGCGAGCATGTCGTGCGGATGGAGTTGGTTCAGCTATAGAGATGGCTTCGTCATGCCCTCTGTCTTGACGGAGGGTTGTCGCCGGTACCGGCCTTTTGAAGACTGACGTTCGCCGAGAAGTAATGTCCAACCTATCGAATACAGACCTCTGGGCAGAGGTGACTTCACCTGGAGCGGGAGCAGGAGTGGCCAGCCTTGTGAAGATTGACTTCTTGTCAGGAGAAGCCTTTCCAATGATTTCGTCCGCTTGAGCCGGGATAGCTATCTGCTTTGGGATGGCTGCTTCAGGTATTATGGGCTGGTTGGCGTTCTGGCCCAGTCTGTTGAAAACTGAAGCGTTAGACTTGGGCGACCCGTTGAGAGAGACCGTGGCAGTGGTAAGTCGATCAAAGATCGACTTCTTTGGGGTTTCTTACGGCAGCATTGGGGCATTGAAGCTCATAGATCATAGTCCCAAAGAACAGCCCAGTGGTGGCCTGAGTTACTTGGTCCACCGGCATCGTAAACAGGAAGGCCGCCTGGGGCTCGTAAGTTGCACCTCCAGATGATGCGGAACGGGAGTTGCAGTTGCAGCTGGAACATTTTGTGCAGGTAGACGCCATTGATCTTTCGTTTTCTGCACGGAGCAAGACGCCAAATCTTAGTACCTCGAATCTAAGGGCAACCATATCAAACCGCGATTCGTTCGCGAACACGATACATGAAGTGTGGAGTGGAAAGAGGAAAAGGTCCCACCGGGCGTGCCAGAATCTGTTCCCCGTCGAAATACGGAGACGCGACCGCGTAGGTCCGTCTTGCCTGAATTTCGGGGCAGATGCTAATTGGTGCTATCCGTCCACCTCTCCGAAGATGCTAAGTTGATTTATGACACCATGTATCGAAGGTTTAAACGGATGCGGCCGATGTAGCAGACTTCGTCAGATTCCCCCTCATTTGAGGGGTTTTTGATTGTGGGGACGCTCTTCCCTGCAGGCGCAAGCCCCTGCAGTTAATTACGCTACCGCATCGCGGTAACCACTTTCTCCTTCTTTAGATGGTCACTTCGTGTCATGGGTGTTTGTTTTGTTTTTTGGTTGCCCGTGGATTGTATACGGAGACTAATTTATGTTGTCGCCCTTAGGGCGTGGATTAGTCCAAATCCGTATCTTCTTAGATTTTGGTTTGGGGGTTGGGTTTAAGGATACGTTAGCCTCATTTGAGACTAAGATCAACTTAAACGTTTGTTAAGGATACGTTAGTCTCATTTTAGACTAAGATCAACTTAACGGGATCATTTAGATCCAACAAAAGAGCATTTGGACTCTATTGTTTAGTTTAGGGACATTGCGGTCGATTAGTTTAAGGACATTACGGTCCAATGTTAGTTTAAGGACATCTCGGTCCAGGTTAAGGACATCATAGTCCGTGAGTTTAAAGACCTCACAGTCAAGGTTAAGGACATCATAGTCGGTGGGTTTAAAGACCTCACAGTCAAGGTTAAGGACATCATAGTCCATGGGCTTAAGGACCCCACAGTCCAGTTTAAAGATGTCATAGTCTGTGAAATGTATGGTTGTCGGGACCCGTCACCTCTCTGAAGACGTTGAAGGATTACAACGACATATATCAGAGGGGTTCAGAGATGTACCCTTGAACCAATTTTGATTGGTAGATCTGTAGTCCAATTTGGAACTAAGATCTATTAAAAGATTTATGAGCATGTGGGCTCAATTAATATGAATTTGAGGACTTATGGCCAATCTTGGGCTAATTCCAATCAAGTTAAAATGTTTTAACATTTATTTTGGGCTGTTGGAGCCTTTGTTTGGGCTTGGTCCTTTTAACAATGCTGAGCATTGAATTGCATTCTGACAATATATTGTCTTTTATCGAATGTTGAGCATTCATTATAGCTCCGTGGCTTATTAAAGAACTATTTATGTTCTATGAGCGCACACGTGAGTGACACGTGGTGCGCTTGGCGCCAGTCAAAGAGCGCAGTGCGCTTCTCCCAAGTAGCGCATACGTGAAGGACACGTGTCGCGCTTGGCGCTAAGCGCCAGATGATGGGCGCATTGCGCCAGTTTATGAGCGCATTGTGCTAGTAGTTTAGTGGCGCACAAGTAATTGACACGTGGCCCAGCCCATGAGCGCAGTGCGCTATTTCAAGAGTGCAAAGTGACACGTGTCGCGCTCGGCGCTGAGCGCCAGTCTAAGAGCACAGAAGCGCAGTTCAAGAGTGCAAAGCGCAGTTCCAGAGCGCAAAGCGCATATGATCAATTTTGTGATCCAAAGAGAGATTTTGTCTCAAGATCTGAGAACAACCGTTTCAATCTCTTATATTGATGAAAGGATTTTGCCTTTATGGATCTATGATCCTTAAGAGAATTGAATATTTCTCCTCTCCTTTCTATAATGAGACGTTCATGATCTCTTTGAGAAAGACTCTAGTCTTATAGATCTATGATCTGTGAGAAGTAAGTTCTTCTTTTATTTTGTGATGAGATCTCTTGATTTCTTTGTGAAAGACCTTTTGTCTTTTTAGATATATGATCTTTTTTAAACAAATGAATTCTTCTTTCTTAATCATGAGATGATTTCATCTCTGTGTTCATCATCATCATTTTTACCTTGAAGAAAGATCTTCTTGCAAGAGCTTGCTCTTTGAATTTTCTCAAAGTTTTTGGGGATGTTTCTCTCTCTTTCTTGTATATTTGAGACTTGAAGTCTAGGGGCCTTTTTATAGGGTAGGCTAATTTGTTGAATCAGTTAAATAGATCTTTCTCTGATTGATTTGGGGATGTTTCCCCACCATTGGATCTTTGATCCTAGGGTTTCTGTTTTACAGAAGGCAATCTTCTTGTTTTTAACAAGATTGGAAAATCTTCCCAAACAGAATTTATTCTGTCTTTTGGTAATTTTTATTTACCATTGGATCGTTGATCCAACGGTGCTCTGATTTACAGAGCATAATCTTGTTATTTGGAAAGATTTTTTGAGAAATCTTTTCTTAACAGAATTTAATTTTGATTAATTAATGATTTTTCATTATCATTAGATCTTTGATCTAACGGTGGGGAGTTTTTAATTTCAGCGCTAGCGCACCCGTGCTCTGCACGTGGTGCGCTGCTTGAAGAGCAGCACACATTGCGCTAGCGCACCTGTGTTTGACACGTAGTGCGCTGCTTGGAGCGCAGTGCACCTAGCGCTAGCGCACACGTGGCGTGCTGCTTAGAGCGCAGCGCACCTAGCGCTAGCGCCCACGTGCTTTGCACGTGGTGCGCTGCTTAGGGCGCAGCGCACTTGGCGCTGCATCTGAAGTGTTGCTTCATTTCAAAAATTTGAATTTTAAACAGAGTTTTTCTCTGATTGGGAGAAACACTCACATTCTTCCTAAATTGGTCTTAGTCCAAAACCCAACTATAGATCTCCCAACTGATATTGGTTCATGGGTACATCTCCCCACACCTCTGATATATGTCGTTGTAATTCTTCAACGTCTTCAGAGAGGTGGCGGGTCCCGACAGCCAACAATTCTTATGGACCGTAATGTCCTTAAACTAGCCCTGGACTGTAATATCCTTAAACTAGTTGTGGACCGTAACGTCCTTAAACTAAAACGACAAAGCCTAAATTCTCTTTCGTTGGATCAAAAATGATCCCGAACCCCCGTTAAGTAGATCTTTGTCCAATATCGGATTAACATATCCTTAACAAATATTTAAGTTGATCTTAAATTCAAACAAGGTTAACGATCCTTAAATCAACCCAAACCCAAATCTAAGAATATACGGATTTTGACTAATCCACGCCCTATGGACGGCTACATAAATTAGTCTCTGTATACAATCCACGGGCAACCAAAAATAAAACAAACACACACGACAAGAAGTGAACTTCTGGAGCAGGAGAAAGTGGTTATCGCGATACGATAGCATAATTAACCGTAGGGGCTTGCGCCTGCAGGGAAGAGCGTCCCCACAATCAAAAAACCCTCACAAACGAGGGGGAGTATGATGAAGTATGCTACAACGGCCGCATCCCTCCAAACCTCCGATATACGGTGCCATAAATCAACTTGGCATCTTCGGAGAGGTGGACGGATAAATCCAAATTGCATCTGCCCCCCAAAATGCAGGCCAGACGTCCTAACGTCCCGGTCGCGTCTTTCGACGGTAAACAATACCTCATTTTGGATAGTTCTAGTAAGCTCATCCATCACGATGGTAAATAGGAATGAACTTAATGCAGATCCTTGATGTAAGACAACTGTAATCAGAAAATCACTTGTTTGGCCGCAGCTAGTTCTGACATTTGCTGCTACTCCATCGTACATATGCTTGATTATGTCAATGTACTTGATGGGGACCCCCTTCTTCATCATTGTTCCCATAATACCTCTCTAGGTAGCTTATTGTACGTTTTCTCTAAATCAATAAATATCATATGCCGATCTCTTCTCCTCTCTCGAAGACGCTCGACAAGTTGACGAAGCAAATGAATAGCCTCTGTCGTCGATCGTCCAGGCATGAACCCAAACTGGTTCTCTATTATCTTAATATCCTTTCTTAGCCTGTGTTCAATCACTTTCTCCCAAAACTTCATGGTGTGACACATAAGTTTTATTCCATGGTAGTTTGAGAAACCTTGAATGTCACCCTTATTCTTTTAGATAGGTATAATGGTACTTTTCCTCCACTCATTTTGTATCTTTTTAGTCTGCCAAATCTTATTAAAGAGACCTGTCAGCCATTTAACGCATATTTCTCCTAAGCATCTCCAAATCTCGATAGGAATCCCGTCTAGACCAACGGCTTTTCTTGATCTCATTCTCTTCAAAGTCTTTTTAACCTCTGGTATTCTTCAAAACCTCTTTAACCTCTGGCCTATGCGGAACGAAAAACAAAAATTTTAGAGACGCTAGAAACTACAAAACCTAGAATCGAATCCAAACACATGAACTAGAAAACTACATAGAGTTTATAGCTACTATGGAAGAGGGTTATACCAAGAGATCGAGTCCTTCAGTCTTCATCTCCTCTTGCTTAGCTCCTTAGGATCTTCTTGATCGAGCTTGACTGACGATCCTCCTCCGTCGAAGATGATCCACCCGAGGGATGTGGTTCATGGCTCTAGCTCCACGCTGAAAATTAATTAGAGTAACTAAAGTTCCTAAATTTCTACACTAGGGATTCTAGAAATGTAGTGAGTTTTAGTATTTTTCTATCTCTCTTCCACTCTTGATTCTCAACTCATGAGAGGGTAGGGAGGAAAAAGAAGGAGGAGCACAAGAAAGGCTAGTGAGGAGAGAGAAGCAAATGGTGAGAATGAAAAACTCGCAAAAGAGAAAATATTCAACCATAGTTTTGTATAAATGGTTTTTCAAATAAAAAATATAGCAACCATGTTTGAATAGTTTGCATAAATGAATATACAATTCATTTGTCAACACTATTCAAGCATTGTTCTCACCATTCTCACCTCACTACCTTTACACCTCATTTTCCATTTAAATGAATAAATAGATCAACCAAAAATGAGATGTCCACCTTTTAGAATTTTTTCCGTATAAATACGGAATACACTCTACCGTATATACATACCCGTATTCGTATCAAAATACAAATACCTAAAGAGATAGAATAATACAAAGAATATAATAATAGAATATACATATCGAAATATATATATGTAAATTATTAAATAAATACCTGATTTAATAATCCGGCTTAATCCTAAGTCGGTTAGTATTATCAACCGTCCGATCAAAAGTCCGGGTAGCTAGTACACTCATTTGATGGGAACCTTGCACGTATCAAAATATGGCCACTACATCATTTCTTCTGAACCAGGGAAACCCTCTGTGTGGGAATCTAAAGACTCAACAGTACACCAGCAGTGAGTTACTGGATAAATCTATAACCACAAGCACGTCAGCGACACTAGCTGTACGTAACGGCTACCCGGGTACCTGTCGAAAAGGAATGCCGATAAGCAAGCTCATCCGAACCCCTACTGCGCCTATCTGTGACAATCTCCGTATAGTCCGGTCTTTTCGTCTAAGAGTATCGCATACCAGGTCTAGGGGGTGGTAAACGTCAGACCCTAATAGCTCGGTAATTCGTACCGATATACCTCAGAACCAATCCGGGAAACTACTGATCTAACTATTAGTAAATCCCAATTGCCTTGACCAATGTCTTATGGTGCTGGCCAACCGAACACAGTGCGATATCGACTCCCTATACCGGGAGAGATGAATCCCCATCAATTGCTCACTTCCTTCATATGGCTCAGGACTGTACCTAACTAAAATCTGTTTGCACGACTCAGTAGAGATATGGTAGGGCAGTAATCTAAGTACAGTAAGAACTCACACGAGATAAATGACGATCTCAGGTCCAAAGACTAACCTGTACTTATGTCACCTGAGAACTTCTATCTGACGATAGGTATAGTACCATCTAGAAGTTCTCGGTGAGTCTGTCCAGTGTATTCACTCCCAATGAGCATATATATATGATTTTAGGTGCGAAAGACCAATGGTTATGGGACCAACCATCGCCCCTCGTCGGGGTCTAGAAACGTATACACCAGTTTACTCCGGAATATCGATACCCAGTCTCGATACTCCCATGACTAGGGACATTTAAGGATGTGCTTATGGACTACCTAGCCCCCACATGTATGACCGCCATCATAACGCTGGTAATCAAGAAATAATCCTACGGGCTTTATCAACATGTATTAACGATACGTAATAACAAGTATAACATATACACATGTTAAGATAAAGACAATCCAAATAGCATACTATTATATTAAGCAAGATTGTCCTGTACATACATATATCCAAGCATCTATTATATATACATATACAATAATGACCTCTAGGGCATACATATCCAACAATTTGAAGTTAAGAACATAGAAAAATCTCGAATCACCTAGAATAGTGGGGTTGTGACTGTAGGATCGAACGGTGTGGTTTATTACGAGTACTTAGATTGCATACTTAGTATCCAATATCCGGGACGATCAGAACCGATTTATATATTTCAGTGTATTTGGTATGATACATGAACCGATACGAATAGGTAGAGAGACAATCTCGAGACTTGAAAAGATGAATATAGATTGACTAGTTTAAACACTCGTCGATTTTGCTGTGAGGACGATCCGTTCATCTTTCCGCATCAAGCATTTCAAGTATACTATTCAAAGTGCTTGAAGCATACGGGATGGAGTGTCGTATGCCGATGGAAACCCATGGATATTTATGATGTCCCAAAATTCGAGGATCGTATGGACGACAGCGATGAGTAAGAAGAAGAGAGAAGACTTAGAGTGCTCTAACCGTCTGTCTCCGTAAAACACATGGAGCTTCTCTCGGAGTACCAACACCGACCTAGATGAACGGTTAGCGAAGTTGTACAGTGTACATGATCCCGGTTAATTCTCCTTTTAAGGTTTGAAGGAGAATTCGACAAAATAGTGGGAGCCATCCTGATTAGATAAACTAATAAAAACCAATATAATCTTGCAGTCTTCGGCTAAGCGTGAAATTGCTTGGGTTAGGAATGATATTGATAATGAAATCCAAGTAGATATTCATATGGTATCTAATACGTCTACGAAACGAAAAAGGTTATCATTAATATCATATTATGTTTTTACATTTTCTATGATCTATACATGTATTGTTATTATTATTTCTCTTACATACATGTATTGTATGCATATGTAATGATTGCAATTCTATCTAGGGGTGATGGAGATGTCGGGAGCAGTGAAGGGCAGGGGTAGCAGCAGGGGCGGCGGTGGAGGCCTGTCATGCCTCGCTTCCTAAAATACGGAATACGAGGGGTGACAAGGCCGGCCATGCTCCTACGGTCAAGAAAATATCCTGTCGTAGTCACACTTCGGTTTCTAGCATTACGTGGTAATCAATAATCAATGCACAGGTAATGAGAAATGCAGTCACCAAATCTATCAAAACAGATATAAAACTAACCAGATAGAGTCAAAGGAAAGTAGCGCTGGCGTCACTGATCTAGATGTGCGCACTATCCTCGAGGTAAGACAGATGCTGATCCGAGCTAAGTCCACTTCCCACTCTGAGCATGCATACTCAGGTCGTCAGAGCGACACAATAGCAATACACACACACACACATGTAAACACGTGCAATGATGATGAACAAGAAATAGTAAACATGGAGTGGTGACATGAGCATGAAGTAACCGGTACAGGCAAACAATAAAGCAGGTATATCGAATCAGTAATCAATGCAATACCCATGTCACTAAACCTACCAGTCTCTAAGTCTCACTGTTCAGGTCGCTAAACCTATCGTCAGTCCAAGTGTGAGCGTCAACCACCGCAGGAGTATCCCCAATCTAAGGGTAGGCCCCAGGGGCAAGGGAATACGAGCCCGAATCACGCTCACTAATAATCAGTAATATCACCCATACGACTCCCGAAATTGCTGTATATGCCGGCAGTGGGACTCCCGAGATTCCGTTGATCAAACTCACACTAAAACTACCCCACACCCGCGGTCTACATCAAATATCGACCATGAACCCAAATACTAGTCGCTCCATGACAAGTCTACGCGAGAACTGGAGACAGGATCTCCATCAAGCATGTCTCGATTGATATCCAAGATAAATAGACAGTGTTCGATGTCTTACCTATGAAACTAATATAAGTGCTTCCATAACCGTCCCATTCCAGTTATAGTTACACTTACATATGTCCCATAGGCGTCGACAATGCAATAATTTAACTGGTTCCGCTGATTGTGTACAAGTACGTGTCACTTCACTTATTCATTCACACTTTAACATTAACGTACTTGCTACAATCCAATCACTAATATTATCACTGGGTAATGTAACACGGTCACTAGGTTATTGATGCAAAATGAACACTATTTACAGAGGTATGACAATCACGCATATGATGGGGATATAGTAAATGCGCTACCGAATACATATGAGCAACCAGTGTCGGTTGGACTAGAAAAATCATATAAAATTACACATGCAAAACTTGGCAAAACAATATAAAGAGCATAAACAGCATACTAAATTATATCTACCGCAAAATTAGTTTCGAGTCAATCGGGTTTCAGGTTTGCGAGTTATGGTCATTTCTTTTTAATTGTTCACTGCCGGAAATCCAGTTTCTGAACTGGAAGTCCGTTTTGTAACACATTTTACTCCCAATTGGGAGCATAATTAGGCAATGCTACAGTTGGATAATATTTAGTTTTATTAGTCAGGTTTCCAACGCATCATACGGATCGATAATATCCTCTGTGTGATAGGAGTTATGCATTATCTATGATCGGGATCTGCATTCTGTCTCTGCTTGGGACTGCAATACATACTGACGGTTTAAAATGTGATTAAAATAGAAAACGAAGGCAAAAATGAACGAAACCACTTCCAATAGTTAGTTGACAGATTTATCTTTGCTACGGTATAGGGTTCCGCATAATACCATTTTCACACAGAGACATAAAAGCATTTCTAATCAAGTGTTGGCATGCAGTGCTGCTCTGGACTACAGTCCAGTGCCGCACCCCCGACCAGTTTCCGTAATCGTTATAAAATAGAAACAGATTATAACCTATATGGGGTTCTAGTTCGTCGAGTCGGCTTCGATATGAGCCCTCGAACACCACATTCCGGTTTGTACCAATTTATTATGATTTTCCCAAAATTCAGGTACGGAAGTTTTCAGATTCGACGGATCTAAATGGGGATGACATTTCACAGCGTTAAAGTCCGTATTTTCAAGCCAATTCTTAACAAAGTATTCGTTATCACTAGGGTAATCTGTTATGCTTAATTTTTGTCATTTTAAGAGGGTTTTCAGATTATGGTTTATATCGAACACTTATAATAACGTTTGATTCGCAACTGAAATGAATACACTGTAGCATGTAGCAAGTGTTTAACTTGCCTGACGATGTTTGGCAGCGACGACGGCGATCGGTTGCAACTGCTAGCATGAACTCGGTAGGAGCACACGTGGCAACTAGGGTTCTGGGCTTGGCTTGACGTTTCGGTAGCGGTTAGGAGCTCGTGGGTATGGGGAGATGGTGGCCCCGGGTTCGTCGGTGGTGGCTTAGAGTGGTTGATGGCAGCGAGAACTCGGGCGGTGGCTCAGCAGCGGCATGGCGATGATGGGGCTGATGTAGAAGGCTCATAATCTTGGGTAATTGAGTGGTTGGGAGAAAGGAGGAAGGAGGGGAGAGGAAGTGGGGTGAGCTCGGAGGGTGTCGTGGTTGTTTAGGGCATGGGGGTAGCCGGTGACGTTGATGGCCGGCGATGGTGAAGTTGAGGGTTGAAGAAGGAGGTGAAGGAAGCGGCAATGGTGGCTGTGGTTGAGGAGCTAGGGGAAGCAGGTGAGGGGGGATGGCGGAGGACGTTGAGAGAAGCGGGTGTCGTGGGCGGTTGGCGATGAAGCTCTGAGGTCAATGCGGGCGACGTGATGGTGGCGGCAAGGTGGGGTAGGCGAAGGCTTGAGAGAAGGTGGGCAGAAAGGCTCAGGCACTTGATGGGTATGGGAGGAGTTGGCTCGGCTGGGAGTGGAGGGGGAGTCATGGAGGAAGAGCTCATCGGTAGTGGCCCGTCGTCGGAGGTGGCCGGTGGAGAGGTCGGCGTTGATATGGAGTTCGGGGAGAGAAGAGGAAGAGAGATTGTGAGGGATAGAGAGAGGTTAGAGAGGGGAGGATTCGAGGGCGAGATTGAGGGAAGCAGGTGTGGTGATCGTGGCGACGCGGTCGTAGGGTGGAGCGAGTCGTGGGGAAGCGGTTGGGGCTCGGTCACTGCGCAAGGAACATGGAGAAGAAGAGACATGAAGGGGAGACGTGGGTTGAGGGAGGTGAGGAAAAGAAAGAGACGTAGGTTGAGATCGAGAGGAGAGAGAAAGGGAGAGGAAAAGAGTGGAGAGAGAAAGAGAGGGGAAAGGATCGGGTCGGGTCGGGTAGGGTTTGGGTGTCGGGTTCGTATCCTTTGCGCTGTCTGTAGATTAGTATTCTTTATATATATAATATTTCAAATTGATCATGTATTATTTTATTCAGAAATTACTTATATCGTCATTGTTTATCATCTAGTTGGAGGGGATTCATCCACGTCGGCCACTGGCTGTTCCTCATAGGAGGAACTATCGACCCACTCGTGCTGCTGCCCGGACTCAGGCTCATGGTGTTATCGCCCCAGGTATATATATACTACACTCCAAAAATTATGATATCATGTAAACGAGACAAATGTATTAAACTTAATTGTGATATATAAATCAAATAAATACATTAGAATTCATAGCTAAGAATTCATATCCTTGTTTTATTGATTATTGTACGCATAATTTGTTTTGGCTTGATATTGCATGTATATCTATATATTTTACAGATACAGGCAGCCACGGCCCGTCCGTAGGACTCGAGGGCTGACTCAGTCCCACAAGCTAAAACCTGATGCCGCTAAAGGCCAAGGACCATTCCTCTCCCCTTTACTGTCAAATGCCAACCCAATACCCAGTATGCCGAGAAGTTCGGCCAATATATGGGGGATGAGAACCGTGACTTTAAGAAGTATCCACTTCACCTTGAATGGGGTGATCAGCACAAGAGCTTCATTGACTTTTTCATTGAGCAGGCTCAGGTATTATTAAATATTTTTATTTGATTTATCAAAATAAATTTACTATCATTTGGCACTTAAAATTTAATGACGTTAATTTCTTGTATTTGCAGATGGATTACGACTTTCAGGCCCTTGATCCCGATGACCCTCATCGAGGACTCGATCTTCAGGCTATTTATCGGGCCCTCACGATCAACATGCAGGGTCGTGTCCAGAATAATAGGGGTAAGATGAAGTCTGATTGCTACGATATGTGGTTAGCGACCCCCGAGACGGAGAGAGCAGCTCTCCTACATTCTCCGGCCTTTACCAACGTTGATTTAGAGACATGGCCTCTCTTGAGCGAGTTTTGGGTGTCTGAGCGCAAGTTGAAATAGGCCTCTCAAAATAAGGAGAATCGAAAGTCGATGAAAAGGGGTCGACCAAGCTACACCGGTGGCTCGAGGAACGTGAATCGGGCCATGGAGGCAAAGTTAAATTATAAGATATCTCTTTTGATATAATGCAATATGAAAGTTATGTTATATATCTGTGTATTTGGTGAATTGCAGAGAGCTCAGACCGTGGCTCAGGGTAGCACCATGGGCATATTGATGGATTATCTGTCCGCCTACATCTTATCTAGAGTTTCGGTCACGGGCGAGCTTCGATATCCTGACGCTGGTACTCAGGAGTATTTTCTTAAGTGTTAATATTTGTTCTAATTCGAATGAAAATTTGTTCTAGTAAGTTTAAATTTAAATGGTTTATTTATGTTTGAATGTTTTACATGGTGTAGGCGTGGGTGGTGCAGGAATTGGAGTCATCAAGGATTGATTTCAGCGGAAAGACTGATCCGGCCGTGCTGACCCCTGTCCTAGACCGCGTACACGGAGGGCACCATGGTGGTTGAGAGAGAGGCTAGGGAACTGGTCCCAGCAGGGCCCATCTAAAGTTTTCCTCCTCTCCGGTGGTTACTTCTGTTATCCTACACGAGCGACGTCTGGAGCAGCGGTTGGACAAGTTGATCGTCTAATTCCAAGCTTTTCAGGAGTCAATGGTATGTATACACACACATATACATACATACACCTAAACACACATACACATACATATACACATAAAACACACACGCACACACACACACACAGAAGCACACACAGACACAAAAACAACGCCAAACCATAATCCATCATTATTCTCGTCTACATTGAATTCTTGTCAAATCCAACCCTACCATATTATGTTTTGATATGAATTTTAGAATATATTAAACATAATTTAGATTATACCACACGGGGTAATGACATATCCCACACACACAAGAAGAAATTCTATATTTTTTGTGAAATCTATGGTTAGGATTTTTAGTTACAATTTGTTAATTAGGTACATGTTGTTAATTAGTTTAAAAAACAAGATTTTCAAAATAAGATATTTAAGAAATACCCTTAACTTTCAAAATGAGATATTTAGTTAATTTAAGAAGATGAATCGTTTAGTTATATTTTTAAGGTATTTTAGTGAAAAACAACAATAGTTTGGGACGTGTGTGTATGTGTATGTATATGCGTGTGTATATGTATGCATACACATACATACACATACACATGCACACATGCGTGCACACACATACACACACGCGCATACATACACATACACACGCGCGCGCATGCACAGACACACACGCGTATGCACACACACACATACACGCGCGGGCGCACAGACACACACATATAAATAAGTCCAAACCCTAACCCCAAACCTTAAATCACACAAACTTTTAAATTTTACAGATTCGACAGGCCACTGTTTCGGCTGCGGCTCTGCAAGCCACTGCGTCGACTCTGGCTCCGCAAGCCACTACTTCATCCGCGGCTGCATAGGCTACTCCTTTGATTCCAGTTTCAGCTGCACAGGCCGCTGGTTCGGCTCCGCAGCTGTAACGTTTTGAAAATCGTTTAGGTGAAATTTCCGATTATCGGTAAAATAACTGGTGTTTTCCGTAAAAACCAAGAAATAATTATTTTTCAACATAGACTTAAATATACCTATTCTAGCTATATAATCGCTAGTATTTGGTATTTAATTGGTCACTTGTAAATTTCTAGTTTATTCAAATATTTTCCATAATTAATTATTTTAAATATTATCTTAAGCTTTCACTAATACATTTAATTAGTGATATTTACAAATCGGAATGGGTTAATATAAGTTTAGTGCACCATGACATATCTAAACACATATTGTAACATGTTCTTTAAAAGAAAAATATTTGGATGGTTCTAGTTTTATTTGTATAGAAAAGATAAAGGGAATTTTAAAATAAAATAATATGAATGGATAATTGAGGTAAAGTACATACTATATTAGGTATGGGTTGACCAATTGCACACACCTCACTCTCTCTCCACTCTCTTGAACCGGCCGAGCCTTGGCTGCCCCCCTCCCCCCACCTCACAATCCAAGTTTAAATTGAAAAGAAATTAGTAAGAAAACAATAAAGAAAAGGAGTGGTGTTTTTATAATTGAGGTATGGGTTTCTTTTTCTTCCTCTGACTTCACACACACCACACTCATCCCCTCCCCATTTCAGCCGAGCCATTTCCAGCAGCCCCCCCCCCCCCCCCCAATTTGCTCTCTCAATTCCATCTCAAAAATCCATCAAAAATCCAAATTAATCTCACAAATTCAAAGCAAATTCTTCATCCTTTTCTCCAAAGCCAAATCTAGCTTGAATCATGGTGCAAGGAAGCATTTTGGGGAGGCTAAGTTACAAGTTGGATCTCTCAAAGTGTGAGGTATAAATCTCAAACCAATGTTTAAATTGTTGGATAATTACTTTGATCTAATTTAACTAAAATGTGGTTCTAATTGTAGGAATTAGTTTGTAAAGAAAAAGGGTTTGGATCAAGTTAGGGTTTTGATCATTGGTTTATGGTTGTGATGAGTAGATTTACATGTTTTGACATGCAAAAATCTAAGCTAGTTGCTATATTACAAATTGCTACTTTTAAATTGTCCAAATTAAGCTATTTTACAACTAGGTTTTTAATTGGTGTGTATTGAGATGAAATTAAAATTTAGTTAAGGGTTGTGTGGCTAAATTAGGTTATTAGGTGATTATTGTGGCTACTAGTTTTGCTAAAATATCTAGATTGGTACTAAAATGATTAAAAGATGCTTACTAGGATTTTAGATTAAATCGATAATAATTAAGTTTGAGGTTTTGATGGTTTTATACCTATTTCATATAATATTTAGAGTATTGTGAATGTGCATTTAGTACGAGTGGGTACTAGGATTAGTGGTTTTCCCGTATTGCGACCCTAATTGTAGTTTGTGGTGTTGTCGCGGCGCGTTTCGTGCACCAAGTGTGTGCGCGTCTAGTTAGTGCGCGTGGCTATCTTGTATCGTTTGTTTTCGCGACTATAATTTATTTATCCTTTTAATTACTTGTGTGCGATTCTAGGATCGGATGCAGAGGCGTCGGATATGGCGCGGAAATGTCAGAGCTGAAATCGGATCAGATTAGCCAAGGCCGTCCAGGTGAGTAGATGTATATCTACGGGGGAAGTCGGGTGGATGGCGTATAGCACCCCCGCAATTTCGTAGGATATAATGTGTTATGATTTATATGTATATACATATGTGTTATTGCGAAATATAAATACTTAGTAAGAAAAGCTTTAGGAGACCATTGTTGGGTCGAAATTTACACCCCGGTTGACCAAGTCAAAATCAAAGTCAACCCCAAGCGAAGTGGGCCAAGCCCAGGTCAAGTGGGCCAATGCCCGGGGTCGAGCCCGAACACGAAGCGTCCGGCCTTCCGCCATGCCAAAATAAAAATTTTGTAATAAATAATTTTGGTGTATTTCCTTTTTTTTATTTTTTTGAATAAATGTAAGAAAAATGGGCATAAAGCCAAACTTTTATAAAGCCCATGGCTTATGTGCAAAAAGAAATAGCACATGAGGCATGAGATGGGCAAAATGCCATTTTTGTAAAGCCCAAGGGGCTATATGTAAAGTGTATAGCCTATAAAGGCAAAGATAATGAAAATATCTCAACAACTTTTTCTCTCTCCCAAAAAAGAATTCAGATCTGTGATCGTTCTCCTTCCTCAAGATTCTAAAACCTTTTTCTTTCTTTCGAATTAAATCAAGAGTTTTACTCTTCCTTTTCCAAAACTAAATAGTTTTTACCACGAAACCCACAAAGAGGAGCTCGGATCTTCCATCAGATCTTAAAAAAGAGAGATTTTTAAAATCTCACCCCTCTTGTTCTTCAAGATCCGGCCAACAGAGAAGGAAGAAGGAGACCCATCTCCAAAGACCCCACTTTGGGGAAGATCCAGGCTCAAGGGAGAAGCCTCTTCATCAGCTCCAAAAATACCTTAAGAGTTTAACTTCTCAAAATACACACATACACACACAAAATAATAAGTATATTCTTTTTAGGAGTACAACTCCCAGTGAAGGGACCGACTCCTTTTTTGCGCCCAAAGCGCTAGCGCCCAAGCGTCCACGTTCCTGGCACGTGAGGCGCTTGCGCCCAAAGCGCTAGCGTCCTTGCGATCAAAGCGCTAGCGCCCGAGCGCCTACGTGCCTGGCACGTGAGCCGCTAGCGCCCGAGCGCCTAAAGCGCTAGCGCCCGGGCGCCCACGTTCCTGGCACATGAGGCACTAGCGCCCAGACACCCACGTGCCTGGTATGTGAGGCGCTAGCACCCTTGCGCCTAAAGCGCTAGCGCCCGAGCGCCCACATGCCTGGCACGCGAGGCGTTTGCGCCCAAAGCGCCCACGTGCCTGGCACGTGAGGCGCTAGCGCCCAAAGCGCTAGCTCCATTGCACCTAAGGTGCTAGCGCCCAAGGCGATAGAGCCAGCGCCCGAGCGCCCGCGTGCTGTGCACGTGAGGCGTTGGCGCTTTCTCCCACGCATCTTTTGGATGCCTTTTCCCTTATATATATATGTGTGTGTGTATATGTGTATACATATACGCACACACACACACATACTCCACGACACTGTCCCTGTAAAAACTCTGCGGGGCCTCCGATATATCCAAAACCCCTTCAAAACACAACACTGCACATTCGCACAAGATTAGAAAGTAAACAGTTATACAGTTAACCCGTTAATCGGAGGTTCTCTCGCTCCAAAGGCGAGGGGTAATTAACGGCAGCTTCGTCCGCGGTTGCCGGAGATTCGGATTCCGACAATCAATAAACCCCAGCCTACCCTAGGCAGGGGGAATCTGTAATACGCCTGACAAGCGCACGCGTATTCCCATCTCAATGGGGTGACGAAAAACACCCTACAGATTCTGGCAAGCTCGGTAGGACCTTTCTCTCCTCCCATATCTCGGGTTAAGCGTTCATGCGAACTCATTTAACATATATGCCGATGTTTGTACTAAAATAATGTTTTTTTCCGTGCAGCAATCAACTTTCAACGACAATATCTCCTAAGATGGATCCAGCTTCTGATGCGACCCCGATTCCGTACGTGGTCAAGATCAATACTCGTGTGGTTCTCTCCGCAAGCCTCAGTTGACAGTGGGAGGAACTGCCCCGCCAGTTTGGTTCCATCATCATCTACCTTGCCGGAAGCGCTCATCTGGCAGAAATCCCGGCAAAAAAGGTGGCCAAGCCTATCTCAAGAAGCAAGAGGCCGAATGTTGTGATCGCTAAGGTACCAAAACCGAAACTTAAGACAGTGCTTGAACGACTCTCTGGCTCTCCAACTGGGGGCAATACTTCCGGTACAAAGGGCAACATCAAACGTTGCGGACGAGCTCGGACGATGACTCCAACAAATGCATGATCGGGCGTCTTCTCTGGCCTCTCTATCACTCAGTCTACGGCGTCTTCCCGAAGAGCCGAAGCCTGCCAAGTGCTTAAAACAGAAAAGTTAAGGCATAAGCGGCTCAGGTATCGAGCCAATAAGAGGGCCAAGATTTCGGCCAAGTGGAATCTTGTGAGGTTCCAAGAGCAGGGTTACTCTGTGACGACGGCTGAGTCGGCTGTAAAGGTCAGCAATTCCTTCGAACCTCTAAAGTGGGTTCAGAAAAATGCCATGACCACCAGAATCAAGAAGATAGCGGTCCGAACGTTGCTACGAAGAGACGTGTCCCGGCCCCAATAGAAAAAGTATGATACTGTCTCTTCAAGAGTCTATCAGGTGCTCTGTGCCGCGTGAAAATAACGGGGAAAAACCAAAAAGGAAGCATCAGCACCATTCAAGAATCCGGCCAGGCCAGCCACCTTCAGTCGACTACCCGTTACCGAAACAGGAGGGTCAAGACAGCGATCCATAAAATCAGCCGCCGGTAATAAAAAGACGGCTGGATATGCTATCCATACGGTCTATATGGCGGGCGGGCGCCCCAGCGACAACCTTCGCAGTAAAAGCAAGGATGGGGCCACCACATCCCAAGCCCAAACTGGCTTGAATGTGGTTGCCGCTTCCCAAGAACAGCCGCCTCTGCTGGATGATGAAAACCCTCTCGATGAGGATGATAGGCAGAAAGACCCCTCGGTCCATGTAGAGTCAAGCTCGGACAGCGAGGAAGAGCCGACTTTCTGCCCCAGGACTGCGGAGCAAGATCTGCTTCAAGAGCTTCGAAAACAGTTCAGGAGCAAGGATAAAGAGATGGCCAAGCTCTATTCGAAAATTGACGACCTGACAAACGTTGTGATGCAGCTTACGGCTCAAATTGCTCGAGCACCTCCCAATCAAGCACAAGTCGCTACTCATGAGCCGGATGATGACAATACGAAGCGGCCGATGCCTGTCCCTTTAGGTCCAAGATTGGTCGAGCCGCATGAAAGCCGGCCACATTCCGCTTCTGGGGACGCCTTGGCCCTAGATTGCACTATCCCGCTAACACAAGATCGGATAATGGATTTGGTCACCAGCAAGGTTAAAACATTGATGGCCAAAGCTGAAGCTCAGAAAGAAATTGGCAGTAGTGGGCGGCCATATCCCGCACAGTACGATCTGATCGAGTTCCCGAGCGGCTACGTCATTCCTAAGTTTGGAAGATTTGACGGGACGGGAAATGCAAATCAGCATGTCACCCACATTAAAGCATCGTGCAGAAATACAGGGGGCAATGATGTGCTCCTTTTTCGTCAGTTTGTCAACAGCCTGACCGGTGTCGCTTTTGACTGGTACGCGAGTATACCAGACGGGTCCGTCATTACCTTTGCCCAAATGGAGTCTCTGTTTCGGCAAAGGTTCATGAGTGTCAATGATAAAATCTCCATCGCTGACCTTGTGAGGACCAAGCCGGGGAAGAATGAAAGCAACACCGAATTTATCGCCCGATGGTGTAATCTCACGGTCAAGTGCGAACCGCCGCTGGAGCAGGACCAGTCCGTCAGCCTTCTCATTGGGAACCTCAGCAATTGGATGGTCCCATTCTTGTGTACAGCAGGCCTCAAGACGTTTCAAGAGCTAACCAAGAAAGTCCAAATGCTGGAACGCTCGAAGCAAGGGTCTACCCCGGACTCTAAGAGAGACAAGACTTGAAAAAGCAAGCGGGCCGACAACCGCAGAAGCGGGAGTTCCAGCAGTACCAATGTCTTCAATGCGTCCGACAATGAAGACAAGCGAAAGGCAGGCGATTCCAAAACCAACCGGTCTCGAAAGCCATTGCTGGGAGGAGATGGGCCTTCTCTAGAGGAGAAAAAGAACAAGGTTTACTCTTTCAGGAGGGACAAGGTCCGCAAGATATTTAAAGATGCCTTGAACAACGGTCTACAATTGCCGGAGTCGAAAAGACCTCAAGAAGCAAAAATGACCGACAATCCCCTGTATTGCCTGTATCACCGAATAGTGAGCCATGCGATCGAGGATTGCTATATCTTCAAGGACTGGGTCGAGAAGCAGTACAAGGCTGGAGAGATCGATCTGTCCAAAAGTGTGTTGGTGAACAATCAAGTTGCAACCACCAACTTTATACAGACGGAAGCTGAAGCCTTCTAGGAGAAGACAGCCGAATCCGCTGCCCTGAGAAATGAAACGGACTCACCGCGGCCTCCGTGGAGTACGCACATATCTAATAAGACGAAGAAGATGCTAAAGCTACTTCAGAAAGAGCCCAGGACGGAATGGGAAGGGCAGAAGAAGCCTACCATTTCAGCTGCCAACGCGGCTCCATCAGGCTCAAAATCCAAGAAACTCAAGAAGAAGAAAAGTGCAGCTCGGCACGAAAAAGAGTCCGTAGGGAGATCGACCATTCAAAAATATATCGATTCTCTCGAAAACTATGAACAGAAGGAAAGAACTCTGATTCAATTGAAGGAGTTCCTCCCTATAGAAGCGGCTGAAATTCTGGAGGAGTTAAAAGAAGACTCCAATGAAGAGATCCCTATAGTGACATGCTACGCCATCCATCTTGGCAGCGACTCTGAGGAAGAGCTCTGTTTTCCAGAAGAGGACGAGGAGCTCGCCACAAAGGCCAACCAAATCCAGCTTAGAAGCGGCAGGGCTCTACCGCCAAATCAGGGAAACGCCCAAAAAGGAAAGGAAAAACAGGTGGATAATGAGGAAGATGGCAGAGATCCGGCTAATGAAAACTCAAGTCCTTTCTCAATGGACTACAATGTATTGGCTCATCTCCGAAAGCTCCTGTCTCTCCCGAGCATCTACGATGCCTTGGTCCTATCTAAAGAGCTCAGAGATGTTCTCATTCACGCTCTACAAAACCCCGAGAGGTATCAGGATCGCTTTGCAGAAATTAATATGAAAGAAGCCCAGTACACTCTACATGCCGCCGCAATCACGTTTAAGGATGAAGACTTACTACTGGGAACGGCTGAGCATAATCGGCTGAGCATAATCGGTCCCAGTACCGGGTACAGTGATGGAGATCGGATTAATCGCATATTGATTGATCCGGAATCCTCAGTGAACATCATGAACTTGCAGACTCTGAAGAGTTTGTCAATGGACGTCTGACACCTGTCAAGGGAAAGGATTGTCATTCAAGACTTCAATCAAAACTGCCAGCAAGTTCTGTGGTTTATTGCTTTGCCAATCAAATTTGGGGATCTGCAAACTGAAGCTAAGATATACGTGATCGACGCCGACACGTCTTATAAAATTCTCTTGGGACGGCCGTGGATCCACGATTACGGCATCATTCCGTCAACTCTCTCTATCAATGCATGAAGTATACTAAAAATGGCGAAGAAAGACGCATTGACGGAGACATCCAGCCGTTCGGTGTGCATGAAGTCCAATATGAAGATTCTCGGTACTTCATGAACCACCAAAATGCTAAGCCACAACTGACTGAGGATAGAGCGGCCCCAAGACTCAAAAGCAAATCTGAGCCGGCTGTCACTTTCAAAAGCAAAAATGCCTAAGTGCGCTCGCGTTTCGGTAGTGACACTGATGAGTTCGACGTTGGAAGTCCGTCCTTCCGTAAACACGCCGTCGTTTCAGTAGCGACACGGACGAATCTGATACAGAAGGCCCATCTAACAGCAATGTCCGCCCTCATCTTGGCAGCGACACTGAAGAGTTGGAGGAAGAGGACTTGCTGTGCAACAGCTGTGCAGATTGGACCCCCAGGCAACAAGCGAAACTACGAAAGACCTTCGAAATTGCAGAAGGGCCCCTACCCGTCACAAGGGTGCCGGAGCAGATGTGCAAAGAGCTCGATGCATTGTCAGTCTCTACCGTAGACCAGCTGAAAACTTTCTACGTTCCCAGGAGGAAAAGTGGACAGAAGGGTATCCTGTTTTATGGGTCAAACCCCGTTGTGCACCCGGACAATTTGTCTGTCGTGTGCCTTCCCTATGAGAGAGGCATAAGAGCCGTCCTCAATCCCAAATACTATGCACCCGAGATGCGGGAATATTTCAAAAGGTGCGGATGCCGGTTATATCAAACGGAGTCCGAAGCAAAGTTTTATGAAGGGCTATGGCATCCGCCCCAGGTCCGAGCACTCATCAATGGACAAATTCCAGATAGACGGGGCATAGGCTTCATTCAACCTGATTCCAAAGCATGCTACATGATCCATGTTGGTGAAGCCAGCGAAAGATCAAATGATGATGACGAGATAGCCGAGCCAGAATGTAACAACCTAGTTCATTTATACCAATTTCAGTTCCCGTATTTTATTATCTGTGGTATTTTCTTGATTTATCGTGTTTGGGTGCGAATGGTATTTTACATTTTACATTGCATTCGACCCGACCCGCTTGCTTGAACTTGTTTGGTTCTTATTTATAGATTACCCTGGCTTGTTATATAGACACGTGCATCTAATGTAAACTGCATACTGGCATTTTATCTAGCATCGCATATTTTACATATAACATTTTTGGTCATGTATAATAAATTAAAATTGTATTTCATAGTCTGCATGATACCCCTAACCCCGTGGTAGCAACCGCGCATCTTGTTCTCGTCCCGTTCAGTGAAACGGACGTGTTTGGATGGCTACGCGCTCGTACGTACATCCGTTCTTGGGGGTATGCATTTCCATTACCCGAGCTTTCATTTTGATATTTGGAAGTCGCATATATTTTTCATATTTTAAAACCGGATTTTTAGACCCGACCCGGGCATGTTTTGGAGTAAGTTTGTATTTGCCAAAATCTCAAAACGGACTAATATTATATTCCTTATAAACTATTATATACCTTAATTAAACTAAAATATATTTTAGATTTATCCTAACTGTTACTAACTGTTACGTATCATTATGTATATTTTAAAAGAAAATAAAAGATTTTCTTAATAAAATCTTAACAGATCTCAATTCTCTCTCTCTCTCTCTTACTTTTTTTTATAAAAATATTAATCCTTTTAATTTTTTAGAGAAACCATGCACTGTTCTCTCTTCTCCCTCGTGGTCGTACCCCGGGAACGAAACCCAAACCCTAACCTTACCTCCTCGTCGCCGACGCCGCCTCCGCCATCTCGTCGCCGCCTAACCCCCGACCTCGTCTCCTCTCTTCAACCTCCTCCACTCCTCCTCAACACCAACCCCAGAACCTTCTTCCCCGAGCCTGCAACCATTATCGCCTACACCTCCTCGTCGCCGCCATGCCTCGCCGTCGCCGGCGACCTTCCCCTCGTCACCACCACCTTCTCCTCCTCTCCCTCTCCTCTTCCCTTCTCCCCAAACCGAACCTACCCTGCAAGAACCCTCGCCTGCAACCCACTGCGGCCACCTTTCTGTCCCATCACCGGAGCTCCGACCACCTTGCCGACCATCCCAACCTCATCACCCTTGCAGCCTCTTCTGACCCAGAGCCAAACCGGAGATCCTCGGCCTTCTTCTCCTTTCTCTGTCTTCTCCTTCTTCTTGTTCTTCTTGGTTTTCTCGTTTTCACATCTTTCCGGTGATCGCCGGAGACCCGTTGCCGTCGTCACCCTCTGCCCTCGCCCTTGTTCCAAACCCCAGAGGCACTCCTTCTTCTTCTTCTTCTTTCTTATTCTTTTCCTTTCTCTTTCACTTTCTTGATCTGTGTTTCCCGACGATCGCTGGAGCCGTGCCGCTGCCGACAATCCGAGCAACCCTGTGGACGTTCCTAGCCAGCATGGTCACTCTCTTACATTGCTTGGTCCTGTTCTGTATACGCGAGCGGGCATAGCGACTTTTACCGACATCCAACGTGTTGTACGCCTTCCGTTCTGTGATCCGTCCAGGCAAGTAAAACTTGCTACATGCTATTTATATTATTTTATACTTATTTAACTCCATGTTAAACCTGTAAATTAAATCTAAGGCCATATGTTCCTTTTTACCTTTCGATGTTCAATTTATATCATTTTAGTTTTAGAACTTGAAACATATCATGTTACATATTAGATGACGATACACGATACCTATATCCGTATTTGAACCACATAAGGATTATTTGCATAGCCCATAATACCATTTTAATAGTTTAAAACCTTTTGGACACCCGTTTGCATACATCTAGCCTAATATCTGTTCAATTGCATCCCTAGATCATTTAATACATAATAATGAGATTTTAACATTCCATATTTGATAAAGTGTATTTAATTAGTGTTGGAACCATAACCCTAACTCAAATCGATAACCGTGCATCCATATGTTTTAATTTGTACCTATTTGCATATAATATCACAATATTCCATTTTTATTGTTCCATTAGTACCCATACTTGTTTTGTATACCCATGCTTACTATAGTTTGATTATGAGCACCCACGTGACAATTGTGCACCCCTGACATGACTTGATATACCATTACTTGACACGACGTGATACCGTGCACTTCTTGACTTGACATGATAACTATATATTACCTGACTTGACTCGAGGTACCATGGCTTTCTCTATTATCGGATCTTGTTACTAATGCCAACAACCTTGACATGTTGTCCCTACGGACATTTCCTGTTGTCTAGCCAGACAAACTTGTACCTGCTTGATCCTGTGTTGGCATTAACTCCAAATTTATTAATACCTAACTTGACATATATAACTTGGGGGTATGGGGAAATCAGGAATGTAACCGAACGTAACTCAAAGAGCCATCCTATTGTTTGCCATTTTTCCGGGCCTTACGAAATACCTATTGTTTGCCGTTTTTCCGGGCGTTACAGCATACCTATTGTTTCCGTTTTTCCGGGCGTTACGGAATAATCACCGATGGGTTACGATGAGGATTACATTACTTGGTTTCAAAGACTTTAGAATAGATAACCCGGTAGACTAGTTTAGATTACTCACTGCACATTACCCTCACTGTCCTCACTTATATTACTGTTATATTTGTTTTACTGTTCATACACATACCTGCATGTTTTGCTACCCAGTTTATATTATTGCTTGATGTTATGACGCACTGACGTTTGGGTTTTGCATGGCCAAGATCCTCTACCTTTGTTGCAGACTGATCAGGAGTACTGCCGCTGTTAGACCGAGCGGTGAGGATCCTGTTGGTATCCAGTTTTACTTTCCAGGTGTTTTATTTATTGGATCTTTTGCTTCCGCATATTATTATTTCTTGACTCATTTATTCTGGCTCATGGACATGTACTAGATAGTTTAGTTTACTTTCCTGTCCTTGATATCTCTACAACCGTAATGTGACTGTGGAGGGATTTTTCCTATCCACAGGTAGCATGGTTGGCTATGTCACGTGCCTATCTTAGCGTACTCTGGGAAGCGGGGCGTGACACAGAAGAAGCTCCTCAAGAGCTCGAAGATGGCGGATAAGCAACCTTTGAAGAGCTTACCGAGATTGACTTAGTAACACCCGATAATCCAATGCCGACCTATAGCAGCTCACTCTTGTCAGAGGAAATGAAAGAGCAGATAATCGCCCTGCTGCATGAGTTCGTCGACTGCTTTGCGTGGACGTACAAAGAAATGCCTGGCCTTTCCCCTGAAGTGGCCGTGCATAAACTGGCTATATCTCCTGATGCTAAGCCAGTCAAACAAGCTCCTCGAAGAATGAGAAGGGAACTAGAAGAAAATGTCATCGAGGAAACCAAGAAGCTCATCGATGCTGGCTTCATCAGGGAAGAGAAATATGTGGACTGGATCGCATGCATAGTCCCAGTGAAGAAGAAAAATGGGCAGATCCGAGTTTGTGTTGATTTCAGGGACCTCAACAAGGCATGTCTTAAAGACGACTTTCCGCTACCGGTCATGGAAATGATGGTCGATGACACCTCAAATTACGAGCTGTTCACCTTTATGGATGGCTCGTCTGGGTATAATCAGATCAAGATGTCGCCTGAGGATGAGAAGCATACAGCATTTCGAACCCCGATCGGAATATACTGCTACAAAGTGATGCCGTTCGGACTGAAGAACGCAGGTACTACATATCAAAGGGCAATTACCAATATCTTTGATGACCTAATTCATAAAGTCGTCGAATGTTATGTTGATGATCTGGTCATCAAGACTAAAGCCAAGACCGATCACATCCAAGATCTTAGGACTGTTCTCACCAGACTGAAGGAGTACGATCTGAAAATGAATCCTCTGAAGTGCGCTTTTGGCGTGTCATCGGGAAAATTCCTGGGTTTCATAGTCCGACATCGAGGAATTGAAGTTGACCCATCTAAGATAAAGGCCATCATGGAGATGCCCCCTCCGAAGAATCTGACGCAGCTAAGATCTTTTCAAGGCAAGCTTGCTTATATACGAAGGTTTATCTTAAATTTATCGGGGAGATGTAGGCCCTCCTCAAAGCTCATAAAGAAAGGAGCTCCTTTTGTCTGGGATGCTGAATGTCAAGAAACGTTCGAAAGTATCAAACAGTACTTGTTGCACCCTCCAGTGCTGGCCGCTCCCATTCCAAATAAACCACTGATTCTCTACACTGCCGCACTAGATGAATCACTCGGTGCGCTCCTTGCCCAGAACAACGAGGAGGGAAAAGAAAATGCCCTCTACTACCTCAGTCGAACTTTAGTTGGGGCGGAACACAACTATTCCCCAATTGAAAAGCAATGCCTGGCCCTGATATTCGCTGTGAAGAAGCTGAGGCACTATCTGCTTGCTCATCGGGTCATGCTGATCTCCAAGGTCGACCCGCTCAAACACTTAATGACCAAAGCAAGCCTAACCGGTAGAATGTCAAAATGGGCTGTCATGCTGCTTGAGTTTGACATAGTTTATACTCCTCAGAAAGCAGTAAAAGGGCAAACTCTTGCAGACTTCCTTACTGCTCATCCCGTATCAGAGGGGTCACCGCTCAATTGCGAGTTAACCGACGAATAAGTGCTGCACCTCGAGGAAGGTGAGCCATGGTTGTAAGTCGATGTACAACACCCCACGACTTGCGGGGAGGCGGAAAATTGAAAAACGATCTTGTTCTTTGCATAAACATCGACTAACCGAGAATCTTTGCTAAACTATAACTAACAAGAATCATAGAAGTTATCAACTACTATGAAAAGTGATTATACCTTATGAACCGTGTCCTTCGTCTTTTCGTTCTCCACGTCCTCTCCGGCCTTCTCTATGTAGTAGATGATCCACCCGAGAGCTTTACTTCAAGCTTCACCTCTAACTTGAGGTAACTAGGTTTCTTAAAGTGCTAATCTAAGTAACCTAGGTGATATAGAGAAGGGTTATGGATTAAGTAGTCTATTCTAATCCTTGGTCTCAACACATGAGAGGGGAGGATTAGGGTTTGAAGAGAGATAGCTTGAGGAGAGAGAAGGTGAGCAAGAGAATGAGAATGAGATAATGATCTCTCATGATATATATGAAGCATTATCATTATCGAATAAATAAAATAAAGGATTTAACAACCATGCTTCATAAATACAAATGAGTGATTCATCTACATGAGTCATTAAACATTTATGATGCATTAATGACAAGGATGAATCACACAAATGAGTCACTAATCTCATTTAATACTTATGCCACCTAAACCCCCAAGTCACCAACCTTCTAGAAGCTTCTCGCGAAATTACGAGAACGCCCCTCCTATCCGTGAAAACACGGAAAAACTTTAGACTGTATAAATCCAATAACCGGATACTAGAAATTGGCTTAAACCAAAGCCGGCTAGTAAAAACTGTCCGGATGTCGTACGTGCGTAAACACACGTATGCGTTCGAACCCTTGTCGTAAAACCATACGACCTCTATATCGTTTCGCCCGGAGTAGGGAAACTCTCTGTGTGGGACTCTAAAGACTCGACTACTACGCTGGCAGTGGGTTTAACCACAGACCGCAAGCGGCACTAGCTGTACGTAACGGTCCCCAGGTAGATGTCGATAAGAAGGCCGATGAGGAAACCCATCCGAACTCCTACTGAGTCTGATGTGACAATCTCCGTACAGTCCGGTCTGTTCGTCTAAGACTATCGCATATCGGGCCTAGGGGGCCGGCAAGCGTCAGTCCCCTAATAGCGGTATAAGTCGTGTTGGAGTGAAGCCCATTACACCCTGAGAAACTACTGGAACCTACCAGCAAATCTCGCTTGCCCTGGCCAGGGACTTTGCGTAATGACTCTCTGACACAGCACGATATCAACTCCCAATACCGGGAAAGACGAATCCTGTCTAACTGCCACTGCCTCCAAGTGCTCGGGACTGCACCCAACTGCTACCTGTTTGCACGACTCCTTTGAGCCGTGGTAGGGTAGCAATCTAAGAACAGTGGGACACACTCGAGGCGAAGTAGCAGTGTCAAGTCTGCGGACTATGCTGTACTCATGTCACTTAGGAACTGTTAACTGACGACTGGTATAAAACCAACCTACAGTTCCCTGCGAGTCATGTCCGGTGTACCCGTAACCCAACGAGCACCTGTATACTATCTCCAGTACGACGTACTGACGGCTGTGGGACAGACCATCTCCTCAACTGGGATGAGAAGTGTACACACTAGTCTACTCCGGAGTATCGATGCCCTGCCTCGATAATCCTACGACTAGGGACCTGAATAAGGATGTGCTTGTAGACTACCCAGCCCCCACTAGTGTGACTGCCATCACAACGCTGGTAGTCAAGCAAGATCCTAAGAGCTCTATCAATATGTATACTCACATATTAAGATAGAAAAACCAAGTAGCATACTACCATGTTTAGCAAGACTGTTATATACATGTGAATATCCCAAGCTTCCATTAATTAATATACAAACTAGTATAATACAATAATGGCCCCTAGGGTATATACACTAACAATCTCCCACTTGCACTAGGGCCATGTACTGGCATATCGAAGACCGATGATCTCGAGCAGCCTCTCGAACTGAATCTGAGGTAGGGCCTTCGTGAATGGATCAACAATGTTCTCTTCAGTAGCAACTCTCCGAACCTCGATCTCCCGATGATCAATGATCTCCCTGATCAGGTGATACCGCCTTAAGATGTGTCTGGACTTCTGATGGGACCTTGGTTCCTTCGCTAAAGCTATAGCTCCGTTGTTGTCGCAATACAGAGGTATTGGATCAACAATGGTAGGAACCACCTGAAGTTCTGTTAGGAACTTCTTCATCTAGACCGTTTCTTTTGCGGCATCGCAAGCAGCAATATACTCCGCTTCCATCGTCGAGTCAGCAACGGTGTCCTGCTTGGAACTCTTCCAGCACACCGCCGCTGGTACGATTTTTTATGCTATATAGCATAAAAATCGTGGAATTTTCAATCTTTCATGTTTTTCGGTTTTTTTTATTATTTTGGTTGTTATATACAGTATGGAAATTGTAATATTTTCAAAAATTCAAAAATTTTATGTTTTGTTTGATTTTTCAATATTTTGCTGGTTATAAGAGACAAAAATCACAAAATTTTAGAAAATCTAAAAAAAATGTTCTCATCGCTTTTTCAATATTTTGCATGATATAGCACATCAAAAGCACAAAATTTTCAAAATATGTTTTTTTCCCCTTTTTCATTATTTTTCAAGATATATAGCAACAAGAAACTCATAAAATTTCAAAAATCTTAAAATTTTCTAATTTCTTCAATTTTCCAATATTCTACTTGCTCATACTTTTAAAGAACTTCCGGATGTCAAGAAGACAAAAAGGTATTTGAAATGAATGAAGAGAAGATCACCAAATCTTTTGAAGTTGAACTCCATGTATAAAAAAAATAAAAATCTGAAGCCCTTTAGCCCACAGCATGTGAGGGGTCACATGCCCCTCATGCTAGCATGCGACTCCCCCCTCACATGCTAGCATGGGACTAACATGTGAGGGGTCACATGCTAACATATGATCCTCCAGGCATGTGCATGTGACCCCCCTAGCATGTGAGGGGAGCCTTTTTTTTTAAAAAATTCTTTTTTTTCTTTTTTTTCTTCTATCTTCCTTCTTTTCTTTCTTTCTTTATTTATTTATTTTTTTAAAAAAATAAATAGATAAATTATAAATAAATAAAAGTAAATTATAAATAATATTTTAAAATTAAAAAAATAATAATAAATTTTTTTAAAAAATTCTCTAAATATTTATTTACTTATTAATTTTTATTTTTTATTTTTATATAGAAAAATATGAACAAAAAAAACACACACACCAACGCACTGCACATTGAGTTCGCATGACCAGTTTAACCCGTCAATCGGAGGTTCCTTCGCTCCAAATGCGAGGGGTAATTAACGGCAGCTTAGTCCGCGGCTGCCGGAGATTCGGATCCCCACAATCAATAAACCCCAGCCTACCCTATGCAGGGGAAATCTGTACTGTGCCCGACAAGCGCGCGCGTATTCCCATCTCAATAGGGTGACGAAAAACACCCTACACCTTGCTCGGTCATCCCCGGCTGGTAGGTCCCTACCCATGACGCCAGGGATCAAAGCCCTCGCAAAGAGGCACCAAGCAGCTACCCTGCTCGGTCATCCCCGGCTGGTAGGTCCCTACCCATGACGCCGGAGATCCAAGCCCTCGCCAAGAGGCACCGAGCGGCTACCCTGCTCGGTCATTCCCGGCCGGTAGCTCCCTACCCACGATGCCAGGGATCCAAGCCCACGCCAAGAGGCACCGAGCGGCTACCCTGCTCGGTCATCCCTGGCCGGTAGCTCCCTACCCATGACGCTAGGGATCCAAGCCCTCGCCAAGAGGTACCGAGCGGCTACCCTGCTCGGTCATTCCCCGCTGGTAGCTCCCTACCCACTACCCCAGGGATCCAAGCCCTCGCCAAGAGGCACCGAGCGGCTACCCTGCTCGGTCATCCCCGGCCGGTAGCTCCCTACCCATGACGCCAGGTATCCAAGCTCTCGCCAAGAGGCACCGAGCGGCTACCCTGCTCGGTCATCTGCGGCTGGTAGCTCCCTACCCACGACGCTGGGGATCAAAGCCCTAGCCAAGAGGCATCTGAAGCCCTCAGAGTGAGGCACCGAGCTCTCTTCGGCTCGACACATCTGCAGCGGGCAGCCTACCGCCAATCAAACGCCGCCGATCTGAAGCACTCTCCAAGAGACACCAGGTCTATATAAACCTGAGCGATCCCCCCTCGACTTCGGGGCCATGGAGATACCTTCTTTCCAATGAAATCAACTCGACGCGTGATCGCCACACAAAGAACTGACCTGACATGGAAGCTCAACAGTGCAAATCTGAATATTCTACGAGTATTCTTCACAAAAAAAGGATAATATGCAAGCAATGAAATAGCAAAAGTTTTATTCGCACAAACGAAATTCCTTACAAAGGTATTGGGGGCTCCCCACCCTTACAAAATTCCCGATGAGACAAAATAAAGAAAGCGGGAAGAAGAGGGGCTTCAGACCTCGGGGCCAGGCGCGGCCCCGGGAACCTCAATATCTACCACGGCTCGGGTAGGGTCCTCGGCCACTTCCTTGTCAGGGACCTCTTCTTCTCCGAGGTCGTCCCCGTGCTCGTCGGCACCCACGACGGGGTATTCGGCCCGGAGCTCTTCATCAGCGAACTCCGGCATCCAGGCCTTGACGGCGTCGAGGGCCTCGTGCCAGATGTTCGTAGTGGCCACGGCTAGGTTAGAGTAGTAGTCTTTCGACTTCTTATAGTCCTCCACCGCCTTAGCCGCCCCCAGATTGGCCCGCTTCACCTCCTCGGCCGTCACCTCCAACTCTTTCCGGAGGGCCTCCACTGTCTTCTTCATGGTGCCGACGAGCACCCTGGCATCCTGGAGCTTGGCCTTGGCGGCCAGGGTGGCCTCATGGTGCCGGGCAGCCTCCTGCTTCGAAGTCGCCGCCGCCCGCGCCGCAGCGGCCGCCTCCTGCTTCCCGGCCGCCACCTCGCCCTCCAGAGCGGCGACCCTCACCGTCACCGCCTCCAGCTCCCGCTTGGAGCTCTCCTCCAGCGAGGTAAGCTGGCCCGCGGCTTTCATCGCCCGGGTTATCACCTCTTCCTCCAAGCGAATGGCGAGGGAAACATGTTGGAGGACCTGAGATAATTAAAAAGTGGTCAGAAAGACAAAGGAGGCAACAAATCTCACGAATAGCCGAACGCTTACCTGCACGGCCTCCTGGGCAATGGACGCCATCTGGCCTCTGAGGGTCCCACCAGGGATCCTGCCCCCTGCCGACTTCTCGATGTCGAACAGCAGGCTGTCGGCGACGGCGAGCCTCGAGGGCACCGCAAAGCAGAAGCTCTCCTCCTCCACCATGATTGGGGAGGCCGGGGTCCGAGGAACCCTTCGATGGACCCTTTTGAGGGGGGATGATGGAGACCCGGTCTCCTCCTCCGAGGTTAGGTCCTTCTGTTCACGCACCCGCTTCCGGGTTGGCGCTTTGCTGGACTCCGGGGCGGGACCCGCCTCTGAACGCTGAGCAGGTACAACCACCGGAGGCACCGGGACGGCGACCGAAGGAACTGGGACAGGCTTCGAGCGGGAAGAGCTGGCGCCTCCAGCCTTCGGGCCCTTCTTCGGCTGCCGCATGGAGGCTCGGAGTTCGTTCATATCCATGGGTTCTGCACAAAACAAGAGGCAGTGGAGTCAGCGCCGCATACAAAAATAAAACAAAATGCAAGCCTAACTCACTGACGAACTCGACGGGGCTGAGCCCGGCCCAACTCAAGGCCCGCTCAGATAGCAGCACGTCAGGTAGGGGAATGGACTCCCACGATGCCACTCTCACCGCGGCGGGGTCATTGGACTGATTTCCTGGGAAGCACTTATCCCTTGACCATTGGGTCGGCACGGGCCAGTCCTCGCCCTCGGGCGTCGCAACAAAGAAGAACTTCTTCTTCCAGTCATGGATAGAAGAACTTCTTGACTACAACTCCTGACCCGGCGGCACCCCCTGTCGCTTCCTAAAGGAGAGGTAGACCCACCTCGGGTCTCCCGCTCGACCCCTAGGATGATTTTTGAAGAGGAGAGAAGAATCAAGGATTGAGAGACTGAAGGGGACCGCCTGTAGTTTCAGGCGGACCAGGAACCCGAGGAGGATCCTCCATGAGTTCGTCACTAACTGGCCCGGAGCTAACCCGAAGAAGTTCAGCGCTTCGATAACCTCCGGAGGGAAGGGCAGGCGCATTCTGCCCCAAAAGGCTTCCAGGTACATGGCGATCTTCCTACCCTGTACTTGGTCCGCCCTCTCTCCTTCCTTGGCCAAGCGAAGCGTATAGCCAGAAGGGATATGGAAGCGAGCCCGAGCGTTGGTGAGCTCATCCTCGTACCTCATCAAGGACGGCGCGCCAGGAGCGGCGCCCGCCTCCTCCTCCCCGGGAATTGCCCCAGTCGCACGATCCTGGGAAGCGGATCTGACCCCTGCTCCCCGGGAAGACTCGGGCTCGAATGGAGGGTCCCTAGAGCCTACTCCCACCACATCTACAAACTCTACAAAGGAAGACATCTAACCTGGAGAAGAGGGATCTTCGGGAGGCAAAAGCAGAAGAAAGAAGAAGAGCACCGAGCTATCAGGACTTAAAGCGGGGGAAATATGGAGATACATGGGACCTGGAATGGACCCCATCCCTATTTATTACTGCCATCGCCCTCATCCAACGGCGCCCTTTATCTCCCGCCAAAACGACTCCTCGCCTCCGACGACCCCGATTGCTCCACCTGTTGCTCCGGCATTGGGCCGCATCCCATCAGACGCCGCAGGTCTGCAACACGTCGCGTCGCCCAACCGACGCTCGACATGTGGACCGTCGCTTCAGCGACGGAACGCACGAACCGGCGCACCTTCTTTAAATGCAGAGATCTCGCCCATGATTCACTGGCAAAAAAGGCAACAGATTGCCCGGGGACACGTCCCGACGATATCTTCGAAGGAAGCTCACCCTGGGTGGCCCGGCAGTCCACTCTCGACCCGACTAGTCAGCTGGTCGGGACGAAAGTTAAGGGCTAATGATGATGCTCGATATCGGTGATCTCCCAGATCGTGACACGTAGAAGATGACGTGTCCCAGAGCTCAGAAGAAAGGGCCTATAGGGGCCGACCAGGCCATCCCTGTGCCTGACCCGCAAGCACAAGCTGGCTCTCCTCAGAGCCCCCATGCACAAATTGGCTTCCTCGACCTCCCAGCTCGCCTCCGAGCTATCACAGGACCAAGATGCCTCGGCTTTTTCGCTCGCCCACGAGCTCTCCCGCCGAGGCCATTTTCCTCGGTCTCATCGACCGACCAACGGTGTCACTCGCAGGCGTAACCGCCGCTCCGCGAATCTTGCCATGCACGAGATCTCCGCCGGCCACATCCCATGTTCCACGCCATTATGATCCCTATTAACGAGCCTGTCTCGCCATTAATGGGAAGATCCGCTTATCACGCGGGTGTGACGTCGGGAGCGTAACGGCCAGCGTGATTCTCCCGCCTGCCCCCGCATGCCGCCGCCGCTATATAAACCCCTCTCCCAAGGGGATCAAGTAAGCCATTTTTACTCCACTAAGCCGTTACTCAGCTTGGATCTTGTTACTGACTTGATCGTCGGAGGGTCCTCGGTGGTACCAAACCATCCCGGGACTTTCTTGCAGGTACTCGGCGCAAATCTCCTCCAACCCATTAAGATCCACACATCGCAGGAAATCAAGCCCAAGATCAAATCCCAGCCGTCGATCGCAGCCATCGGCAGATTAACGGGAGACAACATCTGAAGGAGACCGGAAACGCCCCTCCATCACTCAGATTATTCCAAAACCCGCCGCATCATGCGGGGTTTACTGCTAGTCTTTATACTATAAGAAATTAGAGTGAAGGTATGAAATTTTGAGAGTTTCTAATCTACCACTTAACTTTGACTATTCTCTCTTGAACGAATTTGGACTATGTTGGTGTTTTGGAGAATATGATTTGGTGGTGCTGACAAATATGTAAATTTAGTAATGATCAAAACTTTTAGATGCACATTTTGGCTTGCACATCGTATTGTGGAGATTTTGGACTATGTTGGTATTGCAGTTATGCCTAAGTCTTAAGGGCAATTATGTCCATGGGTCATTTTTTATTAACAATGAAATTTCAAGGTTTTTCAAATAAAGTACCATGAACTTTTAAGGGTTTTCAAATAAAATACCATGTACTTTCAAGTTTTTTTAATTAAATATCATGAATCATTGTTTATTAATCATGAAATTTAATCATGGCAAATAAATACCACGCACCTTCACATTTTCTCCATGGTGTAGAAAATATAAATTAAATGTAGCAGAGTGTCAATAAATACCATAAATGTTTGGGTTTTAAAACTTTTGCAAATAAATACCATATCTTTTATCATCGTATGAATTGAAACCTACAAAAATATTATAAATAAATAAATAAAAGAAGCTACGATTTTGTCTATATATTTTTGCATCCAAGAAAGTTTTTGGTATTTAGTTTCTATAATATTTATCTAAAACATGCTAAGATCGATATTTGATAAAATTTAATCTAATTTCTAAATCTCTCACGCATCGCGTGGGGCTTACCCCTAATTTATGAAATATCTATAAGCCACATGTTAAAACTAACTTTTATCCATCGATTGCGAGGCGGACCATAAAAATAAAAGGGTAAATTTTAAGTTAATACCATGAATTTTAGTCACTTCTTCATATCTATCATAAAATTTTTAGATGATGCAAAACTACAATCGAACTTTCTTTATACCAAAAAACTTCTTATCAAGAGTTAACATTTGATTAATAAAAAAGAGAAAATAATTGAATTAATACCCAACATATATTAATTCTTAGAAAAAAATTAGTTTTTTAAATTGATATATGTTGGGTATTTTAGCCATTTTTATCTTTTTTGTTAATCACATGTTAACTCTGTTAGAGTTTTCTAGTATAAAGAAAAATGAGTTTTTTACTTAAGATCCCCAAAACTTAGCTAATTACTAAAAAATACCCAAAAACTTGGTAATTACTTTTTACCCCCAAAATCTTTGAAATTGCTCTTAACCCCTCCTTCCCCACTAGACTTTTTCCCTCAGTCCGTTAGCTAGTTAACAGAGAAGTCGGGCTAGGCTTATTAAAGTCCTCCAACCCACCCGTCTTCACTTTTTTTCATCTAAAATTCCCAACTAGAGCCCCACATCAAAATTAGAGTTTAGTAATTGCTCTTCAAATCCTCCGATTGGCTAAGGAATACGGTTCTTCTTTTTGAACCTTCTCCATTCATGGAGGAGTGTAATGCGAATGTGGGCTTAATTGCAAGTTTCGTGTAAGTGAGAAACTGGAAACGAAAGAGGGAAAGTTTTTCGGTTGACCTAGATAGAAGGGTCCAAATCAAGAGAAAGAGGAAGATGAAGAAAAAGAGAGAAATGACAGGTTGATCGAATAGAGTCGTGGGGTTATACGCAGAGTAGATGAGAATGTTATAAATCAGCTAACGGCCATATTATATTTGGACGGAAAATATAGAGAGGGTAAAATGAAACAATTTAAAAGTTTTTAGGGGTAATAAGTAATTACCAAGTATTGGGATGGGAGAGTTTTTAGTAATTACCTAAGTTTTGCAGGGGTCTTAAGTAAAAAACCCTAGAAAAATTTATTGTAGCCTTACATTATTTTAGAAGTGCATGGTAGTTTTAAAAGAAAGTGACCAAAATTCATGGTATCAAGTTGAAATTTAGCCAAAATAAAAATATATATAATTATCAATGTATGCCAACATAGCAATGCACGCATACAAAAGAAAATAATTTGAATAAATTATGAATAAATGTATGATGTATTCTAAAATAAGTCCACGTAGAAGCGTATATATTAATTGAAAAAATCAATTCATAAAATTGTTTAAAATATTGGTCGATCTTGATCCAAGATAGCCAATTCAGATTCCAAAAATGACCTTTTGAGTTTCAAGATCGAAACCATCCGATATCAAATAATATAGTGTGTACCATTTTATGGTGAGGTTTTCATCTATTAATGGTTAGTGGGTTTGTAAATAGGTATAGGATTTAATGGATTTATTATATGTTTTGGGTTGTTATGGTAGATATCATTAATTACAAAAATTTGATGATTATCTTAAAAGTTTATTTAAAAAAAAAATCTAGTTCGATAAAAATTATTTCTCTCAAATGATATCAAATCCAAACATTTTGATCCGATACGGCCCATATAGCCAAGGTTGTTGATTATGATCCAAAAAATAACCGTCCGATACCAATCTTAGTACCGAGATTATAAACCTTCTTAGATTTACAAGATAGAAGAATGCTTTATAATTTGCATTAGGAAAATGCTTTGACAGTTAAAATTAATCTGCAATAATAAAGAAACTAAATATTATTTTGTTTTGAAATCAACTAAATATTATTGTAGAAAATGGGTTTTTGAAGAAGCATCGTATACCATTTTGTAAGAGAATACAAAGAAAAAATGAAAATACAAAAGCACATAGGCTAGGTATTCAATAATTGGTTTAAAATTAACCACCAATAAGAAATAAATAAGAAAGAAACTAAATAGTATTTCAATAAAACATTTGGTATAAAAATTAAGAAAATTTATGTGAAAATGGGGGATTCGAACTAAAACCCATCAGGATGAACCTCAACTGTTTATTCTAACCAATAAGCTATAAAGTCGTCATGTTAGGTTAGCCGAGATAGTCTCTTTTCTAGACTTGGTAAACCATATAGCTATATATGTATATCGAAAACCTCGATTCAGATGGGGCGGCTGCCTAACCTCGCCCATGTCCCCATTTAGGCTCGAAGTGTTTATCTATCAACAAAAAATTTAAATTGAGATCTTTTGTGTGTGTGTGTGTGTGTGTGTGTTTGAATCTAAAATTTATTTGCGTGCATCATTCAGTAGTTTTTTGTTGTTGTTTTTTTAGTTAGGCGTGTATCGTTTGCTTGCTTGAGATTATATTTTGCATTTGCACGGACAGCCTTCATTCTAGACGGGCAATCCTATCGTCCACTACACATTTCTTCTAGACTAGATTGAGGGAGCAGCGAGAAACTTCTATATATGGAGCTTGCTCACCATCCTCCACCATGTTATACCTGAGAGTAAGAAATATGTCTTAAAACAGGTACACGCGGCGAGGAAAAGAATGCGATATCATAAAAATTAAAAACCTCAACAACCAAAGAGAAATACAAGCAGTGATCAATCCATTTAAAGGTGGAGGTCTTTATCTATGCAATACATTGGATTGTGTCAAACTTTCAACGCACGGGTCCATGCACTACGCCTTCCACAAATTAGGTATCTTCAGATCTTCATCCCGATACCCACCTTCAAAATTAACGATTTGCAGGCACGAGAGCAAAAGCAATTCATATGAATTTGTTGATATGGATCTTCACTGCAGAGACCGCCAACAGAGTGCAGAATGACACAAAGATAACGTCAGGGACCGCCTTCTTGATCAGCATGGCAGCAGGAGGTGCCACGAATCCTGTCAACAAGACCGCATTGTTGTGATTTGTGCGACTAATGCTTACATGTCTCCCCAAGAGTTTAATAATCAGTCGCTTCTTATCCTCCTCGTCCTTGCTAGGATCTTCCTGCAGCTTCTCATAGCACTCCTACGTTTTGCAGGAACATTTATCATTAATTGGTAAAAGACAAGGATAGTGGCATAACTATGTCCTGCAAATTGATTTAAAAACTCACTATTTTCTTTTAATATCAATTATTAGGACCTGAAATGAACCTGAGAATTAATGAAACTAATTCACCTTTACGCTTTCCAGCGGTGGAGGGTTATAATGCCTGCCCGGCAGAGTTGCATTGAACTTACTGCAATCGAAACAGAACATTTCACTAGTCCGCATTACATATACACATTAACCAACAAGCCAGCGACAAATAAAAATTTATAACGCAGATTGAAATGATTTCATACCTGAAGAAATCGAGGAAAGCAATGTGGAACTCCTCAAATTTACAAATATCAGAACCGAAAAATTGGTCGAAGATTTCATCTGCAGAGTGCAATTGATTTCCGGGGACGCCTAAAAGAAAGAAACATATGACTCGGTACAATAGAACAAGAAATTGAAACAATCACAAGTTTTTAGTAAATAAAAGAAACAATATTGAACTTCATTTCGACGGACTTTATGCTATAACAGGGATGGAAAAGAATACCCAATCTTTTGAGAGAGCTTATGTAAATCCCCATCGGATAAAAAATGATACAAGTGATCGAAATCTAACACGGTTTTGAAGAAGATGATGAAATGGGCAGCGAAGAAGTAAGGAATGCTTAATCTTTACTTCTTCTTTTTTGGCCACCATCTTGTACGTAGTTTGATTCCTGAATTGGGGAAGAAGCAAACTCACCATGCATGATTGCATATTAATTCCTGTCAACATTTTATTTGCTCAATACCATAGCAACTCACTTTCTAACCGTAATGGACATTAAAGTATCAGACTATCGGTGTTTTTCTTTGGCACCGCCCCCTTGAGCCCCAACCTATGCATACAACACACACATCACAGTATACATGCATTAAAGGAACCCACAAATTTTCCCCGAAAGTGTTGGATTGTAGCCACCTCTTCTATTGGGGATTGAACCCCGCACTATTCCTAAAGAAGGAAGTGTCACCAACTGAGCTATTGCTCATTGGTAAGTATCGGAATATCAGTAATGATTAAACCTTTCGCTACAAAAAAGTGGTAGCACAAATTTCGTCGGAAATACTCATTTGAGATGATTTGAAAGCGTTCCATCGTGAAAAGATCGTTCGGCCAAACCTTCGTGGCTAATGTCCACATTTCCAATTGGATTCATCAGTATGCAAAGGTCGAAGTTAAAGTAATACTGTCTTCCATCGTCTGAGATTGATTTGTATATTAACTGCGATTTATTATTGAACTAAGAACTTGGATTGCAGCAAGTTATCACCGCAATCAAATAAGAGAATTTTCAAGAAAAGGTATACAAAAGATGAAATATTGAATGGCCTTCTTGAGTTGGTCTAAATAATACAAGTCTTGGGTAAAAACTAGAACGCACCTACCATCTACACATAACACAAGGAATATATCCACTTCTAATGATTGATGTAAGTCGTCCAGTTAAATATGTGTACGACGAGAAATAGTGACCCGGACCCGATTACGAGGATGATATTGTGACTCACGCCTTTCAAATTTACGGAAAAAGATATAACAAAAAAGAAGATATGATATATGTTAATAAGAAAAAGAAAGAAAAAGAGAGTAAATTATGTTGAAAACCTGCTATTCATATTAATTATAACAATAGCTTATAGGAGAAAGAACAAATAAATTCGCGTATATTATGATTATTCACCGACTTTACATTGCCGAACACATTCCTTAAGGATGCTGTCAACCATTTCAAATCATCTTCAGCTGCGGAAACCCGAACGACGGCAGCGGGGATAACGGCGACAAGGGAGGCAACTCAGGCAAGTTAAACATCTCCTCTCCGTCATTCCCCTCCAGAAAGCTGGTCCAGCTAGACGGCGTTGTCGGACAAACCGACGGCTCCGTCTCCCAACCCTTCCTCTCCTTCTTAACCTGTCCCGTCCCTGTTTCCTCACCTCTCCCTCTTTTCCGACTATCTTCCATAAGCACAGCCGTCGACCCGATGTCATTGGGGAAATTCAGAATGGCCTTCCTCCCTCTCATCTTAAACGCGGCACGGTCATAAGCCCTGGCAGCCTCAATCGCCGTCTCATACGTCCCGAGCCAAACCCGAGACCCTCGGCGGTTCGGGTCGCGGATCTCTGCAGCGAATTTCCCCCACGGGCGCTGTCTGACACCACGGTATTTACACCCGTCGCAAACATCGGATTGGTAACTATCGGATCCTGCAGCTACAGTAACTACTGCCGGATTGAAATCGGGCCACTCGATTTTGGGGGGCGCAGGAGGGTGGGGCTGGGAGACGGTGAGGGAGGGACGGCGGTGGGAGCCGAATCGGATCATGTTCGGGACCGTCGGATCTGCAAAGGCGAAGGCCGGTGCGGTGAAGGCGTTATCGGACGGGTTGTTTGGAACATCCGCGAAGTCGGCCAGGAGGGAGTCGAGGTCGTTGCTGAGGAGGTGGTCGCAGATGATGTCGAGCGTATCCACGTCGTCGCTGACCGATGCCATAGAAGGGCTGCGAGCTTAATTAATTAAAAAAAGGCGACGAGAATGTTAATTAATTTGAGGAATTGATAGAGAGTGTGAGTGTGTGTATATATTGAGAACGTAAGAGGTAAAGGAAACGAGAAGAGGCTTTCACAGATGGATGAAGGAAAGCGTGAGATTTTGTCTTCTATATATAATATATCTACGTGTATTGCACGTGCAAAGAGTTCACGTGTGTGGATCATCTCACAATTTTTTCTTTTTTTTTTATTAAAAAATATTTTATTTTAAATAATTATGAGACCGCCACGCAAAAATAAAAATAAAAATAGAGATGAGCCCAGCTTCCAAGAAATTGGAAACGGTAACCGTGAAAATGATAATTCAAGAGTTTGATTGCACTTGGGCAGTGGACTAACCATGAGAAGGAGAGAAAGGGAGAGGTTGCAAGTTGGGAGGCAATTGAAGCAAGAGGTGGGAAGCAAGCGATTGGGCCAAATGGGCCCATTGGATTTAAGTCATCAGGTTTCAAAAGCAACAGGTGTAAATCCCTCATCCAAAAAATAATTGTGAAAAACTCTATAAACTCGAAGATTCCCTTTTTAAGTATTTACAGTACATTAACTAAAATGTTATGCCAATAACACTCCTTGAGATAAAATATTGCATTTATCTCTTAAAGTGCTGCATGTGTTTTTTATAGTGCTACATTTATCTTATAAAGTGCTGTGTTTATTTTGAAATCGGTCAAATTTAATAGACGTAGTAATTTTATTAATAAATGTAATAGTTTCATGTCAAATGTGGTGTTTTAAAACAAATATAGTAATTTCAAAATAAATATAGTAATATATAAGATAAATATACTAATTTATCTCAAAGGGCATTATTGACATAATATATTAGTTAATGTACCATAAAATCTAAATCTTTGAGTTTAGAGAGTTTTTCACAAGTTCTTTTGGTTCAGAGACTTAAACCTAATGACTTAAATCCACTTTCCCCAAAAACTTAAGAATTAATGGAGAATTGTTTGATTTTCTGTCATATCATCTCAGTATTATGCTTTAGGGTTGTATCGCATAACCCCCTCTATGCTTCAAAATAATAAAATATATAGTCCCAAATTTTATATCTATATCACATAACCATTTTATATTTCAAAATGTTATATCAGGCCACCCAAAGTTTATTTAATTTTTCAGATATGTACCTTTGATTTTAAAACAATGACTTTTTTGTCCTTATATTAAGAAAAAAATAATATAAGTATTACAGTACCATAAATCAACATATTTTTTTAATGTGATGTGTTCTGATTCCTTTCTGATCATCAACTCTCTTCCTTATTATTATCCAACTCTCTTTAGTGTGTATCCCCTTCCTCCCCATTTTCGATTTAAAAAAATTTTGGTTTTAAAATATATTAAAAAAAGAAGATTCCAAGTATGTTTAAGAAATACAACAGTGGGTTGAAGTGAAACATAACAACGTGATAAAGAAAAATAAATTAAAGAACGGTTAGAGGATGAGCTAAATGAATAAAGAAAAAATTGCTCTATTTTTTCTTATCGAAAAGATTGCTCTGTAATTGAGATATCATGTTATAATATATATGATAAAAATGAGGACATGATAAATTCTAAAAAACAATATTGAACAATGAAATGTTAAGGAATGAAAAAATAGAGCGGGAATAAAAAAATAGAGCGGAAATGAAAAAAGACATGAAAAGAGGAGGAACAAATAAGACGGCAGAGTGAAATGAAGGAAAAATTTTTGTGAAAATTATTAGCCTTTTTATAATTTTTAGGATATTCGCAGCCTGCGGCGACAAAACCCAATATACGTCTTCTTGGAATTGGATCATGGGAAAGAGAAGAACGGTCTTCTCGTGATCACCACATATAGTTTATGAACATAGAGACACGTATGAAATAACATAGAAACTCGCATGACCACATTAAAATAGAAAATACGAAATTACGCATGATGGGACCAGTTTACAATGACTAAAACCTCTCATAACTTGATCCTCGGCCGAAAGGCCGATTCTTTATTTAAGCCCTTGAAGCAGAGCAAACACTTGTATCGTTACCAAGCATTCACTCTTTTATCGATCATCAACTGAAACTCAATCGAAAGACCACATGAATTCGCAGGGTTGGACATCTGAGTCGCAAGTGACACAAGCCTAAAACCGAGTCAGGGCTCGTAGGCTCAGTTCGCTCGGCCTGTCTTCGTTAGTTCAGGCGTAGGGATAAACATCTGAGTTGTCGAACCGGGCACAGGGTTGGACGTCTAAGTCACTTAGTCGAACAAAAACTGGACATTTGAGTCATTCGGCATAACTGTTACGCCCCGCTTCCTAATATACGCAAATATGAGAACTTAACAAAGGCAGTCATGCTATCTACGGTAAGGATTCACCCTTCCATAGTCATATTAAGGCCGTCAATCAGTAATCAAAAACAAAAAAAATATATAACTAACTATCAAATGTCAAATATACCACACTAAAGCAATAACAATAATAACGAGTCGATGGCGAAAGTAATGAATAATAGTCAATTCTCAGGATCCAAGAAAATAAGAATAGCGATACCCCAAAACCTGTCCCTTATGGGATTGTTAGGGATATGTATGCCCTAGAGACCATTATTGTACATTGATGTATATTATAGTAGATGCTTGGACATATATATAAAGGACTTTCTTCCTCGACATGATAGTATACTATCTGGTTGATCTTTATCTTAACATGTACACTTGTATTATTATACTGTCTCTCTGATACATGTTGATAAAGCCCTTAGAATGTTTGCTTGACTACCAGGACTATGATGCAGATCATACTACTGGGACTTGTGTAGTCTACAAGCACATCCTTTAACAGTTCCTAATCGAGAGAGTATCGAGATAGGGCATTGATATTCCAGAGTAGACTAGTGTGTAGGTTTCTTGACCCTGTAGGGGGCGATGGTTGATCCCATATCCATTGGTGTTTGACATCAAAGATTGTACACAGGTGCTCATTAGAGAATGGATACACCGAACAGAACTCGCCGAGAACTCCTAGTTGGTACTATACCTATCGTCAGATAGCATTTCTCTGGTGACACTGGTACAGGTTAGTCTGTAGACCCGAGATCGTCATACAGCCTTGTGTGGTTCCCACCGTGCTTTGATTTCCTCCCTACCACGGCTCAAAGGAGTCGTGCAAACAGATGGATTTTGGATACAGTCCCGAGTCACATGGAGGTAATGAGCGATATGAGGGGTTTCGTCTCTCCCGGTATTGGGAGTTGATGTTGCGCTATGCTCAATTGGTTATAACAGGAAGTCCCTAGCCAGAGCTGTTGATGAAATTTACTGGTAAGAGTTATCAGTAGTTTCTCATACCGTTATAGGTCACACATCGGCATGACTTATCAAGTTATTGGGATCTGACGATTCGACCCCTAGACTCTATATACAACATATCAGACGAAGAGACCGGACTGTACGGTAAGTGTTACTTATAGGTTTAATGAGATATTGGACAAGCTTGCTTGTTGATCTTCTAATCGCTCAATACCTGGATAGCCGTTACGTCCAACTAGTACCACTGATGGCTTGTGGGTGACTGATGCGATCATCATCTACTGCTAGCGTCTTGACGAGTCTTTAGAGTCCCACACAGAAGTTTCCTAGTTCAAGCGAAACGAAGTAAGGCACATATGCTGATATGTGCGGGGGCCTGATTAAATACGAGTATGTGATACCGTATTCTAATCTGGCGGTTATTTGATATCAGTTAGGTTATATGTGATATAACCGGATTATTGAATCAAGTGTTGATTTAATAATGTGATATACAAATAAATGATATTAGTCGGTTATATGTGATATAACCGGATTATTAAATCAAGTGTTGATTTAATAATATGATATATATTTATATTTGATATAATTATATATTAACAAATATTATTGCTCACTAATTATTTGCTTTTCTTAATATATATGTGTGTGTGTGTGTGTGTGTGTGTGTGTGTGTGTGTGTTATGAAGCATGGTTGATTTTCTATTTTATGAAAATGGAAAATGAGGTGGAAAAATATGGAGACTTTTGAGTTATGGGTGAAGCATGACTTTGATAATATTTTATTCATTTGCTTGCACTATTAAAGCATGGTTCATTTGATTTATTGGAGTTTATTCCATGCTTCAAAAATGAGAGGTATTTGTTAAGCCATTCTTCACATAAGAAAAAGGAGTTAGTTCATTTTCTTCACTTGAGCCTATGCGCTCTCTAGCTCTCTCCATCTTCTTCATCTCCACCTCCAAGCTCAATCTCTCATATGAGTTGTGAACCCTTGAGCTTGTGAGAACCCTAGTGAGCAAACAACAACCCTATTTCACTATCTTACACTATATTAGAACTTTGATGTAGTGTGTTTCCTTCACTAAAGAGTTTAGTGAAGATGTAGTTTGGATTAGCGGAGCTTCAGATGGATCATCTTCGGTACGAAGATTGCAAAGGAAGATCGATCCAATTCAAGTGCAGCCTAGTGGAGTCGTATGGACTACTACACGGAGATTGTGAAGTGAAGGACTCGATCTACTAGGTTGTAATTTCTTTCACTTGGTTTGGTTTAGTTGATATCAAACCATAAACCCTAATCATCTAGTTTAAGATCTTGTTTAGTGTTAATTAGCATCCCGAAATTAAATAGATTGGTATGCTTGGTGCTAGTAAAACCCAGTGGTGGTGCTAACAAACACTTTCATGGTATCAGAATCAAAGCTAGAAGATTAGACGATATTTGTAAAACCACGAAACCGAAACAACTCCGAAACCGTAAATCCAAACATCAACTTTCTGTCGATTTTAAAATGGTCTATGATTTTTTTTAAACAAGTACAGAATGTTACATTTGATGTAAATAGAATATTAGAGAAATTCGAGGCCAAAACACTAAAATCCAACCGACGAAACCATCATTTTGGCCGGCCTCGCCGGTCACATTACAAGATTTTGGGCTTGAATTTTTTTTGTGTTTTGACGTGTTGGGTTTAGGGTTTCATGTTTATGTTTGATTAGCCCAGTTTGCATGTGATGTTAACTTTTCTATTGGGGCTATTCGGAGTGTTACGTAGTCGTATTTTTATATCGTTTCGGGTTTAAGTTTGATATGTGATGCAATGGTTGGAATCCATATTAAATTAGTTTTGTGATAACTAGTTTGTTCGTAAATCTAGCATGTTAGTCTCTATTAATCCATTGCCACGAAGTTTCGATTCGGATCGAAACTCCGTCGCAATCGCGTATCGTACGCGAATACTCGCTAGATAACTTTTCTAAGTAGCCACGTCTCATAGCCACGGCCAAGCGACTTTAGGAGAACCCTGTTGCTAAAAGAATCCACTTGGGTGCTCGCGGCCACGGTGTTCCGCCTAAGTGCATTTGGTCGATGGCATCGGGGATGCGGCCATCTAATAAAGTTCCCGACGAGTATTCGATCGGGTAGTCGAGAATCTTGTTGAATTACCCGAATAAGTTATTGAAAAGTGTTTTCGATATGAGACTAAAATGCAAGGTTTATAGGGTTAGGCATGAAATTCGGAATATGAGATATTCTAGGTTTATGATGTCTAAGAAAATGCGAATTCTAATTATTGTAGTTTTTCATTTCTTTTCTGCGACCGTAAGTGTAATACGTGGGGTATCCCAAATCTCGTTGCTATATGTCAATGGAATTTGGGATACGTATATTTACTTACGTTGATGACATGTGATACTATGTGTTCTGTGATATGTTATATTGGATCGTCATGAATGAATAGCCGGTTTTTTACGTGAGATAAGAGTTTTTTTAATTTTCATTCATGTAAAAATTGTATGTAATATTCATTTATTGGGACACTTCCGGATTGAGGATGATGTCACCATTGATGTATATTATTTACTTTTCCGCATTAGGATAGACCCAAGATGGGGAGCACAAGTAAGCGGCTTTATATCTCTCCATATGGGGGCAAAGCCAACAACTCACAAGGGACAACAAGACATCCTAGGACAGCCCAGGCAAGACCCATGATGACCGCAAATGTAAGTGTCTTCTCTAGACTGTCTATTGGTCAGCCCAAAATGGCTGCCAATGAAACAGATGTCTGCCAAGCCCTTAAAACTGCAGTGTTGAAGCAGAAACGACTCAAATATTAAGCCAATGAGAGGACTAAGGTTCTCGCTAAATTGGAGTTCGTCGGGCTTCAAGAACATGGCTACCCCGCGATAAAATCCAAATCTGCCGTGAAAAAAAGGGTCAGTACAAAAGCAAAAGGGGCACGAATGAAAACCTGAAATGGATTCGTGAAGAAAAACAACGAGACTACCCACGAGCTTGTGAAAACCCGCAAGGGCGTAAACTCGTTCCAATAAAAAGGAAGTCCAAAAGCAAAAGGGGCACGAATGAACATCTGAAAAGGCTTCGTGAGTAAAAATAGCGAGACTATCCCGAGCTTGTGAAAACCCGTAAGGACGCAAACTCGTTCAAAAAAAATAGCGGTGAATAATGAGTCACTGCTGGTACGATATTCAAGTGTAGCGATGCAGATGCCAACAGAATTTCAAATTCCTAAATTTCCCAATGGTAAATGATTAATTGCTCCAAACACTCGTACTCTAGTGTTAGCAATACTAATACCAGCCCCAACCCCAAAACTCCAAATTTTTGATCCAAATTCAAATCTAAATCCAATCTAAATCTCACCTCAAAATTTCAACTCCCAAAAATCCGAGCACTCAAGTACCAATTCAAATCCCAACTCAAATTCGAATCCCTCCGACTGGAAAGTTCCGGATTTAAATCTAATCCCTAATTCAAGTCCCCTGAGTACAGATGATAAGTCACTTCAAGATCAAACTTCAAACATTCCGTCTGTGATGACCTTAAACGTTCTGTCTATGTAGACACTGAACAAAACCCCCCGTCTAAAATAGATGTTAAATAACTGTCCGTCCGAGTAGACGTTAAACAAACCTTCCGCCGAAAATGACCTCTAAGTCGTTGAACAGGCAACAGATGACCCCTAAGTCGTTAAACTAGGAATATATGACCCCTAAGTCATTAAACTAGGAGCAAAAAAATCCCACTCGACAAATATTTTCAAGAAGGTCCCACCGAAAAAGAAAGGAATCGGACAAATCAAATTGAAGTCCCGCCCAGCAATGCTTCCAAGCTCAAAGGTCTCGCCGGACAGGTTGGAACCTCCCAAATCACATCAAGTCAAATCAACTTCAATTCGAATCAAATTTGATACTGGACAAATTACCACTGGATCCCAATTCCAGTGGTAGAAATGTTGACACCACTCCCAAATCAAATCAAATTAACTAAGACTCAGCGACCCTCCATGCCGGTAGTACATCAAACAGTGACTCTGCCTCAGTTGCACGTCAACGGAGACTCTCCATGCTGGTAGTATGTCAAACAACGACTCTCCGTCTCGGTGATATGCCAAACAACAACTCTCTGCCTCGGTGATACGTCAAACAACGACTCTCCGTCTCGGTGATACTTCAAACCCCCTTAGTGATATGTCAAACAGCGACTCTCCGTGCTGGTGATACGTCAAATAGCGACTCTCCGCCTCGGTAGCACATTAACAGCGACTCTTTTTGCCGGTGATACGTCAAACAACAAATCTCCATCTCAGGTGATACGTCAAACAGCGACTCTCCGTCTCGGTGACACGTCAACAGCAACTCTCCACTTCGGTAGCACGTCAACATCGACTCTCCATACCGGTGATAAGTAAAACAGCGACTCTCTGTCTCGATGACATATAAACATCGACTCTACGTCTCGATAGCACATCAACAACGACTCTCCGTGTCGGTGATGTGTCAAACAATGACTCTCTATCTCAAGTGATATGTCAAACAACTACTCTCCGTCTCGGTGATACGTCAAACATCGACTCTCTGTATCGGTGACACGTCAAACAGCGACTCTCCATCTTGGTAGAACGTCAATAGCGACTCTCCATGCCGGTGATACGTCAAATGGTGACTCTCCGCATCGGAAACACATCAACCAACGACCTCCACGTCGCGAAAATGGAGCACGTCAACCGTTTCATGAAGTAAGATCCATCAATTTCATGCACACGACCCATACATGTGGTGTGCATTTATTGATGGGTGCACTTTGTTGGGTCAAAAATTACACCCATTGCCAAAATTAAAAATCAAAGTCAAAGTCAAGAAGTCAAAGTCAACGCCCAAATGGACCCGGATCCAACCCCAAGCAACTGGGTTCGCGTCCGAACCGCCTCGAGTCTAAGCAGAGCTGTCCCCATGCTGATGAAGAAAATAAAAAAATATGCAGCAAATAAATAAATATATGATTTTTTATGTAAAAGAATCGAGTAGAAGAGCCAAAAGTTGTAAAGCCCAAGGGACCCAATGAATGTAAAGGCTATAATATTCAATCCCATCATAAAATAAAGGATAATTCTCTTCCTTTCCATCTCGTGTGTTTATCCTCTCTTCCTTTCTTTAAATTTTTTAAAGAGAATTCTCTTTCCTCCACTGTAGACATCTTTATCCCAAAACCTATACACAACCAATAAAAAAGAGGTTCTTTTGTCTTTTTCTTTCCCTGTTCATTGAAAATCAATAAAAAAAGAGCGAAGAAGAACAGAAGGAAGGCAGAAGAAGGGGAAGCATATCAAAAGGGCCAAAGATTTTTTTTACAAGATCCAATTCCAAAAATCCAGAAGATTTAAGAAAAATTTATCTATTATGGGATCCAATAGGATGCAATTAAGGGTTGCTCCATCAAAGGAAAAGTTTTCAGGCTTTTTCCTTAGAGTAAACCATGCGGACTCGATCCGTATTTCCCTTTCAGTGGTTTAGGAATGCGGATTTTGATCCGTATTTCACTTTTAGTAACTCTGAAATACGGATTTCGGTATGTATTTATCTTTGTAATGCGGATTTCGGTTCGTATTTCTTTTTTGGTGGGTGCAGAGCTTTCTGCACTTCACCGGTTAACACGATAAAATCGACGAATCTAGCGATGATGCCGCCAAAATTTCATCGAAATTAACGTATTTAATCCCGTTTACAAAGTTAAGTAAAATGAATAAAAATAATAATAAATAAAATGCTTGGAAAACGCCGCCTCAGATACCCCAAAAGAATGCCCAACTGTCTGGGACCTCCATGAGCAGAGAAATCCCCACTCAACAAAAAAATACATACTCTTTCCACTTAACACAAAAAATAAAAAAATTGTGTGGCTAATCAGGAAGGTTCCCGCTAACATGGGCCCTTCCCCATTGGAAGGGGCTCCGTCTACATGGAGCCTCCCACTCCTGCTTCCATGGAGCCTCCCATCATGGACCCCTTCCTACTGGGAGAGGCCTCCGCTTTCATGGAGCCTTCCCAGTCGGGGAAGCTCCCGTCTCCATGGGCCTTCCTTTAAAAGGGGAGGAAGGAAGGCCCCCGCCTTCTTAGGACCCTATCTGGGGCCCTCTCTTTAAAAAAAATCTTTTATTAAAAGAATAGTAAAACAAAAAATATATGAAAATATGAAATAAAGTAATAAATGAACAAAGAAATAAAAGAAAATAAAATAAACTCGCATCTTCACATTTATTTTCAAATACCCACGATCCATATTAAGTTCGCATGATTCGCATGACTTATTAATTCGGAGGTTCTCTCGTCTCAAAGCGAGGGGTAATTAATGGCAGTTTTGTCCGCGGCTGTCGGAGATTAGAATCCACACAATCAATAAACCTCAGCATGCCCTAAGCAGAGGGAATCTGTATTACGCCTGACAAGCGAGTGCATTCTCATCTAAATAGGGTGGCGAAAAACACTCTATAATAAATGATGATTGTTATCGTGTCATTACGCATTTATGCATATTACGTTCATGACTCACGTGCTTTCATATGCTTATGGTTATACTATGCCCGTATCGGACGGGATATAGATTATTTATTGATGACATGATAACCACACATATTGTTACTGCATATGCTATACACGAGTTGTACATGAGAAGTTATTATTGTTGTCCGTCGCTCAAACTCTAGTTTCGATACTTGTTTATTTACCCTTCTTGACGTACATGTTTATCATGTTTTAGTTGTTTTACCATTTATCCATGCAACTTCTATCTTATTATGCAAATTCTACTCACGAGTTGGTAAATCATCCCCGTTGTGCCATAGTTCTTGCAGGTTTGACCGCTTGAATCAGTAGCGGTTTTGTCGGCACATTTCCTTTCTTTGGGCGTGATTTCATCTATCTTTTGAGCTAGGTGGGTTAAAATTCGGTTTGGTATTTGTCTTATTTCTATTATTGTATCTAGAAATACTCCATCAACTAAATCAAGTGTATTGGACCGAGACCTTAGATGTTGTATTTTTTGTTGTAGTTGAACTCGTGTGGAGTGGGCTTGACTTTATGTATACATAATGTTATTTACTTTCCGCTTGTTAATCTTCGCCTTTTGGCGTCGTATATTATTGCATAGTTTGGACTCTGCCGAGTGGGAGTCGAGCTTGCTCTCGTGTGGGGATACTTTTATGTATTTATCATTGTACAAAGTTTTATTAAAAATTTACAGAGAAAGTGTTGTCCGTTTTTCAAATATCTTTGCAAAACAAACTTTAGTAGAACTTTTCTTGAAACTTCACCTCCAGTTTATTATATTATATTATCTATTTCTCTTATATATAGTTTAAATTCCTGGTTTTGGCTTACTTAGATTATGGTGGAGTCCACCAGACTTCACATGATTCTTATGCCGGTCACATGCCTTTTCGAGTCGTGACTCCCCCATTTCCAAACCCTAACCCTCCGTCTCCTTGGATCTTCCTCTCCCCCCTCCTCACCCCCTTCGCCCCCTCCAAACTCACCTCCGGCGACCCCCTATTAGATCCTCCAATTCCCTACCTACAATCTTACTGAGCAAATACGAGAAGATTGCTTAGGTTTCAGTGGCATTTTTGTCTTTTCAAGCTCCTAACGATTAATATTGGTTGGAAAATTAACGAAAGTATCCTTTTTATATTGGTTAAAAATAGTTTGTGTTGTTTTTATAAATAACAAGAATTTGGTGGTTTTTTGAAAATATCAATGAATTTGATGGCCAAAATAAAAAAACCTTTTAGCAAGGCAAGTTCCCATAAAATGCTTGGACTTCAAGTCTTCGATCAAAGGTTTTATGAATTGTAATGAGAAAGCAAAGAATGTTAAAATGCGAGAAACACACTTTACTTTTACTTGAAAAGAAGGAAATCTCCCTAAACTTGGAAAATATGCACTTTACTCCATAAATTAAACACTGTTAGTTTTTTGTAGCTTTTAGGTGTATATTTTCCAAAATGCCTTTAAAGTCTTTCTCTTTCTTCTCTATAAATTTTTTTTCTCTCCAAACTTTTTTAATTATTTCTTTAGCCAAATCTCTGATTCAAAACATAACCTTCCACTTTAATCCTCAAAAAAACAAGTATAGGAATTGAAAAAAAAATGAAGAAAAAGAAAAAGGAATATTTGGTTAGCCAATTGAATATATTAAAGGGACGCTTTTGGCATAAAACTTTTTATGGCTGGAAAAACTAATACCCCTAGTGTTTTAGGAGGTAAAATGCATATTTTTTAAGTTTACGGTGATTTCGTGCTTTTCAGGTAAAAGTGGGAGGGGTTTCTTGAATTTTAGCCTGTTTACTATAAGAGAATAATGGAGAAAAGAGGCCATAGGAGGAAATTTCCTTCTATGGTGTGGAAAAAATATAAGCTCCACAAATTTTTTCGACGATCGGCCCCCATCATCTTCATCGTTATTATCTAAGATGTGGGTACACCAAATTTCATGTGATTCTACAACCTTTTCACCGTTGATTTAGCAATGTAAAAAGTTCTATTGTCGGTAAACCGTTAATTTTGAACCCACTAAATCAACGGTGAAAAAGTTGTGGAATCACATGAAATTTAGTGTACGCACATCTTAGAAGATAACGATGATGATGATGGATGCCGATCGTTGGAAAAAATGATGGAGGTTGTATTTTTTCCACGCCATAGGAGGAAATCCCTTCCTATGGCCTCTTTCCTCCATTAATCTCTTACTATAATATATATGTATTCTTTTAAGCTTTGATCTTTTGGTTTAATTATTTATTTCTTAAAACCGGTCTGTAAGCTTAACCCATACACACAACATATCCACTCACACCGCACACACAAGCACAACACACGCATGTACCTAGAGGACTCATAAATTTGTCTCGAAAACGTTAAATTATATATGGCCACTTCGACTTCTGGGATTCGAATCCCGCGCTCTCCGAAGGAGGAAAAGCTCCATAGCTACTAAGTTATTCCTAATTGGTATCTTGAGGTTTCTACGAACCCATTAAGACCTCTAGTACAAAGGTCTATGGGAATAAGTACATAAACCCAATTTGTATGGATTCTAAGAGTCCAGAGTGGAGTCATTTTCGCCAGGCCCATTCTTGATTCGGCTTAGATCTATGTTAATTCTTGATTCGGCTTAGATATATTACTGCTTGTAGGGTCTGAATTAAGCCTTGCTTGGTATGCGGAACAGAAAATTCTAGCATCTCCATAAGTATCCTTCTCAGCTTTACATATCCAAAAATTAAATTGTCGAGTTTGTTCAAGCCTTTTTTTTTTTCCATCCAAATGGGTTCGGATATGAAGCAAAACGCTCGTAAAGATCTGACATGACATGGTTTTACGATCGGCTGGCGGCTTGACGTCAATCATCTCCAAATAAATGTTAAATATTTAGTTCACAAAACTAAGACAATAGAGGGCTTATTATTGCCCTATATGATCGGTACACATCCTCTTAATTCTCATAGACTATGCAAAAGTTTAAAAGAATGAAAAAAGATAATATATTTGTAAAATACGATTATGTTCAATTCTAAAATACGAAATATAAGAGTGAAATTGAAAGCATTGAAAAAATCTTAGTTGGGGGTGAATAAGGTACCTAAGTGTTATATGGAAAATTTAAAGTACAATTACTTAATTGTGTTTTAATTAACAAATTTCTACGGAATAATCTAAATAAATTAAATAATGAAACTGATTGCAATAATCAAAACAATATAGAAAAGAAAATTAGAGTAAAGAGCAATATAAACACAAGAGAATTGTTGATTAGGGTTCACCACTCCCAGTGAATAGACCCCACCTGAGACCACTTCTAAGGATTTCCATTATTTTCCAATATGAAGAACACAATACTTCTTCACTAGGATCATCCGGGAAAAAACTATTTCCCTTTTGAATCTGGGATTCCCGAGGAAAAACTCGCTTTCCACTCGAATCCACAATTCCCTAGAAAAAAAAACGCTCTTTCCATTCGAATCCGTGGTTCCCTAGGAAAGACTCATTTTTCCACTCGAATCCACGATTCCCTAGAAAAGACTCATTTTTCCACTCGAATCCGCGAACAATGAGAGACCCCTTCTCTCATAAGAAAGAATATCGAACTTTTTTCAAGGATTTACAATCGTTTACAATGATCAAAACTTGATCCTCACTCACACTCTTATGATCTCAAAATATTAATACCAATTAGACACGAGAATTGTTTTGAGAGATTATTAAAAGTTTAAAGCTCTTGAGGAAAAGAAAAAGAGAAAGAACTTTTAAGACATAAGGAAAACAAGAATTTCTTAATAAATTGATCAATGAATGTATTCTTAAATAAGAAAAGTGTTTAATCTCTAGGGTATTTATAAGAATGGTAAGGGTTGTCATTTGTACAGAATCATAACTGCCAAAAACAGTTAATGACTCTTAGAAACGGTTTGGAATCGAAATGGCATAAACACTCATTCATTTGAAAATTCAAACTGAAAAATAACTGCCAAAAACTGTCATGCCAGACGTCTGTACCAAACGTCTATAATTCAAAAATTCCCTAAATACGTATGTACTAGACGTCTGCAGTTCAAAATTGTATTCAGGAGACGTCTACTGAGATGTTTCTGAAATAGAAACAGAGAATAAAAAATGGACATTTCCTTCTATAGACGTATGTGCTAGACGTCTGGTAGTTCAAAAATTCTTAAGCAGACATCTGTTACAAACGTATGCAGTCTGACTAGTTTTGAAAATCAATTTTGAAAATTGAATCGTTTGAATTCCAACGGATATATTAGATGTCTCTTGATAAAAAAAAAGTCTGAAAAATAGAAATATGTTGAAAAATTGTTTATAATTTTATGAGATCAATACTAGACTCAATAAAAAAATTAAGACTATTTTCTCTGACTCGGTACTTCTTCGGTCTTCATTTTCTTGAATTGTTACTTTGAGACGTCTTTGTTTCTTGATAAAGCTTACATCACGTTCTTTGCTTGAGTCAAATCTTCATGTCATATCAACGTTTTTTGAGCCCGAAACTTATTGAAGGCAATCACTACTTAATGTTGAGATATTATGCTAGCTATACTCAAAATTAAGAACTTGGAAACGTCGTAACATATGAATTCTTTAAATATAGTTTTGTTCTAAATGATCAAAACAGAAGATCGTATAGCACAAGTGTCAACAATCTCCCCATTTTTGATATTTGGCAAAACTTATTTAAAGTATTCATGATATATATATAAATATAAATTAAAGTTAAATGCTCCCCCTCAATTTATGCTCGGTTGAAAAAATCTTTGAACTCATATTAGCGTCACATACCATTAATACTATTTTTTAAGGAGTACTCATAAAAACGAGTGTTATAACTCATATTTTATCACCAATGAATGATATTCATGAATATATTTTCTCCCCCTATTTGAAAAATATCAAATTTTTTTAAAACAATCAAAGTAAGGGGTAAAAAATATAAATTTTAGATAATTTGGTCTTGAACTTTCATTTGAACATAAGAATAGACATGAATAAAACATAACAAATGAATAATTCAAGTATGAGATTAAGCATAAAGAACCGATTCATAATAATAACTAAAATAGCACAAGGTTCAAAATGACATAATAATAATAAACTAAAAAAACTAGTACATAAGTAAACCGATAACTCAAGTCTGTTCTTCCAGATTTTGTGGTTCTTAAATACTTCAATATAGTGGCAGAGGGGCAATCTGAAGTTTGGAGTAAAGATAGGCCATGCAATTATCAAGATTCCCCGAAATACGATCCAGATACCCGGTAATGGGATCCATAATCCGATTTTCCAATCCATGATAATCGAAGTCTTGAGGAAGGGTTTCTTGAGTAGGAGCTTCAGTAGGAATTTGGAGAGTACGGAAGGAGCTTGGTGGTTGTGGAGTCAAGGAATCCAATTTCATCAAGTTTACGCTCCTTGCTCCAAAATCAGCACTGGGCTTTACTATATCCTTTAATTCTGGAAAGCGACTTTGCAATATTTCAATAGTTTACTAATAGCCCATCCATAATATAAATTACCATGTCCACTCGACAAATCCCACATGCTATGAATGAGGAAGAGAGGAAGATTGACTCGAATGCCCGTGAGAATACAAAAGGTCATGAGTTTATGGCATCCATAAACTCATGCTCTACTTTTAGACTTAGGTGAAACAATGTGATCAAGGAGATTTGCAAGAACCCGAGCACGAGTAGTTAGGGTTTTGGCTTGTTGATTTGCAAAACGGTGGGGGTTATCTCGAACATGCAAAACCATTGACGTCTTTTCCTTATCAAGAGTTTCTGAATATTTAAAATTACTTAACGTGCTAAGGTAAATATAGACTCCTTCATTGGGAATATCTAATGCCCTAGCAAGGGTTTCCGGAGTGAAATTGAAGGTGAAGTTAAAAACTTTGGTTTTGAGGTTGGTTGGGTCGTCACTAGTGCCAGTGAGATTAGCATAGAATAATTTGACGGCCTTGTCATAAGTTGGACAATCTAAGGTTAGGAAAGGCATCCAATCTTGGATTTGAAAAAGGTCTTGAAAGCCAAATCCGCTTAAATCTCTAAACACGACAAAAGAACCACTGTGAATGGGCTTTAGAGAGAAGAGATTGAAACTTCTTTTTGCATTCATTATCCAGAAAAAGGTTGGTTTCTTGTAATTCTTCAGTTTATAGAGCCTTTCTTTTCTTGGAGGATGATTCAGGAGCTTTGCCCTTATCCATCTTTGAGGCCATGAGGAAATTTGTTAAGAAAATTTAGGAAATTTAGAGAAAATTCTAAGGTTTTGGAGTTTGAGGAGATAAAGGAGAAAAGAACGAGAGAGGATGCGAGAGGAAGAGACGTCTAGGGTTATGGGAAATTTGAGGGTAAATTTTAGTTATATAGGGTTTTTGGACGGTGGGGATTAGCTAATAGGAAATCGAACGATCAGATTTAATCTGATCGTTTCAAAATTGCTCATGTGGACGTCTGGTGCCAAGGACCAAACGTCTATAGTAACAATTTTTAGAGGTAAATTTTGAACTAGAGACGTCTGGTGCTAAGGACCAAACATCTCTGATGTCAATTTTCAGAGATATATTTGAACTTCAAACATCTGCCAAAGACGTCTGCAGTACAAAAAGATTTTGATCCAGACGTTTGTCACAGACGTCTGATCTACAAAAATTTGGTCTAGATGTCTGCTACAGACTTCTGATGTGGTTTATTCAGGAAGTTTATTTATGGTCTTCAACGAATTTTAGACAGAAAATCAAAACATTTTTATTCATTTAAACAAAATAAATTACAAAAAGGAAAATAAACTACATTACATAGAAAAACATTCATACAAACATTAAGATAAACTAATATCTAAACATATCCTGGTCTTTCTTCTTGAACTTCTCCATAACTTCAGTGCTCCGCTTCTTAATGATCATGTTATCTTCAAGCTCAAAGAAGATCGCGGTGTCATCTGAGAATGTCTGCTTAAAGAGAAGAACAAGTCCAACCACATGAGTAGGATGGGGTGGAGTTGGGTTTGGTGGTGGAATGAAAGAGAGTGAAACAGAATTTTCACTTGGATCCTCACTGAGATGAGAACTCGGAGGTTCTGATATCACTTTCTTAGAACTCTCGCCAATCTCGAATTTCATCTTCCTCTTACTGTTCTCTATGACTTTAATAAAGTAAAAGACAAAATAGGATGTTCAATTTTAAATGGAATTGAATCTTATTTATAGAGAGGAAGGAGAAAATCACCCAAGAAGTTTCTATAACTAAATTTAGTTTTTCTAACTCCTCTTTTATTTGAATTTCAGTTTATTAAACACTTATTTAAATTTAATTTGTTTATAGATTAATTATTTTGTTAATTATTCACATTATTATTTAATTAATTATTAATATATAAAATTAATTAGAAACAATTATAGTAGACGTCTGGCTTCTCATATTAACTGGACCAAACGTCTGGTTCCTAAAATTTTCATATGTATAAGTCTTTTAAGGTTATTTTTTTAAAGAATTTTAAGAAATGGTTAAATCAATCATATTGAGTTCTCCTTTAAAATGAGAAAATCTTATTTTATTTAGTGGCTTAGTAAATATATCTGCAAGTTGATTATCAATTGATACATATTCCAAAACAATATGTAACATTTCAAAAATTTTAAAGGTTTATTTTAGAACTTAAATAATGATATAATGAGTTTTATTAAAATGATAGTATTTATGGAATTAGGTTTTCATAATTTAGTGTGTGTGTGTGTGTGTTTCAATAATAAAACTAATACTTTCTCTTTCTACTGTCATGACCCGAATGTATCACGTGACCGGTACTTAAATCACATGACATTTAAAAATATCGACGCGGTCCAAGTAAGCCGAAATCCGGAATCTAAACCTTTTTTGAAAATATTGGAGGTGAGGTTTAAAATAGTCATCATATGGGATCAGTTTAAAAATAAATATTTAAGTCTAAATAAGGATGTTTGAAAAGCATCTATGGCGTTTTAAAATTTAGCAGCACCATCTTTGTAAATTTTGAATAAAACACGATACAAGCACAAAATATATAAAGCATCCCAACGGGAGCTATCTTCCACGCCCAAACGGAGGAGCAACCAAGCAAACAATATACAACGCCCAACGGCGAAGAAACGAAAAGCGAAACAAACCAACAAGTATAAAAGAGTCGACTCCAACGAGTGTGACGCCCACAACACACAAACTCTAAGTCTCGCTTCTAAGTCCATAATACACAAGTTCCAAGTCGATGAAGTTTCACTGGATATAAGAATATATAAATATACAAGTGTGGGTACGAACAACAGTAGCCCACCTACTAGAGCAATCACCGAGAAGAAGGGTGTGCCACAATCCGCCGATAATCAAGAAACTGGCACAACGGGGGTAAGTTGCCAACTCAGTGAATAAAAATACATCATAAGGTAGAAATCGAAATGTACATCGATACCTAAGTCATAAGTATAGTACTATCATATCCTGTACTAATATATATATGATATGCATAAGTATCATAAATGCAACACTATCCATCACCTAAACCCAAAATATATATGTAAAACCTCTTCTTTAAAATAGCTGCAGAATACATATGTCACGGCATAAAAGCAGACGTGATAGTATGAAGTATAATATGTCTCTTATTTAAGATATACGTCTTGCTGTTTTAGTAAGGAGTGATAAGAGGTTTATGGTTTAAAAGAACCTTGTGTCATTCTAGACAGGTCAAGATAGTGAGACTATAGCTCGTTTTAGAATTCCTTTTTATATGCACCAACTGGTAAAAAAGTATTCAGGTATTCTCCCCGGGATCATTCCTGATCGGCTACAATAACGCACAACATAACTGTATATCTCGTATGATAGCAACATATTGTTCTCAGCCGAAAAGACGCGGCTGGGACGTCGGGACGTCCGGCCTGAATTTGGGGGCAGATGCTATTTGGTTTTATCCATCTACCTCTCCTAAGATGCCAAGTTGATTTATGGCACCGTGTATCGAAAGTTTGGACAGATAAGGCCGATGTAGCAGACTTCGTCAGATTCCCCCACGTTTACGAAGGGTTTTTTGATTGTGGGGACGCTCTTCCCTGCAAGCGCAAGCCCCTGCAGTTAATTACGTTACCGCACAGCGATAGCCACTTTCTCCTGCTCCAGATGTTCACTTCGTGTCGTGTGTGTTTGTTTATTTTTGGTTTCCCGTGGATTGTATACAGAGACTAATTTATGTTGTCGCCCGTAGGGCGTGGATTAGTCCAAATTCATATTTTCTTAGATTTGGGTTTAGGTTGGTTTTAAGGACCGTTAATCTTATTTTTAGATCAAGATCAACTTAAATGCTCGTTAAGGACACGTTAGTGTAATTTTAGACTAAGATCTACTCAGCAAGGTTTTGGGATCATTTAGATCCAATGAGAGTATTTGGACTCTATCGTTTTAGTTTAGGGACATTGCGGTCCATAAGTTTAAGGACATTATAGTCCATGGAGTTTAAAGACATCATAGTCTGTGGGGTTTAGTTTAGGAACGTTGCGGTCCATAAGTATAAGGACATCATAGTCCATGGAATGTCTGGTTGTCGAGACCCGCCACCTCTCTGAAGACGTTGAAGAATTACAATGACACATATCAGAGGAATGAAGAGATGTACCCTTGAACCAATGTTGGTTGGGAGATCTATAGTCAGGTTTAGGACCAAGACCAATTAAAAAGATTATGAGCACATGGGCTCAGTTGATCTAAAATAAGGATTTGTAGCCAACTTGGGCTCAGCCTACTTAGTTTTGAATAAAATGTTGAACATTTATTTGGGCTCAATCGTTTTTTTATTTAATAATGCCGAGCATTGATTTGGGTTCTGACACCCCCCTTTTCTTTTGTCTTTTACTGAGTGTTGAACACATTTTATGACGCTGGGCTTTATTTAAAAAACCCTTTGTGTTCCCTCAGCGCACAAGTGAGGAGCACGTGGTGCGCTTGGCGCTGAGCGCCAGACCTGGAGCGCTAAGACGCTTCTTATGAAATAGCGCACACGTGAGGAGCACGTGGTACGCTTGGCGCTGAGCGCCAGACCTGGAGCGCTTAGGCGCTTCTTATGAAATAGCGCACACGTGAGGAGCACGTGGTGCGCTTGGCGCTGAGCGCCAGACCTGGAGCGCTAAGGCGCTTCTTATGAAATAGCGCTCACGTAGGGAGCACGTGGTGCGCTTGGCGCTGAACGCCAGACTTGGAGCGCTGAAGCGCTTCTTTTGAAATAGCGCACACGTGAGGAGCACGTGGTGCGCTTGGCGCTGAAAGCCAGACTTAGAGCGCTGAAGCGCTTCTTTTGAAATAGAGCACACGTAAGGAGCACGTGGTGCGCTTGGCGCTGAGCGCTAGACTTGGAGCGCTGAAGCGCTTCTTATGAAATAGCGCACACGTGAGGAGCACGTGGTGCGCTTGGCGTTGAGCGCCAGACTTAGAGCGCTGAAGCGCTTCTTTGGCAGTTCTGGTCAGTTCTGTGCTCTGAGAATTAAATTCTCGTTTATAAGAGACTTTGTGTCATGGATCTAAGAACTAAGTTCTTCTATGATCCCTTTTGTTTTTCTTTATGAGAGACATTGTATCATAGATCTAAGAACTAAGTTCTTCTTTTTATGAAGAGATGTTGTGATCTCTTCTGTTTTTGTGAAAGATTTTGTCTTATAGATCTGTGATCTAGAAAAAGAACTAAGTTCTTATTTTTTTTTATCAAGAGATGCTATGATCTCTTTTTTTTTATTTACCTTGAAGAAGGTTCTTCTTCTTAGAGCTTGCTCTTCTCCTTTTCTTCTCTGAAAACCTGAAACTTATAGGGAGGTTTTTTATCTACAAGACTTGAAGTCTTGGGTCCTTTATATAGGGGGGCTGATTTGTTGAATCAGTTAGGGAAATCTCTCATTGAGAGATTTCTGATCGATTTGGAAAATGTTTTCCACCGGTGGATCTTTGATCTAAGGGCTTCTGTTTTACAGAAAATAGTTTTCTTATTTTTAACAAGATTGGAAAAATATTTTCCCATACAGAACTTATTCTGTATCTTGGTGATTTTTAATCACCATTGGATCTTTGATCCAACGGTGCTCTGATTTACAGTGTACAATCTTTCTTGTTTGGAAAGATTTGAAGAGTATTTCCTCAACAGAATTGAATTCTTTAATTTGATGATTTATTCATCTCAGTTAGATCTTTGATCTAATGGTGGAACATTTAGTTCTAGCGCTTGGCGCTCTCGTGTTTCACACGTGAGGCGCTGCCTCAGAGTCTTTAGCGCTGGCGCTCTTGGCGCGAGCGCTCTCGTGCTTTGCACGTGGGCGCTGCTTTAGAGTCTTTAGCGCTGGCGCTCTTGGCGCCAGGGCTCTCGTGCTTTGCACGTGAGCGCTGTCTCAGAGTCTTTGACTCTTAGCGCTGGCGTACTTGGCGCGAGCACTCTCGTGCTTTTCACGTGAGGCGCTGCCTCAGAGTCTTTGACTCTTAGCACTGGCACTCTTGGCGCTAGTACTTTTATGAAGCGCTGCCTCATTGATGAAGGTGTCTTTTCACCTTCTTTCTCCGCTTTTCCTGAGTCAAACTTCTCTTTCCCAGATCTTGGAAATAGTTTCATCATGCACGGCATTTTCTATGCCTAGAATTAAATGTCTCCCTTCATAATCCGAAGCAATACTTTTCTTCTCTCTCGCTTTTTAGAGAATCATTTTGACAGAGAAGAGCTATGGCTTGTAATAGCCCACACGCTCACCGGCAGCCATGGGAGGTGCCCATTGAGTAAATTTTTCCTCGTTTTGCCGCGCGCTTGTTGAACCCTACTCTTTCGGATGACCAATGCGACACGTTGCTGCACGAGCTCTTGACTCGTATAGGATCTCCTCTCCCCCATCGGCTCCATTTGGCTCCGGATGGTCTTCTTGTCTGTGATCGATGATATTCCCCCTCCTTCGGCGGAGATGACTCCGGCAATGCTCGACGCCGCGGAAGAAAAGATCGAGTGCTTCCACGAGGCACTTTTGATCACCACATCTCTGAGGGATCGCTCTAGTCGACTGCTAAGCCAGATATGGGCTTAGCGGGTCGTCATTTCTGCCTTTGCTAATGGGTGCGGTGCTGACCGATGGGTAGCTACTCCTCGTGAAGATCGCCGTTTTGTCATGGTGGTGAAGGCAGAAAGAGAGTTAGATAATTTTATCCATAGTTTTGTGAATCCCTGTACTTTCGATCCCATGTTTGGTGATCTATTTCCTGTAAAATAAAATGTTCAATTAAATGCTTTGTTTTTGTCGTTGAACACCTGTTCTTCCTCTGATGTGTGCATGTGTGTATATGAATGAGCCTGGTTTCACACATATCTGTAAACGAAACTTAAGCCGGCATAAACAGGAACAAATAGCTCTTAGCCGAAGATTTTGGCGGGAACAAATGCCCCCACTACTTTGCCCATGTAAGTATGTACGTGGGTGAAGTAGTGCAGAGTAATTCACAGCGTATGACCGATTTCAAGTCGGTATATAACTTTCTGAATCTTGATCTGAGAAGATAGCGAGCAGACACAAGCGTCGTCATTTATCATTGACTCAAATCTCAACTCTTAAGGGATATAGTTCCAAACCCTCAGCCCCATGAGTTGCACCATTCTATTTCTTTGTGTCTTAATCTAGTGTGAAGCAATTTATATGCTCATGAGTAACTTCTCCATTTCAGTGGCATATAGCTTTGGCAAGTGTGTCCATAGATGGTAGATAACAGTTCATTCTGAACTCTTTATAGGGTAGCGATGGCTTAGGAAACAGGGTTAGGATCTGTTGCCTAAGACTTTCCAACTTTATGAGCCGTGAGGGTTTCATAAAGACTTTTCTCCCTACGAGTTGTGAGGATCTCGTAGGTGTATTTTTTCCTTAGGAATCGTGAGGATTCCTTAGTGCATTTTCTCTTGAGAGTCATAAGAATCTCACAAGAGAATTTTCTCCCTTACAAGTCGAGAGGACTCGTAAGTGGTTAGTGGGTTGACTTGTTTCCGAATCGAAGCGTTACTCCGATGGGGAGGTCAAGGGTTGATTTTCTCCGTTTTCTACTGTGTCAGGATTGACTTTCTCCGTTTTCTACGGTGTCCGGGTCGACTTTCTCCGTTTTCTACGGTGTCGGGATCGACTTTCTCCATTTTCTATGGTGTCAGGGTTGACTTTCTCCATTTTCTACGGTGTTGGGATCGACTTTCTCCATTTTCTACGGTGCCAGGATTGACTTTCTCCGTTTTCTACGGTGTCGGGGTTGATTTTCTCCGTTTTTTACGGTGTTGGGATCGACTTTCTCCGTTTTCTACGGTGTCGGGGTTGACTTTCTCCATTTTCTACGATGTCGGGATCGACTCTCTCCTTTTTCTACGGTGTTAGGGTTGACTTTCTCCGTTTTCTCCAGTGTCATGATCGACTTTCCCCGTTTTCCACGGTGTCGGGATTGACTTTCTCCGTTTTCTGCGGTGTAGGGATCGACTTTCTCCGTTTTCTGTGGTGTAGGGATCGACTTTCTCCGTTTTCTACGGTGTCAGGGTTGACTTTCTCCATTTTCTACGGTGTCGGGATCGACTTTCTCCGTTTTCTACGGTGTCGGGATCGACTTTCTCCATTTTCTATGGTGTCCGGGTTGACTTCCTCCATTTTCTACGGTGTCGGGATCCATTTTCTCCGTTTTCTACGGTGTCGGGATCGACTTTCTTCATTTTCTACGGTGACGGGATCGACTTTCTGCGTTTTCTACGGTGTCGGGGATCGACTTTCTCCGTTTTCTACGGTGTCGGGATCGACTTTCTCCTCCGTTTTCCACGGTGTCGGGGTCGACTTTATCCATTTTCTACGGTATCGGGGTTGACTTTCTCAGTTTTCTACGGTGTCGGGATCGACTTTCTCCATTTTCTACGGTGTCGGGATCGACTTTCTCCATTTTCTATGGTGTCACGGTCGACTTTCGCAGTTTTCTACGGTGTCCGGGTTGACTTTCTCTGTTTTCTCCGGTGTCGGGATCGACTTTCTCCGTTTTCTAAGGTGTCGGGGTTGACTTTCTCCGTTTTCTACGGTATCGAGATCGACTTTCTCCGTTTTCTACGGTGTCAGGGATGACTTTCTCCATTTTCTACGGTGTCAGGGTCGACTTTCTCCGTTTTCTACGGTGTCGGGATCGACTTTCTCCGTTTTCTACGGTGTCGCGATCGACTTTCTCCGATTTCTACGGTGTCGGGATCGACTTTCTCCGTTTTCTACGGTGTCGGGATCGACTTTCTCCGTTTTCTACGGTGTCAGGATCGACTTTCTCCGTTTTCTACGGTGTCGGGATCGACTTTCTCCGTTTTCTACGGTGTCGGGGTCGACTTTCTCCGTTTTCTACGGTGTCGGGATCGACTTTCCCCGTCTTCTACGATGTCGGGGTTGACTTTCTCCGTTTTCTACGGTGTCGTTATCGACTATCTCCGTTTTCTACGGTGTCAGGGTTGAATTTCTCCATTTTCTACGGTGTCAGGGTTGACTTTCTCCGATTTCTACGGTGTCGGGATCGACTTTCTCCGTTTTCTATGGTGTCAGGGTTGACTTCCTCAGTTTTCTACGGTGTCGGGATCGACTTTCTCCGTTTTCTACGGTGTTGGGATCGACTTTCTCCGTTTTCTACGGTGTCGGGGTTGACTTTCTCCGTTTTCTACGGTGTCAGGGTTGACTCTAGGTTGTCTATGAACCGCAGAGTCTTGGAACTGGGGACTTTGTCGTGGCTCCGATTGGTAGTGTCGCGTCCGTTTCCTGCTGGCATGAGGAGGAACGCCGTTGCTGGTCTTCTGGGATGCTGATATTGCCGCTGAGACATGGCTCTCCCTTTGATAGAGTTTGTTGGGACATGTGGTTCTCTTTTCGTTTATGCCCATGGATTGTATACTAGGGTCAGTATGGACTTATCTGCAGGGCAAAAGTTTCATTTTATATGTATTTTTTGTTTTCTTTCCGCGATGTTCTATAATTTCAGCTTTTTGTCTCGCGAAAGTCGCGATTGCCCAATCATTTCAGCTATTTTTCGTGGTGCCCAATCATTTCGGCTATCTTTCTTTTTCTTTACTCGCTGCTTTTTATTGCGAGTTGCCCAAACATTTTGGCTATTTCATATGCGTATATTTTACTCTCTGATTTTTATTGTGAGTTGCCCAAACATTTCGGCTATTTCATATGCATTTTTTTTGCGAGTATGGAACTCAAGATCTGATACCAATCTTAGCATCAGTATCGCTGTGACTGGAATATTGCCAGGAGCGAATCATCATTTGCCGTGAAAGGACTTGGAATTTGATACCGATTTAGGCATCAGCATCGCTACCACTGGGACATTGCCAGGAGCGAATCATCATTTTCTTCTGTCGATTCGAACAAAGGTGGCTTAGTAGACAGGGTTAGGGACCTGACGACTAAGGCTTTTAACTTCGTGAGCCGTAAGGGTCTCATAAAGGCATTTATCCCTACTAGTCGTGAGGACCTCGTAGGTGCATTTTCTCCTTAAGAATCGTGAGGATTCTTAAGTGTGTTCTCTTATAAGTTGTAAGGATCTTACAAGAGTGTTTTCTCCTTATAAGTCGAGAGAACTTACAAGTGTCATTCACCATATGAGAAAATTTCGCGCCATTGGTGGGACTGGGTGGGGGAAGCGTTTATTTGTGCCCGTGGATTGTATACAAGGGTCAACATTGAACCGTTTGTAGGGCAGTCTGGGAAATGTGACGGCTTCAGAACAGGTTCGGATTCCTGTAGCTTAAGGCTTTTGAACCTTATGAGCCATGAGGGTCTCATAAGAGGGTTTTCCTTACGAGTCGTGAGGATCTCGTAAGTGTAATTTTTCCTTAGGAATCGTGGGGATCCCTAAGTGTGTCGCTCCTTTGTGAGTCGTAGGATCTCACGCAGGTATTTTCTCCTTACAAGGTCGAGAGGACCTTGCCAGTGTGCATGGATTTTTGAAGAGTCGGCGCCCTTTCGGGTTTTCACAGACTCGCCGGTAACCCTACTGTTTTTACTCACGGAGCCCTTTCGGGTTTTCATCCGTGCCCATCTTACTTATGGACGTACCGTTTTTTTACGAGTCTGCGCCCTTTCGGGTTTTCACAAATATTGCCGGTAGCCTTGTTGTTTTTACTCACGGAGCCCTTTTGGGTTTTCATTCGTGCCCATCTTGCTTATGGACGTACCGTTTTTTTTGTCAGCCCTAGGATGCTGCGGTTTGTAGTAGTTTTAAGACGTTTCGGTCCATAGTTTTTCATGTTTGGGATAGGGTATCGTTGGATACTATTTTTAGAGTCTGGACTCAAGAAGAAAGCGAGCGGACATAGGCGTCGTCATCTATCATTAACCTGGTTCGTGACTCGTCAAGCGTAGTACTCCTTAAGGAATCGACCGTTTATTGGTCGGAAGGGTCTTTCGCCATACATATCCATGAGAAAGTAAGCCCCACCTTGATAGACTTTGTCTATGATGTACGAACATTTCAAAAAAAGAAAGAAACATGAATGTTGTCAGCGAACTAGCGCTCGGTAAGTCCTAAAAATAATGATGGAATAGAACAAGTAAAGAGCAGAGAACAGGTAATATAAACAGATATATATTTGTTATACTAACGTAGTTGTTTGTAGCCTGATACAGAATGTATCAGTGTATACGAGAGAAGTCCAACTTGCTCCGTGGACTATGGTAATCGGAAGTACAAGGCCCCGTCAAAACCCATGAGACAACGACACGGTTGTTCAGGTAGGTGTATTTTAGTGACCATCTCGTTCCACTTCTAATACATTCCGTACCAGTCTACACCGTTAAACCTCGTAATATATGTTATATAGATTGTAGTTATCAGACTTGCCGAGACCATGGGTATAAGTTGTTCATGTAAACGGTTTTAGGATGTATCAAGTAGTCATGTAGTCAAATCAAGTCATAGCCATGGTTCGGTCAAGTTAAGTCATGTTGCATGATTGATATTGTTCTGGTATTCATGTTCAAGTTCAAGTATACATGTTTGGTATATTGGATTCATGTTAGAATTGGATTCATGTGTGAGTTGGATTCAGATTGAGACTTGAACTCAGACTTGAGTCAAACACTTTAAACAGATTTGGATCCTGAATTATATTAGGGTGTTATCGGTAACTGCTGCACATGGACGGCAGGATTTGTGTCTTTTTTCAAGACAATTATCATTGATAACTCCGTTTTAGTTTTCTGCCTTAAATAGGCAATCACTCACTTTTTTTGGTTCCCCGAGGCTCAAGAGAATTGATCCCATTTAAATCTATATTTACTAAGGTTCTTAATGTAATTTTATATAACTCGAGGGGGTTTTATGAAAAATATTTTATTTACTTTCAAAATAAATCTCGAGTATTTATTTATATTATTTAGGGTTTCCATAATTTATGAATTTTAAGAATGTAAAGTATTTTAGTGAATATTAACTTAACTTGAATAGTTCATGGTATTTTAGTGAAACTTGTCTTGTATTGATACTTGATAGTATTTTGGTGAAACTTGTCATTCTTTTTACTTTTAGAAAAAAATGGAATTTTATTATAACTTGAAAATATGTGGTTTGATAATATTAATATAATTATTAAAAAAATTAGTTTTTATTATTAAATAGAAAATCTCGTTTTTCTTAAAAATCGTATTAAAAATCTTTCGAGACCGAATACTCTGTGAGGAGGTCTGCATCTCGCTCTACGAGCCCGAGGATGTACGATAATCCGCAACATCCAATATCGGATTCCCCAAAATGGGTTGTAGAGGCATAATCGCAAAGAATTTTTGATAATACAATACAAAGAAAACCGTTTTTTATAGTTCATGGTAGTTTAATGAAAAGTTATAATCGCCACAAAAATAGGTTCCCAAGATAATCGTGCTATGTCAATATGTGTGTTGTGAAGGGTAGGTCATTACCCCGTGATGTTTTCTAAAGGTAAGATTAAGCCAAGTAATAAAATACGGCAAATACAAAGTTTATGGTATTTAAAAATAAAACTCAATTTAAAGTTATCTAGCATGATGATTTAGGGTGAAAGTTGTTTCTAATTATTAGTTTCATATTTAACAATTCAAGGTATAGAATATGAATGAGTAATGCTTAATAAAAGATGTAGTTTCAAGGGTTTCAGAAACAAATATTGGTATAACTCCACTTACCGACATATTTTATAAAAAGAGACTTTTTATGTATAAAGAGAAGAAGGGGAGGGGACTTACTAGCTTGAAGGAGGGAGGGGAGGTAGAAGAAAAGGGTGGTAGCCTTCGTGGCGTCGTCGGGTCGCCAGAACTTATGTAGATCCTCGCCGGAAGTCGTTCTTGGGCTAACTCCACTTCAACTCCAGTTATACTTAGAAAATTTTGATATTTTTGACTAGAATTTTCAGAATGAGGAGGGGGTAGGGTATGGGATTGTATTTATAGTGTGGAATTAGGGTTTTGGAATTAAAAGAATGAATTAAAATGCATTAAAAATTGGATTAATGGATAAAATTGAAGTCTCTATTAATTTGCAGAGAAAACAAACAGCATAAGGGTAATAGGGGTAGGCCAAGAGTTATGTGGGCAAAACACGGGGGATTTTACCCATGGTTGTGAAAGTGTGTCTTAACACTACTACTAGGTTTAGACAAGCATCAAGTATGCAATTTTAAAAATTCTTGAGTGCTAAGCTACACTAACCTAGAATCGAACTAGAGAATTAGGGTTTGTAAGCAAGTAAACAAGTTTTACACTAAGTGAATAGGGTTACAACCTTTGTAGACCAAGTCCTTCACTTCAATAGCTCTAAGTAGTAGTCCCTAAGCTCCAAGTAGTGGTCCCTAGAACTTTTCTTGGCTCCACTTGAAGAAAGGATTGAGCTTGCTACGTCGTCTTCGAGGCCGAAGACGATCCACCTTGAAGTCACTCTAACTCAAGCCATCTCTTCACTAATCAAGGAATTAGTAAAGCAAACAACCTAATCTTATGGGTTAGATGAGAGTAGGTTGATGAAGTAGGAATTTTGCTCACTTTAGAAATACTTTTCTCCTTTTCTTTTTCAACTCAAGAAAACCTAGAGAGGATCAAGATGAACTTGAGTAAAGAAATATCTCAGGTGATTAAGTAGAGAGTTAACCATGGGCTAAAATTAATGGTTAGGTTAGAAAATATTTATAGTAAAACAAAATTAGTGGAATGAGTCATGTCTTCTACATGCTTCCACAAGCATCTAATCCATACTCATTTCCACCTCATTTTGATTTGACTCTAAATAAATAATTACCCTAATTATCTTTAGCCTTGGTGTGAGTCTCATACACCGATGTTCTATATATCATCCACCATGACACAATAGTAAATAATATATATATATATATATATATATATATATATATATATATATATCATTACATATATACAACAGAAGAAATTCATTAGTGAGCTAATATTAGTTAATATATATTAATATATCAAATATAAATATACATCAAATTATTAAATCAACACTTGATTTAATAATCTGGCTATATCATATATAACCGACTAATATTATTTATATGTATATCAACTTATCAAATCAACACTTGATTTAATAACTCGGTCATATCACATATAACCGACAACTTTCAATATACATATAACATATCATTGAATCAACACTTGATTCAACAATCCGGTTATATCACATATAACCTAACCGATATCAAATATCGCGAGATTAGAATACAGTATCACATACTCGTATTTAATCAAGCCCCCGCAAATATCAGCATATGTGCCCTACTTCGTTTCGCTTGAGCTAGGAAACCTCTGTGTAGGACTCTAAAGTCTCGTTAATATGCCAACAGTAGGTAATGATCACATAAATCACCCACAAGCCGTCAATGGTACTAGCTGGACGTAACAGCTACCCAGGTATTGAGCGAATAGAAGATCAACAAGCAATCTTGTGCAAACTCCCGCAAATCCTATAAGCAACACTTACCGTACAGTCCGGTCTCTTCGTCTGATTTGTCGCATATCGAGTCTATGGGTGGAATCATCAGACCCCAGTAACTTGATAAGTCATGGTGAATTGTGGCTTATAACCGTTCAAGAAACTACTGATAACACTTACCAGTAAATCTCATCAGCCCTGGCCAGGGACTTTCTGTTATAGCCAATCGAGCATAGCGCAACATCAACTCCTAATACCGGGAGAGACGAAACCTCTCCTATCGCTCGTTGCCTCCATGTGACTCGGGACTGTACCCAAAATCCACCTGTTTGCACAACTCCTTTGAACCGTGGTAGGGAGGAAATAAAAGCACGGTGGGAACCACACAAGACACTATGATGATCTAGGGTCTACCGACTAACCTGTACCAGTGTTACCAGAGAACTGCTATCTGACGATAGGTATGGTACCATCTAGGGGTTCTCAGCGAGTCGTGTTCGGTGTACCCATTCTCTAATGAGCACCTGTGTACAATCTTTGATGTCAAACACCAATGGATGTGGGGTCAACCATCGCCCCCATACAGGATCAAGAAACGTACACACTAGTCTACTCTGGAATATCGATGCCCTGTCTTGATACTCCCTCGACTAGAAACGGTTAAAGGATGTGCTTGCGGACTACACAAGCCCCACTAGTATGATCTGAATCATAGTCCTGGTAGTCAAGCTAACATCCTAAGAGCTTTATCAACATGTATCAGAGAGACAGAATAATATACGTGTACATGTTAAGATAAAGTGCAACCATATAACATACTATCATGTCGAGCAAGAAAGCCCCCCCTCTCTCTCTCTCTCTCTCTATATATATATATATATATATATATATATATATATATATATATATATGTCCAAGCATCCACTATAATATACAATAATGGCCTCTAGGGCATACATATCACTAACAGTCTCCCACTTGCACTAAGGCCAGTTGTTGTAGTATCTCATACCCAACATTCTAAAAAGTCTCTTAAATTGCGTCTGGGGGAGTGCCTCCGTGAGTGGATCCGCTGTGTTTTCCTTCGTGTCAACTCTCCTGATCTCGATCTCTCGGCGATCAACTATCTCCCAAATCAGGTGATACCGCCTAAGAATATGTCTGGATCGCTAATGGGACTGGGGTTTCGTGGCCAAATCCATAGCTCCATTTTTATCACAATACAAAGGTATTGGATGCTCAATGGATGGAACCACACCAAGTTCAGCAATGAACTTCTTCATCCAGACAGGCTCTTTAGCAGTATCGTTGGCAACAATGTATTCAGACTCCATCGTCGAGTCTTCCATGGTATCTTGCTTGGAACTTTTCCAACATACCACCCCTCCATTGAGGGTGAAGACAAAACCCGAGACTAACATACTGTTGTCCTTATCACTCTGGAAGCTCGAATCGATAAAGGACTCCACTTAGAGTTCACCGTTACCATACACCAAGAACATTTCTGTAGTCCTTCTTAAGTACTTAAGAATGTTCTTCACAGTTGTCCAGTGCTTCTCCCCGGGATCTGATTGATACCTGCTTACCACACTAAGTGCGTAACCTACATCCGGTCTAGTACATAATATCGCGTACATGATAGACCCTACTGCAGAAGAATAGGGTATCCCTTGGATGCAAGCCCTCTCCAAATCAGTCTTGGGAGACATCTCTTTGGAGAGAGTGATTCCTGAGCAAGCGGGTAAATTACCATGCTTAGAATCTTCCATACTAAACCACTTTAGTATGGTGTCAATGTACCTGGATTGGGACAATCCCAGCATCCTTTTAGATTTATCTCTATAGATCTTAATCCCCAGGATGTAGGAGGCATCACCTGAATCTTTCATGGAGAACTTTTGTGATAAGAAGAGCTTGATCGAGTATAGCATAGGAACATCATTTCCTATCAAGAGTATGTCATCCACGTACAATACGAAGAAAACAACCTTACTCTCTACTACCTTCTTGTATATATAAGGTTCATCTACGTTTTTGATGAAGTCAAACTCTTTGACTGCCACATCAAAACAGATGTTCCAGTTCCGCGATGCCTGTTTTAATCCGTAAATTGATTTAAGCAGCCTGCACACCTTTCCACTGCTCACACTATCAATGAAACCCTCTGGCTGTGTCATGTACACGCTCTCTTCTAAATCATCATTTAGAAAAGCGGTCTTGACGTCCATCTGCTGGATTTCGTAGTCATGGTATGCAGCAATAGCAAGTAGGATCCTGATGGACTTAAGCATAGCCACTAGAGAAAAGGTTTCATCATAGTTAACACCTGGTCGATGACGAAAACCTTTTGCTACAAGTCTAGCTTTGAAGGTCTCAACCTTTCCATCTACACCAAGTTTCTTATTAAAGATCCACTTGCTCCCGATGGGTTTTACCCCTTCAGGAGCAACTTCCAAAGTCCATACTTTGTTGGTGTACATGGATTTCATCTCAGATCGCACAGCATCCAGCCATTTCATAGAGTCTCCACTTGTGATGGCCTGCTCAAAACTAGTTGGGTCATCATCTTCCATGATGCAATCCCCGCTCCCACCGTCTACAAGAAAACCATAGTATCTCTCAGGTGGATGAGGAACCCTACTAGATCTGCGGAGTGGCTAAGGTTCGTCGGGGACTATTGAATCCTCCGGTTCTACCAAATCATTAGTTATAGTTTGTGTAGCTGGAACTTCTTCCAGTTCTACCTCATTACCTGTCACGCCTCGCTTCCCGGTATACAGGCAGAGGACGTGACGAGGCCGCTACATATTTACTCTGAAGTAAACACGCTAAGCGTATCTAAGCAATATAAGTAAAATGCATAAGAGACAAAGACAATAGGTATAATTGAACAACAACTTTATTTATTAACATTCTTTTTACAATACATCTGGAAAGTAAATACATGGAATGAAAAGCAATGCCTAAACAGTGGCATAACAGAAATGGAAAGTACCAAAATGACATGTACAAGTATCTAGAGCTCCGGGTCGAAGGCTAGCTGATCTAAGTCCTCGCTGGTGGGCTCGATCTCCTGAAGGTCCGATCCACCTGACAACATTCCAAAGAAGAAAGAGAAGGAATGTCGTCAGCGAACAATCGCTCGGTAAGTTCTAAAGATAAGGGAGAAATAGAATAGACAGAGAAAGAGTGTAGCTTTTAAAGTTCTATTATATTGTTATAATGTTGTATTTAGTGTTAACGCTACTGTTTGTAGCTTGGTACAGAAGAGAACAGTGTATACAAGAGGAGTCTCGTTAGACCAGAGACTACGGTGGACGGAATACAAGGAACCGTTCAGCCACGATACAACGGCAATTGAATTCAGGTTAGGTGTCTTAATAGTTGTAGTCTCGTGCCACTTCTAACACATTCTGTACCAATCTACCCCTTATAAACCCCACGATGTCTTGATTGTATTGTTTGTATTGTAAATTGTATTGTCTTATATTATATATTGTATAGATGGATGACTTGCCGAAACCATGGTATCGGTAAATGGATGTAACTGGAGAATCATGTAGATGGATGTATATCCATGGTTCGGTTAGTCAAGCTGTATAGATTGATAGATTGAACAGATTGAATATATGGATTCATATTGAATTGCTATATATACTTGAATCTCATTCAAGTCAGATTGATTATATTGAGACTTAGTCTGAGTCAGACAATTAGAAAAAGAAATTGAATCCTGAATTAGGTTTTGGTGTTATCGATAACCGCTGCACATGGACGGCAGGATTTGTGTATTTTTCAATGACGATTACCGTGTTGATAACACCATTTGTTAAGTTGTCTACCTTAAATAGTCAAGCACCCATATCTCCGGCTACTTGAGGCTCAAGAGATTGGTCCCGCTTAAACCTATATTTACTAGGGTCCTTATTATAGTTTAGTATAACTTGAGTGGGTTTTATATAAAAATAGTTTTGTATAATTTTCAAAATACACCTCAAGTATTTTATTATAGTCTTTAAAGTTTTTATTGATGTATATTTTATCATTTTGACATTTCTAGTGAATAAAACCTATTTTTTCATAATATATGGTATTTAATTGCAAAGTATTAAACTTGTATGGAATTGCATGGTATTTTCATGTAAAGTAATTCTTTTTTATTTAGAAAAGTTGGAATATTTATATTATATCAAAAATAGATATTTTGATGATACATATATATTTACAAAATAATTTAATTTTTTTTATTTTTCTAGAAATTTCATTTTCTTAAGATATTTGTATTTTTAAATCTTTCGAGACCGTATGCTCCTTGCGGAGGTCTGCATCTCGCACTACTAAGCCCAAGGATGTGCGATAATCCGCACCAACCCGAACGGATTCTCCAAAATGGGTTGTAGTGGCACATTGCAAAGATTTGTTAAAAAGACATATCTTGTAGAAAAAGGTTTTGTAGTTTATGGTATTTATTTGTAAAAAATCGTATTTCCTTATTCTAGGTTCCCAAAAGATATCGTGCTATGATAGAAATGTGTGTTGTGAGGAGATAGGTCATTACCTCATAAACTATCTAAAAGTATAGTAAGGGGTAATGATATTTATGTCGAAACTAAACTATATGGTATTTTTCTGTAAAAGTGCAATAAAAATTGAAATATAAATTATTTTGATATGAAACTTGTCAAGATGTTTTATTAATGTTTAATGATCATGATGTGAGAGTTTGGTATTATTGTGTTTAAGAAAAATATGATTTTTAAGGAAAAAGCCGAATCCGAAGTCGGATTAACTCCACTTCCGTCGGCTTTTAGTATTCTAAGTTTTTAGAATAGTAAAGAGAAAAGGGAGAAGGTACTTACTGGATTGTAGTGTAGAGGAGAGGAAAAGGAAGAAGTCGGAGGCGCCGGTGCGTCGCGGAATCTTCTCGGATCGTCATCGGAGCTTCGCCCTTTGCTAACTCTACTTGCACACAAAAGTCCGTGGAATTTTCTTGAGAGTTTGGACAGAGATTTGGAAGTGAGGAGGGGTGATTTTAGGTGTGGTATTTATTGAAAAAATTAGGGTTTAGGGTAGATGAAAGGGTGTGATAAAAATTGTATTAAAATATGGTTTAAATGGGGTTTTAAATTGCTATGTAAATGTGCAGGGAAATTAAACAGTACAGGGGTTATTGGGAGTTAAAGAGTCACAGGTTACATAAAAAAAATGGGGTTTCGGCCGAGTTGACCTGGCGGCGCCGGCCGAGTCAGCCATGCCGCCGGCACGATTTAGCCGAGTCAGGCAGATTCTCCATGCCATGTGTCCCTTGGTGTTGTGCCTTGACTCGTGGACCCGTTTGTTTCATGTGTGACTCTTGGTTTTTACGAGTTATGCACGCGTAGACTCTTGAGCTTCTAAAAAGATTAAAAGAAAACTAATAAAAAAATAATGTGGCTGATGAGATTTGAACTCTGGTGCTTTGGTTCAGCAGTGCAAGGTCTTACCAATAAGCTACAAGCTCCTTCTTGCTGTTCAAAAGTAAATTAAATATTTATAGTACTCACAGGAAATGTAAATACTCAAAGTATAAATTAACTTTAAATCAATTTTATGTATACAAGAATTGGAGTTGTTACATTACCGCTAATTTCTTTCACAAGAAATTTCTTTTCTAAAAAGGTGGCATGTTGAGAAACAAACACTTTTTGTTCTTCAATATGGTAGAAGATATATCCATATGAATCCTATGGATATCCTTTAAACTTGCACAAAACAGATCTTGCCCCGAGCTTGTCCAAATTTTGCCTTTTAACATAGGCCAGACAACCCCATATCTTAACTCGTTTAAGAGACGGTCTCTTCCCGTTCCATATCTCAAATGGAGTGGTAGGCACGGATTTGGTCGGAACCCTATTCAATAGGTATGCAACTGTCTCAGGTGCATAACCCCAAAAGGAGACAGGTAACTCAGCAACACTCATCATAGAGCGCACCATATCTAATAGGGTGCGATTCCTCTGCTCCGATACACCGTTGCGCTGTGGTGTATACGGAGGAGTAAGCTGAGAGAGAATCCTATTCTCTTTTAAATAGTCTTGGAATTCTGTGCTTAAGTATTCTCATTCCCGATCAGATCGAAGGATTTTAATACTTTTACCCGTATAGTTCTCAACTTCGTACTTGTATTCCTTGAATTTCTCGAAAGTTTCAAATTTGTGTTTCAACAAGAACACATGTTCGAATCTTAAGAGATCATCGGTGAATGTAATAAAGTACGAGAAACCATTCCTGGCATGTGTAGACATAAAACCATATACATCACTATGTATCAGTCCCAAGAGTTCAGTAGCTCTTTCTCCGTGTCCAGTAAACGGAGTTTTAGTCATCTTGCCTTTGAGACATTACTCGCAAATTCAAATATCCATCTTTATGTAACTTAGCTAGTCTTGTCGTATTGATATGACCCAGTCTATAATGCCACAAGAAGGATTCGTTCATTTCTGAACTTTTCCTCTTTTGTGTGTTCTGTATATTTAGAACTATAGTTTGATTTAGAACGTATATACCGTTATTCAACGTACCAAACCCAATCAACACTTGATTTAAGAAAATGTTCATAACATTTTTCTCTAATACAATGTTATATCCTTCTTTATCTAATAAAGAAATTGATATTATATTGCACATCATTTTTGGTACAAAATAACAGTCGTTCAAAATCAATGTATTACAATTTGATAATACAAGGCGATATTTGCCAACCGTTTTGGCTTCAACAATTGCACCATTCCCTACTACGAGAGACTTATCACCCTTTTCTAGTTCTCTACTTCTTCTTAACCCATGTAATATATTACAAACGTGGGATCCGATATCCGGTATCCAATACCCAAGACGTAGAACATACTGAGAAACAGTTCTCGATAACGAACACACCCGAAGAAGATGCATCATCATGCTCTTTCTTTGCTCGGGTTGCGTGGGAATTCTGATATTCCCTTATTCCTTGCTCAGAATTATGATAGTCATAAGATAGAGCGGAACCAACATTTTCCAGCTCAGTATAATAAGCGGGTTCGGTCAATACATCCATATTATTATCTTGATTAAAGCGTGTTATGGTCTCTACCTGGAGAAAGAGGAAGAAAACACTTTAGCGTGTTCTCTTGCAAGATTAGATTGGTTATTATTGTTGGGTTACAGCAGCGTCCCGGCCATCAAACGGTGGCCAATTGCGGAACAAAAATTTATTAGACTGGCGCTACCATTACCCAATTCCCGGATCGACCTTAAACCCTAATCTAGCAAGCTAAGAAAGAAGTTAGAACGGTTATACCGAGTTGATCCGTGTCCTTCGGTCTTCATTCCAAGCTCCTAGTGATTCTTTGATGATGTTTGGTTGCCGGTCTTCCTCCATCTCCGATGATCCACCTGAGGGAAACGGTGCAAGCTCCAGCCTAGACAAACGAGGTAACCGACGCTCCAAAGTTGCTAGCGATGGAGAGTGGGGGTGTATAAAAGTGTCACTACAATTTTCTCTCAACTCATGTGCTCATGGGAGCAATCATAGAAGATGAATGGGGTGATGAAACTTTGGCATGAGGCGACTAAAATGGCTAAGTATTTTTTTAGTGAGCATGAGAGAGTGGAGTGTGCAAGTGTAATCCTCAACAAAATGAAATCAATCCCTACCTTCAAGTGGCCGGCCCCCCTCTCTCATCCCCCCCAAAAAATATCATTTTCTTTTTCCAATTAAACAAAGCAAACCATACCTCAAAGTCCATGCTTTGACCCATGCCCAAAGTCATGTCACCTTTTCCACCTCATTAATAAAACAAATGAATTTCCATAAATGGAAAATCATATAAATGAGGTGGCATCTTCTAGAAGCTATTCCGTATAAATACGGAATACTTCCCGGTACATGTATCGAAATACATATACGCGTATTCGTACAAAAATACGAATAGCTAAGAGAGAAAATAAATAGCGAACAATAATACTAGAATACATATATATAAATACATATGTAAATTATTAAATCAAAACCTGATTTAATAATCCGGCTTAATCCTAAGATGCTAGTATTATCAACAGTCCGATTAAAGTCTGCGCAGCATGTGCACATATTTAATCGGACACCGGTATGTACCAACATACCTCATGTACACCATATCGCCTGAACCGTGAAAACCCTCTGTGTGGGACTCTAAAGACTCGTAAATACGCTGGCAGTGGGTTTAACCACAAGCACGTCAGCGGCACTAGCTGTACGTAACGGCTACCCATGTATTGAGCGAAAGGGAGGCCGACGAGCAAACCCATCCCGAACCCCTACTGAGCCTGACAGTGACAATATCCGTACAGTCCGGTCTGTTCGTCTAAGAGTATCGCATGTCGAGTCTAGGGGGGTGGATAAAGTCAGACCCCTAACAACGCGATATTTAGTGTCGGTATGAAACCCATCACCATCTAAGAAACTATCGATCCTGGATCGGTAATTCTCGTCCACCGTGGCCACGGATTTCTGGTGATGGTCACCCGTGCACAACGCGACATCAATCCCCAATACCGGGAGAGATGAATCCCTGACGATCCGATCACTGCCTCTATGTGGCTCGGGACTGTACCCAACTAAAATCTGTTTGCACGACTCCTTTGAGCCGTGGTAGGGTAGTAATCAAAGCACAGTGGGAACTCACACGAGACAAATGACGATCTCAGGTCGACAGATTAACCTGTACACATGTCACCTGAGAACTACTATCTGATAATAGGTATAATACCAACTAGCAGATTCCCGGCGAGTCCGTCCAGTGTACTCATAACCCAATGAGCACCTGTATACTATCTTATGTGAACAAACTAACACCAATGGCTTATGAGACCTGGCCACCGCCCCTCGTCAGGGTCTCGATCAGTATACACTAGTCTATACTGGAGTATCAATACCCGGTCTCGATACTCCCATGACTAGGGACATTTAAGGATGTGCTTATAGACCCCCAGCTCCTACGTATATTATCACCATCACAATGCTGGTAGTCAAGAAAGAATCCTATGGGCTCTATCAACACGTACATGATGATAAAGACAAACCAAATAGTATACTATCATCTTGAGTAAGACTGTTTTATCGGTATAGGTCCTCCCTCAATCATCATAATCATCTGTCTGCGATTACGATAATTTCCTTGAGGGCACTATAGCCAACAATTATCTTATCTAATCAGGATGGCTCCCACTATTTTTATCAAATATTCATTCAAACCCTAAAAGGTAAGATTAGCCGGGATTAATTACACCCTGTAAGTTCACCAATCGGTCAACCAGGCAGGTATTGGTACTCCGAGAGAGTCTCCCCGTGGTTTCGCATGGAACTAATTAAATAATCTCGTTTCCACAGGGGCATAACCCCATTAACATCTTTTTTAGACACCTACCGGATCGGTTAATTGTAAAGTGGAAAACTTTTCCAAGAGTAACACTTACTCACAGTGGGTATCGGGATCCAACTATCTCATAGAAGGTATGCAATCTCATTGCAAATTTCAAAACTTGAAATTCCTAATATATGTTTTTACCCCTAGTGACTTATGACCTTAACTATGGTCAACAAATCATAAGCGCTAGTCAAGTTCTATCCGTTATTTCATGATTGATTTAGACCCATTTGTATGATCCTTAACTATGGCCAACAAAGTCATACGAATGTCCTAAACAATCACATCATATGCTATATTGGAAGACATCACTTAGCTACCATACACAACGCCTTAACTATGGTCAACAAACGTAGCACGAATACTAAGTACTCTACTTTCTAAAATGGCGGAGGGTTACGAATGATTTTGATAAAAAAATCCTTTAACGTAATGAACTTGATATCGTTGTAGAATCTAGTGATTTGAAAAGGAGTGGTTTAAGCTCCGCTTTTAAAATCGAGTTGTTTTCAAAATAAACCAAGTGGGTTGTAGCATTTTTTAGTTTTGTTAAAGAGGTCACTCCCTGTGAAGAGATCTAGGCTCTTTCTTCATCGAGTGAGGTGTTGTATTTTCATAAAGGAATACCGCTATGAAAAGCAAAAACCAGAACTCCCTTTTTTGAAAAATTTGATTCTACAATATCTTTTAGGTTTCTTTATTTTCATTAATCTCATTAATGATGTCACAACATTTATGTTTCCTAAATATCATAGAAGAAACGAAAATAGATTGTATGCTTATGCCATCCGCATTCGCCACGGGGCCCCGTCATGCACCGTTATGTTACTTAACTAACGGCATAGCGGGGGCTGGACTAAGGTGGGTGGAAAACATAAGCAACGTTTATTATATATATAGCATTCGTCTCACGCAATTATATGATCACATTACAGAACTCAGGCAGCAGAAACAAACATATGAAATATTGGATATACTAGGAGGTTCGTGTTTTAAATTAAGCCAGTAATGAAAAACACGGATTCCACGGTCGTGATGAATAGCCAAACCCATATCCCTAGACCCCTACGAGAGCGGCAAGTAACCCTGCCAATTCTAGAGTTAGGCGACCCGGTCTTGACTCCTCGAGATGGCCTCCCACTGGACTCTAGAATCCACTTACCTGTGCTCCCCGCTTTGGGTCTATCGTAATGCGGAAAAGGTAAATAATATACATCAATGGTGATATCATCCTCAACCCAAAAGTGTCCCAATAAAAGAATATTACATACAATTTATTACATGAATGAAAATATAAAAACTCTCATCTCACGAAAAAACCCCGGCTATTCATTCACGACGATCCAATATAATATATCACAAGCAACACATAACATCGCATGTCATCAACGTAAGTAAATATTCGTATCCCAAATGTCGTTGACATATAGCAACAAAATTGGGGATACACCACATATTACACTTACGGCCGGAGAAAAGAAATGAAAACTACAATAGTTAGAATCTGCATTAAACCTTAGACATCATAAACCCGGAATATCTCATATCTCGGATTTAATGACTAACACAATAAATCTTTCATTTAAGTCTCAAATTGAAAACACTTTTCAATAGTCAGGCAGGTAATTCAACAAGATTCCCGATATAACAATTAAATACTCGTCGGAAACTTCAATAGATTGCCGGACCCCTGATGCCGTCAACGAAGTGCACTTGGGCGGAACATCGTGGCCGCGAGCACCCGAGTGGATGCTTTTGGCAACGGTGTTCTCCTATAGTCACTTGGTCAGGGTTATGGGGCGTGGCTATCTAGTAGCGTTTTCCAGCAACTATTCACGTACAATACGAGATTGCGACAGAGTTTTGATCCGAATCGAAACTCCGTGGCAATCGATCAAAAGAGAATAAAACGCGAGATTTATAAATAACAAATTAGTTTTCAAAAAACTAATTAATGTGGATTCCAAATATTGTATCATATATGAAAACTATCTAGACGATGTTAAACTTTTCGATCGATTCATCAAACACCGACAATCATAAAGACCTCAACAACTTGAGCCTCACTAAAAATACCCAGAATGTGCCAAATATCACATTGGAGTATCACAAGAAACACGATCCCACAACACCATAAACTTGCCGCGGAACCGCGACTAAACTAAGGTTTAGGCCACGGTTTCACGGCGGATTAGTGGAGATGGGGCCTCGTATTTCTTGGGGCTCCATCAAATAACCTGTACGATTTTCTACATATTTTTAATATGAAAATATCAACTTTTGAAAAATTGAACAGAAACTATGAAATTAGGGTTTCAAAAATATCGATCGAACACTTTAATGTCATTTAGACCTCGCCAAATGCTCTAGCTTGGCTCTGATACCATGAAAGTATGTCTTAGCACTACCACTAGACAAGTATCAAGTATGCAATTTAAAAAATTCTAGAGTGCTAAGCTACACTAATCTAGAATCGAACTAGAGAATTAGGGATTGTAAGCAAGTAAACAAGTTTTACACTAAGTGAATAGGGTTACAACCTTTGTAGACCAAGTCCTTCACTTCAATAACTCCAAGTAGTAGTTCCTAAGCTCTAAGTAGTGATCCCTAGAACTCTTCTTGGCTTCGCTTGAAGAAATGATCGAGCTTTCTACGTCGTCTTCGAGGCCGAAGATGATCCATCTTGAAGTCACTCTAACTCAAGCTATCACTTTACTAATCAAGGAATTAGTGATGTAAACAACATAATTTTATGGGCTAGATGAGAGTAGGTTGATGAAGTAGGAATTTTGCCCACTTTAAAAATTCTTTTCTTTTTCTTTTTCAACTCAAGAAAACCTATAGAGGATCAAGATGAACTTGGGTGAAGAAATATCTCAAGTGATTAAGTAGAAAGTTAGACATAGGCTAAAGATAACGGTTGGGTTAGAAAATATCTAAAGTAAAACAAAATTAGTGGAATAAGTCATGGCTTCTATATGCTGTTAGTTGTATGTATGCCCTAAAGGCCATTATTGTACATATGATGTATACTATAGTGGATACTTGGACATATATAGAGAGGACTTTCTTGCTCGACATGATAGTATGCTATCTGGTTGTTCTTTATCTTAACATGTATACTTGTCTCTTGATACCGTCTCATGGTTACATGTTGGTAAAGCCCTTAGGATGTGTACTTGACTACCAGGATTATGATGCAGATCATACTAGTAGGGCCATGGTAGTCTATAAGTTCATCCTTTAATGTTCCTAGTCATGGGTGTATCGAGACGGGGCATCGATATACCAGAGTAGACTAGCGTATACGCTTCCCGACCCATGAGATGGGCGATGGATGATCCCATATCCATTGGTGTTTGACATCAGAATTGGTATACGGGTGCTCAGTGGAGACTGGGTACACTGAACGGACTCGCCGAGAACGCCTAGATGGTATTATATCTGACGTTAGATAGCAGTTCTCTGGTGACACTGGTACATGTTAGTCTGTAGACCCAAGATCGTCATAGAGTCTTGTGTGATTCCCACTGTGCTTTGATTTCCACCTTACCACGTTCAAAAGGACGTGCAAAATGGTGGATTTTGGGTACAGTCCCGAGTCACATGGAGGCAATAAGCGATAGGAAAGGATTTCGTCTCTCCCGGTATTGGGGGTAGATGTCGTGCTATGCTCGATTGGCTATAACTGGAAGTCCCTGGCCAGGGCTGCTTTAAAGATTTACTGGTAAGTGTTATCAGTAGTTTCTCAACCCGTTATGAGCCTCGTATCGGAATGACTTATCGAGTTATTGGGGTCTGACGTTTACCACCCCTAGACTTGATATGCGACATCTCAGACGAAGAGACCGGAATGTACGGTAGTGTTACTGATAGGCTTTACAGGAGCTAGAGTGGGCTTGCTTGTTGATCTTCTGATCGCTCAATACCCGGGTAACCGTTACGTCCATCTAGTACCACTGACGGCTTGTTGGTGATTGATATGATCATCACCTACTGCCGGTGTATTGACGAGTCTTTAGAGTCATACACAGAGGTTTTACTGGCTCAGGCAAAACGAAGTAGGAGCACATATATGATATGTGCGGGACCGAAATTATTACGAGTATGAGATACTGTATTCTATTCTCGCGATTTTTGTATCGGTCGGTTATATGTGATATAGCCGGGTTATCGAATCAAGTGTTGATTCGATAAGTTGATACATATAATATTAGTCGGTTATATGTGATATAACCGGATTATTAAAAAAAGTGTTGATTCGATAATTTAGTGTATAATTGTATATTTGATATACTAGTTTACATTAACTAATATTAGCTCACTTAAGCATTTATTTTTCTCACATGTGCACCCTTAATATATATGTGATATATATTAATTGTGTTTTATTATGTGTCATGGTTGATAATACATGCAACATGGGTGTATGAGACTTACACCATGATAAAGATAATGTAGGGTTTATTTATTTATTGTAATTCAATTATTAGTTGGAAATTTGTCACATGGCATGAAGCTTTGAGAAGCTTGGAGAACCATTGACTTAGTCCACTAGTTTTGTCTTACACTAGATATTTGTTAACCCAATCGTTATCTAAACTCATGGTTAAGTCTCTACATGAGTAATATTAGATATTTTCTCACCCATGGTTGCCATTCATTCTCTCATCTATTATCATCTTCTTCTTTCTCAAGCTCAAGAGAGAGCTCACTAGGTTTTGTGAGTGAGCTTAAAATTGGTGAGAAAAACAATTCTAAAGTGAGCAAAAATCCTACTTCATCATCCTATACTAGATTAGCACTTTAGTATAGGGTGTTAGCTTCACTAATCTCTCATTAGTGAAGTAGTAGCTTGGGTTAGTGTCTCCTCGACGTAGATCATCTTCGGCCTCGAAGACTTCAAGCAAGTTCGTTCCTTTTTCTTGTGAAGCCATGCTAGAGTCCGGAAGATCACTACTTGGAGTGAAGGGACTACTTCACGGAACTATTGAAGTGAAGGACCGGTCTACAAAGGTTGTATTCCTAGTTCACTTAGTTGTAAAGTAGTTTACAATTTGTTTCGTATGATTCTCTAGTTAAAGATTCTAGTTTAGGGTTCTTTAAAACGGCAAAAATTTGAAAATGGCATGGACGATGCCTCCCGAAACCTTGCTGTCGTTGATAGGAACCCTGCAATAGTATCAGAGCCTAGTTAGAGAATTAGACGGATTATGTTAGATTACAAAACCGAAACAACTCCGAAACACCCGAATCCAAGACCTAGTTTCTGTCGATTTTTTAAAAGGCTCTAAATTTTTTTAAAACAGTTGCAGAATGTTGTATGAGATGCAACATGAACTCTATGAAAATTTCAACCCCAGGCCTCGGAATATGGTCGGCCACAAGGCTATTAATTCCGGCAACCTCGACCAAAAGTTGGAATTTTTGGTTGAAATTTTTACAGTGTTCCGGTCTCTGGGTTTTGGGATTTCAGGTGTTGTTTGTTTTTGCTAAATTTGCATGTGATGTTAACTTTCTGCAAAGGCAACTCGGAGTGTTTTTTAGTCGTAATTCTAACAGTTTTTTGGGTTATTTTAGACGGTGTTAAAAAGTTCAAACGGATATCAAATACCCACTTTAACCCTTGCTGAAATTTTTTCCAAGTGTTAGATTTTTTCTTAGTTTAAAACTTTCTGAAAATCATGCAAGCGATATTGTGGACCCTCCAGAAGAACGAAACCTTAACTCGATTATGTGACCGTCAGAACCGCCACTAAACCCTAGGGTTTGTGGTAGTTCAGCGGTGTCACATGTAAGGCATTGATTGACCCTTCTACGGCTGATTCATAGGAGCTGTGACATGTACTGAGTATTTTTAAACTACGCTCAAGTATTGAGCTTTTTGGGATATTTTGGGTGTTTGTTGATTCGATCAGAACCATATTGGTATAACATTGGAAGGGCAAGAGATATCACCGAGCGACCAGTTTAGATATCTAGGTTCCATCATCCAAAAGAATGGGGAGATCGATAGTGGTGTTAATCAAAGGATCCAAGCTGGTTGGTTGAAATGGAGGAGTGCAACAGGGATTTTGTGTGATCGTAACTTTCCGTTAAAATTGAAAGGAAAGTTTTATCGGAGCGCTATTCGGCCTACCTTATTATATGGTACAGAATGCTGGGCTCCTAAGAAGCATCATACACAGAAGATGCACATAGCGGAGATGCGCATGCTTCGTTGGATGTGCGGTAACACTAGAAAAGATAAGGAGCGAAATGAGGATATTCGTGCAAAAGTTGGTGTAGCACCTGTGGAGGAGAAGATGCGGGAAAACCGGCTAAGATGGTTTGGTCATGTGCGACGCAAACCTATGGAAGCAGCGGTTCGACGAATAGATACTCTCGATATGGGCAATGGCAAAAGGGCAAAAGGGAGACCGAAGAAAACATGGATGGAGGTGATACGAAACGATATGGTTGCCAAAGGACTCAATGAAAGTATATTGTTTGATAGAAGTGAGTGGAGACAGAGGATTCATGTGCTGGACCCGGCGTGATTCTCATGTTGGTTCATATAGCCTACCCCATATGCTTGGGATAAAAGGCTCAGTTGTTGTTGTTGTTGTTGTTGTTGATTCGATCAGAATGTTTAACGTCGTCTGGCTTTTTCTGGAATGTGATACAATATTTGGAATTCATATTGTTAGGCATGAAATCCGAAGTATGTGATATTTCGGGTTTATGATGTCTAAGGTTATTATGGATTCTAAATGTTGTAGTTTGACATTTACTTTTCTGCGACCGTAAGTGTAATATGTGGAGTATCGCCGATTTCGTTGCTATATGTCAACGATAATTGGGATACACATATTTACTTACGTTGATGACATGTGATGTTATGTGTTGCTGTGATATGTTATATTGGATCGTCGTGTTTTGAATAGCCGGGGGTTTTATGTGAGATGAGAGTTTTTATTTTCATTCATGTAAAATTCATAGTATGTAATATTCTTTTATTAGGGCACTTCCGGGTTGAGGATGATGTCACCATTGTTGTATATTATTTACTTTTCCACATTAGGATAGACCTAAAGAGGGGAGCACAAGTAACCGGGTTTTAGAGTCTAGTGGGAGACCAACTCGATGAGTCGAGACCGGGTCTCCTAACTCTAGAATTGGTAGGGTTGCTTGCCGCTCTCGTAGGGGTCTAGGAATGTGGGTTTGGCTATTCATCGCGACCGTGGAATCCGTGTTTTATACAGGCTAAAAATAAAACACAGACCTCCTAATATATCCAATAGTCCATATGTTTTTTCTGCTGCTCTGTGATGTGATCACTATGGATTCTGAGACGAATGGCTATATATTATATATGAGATATATAATAGACGTTGCTTATATTTTGCACCCATGCTAGTCCCATCCCGGTATGCCGTTAGTTAAGTAACCTAAAGGTGGACACTGTGGCGAATGCGGATGGCATAAGCGTACGTTGTTTTTCATTTCATTTTCTGTGATGCTTAGGAAGCTTTAAATGATGGGACTTCATTAATGAGATTAATGAAAGAAAAGAAACCTAAAAGATATTGTAGAATCAAATTTTCAAAAAGGGTAGCTCTAGTTTTTGCTTTGCACAGCGGTATTCCTTGTAGAATATCCAACACCTTATTCGATAAGGAAAGAGCCGAGATCCCTTCACCGAGAGTGACCTCTTTAGCAAAAGCTAGCAGATTCTACAGAACTCGGTTTTGTTTTTGATTGCTTCTATAGTTCTTGTTTTGCATGGTGGTATTTGTGAAATATCCTGCACCTTATTCGATAAGGAAAGAGCCGAGATCCCTTCACCGGGAGTGACCTCTTTAGCAAAACTGATAAAAGCCTAAAAAACACTCCTTTTTTAAAAATCAGTTGATTCTACAACGATATCAAGTTCATTACGCAAAAGGTTTTCTTAAAAACCTGTCGTAGCCCTCCGTCATTTCAGATAAGTACCACTTAGTATTCATGCTACGTTTGTTGACCTGCGTCAAGACGTAGTGTGCGGTAGCTATTTAGTGCTTATCTGCAAAAGCATGTGATGCGATTGGATTAGGGTAGTCATGCGAATTTGTTGACCTGCGTCAAGGGTCGTACGGGTGAGTCTAATTCAATCAAGAAATGTACGGGTTGAACTTGACTGGCGGACTATGGTTTGTTGACCCGCGTCAAGGTCATAGGACGCTAGGGGAAAAATATTATCGGGAATTTCAAGTGTTGAAATTTGCAATGAGATTACATACCTTCTATGAGATAGTGGATCCCGATACCCACTGCGAGTAAGAGTTACTCCTGGGAGAGTCTTACACTTTACAATTAGCCGATCAAGTAGGTGTCTAGAAAGGTGTCAACGGGGCTATACCTCTGGGAAAACAATGTTTACTTTAATTAGGTCCGTGCGAAAGTACGGGGAACCTCCCTCAAAGTACCGGCACTGGCCTGACTGAAAGATTGGCGAACTTGTAGGGTGTGATTAATCCCGGTTAGTCTTTTCTCTTAGGGTTTGAAGGAAGATTTGATAAAAATAGTGGGAGCCATCCTGATTAGATAAGATAATAACCAATCTAATCTTGCAAGAGCATACGCTAAAGTGTTTTCTTCTCTCTCTCTCCAGGTAGCGACCATATCAGTCCTTAATCAAGATAATAATATGGATGTATTGACCAAACCCGCTTGTTATACTGAGCAGGGGAACGTTGGTTCCGTTCTTTCTTATAATTGTTATAAGACTGAACAGGAAATAAGGGAATATCCGGATTCCTACGCCGCCCAAATGAAGAATAAGCATGGTGATGCATCTTCTTCGGGTGTGTTAGTTATCGATAACTGTTTCTCAGTTCACTCTACGTCCTGGGTATTAGATACCGGATCATGATCCCATATATGTAATATGTTATATGGGCTAAGGAAATGTAGAGAACTGGGAATGGGTGATCATTCCGTAAGAGTGGGGAATGGTGCAAATGTTGAAGCCAAAGCAGTTGGCGAATATCACCTTGTATTACCAAATGGCAATACATTGATTCTGAACGAATGCTATTACATTCCGACCCTGATATGCAATCTTATATCAGTTTCTTTATTAAGTAAAGAAGGATATAATTTTGTAGTACAGGATAATGTTATAAACATCTTCCTAAATCAAAAGTTGATTAGATCAGGCTCGTTAATTAATGGCATATACGTTCTAAATCAAACCACGATTCTTAACATACAAAACACACACAAGAGGAAGAGTTCAGAAATGAACGAATCCTTCTTGTGGAATTGTAGACTAGGTCATATCAATGCGACACGACTAGCTAAGTTACATAAAGATAGATATTTAAATTCGTTCGAATTTTCATCTTATGACACTTGCCAGTCATGTCTCAAAGGAAAAATGACCAAAACTCCGTTTACTGAACACGGAGAAAGAGCTAGTGAGCTCTTAGGACTGATACATAGTGACGTATGTGGTCACATGTCTACACATACCAGGAATGGTTGCTCGTACTTCATTACATTCACTGACGATCTCTCAAGGTTCGGGCATGTGTTCCTGATGAAACACAAGTCTGAAGCTTTTGAGAAATTCAAGGAATATAAATTCGAAGTCGAGAACCAAACGGGTAAAAGTATTAAAATCCTTCGATCTGATCAAGGAGGTGAATACTTGAGCACGGAGTTCCTGAACTTTCTAAAACAGAATGGGATTCTCTCTCAGCTTAATCCTCCATATACACCATAGCACAATGGCGTATCAGAGCGGAGAAACCGCACCCTATTGGATATAGTGCGCTCTATGATGAGTGTTGCTGAGTTGCCTATTTCCTTTTGGGGACATGCACTGGAAACAGCTGCGGACTTATTGAATATGGTTCCTACTAAATCAGTGCATACCACTCCATATGAGATATGGAAGGGGAAGAGACCATGTCTTAATTATGTTAGGATATGGGGTTGTCTGGCCTATGTCAAAAGGCAAAATCCGGAAAAACCCGAGGCAAGGTCTGTTCTATGCAAGTTTATAGGATATCCCAAGCATTTGCGGGGGCATATCTTCTACCACTCTAAGGAACAAAAGTTGTTTGTTGCTCAACATGCCACCTTTTTAGAAAAGGAATTTCTTGCAAAAGAAATTAGTGGTCATGAGGTAGAATTGGAAGAGGTTCCAACAGCACAAACTACAACAGATGATTTGGTTGAACCAAAGGATTCGATAGTTCCGAACGAATCTCAGCCTCTCCGCCGATCTAGTAGGGTTCCTCATCCACCTGAGAGATACTAAGGTTTTCTCATTGATGGTGGAAGCGAGGATTGCATCATGGAGGATGATGACCCAACTAGCTTCGAGCAGGCCATCACGAGTGGGGACTCAGTGAAGTGGCTGGATGCAATGCGATCTGAGATAGAATCCATGTACACCAACAAAGTATGGACTTTGGAAGTTGCTCCTGAAGGGATAAAACCCAGCAAATGGATCTTTAAGAAGAAACTTGGTGTAGATGGAAAAGTTGAGACTTTCAAAGCTAGACTTGTTGCAAAGGGTTTTCGTCAACGACCAGGTGTGGATTATGACGAGACCTTTTCTCCAGTGGCTATGCTTAAGTCCATCCGAATCCTACTTGCCATTGCTGCATACCATGAATACGAAATCTGGCAACTGGAGGTTAAGACCGCCTTTCTAAATGGTGATTTAGAGGAGTGCGTGTACATGACTCAGCCAGAGGGCTTTGTAGAAAGTGGGAGCAGCAGAAAGGTGTGCAAACTGCTTAAATCCATCTACGGGTTGAAGTAAGTATCGCAGAGTTGGAACATCTGTTTTGATGTCGTTGTCAAAGAGTTTGACTTCGTCAAAAACGTAGATGAACCTTGTATATACAAGAAGGTGGCTGAGAGTAAGGTTGTCTTCCTCGTGTTGTACGTGGACGACATACTCTTGATAGGAAATGATATTCCGATGCTGTAATCGGTCAAGCTCTTCTTATCACAAAGATTCTCAATGAAAGATCTAGGTGATTCCTCCTACATCTTGGGGATTAAGATCTATAGAGATAGATCTAAACGGATACTGGGATTATCCTAATCCAGGTACATTGACACCATACTAAAAAGGTTTAGTATGGAAGAATCCAAGCATGGGTTTTTACCCACGATCTCAAGACTCACTCTCTCCAAAAAGATGTCTCCCAAGACTGATTTGAAGAGAGCTCGCATGCAAGGGATACCCTATGCTTCAGCAATAGGCTCTATCATGTACGCGATACTATGTACCAGACCCGATGTAGTATACCCACTAAGTGTAGTGAGTAGGTATAAAGCAGATCTAGGAGAGAGTCACTCGACAGCTGTGAAGAGCATTCTTAAGTACTTGAGAAGGATTAAAGAGAAGCTCTTGGTGTATGGTAACGGAGATGTAATACCCAGCCCCTTTTATACCAAAATCTATATTTTGTTACTTTATAATTATATTTATTTTATTTATAAAATTATTTATCCTAAAACCAAAGAAAATATACAATAAATCCCTACCCATGATTTTTTCTCCGGCCCACCCATTCTTTTTCCTACAATTTAAATCAACTTTTTTTTACAAAACCCACGGCCCGGCCCCATCATTTTTCTCAATTATTTTCAGATATTTCCCAGAGCCCATTTATTTTCCCATTCCATTTATTTTCAGCCCGGCCCGCTTCTATTTTTCCCCATTCAATTTCCTTTTTCTTTTATTTTAATTGGGCCGGCCCACTCACCTCCCCAGCACCGTTCCCGCTTCAGCCCTCGAACCCGCACCCGCGCCTCGAACCCGACCCGCTTCCTACAGTGCTTTCTTCCCAACGGCTACCCCTACTTTTCCCGCTCCCTGCTCCCCGCGATCCGCCTCCTCTGCCCGGGCTCGCGCCCACGTCGCAGCACCGTTACCCCTACGGCGCGCGCCTCTCTCTCCTCTCATAAATCCTTCTCTCCCCTACGTCTCCTCCCCTCACTCTTCTTTCCACTCCCGTTTTCTCTCTCTCGAGCCCACGTCGGTCCCCCTCCGCATCACCCTCAACTCCGACCACCACTTCCTTGATCTCGACGCCACCATCAACGTCGTCATCCTCACCTCCCTCACATCCACCCTCGACCACCATCAACCCGAGCTCCCCATTCCCTCTCTCAGCCCACTTCCTCCACGTCGAATACCCTCCGACAACCACAAACTCCTCATCGCATTGTCTCCTTCATCGACGCCTTCTCCTTCCTCCTCAACCCAAAATCCCCGAGCACCCTCACCAGCACCCCGAGCTCCTCCTCCTCCTCACAAAAGCCCGCTCCTCTCTCTCCACGCACCCGAGCCGACTCCCGCTTCACCGCCGTTCAACTTCCGCCGTCACCCCATCATCATCATCATCATCGTCGCCATCGTCTCTGCCCTCTCCCTCTCTGTGTGCCCCTCTCACCCTCTCTCTGTCTCAACCTCTCTTCTCAACTCTCTCTCCCCCTCAATCTCTCTATTTCTCTATCTATCTTCCTCTACTCTCTCTCTCTCTCTCTTGATCCCTCTTCTCACCCAACTCGAGCCACAACAGTTGCCGACCCATCACCGGCCACCCAACCCACTGCAGCCCCACCACCAAGAGCTGCGACCACCGCAGACACCCCGACGACGCCCCGAGCCCCCACTGGCCGAGAACAGACCCGAGCTCACCCGGAGCCGTTGCCGTCGCGGTGCTAGCTCGTCGCGCGCCCGTACTGTACCTCGCTGTCGTGCGCCTCTAGGAAAGTTTTATACTTGCTACATGCTAATTAGTATTAGTTACGAACTATAATTTTATAAATTCTATACTAAATATCCTCGATAAATTATACGATGCAACTGTTTGATATGTGATCCCAATGAAATTACTTTTCTAATTTGACGGAACTAGATTGTTTGTCTTGGCCCGTGTAGTGATGAACACCTTGTACAAATTTTGCTGGAAATTATGACCGTTAACGATTAAAACGACTACACCCAAGTCTACTCGTAAAACTGGAATTTTATTGTACCTGAAAACCATTAAAATCGCCATAAATTATTTACAAACTGGAATGATGCGTTCGAGGGCTCAAATCGAAGCTAACTCGACGAACTTTAACCCTATACCACTTTCCAGATATTCCTGAACTTAAACTGTGACTATATTTGGATCGGAGTGCGACTCTGGACTGCAGTCCAGAGTGACTCCAGTTGTTGTTTACTGTCACGTAATGAACACCACCCTGTTTCCTTAACTTGTAGGTTGCGGAACTCTGCTGTTTATTATAGGTGAATTTGTTAGCTAGACAACACAAGTGGTTCCATCATGTTTCGTTATCGTTTGTTATTTAAACTGTAATTTAATAGATGTGGACGTATAACAGTCCAGAACAGATTCTGAGATGACATATTAATGTTAAACAGTGTATAACTCCTGACATACAGATGCGATTGAAGATCCGTATGTTGCGTTGAAAACCTTACTGAAAACCCTAGAATTCATCCAACTGTAGCGTCGCTAAAATTTGATCCCAACTGGGATTAAAATGCGTTGCGAAACGGATTTCTGATTCTGAAACCAGATTTCCAGCCGTGAACGCTTAAAATGAAATGGCCATAACTAATGATCCTGAAACCCGATTGGCGTGAAACTAAATTCGATAGATAGATAACTGAACATATTAATTATTACCTGTTCATCATCTCACTAAATTGTAACCTTATGATTTATGATAAATTATGCAAGTTGCAGATTATTGATTCAGGACATCCTAAACATGTTTTATATACTGTTCACGCATCATATCATACACATGTCACTGCATTGATAACTTAGTAATAACGTGCATTACCCAGTGTTAGGTATTAGTGATGATTGTGGCAAGTACGTTAGTGTTCGTGTATCAGTGAATAAGTGAAAGTGATACGTACTTGTACACAATCGGTGGACCCTATTATTCTATTGCATTGTCGACGTCTGTGGGATGCATGTACGTGTGACTATAAGTGGTATGGGACACTTATGGAAGCTCTTGCACGGGTGTCACAGATAAGGCACCAGACACTGCCATTTATCTTAGGTATTAGTCGGGACGTGCTTGATGGAGGTCCTGCCCCCAGTTCTCGCGCAGACTTGTCACAGACCGATTGGTATTTAGGATTATGGTTAGCGTTTGATGTAGACCACGGGGTGTGGGGTAGTTTAAGTGTGAGTTCAACAGAATCTCGGGAGTCCCTTGCTGGCTTATATATTTAGGGAGATATATGGAGATTTACAGGGTACATGATTATTACCGTGATATACATGTTGGGCCCATGGTCCCTTGCCCTTGGATTCTACCCTTGGGTGGAGGACACTCGCGAGTGGTTGACTCTCACACTTGGACTGACGATAGGCTTAGTGACCTATACAGTGAGACTTAGAGACTGATAGGGATACTGGCATTGATATATCTTACTTACTGTGTTGACATACGTGGCATATCATTCCACTGCTTTTACTGTTCCGCTGCATTGATTACTGCATGTTCATACCCATACTGCCATTGATCTACTGTTATATATAACTATTATTACTGCTAGAATTGTCACATGATTTTATATATTATATTGCTATTGTGTCGCTCTGACGACCTGAGCATGCATGCTCAGTGTGAGGAGAAGATTTAGCCTGGACCAGGACTAGACGCATATCACGGACATCTTGATTTACCATCCAGGGTTATACCCTTTTGTTTCCCATCAGGTCAGTTCTTTACATTGTTTTGTTTCAGTTACTGCATTTCTCATTACCTGCGTGTTATTTACTGATTAACAGTTAAAACTAGAAGCCGAAATGTGACTACGGCAGGACATTTCCTTGACCGTAGGAGCATGGCTGGCCTTGTCAACCCCTCGTATTCCGTATTTTGGGAAGCGGGGCGTGACATGGTTTAGTTGGTATCAAAGCCCAGGTTTTTCTTCGATTGGGATTGCAGTTTTCCGTGTATAGCTTGACAATCTAAGACATCCTTCAGTCTAGATTGTAAACTTGATATCCTTGATCTATATTCACATTGAGTGTTCTGCTATCCATTCGCTAGGGTTTCGGGTGACTTAGCAAGGTTACGTGGTTGCAATTGCACTACCGTACTCTGTTTAAGTGACTTAAAGTCATAACAGTTGATTCTCCACTTATAATAAATTCATCATCTCTGATATTCTTGAATCTTCGTCCTATCCATATTATATTTTGATTCGTATAGCTTGTGACTTATATCATCCCCAAAAATTGTTGTTTCAGGATCATGTCTTCCAACGACTCTTCATCTATATCCGCTCCCCAGAATCAGACCATTGAGATTCTGAGTGTACTGCAAGGTCTAAAGGAAGCCCAGGAGCGAACAAACAACTTGTTGGCTGAAGGACTGAGAAGACAGGTGAATCAGGCACCAGCGGCTGTCTCCAATCATAAAGGGATCCCCGTTAGACGAGGAAAAGAGAAGAAGATGAAACGCCAATTTGTTTCCCCGCGACAGAAGCACCAGAAGACCCCATGTTGTGGGTATTGTAAGAGGCCAGGACATCTTCAGAGGGATTGTCGCCGTGCCCAAGGAAAATTTCTGATTTGCGGATCCAGCGAATATCTCATTAACGGTTGCCCAGAAAGGAAGGAGCTACAAGGAGGAGACTCATCCACACTCTCCACTTCTGCCAAGTGATGATTATTGCGTAGTTCAAACATCGAGGATAAAGCGGACCCAGCGCAAAATTCAACTCACGCGACGTGAAAGCAACGTTCTAGTAGTCAAAGAAGAATTTTCATGTTTTCTACTTTCAGTAATAATGTTGTCATCCTTTTATGAATATTTCCTTCCGTTTGAAATCTTGTATCCGTTGAACTTTTAGTTGAATGCAATAAAACTTGAATCGTAATATATGTATCATTCTCTTGTTCTTCCATTATTCATACTATTCATTACCACGGCATGTTAATCCTGATCTTTCAATTCCTGCTACCGCATATTTTCCTATACTTCGTACCCTGAGCTATTGTCTTGATGCATTCCACTGTCTAATCATGACTCTTTCTTTTCAGTCCATGCCCTACCCTGGAGCAGCGCCGCATCTAGATGAGGATGCATAGTCATGCGTTTCCTTAGACCGCACGCTGATGAGTTCTGATGATGAGATCAACGATCCCCAGGTTATTTTCGAAAACAGCGATTCAGAGGATGAAGGAGCAGTCGCCCCAGAGTTTGACATGATAGACGATTCCGACGAAGAGGAAGGAGACCCCGAAGAGAACCCGATAGAGGAAGACCCCGAGGAAGAACCGATAGAAGAAAATCCAGTGGAGGAAAACCCCATGGAAGAGAACCTAGAAGAAGAGAATCACATGGAATCGGACATCGATGAAGAAGCTCCATCCGAGGAAAAAGGACCAGAAGATCAAGACCCTGCTGTGGAAAAACTCCTAATGGCGATCCCTGCGGGGCGATATGGGAATGGACGCCCCTACCTGAGCGCGCGAGCCTACCGCAACCTGCTGAATCTCCACAACCGCGACTGATGGGATTTCTTTTAGATGTTGTCTTCTCTGGCCAAATAAAACTGTGTATAGTTTAGGGCCACCTTCCATCCTTGAGAATGCTTTGTTTAAAATCTTCTGGAATGAAATAAATTGTTGAGTTCGCTAATCCATCAATTTTCTTAGTTCCCTTGATGTCTGATATTTCTTCTATACAATTATTCTTCCTACTGAGATTTGTTCAACCCTACTCCTTACATTGTTTTAACCCTCACTGAGATTAACTAGTACCACACCCGATCTTTTAGATGTCCACCCTTCATCATTCGTCTGTGCCCCTTTGAGATCCTTCTGGGAGGAGAACATATCTTGTGAAATTTCCAAGTTAGCTAACTTTTCAAATTGTTGACTCATATGACCTACCGACCGTTATCCTCCCCATACTTTCCCCTGGTAGTCCTTTGTTGCTCACCCTTACTTCCCGTGCCGACCCGATCCCAATCTCCTTGATCCTCAGCCTAAAGCCGCCATACTCCGACCTTCTGAATGAGCCACCTTCCCTTGTAATCGTTACCCTAGCTAGCCCTATACCTCTTTGTGTTTTCCCCTGTTACCCTGACTATATTTAGGGACACTATTATTCGAAAATTTAGTTTTCATTGCTTTGTATTTATCAAAGAGTGCGTGTTATTGATTACTCCGCTTTATGTATTTTAAGTACGCTATTATTATCCTCGTTTTCTGTAGCGCAACCGTACACCACGCATATTTTGTTCTATGTTTCTTATTTTCACTATATGAGTTTTCTAAGTTATTTTAAAACTATTTGATCGATACAATATTCTAAAATGTTTTAACCTACCGACTAATTTTCACTACTTTATTGTCGTTACATTATTTTCAGGTTTTGTGCCTATGATTACTAGTAAATGGTTTAGCCTTATACTTATTTTTCTGCTTGCTTTTGATAGGCTTAGATGTGCATATTTGGGTTTCGACTTTTATCGAACACACTTTGATTATTATTGTTCGTTATTGTTACCTATATTCTCGTATACTTGTAGTTGCCCTTGTAGTGTTCCTGCATTATACCTATTAGACCTATCCTTTGTATGTGGTTCTTACATATATATATGTACCTTCAAAATTTTGTCTACCCGTTTTAAGTAAATCAGCATGTATTAGTGTTCGATATGATAACTCTTCGCTTATTATTTTATAGCTTGTTGTTTCTTTCAAATTTCGAGGACGAAATTTTTGTAAGGGTGGTATGAGCTAATACCCAGCCCCTTTTATACCAAAATCTATATTTTGTTACTTTATAATTATATTTATTTTATTTATAAAATTATTTATCCTAAAACCAAAGAAAATATACAATAAATCCCTACCCATGATTTTTCCTCCGGCCCACCCATTCTTTTTCCTACAATTTAAACCAACTTTTTTTACTAAACCCACGGCCCGACCCCATCCTTTTTCTCAATTATTTTCTGATATTTCCCCGAGCCCATTTATTTTCCCATTCCATTTATTTTCAGCCCGGCCCGCTTCTATTTTCCCCCATTCAATTTCCTTTTTCTTTTATTTTAATTGGGCCGGCCCACTCACCCCCCAGCACCGTTCCCGCTTCAGCCCTCGAACCCGCACCCACGCCTCGAACCCGACCCGCCTCCTATAGTGCTTTCTTCCCAACGGCTACCCCCACTTTTCCCGCTCCCTGCTCCCCGCGATCCGCCTCCTCCGCCGGCGCTCGCGCCCACGTCGCAGCACCGTTACCCCCACGGCGCGTGCCTCTCTCTCTCCTCTCATAATTCCTTCTCTCCCCCACGTCTCCTCCCCTCACTCTTCTTTCCATTCCCGTTTTCTCTCTCTCGAGCCCACGTCGGTCCCCCTCCGCATCACCCTCAACTCCGACCACCACCTCCTTGATCTCGACGCCACCATCAACGTCGTCATCCTCACCTCCCACACATCCACCCTCGACCACCATCAACCCGAGCTCCCCATTCCCTCTCTCAGCCTACTTCCTCCCCGTCGAATACCCTCCAACAACCACAAACTCCTCATCGCATTGTCTCCTTCACCGATGCCTCCTCCTTCCTCCTCAACCCAAAATCCCCGAGCACCCTCACCAGCACCCCGAGCTCCTCCTCCTCCTCACAAAAGCCCGCTCCTCTCTCTCCACGCACCCGAGCCGACTCCCGCTTCACCGCCGTTCAACTTCCGCCGTCACCCCATCATCATCATCATCATCGTCGCCATCGTCTCTGCCCTCTTCCTCTCTCTGTGCCCCTCTCACTCTCTCTCTGTCTCAACCTCTCTTCTCAACTCTCTCTCTCCCTCAATCTCTCTGTTTCTCTATCTCTCTTCCTCTACTCTCTCTCTCTCTCTCTCTTGATCCCTCTTCTCACCCAACTCGAGCCACAACAGTTGCCGACCCATCATCGGCCAACCAACCCACTGCAGCCCCACCATCAAGAGATGCGACCACCGCAGACATCCCGACGACGCCCCGAGCCCCCACTGGCCGAGAACAGACCCGAGCTCACCCGGAGCCGTTGCCGTCGCGGTGCTAGCTCGTCGCGCGCCCGTACTGTACCTCACTGCCGTGCGCCTCCAGGAAAGTTTTATACTTGCTACATGCTAATTAGTATTAGTTACGAACTATAATTTTATAAATTCTATACTAAATATCCTCGATAAATTATACGATGCAACAGTTTGATGTGTGATCCCAATGAAATTACTTGTCTAATTTGACGGAACTAGATTGTCTGTCTTGTCCCGTGTAGTGATGAACACCTTGTACAAATTTTGCTGGAAATTATGATCGTTAACGATTAAAACGACTACCCCCAAGTTTACTCGTAAAACTGGAATTTTATTGTACCTGAAAACCGTTAAAATCGCCATAAATTATTTACATACTGGAATGATGCGTTCGAGGGCTCAAATCGAATCCAACTCGACGAACTTTAACCCTATACTAGTTTCTAGATATTCCTGAACTTAAACTATGACTATATTTGGATCGGAGTGCAACTCTGGACTGCAGTCCAGAGCGACTCCAGTTGTTGTTTACTGTCCCGTAATGAACACCACCCTGTTTCCTTAACTTGTAGGTTGCGAAACTCTGTTGTTTATTATAGGTGAATTTGTTGGCTAGACAACACAAGTGGTTCCATCATGTTTCGTTATAGTTTGTTATTTAAACTGTAATTTAATAGATGTGGACGTATAACAGTCCAGAACAGATTCTGAGATGACATATTAATGTTAAACAGTGTATAACTCCTGACATACAGATGTGATTGAAGATCCATCTGTTGCGTTGAAAACCTTACTGAAAACCCTAGAATTCATCCAACTGTAGCGTCGCTAAAATTTGATCCCAACTGGGATTAAAATGCGTTGCGAAACGTATTTCTGATTCTGAAACCAGATTTCCAGCCGTGAACGCTTAAAATGAAATGGCCATAACTAATGATCCTGAAAGCCGATTGGCGTGAAACTAAATTCGATAGATAGATAACTGAACATATTAATTATTACCTGTTCATCGTCTCACTAAATTGTAACCGTATGATTTATGATAAATTATGCAAGTTGCAGATTATTGATTCAGGACATCCTAAACATGTTTTATAAACTGTTCACGCATCATATCATACACATGTCACTGCATTGATAACTTAGTGATAACGTGCATTACCCAGTGTTAGGTATTAGTGATGATTGTGGCAAGTACGTTAGTTTTCGTGTATCAGTGAATAAGTGAAAGTGATACGTACTTGTACACAATCGGTGAACCCTATTATTCTATTGCATTGTCGACGTCTGTGGGATGCATGTACGTGTGACTATAAGTGGTATGGGACACTTATGGAAGCTCTTGCACGGGTGTCACAGATAAGGCACCAGACACTGCCATTTATCTTAGGTATTAGTCGGGACGTGCTTGATGGAGGTCCTGCCCCCAGTTCTCACGCAGACTTGTCACAGACCGATTGGTATTTAGGGTTATGGTTAGCGTTTGATGTAGACCACGGGGTGTAGGGTAGTTTAAGTGTGAGTTCAACAGAATCTCGGGAGTCCCTTGCCGGCTTATATATTTAGGGAGATATATGGAGATTTACAGGGTACATGATTATTACCGTGATATACATGTTGGGCCCGTGGTCCCTTGCCCTTGGATTCTACCCTTGGGTGGAGGACACTGCCGAGTGGTTGACTCTCACACTTGGACTGACGATAGGCTTAGTGACCTATACAGTGAGACTTAGAGACTGATAGGGATACTGGCATTGATATATCTTACTTACTGTGTTGACATACGTGGCATATCATTCCACTGCTTTTACTGTTCCGCTGCATTGATTACTGCATGTTCATACCCATACTGCCATTGATCTACTGTTATATATAACTATTATCACTGCTAGAATTGTCACATGATTTTATATATTATATTGCTATTGTGTCGCTCTGATGACCTGAGTATGCATGCTCAGTGTGAGGAGAAGATTTAGCCTGGACCAGGACTAGACGCACATCACGGACATCTTGATTTACCATCCAGGGTTATACCCTTTTGTTTCCCATCAGGTCAGTTCTTTACATTGTTTTGTTTTAGTTACTGCATTTCTCATTACCTGCGTGTTATTTACTGATTACCAGTTAAAACTAAAAGCCTAAGTGTGACTACGACAAGACATTTCCTTGACCGTAGGAGCATGGCTGGCCTTGTTAACCCCTCGTATTCCGTATTTTGGGAAGCGGGGCATGACAGGAGAACTCTAAGTGGAGTCCCTTACCGATTCGAGCTTCTAAAGTGATAAGGATGACTCTAAGTCGCACTCGGGATTTGTCTTTACCCTCAATGGAAGGGCGGTATGCTGGAAGAGTTCCAAGCAGGAAACCGTGGCAGACTCGACGATGGAGGCTGAATACATCACTGCCAACGATGCTGCCAAAGAAGCTGTCTGGATGAAGAAGTTCATAACTGAACTTGGAGTGGATCCTTCCATTGAGTATCCAATACCTTTGTATTGTGATAACAATAGAGCGGTGGCTTTGGCCAAGGAACCCAGATCCCATCAGCGATCCAGACATATTCTAAGGCGGCATCACCTGATCTGGGAGATAGTTGATTGCCGGGAGATCGAGATCAGGAGAGTTGACATCAAGAACAATACAGTGGATCCACTCACGAAGGCCATTCCCCAGATACAGTTCGAGAAACTCTTCGGGATGTTGGGTATGCGATACTACAATAGCTGGCCCTAGTGCAAGTGGAAGATTGTTAGTTGTATGTATGCCCTAGAGGACATTATTGTACATATGATGTATATTATAGTGGATGCTTGGACATATATAGAAAGGACTTTCTTGCTCGACATGATAGTATACTATTTGGTTGCTCTTTATCTTAACATGTATACTTATCTCATGATACTGTCTTATGGTTACATGTTGGTAAAGCCCTTAGGATGTGTACTTGACTACCAGGATTATGATGCAGATCATACTAGTGGGGCCATGGTAGTCTATAATTTCATCCTTTAATGTTCCTAGTCATGGGTGTATCGAGACGGGGCATTGATATACCAAAGTAGACTAGCGTATACGCTTCTCGACCCATGAGATGGGCGATGGATGATCCCATATCCATTGGTGTTTGACATCAGAGATGGTATACGGGTGCTCAGTGGAGACTGGATACACTGGACGGACTCGCCGAGAACTCCTAGATGGTATTATACCTGACGTCAGATAGCAGTTCTCTGGTGACACGGGTACAGGTTAGTCTGTAGACCCGAGATCGTCATAGAGTCTTGTGTGATTCCCACTGTGCTTTGATTTCCACCTTACCACGTTCAAGAGGACGTGCAAAACGGTGGTTTTTGAGTACAGTCCCGAGTCACATGGAGGCAATGAGCGATAAGAGGGGATTTCGTTTCTCCCGGTATTGGGGGTAGATGTCGTGCTGTGCTCGATTGGCTATAACTGGAAGTCCCTGTCCAGGGCTGATTTAGATATTTACTGGTAAGTGTTATCAGTAATTTCTCGACCCTTTATGAGCCTCGTATCGGCATGACTTATCGAGTTATTGTGGTCTGACGTTTACCACCCCTAGACTTGATATGCGTCATCTCGGATGAAGAGACCGGATTGTACGGTAGTGTTACTGATAGGCTTTACAGGAGCTAGAGCGGGCTTGCTTGTTGATTTTCTGATCGCTCAATACCCGGGTAGCCGTTACGTCCAGCTAGTACCGCTGAAGGCTAGTGGGTGCTTGAAATGATCATCACCTACTGCCGGCGTATTGACGAGTCTTTAGAGTCCTACACAGTGGTTTTACTGGCACAGGCAGAATGAAGTAGGAGCACATTTATGATATGTGCGGGACCGACATTATTACGAGTATGAGATACCGTATTCTATTCTCGCGATTTTTGTATCGGTCGGTTATATGTGATATAGTCGGGTTATCGAATCAAGTGTTGATTCGATAAGTTGATACATATAATATTAGTCGGTTATATGTGATATTGCCGGATTATTAAATCATGTGTTGATTTGATTATTCAGTGTATAATTGTATTTTTGATATACTAGTTTACATTAACTAATATTAGCTCACTTAAGCATTTATTTTTCTCACATGTGCACACTTAATATATATGTGATATATATTAATTGTGTTTTATTATGTGTCATGGTTGATGATACATGCAACATGGGTGTATGAGATTTACACCATGATAAAGATAATGTAGGGTTGTATTCCTAATTCACTTAGTTGTAAAGTAGTTTACAATTTGTTTCGTATGATTCACTAGTTAAAGATTCTAGTTTAGGGTTCTTTAAAATGGCAAAAATTTGAAAATGGCATAGACGATGCCTCCCGAAACCTTGCTGTCGTTGATAGGAACCCTACACATGCTTCCACAAGCATCTAAGCCATGCTCATTTCCACCTCATTTTGATTTTACTCTAAATAAATAATTACCCAAATTATCTTTAGCCTTAGTGTGAGTCTCATACACCCATGTTCTATGTATCATCCACCATGACACAATAGTAAATAATATAAATAAATATATATATATATATATGTCTTATATATATATATCATTATATATATACAAGAGAAGAAATTCATTAGTGAGCTAATATTAGTTAATATATATTAATATATCAAATATAAATATATATCAAATTATTAAATCAACACTTGATTTAATAATCCGGCTATATCATATATAAGTGACTAATATCATTTATATGTATATCAATTTATCAAATCAACACTTGATTTAATAACTCGGTCATATCACATATAACTGACAACTTTCAATATACATATAACATATCATTGAATCAACTCTTGATTCAACAATCCGGTTATATCACATATAACCTAACCGATATCAAATATCGCGAGATTAAAATACGGTATCACATACTCGTATTTAATCAAGCCCCCACACATATCAGCATATGTGCCCTACTTCGTTTCGCTTGAGCTAGGAAATCTCTGTGTGAGACTCTAAAGACTCGTCAATATGCCAGCAGTAGGTAATGATCACATCAATCAACCACAAGCCGTCAGCGGTATTAGCTGGACGTAACAACAACTCAGGTATTGAGCGAATAGAAGATCAACAAGCAAGCTTGTCCAAACTCCCGCAAAGCCTAGAACCAACACTTACCGTACAGTCCAGTCTCTTCGTCTGATATGTTACATATCGAGTCTAGAGGTGGAATCGTTAGACCCCAGTAACTTGATAAGTCATGCCGATGTGTGGCCTATAACCGTTCGAGAAACTACTGATAACACTTACCAGTAAATCTCATCATCCCTGGCCAGGGACTTGCTGTTATAGGCCAATATCAACTCCCAATACCGGGAGAGACGAAACCCCTCCTATCGCTCATTGCCTCCATGTAACTCGGGACTGTACCCAAAATCCACCTGTTTGCACGACTCCTTTAAGCTGTGGTAGGGAGGAAATCAAAGCACGGTGGGAACCACACAAGACACTATGACGATCTCGGGTCTACAGACTAACCTGTGCCAGTGTCACCAAAGAACTGCTATCTGACGATAGGTATGGTAACATCTAGGAGTTCTCAGCGAGTCCTGTTCGGTGTACCCATTCTCTAATGAGCACATGTGTACAATCTTTGATGTCAAACACCAATGGTTGTGGGATCAACCATCGCCCCCATACAGGATCAATAAATATACACACTGGTCTACTTTGGAATATTGATACCCTGTCTCGATACTCCCTCGACTAGGAACGGTTAAAGGATGTGCTTGCGGACTACATGTAACAACCCTAAACTTTCTGTACAAATTTTTTCCAAAATACAGAAAGGAACACTTAAGCCTAAGCACACGTTATAAATTTGATTTGCTTTTGAACAGCAAGAAATAGCTAGTAGCTCATTGGTAAAGCCTTGCACTGCTGTGACGTAGCCCCTGTATTCGAATCCCCCCAGCCACATTATCTTTTTGTTGATTTTTTCTTTAATCTTTTAGAAGCCCAAAGGTTTACACGTGCACTACACGTAAAATAAAGAGTCACAGAGAAAACAAACATGTGCACTGAGATATACCAATCGACGATGACACGTGGCAAGCATCTAGAACCCCCCACGCTCTTTTTTACTGGCGAGATCACTAAAGAATCCGGCGACCCCGGCCCCTCCATTGGGGACGGTCCCCAAAGTTTAACCCCACACCCCTTGGCCTCCCCCTTAACCCATGTACTGCTTGTTTTTATTAAAAATAAACAGTGAATTAAAAAGTGGCATTAAGTCAAAATTTTAATGCATTTTTAATTCATTCTTCTTTACCCCAAAACCCTAATTTTCCCTATAAATACCACACTCCATTTCACACCTCCTCGCTCAGAATTTCATTACAAAAACTCTATAAAATTTTCAAGTCCCAAGTTGTGCAAGTGGAGTTAGCAAAGGGCGAAGTTCCGATAAAATTTCGAGGAGAATCCGGCGACGAAACGATGCCCCGACGGTTCCAAAAGCTTCTTCCTTCTCACCTCTTCCTTCATAGCCAGTAAGTCCCCTCCCCTTCTCTTTTTCTATTCTAAAACTTCTTCTTTTCAAAACTCATCGGAAGCGGAGTTATTCCGACTGCCGACTCTCTTTTCTTTCAAAACACATTTTTTCTTAAACAATAAAATACCTTATTCTCTCATAATGTTTAACAAACATAAATAAACATATTAGAACAAGTTTCATCTCAAAATAATTCATGTTGCAATTTCTATTTCACCTTTACAGTAAAATACCATCATATTTACTAACAATATTGTTATCCACTTTTAACCGTATTATCTTTAGAAAACTCATGAGGTAATGACCTACCTCATCACAACACACATTTTTGACATAGCACGATGAATTTTGGGATTCTAAATTATGGGAAAATACGCTTTTACGAACAAATACCTTAAACAATTAAAAACAGTTTTCTTTTAAAAGAGTGTTAATTAATTCCTAGTAAATACGCCTCTACAACCCATTTTGGGGAACCCCGATCGGGATAGTGCGAGTTATCACACATCCTCGGGCCTAGTAGAGCGAGATGCAGACCTCCGCAAGGAGCATTCGATCTCGATGGAATTTTAATGCAATTTTTAAGAAAAATGTGATTTCTATTTTATAATTAAATTCTATTTTTAGATATATATATAAGTATTATCAAAATATCTACTTAAAATATATTATATATATTCCATGTTTTTCTAAATCAAAAGGAATCACAAGTTCATGAAACTACCATTTCAATTCAATACCATCCAAGTTCAATACAATTTCAATATTTCATTAAAATACCATATACAATGAAAACTAGGTTCTACTCACTAGAAAGTATCACTTTTATAAAATATACATCTATGAAAACCTTAAAGACGATAATAAAATACTTGAGGTGTATTTTGAAATTATATCAAAACTATTTTTACATAAAACCTCCCCCAAGTTATACTAAATTACAATAAGGATCCTAGTAAATATAGGTTTAGGCGGGACCAGTTCTCTTGAGCCTCAGGGAGCCGGAGAATATGGGTGCTTGCCTATTTAAGTTAGACAATCTAACAACGGTGTTATCAAAACGGTAATTTTCTTGGAAAAAGACATAAATCCTGTCGTCCATGTGCAGTAGTTACCGATAACATCAAAGCTAATCTAGGACTTCAAATTCTATTTAAAAGTCTGACTCAGTTCGAGTCATGATCTGAAATCAATCTGACTTGAATTCAATTCAAATATAACTGCAATACAACATGAATCCATGAACACCAGAATACAATCCATATCAACATGAACTTGACTGAACCGAACCATAGATATACTCTGTTTACATGACTATCCATTTATATCCATTCCATTTACTGATATCATGGTTTCGACAAGTCTTCCATTTACTACAAGACAATACAATACAATCAGTACAATCAATACAAACATTACAATAAACATTACGGGGTTTATAAGGGCTAGACTGGCACAAAACATGTTAAAGGTGGCACGAGGTGGTCACTAAAAGACGTTATTACATCCATGTCGTTGTTCCGTGGTATTTTTGGCAGAGCCTTGTACTATGGGTTACCAAAGTCCATGGTGTAAGTTGGACTCCTCTCGTATACACTGGCATATTCTGTATCAGGCTACAACAACTACGTTAGTATAACAAATATAACATTATCTACTTCACATGTTCTATTCTCTGTTTATTCTTCTCCTTCTTTCTTTGGGACTTACCGAGCGATTGTTCGCTGATGACATTCCTATTTCTCTTCTTCTTTGGAATGTTGTCAGGAGGACCCGACTCTGAGGAGTTCGAGACCAGCCAGGAGCACTTGGAGCAGACCCCTGAGCAGTATACTGAAGACCCCGAGCTATAGACCCTTATACATATTTTCTTTTCAGTTCATGTCATTGTTTAGGCATTGCTTTCCATCCTTGTATTTACATTTCCAGTTGTACCTGTAAAAGAATGTTTAATAAATAAAGGTGGTGTTCATTTATATTCCTGTCTCTTGTGTATATTTTACTTTATATTGCTTAGATACGCTTAGCGTGTTTACTTCTGAGTAAATACGTAGCGGGCCTCGCCGCGTCCCCTCCCCGTACACCAAGAAGTGGGGTGTGACACTACACAAGCCCACTAGTATGATCTGCATCATATTCCTGGTAGTCAAGCTAACATCCTAAGGGCTTTATCAACATGTATCAGAGAGACAGAATAATATAAGTGTACATATTAAGATAAAGTGCAACCAGATAGCATACTATCATGTCGAGCAAGAAAGTCCTATATGTGTGTGTGTGTGTGTGTGTGTGTGTGTCCAAGCATCCACTATAATATACAATAATGACATCTAGGGCATACATATCACCAACAGGTTGACCCGATGCCGCCGGCCTAAAGAGGCATCTCGCCGGCCAAGTGCTTGAAGGGGACCGTCGGATTCTTTCCACCTGTCCTACTCGATGTACACAACATTTTGCACATGTTTATTTTTCCTGACTTTTCATTTTTACATGTAGTGCACGTGTAAACTTTTGGGCTTCCAAAAATTTAAAAGAAAAAATCAGTAAAATAATATGTGGCTGATGGAATTCGAACACAGGGGCTACATCACAACAGTGCAAGAGCTTTACCAATGAGCTACAAGTGCTTTCTTGCTGTTCTTAAACAAATTTAATTTATAACTTGTACTCAGGCTAAGAAACTCTTTTATGTACACTAACTTAAAAATTTTCGTACAGTAAAATCAGAGTCGTTACATTCTACCCTCCTTATAAAATTTCGTCTTTGAAATTTATAATTACATAAGGACTAATTTACAAACAAGTAAGGGTATCTTGCACGCATGTCATCTTCTCGCTCCCAAGTTGAATCTCCTGGCGAATCTTTTCTCCACATCACTCGGACCAAGTTTACTTGTTCCTCAGTGACTTTACCTTTCGGTCCAGGATCTCAACGGGTTGTTGCTCACAAGTTAAGTTCGTATGTACAGTGAGCTCGGAGTGACCAAGGTTGTGGCTGGGGTCGCTCACATATCTTCGAAGCTGGGATATATGGAACACGTTGTGCACTCCTTCCAATGAGGGTGGTAGTGCCAAACGATATGCCACTTCTCCGACTCGTTCGAGAATGTTAACGGTCCTATATATCTCGGACTGAGCTTACCTCTCTTGCCAAAGCGAATTACTCCACGGTTTGGAGAGATATTCAAGAACACATGATCTCCCGGTTGGAACTCCAGGTGTCGACGTTTTGCATCAGCCCGGTGCTTCTGTTTGTCTTGGGTATGCGCATTCTTTCCCTGATCGTGCGAACTACATCCACAGTTGCCACGATCATCTCTGGTCCAAGGAGTTCATGATCTTCGATATCGTCCTTACTTAGTGGTGACCGATACTTCCTTCCATAGAGCGTTGCAAATGATGTCATTCTAATACTCACCTGGTAGCTGTTGTTGTATGAAAACTCCACAAGATATAGTTGATCTTCCCACGATTCTCCAAAGTCTAACATACAAGCACTTAGTATGTCTTCTAGAATCTGAATTGTTTGCTCAGACTGTCCATCTGTTTGTGGATGGTAAGCTGTGCTGAAGTTCAGACTCGTTCCCAGGATAACTTACAGACTCTGCCAAAACTGCGATCGAAATCTGGTGTCACGATCGGAGACGATGCAAATCGGTACTCCATGTAATCTCACGATCTCCTGCATGAGTTCATGGGTATTAGAAATAGTACATCTTGAGGTTAAATCGTACATTAGATTCATGCTTACCTCCATGTACTTCTTTGCTCGTGTCTCGGTAGATTGGCCAACTCGAAATGGAATGAAGTGAGCCGACTTGGTGTGTCGATCCACAATAACCTATACTGCATCGTTACCTTACGTGCTGCGAGGAAGTGCAGTCACGAAGTCCATGGTGATGTGCTGCTATTTCCACTCTGGGATAGGTAACGGTTGAAGTAGACCAGCAGTTATGTGATGTTCAGTCTTTACTTGCTGACACACCAAGCACTTGGCTACTCTTCTGGCCACTTCACGCTTCATTCCATGCCACCAGTAATGTTGTCGTAGATCTTTGTATATCTTTGTACCACCAGGGTGTACTGAGTAAGGAGAGCCGTGAGCTTCTTTCATTAACTCTTCCCGAACAGAACCTTATGGTACACACAACCTGCTTCCATATCTCAAAGATCTGTCTTCGTGGATGATGAAGTATGTTCGAAGTCCACTTTCTACTTGCTCTCGGATATTTTGCAGCTTGGCATCACTTGCTTGAGCTGCCTTGATCTGATTGACAATAGTAGACTAAACTTGTAAGTTCATCAAATACTAAGCATTACCTGGCATAACCACTACTATATCCATCCCGTGCAATTCCTACTGTAGTTTCCACTGTGCGGTGAGATTCATTGATAGTGGCTGGCGACTAAGTGCATCAAGAACTACATTCATCTTTCCTGGATAATACTGTAGGTTGATGTCGAAGTCCGCCATAAGTTCTAGCCATCTTCTATGCCACATATTCAATTCCTTCTGAGTAAATACATACTTCAGACTCTTATGGTCCTTGTATATATCCACTCGTTCTCCAAGAAGATAGTGGCGCCAGATCATAAGTATAAAGATAACGGCCGCCAACTCCAAGTCATGTGTTGGATAGTTGTGCTTATGAACTTTCAGCTGTCTTGATGCAAAGGCTATAACTTTTCCATGCTGGTGTAGAACACATCCTAATTCCTTACCAGATGCATCGCAATGCACAACAAATCCTCCAGATTGGTCCGGTATTACGAGAATAGGAGCTGATGTTAATCTTGACTTGAGATCGACAAAAATTTGTTCACATGCTTCTGACCACACGAATGCTTCATCTTTACGTGTGAGCTTGGTCAGGGGTGCTGCAATCTTCGAAAAACCTTCAATGAATTTTCGGCAGTATCCTGCTAAACCCAAGAAACTTCGAATATCCTTCACCGTCTTTAGTGTCGACCATTCGCCGGCAGCTGACACCTTAGCTGGATCTACAGAGATTCATTCGCCCGAAACAATGTGCCCGAGAAATCCGACTTGATCTAGCCAAAATTCTCACTTGCTGTACTTGGCATAGAGTTGATGCTATCGCAATGTCTCCAGGACAATCCGCAAATGCTCGGCTTGTTCTTTCCGATTCTTTGAATATACCAGGATGTCATCGATGAAAATAACAACAAACTTATCAAGGTACTCTCGAAAAACCCGATTCATCATATTCATAAATATAGAAGGTGCAATGGTCACTCCAAATGGCATCACGAGAAACTCATAATGACCATAGCGAGTCATGAATGCCGTCTTCGAAATATCAGACTCTTTGACCTTCGCCTGATGATTACCCGAACGGAGATCTAGCTTTGAGAGAACGCAAGACCCACATAGCGGATCGAACAGATTGTTGATGCGCTGTAGTGGATACTTGTTCTTTATCGACACTTCGTTCAGAGCTCGGTAGTCTATACGCATTATGTATGAACCTTCTTTCTTCTTTACGAGTAAACTGGAGATCCCCAACTTGAAGTACTGGGATGTATCCATCCTTTCTTCAAAAGTTCGTCCAATTGAGTACGGATCTCCTTCAATCTTTATGGACTTAAGCGATATGGTGCTTTGATCACCGATTATGCACAAGGAACTAAGTCAATGCTGAATTCAAGAGCTCGATCGGGAGGAAAACCTGAGATGTCTTCAGGGAATACATACTCAAACTCTCGAACTACCTCTGGCTTGTCTTCTTCCGCTTGTATTGTTGCAATCACTGCCTTCATTGGTTTAGCCTTATAAGTGCTAGGTTCCACAGTAAGGTCTCCACTCTTGAAATAAAGTAACGGATGATCTGGTATCTCGAACACTACCCTCCTTTGACGACAGTCGATGGTGGAGAAAAAATTTTCTAGCCGGCCCAAGACTATATCGAAGTTCGGTATATCCAGCACCTTGAAGTCCGCATAAAATTCTCTGCTGCAAACGACTACTAGACACAGATTGTATCCCAGAGTTGCCTTTAGAACGCCGTTCCCTGAACCGACATTCCAGCTGGATACGAGCGGTTTAACTGGAATCACATGAGTTCGGACGAACCGTTGCGACATAAAGCAATGTGATGCTCCAGTATCAAAGAGTGCTAAGGCAGGTAGGGTGGCTACTAAGATTGTACCTAAGTTGTATGGGGTATGTTTAGGTATAGGAAAAGAATATATTGATATATAAGGATTGAAAAGGTTTGAAAGATTGGGAGTTATCAGTGATGGCTTGTCCAGTGACTTCAGCTTCTTCCACGGTCATTGTGAAAGCTTGATGCCGGGGTACATTCCTCCTTACTGGAGGCACATTCCTATGTTTGTTCCTCTGTCCTTGAGGCATATTCCTCCGTGCCTGATGGAAATGACGAGGAGGCTGTGCAGGAGGTCCATGAGGAGGTGGAGCAGGTAGGGCTAAGCGAGGTGCAAGATCCTGAATAAATGGACGCCGCGGAAAGGTGATAGCTGGTCGGGGTGCGGGAACTGGGGTGAGACGATGTGGGCAAACTTTGATGGTGTGAGTGGATGCACCACAAACTAAGCACAGGTCATTCGCATGCCTGCAGTCCTTCGCCAGGTGTCCATTCCTTTTGCAATAGAAGCAAAAGTCTGGACTGGGCCAGTTAAATGGTTCTCCCTGTCTCCTAGATACAAAAGTAGGCCTGGAAGAGGCTCCTCCTGCCATCTGAGTGGCATGGGGATTCATACCGGTAGTCTGAGGTCTTCACTTCTTCTTCACCACTGCCTCATATCGTCGGACAGCCTTCAGCGCAAGATCATGGATTGGGAAATCCCCTGTAGCTAGTACAGCTTGGATCTCCGGGTCCAACCCTTGCGGAAATCTTCGAGCCCGAATCTCAGCAGTCGGGATCAGGTGTGCCGCGAACCTGTTACGGTCTTGTGTTAGCAGTGTAATATGTTATATCAAGAAATTGAATATTGAGACATATCTTACCTACTGAGCATGGTAAACTCAGCATCGTATTCATCCACAGATTTGTTCCACATTGAACCTTGCTGCAGGTGGATGAATTGTTGTTCCATGTCGAAACGGGCAGTCTCGAGAAAGTATTTTGCGTCGAACATGTCGCGAAAAGTCTTCCATTCAATCGGCTAGGCAAGACGGCTTTCTTCAGCCTTCCACCATACTCTGGCGTTGTTTGTAAGTTGCAGTTTCGCAACTCTCACCCAAGCAATCTCTGGCTCTTATACTACTGCCAAGTCATCTTCAATAGACTGAGCCCATTCCTCTGCCTCTAGTGGGCTCTTTTTCACATAAAAGTGCTTAGGGTGCAATGCCCAGAATTGTTTGACTCCGGATGCATCAGCTTCAGGGCGGTTTAAAAGGATAGTAGTCTGCTGCTACTCACCCTCCAAGAGGCTCTTGATCGCTTCAAGCAATACCATCTGCTCATTGACGGGAGAGGTAATGGTAGGTGGTGGTGGTAGAGGAGGTGATAGGGTGTTGCCACGTTGGTGCTCGTGTTATTCGGGGAATCCATAACCTTGAGAGAAAAGGAAGGATTGGGATAGATTCAAGAGATTAAAAATGTAAGGAATGTTTAGTTGTTGATTCTAATAATTCTTGTGATATATTGCTTAGGATTCCATGCAGAACTGACCTGCATGGACCGCCAACAAAACCTGTCATGCCCCACTTCCCAGTATACAGAGAAGTAGACGTGACGGGTCACGGCTTATTTACTCAGAAGTAAACATGTTAAGGGTAAATAAGCAATATAAAATGAATACATAAGAATAATAAGAGATGTAATAATAACAGCTGTTAGGAATATGTATGCCTTAGAGGCCATTATTGATGAAATAGTGGATGCTTGGACATATATATTGAGGACTTTCTTGCTCGACATGATAGTATGCTATCAGGTTACCTTTATCTTAACATGTAGACTGGATTTATACTGTCTGTCTCTTACATGTTGATAAAGCCCTTAGGATATGTACTTGACTACCAGGATTATGATGAGATCATACTAGTGGGGCTAGGGTGGTCCAAAAGTACATCCTTTAATCAGTTCCTAGTCGAGGGAATATCGAGACTAGGGCATCGATATTCCAGAGTAGACTCGTGTGTACGTTTCTTGTCCCTTAGAGGGCGATGGTTGATCCCACAACCATTGGTGTGTGGCATCAAAGATTGTACACAGGTGCTCATTGGAGAATAGGTACATCGAACAGGACTCGTCGATGACTCCTATGTGGTAATATACCTATCGTCAGATAGCAGTCCTCTGGTGACACTGGTACAGGTTAGTCTATAGACCAGAGATCGTCATAGAGTCTGGTGTGGCTCCCACTGTGCTTTGATTTCCTCCCTATCACGCTCAAGAGGAGTTGTGCAAACAGGTGGATTTTAGGTATCGTCCCGAGTCACATGGAGGCAATGAGCGATAGGAGGGGTTTCGTCTCTCCCGGTATTGAGGGTTGATGTCGCGCTGTGCTCGATTGGCCATAAGAGGAAGTCCCTGGCCAAGGATGCTTATAAGATTTACTGATAAGTGTTGTCAATAGTTTCTCAAACCGTTATAGGCCAGACATCAGCATGACTTATCACGTTACTGGGGACTGACGTTTACCACCCTTAGACATGATATGTGACATATCAGACGAAGAGACCGGGCTGTACAATAGTGTTACTGATAGGCTTCATGAAGACTATGAACAAGCTTGCTTATTGATCTTCATATCGCTCAATATCCGGGTAGCCGTTACATCCAGCTAGTACCGCTGACGGCTTGTAGGTGACTAATTTGATCATCAACTACTGCTGGCGTATTGACGAGTCTTTAGATTCCCACACAGAAGTTCCCTGGTTCAAGCAAAACGAAGTAAGGCACATATATGATATGTGTGTGGGCCTGATTAAATACGTGTATGTGATACCATATTGTAATCTGGCAGTTATCTGTTATCAAGTTAGGTTATATGAGATATAACCAGATTATCGAATCAAGTGTTGATTTGATAATGTAATACTCAGATAAATGATATTAGTCAGTCATATGTGATATAACAGGATTATTAAATTAAGCGTTGATTTAATAATGTGATATATATATATTATATTTGATATAATTATATCTTAACTAATATTATTAGCTCACTAATTATTTACTTAATATATATTAATATATATATGATATATATGATATATATTTATATTAAGCATGACATAAATTTCTATTTTTGAGAAAAATAGAAATGAGGTAGAAAATGAGAGCATAGTTACAAGTATGGGGTATATCATTTCTTATTCATCTTGACTCACTATTCAAGCATGGTTGCAATTTTATATTGCAAAATTACATGCTTGAATGAGTGAGGGATCAAGAGTTGCCTTTCATTCTAAGCCCATTCCAACACTTAGCCATTTTTCTTGAGTTGCTCTCATGGTTGCTCTCTAGCTTCTTCATCTTCCTAATTGCCATGGTTCAAGCTTCAACTCTCACATGTGATGTGAACCATGAAGCTTGAACACAAACTTATGAGCTTTAATATCCCCTACTTCACCATCCTACACATGACTAGCGATCGAGTGTAGCACGTTTACTATGCTAAAGAGTTTAGTGTAGAGTTAGCTTGAGTTGGAGGGACTTCACGTGGATCATCTTCGGCACGAAGGTTATCGGAGGAAGCTCGTCCAAACCCTCAAGTGGAGCCTAGTGGAGTCGCGAGACTACTACACAGAGCATGTGAAGTGAAGGACTCGATCTACGAGGGTATAACCTTCTTTCCTTCTCTCTAGTTTACTAGATATCAAATCTTAAACCCTAATCAACTAGCTAAAGATCTTGGATATTTTAGCTCAGCACCTAAAAAATTTGAATTTGGCATGCTTGATACCACTAAAACCTCATGGTGGTGTTGGGGCAGATTTTCATGGTATCAGAGCCTAAGCTAGAAGATTAGACGATATAATTAGAATCACGAAACCGAAAAACTCCGAAACAACGAAACCCAAAAATCCAGTTTCTGTCGATTTTAAAATGGTCTCTAAAAATGCTTTTTATGATTTTTGGGGTCCTAGGAAGGGTAATGAAATCCCCACCCAATCTGGATTAGTGTTAAAGCCCCTTAAAAGTCCGTTTTTAAAAATGCAAAGCAGTAAACACATAAAAATCCAAAACACTTGCCACAAAAAAAAAAATTATTTGCGGCGCAAAGAATCCTGCACAAGATTGATTTATTGGAAAGGGGGAAGAAGTTTTGCGCAAAGAATCCAGCAGGAAAAATTTTCAGAGGAGCACAGGGGGTTACAGAGGAGGTATGGAATACTTACAGAAAAAATTGGATTGCTGACGTCAGCAAAAGGCCGCGGATCCGCCGCCAAATGTTGCCTACGACCGTGGTTCCACGGTGTGATGGTTGCTTCAGATCTCCAAAATCTTTCTGTTTGCTGTTTTGATTCTACTCTGTCTGTTCAGATCTTCTATTTCTGGATTTGTTCACCAAGCTTACTCCAGATCTGAATCTGTTCGTATTTCCGTTCCTGCACAATTCGCACGAAAACCCTTCAAAAAATAACAAGATGCTAATTTTTTTATAATATTTTTCAGTTTTTATGATTTTTTTAATTTTTAATTAACCCGAAATTACAAAAAGAAAATAACTATCGTTATCCCCAGCAACGGCGCCATTTGATTGGTTGAAGATTTTTTATGCGTGCGTTTTGAAATCAAAGAATTAACCGCAATCAAAACGGTGTCGCTTGGTAGCTAGCCGGTTGTGTACGGATCGGTCCACAGGGAAAACGTGTCTTTTCTTATTGTTCTAACGAGTCAATTCCTATTTGTGGTAGGTTTTGATTTTCTATAAAAACTGAGGTTGAATTTTATTTAGATTAAAACCTTGCTAGGGTTAGGATTAGGTTAGTTTGGAAAGTTAATTCTACTCACCGCTTTCTTTGCCCTAATTAAGAACTTAGGTGTTAAGGTAATAATTAACAAAGGGGATTAGCGCGATCAGGAAGAAACTTCGTTTCTTCCTTTTGGCCATTGTCCGTCCTTTCATAATTCTTAGCCCTAATCTCTATTTAAATCAACCACGACCAGTTTAACTAGGGAATCACCGCTATCTCGTAGGATAGGGTGCCGTAGTGAGCGGTGGATGGTTGTTTTACATAGAGTCCTATTTATAAAGTTATGCGGGCAAGAAAGGAGTGAGAGATTTCCACCTCTCAAACCTTCCCCAAACCTAACCCTAACAAGTGAGGAACTACTCACTCATTAGGGAATTAACAATGGAATTCATTTTTTTTATTTTTCTTTTTATTAACCTAATTAACTTGCAGATAAATAAAGACAGGTAAAAAATTGCAGAGAAATAAAATTGCAGATAAGAAAGATTCAAAATAAAAACTTACTTTTTTATTGATGTACTCTTGAACAATTACAAGGGTATTGAAAATCTAATCTAGAATTAAAAGAGGCATGCTCCAAAAGGAGCTGTAGGCTTCCTATTTATAGATAGGAGAAATCCTAGGGTTTACATCTGATCCACATCTGAATTTACAAAACTACCCTAAGAAAACCGGGTCAATGCACCGACTCCCACCGACATGCACCGACACGTGTGATGCACGGCCGCGGATCCGCGGCCATAAGCCTTGTTTGGCCGCGGTTCCACGGCCGTTTGATGGGCTCTTGGGCTCTTTTTCTCTGGGTTGCTTCATGTTGCTATTTGCTTCTGTTTTCTTCACTTGGTTTCTCAGAATATCTTCTATTTTCTTCCAGATTTCCACAGTGCAGAATGTTGTGGACTTTTACCGTTCGCTTCGTGTTGAAATCTTGAATCTTGTGCTGCCTTTGTACTTTGTACAATCGAACTGTTCATTGATCTTCATTTGTTCCTTCAACTGTAAGCGGCATCATAAAGATTCTTCTATTTGTTGGTCGTACTCTCACTTTTGTAGCGGTTTTCACCATTTTCACTGTATTGTTCCGTGAACCTGTAACCTGCAACTATTTAGCAGACATGGATCAAAAGCGCCTATTTATTTGCAATATGATTAAGAATGGAGAATATAATAATGCAAAATTCTGATATGAATAAATACCCACAAACTTATCTTTTGCTCGTCCCGAGCAAAACCAATTTATTCTCGAAAAAACCTAACCTCATTTTCGCAGGGAATCGCGATTGCACTGAGCTCGTGCAACAAGCCGTCAGACCTCTAGGTGTCCCTAGTAGGAGGAGTGTTGTCTCCTGAGGGTTTTCAGCGGATACTACCCACAAAATCCGATTAATTTGGCCTATTGACTTTCATTCTTCAATTCGGTGTTCTAGCAAGAATTTCTATTTTCTTCAACTTACAAAATTATCAACCCGTATTTTTCACACTCACTTATCATTTAACTTAAGATTGTATATGTTCTGTAAATTTATTTAGCTTTCAGCATCTTTTGAATTTTCCTTCTAAGGTTCCATCTCAACTTAGGAATTTTTATCATTTTTACTGAAGGTATAAGTCCTATTTTTCATTCCTGTCTCTCATCCAAACCCAACCATATACCCCTACTTGTGTGTATGTATCACCCCTACATTTGGAAATTCAATTCAAGCTATTATACTCTTGTCCATCGTCCAAAGTACTTTTAGTTGGTGAATTTTAGATGAAATTGCTCACACATCCTTCATGCGACCGTTAATACTTCTTGAGGTACTAACGACCGATTACAAAATGTGTTCGCGCAATTAGGAGTAAGTCCTCGTCTTGTAATAGCAGTGACTCCCAAACCAGCTGGTCTAAGGCACTAGGTGATAAAGCACCCTTGCTATATATTTTTTATTTTACGCAGCCTTAAGTAATTACAAAACCAGTGTTCATTTTTTTATATCTCTTTATTCACACTTATAATTTTATTTTCCTTCATACTAAGGATTTTAGACAGGAGCATTTCAAGGTATCCTCTACTATTCCAAGTTTCAAGGTGCGTGTTTGTGCAAGTTGTAGGGTATATATTTTCAGAATTTACACTTAAGGTTTGGAATTATTTTTCAGACTTACACTTCTAATAAAAATTTCAATACTCTTCCCTTATTTTGACTTAGCCCAAGAAGTGAACTCAAAATTTGCCTATTTCTAAATAAACCAAAAGGACATATATTTTCTACCGTTAAATTTTAAGAAAGGTTATTTTTAGGGTTTTTAATTTACTAAGTTTAGGATCTAGTTTTTCCCTACTATTCAACCGTCTTGTCGAACTTAAGTCAATTATGGCCAAAATTGAATTTCTCAATTTTTATAATTTTTAAAAATTTTCAATTTTTATTTGATTTTTCTTGTATATATTTTTTTTATTTTCATAATTTTTATAAAGATGCAATGCAGAAATAAACATGCAAAATAAAAAAAATATGTACAAAAATTTAAAAATATGCAATGCAATGATAACTATTTACAACCATCTCTTCCCCCAAACTTACTAAAAGCAGTGCCCTCACTGCTCAGGCCCTCGCCGTCCCATAGAACGTGAGCGGGAACACTCCTCTCGCGCCAGCAGGGTTCTGATCCCCTGCTTTACTTGTGTTAGACGCTGATCATGCTGCCTCATCATCCCCGTCAAATTGTCAATCCCCCTAATGGCTCTTCTCATTAGACGTGCATGTTCTATGGGGGTGAGCTCTTCCTCGCTCGCGGTCGAGCTGGAGCTGGGTGTTCTGGCGGGCACGTGTTTGGCCGGTTCTGTTCGTGACCAAACATCAGTCAAGCGGGTATAGGACGTGGATACCTCTATGCATGTAGAATTCAAATTCCTCCACAAGGAGGAAATAGCGACACAGTTGTGTCACTAACATGGGGCATGGGTAATTTGCGGCCCTTTTGCCAGCACCAATTGAATAAAGCAAAACCGTGCACATATCAAATCTAGGGTTTCTAGTCATTAGGGTGTGCACGATATGAAGTGACGGGGTGAAAAATGCGGTATTATGGGAACTCCCAAAAATATTATTTTGTGCCCACCGGGACACGGTTAAAACATTAGCGAAAAGGATTCTAGCTTGTATTCCCTTCCTCGGTTCCCTCGAGCAGTCATTACCCATCAAGGGCATGTAATCTTCAAACTGAAGGGGTTGGTCGTGAACAGGTAATCTAGGGATTAAAGTGACTTCATGGATGAAGTCTCTGTCAATAATTATCTCCCTATCGCCCCAAAGTAGTTTGATAAAACCGTATTGTGCAAGGCAGCCTTCTTGCACGCACTCGTATGACTAGATCTGGAAGGGCGTAAGCATTGGGATGATTATAGATTAAAAAATTCCACCCCCTCCGTATGATTTCATCAGCAAAATAACTCTCATATATCGTGTGTGAAAATATTTGTGCGAAATCACGTTCTAACTGCATGTTTGGTGCCATCACAGAAAGTTTACAAATCTAAAAAATTTAACACAGAAGAAGAAGGAGATGCAAACCGCCTTTGAAAAATTCAGAGGGTGACGCAGAAAAGTAGCGGCGGAAGCACGGCGGAAGCAAGGCTTGGGCGGCGGAAGCGCGGCGATCTGGAGGGATTTCCTTGCTCTGGCTGCGGCGGCGGCTAGGGTTTGAAGAAATGAAATTTTAGGGTTATGGAAAAAGGCAGAGAGGGTTTGATTCTTATTTATAGGGGGGAGTGTTTTGGTTATTTGTAAAATCCCCTCCTAAAAAGAGGAAATTATTTGCAAATAAAATTTTTATTTTTATTAAATCTGGAAATTTACAAAAATACCCAAAAAAAATTATTTTCAAATTTTTATTTCGTATGTTATTTTGTTTTTATATAATTGCAAATGATACATACCCCCAAACTTGTTTTAAACAGTGTTTTGGCTAGATAATCGAAAATTTAGAGGTAGATGGAGGAATATCAGTTAATATAAATCGGCTCCCGCAAAAACAGGAGCTCCTCCGAAAGGTCCGCAGTGAGGAACGGTTTAAGTCGATGTCCGTTCACTTTAAATAGTGAACCGTTCTCCGGGTTTTCTAGATCGACCACACCATGCGGATATATGGTGCGTACCAAAAATGGCCCTTTCCATCGAGATTTGAGCTTGCCGGGATGGAAATGTAACCGAGTGTCGTAAAGTAAAACCTGTTGACCAGGGTTGAAAATCTTGCGCATAAGGTGTTTATTGTACAACACCTTCGTTCGGTTTTTAACAACTATTGCGTTCTCATAGGCTTCATCCCGCAGCTCGTCTAATTCGTTCAACTGCAGCTTTCTATTGCTGCCCGCATCTCCCAAAGATAGGTTCAACTCTTTAATTGTCCAAAATTCCTTATGCTCTATATCAACTGGAAGGTGGCAAGCCTTTCCATAAACAAGCCTGTATGGAGACATGCCAAGATCGGTCTTATAGGCAGTACGGAATGCCCAAAGGGCATCAATAAGTTTTGACGACCAATCTTTACGGTTTTTGGAAACCGTTTTCTCCAATATCTGTTTAATCTGCCGATTCGAGATCTCGGCTTGCCCATAAGTTTGGGGATGATAGGGCGTTGACAGCTTGTGAGTAATGGAGTATTTTCGCATCAAGGAATCGAAAGTCTTATTACAAAAGTGAGATCCATTATCACTGATAATCGCGCGAGGATGCCCAAACCGCGAAAAAATGTTTTCTTTGAGAAATCTAACGACAACCTTGTTGTCATTAGTTCGGTTGGGCACAGCCTCGACCCATTTTGAAACATAGTCAACAGCAAGTAGAATATACATGTTCCCAAAAGAGTTGGGAAATGGTCCCATAAAGTCTATCCCCCAAACATCAAAAATTTCAACAACCAAAATTGGTTGGCGCGGCATTTCATTTCTCCGAGATATCCGGCCCAAGTGTTGGCACCGGGAGCATGTCTTGCAGTATTCGTATGTGTCTTTAAAAAGTCATGGCCAATAGAAGCCACATTGCAATATTTTTTCTGCTATCTTTTTGGGGCCAAAATTCCCGCCACACGCTTGATCGTGGCAGAATGACAGCACGCTCTTAAACTCGTTGTCGGGGACACACCGACGAATGATTTGGTCGGAATAGTATTTGAAGAGATACGGTTCATCCCAGTAAGAATGTTTTACTTGGGACAGGAATCGGAGTCTGTCCTGATTCGACCAATCGTTTGGTATCAGTCCGGTGGCCAAATAATTTACGATATCCGCGAACCAAGATTCGCATGACACGGTTAAGAGCTGCTCATCTGGAAAAACGTCTTTAATACGAATTTGAAGTGTAGGCGAAGAAGGGAGTCGTGAAAGGTGGTCGGCGACTACGTTTTCGCATCCTCTCTTGTCTCTTATGACAAGGTCAAACTCTTGTAGCAAGAGGATCCAACGTATCAGCCGAGATTTAGCATCCTTCTTCGCAAAAATATGGCGAAGAGCTGAGTGGTCTGTGTAAAAGATGACTGGAGAGCCGATTAAATAGGGCCTGAATTTTTCTAGTGCAAACACAACAGCTAAGAATTCCTTTTCAGTTTTTGTGTAATTTAATTGGGCCTCGTTTAATGTTCGGATAGCGTAATAAATTACATGTGGCATCTTATTTATGTGATGTCCAAGGACAACACCAATGGCGAAATCAGATGCATCGCACATAATTTCAAATGGATGCGTCCAGTCGGGAGATGAAAGAATGGGAGCGGAAATAAGTGAGTTTTTCAATGATTCGAACGCCTTCATACAGGTTGAGTCAAAATTAAAAGTGGTGTCCTTGGCCAACAAAAGAGTCAAGGGTCTAGCTATCTTGCTAAAATTCTTGATGAACCGTCTATAGAAACCGACATGGCCAAGGAAGGCTCGGATGTCTTTGACGCACTTGGGAGGAGGAAGATTGGAAATGACTTCAATCTTAGCTTTATCAACCTCAATGCCATTTTGCGAGATGATATTTCCTAAGACAATACCTTCTCGTACCATAAAGTGGCTTTTCTCCCAATTTAAAGTGAGGTTCTTATCCCTACAACGGATAAGAACTGCATCTAAATATAGCAAACACTCATCAAAGGAGTCGCCGAAAATGGAGAAGTCATCCATAAAAATCTCAAAGAATTTTTCCACCATGTCTGAAAAGATGCCCATCATACACCGTTGGAAAGTAGCGGGTGCATTGCATAACCCAAAGGGCATGCGACGGTAAGCGAATGTACTGAAAGGACAAGTAAATGTGGTCTTATCTTGGTCCTTTTCGGCGATGGGAACTTGATTATAGCCGGAGTAGCCATCCAAAAAGCAGTAAAATTTATGCCCAGCCAATTGTTCTAGCATTTGGTCAATAAAAGGCAATGGAAAGTGGTCTTTCTGTGTCGCGGAGTTGAGTTTTCTATAATCGATGCAAACTCGCCACCCAGTTTGGATGCGAGTAGGTATTAACTCATTCTCCTCATTAGTTATGACCGTTATGCCCGATTTCTTTGGGACAACGTGAATGGGGCTAACCCACTGGCTATCAGAGATAGGGTAAATGATACCACTATCAAGACATTTTACAATCTCCTTTTTAACAGCCTCCTTCATTATAGGATTAAGGCGTCTCTGTGGATCCCTTACTGTCTTGGCATCATCCATCATATGTATATGATGTTCAACTATGAGGGGACTAATCCCTTTGAATTCCGCCATAGTCTAGCCAAAATCTTGCCGATTATTTTGTAAGACCGTAAAAAGGGCTTTCTCTTGCTCGGGGGCAAGAGAGGCCGATATGATAACAGGAAGGGTCTCATTCTCACCTAAGTAGGCGTATTTAAGGTGAGTCGGCATCCGCTTGAGTTCGAGTTTTGGAGGCGAAACAATTGAAGGTAAAATTGGTGAAACTGTCTCGAACTCGAAGGATTCCAACAATGGTTCGAAGCGAGTGTAAGCAACCGATTCGGATGGTTCAGCTAACTCATCCGAAAATTCAAAGGACTCAAACTTGGGTGGTGATTCTTCAAAATCGTTCGAAAAAGTGAAACACTCGTAATCGTTATCGGGTGTGAAAGCTGTGTCAGATTCAAGGAGGAACACACTAGTGGCGTCAAAACTGCTGTGATCGAACAGAAATTTTTCGAGCTCACGGTCCTCCTGAGTGATCTCTTGGATCAAGCAAACATCAAGTATATTAGCATTAGGCTCGGAATGCTGATTCCCCAACTTAAAAATGTTGAGTTCAATTGTCATGTTTCCAAAAGATAGGTTCATCGAACCATTTCGATAATTGATCACCGCATTAGAAGTCGCAAGGAAGGGTCGACCGAGTATCACCGGAATTTGACTCCGGGAGTTAGCTACAGGCTGTGTGTCCATAACAATGAAAACTACAGGGACAATGAGGTCCCCTACTTTAATTAACACATTCTCTAACTCACCCCTAGAATGGGTGATGGATCGGTCGGCCATTTGGAGAGTACAATGTGTTGGTTTTAGCTCTCCAACGCCTAATTGTTCATATACTGAATAGGGAAGCAAATTAACACTGGCACCAAGATCTAAAAGTGCGCGATTGAAGTTCTTATCCCCAATTGTTATTGAAATTGTAGGACAGTCAGGGTCCTTACGTTTTTGGGGTAAAGGTTGGGTAAGAGCATCACTTACTGCACTGGCCACGAATACTTTCTTGGGTACCTGCGACTTCCTCTTCTTGGTGCATAAGTCCTTTAAGATTTTAGCGTAAGAAGGGACTTGTTGGATTGCATCCAAGAGAGGTATGTTAATGCTAACCTATTTGAATAACTCCACAATCTTCTCTATTTGTGGAGTAGGTTTATTGGATCTCAACCTGTTTGGAAATGGAATATTTTGAAAATTTGTTGAGTCCAATGTTTATGGAGTAGATTGCGGAGTTAGAGCGGATCCCAGTGTTGGTGTTTTCGTGGAGTGAGATGTGGGCCGTTCGAATTAGAAGAAGTAGAGCCTTGTGAAGAATGAAGAACAGGTTTTGAAGAAGATGACGAAGATGAAGAAGAAGAAGAAGATGAAGAAGCGGCGGTCGGGGTGTCATCATTATTGCCAACGTTGTTGTGCAATACCTTTCAAGATCTCAATGTAGTCACGGCACTCACATTATGATTTTGTTGTTCATGAGCAACATATGTATTTTGTGTGTGACCGGGATTTGGCAGTGGTTGAGATAGAAGTTTTCCCTTTTCTCGCTCGCTTAATGCAGCATTCAGTTGTGCAATTTGGGCTTCAATTGTTTTGATGCTATGATCATATGAAGTACTGTGTTGCACCAAAGACTGAATGGACGATTGGATGCTGGCTGAAGATTGCGTAGATTGTTTTAAAAACGCATCTAAACTTTGTTCTAGCGAGGAAACCTTATCGTTATTCGGCTGAACAAAATTGTTTTGAGGATAAGAGTTGTTTGGTATAAAATTGTTCATTTGGTTTTGGTAAGGTTGGGGTTGGAAAGGTTGCTGATATTGAGTTTGTTGAGGGGCTTGTTGTTGTGAAGGAGGCCTTTGAAAATTGTTATTGCCTTGGAATTGTTGTTGATTTTGATTCCAAGAAAAATTTGGGTGGCTCCTCCAACCAGGATTATAAGTTGAAGAGTATGGATCATTTATTTGTCTTTGATGAAAGACAGCATTGACTTGATCTTGTCCTTGAACAGGTAGGTTGTAAGGACACTCTTCGGTTAGATGAGACGGATCCGAACAACAAGCGCAAATAGTGTGTGGGGGTAAAGCTGGGACATGAGAAGGCGATGAGAATTTGCTCTCAATTGCTTCTAGTTTTTTCGTGAGTGCAGCCATTTCGGCCTTCATTGCAATCGACATATCAAGCTGATGTATGCCTGCCCTAGACTGACCTGATGAAGTAGATGAAGTGGTCTTAGTGCTTTCCCACTGAAGTGTTTGTTCAGCAAGATCGTCGAGAAATTGCCAAGCTTCCTCGTTCGATTTTGTAAGAAAGTGACCTTGACAAATGGTTTCCAACAACTGCTCGGTTGCTGGGTTCAGTCCTTCGTATAAAGTTTGGCAAAGTTGCCAATTCTCGATACCGTGGTTAGGGCACTGAACAAGAAGGTCCTTAAATCTTTCGAAACACTTCCAAAAAGGTTCGGAAGGAAGCTGGGAAAATTGAATAATTTCATTGCGAATTCTCGCGGTCTTGTGATGTGGGTAAAACTTTTTAAGAAAAGCCTTAACAAACTCTTCCCAATTTTTTATGGAGTGTGATGTTGTGCTATATAGCCATTTTTCAGCTAGGTCACATAAAGTGAATGGAATGACACGTAGCCTTATAGCATCATCAGAAAGTTGGGTGGTCTTCATCATTGCGCAAACATTCTGGAATTTGTTAATGAAGATGTGGGCATCTTCGGATTCCAGCCCGTGAAATTTGGGCAACATATTGATGAAGTGGGGTTTAATTTCGAAGTTATCCCCATTAGCCGGTGTAAGTGAAAAACAAGTGGGAAGTGCGGTGCGGGTGGGATAGAAAAGATCATGGAGCGCGATTCGTTGGGGCGCTTCGACAGGAGGGTGTGGTAGGTTATTCGCACCCAGTTAAGGTGGAATCAGTCTCGTAGGTAAGGGGTTGTTAGGATTGAATCCCGACATCTCCTTAGAAGATGATGAATTTGAAGATGAAGGTAAAGAAGTGGAGGGAATTTCGACTTCAAATTCGAACGCGTCGTCAGTAGGCACTAACGAGACACGGACTAAACGGGCGCTAGTGTCCCTAGTCCAATTGGACATACAATAACGAGGTGTAGTGTAGTCAAAAAGTAAAAATAGAAGGTGGGGGTAAGAAAACGCCAATGAGAGAATGTGGGTGCAAGTAGGGTGCAATAGATTTCTAGCGACAAAATGGCAAGTTTTTGTAAAAAATTTTGTTTTGTGGTTTTTTTTATAAGGAGTTTTTGCAAAAGATTTTTTATAAGGAGCTTAGACACACTTTCAAGCAATCACAATATGCACAATCAAGCCTAGAGCTAGGGTCTCCTAAGTCAACTAGACTGCTCCTAACTGTTCCAAAGGGCAAGTTATGAGATCCTCGAATCGCCTCTTCACCGCCAATTGTGGCAAGGTAAGCACAAGTAAAGAAATGAGGGATCCACTCATGAATCACCGTGAGACGGGTCTTTTAAAATTATCTTTCCCACTTGTCTAGCCTAGGCACCACAAAGTCAGATTTAGATAAATGACCGATGCCTACAACCTTTCCTTTGTCCTAATGTGCACGACGGTCCTTATTGGCTGAGTATAATATTTTTTAATTAACTCAAGGGTTGATGCAAATACTTTTGTGATTTTTGGGGTCTTAAGAAGGATAATGAAATCCCCACCCAATCTGGATTGGTGTTAAAGCCCCTTAAAAGTCCGTTTTTAAAAATGCAAAGCAGTAAACACATAAAAATCCAAAACACTTGCCAAAAAAAATTTTCTTTTATTTGCGGCGCAAAGAATCCTGCACGAGATTGATTTATTGGAATGGGGGAAGAAGTTTTGCGCAAAGAATCCTGCAGGAAAATTTTTCAGAGGAGCACAGGGGGTTACAGAGGAGGTAAGGAATACTTACAGAAAAATTGGATTGCTGACGTCAGCAAAAGGCCGCGGATCCGCCGCCAAATGTTGCCTACGACCGCGGTTCCGCGGTGTGATGGTTGCTTCAGATCTCCAAAATCTTTCCGTTTGCTGTTTTGATTCTCCCCTGTCTGTTCAGATCTTCTGTTTCTGGATTTGTTCACCAAGCTTGCTCCAGATCTGAATCTGTTCGTCTTTCCGTTCCTGCACAATTCGCACGAAAACCCTTAAAAAAATAACAAGATGATAAAAAAAAATTCTTCAGTTTTTATGATTTTTTTAATTTTTAATTAACCCGAAATTACAAAAAGAAAATAACTACCGTTATCCCCGGCAACGACGCCATTTGATTGGTTGAAGATTTTTTATGCGTGCGTTTTGAAATCAAAGAATTAACCGCAATCAAGACGGTGTCGCTTGGTAGCTAGCTGGTTGAGTACGGGTCGGTCCACAAGGAAAACGTGTCTTTTCTTATTGTTCTAACAAGTCAATTCCTATTTGTGGTAGGTTTTGATTTTCTATAAAAACTGAGGTTGAATTTTATTTAGATTAAAACCTTGCTAGGGTTAGGATTAGGTTAGTTTGGAAAGTTAATTCTACTCACCGCTTTCTTTGCCCTAATTAAGAACTTAGGTGTTAAGGTAATAATTAACAAAGGGGATTAGCGCGATCAGGAAGAAACTTCGTTTCTTCCTTTTGGCCCTTGTCCGTCCTTTCTTAATTCTTAGCCCTAACCTCTGTCTAAATCAACCAAGATCGGCCTAACTAGGGAATCACTGCTATCTCGTAGGATAGGGTGCCGTAGTGAGCGGTGGATGGTTGTTTTACATAGAGTCCTATTTATAAAGTTATGCGGGCAGGAAAGGAGTGAGAGATTTCCATCTCTCAAACCTTCTCCAAACCTAAGCCTAACAAGTGAGGAATTACTCACTCATTAGGGAATTAACAATGGAATTCATTTTTTTTATTTTTCTTTTTATTAACCTAATTAACTTGCAGATAAATAAAGACAGGTAAAAAATTGCAGAGAAATAAAATTGCATATAAGAAAGATTCAAAATAAAAACTTACTTTTTTATTGATGCATTCTTGAAAAATTACAAAGGAATCGAAAATCTAATCTAGAATTAAAAGAGGCATGCTCCAAAAAGAGCTGTAGGCTTCATATTTATATGTAGGAGAAACCCTAGGGTTTACTTCTAATCCACATCTGAATTTACAAAACTACCCTAAGAAAACCGGGTCAATGCACCGACACGCACCGACACGTGCGATGCACGGCCGCGGATCCGGGGCCATAAGCCTTGTTTGGCCGCGGTTCCGCCGCCGTTTGATGGGCTCTTGGGCTCTTTTTCTCTGGGTTGCTTCATGTTGCTATTTGCTTCTGTTTTCATCACTTGGTTTCTCAGAATATCTTCTATTTTCTTCCAGATTTCCACAGTGCAGAATGTTGTGGACTTTTACCGTTCGCTTCGTGTTGAAATCTTGAATCTTGTGCTGCCTTCGAACTTTGTGCAATCGAACTGTTCATTGATCTTCATTTGTTCCTTCAACTGTAAGCGGCATCATAATGATTCTTCTATTTGTTAGTCGTAGTCTTACTTTTGTAGCGTTTTTCACCATTTTCACTGTATTGTTCCGAGAACCTGTAACCTGCAACTATTTAGCAGACATGGATCAAAAGTACCTATTTATTTGCAATATGATTAAGAATGGGGAATATAATAATGCAAAATTCTGATATGAACAGGTATCCCAATCGTTGCTATATGTAAACGAGTATTAGGAATATGCATATTTGCTTACGTTGATGATATGTGATATCATGTGTTGCTGTTGATATGATTTATTAGATCGTCGTGAAAGAATAGCCGGATTTTTTTTTATGTGAGATGAGATTTTTTTAATTATTTTCATTCATGTAAAATCTGTATATAATATTCTTTTTTTGGGGCACTTCCGGGTTGAGGATGATATCACCACTGTTGTATATTATTTACTTTTCCGCATTAGGATAGACCCAAGGCGGGGAGCACAAATAACCGGGTTCTAGAGTCCAGTGGGAGACCATCTCAAGGAGTTGAGACCGGGTCTCCTAACTCTAGAATTGGCAGGGTTACTTGCCGCTCACGTAGGGGTCCAGGAATGTAGGTTTGGCTATTCATCATGACCGTGGAATCTATGTTTTACATTACTGGCTAAATTTAAAACACGGATATCCTAGTATATCCAATATTTCATATGTTGCTTCTGCTGCTTGATTTTGTGATGTTGATCATATAACTGCGTGAGACGAATGTAATATTATATATATGATATATAATAAACGTTGCTTATGTTTTGCACCCGCGCTAGTCTAGTCCCCGCTCTGCCGGTAGTTAAGTAACCTAACGGTGCATGACGGGGCCCAGTGCGAATGCGGATGGCATAAGCGTGCATTCTATTTTCATTTCACTTTTCTGTAATGTTTAGGAAACATTAAATGATGAGACTTCATTAATGAGATTAATGAAAAGAAAGAAACCTAAAGATATTGTAGAATCGAATTTTCAAAAAGGGTAGCTCTAGTTCTTGCTTTGTATAGTGATATTCCTTGATGAATATCCAGCACCTCATTCGATGAGGAAAGAGCCGAGATCTCTTCACCGGGAGTGATCTCTTTAGCGAAACTAGCAAATGCTACAACTCACTCGGTTTTGTTTTTGATTGCTTCTCTAGTTCTTGCTTTGCATAGTGGTATTCCTTGATGAATATCCAGCACCTCATTCGATGAGGAAAGAGCCGAGATCCCTTCACCGGGAGTGACCTCTTTAGCGAAACTAGCAAAAACCTTAAAAACACTCATTTTCAAAATAATTAGATTCTACAACGATATCAAGTTCATTACGCTCATAGTTTTCTTAAAAACCTGCGTAGCCCTCCGTCATTTCAGATAAGTGATTTTTAGTATTCGTGCTACGTTTGTTGACCATAGCAAGGGCGTAGTGTGCGGTAGCTAATTAGTACTCGTCTGCAGCATGTGATGCGATTGGATTAGGGTAGTCGTGCGACTTTGTTGACCTTAGCCAAAGGTCGCACGGGTGGGTTTGATTCAATCATGAAATGATGGGTTGAAGTTGGCTAGCACTTATGATTTGTTGACCATAGCCAAGGTCATAAGTTGCTAGGGGTAAAAACCATTATTGGGAATTTCAAGTGTTGAAAATTGCAATGAGATTGCATACCTTCTATATGATAGTTGGATCCCGATACCCACTGCGAGTAAGAGTTACTCCTGAGAGAATTTTGCACTTTACAATTAGTTAATCCAATAGGTGTGTAGAAAGGTGTCAACGGGGTTATGCCTCTAGGGAAACGATGTTTATTTTAATTAGGTCCGTGCGAAAGCATGGGGAACCTCCCTCGGAGTACCGATACCTGCCTGGCAGAACGATTGGCGAACCTGTAGGGTGTAATTAATCCCGGCTAATCTTACCTTTTAGGGTTTGAAGGAAGATTTGATAAAAACAGCGGGAGCCATCCTGATTAGATAAAATAACCAATCTAATCTTGCAAAGAGCGCACGCAAAGTGATTTCCCTTCTCTCTCTCCTGGTAGCGACCAATAAAATGCCTTAATCAAGATAATAGTATGGATGTATTGACCGAATCTACTTATTATACTGGGCTAGGTTCTGCTCTATCTTATGATTGTCATAAGTCTGAGCAAGGAATAGGCGAATATTAGGATTCCCACGCCACCCAAACGAAGAATAAGGATGTTGATGCATTGTCTTTGGGTGTGTTCGTTACCAAGAACTATTTCTAAGTTTACTCTACGTCCTGGGTATGGGATACCGGATTAGGATTCCATATATGTAATTTGTTACATGGGCTAAAGACAGATAGAGAACTGGGATAGGGTGATATGTTTCTAGTAGTAGAGAATGGTGCAATTGTTGCAGCCAAAGCAGTTGGCAGATATCACCTGGTGTTACCAACAGGTAATACATTGATTCTTAGCGACTTTTATTTCGTACCAATAATATTATGAATATTTTCCTAAATCAAGTGTTGATTGGGTAAGGTATGTTGTATAACAGTGTACACGTTCTGAATCAAACTACAGTTCTAAACGTATAGAACACACACAAGAGGAACAGTTCAGAAATGAACGATATCTTCTTGAGGCATTGTAGACTAGGTCATGTCGATAAGACAAGACTAGCTGAAGTTCCATTAGGATGTATATTTGAATCCGTTCGAATTTATATCTTATGAAACTTGCCAGTCATGTCTCAAAGACTAGGTGACCAAATCTCCGTTTACTGGAAACGGAGAAAGAGTTACTGAACTCTTGGACAGATACATGGTGATGTATGCGGTCCTATGTCTGCACATGTCAGGGATGGTTCCATGTACTTTATTTCATTCACCGATGTTCTCTCAAGATAGGGACATGTGTTCTTGTTGAAACACAAATCTGAATCTTTTGAGAATTTAAAGGAATATAAGTACGAAGATGAGAACCAGATGGGTAAAGGTATTCAAATCCATCGATATGATCGGGAAGAAGAATACTGGAGCATGGAATTCCGAGACTATTTAAAAGAGAATGAGATTCCCTCTCAGTTTACTCCTCCATATACACCACAGCACAATGGTATATTGGGGTGGAGGAATCGCACCCTATGAGATATGGTGTGCTCTATGATTAGTACTGCTGAGTTGCCTATTTCCTTTCAGGGACATGCACTTGAGAAGCTGCATACCTATTGAATAGAGTTCCGATCAAATCTGTTGCCTACCACTCCATATGAGATATGGAATGTGAAGAGACCATCTCTTAAACGAGTTAAGATATGGGGTTGTCCGGTCTATGTTGAAAAGCAAAATCCGGACAAGCTCGAGGCAAGATCAGTTCTGTGCAAGTTTGTAGGATATCCCAATCATTTGCAAGGGTATATCTTCTACCACATCGAGGAACAAAAGATGTTTTGTTTCTCGAAATGCCATCTTTTTAGAAAAGGAATTTCTTGTGGAAGAAATTAGTGGCGATGATGTAGAACTGGAAGAAGTTCCAGCAAAGCAAACTATAACTGACGATTTGGTGGAACCGGAGGATTCAATAGTCCCTGAAGAACAGAAGCCACTCCGCAGATCTAGTAGGGTTCCTCATCCATCTGAGAGATACTACGGTTTTCTCATAAACGGTGGGAGCGAGGATTGCATCATGGAGATGATGACCCAACTAGTTTCGAGCAGGCCATCACAAGTGGAGACTATGTGAATGGCTGGATGCTATGCGATCTGAGATGGAATCCATGTACACCAACAAAGTATTGACTTTGAATGTTGCTCCTGAAGGGGTAAAACCCATCAGGAGCAAGAGAATCTTTGAGAAAGATAATTTGGTGTAGATGGAAAAGTTGAGACTTTCAAAGCTATGTTTAAGTCCATCAGGATCCTACTTGCCATTGCTGCATACCATGAATATGAAATCTGGCAGACTGCACATCAAAACCGCTTTTCTAAATGGTTGTTTAGAAGAGAGCGTGTATATGACACTGCAAGAGGGCTTCGTAGACAGTGGGAGCAGTGAAAGCATGTGCAAGCTGCTTAAATACATTTATGGGTTAAAGCAGGTATCGCGGAGATGGAACATCTGTTTAATGAAGCTGTCAAAGAGTTTGACTTCATCAGAAAAAGTAGATGAACCATGTATAAATAAGAAGGTTGTAGAGAGTATGGTTGTCTTCCTCGTACTGTATGTGGATGACATACTCTTGATAGGAAATGATGTTCCTATGCTATACTTGGTCAAGCACCTCTTATCACACAGGTTCTCCATGAAAGATCTAACTGATGCCTCCTACACCTTTGGATATAGATCTATAGAGATAGATCTAAATGGATTTGGGATTGTCCCGATCCAGGTACATAAATACCATGCTAAAGGTGTTTAGTATGGATGATTCTAAGCGTGGTATTGTACCCGCTTGTTCAGAAATCACTCTCTCCAAAGAGATGTCTCTCGAGACTGATTTGGAGAGGGCTCACAAGCAAGAAATGCCCTATACTTTGGCAGACAGGTCAATCATGTATGCGATATTATGTACCAGACCATATGTAGCTTACTCACTAGGTGTAGTGTGTAAGTATCGAAAAGATCTTTGGGAAAACCACTGTATAACTGAAGAACATTCTTAAGTGCTTGAGAAGGACTAAAGAAATTTTCTTGGTGTATGGTAATGGTGAACTCCAGATGGAGTCCTTTACCAATTCGAGCTTCCAGAGTGATAAGGACGACTGAAAGTCAGTCTCGGGTTTTGTCTTTACCCTCAGTGAAGGGACGGTATGTTGAAAGGGTTCCAAGCTATATACCGTAGCATCGTTGATAAAAGCTAATTACATCGCCACCAACGATACTGCCAAAGAAGTTATCTGGACGAATAAGTTCATATGATGAACTTGGTTCCTACCATTGGGCATCCAGTACCTGTGTATTAGGATGACAATGGAGCTGTGGCTTTGGCCTGGGAACCCCGGCCCCGTTAGTGATCCATACATATTCTTAGACAGTATCACCTGATCAGGGAGATAGTTGATCTCCGGGAGATCAAGGTCAGGAGAGTTGACACAGAGGATAACACAGCGGATTCACTCGCCGAGGTCATCCCCAGATGCTATTCGAGAGGCTTTTGGGACGTTGGGTATGAGATACTACAACAACTGGCCTTAATGCATGTGGGAAATTGTTAGGAATATATATACGCTAGAGGCCATTATTGATGAAATAGTGGATACATGGACATATATATTGAGAACTTTCTTGCTTGACATGATAGTATGCTATCAGGTAACCTTTATCTTAACATGTAGACTGGTATTTATACTGTCTGTCTCTTACATGTTGATAAAACCCTTAGGATATGTACTTGACTGCTAGGATTATGATGAGATCATACTAGTGGGGCTAGGGTGGTCCAAAAGTATCACACCCCGCTTCCCAGTATACGGGCAGAGGACGCGACGAGACCGCTATGTATTTACTCAGAAGTAAACACGTTGAGCGTATCTAAGCAATATAAAATGTAATGTACATAAGAGATAAGATATAAATGAACAACAACTTTATTTATTAACATTCATTTTACAATACATCTGAAAGTAAATACATGGAATGGAAAGCAATGCCTAAACAGTGGCATAACAGAAATGGAAAATACAGAAAGTAAATGTGTACAAGGAATCTAAATCTCTGGGTCGAAAGCTAGCTGGTCCAAATCCTCGCTGGTGGGCTCGATCTCCAGTGGGTCCGAATCACCTGACGATATTCCAAATAAGAAGAAAGATAATGTCGTCAGCGAACAAATCGCTCGGTAAGTCCCGTAAATAGACAAGAATGGAATAGACAGAATAGAGAGTATATTGTTATAATGTTGTATTTAGTGTTAACGTTGTTGTTTGTAGCTTGGTACAGAAGATGCCAGTGTATACGAGAGGAGTCCAACTTACACCCTGGATTTTGGTAACCCGTAGTACAAGGCTCCGTCGATAATACCACGGAACAACGGCGTGGATGTAATTACGTCTTAAGTGACCACTCCGTGCCACCTTTAACATATTCCGTACCAGTCTACCCCTTTATAACCCCGTAGTGTTTATAATATTAATTGTATTGATTGTACGGAATGTATTGTGTTGTATTGTCTTGTATTGTAAATTGTATAGATGGATGACTTGCTGGAACCATGATATCAGTAAATTGATGTAACTGGAGAATCATGTAGATGGATGTATATCTATAGTTCGGTTCAGTCAATATAGATTGAATAAATTGAACAGATTGAATATATGGATTCGTATTGAATTCAAGTCAAATTTATTATATCGAGACTCAGCTTGAGTTAGACAATTAGAGAAAAAATTGAATCCTGAATTATGTTTTGGCGCTATCGGTAACTGCTGCACATGGACGGCAAGATTTATGTCTTTTTCAAAGACAATTACCGTGTTGATAACACCGTTTGTTAAGTTGTCTGCCTTAAACAGGCAAGCACCCATATCTCCGGCTCCTTGAGGCTTAAGAGACTGGGCCCGCTTAAACCTATGTTTACTAGGGTCCTTATTGTAATTTAGTATAACTTGAGGAGGTTTTATGTAAAAATAATTTTGTATAATTTTCAAAATACACCTCAAGTATTTTATTATCGTCTTTAGAGTTTTCATGGATGCATATTTTATCAATGCGACATTTCTAGTGAATAAAATCAAATTTCATAATATATGGTATTTATTTGTAATATTGGAATTGTAATATTCTCTTGTAAATGAAATGTTTTTCTTGAATTTTGGAAATGTGGAATATTATAAATATTAAAAATAGATATTTTAATATTAATTACATATATATTTATTTATAAAAATATAAGTTTTATTTATAATAGAAATCATATTTTTCTAAAGGAAAATGTATTAAAATCTTTCGAGATCGTATGCTCTTTGCGGAGGTCTGCATCTCACTCTACTAAGCCCGAGGGTATGCGATAATCCGCACCATCCTAAACGAGTTCCCCGAAATGGATTGTAGAGGCGCAATTGCAAAGATTTGTTAAAATACACTTTTTATAGAAAAATGTTTTAATAGTTGAAGGTAGTTATATGTAATGTCGTATTTTACCAAATCTATATTCCCAAATTCCATCGTGCTATGTTAGATATGTGTGTTGTGAGGAGGTAGGTCATTACCTCATGAGTTTTCTAAAGGTATAAGGGTATTATCGAGTTTATGTCGGAAACTAAAGTTTATGGTATTTTAATGTAAAATTGCGATAAAAGATTCATATAACAATCTTTTGTGATGAAACTTGTTAAAGATATTTATTAATATTTAATGAACAATATATGATGATATGAAGGTATCTTGATTAAGAAAAATTATAGTTTTTAAAGAAAACCGAATCGAAAGTCGGACTAACTCCGCTTCCGCCGGGTTTTAGTTTTGAATGTTTTTTAGAATATAGAAAAGAAGAAGAAGTAGGGACTTACTGGATGATTGGCTAGAGGAGAGAAATGGGAAGAGGTGGTAGTTGCCGGTGCGTCGTTTCGTCGTCGGAAACATCTTGAGTTGTCGCCGGAAGTTCGTCGGAGTTTCGCCCTTTGCTAACTCCACTTGCACACAAAAGGATCTTGGAATTTTCTTGAGAGTTTTTGTAGAAAATTTCGGTGTGAAGGGGTGTAAGAATAGAGTGGGTATTTATAGGGAAAATTAGGGTTAGGGTGTGATAAAAAATGCATTTAAATTTGCATTAAAAAGGATTAAAAGGGGGTATTTTAATTCTCTGGTTAAATGCAGAGAATTTAAACAGTGTAGGGGGAGTGGGGTAGTCCAAAGGGTGCACGGGGTTAATGAAAATCAGGGATCGGACCGAGTTGGACCGGTGGCGCCAGCCGAGTCAAGGAGTTCGTCGGCCCGAGTCGGGGCTCGTCTTGATGCCACGTGTCCCTGACGCTTGGTTTAGCCTCGTGGACATGTTTGTTTTAGGCTGTGACTCGGGTTGTGCACGTATAGACTCTTGGGCTTCTAAAAGATTAAAAGAATTTTAAATAAAAATAATGTGTGGCTGATAGAATTTGAACTCTGGTGCTTTGGTTCAGCAGTGCAAGGTCTTACCAAGGAGAATTTTAAATAAAAATAACCTCTTTCTTGCTGTTCTAAAGCAAAAGAAACTTATAACTTGTGCTCAGGCTCAAGTACCCCAAACTTATACAGAAAGTTTAGGGTTGTTACAAAAAGTACATCGTTTAATCAGTTCCTAATCGAGGGAATATCGAGACTAGAGCATCGATATTCCAGAATAGACTAGTGTGTACATTTCTTGTCCCTTAAAGGGAGATGGTTGATCCCACAACCATTAGTGTGTGATATCAAAGATTGTACACAGATGCTCATTGGAGAATGGGTACACCGAACGGGACTCGCCAAGGACTCCTATGTGGTAGTATACCTATCGTCAGATAGCAGTCCTCGGGTGACACTGGTACAGATTAGTTTGTAGATCCGAGATCGTCATAGAGTCTTGTGTGGTTCCCACTGTGCTTTGATTTCCTCCCTACCACGCTCAAGAGGAGTTGTGCAAACAGGTGGATTTTGGGTACAGTCCCGAGTCACATGGAGGCAATGAGCGATAGGAAGGGTTTCGTCCCTCCCGGTATTAGGGGTTGATGTTGTGCTGTGCTCGATTGGCTATAGCTGGAAGTCCCTAGCCAGGGCTGCTGTCGAGATTTACTGATAAGAGTTATCAGTAGTTTCTCGAACCGTTATAGGCCAGACATCGGCATGACTTATCACGTTACCGGGGTCTGACATTTACCACCCCTAGACATGATATGCGACATATCAGACGAAGAGACCAGACTGTACGGTAGTGTTACTGATAGGCTTCATGGAGACTATAGACAAGCTTGCATGTTGATCTTCATATCGCTCAATACCCGGCCTTTACGTCCAGCTATTACCACTGACGGCTTGTAGGTGACTGATGTGATCATCACTTACTGCTGGCGTATTGACGAGTCTTTAGAGTCCCACACAGAAGTTTCCTGGTTCAAGCGAAACGAAGTAGGACACATATATGATATGTGTGTGGGCCTGATTAAATACGTGTATGTGATACCGTATTGTAATCTAGCAGTTATCTGTTATGAAGTTAGGTTATATAAGATATAACCAGATTATCGAATCAAGTGTTGATTTGATAATGTGATACTCAGATAAATGATATTAGTCGGTCATATGTGATATAACCGGATTATTAAATCAAGCGTTGATTTAATAATATGATATATATTATATTTGATATAATTATATCTTAATTAATATTATTAGCTCACTAATTATTTACTTTATATTTATTTATTTATATTAAGCATGACATAAATTTCTATTTTTGAGAAAAATAGAAATGAGGTGGAAAATGAGAGCATGGTTACAAGCATGGGGTTTATCATTGTTTATTCATCTTGACTCACTATTCAAGCATGGTTGCAATTTTATATTGCAAAATTCCATGCTTGAATGAGTGAGGGGTCAAGAGTTTCCATTCATTCTAAGCTCATTCTAACACTTAGCCATTTTTCTTGAGTTTCTCCCATGGTTGCTCTCTAGCTTCTTCATCTTCCTCATTACCATGGTTCAAGCTTCAACCCTCACATGTGATGTGAACCATGAAGCTTGAATACAAACTTGTGAGCTTTAACATCCTTTACTTCACCATCTTACACTGGACTAGCGATCGAGTGTAGCGTGTTTACTACGCTAAAGAGTTTAGTGTACAGGTAGCTTAAGTTGGAGAGACTTCGCGTGGATCATCTTCGGCACGATGGTCATCGGAGGAAGCTCGTCCAAAGCCTCAAGTGGAGCCTAGTGGAGTCGCAGGACTACTACATGGAGCATATGAAGTGAAGGACTCGATCTACGAGGGTATAAACTTCTTTACTTCTCTCTAGTTTACTAGATATCAAACCTTAAACCCTAATCAACTAGCTAAAGGTCTTGGATAGTCTAGCCCAGCACCTAAAAAATTTGAATTTTGCATGCTTGATTCTACTAAAACCTCATGGTGGTGCTGGGGCAGACTTTCAACAGCAATTTTTATTAACATTCTTTCTTTACATTACAAATGATTTGAAAAGGAAATGTACAATGTTGTGAGCAATGACAAAACAGTGGCATACAATGAAAAGAAATAAGTACAAGTAATCTAGAAGTCTATCTGGGCATTAATCTGCTCCAAGTGCTCCTGGCTGGGCTCGGTCTCGGTCTCCTGAGAGTCGGGTCCTCCTGACGAACATTCTAAAGAAAGAAAGAAACATGAATGTCTTCAGCGAACTAGCGCTCAGTAAGTCCCAAAGATAATGATGGAATAGAACAAGTAAAGAGAAGAGAACCGGTAATATAAACAGGTATATGTTTATTATACTAACGCAGTTGTTTGTAGCTTGGTATAGAATGTATCAGTGTATACGAGAGGAGTCCAACTTGCTCCGTGGACTATGGTAATCGGAAGTACAAGGCCCCGTCAAAACCCACGGGACAACAGAAAGGATGTTCAGGTTGGTGTCTTTTAGTGACCATCTCGTTCCACTTATAATACATTCTGTACCAATCGACCCCGTTAAACCCCGTAATGTATGTTATACAGATTGTAGTTATCAGACTTGCCAAGACCATGGGTATAAGTTGTTCATGTAAACGGTTTAGGATGTATCAAGTAGTCATGTAGTCAAATCAAGTCATGGCCAAGGTTTGGTCAAGCCAAATCAAGTTGCATGATTAATATTGTTCTGGTATTCATGTTCAAGTTCAAGTATACATGTTTGGTATATTGGATTCATGTTAGAATTGGATTCATGTGTGAGTTGAATTCAGATTGAGACTTGGACTCAGACTTAAGGCAAAAACTCTAAATAGATTTGGATCCTGAATTAGATTAGGGTGTCATCGGTAACTGCTGCACATGAATGGCAGGATTTGTATCTTTTTCCAAGACAATTAACATTGATAACTCCTTTTTTGTTTTCTACCTTAAATAGAAAAGTATTCACTTTCTCCGGCTCCTTGAGACTCAAGAGAATTGATCTCGCTTAAACCTATATTTACTAAGGTCCCTAATGTAATTTTATATAACTCGAGGGGGTTTTATGAAAAATATTTTATTTACTTTCAAAATAAAGCTCGAGTATTTATTTATATTATTTAGGGTTTCCATAATTTTTGAATTTTAAGAATGTGAAGTATTTTAGTGAATATTAACTTAACTTGAATAGTTCATGGTATTTTAGTGAAACTTGTCTTGTATTGATACTTGATGGTATTTTGGTGAAACTTTTCATTATTTTTACTTTTAGAAAGAAAATGGAATTTTATTATAACTTGAAAATATGTGGTTTGATAATATTAATATAATTATTAAAAAAAATAGTTTTTATTATTAAATAGAAAATCTCGTTTTTCTTAAAAATCGTATTAAAAAACTTTCGAGACCGAATGCTCCGTGAGGAGGTCTGCATCTCGCTCTACTAGTTCAAGGATGTGCGATAATCTGCACCATCCAATACCGGGTTCCCCAAAATGGGTTGTAGAGGCATAATCGCAAAGAGTTTTTGATAATACAATTCAAAGAAAACCGGGTTTTATAGTTCATGGTAGTTTAATAAAAAGTTATAATCGCCACAAAAATATGTTCCGAAGAGAATCGTGAATGTCAATATGTGTGTTGTGAAGGGTAGGTCATTACCCCGTGATGTTTTCTAAAGGTAAAATTAAGCCAAGAAATAAAATACGGTAAATATAAAGTTCATGGTATTTAAAAGTAAAACTCAATTTAAAGTTATCTAGCATGATGATTTAGGGTTAAAGTTGTTTCTAATTATTAGTTTCATGTTTAACAATTCAAGGTATAGAATATGAATGGGTAACGCTTAATAAAAGATATAGTTTCAAGGGTTTTAAAAACAAATATAAGTATAACTCCACTTACCGACATATTTATAAAAACAGACTTTTTTTTAGAATAAAGTGAAGAAGGAAGTGGGACTTACTAGCTAGAAGGAAGGAGGAGAGGTAGAAGAAAAGGGTGGTAGCCTTCGTGGCGTCATCGGGTCGCCGGAACTTGTGTAGATCCTCGTCGGAAGTCGTTCTTGGGCTAACTCCACTTCAACTCCACTTGTACTTAGAAAATTTTGATATTTTTGACTATAATTTTCAGAATGAGGAGGGGCTAGGGATGTGGTTATATTTATAGTGTGGAATTAGGGTTTTGGAATTGAAAGAATGAATTAAAATGCAATAAAAATTGGATTAATGGATGAAATTGAAGTCGCTGTTAATTTGCAGAGAAAACAAACAGTATGGGGGTAATGGGGGCAGGCCAAGAGTCATGTGGGCAAAGCACGGGGGCTTTTACCCATGGTTGACCCAATGCTGCCGGCCCAAAGAGGCATCTCGTCGGCCAAGTTCTTGATGGGGACCGTCGGATTCTTGCCACCTGTCCTACTCAGTGTACACAACATTTTACACATGTTTATTTTTCCTGGCTATTCATTTTTACTTGTAGTTCACGTGTAAACTTTTGGGCTTCCAAAAATTTAAAAGAAAAATCAGTAAAATAATATGTGGCTGATGGAATTCAAACACAGGGTCTACGTCACAATAGAGCAAGAGCTTTACCAATGATCTACAGGTGCTTTCTTGATGTTCTTAAACAAATTTAATTTATAACTTGTACTCAGGCGAAGGAACTCCTTTATGTATATAAAATTAAAAAATTTCGTACAGTAAAATCAGAGTCATTTCAAGGCTGAGGAAGCAGAGCTCTGTAGGATAGCTCGAAGGCAAGCTGTTGGCTGGTTGCTAGAGAAATAGGGAACGTACTCCGGGAAGGTCTTCTAAAAGGTCTGGTGTAACCTCAGAAGCGAGGCGCCGAGGAATGTCCCAATGCATCATATTTATTCCAGCTCTGTAGCCCCCTGGAATCTAGCGGGCTTACGTGGATGACACGTCATCTGCTACATTTCGTGATCAGAGGAACTCCCACTTATGAGCAACATCATTAGCCCCCCACTCTCGTTCCAACCTATTTATGGGTCGGGTCGAGAGCGGTCTTCCAGGTTTTCTCCATTCAGCTTGGTGCCGAGGATTCTTCGTGGTGGATTGTCCGGGAACGATATGGCATTCGGCGGTTGTGTCTCTTCGATCTCCGAGTCCATGAGGCGTCACATCGGGCAGGAAACTGTCCGCTGGCCCCGTGGCGAGGGCTTACAATGCTGGGTTCCCTAGGTGGCCGCTGGGTTTCGGGAGGCATCGACCATGCCATTTTTAAAAATTTGGCGCGCTAAAGAACCCTAACGCTAGAATATAAACTAGAGAATTAGACGAACAAGTATGTAAACATCTTTACATCTAAGTGAACGAGGAATACAACCTTTTTAGACCGGTCCTTCACTTCAATAACTCCGTGTAGTAGTCCCTTCGCACCAAGTAGTGATCTCCCGGACTCCAGTGAGGCTCCACAAGGTGAAATGAACATGCTTGCTTGAAGTTTTCGAGGCCGAAAATGATCTACGTCGAGGAGACACTAACACAAGCTACCTCTTCACTAAGTGATGAACTAGTGAAAAAACAACCCAATCTAAATGGCTAGTAGAGAAGAGGTTGATGGAGTAAGAGTTTTGCTCACTTTAGAAACGATTTTCTCATTATTTTTCTTCATCTCCTATTAACCTAGAGAGCTAAGCTCTTGATGAAGAAGAAGATGAAGAGAGAAGAGAATGAATCTCATGAGGTGAGAATAGCAACCATGGGTGAGTTAGTTTCATACACTAACTCATTTAGAGAATAAACCATGGCTAACAATAATGGTTAGGTTAATAAATATCTACAAGTAAAACAAAACTAGTGGACTAAGTCAAAGATGCTTCAAGCTTCTCCAAGCTTCCAAGCATGACAATTTCCAACTAATATTGAATTACTTTAAATAAATAAAACCATACATTATTATAAGTATGGTGTGAGTCTCATACACCCATGTAGCATGTAGCATCTAGCATGACACAAAAGATGTACATTAATATATATCACATATATACTAAGTGTACACTAGTGAGAAAAAGAAATCTTAAGTGAGCTAATATTAGTTAATGTAAGATAACATATAAAATATATAATTATACATTAAATTATTAAATCAACACTTGATTTAATAATCCGGCTATATCACATACAACCGACTAATATCAAATGTATCAACTTGTCGAATCAACACTTGATTTGACAGCCCAGTTATATCACATATAACCGACCGATATCACATATCGCGAGAATAGAATACGGTATCACATACTCATATTAATCTCGGTCCCACACATATCACATATGTGCTCCTACTTCGTTTCGCTTGAGCCAGGAAACCTCTGTGTAGGACTCTAAAGACTCGTCAATACGCCGGCAGTAGGTGGCGATCATATCAGTCATCCACAAGCCGCAAGCGGTTTGCTAAACGTAACGGCCACCCAGGTATTGAGCGATCAGAAGATCAACAAGCAAGCCTGCTCATACTCCAGCGAATCCAATCAATAACACTACCTTACAGTCCGGTCTCTTCGTCAGATATGTCGCATATCTCAGCCTGGGGGTGGATAACGTCAAACCCCAATAGCCTGATAAGTCATGCCGAAGTAGGGTCCATAACTGTTCAAGAAACTACTGGTAACACTTACCAGTTGATCTCAGTAACCCTAGCCAGGGATTTCCTATTATGGCCAATCAAGCATAGCGCAACATCAACCCCCAATACCGGGAGAGACGAATCCCCTCCTATCGCTCATTGCCTCCATGTGACTCAGGACTGTACCCAAAAACCACCGTTTTGCATGATCTCTTGAACGTGGTAAGGTGAAAATCAAAGCACAGTGGTAATCACATAAGACTCTATGATGATCTCGGATCGACAGACTAACCTGTACCAGTGTCACCAGAGAACTGCTATCTGACGATAGGTATAATACCATCTAGGAGTTCTCGGCGAGTCCGTCCAGTGTACCCAGTCTCCACTGAGCACCCGTATACCATCTCTGATGTCAAACACCAATGGATATGGGATCATCCATCACCCATCATATGGGTCGAGAAACGTATACGCTAGTCTACTCTGGAATATCGAAGCCATGTCTCGATACTCCCACGACTAGGAACATTTGAAGGATGTACTTGCCGACTATCTCTGCCCCACTAGTATAATCCGCATCATAATCCTGGTAGACAAGTACTCATCCTAAGGGCTTTATCAACATGTAATAGAGAGACAATAAGTGCACATGTTAAGATAAAGTGCAACCAGATAGCATACTATCATGTCGAGCAAGAAAGTCCCCCTATATATGTCCAAGCATCCACTACAATATACATCATATGTACAGTAATGACCTCTAGAGCATACATATAACTAACAATCTCCCACTTGCACTAAGGCCATTTGTTGCAATATCTCATACTCAACGTCTTATAGAAGTCTCTCTAGAGAAAGGCCTTTGTGAGTGGATCCGCCGTGTTATCCTTCGCGTCAACTCTCCTTACCTCGATCCCCTGGAGATCAAATATCTCCCTGATCAGGTGATACTGTCCTCAGAATATGTCCGGAACGCTAATGGGACCTGCGTTCCTAGGCCAAAACCACAACTCCATTATTGTCACAATAACAGTTATTGGACGCTCAATGGTAGGAACCTTGTTCATCTCATGAACAAGAAATTTCCAGACAGCCGCTTTGGTAGTATCGTTGGTAGCGATGTATTCAGCCTTTATCGTCTAGTCTGCCACGGTATCTAGCATGGAACTCTTCCAACATACCTTCCATCTAGTGAGGGTAAAGACAAAGCCTGTGACTGACTCTCAGTCAACCTTATCACTCTGGAAGCTCGAACCAAGAACATTCTTTCAGTGCTTCTCAAGTACTTAAAAATGTCCTACGCAACTTTCCAGTGATACTTCTAAGACCCAATTGATTCCTGATCACTACACCTAGTGAGTTAGTTACATCTGGTCTGGTACATAACATCGCATACCATAGAGCCTAGTGTCGAAGCATAGGGTATCCCTTGTACGTGAGCTCTCTCCAAATCATTCTTGGAAGACATCATTTTGGAGAGAGTGATTCCTGAGTAAGTGGGCGAACCACCACGCTTAGAATCTTCCATACTAAACCCCTTTAGTATGGTGTTAATGCACCTAGATTTGGGACACTCCTAACATCCACTTAGATCTATCACCATAGATCATTTTCCACAAGATGTAGTAGGTATCATTTAGATCTTTCATTGAGAATCTACGTGATAAGAGGAGCTTGACCGAGTGTAGCATAGGAAACCATTTCCTATCAAGAGTATGTAATCTACGTACAATACGTGGAAGACAACCTTACTCTCTACAGCCTTCTTGTATATACAAGGTTCATCTACCTTTTTGATGAAGTCAAACACTTTGACTGCTACATCAAAACAATGTTCCAATTCCATGATGCCTGCTTTAATCCTGATGGACTTAAGCATAGCTTTGAAAGTCTCAACTTTTCCAACTATACCAAGAATCTTCTCAAGATCCACTTACTCCTGATGGGTTTTACCCCTTCAGGTGCAACATACAAAGTCGTACTTTCTTGGTGTACATGGATTCCATCTTTGATTGCATAGCATCTAGCCATTTCACAAAGTATCCACTTGTGATGGCCTGCCTGAACCTAGTTGGGCCATCATCTACCATGATGCAATCCCCGCTCCCACTGTCACCGAGAAAACCATAGTATCTCTCAAGTGGATAAGGAACTCTATCAGATTCGCGGAGAAGATGAGGTTTGTTGGAAACTATTGAATCTTTTGGTTTCATCAAATCATCAGCTGTTAGTTTGTCCAGCTGGAACTCTTTCCAGTTCTACTTCATGACCACAAATTTCTTCACAAGAAATTCTTTTTCTAAAAAGGTGGCATTCTGAGAAACAAAACACCTTTTGCTCCTCAGAATGGTAGAAGATATACCCTTGCAAATGTTTGGGATATCCAACAAATTTATACAGAACTGACGTTACCTCGAGCTTATCCGGATTTTGCTTTTCAACATTGGCCGGACAACTCCATATCATAACTCATTTAAGACATGGTCTCTTCCCATTCCATATCTCATATGGAGTGGTAGGCACTGATTTGGATAGAACCTCATTCAATAGGTATGCAGCTTCTCAAGTGCATAACTCCAAAAGAAAATAGGCAACTCAGTAATACTTATCATAGAGCGCACCATATCTCATAGGGTGCGATACCTCCACCCTGATACACCATTGTGCTGTGGTGTACTCGAAGGAGTAAGCTGAGAGAGAATCATATTCTCCTTTTAGAAACTCCAAGAACACCATGCCCAAGTATTTTCCTCCTCGATCACATCGAAGGACTTAATACTTCGACCTGTCTGGTTCTCAACTTCAAGCTTATATTCCTTGAATTACTCAGAAGCTTCAGACTCGTATTTCAACAGGAACACGTGTCCGAATCTTGAGAATCTTCGATGAATGTAATGAAGTACAGAGAACCAACCCTGGCATTTGTAGACTTAGGACCGTATACATCATCATGTATCCATCCTAAAGTTCAGTAACTCTTCCTCCGTTTCCAGTAAACGGAGTATCAGTCATTTTACCTTTGAGACAAGACTGACAAGTATCATAAGATGAAAAATTCAAACAGATTCAAATATTCATACTTATGTAACTTAGCTAGTCGTGTCGCATTGATACGACCTTGTCTACAATACCACAAGGAGGATTCGTTCATTTCTGAACTATTCCTCTTGTGTGTGTTCTATATATTTTGAACTGTGGTTTGATTTAGAATGTATATGTCATTACATAACGTGCATGATCCAATCAACTCTTGATTAAGGAAAATGTTCACAACATTATCTATCAATACAAAATTTTATCCTTCTTTAACTTAATAAAGAATCTGATGTAATTTTGTATATCAGGTTCGGCATGTAATAACATTCGCTCAGAATCAATGTATTAATACAAGGTGATATTTGCCAACTGATTTAGCTGCAACACTTGCACCATTCTCTACACTTAGAGACATATCACTCATTCTCGGTTCTCTACCTTTCTGTACCCCATGTAACAGATTACATATGAGGGATCCTGATTCGGTATCTTATACCAAGGACGTAGAGGATACCGAGAAACAGTTCTCGGTAATCGAACGCAGCCGAAGAAGATGCATTAACATACACTTTCTTTGATTGGGTGGCATGGGAATCCTGGTATTCCCCTATTTCCTGCTCGGACTTATAACAATTATAAGTTGGAGCGGAACCAATGTTCCCCAGCACAGTATAATAAGAAGGTTTGGTCAAAACATCCATATTATTATCTTGATTAAGGCATGATATGGGTGTTACCAGGAGAGAGAAAGAGAAGAAAACACTCTGTGTGCGCTCTTACAAGATCAGATTGGTTATTATATTATCTAATCAGGATGGCTCCCACTGTTTTTATCAAATCTTCCTTCAAACCCTAAAAGGTAAGACTAGCAGGGATTAATTACATTCTATAAGTTCTCCAATCTTTCGGCCAGGCAAGTGTCGGTACTTTGAGGGAGGTTCCCCGTGCTTTCGCACGGACTTAATTAAAATAAACCTCGTTTTCCCAGAGGCGAAACCCCATTAACACCTTTCTAGACACCTACTTGATCGGCTAATTGTAATGTGTAAAACTCTTCCAGGAGTAACTCTTACTCGCAGTGGGTATCGGGATCCAACTATCTCATAGAAGGTATGCAATCTCATTGTAAATTTCAACACTTGAAATTCCCGATAATATTTTACCCTAAGTAACTTATGACCTTAACTATGGTCAATAAATCACAAGCACTAGTCAAGTTCTACCCGTCATTTCGTGATTAATTAGACCCACCCACATGACCCTTAACTATGGTCAACAAAGTCACATGACTGTCCTAATTAATCGCATCATATGCTGTGTAGGAAGACATCACTTAGCTACCGCATACTACGCCTTAACTATGGTCAACAAACGTAGCACGAATACTAAGTACTCTACTTTCTAAAATGACGGAGGGTTACGTCAGGTTTTTAAGAAAACCCTTTGCGTAATGAACTTGATATTGTTGTAAAATCGAGTGATTTGAAAAGGAGTGTTTTGAGGATTTTACTAGTTTTGCTAAAAAGGTCACTTCCGGTGAAGGGATCTCGGCTCTTTCCCATCGAATGAGGTGCTGGATATTTCAAAAATACCACTATGCAAAGCATGGACTAAAAAAATCAAAATACAAAACCGAGTGGGTTATAGTATCTGCTAGTTTTGCTAAAGAGATCACTCCCGGTGAAGGGATCTCGGCTCTCTGGATATCCTATAAGGAATACCGCTATGCAAAACAAGAACTAGAGCTATCAGTTTTTAAAACAAGATTCTACAATATCTTTAGGTTTCTTTTATTTCATTAATCTCATTAATGAAGTCCCATCAATTATGCTTCCTAAGCATCACAGGAGAAACGAAATCAACAATATTTATTATATATCATATATATAATATAAGCATTCGTCTCAGAGTATATAAAGTGATCACATCACAGAATATCGGCAGCAGAAGAATACATATCAAATATTGGATATGCTAGGAATTCCGTGTTTTAAATTAAGCCAGTAAAAAACGCGGATTCCACTGTTATGATGAATAGCCAAACCCACGTCCCTAGACCCCTACGAGAGCGGTAAGCAACCCTACCAATTCTAGAGTTAGGAGACCCGATCTTAACTCCTTGAGATGGTCTCCCGTTGGATCCTAGAACCCGGTTACTTGTGCTCCCTTCCTTGGGTCTATCCGAATGCGGAAAACTAAATAATATACATCAATGGTGACATCATCCTCAACCCAGAAGTGCCCCAATAAAGGAATATTACACACAAGTTTTTACATGAATGAAAATGAAAAACTCCCATATCACATAAAAACCCCTCGGCTATTCAAAACACGACGATCTAATATAACATATTACAGCAACACATAACATCACATGTCATCAACGTAAGTAAATAGGTGTATCCCAATTGTCGTTGACATATAGAAACGAAACCGGCGATACACCACATATTACACTTACGGTCGCAGAAAAGAAAGTGAAAAACTACAACAGTTGGAATCCGCAACCGCCTTAGATATCATAAACCCAATGTATCACATACTTGGGATTTCATGCCTAACCATATGAATTCCTTAGACATCACATGCCTAAAAATTATAAACCCCACATTTTAGTCTCGATATTGAAAACACTTTTCAATAACCATTCGGGTAATTCAACAAGATTCCCAACAGCCTGATCGAATGCTCGTCGGAAACTTTAGTAGACGGCCACACCCCCGATGCCATCGACGAAGTGCACTTAAGCGGAACACCGTGGTCGCGAGCACCCGAATGGATGCTTTTGGCAACGGGGTTCTCTTACAATCACTTGGTCGGGGCTTTAGGGCGTGGCTATCTAGTAAGGTTACCCGGCGAGTATCCGCGTACGCTACGTAATTGCGACGGACTTTTGATCCACATCAAAATCCCGTTGCAACCGATCAAATGAGACTAAATTGCTAGATTTATAAAATTCAAATTAGTTTTCATAAAACTAAATTTTGTGGATTCCAAATATTGTATCACAATCACAGATAGCTAGATGATGTTAAACTTTTCGATCGAATTAACAAACACCCAAAATTTCCCAAAGAGCTCAACACTTGAGCAGAGTTTAAAAAAGTACCCGGAACATACCACAGCACCTATGGACCAACCGTAGAAAGGTCAACCCGTACCTCACCTATGGCGCCGACTACCACAAACCCTAGGGTTTTGTGGCGGTTCCGACGGCCACAGAATTGAGTTAGGATTTCGTTCTTATAGAGGGTCCACAGAAAACACATGCATGATTTTCTGAAGATTTTAAACTTGGAAAAAATCCAACTCTTGGAAAATTTCCAGCGAGGGAAAAAATGGGTTATTGATATCCGTTCGAACTTTTTAACGTCGTCTAAATAACCCAAAATGATGTTAGAATTACGACTACGAAACACTCCGAATTTTCTTTGCAGAAAAATAACATCACATGCAATTTTAACAAAAACAAACAACATCTGAAACATCAAAACCCAGAGACTAGAACACGATAAAAATTTGAAGCCCAGAAGACTTCCAAAAACCGGACAGGCCGGATTTTCTTGACTTGTGGCCCGCCAAATTCCGGCAAAGAGGGCTCAAATTTCTATGGTGTTCATGTTACATCTCATGCAACATTCTGCAACTGCTTAAAAAAATTTAGAATCTCTGAAAATTTCGACAGAAACTGGGTCTTTGTTTCGGGTTTTTCGGAGTTGTTTCGGTTTCTTAATTCTACAACATCGTCTAATTCTCTAGCATGGCTCTGATATCACTGCTGGGTTCCCTAGACGACCGCTGGGTTTCGGGAGGCATCGACCATGCCATTTTTAAAAATTTGGCGCGCTAAAGAACCCTAACGCTAGAATCTAAACTAGAGAATTAGACGAACAAGCATGTAAACATCTTTACATCTAAGTGAACGAGAAATATAACCTTTGTAGACTGATCCTTCACTTCAATAGCTCCGTGTAGTAGTCATTTCGCACCAAGTAGTGATCTCCCGGACTCTAGTGAGGATCCACAATGTGAAATGAACAAGCTTGCTTGAAGTCTTCGAGGCCGAAGATAATCTAAGTCGAGGAGACACTAACACAAGCTACCTCTTCACTAAGTGATAAACTAGTGAAGAAACAAACTAAATATCTAGTAGAGAAGAGTTTGATGGAGTAGGAATTTTGCTCACTTTAGAAACGATTTTCTCACTATTTTTCTTCATCTCCCATTAACCTAGAGAGCTAAGCTCTTGATGAAGAAGAAATGAAGAGAGAAGAGAATGAATCTCATGAGGTGAGAATAGAAACCATGGGTGAGTTAGTGTCATACACTAACTCATGTAGAGAATAAACCATGGCTAACAATAATGGTTAGGTTAATAAATATCTACAAGTAAAACAAAACTAGTGGACTAAGTCAAAGATGCTTCAAGATTCTCCAAGCTTCCAAGCATGACAATTTTCAACTAATATTGAATTACTTTAAATAAATAAAACCTTACATTATTATAAGCATGGTGTGAGTCTCATACACCCATGTAGCATGTAGCATCTAGCATGACACAAAAGATGGACATTAATATATATCACATATATACTAAGTGTACACTGGTGAGAAAAAGAAAACTTAAGTGACCTAATATTAGTTAATGTAAGATAATATATCAAATATATAATTATACATTAAATTATTAAATCAACACTTGATTTAACAATCTGGCTATATCACATACAACCAACTAATATCAAATGTATCAACATGTCGAATCAATACTTGATTCGACAGCCCGGTTATATCACATATAACCGATCGATATCACATATCGCGATAATAGAATATGGTATCGCATACATGTATTAATCTCGGTCCCGCACATATCACATATGTGCTCCTACTTCATTTCGCTTGGGCCAGGAAACCTCTATGTAGGACTCTAAAGACTCATCAATACGCCGACAGTAGGTGGTGATCATATCAGTCACCCACAAGCCGCAAGCGGTCTGCTAAACGTAACGGCCATCCGGGTATTGAGCGATCAGAAAATTAACATGCAAGCCTGCTCATACTCCTGCGAATCCAATCAATAATACTACCGTACAGTCCGGTCTCTTCGTCAGATATGTCGCATATCGCAGCCTAAGGGTGGTATAACGTCAGACCCCAATAGCCTGATAAGTCATACAGATGCAGGGTCCATAACTATTTGAGAAACTATTGGTAACGCTTACCATTAGATCTTAGCAACCCTGGCCAGGGATTTCCTGTTATGGCCAATCAAGCATAGCGCAACATCAAACCCCAATACCGGGAGAGACGAATCCCTTCATATCGCTCATTGCCTCCATGTGACTCGGGACCGTACCCAAAAACCACCGTTTTGCACGATCTCTTGAACGTGGTAAGGTGGAAATCAAAGCACAGTTGGAATCACACAAGACTCTATGACGATCTCGGGTCGACAGACTAACCTGTACCAGTGTCGTCAGAGAACTGCTATCTGACGATAGGTATAATACCATCTAGGAGTTCTCGGTGAGACCGTACAGTATACCCAATCTCAACTGAGCACCCGTATACCATCTCTAATGTCAAACACCAATGGATATGGGATCATCCATCGCCCATCATATGGGTCGAGAAGCGTATACACTAGTCTACTCTGGAATATCGATGCCCTGTCTCGATACTCCCACGACTAAGAACATTTGAAGGATGTACTTGCTGACTACCTCTGCCTCACTAGTATGATCCGCATCATAATCCTGGTAGTCAAGTACTCATCCTAAGGGTTTTATCAACAAGTAATAGAGAGATAATAAGTGTACATGTTAAGATAAAGTGCAACCAGATAGCATACTATCATGTCGAGCAAGAAAGTCCTCCCTATATATGTCTAAGCATCCACTACAATATACATCACATGTACAGTAATGGCCTCTAGGGCATACATATAACTAACATACGATTCACGTCTTCATTGGGCATGAAGCTACTCACTGTCGTGATGAGGGCTTTGGATCCACAGCGCCGTTGGGCAGGAAGTTACCCGCTGCGAATGGACCGAGCAGGAATTTGCTCGGCGGCCTCGTAATGAGGGCTTTAGATCCACTGCGTCATTGGGAATGAAGCTACCCACGATGGATGGTCCGAACAGGAAGCTACTCGGCCATCTCGTGATGAGGGTTTTGGATCCACAATGTTGTTGGGCAGGAAGCTACCCGCTGCGGATGGGTCGAGGAGGAAGTTACCCGGCCACCTCATGATGAAGGCTTTAGATCCATAGCGTTGCTGGACAGGAAGCTACCCACGGTGGATGGACCGGGCGGGAAGCTACCCGGTAGCCTCGTAATGAGGGATTTGGATCCACAGCGTTGTTGGGCAGTAAACTACCCACTACGAATGGACCGAGCAGGAAGCTGCCCGACCGCCTCGTAATGAGGGCTTTGAATCCACAGTGTTATTGGGCAGGAAGCTAACTGCTATGGATGGGCCGAGTAAGAAGCTACCCGGCTGCCTCATGATGAAGGCTTTGGTCGGCTACCTATAGACATATCCGAGCTTCATAGCTTAAGTGAAGGGTTGGTCTTTGTTTGAAGGGCAGGAAGCTACCTGTCGGCCAGTTTAAACTCTCCTATTTTGAATGATCGGATTCGGTGGGTGTCCTTGTTGCTTGGACTCGGGTTAGTCGGTAACGACCATGATCTGTCCGATCGTCAGCTCTTCGGCTTCAAGTTGGTTGGCTTTCCCCTATTTGCTTGACATTTGTCTTGTAGGTACTTTGCTAAGTGACCGGAGTGGATCATCTCCTCGATATAATCGCATAGCTGTTTACAGTCCTCGGACGGATGCCCTTGCGTCCGATGATAGGCACAATACGGGCCACGGAGTCGCTTGCTCGGATTTCGTGTCACTGGTGGCAGCTTGAAGAATCTTTCGCTCCTTGCTTCCTCTAGCAGCTCGTCATGTGAGACATTGAGATGCGTGTACTCACTAACCTTGGCGTATAAGGTTTCGACCGATCAACATTCTTCTTGTCTTCTTCCAGGTCCTTTTTCTTTTGGTTTGTTCGGTATCCTCAGGAAATGTGAATGTTAACTTCGAATTCGAGTTGGATTTCCCACTCGGTCCAGACCTTTACCTCGGCCTGGGTCTTAGGTTGGACCAATGCAAAAGAGCCGAGGCACTCTTTGCGTCTAAGAACAGACCTTAGGGCGGTTATGACCGTCTCATCCCGGTGCTCTGGTACCTCTAGAAGGGCATTGTAGAAACGGGCAATATAGTCTTTGAAAGACTCCCTATCCTCGCACTTGATGGTAAACAAGTAGTCAACCGATCTCTTCTGTCATCGGTTGTCGACGAAGTTGCTGAGGAACTACGTGGCCAATTCTTCAAAGGTCAAGATCGAATACGGATTCAGGCCGCGGAACTAGTCCCGTCCTGCTCGAATGAGGGTGGTGGGGAAGGCTCAGCACTGAGCCGCGTCTGAGTTGTCTTGGAAGCTCATGCCTACTGTAAACGCATCCAAGTGGTCATTTGGTTCAGACTTTCCATCGAAGAGGATCACCTTAGGCGGTTTGTTCCGAGACGAGACCCGCTCACCAAGTAACTGCTCCGTGAAGGGCCTCGTGAGAGAATCTGCAGAGTTCTTTGCCACTCCTCCAGCCGAACGGGGAGCGTGTTGCATGTCTTTAATTTTCTTCTCGAGGACTTAGATTCGCTGATGGTACCTTAAGAATTCTCCATAATCGGAGCGCTTGCTGTCCTTGCTTCGGGCTTGCGCGATAAAGCGGTTTCTGCTTCGCTCAATCACGTTCCTCAGGTCCTCGGGGGAACCCTTCATGGTTGGTCCCGAGGTGCGCCACGTGCGTGGCCTTGATGGGTATGGGGACATCGGTCTCCCCTAGAATCAGGAGACCTGACCGACGTCTCCTCAAGGTGCGAGAGAGAGAGACGGGCGTTGGAGCGATAGCCTGGTCTTTCCTGAGATCTCGGTGTTGAACTATCCGGCGCCCAATGAGTCATGGAATCATTCCTCATGTGGGGGTCGTGACTGCCAGAATGTAGGATATATATATGCTCTAGAGGCCATTATTTGTAATGGATTCTATGGATATATATATATATATATATATATATATATTATAGGATATATATGTGCCCAAGAGGCCATTATTTTTAATGGATACTATAGATATGTATATATGTACAGGATAATCTTGCTCGAAATGATAATATGATATTTGATTTGACTTTATCTTAACGTGTGTATATGTTCTACTTGTTATTACATACTGTTTATACATGTTGATAAAACCAGTAGGATATGCTTAACTACCAGCGTTGTGATGGCGATCATACTTGTGAGGGCTGGGATTGTTAGTTATATGTATGCCCTAGAGGCCATTATTGTACATGATTGTAAATTATAGTGGATGCTTGGACATATATAGAGAGGACTTTCTTGCTCGACATGATAGTATGTTATCTGGTTGCTCTTTATCTTAACATGTATACTAGTATTATTATACCGTCTCTATCTTATACATGTTGATAAAGCCCTTAGGATGTTAGCTTGACTACCAGGACTATGATGCAGATCATACTAGTGGGGCATGGGTAGTCCGTAAGCACATCCTTTAATTGTTCATAGTCGAGGGAGTATCAAGACAGGGCATCGATATTCCAGAGTAGACTAGTGTGTATGTTTCTTGACCCTGTATAGGGCGATGAATGATCCGACATCCATTGGTGTTTGACATTAAAGATTGTACACAGGTGCTCATTGGAGAATGGGTACACTGAACAGGACTCGCCGAGAACTCCTAGATGGTATTATACCTAACGTCAGATAGCAATTCTCTGGTGACACTGGTACAGGTTAGTCTGTAGACCTGAGATCGTCATAGAGTCTTGTGTGGTTCCCACTATGATTTGATTTCCTCCCTACCATGGCTCAAAGGAGGCATGCAAACAGGTGGATTTTAGGTACAGCCCCGAGTCACATGGAGGCAATGAGCGATAGGAGGAATATCGTCTCTTCCGTGATTGGGAGTTGATATTGCACTATGCTCGATTGGCTATAACAGAAGTCCTTGGCCAGGGTTGTTGATGAGATTTACTGGTAAGTGTTATCAATAGTTTCTCGATATGTTATGAGCCTCACATCAGCATGACTTGTCAAGTTACTGGGGTCTGACGTTTACCACCCCTAGACTCGATATGCGACATATCAGACGAAGAGACCGGACTGTATGGTAGTGTTGATTATAGAATTTGCGGGGAGTTTGGACAAGCTTGCTTGTTGATCTTCTATTCGCTCAATACCTGGGTAGCCGTTACGTCCAGCCAGTACCGCTAACGGCTTGTGGGTAACTGATGTGATCATTACCTACTGCTGGCATATTGACGAGTCTTTAGAGTCCCACAAAGAGGTTTCCTAGCTCAAGCGAAATGAAGTAGGGCACATATGTGATATGTGCGGGACCTGGATTAATACGTGTATATGATACTGTATTATGATCTCTCAATATAGATTATATGTGATATAACCGGATTATTGAATCAAGTGTTGATTCAATAATTTGTTATATGTATATTTGATATACATAGAAATGATATTAGTCGGTTATATATGATATAGCCGGATTATTAAATCAAGTGTTGATTTAATAATTTAATATATAATTATATATTTGATATATTAATATATATTAACAAATATTAGCTCACTAAATAATTTCTTCTCTTGATGTATGTATATATGATGATATATACATTTATGTGATATATATACATTTGTATAATATATTACATGTACTATTGTGTCATGCTAGATGATACATTAGATATGGGTGTATGAGACTCATACCAAACTAAAGATAATTTGGGTGATTTAATTATTAAGGGAAAAACAAAAATTAGGTGGAAATTAGCATGGTTTAAGATGCTTGCGGAAGCATGTAGAAGCTTTGACTTATTCCACTAATTTTGTTTTACTCTAGATATTTATTAACCCAACCATTATCTTTAGTCATGGTTAACTCTCTTGATATATCTCTTGAGATATTTTTCCACCCTAGTTGATTCATTCGTCATCTTCATCATCTCATTTTGCTCTCTAGCTTTTGGTGAGGTGATAAAAGAAAGAAAGAGAATTCTAAAGTGAGCAAAATTCCTACTTCATCAATCTATACCAAATTAGCCCTTTAGTATAGGTTGTTTCCTTCTAGCTTGAGTTAGAGATTCCTCAAGGTGGATCATCTTCGGCCTTGAAGATCCTTAAGCAAGCTTGTTCCTTTTGCCTAGTGGAGCCTAAGAAGAGTTTGAAGGACCGCTACTTGGTGCTTTAGAAGTGAAGGACCGGTATACAAAGATTGTATTCCTTGTTCACTTAGTGTAAAGCTTGTTTACTAGTTTAAAACCCTAATTCTCTAGTTCGATTTTTGGATAGCATGCAATAGCACACTAGAGTTTTTAAAATTATATACTTGATGCTTCTAAAAAACTAGCAGTGGTGCTAAGGCATACTTTCAGGATAGTCTATAAGCATATCCTTAAAAGTGTCCCCAGTCATAGGAATATCGAGACAGGGCATCGATGTTCCAGAGTAAACTGTTGTATACATTTCTAGACCCCGATGAGGAGGGATGGTTGGTCTCACAACCATTGGTGTGTTTCACCAAAGATTGTATACAGGTGCTCATTGTGGATGGGTACACTAGATGGACTCGCCAAGAACTGCTGGATGGTATTATACCTAGCGTCAGATGGCAGTTCTCGTGTGACATATGTACAGGTAGTCTGTAGAACTAAAATCATCATTTGTCTCGTGTGAGTTCCTACTGTACTTTGATTACTACCCTACCACGGCTCAAATGAGTCATGCAAACAGGTTTTAGTTGAGTACAGTTCCGAGCCACATGGATGCAGTGGGTGATTGTTAGAGATTCGTCTCTCCCGGTTTAGGGAGTCGATATCACATTGTGTTTGGTTGGTCAAGGCCATAAGCCCCAGGCCAGGGCAGTTGAGAATTAATGATAGTTAGATCAGTAATTTCTCGGAAGGTCTTGAGCCACACCAGCACGACTTATCAGGGCTAGTAGGTGTTTGACGTTAACCGCCCCCTAGACCTGGTATGTGATACTTTCAAACGAACAAACCGGACTGTACGGATATTGTCACGGTTAGGCTCAGTATGGGTTCAGATGAGTTTGCTCATCGGCCTTCTTTTCGACAGGCACCTGGGTAGTCGTTACGTACAACTAGTACTGCTGACGCGCTTGTAGTTACATCCACTGCCTGCGTACTGGCGAAACGATGTAGAGGCCGTATGTTTATACGTGCAAGGTTCTGATTGATTGTGTGCACTAATTGTGCAGAATTTAATCGGACGGTTTTTAATACTAGCGGGCTTAGGATTAAGCCGGTTCATTAAATCAGATATTAATTTAATACTGGTATTATTTTTAGTGGTATTATTCTATCTCTTGGGTATTCGTATTTTGATACGAATATAGGTATGTATATACGGTAGAAAGTATTTTGTATTTATACAAAATACCTTCTAGAAGGGGACACCTCATAATGTGTATTTTCTATTTATTGATAAATAGAAAAATGAGGTGTAAAGAAGACATGGCATGAAGCATACTTTGGGCATTTATTGAAAACACTATTGGAGTATGACGTGTTTTTTAAAGAAAAAGAAAAATGCTTGATATTATGTCATGAAGCATTTCTTCATGGTTTAGTTTTCCTTGATCATTTCTTGAGTTGCCATTATCTCTCTTTTGCCTTCTCCTCTTCCTCAACCTTACCATTCTCATGAGTTGATAAACAAGGGTCTTCAGATAGGAAAAACTCACCACTAATCTTCTCCACTCCATCTAAACTAGCTAGATTAGCAAATTAGCTAGTTAAGTTACTTTCTTTAGAAAGTTGAAGTTTGAACCTAGAACCTTTCGGTGGATCATCCAGGATCCAGGAGACCGGCAATCAAGCAACATCAAGGACCTCAAAAAGAGCTTAAGAAGAGGAATCAAGACCCGAAGGACACGAATCCGATAAGTATAACATTCTAACAAAGTAGAATAATTACCTATATAGTCTTGCTAGTTAGGGTTTGTGGTAGATTTAGGGATTATGTCTTTGTTGTATGCTTCAAAATCGATTTTTTTAAAATTCCGCTTCTATTCAAATCTTGTAGAGTATGCAATCTTGACTTACATGGTATCAGAGCCAGTCCATAAACCTTAAATAGACTAGTTTACACGAATTTAGAGTTTCGATCGACAGAATTATCCGAATCACATTTCCGAAAACTCGCTTGTTGTTCGAATTTTAAAGTTGTTCAAAAAATATTTTAGGTTACATTAAAATTATGTGCAGGCGAAATTAGAGCCAAGAAAAAAATTTGGGGACCTTATCACAAAATTTGAATGCTAATTCGCCGCCAAATATGTCATTTGGCCGCGTATCCGCGGCCCAATTATGGCTACGGTGCCCCAAATTTTTTCTGGGGCTCTAGTTCATGGAAATGTGATTTTTGTTATATTTGGTTTTTACTCGAATTTGTTTGTGCACTGGTTTGTACATGGAGGCAAATGCGGAAAGTTTTAATCGATCGAAATTCTAAATTCTTGTTTACTTGTGCATTTGCTTCGGCGGCCGTGAATATCATAGCGCGGTATAATCCGACTGATTTCTATATGTACAATCAGACAAGTTTACGAACATGATTTTCGCGTTGATGTTCTGTTTTGCACCGATGTTATGGATAGATTATCGTGGTGGATAGCCTATAGTGCAATGATTGTAGTACAGTGTTAATTCATTTGTATATTCATTATTGCGGGACGAGCGTCCGACATGTGGACTGCCGTTTCAGCCAGTTTGTATATTCTTTTATTGGGGCACGGCCGGGTTGAGGTCGATGTCACCGTTGTATATATTTTCTTTTCTTTTCTGTACTAGGATTACCCCGCGGAGGAGTGCTCAAGTAGCCGGGTTGTAGATGGAAACGAGGCCCCATCTCATGGCGTTGAGACCGGGGTGCCTTACTTTAAAATTGGCGGGCTACTCGCCACACTAGTAGGGGGTATAAGATGACCCATGATGGGGTGCTCAAGTTACCGGATTCCGTGAAGCGCTGGGTGGCCTACTCACTTTATTGATTGGGGTTGCCTCGCTTCCGAGATTGGTGGGTTACTTGTTGCGCTCGTAGGGGTCTAGGTTATTCATTGCATAGGCTATCCATACAATCGGGAACGTCGAGTTTCATTTATGGCTCAAATGAAACTCGTGGCTCCTAAATTATCCGCTATTTCATATTGCTTATTAGTTTTCTATGATATTGCTTATATCATGTCTAGAACGAATGGTTATACACACGCACACGCACACACACTAGTAGATGTTGTATATGTTTTGCATCTGTGCTAGTCCTACCCTCGCTCTGCCATTAGTTAAGTAACCTAACGGTGCATGATGGGGCCCTGTGGCGAATGCGGATGGCATATACGTATATTTTATTTTCGTTCTTTTCTGGTGTGATAGGAATTAATTGATGGAACCGTATTAATCCTCATTAATAGAAGATAAGAAACCTAAAAAGATGTTATTGGAACATTTTGAAAACCCACTCGGTTCTTTTCAAAACACTTGTTTAAAAGGCGGAGCTTGAACCACTTCTTTTCAAATGTATCATTCCTTCAACGATATCAAGTTCATTACGTTCTAGGTTTTTGCCAAAAACCAGCCGTAGCTCTCCGTTGTTTCAAATGAGTAGCACATCGTATTCATGTTGTGTTTGTTGGCCTTCGTTCGTCAAGGCATAGCGAATGGTAGCGGTGTGTTGCTTGTTTGTAGCATAGATAGATGCATTGGTTTAAGACAGTCGTACAGCCTTGTTGGCATTCATCAAGGGTAAGTACGGGTAGGTTTAAATTAATCAAGATAACGACACGAAGAACTTCACTTGCATCTTATGATTTTTTGGCCTTCGTCAAGATCATAAGAGCTTGGTGCAAAAACCATATCGGGAGTTTCAAACACAAAGGAAACTTGCAGATTTAGCATACCTTCTGGAGTGTAGTGACTAGAGTGGCTTCCATCTAGGTCATCACACAATGATAGTTGGATCCCGATCCCACTGATGAGTAGAATTACTCTTGGGAGATACTTTTCACTTCACAATAAGCTAATCTATTAGGTGTCTAGAAAGTGTTAACAGGGCTACGCCTCTGCAGAAACGAAATTTATTTTAATCAGGTCCGTACGAGAGTACAGGGAACCTCCCTCGGAGTACCAACACCCACCTAGCTGAACGGTTAGCGAACTTATAAAGTGTAAATGATCCCGACTAATTCTCCTTTTAAGGTTTGATGGAGAATTCGGGGAAACGGTAGGAGTCATCCTGATTAAATCAGATAATAAACCAATCTAATCTCGCATGAGCATACACTGAGTGTTTCTTTTCTCTCTCTGGTAGAAACCATGATGAGACTTAAACTACTGCTCGAAAAAATATACTGACTGGGCAAAACTATAAAGATTGGCTGAGAAACGTCAATATTGTACTTATGACAAAGTGCCATACATCCTCACCAGTACTGCTCCCCCTGTCCCAAGACCAGACTCCCCGGTTGCGGACATTGAGGTCCGCAAAAAGTGGGACCTGGATTGCGAGAAACCTAAGTGCATCGTGCTGGCTTCCATGAATAATGAACTCCAGAAGCAGCACGAGAATATGGACATCAAATCCATTTTTCTCCATTGTAAGGATTTATACGTAGAGCACTCTCGTATCTCAAGGTACGAGACCTCAAGGAAATTATTCCAGATGAGCTTAGCTGTCAGATCACCTATAGGAGAACACATCCTAAAGATAATCAGTCTCATTGAGGAACTCGCAAACCTGGGAAGCGTGTTAGAGAATGAGTTATACATTGACTTAATTCTACGGTCCCTTCCTCACAACTTCTCTCAATTCATGCTTAACTTAAACATGCACGGAATGGAATCTAATCTTCCAAAACTCCTCAACATGTTGAAGGTAGCGGAGAGCTCCTTGAAGAAGGAGAAGACACATGTTGTTATTGTTAGGGAATCTTCCTCTTCTAAATCTAATGCGAAAGCTAAGGGGAAGAAGAAGAAGACCACCACCAAGCCGAAAGGAGGTGTCAAAAGGTGCAAAGAACGAACAAATCGGGGAGAGTAAAAGCGGAAAAGGACGAGTGCTACTACTGTCACAAGAAGGGGCACTAGAAGAAGGATTGCAAGACTTTCAAAGCCAAGGGCAAGGACACAAAGCAAGCTTCTGCTTCTGCTTCAGGTGTGTTCGTAATTGAAAACGGTTTTTTAGTAAACTCTATATCATAGGTACTAGATACCGGTTCTGATTCTCATATCTGTAATTCTTTGCAGGCACTAAGAAACCATAGAGTACTGAAGGCATGTGATATGACCCTCAAGGTTGAGAACGGAGCAAACATGGATACTGTTGCGGTAGGGGATTATCACTTGGGGTTGACAAGTGGACACATTTTGGTGTTGTATAGCTATTTTTGTATACCCAGTATGTTATGTAATATTATATTAGTATCTTTGTTATCTAATGAAGGATATAATTTTATACTTGAAAGAAATGTCATGAACATTCACCTAAATCAAGAACTGATTGGGTCTGGCACACTAGATAACGGCATATACGTACTCAATCAATATCATGTTTTCAACATCCAAAACACACTCAAAAGAAAGGCTCCAGATTCAAACCAAGCCTTCTTATGGCATTGTAGACTTGGTCATATTAATGAAATAAGGTTGACTAAGTTATATAAAGATGGATATTTTAATCCGTTCGCATATGTATCATATGCAACTTGTCAATCATGTATCAAAGGAAAGATGACCAAATCTCCATTCACGGGACACGGAGAAAGAGCCATTGAGTTCTCTTGGGGCTCATACACAGCGATGTATATGTTCCGATGTCTACACATGCATGAAGTGGTCACTCCTATTTCATCACTTTTACTGATGATTTCTCAAGGTATGGACATGTATTCTTAATGAAATATAAATCCGAGGCCTTTGAGAAATTAAAGGAGTATAAGAAAGAAGTGGAGAAACAAACAGGTAAAAGTATCAAGATATTTCGATCTGATCGGGGTAGAGAATACTTAAGTACCAGTTTCCTTGAATACTTAAAAGAGAATGGAATTCTCTCTCAGCTTACTCCACAAAGTATAATGGTGTATCGGAGAGAAGGAATCGCACGCTGCTCGATATGGTGCGTTCCATGATGAGTGCTGAGTTGCAACTTTCCTTCTGGGGGTTTGCGCTGGAATCGGCTGCATACCTGTTGAATAGGGTTTCAACTAAGTCTATGCCTACCACTCCATATAAGATGTGGAGTGGGAAGAGACCATGTCTTAAGTATCTTAAGATATGGGGGTGTCCAGCTTTTGTCAAAAAGCAAAATCCGGACAAGCTCGAAACATGATCAGTTTTATGCAAGTTTGTGGGATACCCCAAAAATTCACGTGGATATCTTGTCTACCACGCTGAAGAACAAAAAATGTTTGTCACTCACCACATAGTCTTTTGAGAGAGCGAATTCCTTGCAAAATAAATTAGTGGGAGCGCGGTAGAACCGGAAGAAATTCCAGAACCATAAATTACTGCTGAGGACTTAGTAGAACCTCAGGTTTCAATAGAGCCCGACGAACCGACGCTGCTCCACAGATCTAGTAGGCATTCTCATCCACCTGAGAGATATTATGGGTTTCTCGTAGACGGGGATCGAGAGGGTTTCATTATCAATGATGATGAGCCTACTAATTTTCAACAGGCTATCACGAGTAAAGACTCGATGAAGTGGCTGAATGCTATGAGATCCGAAATGGAATCCATGTACACCAACAAAGTATGGACTTTGGAAGTTGCTCCACCTGGGGTAAAACCCGTTGGATGCAAATGGATCTTCAAGAAGAAAATTAGTGCAGATGGACAAGTGGAAATTTATAAAGCTAAACTTGTTGCAAAAGATTTTGGTCAATGACCAGGATTGGACTATGATGAAACCTTTTTTCCAGTGGCTATGCTTAAATCCATCCGGATCCTACTTGTCATTGCTGCCTTCCATGACTATGACATCTGGCAGATGGATGTGAAAACAACTTTTCTAAATGGAAATTTATAAGAGAGTGTTTACATGGATTAGTCAGAGAGTTTCTTAGACAGTGGGAGCAGCGGAAAGGTGTGCAAGTTGCTTAAATCCATTTATAGATTAAAGCAAGTATCATGGAGTTAGAACATCTTCTTTGATGAGACGGTCAAAGAATTTTACTTTATCAAAAATATAGATGAACCATGTATTTATAGGAAGATTGTAGGAGGAGCAGTAGTCTTCCTCGTACTGTACGTGGATGACATACTTCTAATAGGGAATGACATCCCTATGCTACAATCAGTCAAGCTTTTCTTGTCACAGAAGTTCTCCATGAAAGACTTGGGTGATGCCTCCTACATTCTGAGGATTAAGATCTATCGTGATAGGTCTAAAAGAATGTTGAGACTTTCAAAGTTCAGGCACATTGACACCATGCTAAAGAAGTTTAATATGGAAGATTCTAAGCGTGGTAATTTACCCTCTTGTCACGGGATCACCCTCTCCAAAGAGATGTCTCCAAAGACAGATGAAGAGAGGACTCACATGAGCATTATACCCTACGTTTCGGCGGTAGGACCTATAATATATGCAATGTTATGTACCAGATCAGACGTAGCTTATGCACTCAGTGTGGTAAATAGGTATCAGTCAAATCCGGGTGAGAAATATTGGATAGCAGTAAAGAACATTCTCAAGTACCTGAGAAAGACTAAGAAGATGTTCTTGGTGTACGGTAATGGAGACCTCCAGATCGAGGATTTTACCACCTCAAGCTTCCAAAATGACAAGGATGACTCTAAATCCATTTAGGGTTATGTGTTTACCCTCAATAGAAGGGCGGTGTGTTGGAAGAGTTCCAAACAAGACACCATCGCAGACTCAACGATGGAAGCTGAGTATATAGCTGCTAACGATGCCGCAAAAGAGGCGGTTTAGATGATAAGGTTTATTTTTAAACTTCAGGTGGTTCCGTCTATTACCAATCCAATAACCTTGTATTACGATAACAATGGGGCTGTAGCTTTAGAAAAGGAGCTAAGGTCCAATCAGAAATCCAGACATATCTTGAGGCGGTATCACCTGATCAGGGAGATAGTTGTCACGCCCCGCTTCCCAATAGACGGAAGCGGTGACGTGGCAAGCCCGCAACGTATTTACTATGAAAATAAATACGTTAAGCGTAATTAAGTAATATAACAATGAACAAGAATGACAAGAGTAATAAAATGAAACAACAACTTTATTTACATTCAACTTTACATACAACTGTCAGAAAGTAAAAGATACAATAATAGAAGCAAATGCCTAAATAATGGCATACTGAAAGTAAGTACAGGAAGAACTAGTAGTCAGGATGAGCTACACGCTGGTCCAAGTCCTCCTGGTTCGGCTCTACGTCTTCAGAGTCCGGTCCTCCTGACGAACATTCCAAAGAAAGAAAAAAGAGAGGAATGTCGTTGGCGAACAAGCGCTTAGTAAGTCCCAAAAGAAGAAAGAGAAGATAGTATATATTGTGTAATGAACATATAAAGTTGTATATGATCGTTCACAGATATAAAATAGTTATTTAACGTGGATATTTGTAATTTGATAAGGAGGGATTCATGTATACGAGAGGAGTCCATCTTATCCCGTGGACTATGGTAACATGTAGTACAATGCCCCGTCATAACCCACAGGACAACGGCACGTGTATTCATGTAGGTGTCTTTTAAGTGACCTCCCGTGCCACGATATACATTCCGTACCAATCTACCCCTTTATCCCGCGTATTGTATAAGTTAAGATTATAGGTCTTGGCCGACTCCATGGATATAAAATGTACATGCTCACGTTCAAGATGTAATCATGTATTCAGGTAGTCATGTCAAGTTCATGTCAAGTTATAACCATGGTTCGGTCAAGTCGATTCAAGTATTCAAGTTTGAGTTTGATATTTGAATTCATGTGTTCAGGTTCATGATCAAGTATTCAAGCTTGTGTTTAATTTTGGATTCTGGTTGGAGTTTGGATTCTAGTTTGAGATTGGATTCATGTTAGAGTTAGAATCTTATGAAAGGACTTTGTTCTTACAACATCTTAAGTTCGGGAGTAATCGGCAACTGCTGCACATGGACGGCAGGATTTGTGCATTTTTCCAAGACAATTGCCATTGATAATTTTGTTAAGTTGCCTAACCTGAATAGGCAATCACTCACTTTCCCCGGCTCCCTGGGGCTCAAGAGAATTGATCCCGCTTAAACTTATATTAAACTAAAGTCCTTAAAATATTATTTTGCATATCTCGAGAGGGTTTTATGAAAAATATTTTAATATGGTTTAAAAATAAACCTCGAGGGTGATTTATAATATTTAGGGTTTTCATGAACATGTATTTTAATTGTTGTGGTGTTTTGGTGATAAAACCTAGCTTTTTGAAAGTTTATAGTATTTTTATGAAAACTAGCTCTTTCGGAAACTTTGTGGTATTTTATTAAAAATTCTAATATTTCATTTTTAAAATTATAGTTTCATAATTTGTTTTTATTGAAAATACGAATTCATAATTTTATATAATTTTCTAAAATTTAGTTTTTATTTAGAAAATTCGTATTTCTTAAAAACCGTATTTTTATTTCCTTTCGAGACCGAATACTCTGTGAGGAGTTCTGCATCTCGCTCCACTGTCCCAAGGATGTGCGATAATCCGCACAATCCATTAGTGGATCCCGTAACGAGGGTTTTAGAGGCGTAATTGCCAAGAATTACAAAATACCGATTTAAAAGAAACCCATTTTGAAAAGGTGTGGTATTTTAATGAAAAAGTTATTCTTTAAATTAGTTGTATGTTTAGAGTACCGTGCTATGGAACCATAGTGTGCATGTGGGGTAGGTCGTTACCCCGTAAAGTTTTTCTAAAGGTATTTAAACTAATTATCGAAAAAGGGTGATACTAAAGTTCGTGGTATTTTAATGAAAAGTTCGTTTTATGATAGTTTCACATGGAAGTTTTGGTTAAACTCAAAGCTAAAAGATTGTAATTAAAGTTACAAGTAGGGTGGTAAAGTTAGTTTGACTTATGCAGTAAGGAAAAGGGAGTTCCAAGTTTTAAAAGAAATGTATCGAAGGTAACTCCAATTTACCGATATACTTTTAGGAGATGAATTGAGATGCAAAGAAGAAGAGATGAGAGGGAGTTACGGCTTTATAATTTTGAGAAGGGAGTAAGGAAAAAAGGGAGGAGCTTCGTGGCATCGCGGGAGCTCCGGAAACGGTTTCGATCTTCGATGAAAGCAACTTGGTTGCTAACTCCACTTAACTCTACTTGCACTTAGAAACTTTTGAGGTGATTTTGCTAGAAATTTTCAGAATAGAAGGGGGCTAAGGCATGGGGTGGTATTTATAGTGAATCATTAGGGTTTGGGAATTAAAATTTTGGATTAATATGCATTAAAAATGTGTTAAATAGTGAATTGAAGAGTCTCCGTTTGATTGCAGGAAAATAAAACAGTTAAGGGGAGTCGAAGAGACAAGTGTGCAAAGCACGGAGGGATTTGGAGCTATATTGACCGTCGGCGCCGGCCTTATCATGGGTTTGGGTGATCGGATCTTGAGGCATTGCCTCGAGATTCATGTCACGTGTCAAGTTGGGTGTGTACACCTTATTGCGCATGTTTGATTTTTCTGAAACTTTTCGTTTCTCCGTGTATTGCACGTGCAACTCTTGGGCTTCTGAAAAATTAAAAAGAAAAATCTTAAAAAATAATTGTGTCTGATGGGATTCGAACATACAGGCTATGTCACAGCAGTGTAGAGGATTTACCAGTGAGCTACAAGTTGCTTCTTGCTTTTATTTAATAAAAATAACTTTTAACTCTTATACAGGCTCAAATACCCCTTTACTGTGAAATACAAGAAATTTCTGTATAGGAATTTCAGAGTCGTTAAATTCTACCCTGCTTATAAAAATTTCGTCCTCGAAATTTACAATTACATCGGGACTAATTTTCAAAGAGGTAAGGGTATCTTGCACATATATTTTCTTCTCTTTCCCAAGTTGATTTTCCTGGCGAATCCTTTCTCCACATCATCCGAACCAAGTTTACCACCTTATTCCGTAATGTTTTCACATTTCGGTCCAGGATCTCAACTGGTTGTTGCTCGCAGGTTAAGTCGGTTTGTACTGTAAGATCTGAGTGATCAAGTATATAGCTGGGGTCGCTCACATATCGTCTTAGCTGGGATATGTGGAATACGATGTGCACTCCTTCCAATGATGGTGGTAGTACCAAGCGATACGCCACTTCTCCAACTTGTTTGAGTATATCGAACGGTCCTATATATCTTGGACTTAATTTACCTCTTTTGCCAAAACGTATCACTCCTCTGTTTGGAAAGATCTTCAGAATACATGGTCTCCAGGTTGGAACTCCAGATGTCGACGCTTTGCATCTGCCCAATATTTCAGTCGGTCTTAGCTATTCGCATCCTTTTCCTGATCGTGCGAACTACGTCCACATTTGCAACCATCATCTCTGGTCCAAGAATTTCACGATCTCCAACGTCATCCCAACTCAGCGGGGAACGACACTTTCGTCCGTAGAGTGTTGTGAATGGTGTCATCCCAATACTTGCCTAGTAGCTACTGTTGTATGAAAATTCCACAAGGTGTAAGTGATCTTCCCACGAAACTCCGAAGTCTAACATACAGGCACTTAGCATATCTTCTAACATCTGAATTGTTCGCTCGGACTGTCCGTCTGTTTATGGATGGTACGCCGTGCTGAAATTCAGACTCGTTCCCAGGCTAGTTTGCAGACTCTGTCAGAACTGTGATCGGAATCTTGTATCACGATCGGAAACGAGCAAATAGGTACTCCATGTAATCTCACAATCTCCTGCATGAGTTTATGGGTATCAAGTATGGTACATCCTGAAGGTTTATATCTAACTTTAGATTCTTACTCACCTCCATGTGCTTCCTTGCTATCGTCTCAGTTGATTGGCCAACTCTGAATGGAATAAAGTGAGCCGATTTGGTGAGTCGATCCACAATAACCCAAATTGCATCGTTACCCTTCGTGCTGCGAGGGAGATCAGTCACGAAGTCCATGGTAATGTGCTGCCATTTCCATTCTGGGATTGGTAACGGCTGAAGTAGACCTGCAGTTATGTGATGTTCAGCCTTCACTTGCTGACACACCGAACATTTGGCTATGCTCCTTGCTACTTAGGATAAGTAAATTCTCTTAGGATCACAGATCCATAAAGGCAAAGCCTTTCATCAAAATAAGAGATTGAAACATCTCCTAAAAAATAAGAACTTTGTTATTAGAACCTTGAGACAAAATCTCTTCTAAACGAGAATTTAGTTCTCAGATCATAAAGCTGATCAGATAGCGCTTTACGCTCATAAACTAGCGCTCTGCGCTCTTGGACTGGCGCTCAGCGCCAAGCGCGCCACGTGCTTCCCACGTGTGCGCTACTTGAACAGAAGCGCTTTGCGCTCTTTGGTCTGGCGCTCAGCGCCAAGCGCACCACATGCTCCTCACGTGTGCGCCACTCAGCAGAAGCGCAATGCGTTCATAATCTGGCGCTCAGCGCCAAGCGCACCACGTGCTCTTCACGTGTGCGCCACTCAGCAGAAGCGCAATACGCTCATAAAATAGCGCTTTATGCTCTTTGACTGGCGCAAAGCGCCAAGCACGCCACGTGCTCCTCACCTGTGCGCTAAAAGAACATAGATTGCTATATAAGTAAAGCCCCAGAGCTATGATGAATCCTCAGCATTCAGTAAAATATAAAAATATTGTCAGAACTCAAACTGATGCTCAGCATTGTTAAATGTTTAACATTTTAACTGAGTGAACCAAGCCCAAGTTGGCCATAAACCCCTCATTCAGATTAACTGAGCCCATATGCTCATAAATCTCAGATCTTAGTCCCAATTGGACTACAGATCTCCCAACCAAAATTGGTTCAAGGGTACATCTCTTCACTTCTCTGATACATGTCATTGTAATCTTTCAACGTCTTCAGAGAGGTGACGGGTCCAGACAACCATACATTCCATAGACTATGACGTCTTTAAACTAGACTGTGGGGTCCTTAAACCCATAGACTATGAGGTCCTTAATCTTAGACTGTGGGGTCCTTAAACCCATGGACTTTGAGGTTCTTAACCTCGGACTGTGGGGTCCTTAAGCCCATGGACTATGATGTCCTTAACCTTGGACCATAATGTTCTTAAACTAGTTATGGACCGCAAAGTCCCTAAACTAAACAATAGAGCCCAAATGCTCTTTTGTCGGATCTAAACGATCCCGTTAAGTTGATCTTAGTCTGAAATCAGACTAACGTATCCTTAACAAACGTTTAAGTTGATCTTAGTTTCAAATGAGACTAAAGTATCCTTAAACCCAAACCAAAAACCCAAATCTAAGAAAATACGGATTTGGACTAATCCACGCCCTACGGGCGACAATATAAATTAGTTTCCGTATACAATCCACGGGCAACCAAAAACAAAACAAACACACACGACACGAAGTGATCATCTGGAGAAGGAGAAAGTGGTTACCGCGATGCGGTAGCGTAATTAACTGCAGGGGCTTGCGCCTGCAGGGAAGAGCGCCCCTACAATCAAAAACCACTGAACGAGGGGGAATCTGACGAAGTATGCTCATCGGTCGCATCCGTTTAAACCTTCGATACATAGTGTCATAAATCAACTTGGTATCTTCGGAGAGGTGGACGGATAGCACCAATTAGCATCTGCCCTCGAATTTCAGGCCTGACGTCCCAACGTCCTGGTCGCGTCTTTCGGCGAAGAACAGATTCTGGCACGCCCGGTGGGACCCTTTCCTCTTTCCACTCCACACTTCGTGTGTCATGTTCGTGAATGAATCACGGTTTGATATGGTTGCCCTTGGGTTCGAGATACTAAGATTTGGTGTCTTGCTCCGTGCAGAAAACAGAAGATCAATGAATTCCAACTGCAACAATTGCAACAACTCCCGCTCTGTCCTCGCAGGAGGAGTGACTTATGGGCCTCAAGCAGCCTCCCTGTTCAAGATGCCAGTGGAGCAGATAACTCAGGCCACCACTGGGCTATTCTTCGGGACCATGCTCCCACCGATGAGCTTCAATACCCTTGTACCATTGCAAGAAGCTCAGAAGAAGTCGGTCTTTGATCGGCTTGCAACTACTGCGGCCCCTGTCAACGGGTCGCCTAAGTCCACTGCATCAGTTTTTAGCAGACTGGGCCAAAGCTCCAACGGGCCCGTGAAGAAGCCCGCAATTCCTGAAGATGTTATCCCTAAGAGGTTAGCCATTCCTACTCCTGAAGTCCCCAAGGCGGCTTCTCCTTCTAAGGGGTCGGTCTTCATGAGACTGGCCGTTTCAGCCCCTACTCTGCGTGAAGTCATGAAGGTTGTTTCCCCTGTTCGAAAGTCGGCCTTCGCAAAACTGACTACCCCCTCTCAACGGGTGTCAGTCTTCGACAGGATAACACCAATAACAGTCCCTCCTCAAATCAGGGGGCATGAAGAAGCTCATCCAACAGCGGAGGTAATCCCGGCCGCACGACATGCTCGATGTCGCCACTGACGCTGAGTGAGGAAAGCTGGGGGCAATTCCCCTTCTGGACTGACTCCACCAGCTCCAATGGTGGAAGTTGATGCTGATGTTCCGACTGGGAACAGCTTTGAATTACTTAACAGGGTGCGCAGGAACTCACCAGCTGCTGTGCTAAAAAGATCTCCTCCATCTATGGAGAATGCCCCCAAAGGCGAAGCTGGAGCAGCCCCCTCAAGGTCTGGCGTCAAGTCCAAGACTCGATGATTGATCAAGAGTATCCCCGCCGACAGAAAAAGATAAAGGTTCAACAAGAAGAGGACCACCCTGTCAAGCCACAGAAGGTGACAGCTACTTGGGTGCCCACTGCAATGACCTCCTCAATTTCGACCGCCTACAAGAGGAGAAGGCCGGGGAAAATCACTGTGTCTGCGACGAATCGCAAAACCACTGAACCCAAACGCCCTAAGTCTGAGGGCATGGTGGTGCATACCGTCTATATGGCATCCGAAAAAGAGGATAGCCATATCTCCACAGGTCATTGACCGCTTACGCGATCCGTGACAAAAGCCCAGGAGCAGCAACAGAAGCTTCAGGAAATGCTAACGTAAATGGTCGCACTCACTGGGCCAAAAGAAAGCTCGGAGGCGTCATCAGAGCAGCGTCATGGACAGGAAACCGATGCTGACTTCCTCCGCAGAGTTCTTGAAAAGAAGGATAGAGAAGCAGCAGAACAAGCGGCTAATATAAAACGAATGGCGCTTCTCTTCCAAGACATGGTCGGGATGATGATACAGCCGGATCCTCCAGCTGAAGATCCTCCGATTATCCTCGAAGACGACCGAGCGGAAATGTCAACCCTCTTCCGGCTTGTTCAGCAGCCAAAGAAGAGACCATCTCAAAAGCTTCCCTGGATGGTTATATAGCTCAGCAAATATGGGCTCATCAAGCAAATGAAGCAACTGGCCAAGTTGTCAGAACCGGTCGACCATATCCAGGATGGTACGATCAGATCAAGTATCCGCCAGGATACACGATTCCTAAGTTTCACGTATACAAGGGGACATGCAATCCCCATCAACATGTCGCTTGGTTCAGGGCTCTTTGCGGCAATACTGGAGGTGATGACAAACTATTGCTTCGCCAGTTCGTCGGCAGCTTGGCGAAAACGGCCTTTGAGTGGTATTCGGAGCTGCCCAACGACTCCGTCAAAACTTTTATGGAGATGGAATTGATGTTCACCCAACGGTTCACAAGCGCTAGCGAACGCACCCCAATCACAGCATTGATCAATGCCAGGGTGAAGCCTGGAGAAACATGGGTTCAGTATGCAATACGGGAGCGGAATCTATGGTCAAAATGCGAGCAGCGCATCGAAGAAGCGCCTGCGGTAGGCATGTTCGTGGGTACTCTCGACCCTCAGGAGACCATTTCCCAATTCATGATGTTTTTCAAGCCGACCACTTTCCAGGCCTTGATTGACAAGCTGGCCCAAATGGACCAGATGGGCCACAGGCCTTCCTCTTCGAAGCCGGAGTCGCGGAATGAAAAAGGGAAAGGGAAAGCAACCTTCGTCGCCAATGCTCAATAGCAGCCCAGTGGACCAAAACTAACTGATCGCCTAGACGAGAGACGGCGATTCTTTAATGAGAAAATGAAGTGTCCTTATTCGTTTCCCCGGGACAAAACGAGGAGATTGTTCGAGCTGGCGGTGCGCAACAGGCTCATCAATTTGCCGAATCCAAAATGCCCATTGCAACCCAGTGAGGCTAATAATCCCAATTATTGCCCCTATCACCAAGCGATAGGCCATCCAATCGAAGATTGCTTCATCTTTAAAGGATGGATTGAAGACCAATACCAACAGGGAAAATTCGTATTGTCCGAGAATTGGAAAGTAAGCCCGCCTCAACCGCACGCTCTTAAAAGGGGGGACACACTGGGGGCATCGTGCTCTTTTGTCGAAAAAGCTCCATGGGAGGTCGCTCTTTCAGCCAAAACAAAAAGAATGCTGAAGGATCTCCAAACATGCCCAGCGATCAAATGGAAAAGTCCGCTGGAACCCCAAGTCATCAAGGTAATGCTGAAGCCACGCCCGACGCCAAAAATTGGTGGTGATAGTCAAAGCACCCACACCCAGCCGTCAAAGTCTTCGAAGAAGAAGAAAAAGACCAATAAGCCCGTGAAGCCTGGTGACAAGCGCACGGACTTGCAAAAGCATATCGACGCGCTAGAAGAATATAACCAGAAGGCGCGAACCCCGGTCACACTTCAAGAGTTTCTCAGCCACATCCTTGAGGACGGAGAGGATGACAATGAAGAAGACTCGTCGGATGAACCTGAGTATTATGTGGCAAGCTGCCACGTGATCTCTCATTCGTTAATAAACGGTGAAGAAGCTCTGGATGCAGAGAAACTAGGGTCAGATCCCGAACCAGAACTTCTAGGACCGTCGGACGAGATGATTGATGCATTCCTAAACGAAGCTCTTCTAAAAAGTAAGGCTGATCAAGAGCTCGAAATGGCCATATTTGAAAAGGCCAAACACCGTCGACTGGATGAAAAGATTGAAGCACCCCAACCAGACCGAGGCATGCCCGCGATAGACAAGAGCGGGCTTAAAATGAAGAAATGGTTCGCTAAAGCCATATTAATGGGAATGAAGCTGCCACCCTCCGAAGGAAACACTTCTGATGAGATACACCTTAATGAAAAGGATGTACATCCTAATTACTGTTTATATCATCGAAGGATTGCGCATCCCACCGAAGAGTGCAACGCCTTTAAAAATTGGTGGCAATGGTATGTCGTTCACAGGCAACACTTCAAGAGGATGAAGTGTGAAGCTCGTCGACAGCGGAAAAAGGCGACAGACGAGCGGGGAAGAGCTGCCGGCAACTGTCACGTGGTTGATAGAAGGGAATCGCAAGTTCTCACCTTCGGGAGAAACTCTAACGAAGAAATAGCCCTCGGCCCTCTCTTCAAAGAATCCACCTCAGGAAAAGAGGAAGAACCAAAGAGCTGTGAGAACATTCAGCTGCGCAATCGCACATTACCTGAAAAGAATCTTGGCCCCGTAAATAAGGGGTCGAACAAAAAAGATAAGGGAAAAGAAAAGGTCCCTGAGGATATCACACTCGATGACCAAGCCGTCGAAGTGCTGACAGCCAAGGATCCACCCAAGAAAAACAAAGTGGATTACAACGTTCTGGCACACCTAAGGAAGATCCCCTCATAGCTAAGAATTCTCGACGCCCTTCTGCTATCCAAATAGGCGAGAGATTCTTTGATCAAGGCACTACAAGAGAAAGAGCAGTTCCAAGCTTTCCTCGCCGAAGAAAAGATGAAGGACAAGCTGGAAGAAGTACACACAGTCGATATCACCTTTGGCGATGAAGATCTCCTTCTCGAGACGTGTGAGCATAACCATCCCCTTTATGTCTCTGGATACTGTCATGATATTAAGATAGGCAAGATCCTAGTTGACAATGGGTTCTCCGTCAATCTCCTCGATGTAAGAATGTTGAAGGAAATCTGCATGAGCATTCAGCACCTCGCTCGTGATAAAATCACCATATCCGGGTTCGACTCCCAGTCATCACGGACGCTCGGGTCTGTGATACTAACGTTAAGCTTTGGGCTACTCGTCACGGACATCAAATTTCACGTCATTGACGCCAAGCCATGTTACAATGCTTTGCTCGGCAGGCCTTGGTTACACGAGTACAACATCATCCCTTCTACACAACATTAGTGTATGAAGTACTTTAAAGATGGTCTCGAGTACACTGTGACGGGGGGACTAAATCCATTCTCCGTGAACGAAGTCCGCAAATATGAAGATGCCAAGTACTTCCTCCCAGATTTCGAAGACACAGAAAGATGTCGCAAACCGGAGAGAAAACAAAAAGCTATCACCACCATTCCGGTCTTCGGGAGTGATACCGAGGAAGACTAAGAGATGGTCTATTCCGGGCCGCCCCAATGCAACAAGCCGAGACTGTCCACCCGATGTTAGTCTTCGGCAGCGACTCGGAAGATGAGGTCAACGCAGTATTTTCTGTTCGGCCATCAATACAAGCCTTCGCTGGCGATGATCGGAGTTTGCAGATCGACATGGTTTCGCAAGAGCATTACAAAGAGCTCGACGCACTTGATACCTACAGTGTGCAAGAACTGCAGACGTTCTACGTCCCTCCCAGGCGAAAAGATGAAAAGGCGATCATCTTTTATCAATCCACGGAAACCAAAGTGGAGAAAGAAATTTTGCATGGTGACGATTCTACGCTTGACAGGCTCCAGCCCATCTGTCTACCCAGATACTACACAGAAGGATTAAAAAAGCTGTTGAGGCGCCAAGGCGTACCCTTCAAACAGACTGCTCGAAAAGATAAGTTCTATGATAGGATCTGGAACGTCCCCGAAACTCAGTGGAAATTGCCCAATGGGAGAATGGAAACGAGCGGGCTTGGATATATTCAACCAAGAGACGAGAACGATTCCATGACTGCTACGTTATACATGACTTCGATGAAGAAGGAGATGCTCTGTGGGAAGATGCTAACCCTGAACCAAAACGAGGTCCCGCCTTGAAAATGCCAAGTCCGTCATTCGAAGAACAGATGGACAAGCTTATAAGGGAAGCGGGTCAGAAAGTTCGAGACGACCATAATCGCGAAATGGCTATTTATGAGAAAGCCAGGATGCAGCGCCTCCTTCAGCAATCTACAAAGAACGACGATGCCTTTCGTCGCCAGCCCGTCACAAAGAAGACTCGACGCGGAGGCAAAAATAAACTGAAGAACGGAAAACAATTCGACAGCAGTGTAGTGGGTCCAAAAAGCCACGCGATCGAGAATTGAGCAGCAGATATCCGTCTCTTATAAAGAAGATGGATCGAGCATATTCTTTTCCCCAAGACAAGACAAGGAAGATATTCGATCTTGTCATAAAACATCAGATAATGACGATCCCAGAGTCCAAGGACCCCGAGCAAGCAGGTGAGGTTCATCATCTGGACTATTTATCTTATCACCGAGCAATAGGACATCCTCTTGATAACTGCTTCACATTCAAATACTGAGTAGAAGACCTGTATCAGCAAGGCAGGTTCGCTCTATCCAGCAGTTGGAGGGTAACCCCACCACAGAAGCATGAACCGAAAGCCACACATGCAGCGAGAGTAGAGCTGGATCAACATCGGTCTTGGAAGCGATCCCGTACCTGTCACGTGATAACGCTGTCAGGAGAAGGGGTACACGAGGATATGGCTGACCTCCCCTGGTGCTTCGAAAACGATGATAACGAGGTGATCTCAGAGTTTCCGCTGGCGCCAAAAGAGCTGGAAGATGGGATACATACTACTGCAGATAACCTCAGAAAAATCGATTTGGGAACAACAAATGACCCACGGCCGACGTTCGTCAGTGAGTTGCTGTCTGAAGAAAAGGTGGGTACGCTCAAAGACGTGCTCATGCAGCATAAAGACTGCTTTGCATGGAACTATTCCGAGATGCCAGGATTAGATCCAGAAATAGCCGTCCACAAATTGGCGATTTCTCTGGACGTCAAACCAATCAAACAAGCGCCGAGAAGAATGCGGCTCGAGCTTGAGATGAGCATCAACGCCGAAGTCAAAAAGCTAATCGACTCTGGCTTCATCCAAGAGGTTCAGTATCCTGACTGGATTGCCAACATTGTCCCAGTGATGAAGAAAAATGGGACGGTGCGCATCTGCGTGGATTTTCGGGACCTCAATAAAGCTTGCCCGAAGGACGATTTTCCTGTACCGGTTATCGAGCCGATGATAGATAACACGTCCACTCATGAACTCTTCTCCTTCATGGATGGCTCATTGGGATACAATCAGATAAAGATGCATCCCGAGGATCAAAAGCATACCGCTTTCCAGACCCCTTTGGGCATATTCTGTTACAAGGTGATACCCTTTGGTCTAAAGAACGCCGGCGCCACCTATCAGAGGGCCATGACGAAGATTTTTGATGACCTCATACATGAAATCGTTGAATGCTATATTGACGACCTTGTGCTGAAAAGAAAATCGCACGAGGAGAGCATCTGAAGATCGTGTTCCAACGTCTGCGGAAATACAACCTGAAGATGAACCCTCTCAAATGCGCGTTCGGAGTTTCCTCGGGCAAGTTCCTAGGATTCGTCGTCCGACACCGAGGCATAGAGATAGACCCGTCAAAGATCAAGGCGATTATGGAAATGCCTCCGCCAAGGACTCTCAAGCAACTACGGTCTCTCTAAGGAAAGCTCGCGTATATCCGGTGATTTATAGCCAATCTCTCCGGCAAGTGCCGTCCCTACAGTCACCTGATGAACAAGGGAACCCCTTTCGTCTGGGATCACAAATGCCAAAGCGCACTGGACGAAATCAAGCAATACCTGCAGAATCCGCAAGTACTGGCTGCTCCCGTCAAGGGAAAGCCTCTCATTCTGTATACAACCGCCCTTGAGGGTTCTCTAGGCGCATTGTGGGCACAAAAGAATGACCAGGGGAAGGAGAGAGCCCTCTACTATTTGAGTCGAGTTCTCCTGGGGGCAGAAAGAAAATACTCTCCCATCAAAAAACACTGCCTGGCGTTGATCTTCGCGATAACGAAGCTCAGACATTACGCGTGACCACATGAGGTTCATCTCATATGAAAGGTAGATCCTCTCAAATGTTTGATGTCAAAGGCCATATTAACGGGACGGCTCGCTAAATGCGCCCTACTCTTAATGGAATTCTCGATAGCTTATCGTCCCCTCAAGGCGGTGAAAGGCCAGGCTATCGCCGACTTCCTCGCTGAACATCCGATACCTGCCGATTCTCCTTTGAACTGCGAATTGCCCGACGAGCACGCGTTTGACACGGTTGACGGGGAGAAAGGAGGGATTAATACCCGATAGGAATTCTACATTGATGGAGCATCTTCCATGAAGAAGCGAAAGCACAACTCTCATATAATCAAATCAGGGGTAGGCCTCATCTTCGTGACTCCACAAGGAGGGATAATGTGCTTTGCCTTTTCCTTAACAGAGTCGAGGACGAATAATGAAGCCGAATATGAAGCTTTGATAGAAGGTCTTGAGATCTCTATCGACAAGGGAATCGAAAACCTCCTCATATACGGAGACTCCCAACTGGTCGTTAGTCAAGTAAACGGCGACTATCAAACGTGCAAACCAGAGTTGGTGAAGTACGGCGAGAGAGTGCAGCAACTGCTGACTCAAATCCCAGCCAATGCCCTGGAAAGCATACCGCGCGCGGAAAATAGCAAGGCGGATGCACTAGCCAAACTCGCTAAAGAATTGACTGACGAAAACCTTGATGATGTAAGGATCGTGGTACAAAGCCGTCGGGTTCTTGCACCAGCAGAAATATCTCCGGAGTCGTCCGAAGAAAAAGGAGCGACCAAGCAAACGGCTCTACAAATAAAAGACCAGGAAAAGGCTAAGGATTGGAGAGAAGTTTTCATAGACTACTTCAAATCCCGTCGAACACCTGAAGATGCGTCCTTAAGACATCAACTCATGAAACGAGCCTTATCTTTTGCCTTCTTCAATGATACTCTGTATAAGAGATCATTTGATTCTTTATGGCTAAGATGCCTGGGACCTGAAGAGGCAAAGAGAGTCATCCAAGAAACTCACGACGGACTCTACGGTTCTCACCAAGCTGGGCCAAAGATGAAGCTGAAGATCAAAAGGATGGGCTACTATTGGCCCACAATGATCCAAGACTGCCTCGAATACGCGAAGCAGTGCCATCGTGCCAGATTCATGGGGACTTTATCCACCAGCATCCAAATCCACTACATCCAACGGTGGCTAGCTGGCCGTTCGAAATGTGGGGAACCGACATAATCGGACCCATCGAATCAGCATCGTCCAGAGGACATCGATTCATTTTGGCGACAACTGATTACTTCTCCAAATGGGCAGAAGCAGTACCGTTGAGGGAAGTGAAGACGGAGAATATTCTCCATTTTTTCAAGACACATGTCATCTATCGGTTCGGCACTCCGCGACGGATTATCTCCGATAACGGGACGGCCTACAGAAGCCATAAAATCAGCCGCTTCGCACAACAGCATAACATAGACTGGAGATACTCTTCAGTCTATAATTCTCGAGCTAACGGTCTAGCTGAGGCTTTCAATAAGACCTTGACGAAGATCATGAAAAAGACGGTGTCCAAAAATAAAAAGGACTGGCACGAGAGACTGCATGAAGCTCTCTGGGCGTATTGAACTACGTTCAAAACGGCCACAAACACAACGCCGTATGCATTAGTATTCGGCACTGAAGTGGTACTCCCCCTCGAGATAGAGTTACCCTCTCTGCGAGTGGAGGTTCACTACGAACTAACGGACAAAGAGAATGCTCACCTTCGTCTTGAGGAGCTTGACGCCCTTGATGAAACCCGGCTCATGGCGCAACAAAACCTGGAGGCTTATAAAGCAAGGATGACGCGCTCGTACGAGAGATTGACTAGGCCGAGGACATTCCGCCAAGGCGAACTCATGCTAGTGGTCAAAAGACCTATAATCCCCAATCGTGCCAAACGAAGGAAATTCGAGCCGAACTATGAAGGCCCGTACATCATAGACAAAGTTTACCAGGGTGGAGCCTATCTACTCATGGACATGCATGGTGAAAGACCTTTCAGGACAATAAACGGTCGCTTCCTGAAAAAATACTACGCCTGACAAGTCACGGCCTAGGTTAACGATGGATGACGACGCCTATGTCCGCTCGCTATCTTCCTAAGCCCAAACTCTATAAGTAGTATCCGGAAAACGGACCGAAACGTCCCTAAACTAACTATGGACCACTATGTCCTAAAACTGGCTGTTGACCGAGACGTCTATAAACTACTACGGACCACAGCATCCCAAGGTTGACCAAAAAAAATGGTACGTCCATAAGCAAAATGGGCACGGATGAAAACCCGAAAGGGCTCCGTGAGTAAAAACAACAAGACTACCTGTAAGTTTTGTGAAAACCCGAAAGGGCGCAATCTCGTTAAAAGACACTTGCAAGGTCCTCTCGACCCTGTAAGGAGAAACCACCTGCGTGAGATCCTTACGACTCACAAGGAAGTAACACACTTAGGAATCCTCACGATTCCTAAGGAGAAATTACACTTGTGAGATCCTCACGACTCGTAAGGAGAACCCTCTTATGAGACCCTCACGGCTCATAAAATTCAAAAGCCTTAAGCTACAGGGATCTAAACCTGTTCTTAAGCCATCACAATCCCCAGAATGCCCTACAAGCGATTCAATGCTGACCCTTGTATACAATTCACGGGCACGAATAAACATTTCCCTAACAAAGTCCTACCCACGACTAGGGATATGTTCACACAGTGGACAGCCCTTGTAAGTCCTCTCGACTTATAAGGAGAAAACACTCTTGTAAGATCCTTACGACTTATAAGAGAACACATACACTTGGGAATCCTCATGATTCTTAAGGAGAAAACGCACTTACGAGATCCTCACGACTCATAGGGAGGAATACTTTCATGAGACCCTTACGGCTCATGAAGTTAAAAGCCTTAGTCGACAGGATCCTAACCCTGTTCGCTAAGCCACCTTTGTTCGTCATCGACAGAGGCAAATGATGATTCGCTCCTGGCAATATCCCAGTTGTAGCGATGTTGATTCCTAAATCGATATCAAATCCCAAACTCGCAGTGAAAAGCCAGCGATCCACAAATGCATATGAAATAGCCGAAATGATGGGGCAACTTGCAACAAAATCAGCAAGTAAAAATGTATGCGTGCAAAATAGCCGAAATGGTTAGGCAACTCGTAATAAAAATCAGCGAGTAAATAAAACAAATAAACGAAATGATTGGGCAATCGCGATTTTCGCGATATAAAAGCTGAAATGATAAGAGCATCGAGGAAAGAAAAATATATAAGATGAAACTTTTTGCCCTACAGGTGAGATCACATCGATCCTTGTATACAATCCAGGGGCACAAACAAAAAGGGAACCATACCTTCCCACCAGGCTCCATGAGAAAAAGAATCCAGATCTCGACGGTTCACAGACAGCCTGGAGATCATCTCAACATTCGTCTCATTACAACAGACGCAACATTATCAAATCGGAGCCGCGGCAAAGTTCCCAGTTCCATGACTCGGTGGTGCACAGACAACCGAGAATCAACCCCCGACTCTGTGAAATGAGGATAAAGTCAACCCCTCCTGGTCTCGTGGAACACAGCTAATGTCAATCCTGACCCCGTGGGAAGCGCCCAGAGCAAATCCTGGTCTCGTGGAACACGGCTAATGTCAATCCTGATCCCGTGGGAAGCGCCCAGAGCAAATCCTGGTCTAGTGGAACACGGCTAAAGTCAATCCTGACCCCGTGGGAAGCGTCCAGAGAAAATCCTGGTCTAGTGGAACACGGCTAATGTCAATCCTGACCCCGTGGGAAGCGTCCAAAGCAAATCCTGGTCTAGTGGAACACGGCTAAAGTCAATCCTGACCCTGTGGGAAGCGTCCAGAGCAAATCCTCGTCTAGTGGAACACGGCTAATATCAATCCTGACCCCGTGGGAAGCGTCCAGAGTGAATCCTGGTCTAGTGGAACACGGCTAAAGTCAATCCCGACCCCGTGGGAAACATCCAGAGCAAATCCTGGTCTAGTGGAACACGGCTAATGTCAATCCTGACCCCGTGGGAAGTGCCCAGAGCAAATCCTGGTCTCATGGAACACGGATAATGTCAATCCTGACCCCATGGGAAGCGCCCATAGAAAATCCTGGTCTCGTGGAACATGGCTAATGTCAATCCTGACCCCGTGGGAAGCGTCCTGAGCAAATCCTGGTCTCGTGGAACACGGCTAATGTCAATCCTGACCCCGTAGGAAACGCCCAGAGCAAATCCTGGTCCCGTGGAACACGGCTAATGTCAATCCTGACCCCGTGGGAAACGCCCAGAGCACCTCCTGACTCCGTGAAATGCGGATAAAGTCAAACCCCTGACTCTGTGAAATGCGGATAAAGTCAACCCTCGACTTCCCCGTCAAAGCAGTTTTTTGATTCGGGAGCAAGTCAACTCATCAACCACTTACAAATCCTCTCGGCTTGTAAGGAGAAAATTTTCTTGTGAGATCCTTACGACTCTCAAGAGAAAACGCACTTAGGAATCCTCATGATTCCTAAGGAGAAAATACACCTACGGGATCCTCTCAACCTGTAGGGAGAAAATTCTTTATGAGACCCTCACGGCTCATAAAGTTGAAAAGTCTTAGGTGACAGATCATAACCCTGTCTCCAAAGCCATCATTGCCTCACAGAAAGGTCAAGGTGGATTTTTTGCAGGCCACACTCTCCTAAGTCAAACATCGACAAAAAAGGAAGCAAACACTTACAAGTCCTCTCGACTTGTAAGGAAGAAAATTCTGTCGGGAGATCCTTACGACTCTCAAGAGAAAACACACTTAGGAATCCTCACGATTCCTAAGAAGAAAATACACCAACGGGATCCTCTCGACTCGTAGGGAGAAAAGTAATTATGAGACCCTCGCGGCTCATAAAGTTGAAAAGCCTTAGGCAGCAGATCTAAACCTGCTTCTTAAGCCATCACTACCTCTCAAAGAGTCCAAGATGGACCGTCACTTACTATCTACAGGCCACACTTGCTAAAATCACATGGCAACGACACAGCAAAGAGAAGAAAGCGACAGTAAGGAAAACATTTGATTCACATTCAGTTAAGCGTTCAAAGTGTACCCATTCGTGCATGTGCGAAAAGGTTTAATGCATAAACACATGGAAATGGAAAAGCTTGCTATTCATACTTCAGAAAATTCCTACATTGATGAAAACAGTAAACAAAAACGTAATTAAAATGTTTACAAAGGCAAGACATCAAATCCAGGACATGGATTGAGAAATTCAAAAGTGAGGCCATCCAAAAATTTTCGGGACTCTCGGACCATCTTCGTGTGCATCCTTTCACGACCACAAGCGCCAGGATCCCCACTAATGTCCTCCACCCTTCGATAGGCAGCGAATATCGCCGCCTGCTGAAAAGCTTGATGCAGGATATCAACAAGGTTGTCTCGCCTTTTCTTTGAGATTAAGCCCATCAAATACACCCAGTGCACCTTATCTTCGGCGTCGTCTAATGCCTTAAGCGGCATGCCCGCATAGAATAGAGGAAGTGCTCTCCAGATCGCTCCCACAATAAGCTTCAAGTGAGAGGAACGACGAGGAAGCAGTCGACCATTGTATGCATCAAAGCGACCCATAATTTCAACACACTGGGCGTTTGTGAATTATTGGTTTTGAGAACGGCCGACTGCGCGAATGTCTCCGTAAGAAATAATTTCATCAAGATCATACATATGAGCGTCCATAACGTCTGAAAAGGAAAATCAGTGAGAGTTAGTGGACAGACTAATTAAGAAAAAGCTTATTGAAACAGACACGGGGTTTAAATAACTCTTGATATCCCCAAGGAGGAAATAAGTGCTAATTAAATCCCCCAATGAATTTAATTCTGTGCAATTAAGAAAGGAATCCTAAAAAGGATTTCGCATTTAATAAAAAGGTTCCTCGAGCCAAGGAGTTAAACTCCTCGAGAGCAATACTCTGCCGACGGGAATGACACCTGTCAAAGTCAATTATGAGGGGAATTAAAAAATTCTCCGGGAATTCTAAGAGCCTTGCTCTGTAAAAATGATGGAATAACCCATCAGAAAAATTGAAATAAATTTTTTTAAATGAATTAAAATTCTGAGATCTTCAAGATCCCTGAACAAACTCTTAAGAGTTCTTCGTAAGAGATTAACAAATCTCCATTATTCCAGAGAGCAAAGCTCTGTTAATGGGTTAAGAAACCCCAAGAAAGATCTCTTTAGATCTATGAGAGCAAAACTCTGTTAATGAAACCGTAAAAGGGTTTTCTTTAGATCTAAGATCTATGAAGAGTAAAGCTCTGTTAATAGATAAAACCCCAAAAACATTTTGAGATCTATGATCTGAGGAAGAGCAAAGCTCTATTGATAAACTTCAAATCTTAACAAAAATTTGGCAAAGTTTTGACTCTTGAAGGTTCTTAAAATAAAGAGCTATGCTCTGAAAGAGAATAAAAATTCTCAGAAGACAAAAATGAAGATGAACAGAAATAATCCTAAGGGCCAAGGGTCCTATTTATAGGCACTAAGATGCCGTTTCAGCTTCTGAGTTGATCCAAGGGCGTAGATGCTGCCACCGCTGCACTCACATGTGGGCCACGTGAGCGCAACGGTGGGGGAGGCATTTGTTTCCCACAATCAGAGCAAAGCTCTGTTCAAAATTTCAAATTTTGAAATGAAGCAATGCTTCATAGCAACGCCAAGTGCGCTGCGCCCTAAGCAGCGCACCACGTGCAAGGCACGTGTGCGCTGGCGCTAAGAGCGCTGCACTTAAGCAGCGCACCACGTGCAAAGCACGCGTGAGCTAGCAATAAGTGCGCTGCACTCTAAGCAGCGCACCACGTGCAAAGCACGGGTGCGCTAGCGCTGGAACTAAAAGCTCCTCACCGTCAAATCAAAGATCTAATAAAGATGATAAATCATCAATTAACCAGAATAAAATTCTGTTAAGGAGAGATTCCTCAAAATCTTTCCAAACAAAAAGATTGTGCTCTGTAAATCAGAGCACCGTTGGATCAATGATCCAAAGGTGATTAAAAATCACCAAAATACAGAATAAATTCTTTGTGGGAAAAGATTTCCCAATCTTGTTAAAAACAAGAAAATTTCCTTCCGTAAATCAGAAGCCCTTGGATCAAAGATCCAACGGTGGGGAAATCCCCAAATCAAACGGAGAAAATATCTCCTTAACCGATTGAACAAATCAGCTCGCCCTATATAAAGGACCCAGGACTTCAAGTCTCAGATATACAGAAACATACAGAGGAACCCCCCTATAAACTTTGAGAAATCGCAAGAAAGAATAACCAAGATCTCTTCAAGGTAAAAATAAACAGAGAGATGAAATCATCTCATATTAAAAAGAAGAATTCACTTCTTTCTCACAGATCATAGATCTATAAGACCAAGGTCTTTCACAAAGAGATTAAAGGATCTCATCATAAAATAAAAAGAAGAACATAAATCTTCTCACAGATCATAGATCTATAAAATAAAGGGGGGGAGAATAAGTTAATTCTCTTAGGATCACAGATCCATAAAGGCAAAACCTTTCATCAAAATAAGAGATTGAAACATCTCCTACAAAATAAGAACTTTGTTCTTAGTACCTTGAGACAAAATCTCTTCTAAATGAGAATTTAGTTCTCAGATCATAAAGCTGATCAGATAGCGCTTTGCGCTCATAAACTAGCGCTCTGCGCTCTTGGACTGGCGCTCAGCGCCAAACGCGCCATGTGCTTCCCACGTGTGCGCTACTTGAACAGAAGCGCTTTGCGCTCTTTGGTCTGGCGCTCAGCGCCAAGCGCACCACGTGCTCCTCACGTGTGCGCCATTCAGCAGAAGCATAATGCGCTCATAATCTGGCGCTCAGCGCTAAGCGCACCACGTGCTCCTCACGTGTGCGCCACTCAGCAGAAGCGCAATGCGCTCATAAACTACGCTCTGCGCTCTTTGACTGGCGCAAAGCGCTAACCGCGCCACGTGCTCCTCACGTGTGCACTAAAAGAACATAGATTGCTCTATAAGTAAAGCCCCAGAGCTATGATGAATGCTCAGCATTCAGTAAAAGACAAAAATATTATCAGAACTCAAACCAATGCCCAGCATTGTTAAATGTTTAACATTTTAATTGAGTAGGCCAAGCCCAAGTTGGCCATAAACCCCTCATTCAGATTAACTAAGCCCATATGCTCATAAATCTCAGATCTTAGTCCCAATTGGACTACAGATCTACCAACCAAAATTGGTTCAAGGGTACATCTCTTCACTCCTCTGATACATGTCGTTGTAATCCTTCAACGTCTTCAGAGAGGTGATGGGTCCCGAAAAACATACATTCCATAGACTATGACGTCTTTAAACTGGACTGTGGGGTTCTTAAACCCATGGACTATGAGGTCCTTAACCTTGGACTGTGGGGTCCTTAAACCCATGGACTATGATGTCCTTAACCTCGGACCGTGGGGTCCTTAAGCCCATGGACTATGATGTCCTTAACCTCGGACTGTGGGGTCCTTAAACCCATGGACTATGATGTCCTTAACCTTGGACCGTAATGTCCTTAAACTAATTATGGACCGCAAAGTCCCTAAACTAAACAATAGAGCCCAAATGCTCTTTTATCGGATCTAAACGATCCCGTTAAGTTGATCTTAGTCTGAAATCAGACTAACATATCCTTAACAAACGTTTAAGTTTATCTTAGTTTTAAATGAGACTAATGTATCCTTAAACCCAACCCCCAAACCCAAATCTAAGAAGATACGGATTTGGACTAATCCACTCCCTACGGGCGACAACATAAATTAGTCTCCATATACAATCCACAGGCAACCAAAAACAAAACAAACACACACGACACGAAGTGGCCATCTGGACAAGGAGAAAGTGGTTACCGCGATGCGGTAGCTTAATTAACTGCAGGGGCTTGCGCCTGCAGGGAAGAGCGTCCCCACAATCAAAAACCCCTCAAATGAGGGAGAATCTGACGAAGTCTGCTATATCGGCCGCATCTGTTTAAACCTTCGATACATAGCGTCATAAATCAACTTGGCATCTTCGGAGAGGTGGAAGGATAGCACCTAATAGTATCTGCCCTCGAAATTCAGGCAAGACGAACCTACGCGGTCTCATCCCTGTCTTTCGGCGGAGAACATTGTCGTAGATACTTGTACATCTTCATACCACCGGGGTGTACCGAATACGGAGAGCTGTAAGCTTCATCCATCAACTCTTCTCGAATAGGTCCGACTGGCATGTATAAACGACTTCCATATCGCAAGGATCCATCTTCGTGGATGATGAAGTCAGTTCGAAGTCCACTTTCTACTTGTTCTCGAATATTTTGTAGCTTGGCATCATTTGCTTGAGCTGTCTTGATTTGATTTACAAGAGTAGACTAGAGTTGTAAGTTCATCAAAGATGAAGTGTTACTTGACGCAACTACTTCAATCTCAAATCCATGCAGTTCTTGTTGTAGCTTCCACTGAGCGGTGAGGTTCATTGCTAATGGCTGGTGACTAAGGGCATCAGAAACTATGTTCACCTTTCCAGGATGATACTGTAGGTTGATATAGAAGTCCGCCATGAGTTCTAGCCATCTTCTCTGCTACATGTTTAGTTCCTTCTGAGTAAATACATACTTCAAACTTTTATGGACAGTGTATATATCCACTCGTTCTCCTAAAAGATAGTGGCGTCAAATCTTGAGTGCGAAGATGACAGCTGTCAATTCTAGATCATGTGTTGGATAGTTGCACTCATGAACCTTTAGTTGTCTTGATGCAAAAGCCATAATCTTTCCATGCTGGTGTAGAACACATCTTAATCCTTTACCGGACGCATCATAATGCACGACGAATCCGCCAGATTTATCCGGTATTACTAGAATAGGAGCAGAGCTTAATCTCGTCTTGAGTTCTATAAAAGCATTTTCACATACTTCTGACCACATGAATGCTTCGTCTTTACGTGTGAGCTTGGTCAGGGGTGTTGCGATTTTTGAGAAGCCTTCAATGAACCGTCTGTAGTATCCTGCTAATCCCAAGAAACTTCTTATATCTTTCACCGTCTTTGGTGTCGGCCACTCACTGACAGCTGACACCTTAGCTGGATCTACAGAGATTCCTTCGCCTGAAACGATATGTCCAAGAAATCCGACTTGATCTAGCCAAAACTCACACAATCTGTAGTTGGCGTAGAGCTGATGTTGTCGTAATGTCTTCAGGACAATGCGTAAGTGCTCGGCGTGTTCTTTCCGATTCTTTGAATACACCAGGATATCGTCGATGAAGATAACAACAAACATATCTAAATACTCTCGGAAAACTTGATTCGTCAAGTTCATAAAGATGGCAGGTAAATTGGTCACTCCAAATGGCATTACGAGATATTCATAATAGCCATAACGGGTCCTAAACGCCATCTTGGGAATGTCGGACTCTTCGACCTTCATCTGATGATAACCTGAACGAAAATATAGCTTTAAAAAGACACAAGATCCACTTAATTGATCGAAAAGGTCATCGATGCACGGTAGTGGTTACTTGTTCTTAATCGTCACTTCGTTCAGAGCCCGATAATCCACACGCATCCTGTAAGAACCTTCCTTCTTCTTCACGAGTAACACTGGAGATCCCCAACTTGAAGTACTGGGTCGGATCCAGCCTTTTTTCAGAAGTTCGTCCAACTGAATACGGGTATCCTTTAATCCCTCCGGACTTAATCGATATGGAGCTTTAATTACAGGTTGTGCACCAGGTTGTAGATCAATACTAAATTCAAGAGCTCGATCGGGAAGCAAATCTGATATGTCTTCAGGGAACACATCGTCGAACTTTTGAACTACTTCAGGCTTTTCTTCTTCTGCAGGTAGAGAGAACACTTCTGCATTCTTCGGTTTAGCACGGTAGCTTACTGGCTCCAAGGTTCTATCTCCACTTTTGAAATAGAAGACTGGGTGATCTGGTATCTCAAATACTACCCTCCTTTGACGGCAGTCAATAGTAGCATAGAATACTCCCAGCCAATCCATTCCCAACACAACATCAAAATTTGGTATGTCCAGTATTTTGAAATTTGCGTAAAATTCTCGACCGCAAACTACAACTGGGCACTGATCATACCCTAAAGTTTCCTTCAAGAATCCATTCCCGGAACTGACATTACAGCTTGAAATGAGTGGCATCATGAGAATCGCATTCGTTCTCACGGATCATTATGACATGAAGTAGTGTGAAGCTCTAGTGTCGAAAGGTGCGAGTGCGGGAAGGGTGGCTAGTAGTATAGTACCTAAGTTGTGTAAGATCGTGTTTAGATATAGGAAAAGTATTATGATACACAAGGATTGAAAGATTGAAAGGATGGAGAAATTTACCGGTGATGACTTGTACTGTGGCTTCGGCCTCCTCGACTGTCATTATAAAAGCCTGTCATATCGGTACATTCCTCTATGCATGGTGGAATTGACGATGAGGCTGTGCAGGTGGTCCACATGGAGCTGGTGCAAGAAGAGCTAGGCGAGGTGCAGGATCCTGGATGGTTGGCCTCTGCGGAGCTGTAATTGTAGGTCTGGGTGTTAGTGTTGTGTTAATACAATATGATCATGCTCCTATCGTGTGAGTAGATGCATGACAAATCAAACACAGGCCATTTTCATGCCTGCAGTCCTTTGCCAAGTATCCAGTTCTTTTGCAGTAGAAACAGAATCTGGACTGGACCGGTTAAACGATCCTCCTAGCCTCTTGGGTGTAAAAATCGGCCTAGAAGAGGCTCCTCCTGTCATCTGTGTAGCAAGGCGTTTGATTCCGGATGTTTGGGGCTTACCTTTCTTCTTGACCACAGCTTCATACGACGTGCTGCCGAGGCTCCTCCTGTCATCTGTGTAGCAAGGCGTTTGATTCCGGATGTTTGGGGCTTACCTTTCTTCTTGACCACAGCTTCATACGACGTGCTGCCTTCAGAGTGAGTTCATGAGTTGGATAGTCACCTATGGCTAAAGCCGTGTGAATCTCCGGGTCTAAGACCTGTTGGAATCATCTAGCCTGAATCTCATCGGTCAGGATCAAGTATGCCGCGAACCTGATAAGATGTTGATGTCAGGATAGTGATGTGTTTTACAGAACAGACTTTGATACGAATTCTTTACCTGTTAAGCATGATGAATTCAGCATCATATTCATCCACTGATTTTACCCACATGGAATCTTGTTGCAGGTGGATGAACTGTTTCCCTATCTCAAATCGAGCAGTCTCGGAGAAAAATGTAACGACTCTAATTTCACTGTACAATTTATTTTAAAAGTTATTGTACGGAATGGAGTTTGCTAACCTGAGCATAAGTTATAAACTTAATTTGTTTAAGAGCAAGAAACAACTTGTAGCTCACTGGTAAAGCCCTTGCACTGCTGTGACGTAGCCTTCTGTTCAAATCCCATCACCCACATATATTTTTCTGAATTTTTATTTTAAACTTTTTGGAAGTTCAAAAGTTTACACATGCAATACACGTAAAATGAAAAGTCACAAAAAATCAAACATGTGCAAAATGCTATTAACTGCGAGAGGGACATGTGGCACCAATCCAAGCACCCAACGCTTCAACTCGACCGGCGAGATCTAGGTTTTGGCCGGCACCACCGGTCCCCACCGTAGGTAATAGCCTCATTCTCTGCACACCAAAATCTTTGGCCTACCCCATTACCCCCCTTCTGTTTGTTTTCCCTGAAAATTAACAGAGAATTAAAAATGGAGCTTTAAATCCAATTTTAATGCAATTTTAATTCTCTTTTCAATCCTTAAACCCTAATTCCATGCTATAAATACAACCCCAGACCCTAGCCCTCTTCATTCTGAAATCTCTTATCAAAAAATCTTAGAATTTTCTAAGTCAAAGAAGAGTACAAGTGGAGTTAGCCCAAGGATACTTTCCGGCGAGGATTTGAGACGTTTCCGGCGACCCTGCGACTTCACGAAGCTACCAACTTCTTCCTATACCTCCCCTCTCTATTTCTAGCTAGTAATCCCCACTTCTTATTCTATTATTTCATCTTAAAAATTCTCTTTTCAAAACTTGTCAGAAGTGGAGTTATCCCGACATTCGATTCTAAAATCCTTAAAATCACAATTTTTCTTAAGAATCACTCATCCATATCATTATATCTTGCTTAGTAATCATGAAACAAATATTGAGAACAATTTTCATCTTAAAATATCATATTATGTACCTTTAATTTGCGTTTTTCTTTTAAATACCACAAACTTTACATATGACATCTTTTAAGTATTTAGCTTAGCATACCTTTAAAATATCTCACGAGGTAATGATCTATCTCTCACATACACGCATCTTGACATAGCACGATTCGCTTGAAACCAATATCTTGTGGCAAAATACAACTTTTCAAATAAATAGCTTAAACTATTAAAAACCCGTTCCTTAAATTGTGTTAATTCATTCCTTGCGATTATGCCTCAACAACCCATTTTGGGGAACCCGATCAGGATGGTGCGGATTATCATGTCCTCGGGACTAGTAGGGCGAGATGCAGACCTCCTCACGGAGCATACGATCTCGATGGAATTTTAATACAATTTTTAAGAAAAACGAGAATTTCTATTTAATAATAAAAATTAATTTTTAATAATTATATAAATATAATGAAACCATCTATTTTTAATATATAATAAAATTCCATGTTTTCTAGAATATAAAAGAATTACAAGTTTCATGAAAATACCATCGAGAATCAATACAAGTCCAACTTTACATTAAAATACCTTGAACTATTCAAGTTAGGTATATATTCAATAGAATACCTCACCTTTTAAAAGTTACATCCATGAAAACCTTAAATACGATAAATAAATACTTGAGGTTTATTTTGAAAGTATACTAAAAATATTTTTCATAAAAACCCCTCAAGTTACATTAAATTACAATAAAGACCCTGGTAAATATAGGTTTAAGCGGGACCAATTTTCTTGAGCCTCAGGGAGCCGGAGAAAGTGGGTGCTTGCCTATTGAAAGTAGAAAATCAAAACGGGGTTATCAATGGTAATTGTCTTGGAAAAAGACACAAATCCTGTCATCCATGTGCAGCAGTTACCGATAACTCCCAAAATCTAATTCAGGATCCAAATCTGTTTAAGTGTTTGACTCAATCTGAGTCTCAATCTAATCTGAATACAATCCAAACATGAATCCAATCATAACTCCAATTCAACATGAATCCAATATACTCTTGAACCTGAACATGAACACCGAACAATACGAACATGCAACATGACTTGACTTGACTACATGACTATCCGTTTACATCTTGATTCATTTACATGAACAACTTATACCATGGTCTCGGCAAGTCTTATAACTACAAATCAATACAATCGATACAATATACATTACGGGGTTTTAATGGGGTAGACTGGCATGGAATGTATTAGAAGTGGAACGAGATGGTCACTAAAATATACTACATGAACATCCATGTTGTTGTCCCGTGGTTTTGTCTATGGGGATTTGTACTACGGGTTACCATAGTCCACGGGATAAGTTGGACTCCTCTCGTATACACTGATACCTTTTGTAACAAACTCGAAACAACTACGTTAACATAACAAACAAAAAATTTACCAGTTCTATTCTCTTTACTTGTCTATTCCATTCTATTTTTTGGGACTTACCGAGCGCTAGTTCGCTGACGATATTCCTTTCTCTTCTATCTTTGGAATGTTGTCAGGAGGACCCGACTCTCAGAAGATCGAGCCCAGCTAGGACGATCTGGAGCAATTACAGAGGAGCCAGAGTTCTAGTTCCTACTTGGACTTACTTTTCTTTCAGTTCATATACCATTGTTTATGCATCCCTTTCTTTCATTGTACTTTACTTTTCAGTTGTATGTAAAAAATGATTATCAATAAAAATTTGTTGTTTTATTACATCTCTTGTTATTCTTGTGTTATTCACTTATATTACTTATTTACGTTTAACGTGTTTACTTCTGAGTAAATATGTTGCGTACCTCGCTACGTCTCCTTCCCCGTACACTGGGAAGCGGGGCGTGACAAAAAATTTCGCATCGAACAGATCGCGAAACATCTTCCACTCTATTGGCCGTGTGAGACGGTTTTCCTTAGCTTTACACCAGACTCTTGCATTGTCGGTGAGCTGGAGCTTGGCCACACGAACCCAAGCTATGTCTAGTACTTATGCGGCGGCAAGGTCGTCCTCTATACTCTGGACCTATTCTTCAGCCTCAAGAAGACTTTCTTTTCCTGAAAAATTCCTTGGATGTAACGCACAAAATTGCTTTACTCCAGGTGCTTCGGTTTCCGGGTGGTTTATGAGAATAGCAGTCTGCTGCTGCTGGCCCTCTAGAAGACTTTTGATGGCTTCTAAAAGCACCGTCTGTTCGTTGATTGGAGCAGCAACGGAAGAGGTGGTAAAGTAGGTTGTTGGGGTCAAAAATTACACTCCGGTTGACCAAGTCAAAGTCAACCCCAAGCCAGGTGGGCCCATACCCAAGTCGATCTCCACGGCCAGCCTCCCCCATACCAAGATGAAAATTATGTAATAAATAATTTTTATGTAATTTTCATACATGAATGTGAGAAAAATGGGTATAAAGCCAAATTTTTGTAAAGCCCATGGCTCATGTGAAAAAGAAACGAGCACATGATGTATCGGATGGTCAAAATGCCATTTTGTAAAGCCCAAGGGGCTATATGTAAATTTGTAAGCCTATATAAGGCAACATGATAATGAAATAAAAAATACAATTCATCCTCCCCCAAAAAAATTAGGGTTTCTGTGCCTCCTTCTCCTTACTCAAGGTTCTAAACCTTCTTCATTTTTTGAATTAAATCAAAAGTTCCACTCTTTCTTTTCCAAAAATAAACAGTTTTCACCATCAAAATCTTGAAGGGGAACTCGGATCTTCCATCAGATCTCAAAAAGGGGAGATTTTAAATCTCATCCCCCTTTCCTCCAAGATCCGGTAAACAGAAGAGGAGGAAAAAGGAGACCCGCCTCCAAAAATCCCACTTTGTGGAAGATCCAGGACCAAAGGGGAGAAGAAAGGGGTTTCTTTCGGTCATTTCCAAGATTTCTAGGAGTTTAACTCCATTCAAAATCTGTTGGAGTTTAAACCCATAAACAAAACCCTTTAAGGATTTTAACTCCAAATCTATACATAATCCCTTGGGAGTTCAACTCCCAGCCCAGGGGCTAAGCCCATTTTCCGCTGGTGTTTCCAGCGGTCGCGTGTCGCGCACATGACCCATGGGGGCCCAGCGGTCGCATGCCATGCACGTGACCTACGAGCACCCAGCGGTTGCGTGCAGGGCATGTGACCCACGGGCGCTCAGCCCCCACGTGCGCCTCACGGGATCCGCGGGCGCTCAGCGCTTAGCGGTCGCATGCAGGGCACATGACTCGTGGGCGCCCAGCGGTCGCGTGCAGGGCACGTGACCCGCAGGCGCCCAGCACCCACATGCCTGGCATATGACCCGCGGGCGCCAATCGCCCACACGCCTGGCACGTGACCCGCGGGCGCCACGCTCCATGCATGCGTCTTTTAAGACTCTCCCCACCCCTTATTTTCCATGCACTCCACACCCAAAACACGTCCCCCGTTGAAAAAAAAATTCTAACAGGGCGTTGCCCCACACCCGCAAGGGGGATACTAGCCCCCTTGACCCCCAACCCGCTATCCAGGTAGCAGGATCCCCGTAAACTCTGTGAGGCCCCCGATATATCTAAAACCCCTCAAGACGCACATACGCACACTGCACATTGAGTTTGCATGACCAGTTTGACCTGTCAATCGGAGGTTCCTTCGCTCCAAAGGCAAAGGGTAATTAACGGCAGTTTAGTCCGCGGTTGCTGGAGATTCGGATCCCCACAATCAATAAACCTATGCCTACCCTAAGCAGGGGGAATCTGTAGTACGCCTGATAAGTGACACATATTCCCATCTCAATGGGGTGACGAAAAACACCCTACAGATTCTGGCACACCCGGTGGGACCTATCTTTCCTCCTATATTTCGGGTCAAACATTCATGCGAACTCAATCAATATACATATCGATTGCCTGTACTAAAATTATGATTCTTTGTACAGGTTAACAATTTCCAATTGTAATCTTCGGACGTAGCAAAAATGTCTCCAAGGACACGTTCAGCTCTCAACACGGCTCCCATCTCCTACACAATGAAGATGGACTCCAGGACGGTCCTCCCGACCAGTCTCGGACAACAGTGGGAGGAGCCGCTGCTGCCATTTGGCTTTATTCTGTTCATTCCAGCTAGCGCCATCCCAGATTCTCAAGCTCCAGTAACAAACAGACCAGCCTCAAAAAGCAAGAGGCCAAATATGGTGATCTTGAGGGCACCACTACCCAAACGCAAGGTGTTTGAACGACTTTCCTTGCCCCTGCTGGGGGCAAGACCATCAACACCAACAAAGCAACAAGGTGTCTCAAGCAAGCTCCGGCGGTGCCCCTGACAACCACTCGATCGGGTGTCTTCTCTAACCTCCCCGCCAATCGTCTCACAATGGCTTCCTGGATAACGGATGCCTGCCAAACCCTCAAAATCGAGAAGCTAAGACAGCAAAGGCTCAGATACAGAGCCAACAAAAGGTCTAGGGCTCCTGCTAGGCTGAACTTCATGAGGTTCGAAGAATATGGTTAACCCACCAAAGATAAAGAGATGGCTGGATATGTGGTCCACACTGTCTACATGGTGGGCACGCGCAGCAAGAGCAAGGATGGGGCCACCACATCTCAAATCCAATCTGGTATGAATGTAGCTGCCACTTCCCATGACCAGCATCCTCTGGGAGGTAATGAAAACCCTTCCTGTAAGGTTGATAAGCAGAGAGATCCCTTGGTTCATGAGGATCCGGGCTCGGAAAGCGAAGAGGAGCCAATCTTCCGTCCCAAGAACGCAGAGCAGCAACTTCTCTAAGAGCTCCGAAAACAACTCAGAAGTAAAGACAAGGAGATGGCCAAACTTTACTCCAAAATTGATGACTTGACGAATGTCGTGATGCAGCTCAAGGCCCAAGTTGCCTCTCAGTCGTCCAATCAAGCACAGGGTTCTGCTCATGAACCGAGAAACGGTGTCCCGAGACAGCCGACACCTATTCCCTCAAATCCAAAGATGGGCAGACCGCATGAAAGTCAGCCGCATCCTATCTCGGGAAATGTATTTGCTACCGATGACAGTAGCCCACTAACTCAAGATCAAATCATGGATTTGGTTGCCAACAAAGTCAAAACATTGGTAGCCGAAGCCGAAGCACAAAAAGATATCAAAAGTAGTGGGAGATCATATCCTGCTCAGTATGATCTGGTAGAATTTCCTAGCGGTTATGTCATCCCCAAATTCAGAAGATTTGATGGGATGGGAAATATGAATCAGCATGTCGCCCATTTCAAAGCCTCATGCGGAAATACTGGGAGCAATGATGTGCTTCTTGATTGTTTGCTGTTTTTGTACGTGCATTTTAAAATTAAGAATACCGCAATCAAGACGGTGTCGCTTGGTAGCTAGCAGGTTGAGTACAGGTTGGTCCACAGGAAAAAGGTGTTATTTTCTTTAAGTTCTAACGAGTTAAGTCCTATTTTTGGTAGATTTTGTTTTAAAATCTAAGAATGAGATTCAATTGATTAAAAGTCTTGCTAGGGTTAGGATTAGGTTAGTTTGAAATATGGATTCTTCTCACCGCTAACAATGCCCTAGTTAAGAATATAGGTGTTAGGGTAATAGTCAACAACGGGGATTAGCACGACTAGGAAGAAACTTAGTTTCATCCTTTTGGTCCTTGTCCGTCCGTTCTTAACTCTTAGCCCTAATCTTCAGTTAATTCAACCACAACCGGTCGAACTAGGGAATCACCACTATCATGTAGGATAGGGTGCCGTAGTGAGAGGTGTGTGGTTGAATTAAAAAGAGTCCATATTTTAAAGATTAAATGGGCAAAAATAGGAGTGAGAGAGATTACCTTCTCTCAAACCTTCCCTATCCTAACCCTAACAAGTGAGGAATTACTCACTCATTAGGAAAGTGACGATAGAATTCATTTTTATATTTTATTTTAAAAGACTATCTAAATTGCAGATAATAAAAGACAAATAAAAAAATAATACAGAAATTAAATTCAGATAAAAGAAAATGCAAGATAGAAATAAAAAGGCTTACTTTTATTGATGACCTCTCAACGATTACAACTGAATTAAAATTTAGATCTGGAATTAAAAAGAGGCATGCCTAATTAGGCTTTCGGCTTTCCTATTTATAGATAAGAAAAACCCCTAGGTTACAATCTGATCCACATTTGAATTTACAAGACTACCCTAAGAAAGCCGGGTCAAAGCACCGACACCCACCGATACACGCACCGACACGTGCACTATATGGCCACGGAACCGCGGCAGGAAGGCATGTTAGGCCGTGGATCCACGGCCAATTGGTGGGGTCTCTGGTTCAGTTCTTCAGGGTTGGTTCATGTTGCTTTTTTCTTCTGTTTTCTTCACTTGGTTCCTCAGAATCTCTTCTATTTTCTTCCAGATTTCCAATAGTGCAGAATTATGTGGACTTTTACCGTAAGGTTCGCGTTGAAGTCTTGAATCTTATGCTACCCTTATGCTTTGTGCATTGAACTGTCTACTGATCTTCATTTGTTCCTTGAACTGGTAGGCAGCATCATACGGATTCATCTGTTGTTGGTCGTAGTCTCACATTTGTAGCGTCTTTTCATGAATTTCACTGTAATGATCTGAGAACCTGTAATCTGCAACTATTTAGCAGACATGGATCAAAAGCACCTATTTATATGTAATATGAATAAGAATGGGTGATTTAATAATTCAAAATTCTGATATGAACAAATACCCCCAAACTTATCTTTTGCTCGTCCGGAGCAAAGCCAATTTTATTCTCAAAAAAAAAACTAACCCCGCTTTCGCAGGGAATCGCGATTGCACTGAGCTCGTGCAACAAGCCGTTAAACCTCTAGGTGTCCCAAGTAGGAGGAGTGTTGTCTCCTGAGGGTTTTCAGCGGATACTACCCACAAAATCCGATCAATTTGGCCTGTTGATTTTCATTCTTCAATTCGGTATTCTAGTAAGAAATTCTATTATCTTCAACTTAGAAATTATCAATCCATATTTCTCACACTCACTTTTCATTTAACTTAAGATCGTATATGTTCTGCAAATTTATTAAGCTTTCAGCATCTTTTGAATTTTCCTTCTAAGGTTCCATCTCAACTTAGGAATTTTTATCATCTCTACCGAAGGTATAAGCCCTATCTTTCATTCCTATCTCTCATCCAAACCCCAATCATATACCCCTACATGTGAGTAATTATCACCCCTACACTTGGAAATTCAATTCAAGCTATCATACTCTTTTCCATCATCCAAAGTACTTTTAGTTGGTGAATTTTAGAAGAAATTGCTCACCCACTCTTCATGCGACCGTTAATATTTCTTGAGGTACTAACGACAGATTACAAAATGTGTTTGCGAATTTAAGCGTAATTCCTCGTCTTGTAAAACTTAAGGCTTAGCAGTGACTCCCAAACCAGTTGGTCTAAGGCAATAGATGATAAAGCACCCTCGCTATATTTTTTATTTATGCCGCCTTAAGTAATTACAAAACCAATGTTCATTTTTTTCTCTTTATTCACCACTTATACTTTTATTTTATTTTCCTTCATACTAAGGATTTTAGACAAGAGCATTTCAAGGTATCATCTACTATCCCAAGTTTCAAGGTGCGTGTATATGCGAGTTGTAGGGTATATATTTTCAGAATTTATACTTAAGGTTCGGAATTATTTTTCAGACTTTACACTTCAAATAAAAATTTCAATACTCTTACCTTATTTTGACTTAGCCCAAGAACTGAACTCAAAATTTGCCTATTTCTAAATAAATTACAAGGACATATATTTTCTACAGTTAAACTTTAAGAAAGGTTATTTTTAGGGTTTTTAATTTACTAAGTTTAGGATCTAGTTTTTTCCTACTATTTAACCGTCATGTTGAACTTAAGTCAAATATGGCTAAAATTGAATTTTTTAATTTTTATAATTTTTCATTTTTTAAAAATTTTTATTTGATTTTTTTATTTTTTTTATTTTCATTTTTAATTTTTATATTTTTTTATAAAGATGCAATGCGGAATTAAATATGCAAAGAAAGAAGAAATACATATGTAAAAAAAATTAAAATATGCAATGCAATGATAACTATTTACAAACCACCTCCACCCCCAAACTTATCAAAAGCAGTGCCATCACTGCTCATGGCCTCGTCTTCCCCTCGAACGTGAACGGGAACGTTCCTTTCTAGCCAGCAGGGTGGTCATGCCGTACTCTATACCTGTCACTCGCTGATCCAGGTTGATCACCATCCCTATCAATCTGTCTATCCCCCTAGTGGCTCTCCTAAGTAAACGTGCTTGTGCTGCGGGGGTAAGCTATTCCTCGCTCGCAGTCGAGCTGGAGCTGGGTGTCTTGGCGAGTACGTCCTCGACCGGCTCGGTGCGCGACCATACATCATTTAAGCGTGTGTAGGGCGTGGATACGCCATCAAGAAGAGGTCTAATGGGGATACCTCCATGCATATAAAACTCAAATTCCTCCACACGGAGGAAATGGCGACACAGTTGTGTCACCAACATAGGGCATGGATAGTTGGCAGCCCTCTTGCCCGCCCCAATGGAGTGAAGTAACACTGTGCACATATCATAGCTGGGGTTCCTAATCATCAAGGTATGCACAATATGAAGGGATGGTGTGAAAAATGTCGTATTATACGAACTACCAAAAATATTATTTTGTGCCCAACGGCACACAGTTAATACATTCGCAAAAAGGGTTCTAGCCTGGATGCCCTTACGTGGCTCTCTCGGACAATCATCACCCATCAAGGGTAGGTAATCCCTAAATTGGAGGGGTTGGTCATGAGTAGGTAGTCTAGGTATTAAGGTGACTTCATGGATGAAGTCCCTATCGATTATTATTTCCCTATCCCCCCAAATTAGCCTAATATACCCGTGTTGTGAGAGGCAACCATCCTCCATGCACTCGTAAAATCGGTTTACAAGATCCAAAAGCGTGAAGGGGTTTGGATGGTTAAAAAGTAAGAAGTTCCACCCACGCCTTCGGATCTCATCGCCGAAATAGCTACCGTAGATCGTGTGTGCAAAAATTTGTGAAAAGTCTCTTTTAAATTGCAACGTGGGTGCCATCAAAAAGAGCTAATTTGAAAAATTTTAATTTTAACAGAGAAAGAAAGGAAGTGAAAACCTCCTCTGAAGTTTTCAGAGGGCGACGACACCAACAGGCGACGGATGCGCGGTCGAATAGGGGTACTGGCGGCGGAAACGCGGCGGCGCGGGGAGATCTCGCTGCAGAAAGTTGGGCGGCGGCTAGGGTTTTGAAGAAATGAGAAATAATGGTCATGAAAGTTCAGAGGAGGGGTCGGATTCTTTTTATAGGGGTTGTTTTTGGTTATTTGCAAAAAGGACCTCTCAAAAAGAGAAAATTATTCGAAAAAAATTTATTTTTTTTATTTTTTATTTATTAAAACTGAAAATTTACAAAAATACCCTCAAAAATTGAAAAAAAAATTATTTGATTTTTTTATTTTTTTATTTTTTATTTTCATGTTTAATTTTTATATTTTTTTATAGTTATTAGGGGACTAATGCCCTTGATGTCCGCCATAGTCCAGCCAAAAGCTTGCCGATTGTTTTGTAAGACCGTTAAAAGGGCTTTCTCTTGCTCGGGGGCTAGAGAAGCCGAGATGATAACAGGAAGGGTCTCATTCTCACCTAAGTAAGCGTATTTAAGGTGAGATGGTAATAGCTTGAGTTCGAGTGTTGGAGGTGAAACAATTGAAGGTAAAATTGGTGAAATTGTCTCAAACTCAAAGGATTCTAACAGAGGTTCAAAACGAGTGTAAGCAACCGAGTCGGATGGTTCAGCTAACTCATCCGAAAATTCAAAGGATTCAAACTCGGATGGTGATGGTTCAAGATCGTTCAATAAAGTGAAACACTCGTAGTCATTATCGGGCGTGAAAGCAGTATCAGATTCAATGAGGAACGCACTAGTGGCGTTAAAATTGTTGTGATCGAACAGAAATTTTTCGAGCTCACAGTCCTCCTGGGTGATTTCTTGGATCGAGAAAATATCAAGTATATTAGCATTAGGTTCGGAGGGTTGATTCCCCAACTTAAAAATGTTGAGTTCAATTGTCATGTTTCCAAAAGATAGGTTCATCGAACCATTTCGACAATTGATCACCGCATTAGAAGTTGCAAGGAATGGTCGACCGAGTATCACCGGAATTTGACTCCGGGGGTTAGCTACAGGCTGTGTGTCCATAACAATGAAATCAACGAGGAATATGAAGTCCCCTACTTTAATCAACACATCCTCTAACTCACCCCTAGGATGGGTAATGGATCGGTCGGCCATTTGGAGAGTACAATGTGTGGGTTTCAGCTCTCCAACGCCTAATTGCTCATATACTGAATAAGGAAGCAGATTAACACTGGCACCAAGATCTAAAAGTGCACGGTTGATGTTCTTATCCCCAATAGTTATTGAAATTGTAGGAAAGCCAAGGTCCTTTCGTTTTTGAGGTAAAGATTGGGTAAGAGTATCACTTACTGCACTAGCCAAGAAAACTTTCTTAGGTACCTGTGATTTCCTCTTCTTGGTGCATAAGTCCTTCAAGATTTTAGCGTAAGAAGGGACTTGTTGGATAGCATCCAAGAGGGGAATGTTAATGCTAACCTGTTTAAATGACTCCACAATCTTCTCCATTTGTGGAGTTTGTTTATTGGATCTCAACCTGTTTGGAAATGGAACATTTTGAAAATTGGTTGAGTCCAATGTTTGTGGAGGAGATTGCGGAGCTGGAATGGATCCAAGTGTTGGTGTTTTCGTGGAGTGAGATGTGGGTCCGTTCGGAGTAGTAGAAGAATTAGAGCCTTGTGAAGAATGAAGAACAGGCTCTGAAGATGAAGAAAATGAAGATGAAGAAGAAGAAGAAGTGGCCGGGGTGTCATCATTAGTGCCCACATTGTTGTGCAACACCCTTCCAGATCTCAATGTAGTCACGGCACTCACATTATGGTTTTGTTGTTCATAAGCAACATGTGCATTTTGTGGGTGACCGGGATTTGGGAGTGGTTGAGATGGAAGTTTCCCCTTCTCTCGCTCGCTTAAAACAGTATTCAGTTGTGCAATTTGGGCTTCAATGGTTTTGATACTTTGCCCATGTGATGCAGTGTGTTGCACCAAAGACTGAATGGAAGACTGAATGTTGGCTGAGGATTGAGATGATTGTTTCAAAAACGCCTCCAGACTTCGTTCTAGCGAAGAAACCTTATCGTTATTTGGCTGAACAAAATTGTTTTGAGGAAAAGAGTTGTTGGGTGAAAAATTGTTCGTTTGATTTTGGTAAGGTTGGGGTTGGAAAGGTTGTTGATATTGAGTTTTTTGAGGGGCTTGTTGTTAAGGAGGAGGCCTCTGGAAATTGTTGTTGCCTTGGAATTGTTGTTGATTTTGATTCCAAGCAAAATTGGGGCGGTTCCTCCAACCAGGATTGTAAGTTGAAGAGTATGGATCATTTCTTTATCTTTGCTGAAAGGGAGCATTGATTTGATCCTGTCCTTGAGCAGGTGGGTTGTAAGGACACTCTTCAGTCAAATGGGACGTATCCGAACAACAAGCGCATATAGTGCGAGGGGGTAAAGCAGAGGCAGGAGAAGGCGATGAGAATTTGCTCTCAATCGCTTCTAGTTTTCGTGTAATTGCGGCCATTTCGGCCTTCATTGCAATTGACATGTCAAGTTGATGAACGCATGTCCTAGACGGACCGGATGAAGTAGATGAAGTGGACGAAGTTGTCTGTCTAGTGCTTTCCCACTGAAGCTTTTGTTCAGCAAGATCGTCGAGAAATTTCCAAGCTTCCTCGTCAGATTTGGTTAGGAAGTGACCTTGACAAATGGTTTCCAACAACTGCTTAGTTGCTGGGTTCAGTCCTTCGTATAAGGTTTGGCAAAGTTGCCATCTCTCAATACCGTGATGAGGGCACTGAACAAGAAGGTTTTTAAATCGTTCGAAACACTTCCAAAAAGGTTCGGAAGGAAGCTGGGAAAATTGGTTAATTTCATTACGAATTCTCGCGGTCTTGTGATGTGGGCAAAACTTTTTAAGAAATGCTTTAACAAACTCTTCCCAACTTTTTATGGATTGTGATGCAGTACTATATAGCCACTTTTCAGTTAGGTCACATAGAGTGAAGGGAATGACTTGTAGCCTTATAACATCATCGGAAAGTTGGGTGGTCTTCATCATTGCACAAACATTCTGGAATTTGTTAATGAAGATATAGGCATTTTCGGATTCCAGCCCGTGAAATTTGGGCAACATATTGATGAAGTGAGGCTTAATTTCGAAATTATCCCCATTTGCCGGCGGGAGGGAAAGACAAGTAGGAAGTGCGGAGCAGGTGGGATAGAAACGATCCTGGAGCGCAATTCGCTGTGGCGCTTCAACAGGAGGTTGTTGCGGGTTATTCGCACCCAGTTGAGGTGGAATCAGTCCCGAGGTAGGTAAAGGGTTGTTAGGATTGAATCCTGACATCTCTTTAGAAGATGATGAATGTGAAGAAGAAGGCAAGGATGAAAAAGAAGTGGAGGGAGTTTCGACTTCGGAGTCGAATGCGTCGTCAGTAGCGACTAACGAGACACGGACTAAGCGGTCGCTAGTGTCCCTAGTCCAACCGGACATACACTAAACGAATTGTAGTGTACTCAAACGTATAATGTGAGGGTAAGAAAACGTCAATGGGAAAATGTGAATGAAGGTTGGGTGCAATGGAATTCTAGCGACAAATGGCAAGTTTTTGTAAAAATTTTGTTTTGTATTTTTTTTTTATAAAGAGTTTTGCAAAAGATTTTTTACGGAACTACGACACACTTTCAAGCAATCACAATTTAAACATGCACAATCAAGCCTAGAGCTAGGGTCTCCTAAGTCAACTAGACTGCTCCTAACTGGTCCAAAGCGACAAGTTGTGAGATATCCCTCAAATCGCCTCTTCACCGTTGTTCAGTTGATAAAAGTGCATATTTGTTATTACATTTTTCCTACTATTTCTATATTAAAAAATGTGTTTATTATAATATATGATACATATGGGGGTTTATCTGTAAAAAGACTATTTTCATGTATTTATATATTATAATTAGCATTTGGTAGGAAAATGTATGCAAGATATATCATTGACCAAATCTTAAGAAAACAAACTCTACTAAATATCATTTGAGTTGTTGTGCAGAATTTACAGGACTAAATCAAGGAAATCAAGTTGTTAAAGCAAACCTGCCTAATTAAGAAAGCAAAACTTAGAAATCAAGTCTGGCAGCAACTACGAGAAGATTTCCAAGTTCCAAAGGTTCCAGAGATTGCCACATGTCACACAGATGAAGCCACAGAGAAATGATCCAGAGATCACAACCATTGGCCGCGGATCCGCGGCCAAACCCCCCTGTTGGCCACGGATCCGCCGCATGACAGAGGAGATAGGAGCTGTAAATTTTTCTGTTGGATCCTAACTACTATTCCCCAATTTAGGTATCTAGGGATCTGGATTTTTGAGTATAAATAAGGACCGAGAGCCCCTTGGAAAAATCATCAAACCGACGAGATCACGAAGTCCAAGACGGCTCACGCATCCAGGCTAATCATCAACGGTTCATCTACCTCCTTAGAAGAGATCGAGAAGCAAACTAGGTTTTTGTAATCATTTTCTAAGGAATCAAAGTGTACTTGATCTTGTTGATTAATAAAGGTAGTTTATTGCATTTTATTTTCTTCATGATTTCTATCTCTTCTTATCCCAACATGCGCGAGTAATTCTCCGCTTGTTAGGGTGCGTAGGATTAGGGTAGGTTAATGGATGATGAAAATACCTAAACTCTTTTTACGTCCTATAAAGTTTATAAACTTTATCAAAAGAATCATTAACATCCTAATCGTGCACGCTACCAATTCATTGTTAGTCTCGACCGCGATTAGAGATTAGATTAATGATTGTTTTGGTAAAGGCTAGATATGAACGGAGTTCCGTGTCGAGATAGGGGTTAAGAGTGGGAACCCTTTTTCCTCCAGAAACCCTAATCTACATGCATCACCGTCGTTCTAGTTTTAAATCTATTAAAGGATAAAAAGGGTAATTTTTAATTAATCATCCATAACTACTAAATCCTAACGAACCCTACAAGCCCCTTCTTATATTAACTACATCCATAAATAATCTAGATTTATATTTTGCATTAGTGCTTAACGTAGATCTAGAAACCATTCCTCAACATTCTTATTTCTTCATCTCTCTTTCTCAACATATCTAAAGTAAGATTAAAAGGTTCAATGTTTCCCTGAGGACGACCCGTACTCATCTCGGTATAACTAAACGCGACACCGTTCTGATTGCGGTTATTACTACAAAATATAAATTTTCGTACCAATCAACCGTCAATTGTGGACAGGTAAGCACAAGTGAAGAAAGGAGGGTTCCGCTCACGAATCACTGTGAGACGGGCCTTTTAAAATTACCTTTCTCACTTGTCTAGCCTAGGCACCACAAAGTCAGGTTTAGATAAACGACTGAATGCCCACAACCTTCCTCTGTCCTAATGAGCACGACAGTCCTTAATTGGCCGAGTCTAGATATTTTTTAATTAGCTCAAAGGTGATGCATATGCTTTTTGTGATTTCTGGGGTCTTAGGAAGGGTAATGAAATCCCCACCCAATCTAAGTTGGTGTTATAACCCCTTAGATTCCGTTTTAAATATGCAAAGCAATTAACACACAAAATCTAAGACACTTGCCAAAAAAAATTTTTGCTTTTTATTTGCGGCGCAAAGAATCCTGCACAAAAATGATTTATTGGAGAGGGAGAAGAAATTTTGCGCAAAGAACCCTGCAGGAAAGATTTTCAGTGGAGATCAGGGGGTAGGAGAGAAGTCAAAAATGCTCACAGAGAAATTTGGGGTGCTGACGTCAGCAGTTGACCGCGGAACCGCGGTCAAACGCCTGCTTATGCCGTGTTTCCGCGGCAGTTTGGTAGGTTTGGCCCTCCAAAATTTTCCTGTGTGCTGTTATGGTTCTCCTCTGTCTGTTCAGATCCTCTGTTTGTTGATTTGTTCACTGGGCTTGCTCCAGATCTGAATCAGTCCGTCTTCCGTTCCTGCACAATTCGCACAAAAACCGATCAAAAATAACAAGATGATTTTTTTATGTATTTTTTTTCAATTTTTTATATTTTTTTATTTAATTAACCTAAAATTACAAAAAGAAATAAACTACCGTTTCCCCGGCAACGGCGCCATTTGATTGTTTGCTGTTTTTGTACGTGCGTTTTAAAATTAAGAATACCGCAATCAAGACGGTGTCGCTTGGTAGCTAGCCGGTTGAGTACGAGTCGGTCCACAGGGAAAAGGTGTTATTTTCTTTAAGTTCTAACGAGTTAAGTCCTATTTTTGGTAGGTTTTGTTTTAAAATCTAAGAATGAGGTTCAATTGATTTAAAGTCTTGCGAGGGTTAGGATTAGGTTAGTTTGAAATATGGATTCTTCTCACCGCTAACAATACCCTAGTTAAGAATATAGGTGTAAGGGTAATAGTCAACAACGGGGATTAGCACGACTAGGAAGAAACTTAGTTTCCTCCTTTTGATCCTTGTCCGTCCGTTCTTAACTCTTAGCCCTAACCTCCAGTTAATTCAACCACAACTGGTCGAACTAAGGAATCACCACTATCATGTAGGATAGGGTGTCGTAGTGAGCAGTGTGTGGTTGAATTAAAAAGAGTCTGTAGTTTAAAGATTAAATGGGCAAAAATAGGAGTGAGAGAGATTACCTTCTCTCAAACCTTCCCTATACTAACCCTAACAAGTGAGGAATTACCTACTGATTAGGAAAGTGACGATAGAATTCATTTTTATATTTTATTTTAAAAGACTATCTAAGTTGCAGATAATAAAAGACAGATAAAAAAATAATGCAGAAATTAAATTCAGATAAATGAAAATGCACGATAGAAATAAAAAGGCTTACTTTTATTGATGACCTCTCAACGATTACAACTGAATTAAAATTTAGATCTGGAATTAAAAAGAGGCATGCCTAATTAGGCTTTCGGCTTTCCTATTTATAGATAGGAAAAAACCCTAGGTTACAATCTGATCCACATTTGAATTTACAAGACTACCCTAAGAAAGCCGGGTCAAAGCACCGACACCCACCGACACACGCACCAACACGTGCACTATATGGCGGCGGAACCGCGGTAGGAAGGCATGTTTGGCCGTGGTTCCGCGGCCACTTGGTGGGGTCTCTGGGTCAGTTCTTCAGGGTTGGTTCATGTTGCTTTTTCCTTCTGTTTTCTTCACTTGGTTCCTCAGAATCTCTTCTATTTTCTTCCAGATTTCCAATAGTGCAGAATTATGTGGACTTTTACCGTGAGTTTCGCGTTGAAGTCTTGAATCTTGTCCTACCCTTGTGCTTTGTGCATTGTACTGTCTACTGATCTTCATTTGTTCCTTGAACTGGTAGGCAGCATCATACGAATTCATCTGTTGTTGGTTGTAGTCTCACATTTGTAGCGTCTTTTCATGAATTTCACTGTAATGATCTGAGAACCTATAACCTGCAACTATTTAGCAGACATGGATCAAAAGCACCTATTTATATGTAATATGAATAAGAATGGGTGATATAATAATGCAAAAATCAGATATGAACACTTCTCCTCCGCCAGTTTGTTAATAACCTGACCGATGTCGCTTTTGACTGGTACGCGAGCATACCGGATGGATCTGTTACTACTTTCGTCCAAATGGAATCTCTGTTCCGACAAATGTTCATGAATGTCAGCGATAAGATCACCATTGCCGACCTCGTAAGGACCAAGCCAAAGAACAACGAAAGCAGCACGGATTTTATAACCTAATGGCGCAATCTCTCCGTCAAATGCAAACCGCTGATAGAGCAGGACCAATCTGTCACCCTCCTCGTCGAAAATCTTAACAATTGGATGGCCCCGTTTCTATGCACCGCGGGTCTCAAAACATTCCAAAAGCTGACCAAGAAAGTTCAGATGCTGGAGCGCTCAAAGCAGGAATCCTCCTTGGATTCCCAAAATAACAATAGGTCCTGGAGAAACCGTAAGGACGATAATCGCAAAGGCGAAAATTCTAACGATACTGAATCTTTTAACACTTCGGCTAACCGAAATAAGCAAGGGATGAGCGGACCTAATGCCAACCGGCCTCGGAAGCCAATGTTCGAAAGGGAGGAGAATCTACTGAAAGAGAGGCTGGATAAGGCCTATTCTTTCAGAATGGACAAAATCCATAAAATATTCAAAGACACCCTAAGAAACGGTCTACAATTGCCATAATCAAAAAGACTGCAAGAAGCGAATATGACCGACGACCCTAAATATTGCCCCTATCACAGAGTGATAAGTCATGCCATTGAGGACTGTTTCGTCTTCAAAGATTGGATCGAAAAACAATACAAGGCGGCAGAGATAGAACTGTCTAAAGGCATGTTAACAAACAGTCAAGCTGTGACAGCCAATTTCATACAAACAGAGACAGAAGTCCTTCGGGAAACTGATTCTCTCAGACATCTGCCTTTCCATGAAAGGAGCGGGCCGAGGCAACAAGCTAAGAGCCAGACGAGTAATATTGCCAATGAAGAAGCGGTGGAAGGGTACACAACCCATACGGTCTACATGATGGAGCCCATAGGAAAGAGCTCTCTTACGCCTTATATCCATGACGATGACGTAGTTGTTGCCATCCAACACCGGTTCGGTCTGGATGATGGAAAGCCCGCTTATGCAATTAAGCCAAAGGAGCCCATGGTTCCTGCAGAATCGAGCCCAGGCTCCAACAGTTGACCACCACGTCGTTAAACTGGGAACATCCGACCACCACGTCGTTAAACTGGGAACAAACGACCCTTAAGTCGTTAAACTGGGAATGTAAAAAAATGTGTGTAAATAAAAAAATGTGAAAATAAAAGAAAAAAAGAAAAGCTGAAATGATGGGGCAACTCGCAATAAAAATTAGCGAGTAAAATAAAGATGAAAAATAAAGCCGAAATGATGGGGCAACCATGAATAAATAGCCGAAATGATAGGGCAATCGCAACCTTTGTGATAAGAAAAGCTGAAATGATAGAGCAACCGCGATAAAAAAAAACTCCAAATGGCGAATGATGAGCCGCTCTTGGTACCATATTCCAGTGCAGCGATGCAGACGCCAGCCAAATTCCAAGTTCCCAAATGGTGAATGATGAGTCGCTCCTGGTACCATATTCCAATGCAGCGATGCAGACGCCAACCAGATTCCAAATCCCTAAATTCCCAACGGTGAATGATGAGTCACTCATGGTACCATATTCCAGTGCAACGATGCAGACGCCAACCAAATTCCAAGTTCCCAAATGGCGAATGATGAGTCACTCCTAGTACCATATTCCAGTGCAGCGATACAGAAGCTAACTAAAATTTCAAATCTCTGAATGTCCCAACGGCGAATGATGAGTCGCTCCTGATACCATATTCCATTGCAGTGATGCAGACGCCAACAAAATCCCAAAATTCTCCCAGCCCTACGGTTGGTCCCCAAACTGGCTACCGTATACAATCCACGGGCTCAAATAATTATCATCATACCCATACCCCACCGCAATCACCAGTCACGCGGCCGGTCTCCGTCCTTGGAATTATGCTCCATTTATGAAGATCCACCCATGTGTTCTCACGATACATGAGGAGAACAAAACTTACGAGATCCTCTCGACTCGTAAGAAAACACCTTCGTGGGATCCTTACGACTCACAAAGGAAAAACACACTTGGGGGTCCCCATGACTCCTAAGGAGAAAACGCACCTACGAGATCCTTTCGACATGTAGGGAGAAAATGCTTTTATGAGATCCTTACGGCTCATAAAATTGAAAAGCCTTAGGTGATAGGGACCTAAACCTGTCTCCTAAGCCATCGCTCCCCAACAGGTAAAGGCAAATGATGAATTGCTCCTGGCACTTGTGCTCCAGTGTTAGCTACGCTGATGCCGACCCCTACCCTAAAATTCCAACCTTCTGATCCAATAGACCCCTAAGTCTTTAAACTGGGAATAGATGACCTCTAAGTCGTTAAACTGGAAACAGATGACCCTTAAGTCGTTAAACTGGGAACGAGGGAAATCTTCTCATGGAAAATGATGATTCGCTCCTGGTACCATATTCCAGTGTAGCGATGCTGATGCCAAACCAAAACCAAAATCCCTAAATCCTTTCATGGCAGATGATGATTCGCTCCTTGTACCATATTCCAGTGTAGCGATGCTGGTGTCAACCCAAATCATATCAAGTCAGCAAGACAACCAACGAACTCACTGGCGGAATCAAGCTCCACCTCAGAAACAAGTCAAATCCCGACACCGCGGAAAGCGGAGCAAGTCAAATCGAATTCTGACCCCACAAAAAGTGGAGCAAGTCAAATCCAATCCCTGACACCGCAAGAAGCGGAGCAAGTCAAATCAAGTATCGACCGTCCATATCGCTAAAAGGGTAGCATCGACCGTCCATGTCGCTAAAAGGGCAGCATCGACCGTCCAAGTCGCTAAGATGGCAGCACCGACCGTCCAAGTCGCAAAAAGGGCAGCAGCGACCTCCCTGTCGGAATTATGCTCTGTCTCGGAATCAGGTCAACCAGCGATACTCCGTGCCAGGGGCACATCGACCATTGACACTTCATCTTGGGGATATGTCATACACTGACACTCCGTCTCGGAGACACGTCAAGCATCGACCGTCCATGTCGTAAAAAGGGCAGTGCCAACTTTCCAAAAAGCGGGAACCAAATCAAGTCGCCCACGTGAAAGAAGATCCATCAATTTCATGTACATGACCCACATGTGCGGTGTGCATGTATTGATGGGGGGCACTTTGTTGGGGTCAAAAATTACACCCTGGTTGACCAAGTCAAAGTCAAAGTCAACCCCAAGCCAGGTGGGTCCAAGTCCAGGTCAAGTGGGCCCATACCAAGTCGAGCCCCGCGGCCAGCCTCCCCCATGCCAAGATGAAAATTATGTAATAAATAATTTCGATATAATTTTCATACATGAATGAGAGAAAAATGGGCATAAAGCCAAATTTTTGTAAAGCCCGTGGCTCATGTGCAAAAGAAATGAGCACATGAAGCATGGGATGGGCAAAATGCCATTTTGTAAAGCCCAAGGTGATATATGTAAATATGTAAGCCTATATAAGACAACATGATAATGAAATAAAGAATACACTTCATTCTCCCCAAAAAAAATTAGGGTTTCTATGCCTCCTTCTCCTTGCTCAAGGTTCTAAACCTTCTTCATTTTTTGAATTAAATCAAGAGTTCCACTCTTCTTTTTCCAAAACTAACAGTTTTTCACCATCAAACCATTGAAGGGGAACTCAGATCTTCCATCGGATCTCAAAAAGGGAAGATTTTTAAATCACACCCCCTTTCCTCCAAGTTCCAGCCAACAGAAAAGAAGGAAGAAGGAGACTCACCTCCAAAAATCCCACTTTGGGGAAGATCCAGGGCCAAAGAGGAGAAGAAAGGGGTCCCCTTCGGTCATTTCCAAGGATTTCTAGGAGTTTAACTCCATTCAAGATCTGTTGGAGTTTAACTTCATAAACAAAACCCTTTTAGGAGTTTAACTCCAGATCTATACATAATCCCTTGGAAGTTCAACTCCCAGTCCAGGGGCTAAGCCCCTTTTCCGCTGGTGTTTCCAGCGGTCGCGTGTCGCGCACATGACTCATGGACGCCCAGTGGTCGCATGCCACGCACGTGACCCGCGGGCGCCCAACGGTTGCGTGCAGGGCACTCAGCCCCCACGTGCGCCTCATGGGATCCGCGGGTGCTCAGCGATCGTGTGCAGGGCACGTGACCCGTGGGCACCCAGCGGTCGCGTGCCGCGCACGTGCCCTGTGGGCGCATGCAGCGCACGTGACCCGCTGGCCCCCAACGCCCACGCGCCTGGAACGTAACCCACAGGCGCCAAGCGTCAGCACACCAGGCACGTGATCCGCAGGCGCCACATGCCATGCACGCGTCTTTTAAGACGCTTCTCACCCCTCATTTTCCATGCACTCCACACCCAAAAAACATTCCCCGTTGGAAAAAAATTTCTAACGGGGCGCTGCCCCGCACCCCGCAAGGGGGCTGCTAGCCCTCTTGATCTCCAGCCCGCTATCCAGGTAGCAGGACTCCCGTAAACTCTGCGATGCCCCCGATATATCCAAAACCCCTCAAGACGCACATATGCACACTGCACATTGAATTTGCATGACCAATTTAACCTATCAATCGGAGGTTTCCTCGCTCCAAAGACGATGGGTAATTAACGGCTGCTTAGTCCGCGGCTGCCGGAGATTCGGATCCCCACAATCAATAAACCCCCGCCTACCCTAGGCAGGGGGAATCTGTAGTATGCCTGACAAGCGACGTGTATTACCATCTCAATGGGGTGACGAAAAACACCCTACAAGGTGGTGGTGTGTTGCCATTGATGTTGGTACTGGTGTTGTTGGAAGAATCCATCACCTTGATAGAAAAAGAAAGGTTAAGATGGATTCAAGAAATTTGAATTGCAAGGAATTTATAGCTGCCGATTTTTATAATTCTTGTGATATATTGCTTAATACTTCATGCAGAACTGACCTGCATGGGCCACCAACAAAACCTTTCATGTCCCGCTTCCCAATAGACGGAAGCGGTGACGTGGCAAGTCCGCAACGTATTTACTATGAAAATAAATACGTTAAGCGTAATTAAGCAATATAATAATGAACAAGAATGACAAGAGTAATAAAATGAAACGGTAACTTTATTTACATACAACTTTACATACAACTGTCTGAAAGTAAAAGATACAATAATAAAAGCAAATGCCTAAATAATGGCATATTGAAAGTAAGTGCAGGAAGAACTAGTAGTCAGGCTGAGCTGCAAGCTGGTCCAAATCCTCCTGGCTCGGCTCTACGTCTTCAGAGTCCGGTCCTCCTAACGAACATTCCATAGAAAGAAAATAGAGAGGAATGTTATCAGCAAACTGGCGCTCGGTAATTCCCAAAAGAAGAAAGAGAAGATAGTATATAATATGAAATGAACAAGTAAGATTGTATATGATCGTTCACAGGTATAAGATAGTTATTCGAACATGGTTATTTGTAGTTTGATAAGAAAGGTATTCATGTATACGAGAGGAGTCTATCTTACCCGGTGGACTATGGTAACATATAGTATAAGGCCCCATCATAACCCACGGGACAACGGCACGTGTATTCATGTAGGTGTCTTTTAAGTGACCTCTCGTGCCACGATATACATTCCATACCAATCTATCCCTTTATCCCCGCCTATTGTATAAGTTAAGATTATAGGTCTCGACCGAATCCATGGATATAAAATGTATAGGTTCATGTTCAAGATGTAATCATGTATTCATGTAGACATGTCAAGTTCATGTCAACTTATAACCATGGTTCGGTCAAGTCGAGTCAAGTATTCAAGTTTGAGTTTGATATTTGAATTCGTGTATTTAGATTCATGATCAAGTATTCAAGCTTGTGTTTGATTTTGGATTCTGGTTGGAGTTTGGATTCTGGTTTAAGATTGGATTCATGTTGGAGTTAGAATCTTATGAAAGAACTTTGTTACAACATCTTAAGTTCGGGAGTAATCGGCAACTGTTGCACATGGACGGCAGGATTTGTATCTTTTTCCAAGACAATTGACATTGATAACTCCGTTAAGTTTTCTAACCTGAATAGGCAAGCACTCACTTTCTCCGGCTCTCTGGGGCTCAAGAGAATTGATCCCGCTTAAACTTATATTAAACTAAAGTTCTTAAAATATTGTTTTACATATCTCGAGGGGGTTTTATGAAAAATATTTTAATATGGTTTAAAAATAAACCTCGATGGTGATTTATAATATTTAGGGTTTTCATGAACATATATTTTAATTATTGTGGTGTTTTTGTGATAAAACCTAGCTTTTTGAAAGTTTATGGTATTTTTATGAAAACTAGCTCTTTTGGAAACTTGGTGGTATTTTATTAAAAATTCTAATATTTCATTTTTAAAAATATAGTTTCTTAATATTTTTATTGAAAATACGAATTCATAGTTTTATATAATTTTCCAAAATTTAGTTTTTATTTAGAAAATTCGTATTTCTTAAAAACCGTATTTTTGTTTCCTTTTGTAACACCTTATTAGTGTTAATTAAACGATAATACAGGTTTTTAATAAAAAGCTAACCAAAATAGTTTTCACGTATTTTATTAAAATTAATTAATATTTTATTATATTATTTTTAAGCTTGCACACACTTGTGCATGTTAACCTAGGGTTAATATGTGTTAACCATAAATTGTAGCATGGCACCTTAACCCTCTTGTTATTATGTTATATGTATTATTTATTTAGTTTTAAAAACAAAATGGTTTTTGTTTTTGATTTAATTGTTGAAGAAAAGAGGAGGGTTGAATTTTGAGGAAATGATGAGGCATGGCAACCATGGGGAACATTTATTGAAGAGAGAGAAAGGGCATGGCTACTCTCACCCTCTCACTCTCTCATTCATCACCTCACACTCCCCATTTCTTTTCCTCACTCTCTCATTCTCAATTATTTTCTCCTTCTCCTCTCCTTCAACTGAAAGTATACTTCTCCAGCACAAAACCCAAGCCTAACCTTCTTCAAACCTCATTAAACCCCTGTCACGACCCAAAATTTAGCATGTGACCGGCACTTAAATCACGCAACATCCAAAAGCGTAACGTAATTCAAGTAAGCCGAAGCCCAGAAAATCTAAACCTTTTACGGAAAATAGTGGGGGTGCAGTTTTGAAATAAAGGTATAATGAAATAAAGTTTATCTATAATTGCATAACTAATGATATAAGAAAACGCAAGTAGAATGTACTAAAGTTGAGAACATTGTTCGTCTTTAAAATTTGGGCAGCACTTCCCTTATATATTTTGAACCGAAACCACATATACATGACAATAATAAAAGGCATCCCCAAGCGGGAGCTAGCTCTTCACCAAATGGCGGAATCACAACCACGCAAGCAATGTATACGACGCCCAACGGCGAAGATCAACCCATAAGGAATAATATGAATAAAGCAAGACATTAATCTACACATAGCGAACATATACCCATCGCTCTATGTCTCGCAAACACAAGTCTTTCTAAGTCTTACTAAATATATAAATACTAGTTTTCTGATTGATGGAGTTTATCTAGATACAATAGGAATACTAAATACAAGAGTAGGAACGATCCAATATGTCTCACATACCATAGCAAAACACCCGAATGTAAGCTGTGTGCCAGCGATACCGTTGCTGATCCAAGCGGACAAACCTGCAAGAACTGTGGCACAACGGGGGTGAGTTGCCAACTCGTGAGTAGAAAACATCAGCAGGTAGAAATCGAATAAAACAACGATTCCTAGGTCATACTATATCATGAAGATAATACTATGATATCTATGGTGACCATGTATGCATATATGTCAATAATATAATCAATGCCAATGACATATACAAATAAACATCTGAATCATATGTCTATATGCAGGTGGATATCATCCACGTGTCTGTCAACGACACAATCAATATCATGGAACCTGAGTGTCCAATATCGACACTTGAAACATCATGAAAGCATATTCATGTATTTATGAGGATATCAACCAACATGTGTCCATCAATGGCCCATCAAAATCATGGAACCTGAGTGCCCAACACCGACACTCGAAACATCATGAAACCCGTGTCCAGCATCGAAACGTAAATCCTCATATCTCGGGCTCCGTCAGTCCGGATCGGCCCATATCCATCTCACGACTCCGGTCGGTATCCTCCGGATAACCACCAGGTCCAAACTATCACCGGTAGGTAGTATTCCCTCTGTCAGGCTCATCGTCTACTGCACAACATATCTTTCTTGCCCCGGGGTACCATACCAGGTCCACCATGTACCCACTGTACTTTGATTACTACCCTACCACGGCTCAAAGGAGTCGTGCAAACAGGTAGTTTTTGGGTGCAGTCCCGAAGCACTTGGAGGCAGTAACGGTTAGACAGGATTCGTCTCTCCCGGTATTGGGGGTTGACATCGCGTTGTGTCCAGGAGAGCCATTACACAAGTAGTCCCTGGCCAGGGCAAGCGAGATATACTGGTAGGTTTCCAGTGTTATCTCAGGGTGCTCTGGGCTACACTCCGACACGACTTGTACCGCTATTAAGGGACAGACGTTTACCGCCCCTAGGCCCGCCATGCGATGTATCAGACGAACAGATCGGACTATACGGAGACTGTCACATTCAGGCTCAGTAGGAGTTCAGATGGGTTCACCTCGTCAGTCTTCTTATCGGCATCTACCTGGGGACCGTTACGTACAGCTAGTGCCGCTTACGGTCTGTGGTTAAACCCACTGCCAGCGTAGTGTCAAGTCTTTAGAGTCCCACACAGAGGGTTATTCGCCTTTAGGCAAAATGAGTAGAGGTCGCATGGTTTTGCGACAGGGTTCGTTCACATCCGCGCACTTGTGCACGTTTGCTGTCCGGACAGCTTATACTAGCGGGCTTTGGTTTAAGCCGGATCCTAGTATATGATTTGGGATTGGTTTTATCTCATTGTATTCGTGTTCCTTGGATCACGGATACGGGTGCGTATGCACAGTTGACTGAGACAGAGGCAGAGGACTTTGATTAGGGTTGATGACCATTATCATTTTCTTAACCCTAATGCTTATGTGAGAATTATGATTAATTGATATTAGTTAAATATAATTGTGCATGGTTAGGGTTGTTGACCATTTGACTATACTTGACTTGTTGACCTAGGTTGACATGTTGACCATCATCATTCCATATGAAAGATGCTCTTTGATCCTTGCAAATTGCATTTAATATGAAATGATAATGGTCAAGTCTTGATTAATCATGACAATTATCTTAGCTAATTATCTAATTTCCATAATTCACATATATGAGGAGAATGGTTCATATTATTCTCATTCTATCATTTTAGTTCTCTCTCCTCCTCTTCCTCTCTCTCTAGCTCTCCCCTCTCATGAGTTGAGAATCTCTTGAGCTTGAGATAAATCATTCCATAATACTCTCTAATCTCTTCTAAGGTTCTAGGATTAGCACTCCAAGCATCTTAGTTACTTCTAGCTTGAAGTTGAAGCCAAAGGTTGAGGCTCTCGGGTGGATCCTTCTTCGACAAGAGAAGGCGACAAGGAGATCACTTTCATTCACTCCAAGGAGCAAGGAGAGAAGGACTAGAAGCCCTAGGTATAACCTCTTTTCCGAGTAGCTAAACTTTTTAGCTTTGTAATTAGTTTTTGTTTAGCAAAGATCCTCCTTTAGTTAGTCCATGTTGCCTTGAGTGCTAAAAATCCGATTTTTATACCGTTTCCGCCTCCCCGCAAGCATCGGGGTGGGCAACGTGGACTTACATGAGCAAGCTAACCCCTCAGTAGAGGCGAACTTAAGCTGTACTCAACGATCGCAAAAGAACTGTAAATCTGCAGAAGACTATCTCAACAATCAAAACCCGCTGCAGGAAGATGTACATTAAGCTCTGATGGTCCATGAAAATCTGACACGACTCTCCGAACAAGTAGTGTCTCCAAATCTCCAACGCACGACCACCGCGGCCATCTCCAGATCATGAGTGGGATATCCTGCTCGTACTTCCTCCAACTGTCGGGAATCAAAAGCGATAACTCTATAGTGCTACATCAGTACATAATCGAGCCCCACTCGCGAAACATCACAGTTAAACAACAAAGTCGCCCGAACCAGAAAGCAAAGAAAGAACTGATGCAGTTGTTAACCGGGTCTTCAACTGCCGAAAACTCCGTACGCATGCCTCAGTCCAAAGAAAAGGAACCTCCTTTCCGGTCAGTTCAGTCAACGGTGCAGCGATACACTAGTAATACTGCACGAAACGGCGGTAAAAGCCTGCTAAGCCCAAAAAAATTTGCGGACCTCCATCCCGCACACAAGTCTGGGCCTCTGTACGGCCTCAATCTTCCTCGGAACCATACAAAACCGTCTCCCGCAAACACAAGACCTAGGAGTCAACTCAAACAAGCCTGAAGGAACACTCCGAGAATCTAGCAAACAACTGGTGCTCTCCCAGTGTCTGCAAAACAAATCCTCAAATGCTGCTCTTGTTCCTCACGACACATTGAATAGACCAGAATGTCGTCAATGACACAACAATAACTGGTCGAGGAAAGGCCTGAAGAAATCTGGTTCATCATATCTACGAATGCTGCTGGGGCATTGGTGAGTCTAATGACACCACCAAAACACACAAAGCTCGTAGCACGCACAAGGCAGTCTTCGGAATGTCATCACTCCGAACCCGCAACAATGATGACCTGATCCCGAACAAACTTAGAAAATGTCTCACACCATGGAGCTGATCGAAGAAATCGTCAATGCGAGGTAAAGGATACCTATCCGCACCGTAAGCCGGTTCAATTGACGATCAATCAATACACAACCTCAACTGCTGTCCTTCTCCTTGAAGAACAGAAATAGGAGCTCCCCAATGCGAAACACTCAGACGCACAAGCCCCGCAACAAACAACTCTGCAGCTGATCCTTAAGCTCCCTAAGCTTTGTCGGCTCATCTGGAACAACGTCGGAAAACTCTCGCATGATAGGAACCTGGTCCAACAATCCCACTGTGGCTCTGGTATCTCGAATGAACGCCAAGATTCCACGACATCCTCTCCTCAAAAGCAGACTAGCGAAAAAGGCTGAATTCAAGCTGTGAGAGGCGGCACCATTGTCCTCCCATGCACAACAAGAACTGACTCGCCGAGAAAACAAAACCTGACTGTTTTCTCACGGCGGTCCACAGAAGCCTAGCACGTAGCTAACCAGTCCATGCCTAGGAGAACGTCAAATCCAACATCTCTAGAAGGATCAAAATGACGAACGAATCTCTATCTCCTATCCGATTGGCACATGACTGAATACGTGTCGCGCAACAAAAGAATCGCTGACAGAAGTTAACACAACAAACGGCTGATTTACCTAACACGACTCTCGTCCCAACCATGGCACAAAGTGTGTAAAACAAACAAGTACATCAAAAGAACATTCGAATTAAGAATACCTGAAAACTCTGCATTGGACGTTCGCGCGTCCCGATGAGTAGAAGCAAACTCTCGTGTCTGCCCCCTACCCGCAACTGGCTGAACTCCTCCTCTGCTAACCCGTCCCCTCTGAGCGAATCCTCTGCGACCACGACCTCTCTGCACATAAGACTGACGCGGTGCTAAGGAACAATGTCTGATGAAGTGTTGAAGGCTCCCGCATCGAAAACATCCACGCGATGACTGCTGACCCTCCTGGGGATGAGAGCTGAACGACTGTCCTCGTCCCAAGCCTCCGCTACTCCCGCGACGGTCACGAAATCGATGACTAAGCCTCTGTCTCTGGATTGGTACACCGGTACGAGTCCTCCACTGTTTCGGAACTCTCAAAGTCTCTGGAAGACGTACCTCGTCAACTGGGGCTGCATCCATTGGTGCTATGTAGGTGACGGAATGTTGCAGGCTGATCGCAAGGAACAACTGAGTAACATGGGTGACAACCTCCTGTCGCTGAGCTCGAACGGCCTCAACCAATGAACTCATAGTTTGGCGCATGTCCTGCATCTCTGCCACAAGCCTAGCGATAATATCTGTCGAAGGCGGATCCATCTGTACCTGTGCAACGAACGTGCCATCCTGGTCAGTCCTCGTCCACCCGAACCAACTCTGACCTCGGCCCTCGCAGCATCACTCTGAGTCCCCATAGTCATAGGAGGCAAAGCTATAAATAGGAATAAGATTCGATAAGAATACGGAAATCAAATCACAAGGATATGAATCATCAAGGAAGGAATTTCAAGCAATTTGTACTTAGGTCACTTTAGGTGGAGTACCGCATCGTGAGCATGCCGCGAACATACACACACTACGTTACTCTGCTTAAGCTATCTACTCCATCATACCAAGGTCATCCTACACTCCGAAAGGTAAAACCGAGCGCTCTGATACCAACTTTGTCACGACCCGAAATTGGCACGTGACGGCCCTTAAACTACGCAACGTCTACAGGCGTAACGCAATTTAAGTAAGCCGAAAACCCAGCAATCTAAACCATAAAAAGTAGTAAGAAAGTGATAATAGCATTTTCAAAACCTTTGAAATCTCAACCCAAATTCTTTAGAAAAAAGTCCAAATTTATTTCCTTTAAAATTTTGGTAGCACCTCCTTTGTAAAAACTAGCCCCAAAAATGGGTACAGCATAAATATAAGTAAAGTATCCCCAAACGGGAGCAAATACACGCCCAAAGGAGAAAAACAACCACCACAACAGATATACGACGCCGTAGCGAAGTAATAAAAGACAATATAAATAAAACTGCATAAAAGAACTCCAAGTCACAACATAATATACAATATCGTCCTCACATCAAGTCTCTAAGTCAACATGAAAGTAGTAGATGGAGAGTATAAGGATACAACGAATATACAATACAACAACGAATGACCACAAAACACACCTAAAGCAAAACTGCACACTGTGAGCCGATGCGGTATCCACAGCAAAAGAGAATATGATAGATGAATAGCCTGCCTCGGCTACTCTGGGGAACACCCTGCAAAACAACTGTGGCACAACGGGGGTGAGTTGCCAACTCGTGAATAGTAAATAACATATGCAGGTAATCGCAAGTATGCACGTACAGCGCGGATCTAACATATGCAATTAATAGCAATAAAAGGTCATATGAATGCAATAATCATGAAAAGTACACTAACGGTTACTACAAATACATGAAACAATAATATGACAATCGGTATGCAATAATCATGCAATAATGATATGAAAAGGGTATATATGCAACAGTCATGAAAGGTACGCTAGCAGGTACAACTAACACATGAAGCAATGCATATAAATAAAGGTATGTAAATGCAACAGTCATGAAAGGTACTCTATCAGGTACAACTAATACACGAAGCAGTGCATAAACAATAAATATGGAGTATGGAATGAAACATGTCATTTCCACGGAATCCTAACATCGTGGTAGGATCAAAATCCGTCAAGACAATCCAAATCCAAATCTCCTCAAATCAGCCCCCAAATTGGCTCTCATATCATATAAGTCTCACAAATCATGAATGTACAATATCGAATAAATCTCATATATCCTGAATGTACAAAATCAGCAATCTCATATATATATATATCCCGTATCCAATCTCAAATAAATCTCCTATATACCAAATCTAATATTAAGTAAATCTCTAATATCCTAAGTAAATTTGCATGAATAGATATGATGATGTATATGAATTTATATGTATACATATATATTAGCGTCTCATTCCACTAATATATATATATATATATATATATATATATGCATATATATATATATATATGCATATATATATATATATATATATGCATATATAACAGCGTCCCATTCCACTGTTATATATACTTAGGAGTAAAATATCATGAAAACCAAGTGTCAAGCATCGACACAGAATAGTGATCTATCAGGTGTTGTCACCACGACTGGCACCCTGATAGGTATGTATCATAGCTATACCGAAAGCTCGAGTGCCTAGCTCTGACCCTCGCCTCTCGACGTATCCATACATACATGACTCCCGTCGGTATCCCCACGATAACCGCCGAGTCATTGGTGTTGGATATAGTGCCCTCGGAGTCAATTATTAGTTCGCAGGCACGTGATTGCAATGATTGAGAGAGGATCTATGCCGGTAGGACAGTCTTACTCAAGATGATAATATGCTATCTGGTTTATCTTTATCATCGTGTACATGCTTTAGGTGATATTACAGATTACTATTACACGTTGATAGAGCCCTTAGGATTCTTGCTTGATGGCCAGCAGTATGATGGCGATCATATATGTGGGAGCTGGGGTCTATAAGCACATCCTTAAAAGGTCCCTAGTCGTGGGAGTTTCGAGACTGGGCATCGATACTCCATGAGTAGACTAGTGTATACGATCGAGACCCCGACGAGGGGCGGTGGCTGGTCTCACAAGCCATTGGTGTCATTTGGTTCACCTAAGACGTATACAGGTGCTCATTGGGTTATGAGTACACCGGACAGGACTCGCCGGGAACATGCTAGTTGGTATTATACCTGACGTCAGATAGCAGTTCCCTGGTGACATGTGTACAGGTTAGTTCATCGACCTGAGATCATCATTTGTCTCGTGTGAGTTCCCACTGTGCTTTGATTACTACCCTACCATGGCTCAAAGGAGTCGTGCAAACAGGTTTTAGTTGGGTACAGTCCCGAGCTACATGGAGGCAGTAAGCGGATCGGCAAGGGTTTCGTCTCTCCCGGTATTGGGGGTGAGATCGCGCTGTGTCTAGGAGAGCCATTACACGAAGTCCTTGGCCAAGGCAGGAGATTTACTGGTAGGTATTCCAGTAGTATCTCAGGGTGTTCTGGGCTACACTCCGACACGACTTGTACCGCTTTTGGTGGTCTGACTTTTACCAACCCCCTAGGCCCGACATGCGATACTCATAGACGAACGGACCGGACTGTACGGATATTGTCACTGACAGGCTCAGTAGGGTGTCAGGATGAGTTCGCTCATCGACCTCCCTTTCGGTCAATACCTGGTTGCCCGTTACGTACAGCTAGTACCACTGACGTGCTAGTGGTTAAATCCACAGCCGGTATATTGACGAGTCTTTAGAGTCCCCTGCAGACAGTTTCTCAAGTTTCGGGCGAAACATTGTAGAGGCCGTATGGTATTATGGCAGGGTTCGATCATATACGTATAGTAGTGCACGGATCATGATCGGACGGATCATACTAGCGGGCTTTGGTTTAAGCCGGATCCTAGTATTAGATTTGTTGGATTACTTTAGTTTCATCGCATTCGCATTCAGTCGGAATACGGATGCAGGTATGTATATACAGGTGAGGGGTATCCTTGTAATCCGTCACGAGTTTACTTTAGATGTTGTCGTATCTTTTTATTGTTGTAAACATTTGGGTTAATGTTTATTTTGGTGGAAATAGTGAGCTTAATTCATGATGAGGTGCATTAATTATGACATGGACAAGGGTGGTGACTCATGGTCTTATTCTTTGAACCATGTCATGTTTAGTTATTGATTTAAGTGTTGAAATGATAAGATGAGAGAGAGAGGGCAGCCAAGGAGAGTTTTGCTCTTGTATTATTCTATCTCACTCTCTCATTTTATAATACAACATAAGAAAGAAAAGGCTCCTCTTCTTCTTCTTCCTCTAGCTCACCATTTCCATTAATGGCATCATCTTCAACCTCCATCCATACACTCTCATGTGTTGAGAATCAATGGATGCTTGAGACAAAGTGATCACACACATTCTCTACATCACCTTGGACACGTCGGCTAGCAAGCTTCGTGTCCGAGTTGCTTCGGACGAAGCGGGAGCCCGTAAAAGGATTCGAAGATGTGGTGTTCTTTCCGACGAGGAGACCGGAGATCGGAGATGCCGCGAGGAGCTTGGGTTGGTGGCCAAAGACCGAAGGACACAGATCGATCGGTATAGCTTTTCTAACCCTTCTCTAGTTAGCTAGTTATAGGTTAATGGTTCGATCCGGGATTAAAGTCTGCGATAGCGCCGGTTTCAAGTTTTGAAAAAGTTTTTGTTTCCGCATTTTGGCCTCGGACAGACGGCCGGGGCGCTACCGTAGACTTACAATTGGTACTGTCACCGGAAGGTATGGTTCCCCTGTCATGCTCAATCGGCAAGGTCCATCAATCGTCTTGCCCCGGGGTACCTCCGGGCCCCACCATGTACCCTCATACGGCCTCGACGCCTCCTCGCATGGGGTATATATATATATATATATATATATATATATATATATATATATATATATATATCAGAACCGATAAAACTCATGGTGGCTGCTGAAATATCATATCAAGAGAAACCGGGTTTTCAAATAATGCATAATTTCATGAACTCCCACGGTCCTCAAATCCAGAAAATATCATGAAAAATCCATATCTCAATACGAAATACATGAATATAATATATGCGACATAAAACTGTAATATGAGCATATAAAGGAAAAGCCGCTATTTAACTGCAACAAGTTAATATAAATATAATGCGGTTCCTAATTTCTCCAATTCTAAATAGCATCAAGTAAAGGTAAACATGTAGCTATAGCTGATATATGTGTAAACATAAAGGTATAGCAAGATATACGTATTTACCTATCAGTAACGATGTAATATACCCTCCAGGTATAAGTGAAGTATGCATGTAAAGTATACATGTAACTATGTTATTATGTGTGTATGTACCTATCGCTAATGGTATAATACTCTATAGGTATACAGGTAACTAGCATGTAAGTATGTCAAAGCATATATGTAAGCATGTGGGTATACAGGTATGCTATATATCATATGCGATAAGAAATATGAATCAATGTCACAATGTCCCTAACCAAACTATATCATATCTATAAGTGGGTTGTACGTATCATGGCAATTATTGACGGTATGTGTGGCTTACAATCAGTGCTCGTGCAACATGAGCCGTCAATAATAGTGCAGTGTCCTAAGGATACTAGTCCAAGCACAACAATTAACTAAGCAGTAGGGTGTATGCGCAATTCTAAATATGAAATAGAATATGCGACAAGTCAAGTAATTTCTAGCCCAGACGCATAACGCCATGCGGGCGATTCCCCTGTAGATGTTAAATCTACTCACCAACGCTCCTGGCTAAGTGAAGCCTACCACCTGTTTTCCCTTTGTCGCAGGGTCCAAAGTCCCCGGCTGCGAACCTGTAACATAAAACAATATAACAGAAATATATTAGCAATAGACCCAAAACATGTACAATCTACACGGACCAACACGACACACATACGTACTCTAAAGGGTTCGTGTTGTAGCTAACGTGTATAGCGACACTACGAAACCAACTCAGAGCAACAGCAACACAGAACACGCACCGTATTGGATGACGTATCGCTTGAAACAAAACACTAGAAATACGCAAAGTGGTCCCATATTTTTCTGTACCAATAATTTGTAAAAGTTGCAAGTACCATGAGACCACATACAACCCCAAAGACCCCTACACAAAAATCCACACCCTAACTCCCCAGTATAGCCGCAAATTGCGGCCAGAAGCAATAAATCTACGGCCGTACGGAAAGGAATTGGGCTCGTATTTTGAGGGTAGGTTCTAGGTCACTACACTAGGTTACTGTGATATGAACTTTTGCAACAAATACCTGGTTTAACAGCAGATCATCCGAGACCCCAAAACAACACTAAAAATACGATATTTACCCGAAACGATACGATACGCGATAAAAACTGAAACTAACAAGTTAAGCTACACAATAAACACTTAAAGAATAGAAGAGATCATTACCTACACAAAAGAACTCAAAGATCCAAGCTTTGCAAACTCCAAGGCATCCAAGAGGCAAAAGGAGATCAAAGATGTGATTTTTATAAGATTTGTGAAGTTTTGTGATGGAGAATGAGAGTGTTCAGTTGTGAGGTGAGAGATATGAAAGAATAAAAGAGATAGAAGAAATGAGAGAGTGTGTGAGGATAAGAGAGAGGGAGGTGAGTGTAGGGTGAGGTTTGAGGTGAGTGTAACATAAGCATTAATTCACCATTAATGCTTTCACACACACCATTGCCACCTCCTCACTTTCAAAACAAATATCTCTCTCTCTCACACACACAAAAGATCTAGGAAATGCTTAAAGATTGGGTTAGGGTTAAAGCAAAGATTAGGTTAAGTGTCATGGTCACTAACCTAGATTAGCACAAACAAACCCCCACATTAACGTGCACACGTGCGTGCATACTCATAACAAATAATAATAAATTATTAATTAAACGTTATAAAATGTGAGGAACCCGAATTGGTAAACTTTTTACAGTAAACCCGCATTACCGTCTGAACGAACACTAACCGAAATCTAAGGCGTTACAAGTTTTATGTGTTATCCCATACTCAGGATTTATTAGACATGCACTGTTTCATGTAGTTGTTGTACCCTAGTGGTGTACCTTGATCAGGGTTTGCTGCATATCCGTACTCTTATATTTATGTCGTCAGATTACTTATTTCAGACTATCGCTTTCGTGTATACTTGCGATTATCTGTATGATATTATTTACTATTCACAAGTTGGCAACCCACCCCCGTTGTGACACGGTGTTTTGCAGGCTTGATCCTCGGTGTAGTCACGGCAGGGCTTCTCATTGTATCTATTTCTGCGGATACCGCTACTGTTGGTCGTGATTTTGGATAGGTGGGTGGTTTTGCGGGTATCCGTAGGATCTCATTGTATATATTATTGTATCTAGTACTCTCCATTTACCACTTTCATGTATTTGACTTAGAGACGAGATTGTGAGGATCGATATTGTATTATTTGTGAGTCTGGGTGTCGAGCTCGTGTGAGCCGGCTATTTTATTTATGTTGTGATACTGTTTTCACTTCTTTCTTGCTTATTCCTTTGCTACAGCATCATATATACTTGTTGTGGTTGTGTTTCGCCTTGTGGCGTGAGTTGCTCCCGTTTGGGGATACTTTATATTTATTCTATGCTTGTAACTGTTTGGGGCTAGTTTTTACAAAGGAGATGCTGCCGAAATTTTTAAGAAATAAATTAAATTGAGATTTCATAACTTGAGATTTTTTAAATGTTTTAACAAATGTTTTAAATATTTTCCCATTATATCTTTTTATGGTTTAGATTTCTGGGTTTTCGGCTTACTTGAATTTCGTTACGCCTTTCGACGTTGCACGATTTAAATGTTGGTCGCGTTCCTAAATTGGGTCGTGACACCTTTCGAGACCGATGTCACGACCCGAAAAGTACGGAACATGACCGGCACTTAAATTACGAAACGTCTCGAGGCGTACGTAATCTAAGTAAGCCAAAACCTAGAAATCAAAACCAAAGAAGCGGTAGAGTGAAGAAAAAACCATTTTAAAGAAAGTAGTTTTAATCAACATAGGCCGAAGTATGTATTTTTAAAACCTCAAGTATTTTCTGAAAATTTCGGCAGAGTCTCCTTTGTAAATACTGACCCCCAAACGGGATACAACATGAATGGTATACGAAATACAAAAAAAGGCATCCCCAAGCGGGAGCTAGCTCTTCGTCAATCGACGGTCACAATCACGCAAGCAATAAAATATACAACGCCGAAGGGCGAGGATCAAAACTCAAAAGAAACTCAAAACAACATGAAAACCATAATAATACAACGCGTGACTCTAAGGTCGAAAGAGTAACAGGTCTGGTTTTCTATCTCTCTCAAATATACAATCTGGTTGATGGAGTTTCTAGATACAACAGAAATAATAAATAAACAATGGCGGTCTTGATGCAAAGAACCCACCTACCAAAGCAATCACCCGGAAGGAACAGTGTGCCAGCAAAGCCGCAACGAAACCTGTACGGCAAAACCTGCAAGGAACTGTGGCACAACGGGGGTGAGTTGCCAACTCGTGAGTAGAAAACATCTACGAGTAGAAATCGCATGCATAACGCTATCCTAGGTCATATCAGGTAATATCCTCAAATAAAAAACCTGGTCCAGCTATGTATAGTGTAATACTACCTGCTCGTGTTCGTGCCCCAGATAGCAACATATCAGATATATGATGTATGAATGCATTACGAATGGAAACAAAATATATCATGAGTGAGACAACTGTTTTCTTTAATCAATGAGATTTCTATATGTATGTCAATCGCGTATCATCAATGAATGCAACAGAGAAATCAGTGTCAAGTATCGACACAAAACATAAGTCTCGGTATCTCAGTATCAAATCTCAATATCTCAAATCTCAAATCTCAATATCAATATCTCAGGCATCCGTATCATCTGCGGGATCGGCCCGCGGGATCCGGCAGAACGGATCAGCCTATAACCATCTCGTGACTCCGGCCGGTATCCTCCGGATAACCGACGAGTCCAAATAATATCACCGGTAGGTAGTGCTCCCCTGCCAGGGTCATCGAATACAACTCGAGCTTCTTGCCCCGGGGTACCATACCGGGCCCACCATGTACCCGAGACGGTTCATCCAACTCCTCGAATCGGGTCTCGAAATCCAACAGCAATCATGAAAACTCATGGTGGACGACTCATACATCATGAGAAAACCGCAATTTGCATTTTTAAAATGATGATACTAAGCTTTTATTAAATTCTTGCGGTTTTCCCCCAAATCCAGAAATCTCATGTAAATCCGAAATCATCAAAATCATGATACCAATAAACGGTGAATACCGGCATAAATCTCCATAATACTGCATAACCAATGAATATATGAATGCACCTAATATCATGCAATGAATGCAATATTTAAACTAGCATATGGAAGCTATAACATATTGCAACTATCAGTTATCAAGCTATGTCAATGAAAAGGTATTTTCTAAAGTGTACGTGACATGGCAATTACCGATGATGATGTGTGTGAGCCGGAAAGTAAGTGTATGTGGAACATACGCATCATCGGTAATGGTATTGGTGTCCTGACAGCATGATCTCAATAATGGCATATGGAAGTACAATATAAACATGCAAATGTGATGCGAACGGTAATAATATGCGGAAGCTGAATGATAAACACAATGATAACTAATCTGCATTTATATAAATATGAGTCAAACGGTGGTGCCATTTGAAATAACACGAATCATGGTGTTTTGAAAATAAGGGCTACGGTGTTTTTAAGAAAAGATACGTCATTTGAAATATCCGTAGAATCCCTTGTCCCGTCTTTAAAATACACACGATTCGTTAGTTTTTGAAATAGGTATGAGTCGAATCTAATCTATCATTTACAAGTACACTACAGGGCCAAACTAAACAGGCCGATCGAAAGGTAAGGAAACCGTCTAACATCTGAGTCGATACATATATATACATATAATAGTCGGTGATCCCGCCTCAATAGTATCCCATACGATACAATATCTATAATATGACATCCTCGAGTCAAGAGTGCGGATCTATCATCAATATATAGCTCGTAAGGTAAATCCGTCGTACGGCATTCCAAATCTGGGTACGGGTTAAAAGTCACATCTATCACATTAATCATTTGGTATCCTCTTTATCAAATATCATGATCGGGATACTGATCTACGTCTAGTACAATACTGATACCATCTATAAAATGCATGCGTGTGTATGAAAACACCACGCCAAAAGAACCCGCTAAAATATCATGTCGTATCCCAAATACGGACCATATCACATCACCGATCTCATGGCCTCAAGCCCAATCTCATCGACTCATCTCCAAATATCATACAATATCCTCAACATTCATGCATGTGTATATGAATGTATATATATGCATAGTCCCATACCCATGCGTATATACATATATACACATTCCCATATACACACAAGAAAATGATGTATGCAAGTGTATATGTGTGCGTGTATGCAAATCCTTACTCTAGGGTTGCGATTTAGAAACCAACCAAAACCTTCCTCCGTTCCTCGCTAACACTAATCCATAAGCTCTTAAGGCTTTTCTTATTAGGTGTACATATTTCACAATAACATATAAAAGTATATCGTTATCATATCACATCATTTCTCATAACTTTGCGGGGGTGCTATACGCCATCCACCCGACTTCTCCCCATAGATATAAATCTACTCACCTGATCTTCGCTCGCCGGTGCCGACGTCGCCACGCGCTTGCTTGTCATCTCGAAATCCACTTAGGGTACCTACATATCATAACGCACCGTATCGCATTAAAATCCGACTCATGACCAAAATGACACACGAATCTCACATAGGTCAAAATCTATGGTTTGCTTTCACAAATCAACCCAAAAACCCTCGACATCGGTGTACAAACGCCGATTGATCGAGAAAAACACCAAACGTACCATTCATGGTTTCAAAACTCACTAACTGTATAAGAAATAGGGTTTAATTCATCAAAACCATAAAATTAAACAAATCGTTTTATTTCCCAAAAACCTAGTTAGCACAAATTCCCATTTCGGTTCAAAACTTGATGTTTTAACCAATCTACATATTTTAACGATTCAAATGACCAAAATACTCATTAAATATCATAATTAGGTCATACAAATCATTTTCATATTTTAATCTCATCAATTTGTATTAATTCCAAATTCCTAGTTTGCAAAAATATCCGATTTTAACACATTTTAAAGTAAAACTCACAATTTTACAATTAAACTTAGTTTTGCATATACTAAAGTATTAACCCATAATTTATAATGTTAATAATGTCATGAATAACCTAATTAGATTTTTCTCTTAATATATTCATAGTTTACAAAAACCTAGTTTATAAACAAAAGCTTAATTTGGACATTTTACATCTAACAATTTACATATTAGCAACTAAATTAGGTTTTCATTTCCTTAAGATGATAATCTACACATTGTAACCCTAATGATGTAGTAAAATCCTAACTAGAATTTTAGAAATCCTTCTCTTGAAGGTTAAACCTTGCAATAAAAAACATAATTAACATCTAATTTAGTTGAAGTAAAGTAATAGCAAACAATTTAACAAAAAGGTTAAGATTTTTATACCTCACAACCCATTGATCCAACTTGAAATCTATCCTCTCAAATTTCCATCTTGTTCCCTAGATCCATGCTAGATAAGCTAAAGAAAAATAGGTAGGGCTTGGATTTTGAGTTTGTGGGATTTTTGGTGGATTTTTGATGCATTTTTGATGAATTTTTTGAAGAGAAAAGAGAAGAGAAAATGGGGGGGCTGCTGCTGCTATTGGGGTCGGCCAAAATGGGGAGGAGGGGTGAGAGAGTGAGGTGGGGAAAAAGTCCAAGTCAAAGAACTCATACCTCACATGTTTACACCTTACTTCATTTCCTTTTAATTCTTTTTCTTTTCTTTTCATTTGTTTTCTTTTTTTGCAAAAACAAGTGTGGAAATGAGGGGGGCAACTTGGAGCTGCTGATTTGGGGAGAGGAGAGAGGGTGTGGGTGAGTGTGGGTGAGGGGAAAAAAGATAAATGTTATACCCCAATATCTATTTAACTTATTTTCACCATTTAAGCCTTTTTCTTCGATATTTTCTAAAACCGTTTGAAAACTTCATTTCATTTCAAAAACAACATGTTAAATTTTTGTTTAATGTGTTATGTTGCACAAAATTTGTTTCAACCAATTCCAATTTGTAATTTTCCCTAATTAAATGTATTAGTGACGGCTTAAAATAATATTAAAATATTTAATTTCGGAAAAAATTTCAGAAAATTAGAAATTTTACGAGTGGCTCAATAAACACCAAATACTCGCAATTATATAGCTAGAATATGTATATTTAATTTTATATTAAAAGATATTTATATTTTGACTTTTTTTACGGAAACCCCACTTATTTTACCGATTTTCAGAAATTTCACTGAAACGATTTTCAAAACGTTACAACCGAATACTCTGTAAAGAGTTCTGCATCTCGCTCCACTATCCCAAGGATGTGCGATAATATGCACCATCCATTAGCGGGTCCCCTAACGAGGATTGTATAGGGGTAATTGCCAAGGATTACAAAATACCGATTTAAAAGAAACCCGTTTTGAAAAGGAGTGGTATTTTAATGAAAAAGTTATTCTTTAAATTAGTCGTATGTTTAGAGTACCGTGTTATGGAACCATAGTGTGCATGTGGGGTAGGTCGTTGCCTCGTAAAATTTTTCTAAAGGTATTTAAACTAATTATCGATAAGAGGGTGATACTAAGGTTCATGGTATTTTAATGAAAAGTTCATTTTATGATAGTTTCACATGGAAGTTTTGGTTAAACTCAAAGCTAAAAGATTGTAATTAAAATTATAAGTAGGATGGTAAAGTTAGTTTGACCTATGCATTAAGGAAAGGGGAGTTCCAAGTTTTAAAAGAAATGTATCGGAGGTAACTCCACTTTACCGATATACTTTTAGGAGATGAATTGAGATGCAAAGAAAAAGAGACGAAAGGGACTTACGGGTTTATAATTTTGAGAAGGAAGTAAGGAAAAAAGGGAGGGGCTTCATAGCGTCACGGGATCTCCAAAAACGATTTCGATTTTCGATGGAAGAAGCTTGGTTGCTAACTCCACTTGACTCCACTTGCATTTAGGAACTTTTGAGGTGATTTTGCTAGAAATGTTCAGTATAGAGGGAAGCTAGGGCATGGGGTGGTATTTATAGTGAAGAATTAAGGTTTGGGATTTAAAATTTTGGATTAATATGCATTAAAATGGTGTTAAATAGTGAATTGAAGAGTCTCTGTTTGATTGCAGAAAAATCAAACAGTGCAGGGGAATTAAAGGGAGTCGAAGAGACAAGTGTGCAAAGCACGGAGGGATTTTGGGCTATATCGACCATTGGCGCCGGCCCTATCATGGGTTTAGGCAGTCGGATCTTGAGGCATTGCCTCGAGATTCGTGCCACGTATCAAGTTGGGCGTGTATACCTCATTACGCCTGCTTGATTTTTCTAAAACTTTTTGTTTCTCCATGTATTGCATGTGCAACTCTTAGGCTTCCGAAAAATTAAAAAGAAAAATCTAAAAAATAATTGTGTCTGATGGGATTCGAATACATAGGCTATATCACAGCAGTGTAGAGGCTTAACCAGTGAACTACAAGTTGCTTCTTGCTTTTATTTAACAAAAATAACTGTTAACTCTTACACAGGCTGAAATACCCCTTTACTGCGAAATACAAGAAATTTCTGTACAGGAATTTCAGAGTCGTTACAATAGTAGATCACAAGGAGATCAAGATTCGTAGAGTGCACATAAGACAACACGGCGGATCCATTCACGAAGGCCTTACCCCAAGCACAGATCGAGCGGCTGTCCGAAATGTTGGAGATGCATTATGCAAATAACTGGCCCTAATGCAAGTGGGAGATTGTAGGATATATATATATATATATATATATATATATATGCCCTAGAGACCATTATTTATAATGGATACTGTGGATATGCATATATTATAGGATATATATGTGCCTTAGAGGCCATTATTTGTAATGAATACTATGAATATGTATATATGTATAGGACAATCTTGCTCGAAATGATAGTATGCTATCTGGTTTGACTTTATCTTAACATGTGCGTATGTTCTACTTGTTATTACGTACTACTTATACATGTTGATAAAGCTCATAAGATGTGCTTGACTACCAGCGTTGTAATGGCGGTCATACTTGTGAGGGCTGGGTAGTCTATAAGCATATCCTTAAAAGTGTCTTCGGTCGTAGGAATATCGAGACAAGGCATCGATATTTCAGAGTAGACTGGTGTATACGAGGGGCGATGGTTAGTCTCACAACCATTGGTGTGTTTCACCTAAGATTGTATATAGGTGCTCACTGTGGGTGGGTACACTGGACGGACCCGCCGAGAACTGTTGGATGGTATTATACCTAGCATCAGATGGCAGTTCTTGTGTGGCATGTGTACAGGTAGTCTATAGACCTAAGATCATCATTTGTCTCGTGTAAGTTCCCACCGTGCTTTGATTACTACCCTACCACGACTCAAAGGAGTCGTGTAAACAGGTTTTAGTTGGGTACAGTCTCGAGCCACATGGAGGCAGTGAGTGATTGTTAGGGATTCGTTTCTCCCGATATAAGGAGTCAGTGTCGCACTATATTTGGTTGGTCAACACCATAAGCCCCTGGCCAAAGCAGTTGAGAATTACTGATGGTTAGATCAGTAATTTCTCGAATGGTCTTGAGCCACACCAGCACGACTTGTCAGGATTGGTAGGGGTCTGACATTAACCGCCCCCAAGACCCGGTATGCGATACTCTCAGACGAACAGACCGAACTGTACGGATATTGTCACGGTTAGGCTCAGTAGGGATTCAAATGAGTTTGCTCGTCGGCCTTCTTTTCGACAGGTACCTGGGTAACCGTTGCGTACAACTAGTACCGCTGATGCGCTTGTGGTGAAACTCACTGCCAACGTACTGTCGAGTCTTTAGAGTCCTGCACAGAAGGTTTCTCTGGTTCAGGCGAAACGATATGAAGGCCGTATGTTTATACGTGCAGGGTTCCGGTTGATTGCGTGCATTAGTTGCGCGGAATTTAATCGGAAGGTTTTTAATACTGACGGTCTTAGAATTAAGTCGGTTCATTAAATCAGATATTGATTTAATACTGGTATTATTTTTAGTGATATTATTCTATCTCTTTGGTATTCGTATTTTGATACGAATACGGGTATGTATATACGCAGAAAGTATTTTGTATTTATACAAAATACTTTCTAGAAAGGGACACCTCATAATATGTATTTTCTATTTATTGATAAATAGAAAAATGAGGTGTAAAGAAGGCATGGCATGAAGCAAGGTTTGGGCATTTATTGAAAACACTATTGAAGTATGGCTTGTTTTTTAAAGAAAAAGAAAAATATTTGATATTATGTCATGAAGCCACTCTTCATGGTTTAATTTTCCTTGCTCATTTTTTGAGTTGTCATTCTCTCTCTTTTGCTTTATCCTCTTTCTCAACCCTAACATTCTCATAAGTTGAGAAACAAGGGTCTTGAGATAGGAAAAACTCACCACTAATCTTCACCATTCCATCTTAACTAGCTAGATTAGCAAACTAGTTAGTTAATTTATTTTCTTTTGAAAGTTAAACCTTGAACGTAGAACATTCGGGTGGATCATCTAGGATCCAGGAGACCGGCAACCAAGCTACATCAATTACCTCAAAAGAAGCTTAAGAAGAGGAACCAAAGACCCAAAAGATACGAATCTTATGTTAGTTATATGTATGCCCTAGAGGCCATTACTGTACATTGGATGTATATTGTAGTGGATGCTGGGACATATATAGGTAGGACTTTCTTGCTCGACATGATAGTACGCTATCTGGTTGCTCTTTATCTTAACATGTATACTTTCTGTCTCTCTGTTACATGTTGATAAAGCCCTTAGGATGTGTACTCGACTTCCAGGACTATGATGCAGATCATACTAGTGGGGCATGGATAGTCCATGAGTACATCCTTCAATGTTCCTAGTCGTGGGAATATCGAGACGGGGCATCGATATTCCAGAGTAGACTAGCGTATATCTTCTCGACCCATGTGATGGGTGATGGATGATCCCATATCCATTGGTGTTTGACATCAGAGATGGTATGCAGGTGCTCAGTGGAGACTGGGTACACTGAATGGACTCACCGAGAACTCCCAGATGGTATTATACCTCACGTCAAATGGCAGTTCTCTGGTGACACTGGTACAGCTTAGTCTGATGACCCGAGATCGTCATAGAGTCTTGTGTGTCTCCCACTGTGCTTTGATTTCCACCCTACCACGGCTCTACTGAGTCGTGCAAACAGGTGGTTTTTGGGTACAGTCCCGATTCACATGGAGGCAATGAGCGATAGGAGGGGATTCGTCTCTCCCGGTATTGGGGGTTGATGTTGCGCAATGCACGACTGGCCATAACAGGAAATCCCTGGCCAGGGTTGCAGTGATATACTGGTAAGAGTTATCAGTAGTTTCACGATTGTTATGGACCACACGTCGGCATGACTTGTCGAGCTATTGGGGTCTGACGTTTACCACCCCTAGGCGAGATATGCGACATATCAGACGAACAGACCGGAATGTACGGTAAGTGTTACTGGTTGGATTCACAGGAGTGTGAGCGGGCTTGCTCGTCGATCTTCTGATCGCTCAATACCCGGGTCGCCGTTACGTTTAGCAGACCGCTTGCGGCTTGTGGGTGTTTGATATGATCATCATCTGCTGCCGGCGTATTGACGAGTCTTTAGAGTCCTACATAGAGGTTTCCTGGCTCAAGTGAAACGAAATAGGAGCGCATATGAGATATGTGCGGGACCGAGAATAATGCGTGTATGTGATACTGTATTCCATTCTCGCGATGAATGTATCGATTGGTTGTATGCGATATAACCTAGTTATCGAATCAAGGATTAATTCGATAAGCCGATACATTGGATATTAGTCGGTTATATGCGATATGACCGGATCGTTAAATCAAGTATTGATTTAATGATTTAATGCATAATTATATATATTTGATATATTACTTTGCATTAACTAGTATTGGTTCATTTTAAATGGATTTTCTCACTTGAAATACACAAGTTGTATTTGTGATATACTTTTGTGCACTTGTTTGTATCATGTTTGATGATACATGCTAACTTGGGTTTGTGTAAAGAATTAAACCATGGTTATGTTAATGGTTAGGGTTTTGATTTACTTACTTATTCATTTATTTATTTATTCATTAATTCATTTTGGGAAAAAATGAAATGGTGGCTTAGTTTGTTTTGTTGTTGAAGCTTCATGAAGCTTTGACTAAGTGACCATTTTGTCTTCATGTCCTAACCCTAACCATTCAACTAAACCATAGTTAATTCTCTACACTTAACCATGGTTGTAAATATGATAAGTATCATTTTATTTCCTATTTTGAAATTACTTATCATATTCTTTTCTTCTTCTTCTTCTTCATCAACAAGAAGAAAAACTTGCAACCATTAATGGCAACATGAGAAAAAGAGTGAGAAATCCAATTCTAAAGTGAACCCACTTCCTATTTCTTCATCCTCTACCACTTTCCAAGTAGTATAGGGTGTTTTCTTCATAAGTTTCATGACTTGGTGAAGTTGGAGCTTGATCTTGAGTTGCCTCGACGTAGATCATCTTCGGTATCGAAGTCGGCGACCTAGCCCGATCTTTTCTCCGATGAAACCACCGTGAGAGTCTTGGATTCCGATGGGTACAGCGGAGAGACGTCAACACGGAGCCATGGAGGTGGAGGACCGGATCTACAAAGGTTGTATGTTCGTTCACTCTTAGTTAAAGCCGTTAACTTGCTTGCATCGCCTCATTATCTAGTTAACGATCCGTATTAGGGTTTGTAGGCACATGAAAAAATTTGAATTGGGCATGTTTGATCACTTGTGAAACCTCATTAGTGTGCCTATGAACCCTACAGTGGTATCAGAGCCTAGCTAGAGCCTTAGGCGATGCGTAGACGGAGTTAGAAGTCCGATTGAACCGAAACCCTAATCCAAATTTCCTCTCTGGACATTTTTTCAAAACTGGGTTTTTTCCAGATTAAAAATTCTTTAAAAATTCAGCAGGAAGTTCTAAGAATTATAGTGCAGAACGGAGATCCTGAATCATCTAAAACGCCGCGGAACAGCGACAGAAGCCTGGCTTCTGCGGCGGTTCCGCGGCCGTACAGTCGCATTGCCCATTATTTTTTGCACATTAATTCCTACATTTTAGTGCTGGATTTTCTGGGATTTTTTAAATATCACTCAAGAGTTGAGTTTTCTGGGTTGTATTGGGAGTTCGTAGATTCGATCGGATTGTCAAACTTTGCCTATGTGTTTTTCCGGAAATTTTAGAATATGTTAAAAAGTTCGACCGAATATAAATACCCACTTTTTCCCCTGCCAGGAAATTTCCAATTGTTGGATTTTTCCGTAGTTTAACGACGTTCTAAGTAGTGCAAGTAACGCGATGATCCCTCTAGAAGACAACAAACCTTCACTCGATTATGTGACCGTCTTGAACTGCCCTTTGAACCTTCAGGTTTGGGACAGTACGGCGTGCCACATGTGAGGCGTTGGCTTGACCCTTCTACGGCTGGACCGTTGGTACTGAGGCATGAACTGAATGTTTTTAGACTTATTTCATGTGTTGAGCTGTATCGGGAAAACTTGGGTGTTCGATTGTTCGATCGGAAAGTTTAACATTTTTCTATTTTTCCGGAATGTGATACAATATTTGGAATTCACAAGTAGTTATAAGATAACTGAATGAATGTTATAAACATAGCAGTTTAGTCTCACTTGATCGGTTGCCACGAAATTTCGATGCGATTGAAAGTCCGTCGCAATCACGTAGCGTACGCGGATACTCGCCGGGTAAACTTAATAGACAGCCTCACTCCATAGCCCCGACCAAGTGACTGTAGGAGAACCCCATCGCCGAAAGCATCCGTTTGGGTGCTCGCGGCAACGGTGTTCCGCCTTGGTGTACTTCGTCGACGGTATCAGGGGTGCGGCCGCCTACTAAAGTTTGCGACGAGCATTCGATCAGGATGTCGGGAATCTTGCTGAATTGCCCGACTTGATATTGAAAAGAGTTTTCGATAATGAGACTAAAATGCGGGGTTTATAATTGTTAGGCATGCGATGTCTAAGTATTTCATTTGATTAGACATGCGATATCTAAAGAGGTTGCGGATTCCAACTGTTGTAGTTTTACACTTTCTTTTCTGTGACCGTAAGTGTAATATGTGATATCGCCGGTTTCGTTGCTATATGTCAACGACAATTGGGATGCGCATATTTACTTACGTTGATGACATGTGATGTTATGTGTTGCTGGATATGTTATATTGGATCATCGTGTTTGAATAGCCGGGGGGTTTTTATGTGAGACGAGTGCTTTTCATTTTCATTCATGTAAAAACTTGTATGTAATATTCTTTTATTGGGGCACTTCCAGGTTGCGGAAGATGTCACCATTGATGTATATTATTTACTTTTCCGCATTAGGATAGACCCAAGGAGGGGAGCACAAGTAACCGGGTTCTAGGGTCCAGTGGGAGACCATCTCGAGGAGTCGAGTCCGGGTCTCCTAACCCTAGAATTGGTAGGGTTGCTTGCCGCTCTTGTAGGGGTCTAGGGGTGTGGGATTGGCTATTCATCACGACCGTGGAATCCGTGTTTTATACTGGCTCGTATTGAAAACACGGACGTCCTAGTATATCCAATATTTCATATGATACTTTCTGCTGCGTTATCTGTGATGTGATCATGTGATATGTTCAGATAGATATTATATATAGTATATATGATATATTATATAGACGCTGCTTATGTTTTACACCCGCGCTAGCCCTGTCTCGCTCTGGCGTTAGTTACTTAACCTAACGGTGCAGACGGGACATCGAGGCGAATGCGGATGGCATAAGCGTACGTTATATTTATCTGTGATGTTTAGGTGGACTTAAATGATGGAATATTCATTAATGAGATTAATGAAAGAAAATAAACCTAATTGATGTTGTGGAATCGAATTTCAAAATAAAAACAGGTAGCTACAGTTCTTGCTTTGCATCGCGTGTTCCTTGTAGAACATCCTGCACCTTATTCGATGAGGAAAGGACCGAGATCCCTTCACCGGGAGTGACTCCTTTAGAAATAACTGGCAGATGCTACACACTCGGTTTGTCTTTTGATTGCTTCTATAGTTTCTGCTTTGCACAGTGATATATATGATATATCCCGCACCTTATTCGATGAGGAAAGGGCCGATGATCCCTTCACCGGGAGTGACCCCTTTAGCAAAACTAGAAAAGCCTCAAAAACATTCCATTTAAAAACCATTTGATTCCGCAACGAGATCAAGTTCAAAGCGTTAAAGGTTTTCATAAAAACCATTCGCAACCCTCCGTCATTTTAGGAAGTAGAGTACTTAGTATTTGTACTGTGTTTTTTGACCATAGTCAAGGCACAGTGTACGGTAGCTAAGTGATGCCTTCCTATACCGCATATGATGCGATTAGTTAGGACAGTCGCGTGACTTTGTTGACCTTAGTTAAGGGTCATGTGGGTGGGTCTAATTAATCACGAAATGACGGGTAGAACTTGACTAGTACTTATGATTTTTTGACCATAGTTAAGGTCATAAGTGCTAGGGGTAAAAATCTTTATCGGGAGTTTCAAGTGTTGAAATTTGCAATGAGATTGCATACCTTCTATGTGATAGTTGGATCCCGATACCCACTGCGAGTAATTGTTACTCCTGGGAGAGTTTTGCACTTTGCAATTAGCCGATCAATTAGGTGTCTAGAAAGGTGTCAACGGGGTTACGTCTCTGGGAAAACGAGGTTTACTGTAATTAGGTCCGTGCGAAAGCACGGGGAACCTCACTCAAAGTACCGACACTGGCCCGGCTGAAAAATTGGCGAACTTGTAGAGTGTAATTAATCCCGGCTAGTCTTTCCTGTTAAGGTTTGAAGGAAGATTTGATAAAAACAGTGGGAGCCATCCTGATTAGATAAAATAAATAACCAATCTAATCTTGCAAGAGCGCACGCAGAGTGTTTTCTTCTCTCTCTCTCCAGGTAGCGACCATATCACGCCTTAATCAAGATAATAATATGGATGTATTGACCGAACCCGCTTGTTATACTGAGCTGGGGAACGTTGGTCCCGCTCCAACTTATAATCGTTATAAGACAGAGCAGGAACTAGGGGAATACCAGAATTCCTATGTCGCCCAAACGAAGAAAGTGCATATGATGCATCTCCTTCGGGTGTGTTCGAAGAGTTCAGATATGAACGAATCCTTTTTGAGGCATTGTAGACTAAGTCATATCAATGCGACTCGACTGACTGAAGTTACATTTTATATGCATATTTAAATCAGTTTGAATTTACATCTTGTGAAACTTGCCAGTCACGTCACAAAGATTAGATGACCATAGCTCCGTTTACTGGAAACAGAGAAAGAGTTGGTAAACTCTTGGGACTGATACATGATGATGTATGTAAAGTCCCCTGTCTACACATGCCAGGACCGGTTCTTTGTACTTCACTACATTCTCTGATGATCTCTCAAGATTCAGTCATATGTTCCTGTTGAAACATAAGTCCGAACCTTTTGAGATATTCACAGAATATAAGTTAGAAGTAGAGAACCAAAATACGGGTATAAGTATTATGTCCTATGATAAGATCAGGAAGGAGAATACTTGTGCATGGAATTCTTGGACTATTCTAAAAGGAAAATGAGATTCTCTCTCGGTATTACTCCTTTGAATACACCACAGCACAACGGTTTATCAGGGCGGAGCAATCGCACCGTATTAGATATGGTGTACTCTATGATGAGTACTACTGAGTTACCTATTTCCTTTTGGGGTTGTGCATTTGAGAAGCTACATACCTATTGAATTAGGTTCGAATCAGATCACTGCCTACCACTCCATATAAGATATGGTATGGGAAGAGCCTATCTCTTAAGTAAGTTAAGATTTAGGATTGTCCGGCCTATGTCTAAAGCAAAATCCGGACAACATCGAGGCAAGTTCAGTTCTGTAGAACTGGAAAGGTTCCAGCTATACAAAACTGCTGATGATTTGACAGAACCAAAGGATTCAATAGTTCCCGACGAACCTCGGCCTCTCCGCCGATCTGGTAGGGTTCCTCACCTGCCTGAGAGATACTTCGGTTTCTCGATGACAGTGGGAGTGAGGAATGCATCATGAGATGATGACCCAACTAGTTTCGAGCAGTCCATCGAGAGTAGGGACTCTGTAAGAATGGCTGGATGCTTAGCGATCTGACATGGAATCCATGTACACCAGCAAAGTATGGACTTTGGCTGCTATATCTGAAGGGTTAAATCCCCATCAGGAGCAAGTATATCTTAAGAAGATTACTTGGTGTAGATGGAAAAGTTGAGACTTTCAAAGCTAAACTTGTTAAAGGTTTTAGTCATCAACCAGGTGTGGATAATAATGAAACATTTTCCAGGGACTATGCTTAAGTTCATCCAGATCCTACTTGCCATTGCTACATACCATGACTACGATATCTGGTGGTTGGGTGCCTTGACTGCTTTTCTAAAATTATGATTTAGAAGAGAACGTCTATAAGAACACAGCCAGAGAACTTCGTAAACAGTGGGAGCAGCGGAAACGTGTGCAAGATGTTTTATGTGATGAAGCAGGCATCGCGGAGTTGGAACATCTGTTTTGATGAGTTAGTCAAACAGTTTGACATCATCAAAATGGTAGATGAACCTTGTATATACAAAAAAGTAGTAGGGAGTATGGTAGCGATCCTCGTAGAGTACGTGGATGATATACTCTTGATAGGGAAGGAGTTTCCTATACTACGCTCGGTCAATCTCCGCTTATCACAAGGATTCTCCAATAGGATCAAAGTGATACCTCCTAAATCCTGAGATTTGGGTCTATGAGATAGATCTGAATGGATGTTAGGATTCTCACTGGTTGTAGTGAGATAATATCAGTTGATCTTGGGGAGAATCACTGGAAAGGTTTCAGGGTGATAAGGACGACTGAATGTCAGTCGCAGGCATTTTCTTTACCCTCAGTAAAGGGACGGTATGTTGGAAGAGTTCCAAGCTAGACACCGTGGCAAACTAGACGATAAAGACTGGTAACATCGCTATTAAAGATACTACCAAAGAGGCAGTTTGGGTGTATATTGGTTCATAAGATGAACTAGGTTCCTACCATTGTGTGACAATGGAAGTGTGGCTTTGGCCCGTGAACCCCGGTCCCATCAGTGACCCAGACATATTCTGAGGCAGCATCACATGATCATGGAGATAGTTGATCTCCAGGGTGATCGAAGTTAGGAGAGTAGACTTAGAGGACAACACGGCGGATCCACTCACGAAGGCCCTTTCCCAAAGAGAGACTTTTAGGGGATGGTTGAGTATTAGATACTACAACTACTGCTACAGATGGCCCTAGTGCAAGTGGGAGATTGTTAGTTATATGTATGCCCTAAAGGCCATTACTGTACATTGGATGTATATTGTAGTGGATGCTGGGACATATATAGGTAGGACTTTCTTGCTCGACATGATAGTACGCTATCTGGTTGCTCTTTATCTTAACATGTATACTTTCTGTCTCTCTGTTACATGTTGATAAAGACCTTAGGATGTGTACTCGACTTCCAGGACTATGATGTAGATCATACTAGTGGGGCCTGGATAGTCCATGAGTACATCCTTCAATGTTCCTAGTCGTGGGAATATCGAGACGGGGCATCGATATTCCAGAGTAGACTAGCGTATATCTTCTCGACCCATGTGATGGGTGATGGATGATCCCATATCCATTGGTGTTTGACATCAGAGATGGTATGCGGGTGCTCAGTGGAGACTGGGTACACTGAACGGACTCGCCGAGAACTCCTAGATGGTATTATACCTCACGTCAGATGGCAGTTCTCTGGTGACACTAGTACAGCTTAGTCTGATGACCCGAGATCGTCATAGAGTCTTATGTGTCTCCCACTGTGCTTTGATTTCCACCCTACCACGGCTCTACTGAGTCGTGCAAACAGGTGGTTTTTGGGTACAGTCCCGATTCACATGGAGGCAATGAGCGATAGGAGGGGATTCGTCTCTCCCGGTATTGGGGGTTGATGTTGCGCAATGCACGACTGGCCATAACAGGAAATCCCTGGCCAGGGTTGCAGTGATATACTGGTAAAAGTTATCAGTAGTTTCACGATTGTTATGGACCATACGTCGGCATGACTTGTCGAGCTATTGGGGTCTGACGTTTACCACCCCTAGGTGAGATATGCGACATATCAGACGAACAGACCGGACTGTACGGTAAGTGTTACTGGTTGGATTCACAGGAGTGTGAGCAGGCTTGCTCGTCGATCTTCTGATCGCTCAATACCCGGATGGCCGTTACGTTTAGCAGACCGCTTGCGGCTTGTGGGTGTTTGATATGATCATCACCTGCTGCCGGCGTATTGACGAGTCTTTAGAGTCCTACACAGAGGTTTCCTGGCTCAAGTGAAATGAAATAGGAGCGAATATGAGATATGTGCGGGACCGAGAATAATGCGTGTATGTGATACCGTATTCCATTCTCGCGATGAATGTATCGATTGGTTGTATGCGATATAACCTAGTTATCGAATCAAGGATTGATTCGATAAGCCGATACATTGGATATTAGTCGGTTATATGCGATATGACCGGATCGTTAAATCAAGTATTGATTTAATAATTTAATGCATAATTATATATATTTGATATATTACTTTGCATTAACTAGTATTGGTTCATTTTAAATGGATTTTCTCACTTGAAATACACAAGTTGTATATGTGATATACTTTTGTGCACTTGTTTGTATCATGTTTGATGATACATACTAACTTGGGTTTGTGTAAAGAATTAAACCATGGTTATGTTAATGGTTAGGGTTTTGATTTACTTAATTATTCATTTATTTATTTATTCATTAATTCATTTTGGGCAAAAATGAAATGGTGGCTTAGTTTGTTTTGTTGTTGAAGCTTCATGAAGCTTTGACTAAGTGACCATTTTGTCTTCATGTCCTAACCATAACCATTCAACTAAACCCTAGTTAATTCTCTACACTTAACCATGGTTGTAAATATGATAAGTATCATTTTATTTCCTATTTTGAAATTACTTATCATATTCTTTTCTTCTTCTTCTTCTTCATCAACAAGAAGAAAAACTTGCAACCATTAATGGCAACATGAGAAAAAGAGTGAGAAATCCAATTCTAAAGTGAACCCACTTCTTATTTCTTCATCCTCTACCACTTGCCAAGTAGTATAGGGTGTTTTCTTCACAAGTTTCATGACTTGGTGAAGTTGGAGCTTGATCTTGAGTTGCCTCGACGTAGATCATCTTCGGCATCGAAGTCGGCGGCCTAGCCCGATCTTTTCTCCGATGAAACCACCGTGAGAGTCTTGGATTCCGATGGGTACAGCGGAGAGACGTCAACACGGAGCCATGGAGGTGGAGGACCGGATCTACAAAGGTTGTATGTTCGTTCACTCTTAGTTAAAGCCGTTAACTTGCTTGCATCGCCTCATTATCTAGTTAACGATCCGTATTAGGATTTGTAGGCACATGAAAAAATTTGAATTGGGCATGTTTGATCACTTGTGAAACCTCATTAGTGTGCCTATGAACCCTACATCTTATAGGTATAACATTCTAACATAGTAGAATAATTACCTATGTAGTCTTGCTAGTTGGGGTTTGTGGTAGATTTTGGGATTATGTCTTTATTGCGTACTTCAAAATCGATCTTTTTGAAATTCCGCTTCGCTACAAACCTTGTAGAGCATGCAACCTTGACTTACACGAAATCGGCACGCCAGTGTTCGGTGATATCGAGATGGGCGTGAGCGAGGTCAAAGGCCTGAATGCGCCCCTCAGTCGCCCCACGCACGCCGTCATTCTGGAGAGTAGGGACAGCGGTTTGGTGGACATGGTCGGCCGCTTGAACACGAGCGAGCGCGTCCACTATCGTGGTGAGCCTGTCGATCCGTGCAGATAAGGCGTCGACGATATTGGGAGGTGGAGTAGAACCGTCCCCGCCTCCGTTGTGGAGGACAGGGCGGTTCGTACTGGGATCGTTGCGATTATCGATGGCCATTGAATCGAAGGCGGAAGATTAATTTTTTGGGTGGAAAAGCTTCTCGTTCCCACAGACAGCGCCAACTGATGGAGGTCGGAATCTCTCTTAGATGTTGTCCTCCGTCGATCTTACGGCCAGCGGGGCTGAATGACTGAGATTTGTTGTGGGGATTGAGTGTGTGTGTCTCAATGGGTTGTTGCTGACACCGAGCTACCTGCAAGGGAAGTCCTGGGATGGGCAACCACCGTAGGACCCTCCGACAATCAAGTAAATAGCGAGGAGTAATTAGGCAGAGTAATGGTGTCTTGGAAATGAGTTCGACGTATCTGAGCCGTCTGGAGGAGGGGTTCATTTAAGGATCGCATTAGAGCAAGCCGATACGAGATTCTTGCCGTCTGTTACGCCCCTGCGTCACGTTCGCGTTGATAGCGGGATACGCCCATTAATGGAGAGATACACTAGCATGGAATGCAGGACGTGGAGCGGCAGAGATCTCGTCGTGGTGAGATGCACGGAGCAGTTACGGGGGCGTTCGAGCTCCGTGCTCCCGGCCAGATAGGGAAGCTGAGGAAGCTCAGCTCGGTGACGAACGAGGAGGCTGAAGAAGCTCGGCTCTGTAATGGCTCGGAGACGAGCGAGGAGGCTGAAGAAGCTCGGCTGTAGAATAGCTCGGAGACGAGCTGTTGGCTGGTTACTAGACGAATAGGGAACGTATTTCAGGGAGGTCTTCTAAAAGGCCTGGCGCAACCTCGGAGGCGAGGCACCGAGGAATGTACTCAATGCATCATACTTATTCCAGCTCCGTAGCCCTCTGAAATTTAGCGGGCTTACATGGATGACACGTTATCCGCTACGTGTCGTGATCTGGAGAATTCCCACTTATGAGCATCATCAGTGATGCATTACATCTTGATCATTCATTAATGTCCTGAACACTAAAAGATGGACAGTTTATACAAATAATAATTGAACCTTTTCACATGCCTGATTTCAAATTTGCACGAGTTTTGTAAGTAACTTGGTACGTCTACAGTTGAATATTCTATTCAATCCAGACGATACCACCCTAACTTCTAGCCATCTACTGTATATGACACAGAAATTCTCAGCCCTTTCAAATTCAACGAATCAAAAACAGTACATACATATATGTATATATGTATATGTATATGTATATGTATGTATGTGCCTTTTTGTTTCTTCTTTCATTAGACGCGAGGCATTTTAGAACTTGAACCGGGGATATCTCACTGAATCACCACTTGGCTACTACATGACAAGAAATCCTTATACAGGGACCACCTAAGTTTCTGTTGATCCGTCTTCTTATCATCTAGTTGCATTTTGAAGTTGCGTCTTAAACTTTGCGAACAATGCACATATAAAATTCGTCCTAATACGTTAAACCGCATTCCAAATGTGTCGTTAAAAGAGGGGCTACAATTTATACTGCTCTAAATTATTATGGTTGTAAGTTACCTAAAAATAGTCACTTAGAAACTTTATATATATTGATATTGTAAATGTCGGTCTTGCAATACAAACATCACACCAATACAGCGGAGCAATAAATCAAAAATCGCGAATCGGAATAACAGTCGACCATAAGCATGAATCTCTAGGAAAGTAATTTTCTTGTTTTAGAACATTGCTTTTAGACTCAGAAATTCGTGTTTCAGAGGGATCGATATGTTGTATGTCATGTTTTCTTCTCATTCGCGATGATCAGACACAGTCAGTCACATAGATGGATTATAGATACGCCCATTGCTTTATCACCACATTCCTAGCTAAATGGATTTGAGAGGAGAGCTAGAGTATATGATCGGTCTCTATTTCGGATATGAGATATAAACCATAGGCAGCTTATAAACATATATTGGATTAAGGAAATTAACCAACTCCTCCTCCTAGCAGGTGTAGGTTAGGCTGGTCTTACCGAACTGAACCAACACCCTAGGCTCAGGTATCGGGTCTCACCCAAGTCCACCGGCTCAAACCGCCTATTAAAGTTGGACATGCCTGATAGTATCTAGTCAGGACCAATTGGGTTGGACCAGGCTAGCAAATTACTCTAGTTCGTACAACTTTAGTGGGTGTTGTAACTTTGTCTTCTCTTTTTTTTTTCCCATAAAATCTCTCTATCCTTTACTAGCGTGTCATGTGTTCGTTAATAACTTAAAAGCTAGAGTGCCCCTTGTCAAGACCGACGCAAGATTTCTCTATGTTAACGCATATGTAAGATAGCTCTATATCTTACTCAAATGTTGTTAAATATGGACTATTAGTCCTGTTAGTTTTTCGTAATTTTCGAGACGGTTAATGACCAAACATACGAAATCTACTTGTGAATTTTAGGAATGAAGGCTGAGGTATGAAACAAAAATGCAATTGCCCATGTCGGAAGTACCTCTAACTCTCTTGAAGTGCCTCTCACTCTCAAGCCCTGCCCTAGCCCGCGGTTCATGCCAACAACGACCTGATGCTGACATGACATCCTCCTGACATCATCCAGGATGACATCATTTTAAAAAAATTATAAAATAAAAAAAATCTGAATTATGGCACGTGCTCGGACAAATGAGATTCCAATGAAAGGATACACCGAAAACCTCACCACCTCAAAACCCAATCATTCGCAACCCCTTTATATAAACCCCCCTCACTCCTCTCCTCCATCTCTCGACTCAGTCTTCACACACACCAGTTGCCTCGTATGATATATCACAGAGGTCACCGTTTCGATTCCTGAAATGAATGATGTCTCGATTGCAAGTTGTTATCGCCGGAGCTCGAGCTTTAACAGCCTCATCGCGGATAACTTCTGCGATCTCCCTTTTCGGCTCGACGACTCCGATGACATGGTCGTCTATGGAGCTTTACACGACGCCTTCACCCAAGGGTGGGTCCCGTCACCCTCTCTAAGCGGGACGGTCGCCTCCTCCTTGATAGAACCGCCGAGCCCGGCCAAGGGGAAGCACTACAGGGGAGTGAGGAGGAGGCCGTGGGGGAAGTTTGCTGCGGAGATTAGGGACCCCGCGAAGAATGGAGCTAGGTTGTGGTTGGGGACGTTCGAGACGGCGGAGGCGGCGGCCTTGGCGTATGATCGGACGGCCTACCGCATACGCGGCGCACGCGCTCTTCTCAACTTCCCGTTGAGGATTGGGGTGGAGGAAGCAGGGCTGCCAATGAAGCGGGAACCGCCAGAGGCCAACAGTGAGTTATGTTCATCGCCGTCGGATTTGTCGCCGAAGAGAAGGAAGAAATCGCCGTCACTGGGTCAGTCACAGGCGGATTTGGGTTGCGAAAATAGACCGGAGGTTTTCACCGAAGTGCGTATCAAGTATATGTTGGTTACTTAAGGTGTATTTCTATTTTTTCCGTCCTAACAATAGATAATTATCTGCCATTTAGCCGATGATTCGGGGACTTCAGATATTTCATATTTATTCATATAATTGATTACATATTTATATTCCCAACTTAACAATAATACCCCATGCCTTAATTCTTTTGAGATTGCATTGTATATATTTTTTATTATACTGTTTACTTAAATATGTATCATATGGACTTAATTAATCAACCAATTTGGCATCAATCGACATTAATCATGTGGCAACAGAGCCAAAAAAACCACTCCATTATGGTTATTTTACATCTTAAAAGGTGAGGCCACAGCCGACAATAGAGGCTTTCCTTTATGATTTGTTCTCCAATAATATGTGCTATATATGATAGTAGCAATCATAAAAAGATGCCCAAGTGGACTCAATCATGCTTCCACAATTAATTAAAACCAACTTACCCACATTCTTATCCTCAAATGTCAAATGAACACACAGAATATTTGCTGCCAGCTATTCAATTTAAAATTACAATCTCAGCCATAGGATAGCGTTGAAACACTACAAATATCAATCATTATTGAGCTCACCTTGACAAAAAATTATTCCATGTGACAAGAGAGAAGTAATAATAACATGCACCCCACACGCTACTCGAAACTCCTTCCTTTCTCTCACCACTGTCCGAATGTATTACACCCGACATACCGAATAATTCCTCCACCTTACCATCCATGATATTTGTCAGCGGCAATGAAGACATTACAAGAAAAAAACAGCATGGACACAAAGGATAATACACACAAGACCAAAACCTTCTTGCAGCTGCCGAGGTCTAGGATTGAATCCCTCCTTGGTTCAGATTACATGCCTATTTATTAGGGGAAAATTTGGCGGGCGAATGGGCCTTTATTCAAATTTCAATATCCTATAGGCTTTGCATACTGGCATTTAATTCCAAAAACAAAAGATTTCTCTAGTCAAATGCATGAGTTGAAGCTTGCAGATCTTTTTCCTCGTCAACTTATTCAGCTATGTATAAGCTACTTGTGGCCTCAAATTCAAAGTCTAATCTACAGTTTGTAACAGAACCAGCAAGCCAAAATAATATATTGGAAGATATCTTTCGTTTCCAAGCTTTGTTGTGCCCACAAGCAAGTAGTCAATTTGGGCACAGTAGGAGCAAACTTTCCTTCAAAAGGTTTTAAGTAACAATGACAAGAACCGTGTGCATCATTGGCATATTTAAAAGGAGGATGGCAGCATAATACAGTTGCAAAACTTAAGAATTATTGCATTTGATGCATTCTAAGAGGAAAATAAGTATAAGTAATCCGATTAAATATTTTGCTTTCATAGGTACAAAAGGTTTGCCCTGGCTGCTACATTGAGAAGATCAATTCCAGAAAGGGCAAAAAGCAGCATTGGAAATAATTGTAGAAGATGGCAGGGTGTGATTCGTGAACATAGTAGCCAGGGAAAGGAAAGGATTGCAGCAACTCTGATGCTAGCCTGCCAAACTAAACATTTCATTTATGTGTTTAATGCTTCGGCTGTCGCCTCCTGAAATGTCAATGAGACAGATTATAAGATTCAAGTTATCACTCCTTTTTGTGCTTTCTATCCCAAGAAGTTAATTTTCTTGAGCCAACGATTGATGAAAAGTCATGGGAGTACTGTAACTTGCAAAGTAAAACTACTTATATTTTTATTTTGTTTTCGCATTTGACAATTATATTTCATTCAACATATTCCGAGGAACAGGTTTCAAGTGCAATGCACAAGTCCGCAACAGCTAACATATGGTTTCCTCAATGCATGCTTTCACAAACCGAGATATCCTGTTTCAGCATCTTTCTCCACTCAAGGCTTTGCTTCACGATAAGGAGAAATTACTGGAAACAATTATTGTGTATTTTCTTGCATGGTTTCTCTGGAAGGGAAACTGGTTTCTTAAGAGGATAAAGCATCATCAACTGGATGCAATTACTTAGTCATGGGTGCACAAGCAACAGAAAGTTGATCCTTGTATAAAGTATTGGATTCTCTTGAGGGCACGACTCTCAAGCACATACATGATCTTGTTTCGCAGCACAGCATAGTGTCCCTCGTTTTCCTTGGAATGTCAAATATGGTGACCAGGGCCACGATTATTATGCATGGGTTCACTGCATCTGTTAATGGTCACTTTCAGTGGCAAGCCTTGAATTTATTTTTCTGTGAACTTTTGGGTATGTTCTATTGTCTGTGGGGGGGTGATGGTCCCCCCCCCCCTTGCTTGGGTGTGGGTCTCTCTCTCTCTCTCTCTCTCTCTCTGTGTGTGTGTGTGTTGTGTGTGTATGGGGGGGGGGGGGGGGGGGGGGAGGAGGAAAAGAGAAATGGAAAGGAATGTCAACTCATTAATGTAGTTGGTCATTCATTGCAACCGGTCTCCATCTTCTGCAACAATTTGCTGCAAATAAGAAGAGGTTGATGACATTTGGGATCTGATGAGATACCACGCATCAACATGTGCAACGCGGATCTCATTAAATTAGGTTTGACCCAAGGTTTAAAACTCAGAATCGGTCTTGAATGTTACTTTTTGGATCAGAATCGGCCATCTCGGATCGGAAATTCGATTATATAGAATGACAAAACGAAATTTCAAAATTAGGAAAATTTTTAAATAAATTGTATAAGCTACTATAAATAATTGGCAAATTCTTTACCAATTAATGATATCCAGAATGGTTGTTATTATACTTGGAAAAATAATTATAATATTTAATAACCTATTAGTTAAATAAATCGTATAACCTACTATTAATGATGTCAAATAAATCGTAATTCAATAACCTATTGTTTAGTCCACTAACCCATTTATAAACTTAAGACTAGAATCCTCTAATTAAATGGTAAACCCATTATAACTCGGTATTATTGGTATCAAATCTCATGTGGTCAATTTTTGGAACAGAATCGGTCATCTCGAATCGAGATCGGCCGAGATTGCAAACCATGGTTCGATCTTTTTTTCCTTCCTTTCCTCTTAATTGAACCTATCACTCGAGCACTAGCTATGAAGAACCGGCACATGAAAAATGGTGTATCAGTCGAATACATGTCGGTCACAGATAAGCATTAAACATAACTTACTTATTCGGACAAATTTCAGCAGCGTTCAGCAACAAATGGGTCAAACATTTCGATGGACCTTAGTTGCAAAAACCTTGGGGGTATGTAAAGAACCAGCTTCGAAACCTCAAATCCATGGTTCTTACTGAGAATTGCAACAGAATCTCGATCCTCATAACATGGTTCTAAATATCGGCCATCTCGGGCGATATCTCAAGCAATATATCAGTATCGGTACACCAACGATATGATACATCAAATTTTGCTCAAATCTCGTTTTGGACCTATGTCGGCCAAGATGGTGTAATATTGGGTGATATCTCAGTTTCTCGTATCGCTATATATCGGACCGAGATGATGTAAAAATGATTTGGTTTAATTGTTTAAAATTTAAACCCGACCCGACCCGTTAACATTACCAATTAAAATATCTTCTCCCACCAAATTTTGAAGCCCTGGATTCTGGGCTCGATAGCATCCTCCTCTCGACGCCGCCATCTCCTCATTCTCCTCTCGACGCTGACGCCTTCTCCCCCTCCCTCTCGACGTCGTTGTCCCCTCCTCTCGACGACACCATTTCCTACTCATCTCGTCTCGTCGCATCATCCTATTTATTGCTAACCCTAAGCCCCATTCTTCTTCAGGTGTCCCTAAATTGAGCTTATGTTTTTTTTGTTATTTGTAATTGTTAACTGTTAAATAAAATTTTATGTTTCAAAATTAGACAATACTTATATATTTATATTTGAAAGTACAGTATATTATATTATTACATAATTTTGCGAGTTAATATACCCAATATTGTCTTCCGGTATGCTTGATATTTACGTCCGACATGTCCGATATCGATATCTTATATGACCGCCCGACATGAACTCGTATCGCAGCGATATCGTCCGGTTTCTGATATCCGATATTGAAAACACATATCCGATACGAACCCGATATCTGATATTTAGAACCTTGCATACAACAGAATCTCGATTCAGTTTCGAATCTCTTCGGCTGAGTTATTGTCTCTGCAGCTTGTTGGCTTTTAATGAAATATTGGGCTTATAACTTAATGAATTATTGTAGGGCTTGTAATTAATCAATTCATGGTGTAATTTTATGGCATAATATATATATATATATATATATATATATATATATATATATATATAACACCCCCGATACTCTAACGTATGATTCTTTTAGGTTTTGGCAATTTCCTACCCCCGCTTCGTGCAACTATGTGCTCGACATATTTTACATGCTTTATGGATGAGTATAGAAATAATATAATATGGTGACTTATAAACAATTAATTGCTCTTGTTTTATATGAACTGATTGCGTGCTCTATAACATAATTTCAAAATCTGAAATGCGTTACGGGTGAGAAGTGCCTCATATGAAATCAATAATGTATGTTATCAATCAAGTTAAATGAAGAAACTAAAATCCTTTAAATATCACTTTATACATATATGCATAACCTTACATACCTAAGTATGGGTATATGTATATATCCATATCCGACTATCTTAATTTTTACAAATTTTCCCATGTCCCATATAGGTATTTGCGTCCCATACCCATGTCTGTGATTTATGTCTATTCCTCATAACTCACTAGCTTTAAATGGTGTCTGAAACTTACTACACCCACGCAGCCGCACAGGCTCGTTTAGAAGCCACTGCTATACAGGGAGGAAACTATGATCCGATGTACATGATTAAAAGCAAACACACGAGGGAAGATTCGCATTTTGTGCTTCATGAATTTTTGAATTAGCATGAAAATAAACTGTAGGGTAGTTGAAATAAATTGAAGACGACAATTCTTTGCAGCTTCTCCAAGAGGCGTTTGCTAGAAATAGCTAGCTAGCTAGCTAGTGCGGGCGAGGGAGTGTCAGCTCTTTAGAGCGACAACCCTTGCTTGAAACACTGAAGCAGCAAGTATCATGGGTGAGGTTAGATGTGGAAGCCTCAGCTGGAGTTGGTATGGTAAGGATGGGAGTAGGTGATGATGTGTTTGCGGCTTGATACACGTGCGCACGCACAATAATTCCCATGCATTGATCACCTTATACTATCCCCGTATTAATCCAATTCTCTACCACTGACTGAATATCACAGATGATTGATATGCAAGATCAGTACCCATAACTGAAGAAGTACAAATTCTTCACAAAGTCTGATGACATTCAGAGTAAAATATTTGACAACCATTTATTATATCGTGGAAATCTGTGATCAAGCTCAAGGAGGGAAGAAAACAAGGTCCATCACATAGGAAACTGGTTGTGATACTTGTGAGGCACAAATAGAATGGAAGATTACCATGAACAAATTTTCAGGTTTGCTAGAAAGCATTTATGGAGATGGCATTCTGTGAGCTGTCGGATCAAGCACCAAAAGATCGTGGCCTTTTGTATACTCTTGTTCTTAACAGTGAAATGCATACTAGTTCCTGTAATAATCACATAAGCCAGATGTGGCTAAGTTACGAAAGCGATTGGAAAAAGATTAATTATTCTTCCTCGTCTATATTCTTGTTTGGGAAGGTTTTGGAAAGTTTTCTGCAAGAGCTTAAATTGTGTAGCTATGCAACATGGAGTATGTAAAATGGAAAACTCTTTGGCATGGAAGAGTTCTCACGGCTGAGCTGTCAAACCAAGACATAGTACAGAGACTTAAATCTTAACACACTTCAAAATCAGATGAGGTTATCCAATCATTCTGCTATATATTTCGGCACATATACTATAATGCCATTCTATGATTATCTGGAAAGTAGAATGTAGTAGACACAGAGGTGATATTAGTATACTACTAATAAACAATCAATTGGAGTAGAAACAACTGTGCATCACTTTGCATCGCATAATTACCGTGAAGGATTTAATTAGTTCACAAATACCAAATAGAAAACGAAAGAACATGTTCTTCATTGCAAGTAAAAACTGTCTAAACCTGTCGATCGTGCAAACCTGGTGATATAGATAAGTGGATAGGCCGGGTGCGAGCAAATTGTAAATGGGTAGTAAACCTTGACCTGTGACCTAGGCTACACAAGTTTGTATAACGAGTCTAATGACGCTCTAGACACCTCTAATTTTCTGGAATGGCACAATGGCAAGTTACTTGGTAAATCCTATATGATATGTGGGTCCAAACTCCAAACTAGAGTTATGGTCCTCTTAGATCTTGCACTTAGTTCTCATGGTGCGAAGCCAGTCCATTGTAATGGTTTAACAAGTAATTGTTGGCAGCAGCACCAAGGACAAGGGAAGGGCCCCTCCTCCTCCTACCCCCCCAAAAAAAACATAAAAGATTCATATAAAATACACTTATAGTTCTATATATGCTATATCCTTTAACCTCCACTTTATATCTATATTGTTTTGCAATTTCACTCAATAGTTCTACATTAAATGACCATAGCCCATACTAATGTATGCTCTTTTTATTACATTATTTAGGTGGTCGCATTATTTATATGGATAAATTCATGAAACCGTTTTCCTCCTATTGAAATATTTTTTTGTTCTTTTCTATTAAAATATGATTAATAATTATTTTTTATTTTGATTTTTTACTGTTTCCAAGCCTAAGGGAGATTTTACAGCTATTGAGGTTTTAATAATAAGAATTCGCAACAAGATGAATGATGACTATCTTATGGAATGTTTACTTGTCTAGATCGAAAATTTGACAGAAAAAAGGTACAAAATAAATTCTACCAAACAAAAGAATGAAAGTTTCGACTTCATAAGTGAGTGATAAGATATCTTTTGTTATGCTACTTTTCTATAAAAAAAACTGTTACATAAAAATATCGATTCTCTTATTAAGTTATGACAATTTTAGTGTCATTTTGATATGCATTTGCTTTATAGTTCATATGTTTTGTTCAATAATTTTGGCTCCTTCAAGAAAAAATCTTGGCTTCATAAATTAGTTGTGTAAAGAACTCCATATATAACCTTACCAGATATCATTTTTGGAATTTCTTCCAAATATAAATAAACAGCAAGATAAGAATTAAAAACATGATTAAAAAATAATAATTTGGAACTTTCCTATAATGTGGAATGTGCCAAATTCTTTCAATTCAAACGTGAAGCCTAATAAATTTAATGCGTGATTTTTAATGTTGTTATTTTTTATTTCTCAACATTTTGCAAGCAACATATGTCCTTGCAAACTTTGCTCCTTGTGGTCACAGAATACAAAAAAGGTCCCCTTGCTCAAATCAATCTCATCTTTTGTTTCTGGCTTCAGCATGTTATATTTACATGCTATCCAGAGCAGCACTCAACACCCCCGCATTATGTGTGGGGTGATTGTCTAGTTATTACATAAAGGAGACAAACAGGTAAGAGCGCTACGTACGTATAGTCATCAACTAATAATAAATTGATAGATATAGCAAGCAATAAGGTCCCTCCAGCATAGTGCATGTCCACATAATAAACAAGGAATCATGTTATGTATTAACTATATTTCTGAAATTAGTAGTTACCTTTTGGGTCGTGTTCGTTCTTCTTCATAGTCCATCATTCCTCCAGATTCAGTAAAGATGTCTTCGTGGTCTCGTAAGTCCATGTCGGCCTGCTTAAAGTGTGTAGCTTCTGCCACCAAGTAAGTAAGACACATCGACCGATATTGCACATAATTGATAAGCAGTTTTATAATTTTAGTGACACTGTACTTTTTTAAAGATGAAATACACTTAATATGAATGCCTCCATCATCTACATGTCATAACCAAGATCCAAGAGTATAATTAGCCATTAAAAATTTAAAATACAAGTCAGTAGGCTCACCTTGAACGACTTCTTAGCATCTTCCATCTTATCTTCAACTTCCTTGCGGTGTTTCTTGCTTGCCTCATTCATTGCATCAGCCCATTTGATCTTTTTCTTGAATGATGTGAAGTAAATTGTCTGAAGTGCCCAACCTGGGAACATTCCGTCCATGGAAAGCACAAATGTAATAAATTGTAAATGGTCTATAACAATTCTCACATGAACAATTAAACAAAGCATCTCTTTTTTATAATATAACTTGAAACGAGTAAAAGTTCTATATGTCAGTGTTGGACATCAGCTTCTACTTCACAAGCATCACTCCCTCCTTAAAGGGAAAACTGCTTCCAAGCAATGTAGATTAAACAAAGAGGAAGGTCACATCTTCATATTTTGTAAGATATAACAAAATGTTGTACAAAAAAGAATTCATGTGGGCTTGCCACTGAAAGTTCTTAAGTTTGCAGATGAAAGGCATTGGTAAAACCATACTTGCCTTGTTCTGCAGCCAGTATAGTTTGACTGCTTTTAGTAAAGTATGGATGATTCAGCAACTTTCACGTATTAAGTATATACCTTCATTTGAATCTTGTAAAAAGAGAAAAGTAACATTGGCATCATAAAGATTATATGTCGTTATGTGTCACTGTCATTACGTGTTAGTAGACAGATCAGCAGAGAGATCAGACAACTTTGTGAAATCAGCCAACTTCAAGCAATTAATAGTTAATGGCTATATGCAGATAAGACACCATGACTCTGGGCTGGATCATGCTGCATCTATATCAAATTGAAGAATCAGAACTTTAGATTTAAGAAATGGATGGAATCAGCACAACTCTCAATATATAAAATTGATATTGGTATTTTATCTATTGGTAACTTACATATAAGCCTTAATTAACCTGATCACAACTTAACCAACTCTTAATATGAAAGATGAGGCTATAAAGGAAAAACTGCCAACAGAAAGTCCAATTTCCCCTTGAATATCGGTTAAGTACCAAAATCAGAACAGCTCAAACAACAGTCATACCCACAAATTTCACACTAAGCTTGATCACTTGTGCACTATCAAAGAAAGAGGTTGAGTTTCTTTAAGTTTATTTCATAAGGAGTTATACCTGTTCATAGTGTCCTAACTCTCAAAAAATCTAGGGTGGATAGGCCTGTAAGTCGATGTCGCGCACCCCGCGTATCCGCGGGGAGGCGGAATATGCAAAAAACGAATTTTCAAAGCTCGCAACACCGACTTGAACTCCAGGATCGTTGCTAAACCCTAACTAGCATAACTTGGTATGAGGTTAACTACTATGATACAAAGTTATACCTCACGATACAAGTCCTTCGGTCTTCATCGCTGTCCTCCACCTCGTCGTCAGCTCCAAGAATCGAAAAAGGATCAGGCAACCTCGACGGCCTCCTAGAGTCAAAAACGATCCACCCGAGAGTCTATAGTCCGAGCTCCTATCTCGAATCCGAGATAATTACGACTTCTAGTTCGCTAAACTAGAAGTTCTAGATTGTGTAGAGTGAGAAGATGGAGAAATTTGTCTCTTGGAACCCTAAGATTCTCAACGCATGAAAGCTTTAGGATTTAGAGGAAGGAGCACTTGAGGAAATTGAGAATGGTGAAACAACTAAAGAAAATGAGCTTGGCTGCTCTTGTGATAAATTAACACACTTAGATAAATACCAAGCATGCTAGATAAATATCTAGCATGGCTTGATAAAATATCTTTGGTGTGTAATGATAACAACATGAGTCATGCCATAAGTCACCAAGAGCCATGCTCATCTTTTGTCAAGATAACATCTCATTTCCTCCACCCAATTAGTTTAATCCAAAAAGAATCAAATCCTAATTAGGTGTCCCCTTTCTAGAAGCTTTCCCGACAAATTACGAGAATAACCCTCATCCGTATATACATACCCGCATCCGCATTCCGAAAAACACAAATACAAAGAGACGAAATAATCCATCAATATAATACTAGCATTCAACTTTAAACCAAAACCCACTAGTATTATCCATCCGATTATCATACGTGCACGAATGCACGTACGTGATCGAAGCCCTGCCGTCAAACCATACGGCCTCTACAGTTTTTGCCCGGTGCAGGGAAACTCTCTATGTGGGCCTCTAAAGACTCGACAGTACGCTGACAGTGACTTTAACCACAAACCGCAAGCGGTACTAGCTGCACGTAATGGCTACCCAGGTATCTGTCGATAAGAAAGCCGATGAGCAAACCCATCCGAACTCCTACTGAGCCTGAATGTGACAATTTCCGTACAGTCCGGTCTGTTCGTCTAAGAGTATCGCATATCGGACCTAGGGGCGGTAATCGTCGGACCCCTAATAGCGCAATAAGTCGTGTCGGAGAGTTGCCCAAAACACCCTAAGAAACTACTTAAATACCTACCAGTAAATCTCGCTTGTCTTGGCCAAGGACTTTGTGTAATGGCCTTCCGAACACAGTGTGATATCAACCCCCAATACCGGGAGAGACGAATCCTATCTAACCGCCACTGCTTCCGAATGCTTCGGGACTGCACCCAACTACTACCTGTTTGCACGACTCCTTTGAGCCGTGGTAGGATAGTAATCAAAGTATAGTGGGAACACACTCGAGGCGAAGTAGCAGTGTCAAGTCGACGGACTAAGCTGTACTCATATCATCTGGAAACTGCTACCCGACGATGGGTATAATTCCCACAAACAGTTCCCGACGAGTCATGTCCAGTGTACTCATAACCTAATGAACACCTGCATACTATCTCCAGTACGACGTACTAATAGTTGTGGGACGGACAATCTCCCCTGCTGGGATGAAAAGCGTACACACTAGTCTGCTGTGGAGTATCGATGCCCCGTCTCGATAATCCTTCGACTAGGGACCTGTATAGGATGTGCTTATAGACTATCCAGCCCCCACTAGTGTGATTGTCATCACAACGCTGGTAATCAAGCAAAAATCCTAAGGGCTCTACCAATATATATAAGCGATATGCTAAAAAAACACATGCACATATTGAGGTAGAAACAAACCAGGCAGCATACTACCATTTCGAGCAAAACTGTTACTATATACGTGTATATCCCAAGCTCCCATTAAGTAATATACAATCCGGTATGATACAATAATGGCCTCTAAGGCATATATCACTAACAATCTCCCAGTTGCACTAAGGCCATACACTGGCATATCGTAGACCGAAGATCTTGAATAGCCTCTCAAACACTGTTTGAGGGATGGCCTCTATGAGTGGATCTGCAGTGTTGTTCTCCGTATCTATTCTCCTCACATCAATCTCCTGGGGATCAACGATCTCCCTGATCAGGTGGTACAACTCAAGATATGTCTGGATCTCTGATGGGACCTGGGTTCTTCCCTAAAACTATAGCGCCGTATGTTGTCACAATACTAAAGTATTGGACCAACAAATGGAAGAAACCACCTGAAGTTCAATTAAGAACTTCCTCATCCAGACTGTCTCTTTTGAAGCGTCTCATGGAGCGAACTACTCCGTTTCCATCGTCGAGTTTGCAACGGTCTCCTGCTTGGAGCTCTTCCAACAGACCGCCCCTCCACTGAGGGTAAAGACATAACCCAGCATGGACTTGGAGTCATCCTAATCACTCTAGAAGCTGAAGTCAGCAAAGGCCTCGATCGGAGGTCTTTTCCGCCATACACCAAGAACATCTCTTTAGTCCTTCTCAGATACTTAAGAATGTTCTTTACTGCTATCCAGTGCTTCTCCCCTCGATTTGACTGATACCGGCTTACCACGCTAAGTGTGTAAGCAACATCTGGTCTGGTACACAATATCGCATACATTATAGAGCCTACCACAGAAGCGTAGGGTATAGATGTGATGCAAGCCCTTTCCAAACATGTCTTGGGAGACATCCCTTACAGAGAGGGTAATTCTGTGACAAGCCGGTAGACTACCACGCTTTGAATCGTCCATACTAAATATTTTCAGCATGGTGTTGATTTACCTTGACTTTAAAAGTCCCACTATCCTCTTTGATCTATCATGATAGATCTGGATCTCCCGAATGTAGTTGATATCACCCAGGTCTTTCATGGAAAACCTCTGTGACAAGAATTCTTTGACTGATTGTAGCATAGGAATGTCATTTCCTATCAAGAGAATGTCATCCACGTACTCAACGAGGAATTCCACAATTCTTGCTACAATCTTATTATAAATGCATGGTTCATCTGGATTTTTGATAAAGTCGAATTCTTTGACTGTCTCAATAAAAACAAATGTTCCAACTCCGTGATGCCTGCTTTAATCCATAAATGGACTTAAGCAACTTGCACACAGTCATGCTGCTCCCACTCTGATTGAAACCCTCTGGCTGATCCATATAGACGCACTTTTCCAAATTACCAATTAGAAAAGCTGTCTCTACATCCATCTGTCGGATCTCAAAGTCTTGGAAGTCAGCAATGGCAAGAAGGATCCGAATGGATTTGAGCATTGACACAGGAGAAAATGTTTCATCATGGTCCAAACCAGGTTTTTGTTGAAAACCTTTTACAACAAGTCTAACCTTATAGGTTTCAACATATCCATCTACACCAATCTTCTTTCTGAAGATCCATTTGCAGCCTACGGATTTTACCCCTTTTGGAGCAATGTTCAAAGTGCATGCTTTGTTGGTGTACATGGACTTCATTTCGGTCCGCATTGCATCCAGTCATTTTACCGAGTCACCGCTCTGAATGGCTTGTTGGAAACTAGTTGGCTCATCATTGTCAATGATGAAATCCTCTCTATCACCGTCTATGAGAAAACCGTAATATCTCTTGGACGGATGAGCCTGCCTACTAGTTCTGTGGATTAGCGTAGGGATGTCTGATTCTTTTAAAACCTCTGGTTCTACCATACTTTCAGTAATAGTTTGTGGTTCTGGAATTTCTTCCAGTTCTATTGCGCTCCCACTGGTCCTTTTTCAAAAAATTGATTTTCTAAAAAAATGGGCTTGACGAGGAACAAAAAACCATTTGTTACTCTGCGTAATAGAAAAGATACCCCTGGAGTTCTTTGGGTATCCCACAAACCTACACAGTACCGAGCGTGCCTTGAACTTGTCCGCATACTGCTTTTTAAAAAAACTGGACATCCCTATATCTTCGGATACTGAAGATTGGGCTTCTTCCCACTCCACATCTGATATGGTGTGGTAAGCACGGTCTTGGTAAAAACCTTATTCAAAAGATATACAGCTGATTCTAGTGCATAACTTCAGAAGGATTGCGGTAACTCAGCGTTACTCATCATGGAATGAACTATATCCAATAGGATTTGGTTCCGCCTTTCCAATACACCGTTGTGTTGTGGTGTGTATGGAGGAGTAAGCTGAGAGAGAATTACATTCTCTTTTGAGTAATCCAGGAACTCGGCAATCAAGTATTCACCACATCGATCAAATTTCAGTGTCTTGATATTTTTGCCTGTTTATTTTTCCACTTCATTCTTTTATTCCCGGAATTTCTCAAGGGGCTCGGATTTATGCTTCATCAAGAAGACATGTCCTGACCTAAAGAAATTATTCATAAAAGGTAATGAAATAGGAATAACTGCTTCATGCATCTGTAGATATTGGACTATACACGTCGCTGTGTATGAGTCCTAAGATCTCGCTTGCTTCTACTCAGTGTCCAGTGAACGGAGTCATTGTCATCTTTTCTATAAGACAAGATTGACAAGTTGCATAAGACTGATATTCGAACGGATCCAAATATCCCTCTCTATGTAACTTCGACAACCGTGTTTCATTGATGCGAACCTGTCTACAATGCCATAAGAAAGTTTTATTTAATTCTGGAGACTTTCTTTTAAGTGTGTTCTGGACGTTGAAAACCTAAGCTTGATTTAACACGTATATACTGTCCTCTAGTGTACCTGACCCAATCAGACTTTGATTTAGGTGGATGTGGATCACATCACTTACAAACTAGACTAGGTACACACAAACAGTTACGTAGAATAAATATCTGCCCACTTGTCAATTATAGGTGATATACCCTACGGATACAGCATCCACGCTCATTCCGTTAGCAACCCTGAGAGTTATATCACCTGCCTTGATAACTCTACAGTTTCTCAAAGCCTGTAATGAATTACCGATATGAGATCCTGATCCGGTATCTTGTACCCAGAAAGTAAAGTTAATTGACCGACTGTTTTCAATCACAAACACACCCGAAGTCGAAACCACAACGTGTTTCGGATCCTAGATTCTGGCTTTCCAAGCCCTACATCCCTTCTACCAATGCCCTTTCCCATGACAATAGGAACATCCCTCCTTGCCTACTGTTAACGCTCAAACTTTTGCCCTGCCCTTTTCTTCTACCTTACACCGCATATCGGATTTGTGGAGGTCTTCTTCTTCTCACCCTTGGCTTTCGCCTTGGATCCAAAAGAGGAAGATTCCCCAATAAGCAGAGCGGGTGTCTTCCTGGTTTCCTTCAGGGTGCCCTCAACTCGAAGTATAACTTTCTTTCCCTGGACGTAAGTAAAAGATAGGAACGGTAGAATTAAGTCAGTACATGACTCGTTCTCCAATGTGGTCTCCAGGTCCGTAAGCTATTTTATGCAGCTGATCATTGTAGGGACGTGGTCCTCTATAGATGACCCGATAGCCAACCTCGCTTGAAGCAATTCTTTTGAGATCTTATATCTTGCGATACGAGATTGCTCTCCATATAAATCTTTGTTATGGAAGAAGATGGAAACTAAGTCCATCTTCCCGTGCTGCCTCTGGTATACACCATCAACTGAGGCCAACACGAGGCACTTGGCATTCGCATTGTCTTTTCTCTTGTCCTACGGATATCAACATCCGCAACGGTGGAAACTGGACCTGGGACGGCGGGGCTTGAGTAGTAATGAGGTGGTCCAGCTTGTCATATGTAATGGACATCTGGAAAAACCTTTGCCAGTCAATATAGTATAACTCGGTCATTTTATTATCTATCTGTAATCTAAATCTGGTAACCCGGTCGCTGCAACTAGGAGAGAAGAAAATACTCAACATGATGCTCTTGCAAGTTTAGATTGGTTTTTAATTTATCTAAACAGGATGGCTCCCAATGTTTCTGGAATCCTTCCTCAAACCATAAAAGAAGAATTAGTCAGGATTAATCTCACCGTACAATACTTTCTTAACCTTTCAGCCAGACTAGTGTCGGTACTTCGAGAGAGGTTTTACGACGCTTTCACGAAGTTCCTTAATTAAATAATCTCTTTTCCTGTAGACGTAGCCCCGCTAACACTGTTCTAGACACCTACTTGGTTTATAGCATTGATCGTTAAGTGAAAAATCTCCCGAGTAGCGGATACTCACAGTAGAATCGGGATCCAAATATCATTGTGTGATAATCCTGAAGAAATCCTACCAACATTATCACACTCCAAATGGTATGCAGCACTAGCATGTTTCAATTTCTTTAGAAACTCCCGATGTGGATTTTTGCCTCATGCTCTTATGACCCTGACAAAGGCCAACATATCATAAGTCACATGTCAAGTTCTACCCGTCATTGTCCAGGTTAATTTGAACCCACCCGTACATACCCTTGATGAAGGCCAAAATAGTAGTACGACTGTCCCAAACCAACGCATCTATCTATAGTACAGATGAATATTCAGCAGCTACCAAACACTATGCCTTGGCGAAGGTCAAAATACATAGCTTAAATATTACTGAATATTCAACTGAAATGACGGAGGGCTACGAATGGTTTTGGCAAAACTGTGAACGTAGTGAACTTGATATAATCGAAAGCACCTGATAGCTTTTAAAAGGAGTAGTTTAAGCTCCGCATTTAAAAGTCTCCTGTTTTAAAATAACCGAGTGGTTTTAAAATTTATTCCAACGATTCAGCTTTGGTTTGTTTGCTTTGCATTAATGTAATGTAGTCCCATCATTTATACCTATCACAGAAAAAGAAGAAAATACCACGTCCACTTATGCCATCCACATTCGCCACTGGGCCCCGTCTAACACCGTTAGGTTACTTAAATAATGCCAGAGCGGGGACTAGATTAGCGCGGGTGAAAAACATAAGCAACGTCTAATATAGAGATATATATAATAAACATTCGTCTGGTGCAATAATAGACATTCCAGATCACAGATGAACATATTGGATATATTAGGAATTCCGTGTTTCGTTTAAGCCTGTAACGAAAGACGGATTCCACGGTCGTAATGAATAGCCAAACCCCACCCCAGACCCCTACGGGTGCGGCAAACTACCCACCAAATACCCGAAGTGAAGCAACCTCCCTTATCAAAATGAGTAGGCCACTCGGTACTTCAAAGTATCCGGTAGTTTGTGCACCCCACCTTGGGTCTATCCTAAGAGCAAAAAACAGTAAAAGAAAATAATACAACGGTGGCTACAACCTCAACTCGGATGTGCCCCGGAAAAGAATATTACATCACATTACAATTTTACATCGAATGAAAGAATGAAAAAAACCCTCATCTCACATCCCGGCTATTCATCCATGACGATCCAATAAAATTTATATACACAAACCAACAAGAACAGCAACACAGATATGTGCAACCCCGACTAATCGACATATAGCAATTAGTCGATATTTCCAAACACATATATCACTACTTAAAACTTTAAACGACGTTAAAACTACGACTTCGAAACACCTTGTATTGCCATCACAGAAAGATAACAGTATATCCAAAATTGGCAAAAGCAAACAACACCTGAGACCTTATATCCAAGCAACAAGAACACATACCAAAATTCAAAGCATTTCACCACAACAAAAAAGGTGGCACCGGTTTTTTTGCTAATGTGGTCGGTCCAAATCAGGTGAAAATGCCTCGTTTTTGGTGTGTTCATCTCATAAGAAGTAGGGCACTCTGCAATTGTTTAAAAAAAATTAGAGGCTTGGGAAAATTTGACAGAAACTTGGAGTTTTGTCTCGATGTTTCGGAGTTATTTCGGTTTTGTAGTTTTACACTTCGTCTAAATTGATAGCTATGGTTTAGTAGGCTCTGATACCAATGTAAGTCGATGTCGCGCACCCCGCGTGTCCGCGGTGAGACGGAATATGCAAAAAACGAATTTTCAAAGCTCGCAACACCGACTTGAACTCCAGGATCGTTGCTAAACCCTAACTAGCATAACTTGGTATGAGGTTAACTACTATGATACGAAGTTATACCTCACGATACAAGTCCTTCGGGTCTTCATCGCTATCCTCCACCTCGTCGTCAGCTCCAAGGATCAAAAACGGATCGGGCAACCTCGACGGCCTTCTCGAGTCAAAGGCAATCCACCCGAGAGTCTATAGTCTGAGCTTCTATCTCGAATCCGAGATAACTACGGCTTCTAGTTCGCTAAACTAGAAGTCCTAGGTTGTGTAGAGTGCGAAGATGGAGTAATTTGTTTCTTGGAACCCTAGGATTCTCAACACATGAAAGCATTAAGGGTTTAGAAGAAGGAGCACTTGAGGAAATTGAGAATGGTGAAGCAACTAAAGAAAATGAGCTTGGCTGCTCTTGTGATAAATAAACACACTTAGATAAATATCAAGCATGCTAGATAAATATCTAGCATGGCTTCATAAAATATCTTTGGTGTGTAATGATCACAACATGAGTCATGCCATGAGTCACCAAGAGCTATGCTCATCTTTTGTCAAGATAACACCTCATTTCCTCCACCCAATTAGTTTAATCCAAAAATAATCAAACCATAATTAGGTGTCCCCTTTCTAGAAGCTTTCCCGACAAATTACGAGAATGCCCTTCATCCGTATATACATACGCGCATCCGCATTCCGAAGAGCACGAATACAAAGAGACGAAACAATCCATCAATATAATACTAGGATTCGGCTTAAACCAAACCCCACTAGTATTATCCGCCCGATTATCATACATGCACGAGTGCACGTACATGATCGAAGCCCTGCCGTCAAACCATACGGCCTCTACACCTTTTGCGCGGTGCAGGAAAACTCTCTATGTGGGACTCTAAAGACTTGACGGTACGCTGGCAGTGGGTTTAACCACAAGCCGCAAGCGGTACTAGCTGCACGTAATGGCTAACCAGGTATCTGTGGATAAGAAGGCCGATGAGTAAACCCATCCGAACTCCTACTGAGCCTGAATGTGACAATCTCCGTACAGTCCGGTCTGTTCGTCTAAGAGTATCGCATATCAGGCCTAGAGGCGGTAATCGTCGGATCTCTAATAGCGCAATAAGTCGTGTCGGAGAGTTGCCCAAAACATCCTAAGAAACTACTAGAGTATCTACCGGTAAATCTCGCTTGCCTTGGCCAAGGACTTTGTGTAATGGCCTTCCGAACACAGCGCGATATCAACCCCCAATACCGGGAGAGACGAATCCTATCTAACTGCCACTGCTTCCGAGTGCTTCGGGACTGTACCCAACTACTACTTGTTTGCACGACTCCTTTGAGCCGTGGTAGGATAGTAATCAAAGTACAGTGGGAACACATTTGAGGCGAAATAGCGGTGTCAAGTCGACGGACTAAACTGTACTCATATCATCTGGGAACTGCTACCCGACGATAGGTATAATACCCACCAACAGTTCCCGACGAGTCATGTCCAGTGTACTCATAACCTAATGAGCACCTGCATACTATCTCCAGTACGACGTACTAATGGCTGTGGGACAGACCATCTCCACTGCTAGGATGAGAAACGTATACACTAGTCTACTGTGGAGTATCGATACCCCGTCTCGATAATTCTTCGACTAGGGACCTATCTAGGATATGCTTATAAACTACCCAGCCCGCACTAGTGACTGTCATCACAACACTGGTAATCAAGCAAAAATCCTAAGGGCTCTACCAATATGTATAAGTGATATGCTAAGAAAACACATGCACATATTGAGGTAAAAACAAACTAGGTAGCATACTACCATTTCGAGTAAGACTGTTACTATATCCGTGTATATCTCAAGCTCCCATTAAGTAATAAACAATCCAGTATGATACATAATGGCCTCTAGGGCATATATCACTAACAGCCAGTTTCTCTAAATTTGTTCCTAAATGTAAAAAAGGCATCCTCCTTTTTTTTATTATATCAGCTGAATTTCTTCAGGACTTCCTCATCGAACCACCAAGTAGAGTTGTAACTTGGACATCGAACCTCTAAGGCATATATCACTAACATCCCATAGACGGGCTTTTATGGGTTTAGCTTCAATGGGCTCCTAGACGTAAAAATTGCATCCTCGTTTCTTATCATCGAACATGCAAATATGGATATAACCCTTTACATCCCTCAAGATTCTCGCATGGAACCTGCAAATATTGATTTACTCCTTGGATCCATTACTGTTAAAATGTTGACAGACCAACCTAATCAAATCTGGGCCAATATTACATACTAATATCCAAATGAATGTTGGATAGGATTTTATTTGAGAAAACAAAATTTCAACTGTCATAAGAGGAAACATCCTTCTACGATAGGTAAACGGTCCGGTTTACACATTTTAGATGAATAATGAACACCACTCATTGATCCACATGGTCTAAGTTTTACGTACACATTTAAGATTTTAAGCTTTCATCATGGTTGTAAAATTGATGACTTTTTTGCATTAGAACATTATACAGCTTCATATCTATGAGAATATACCATGGAATCACGGTATTCTTTTTGAGACCTAGGCCTTTGGCCATGAAGATCAACATGCATGATATCGATCTCAGAATTAAAAATGTGAAATTGACCATTTTAAGTGTCGTCGGAAAAAAATTCTATCTTACGACGGATGAGATTCCGTGTTTTCTTTATATACATATTTTTGTTTATATTCCTAAAGAATTTATAATTAAAATTTACACGCATACCATCAAAAATATTAACCGTTCCTCACGACAATTAATAGTTATCGTGAAAGATATTAAAATATGGGGTGTCACTATTTTCGATTCTAAGCCAATACATTAGTTATAGTAATTGAGCTTCAGTTAAGGAAACATCATCTTTAGACATGGGACTTCATGATAATTGTTCACTCCAGTTCATGTGTATGCTTGTGCCCTAATCAGGAATGGCCCAACCAATCCAAAATCAACCCTTATCAAACCAATCTGCATCCATATTTGATGACAAAACGGTGGGTTAAGCTAATGTCAATAGAAAGCCCAAGTTGTTTCAAGCAGAGTGAGCCAAATTTATATAGTGTTGGATTTAAGAACATATAAAACTCGGACAAACAATTAGAAATTACAACCCTATAGTTAAGCATCTGGTTTTGCTATCATATTTGGTATTTGTACGCACCTTTAATTAATTTTATGTCTCAATTGCTAATGCCTAATCCTAAAAGATTTGGTCTCTGAATTATGATGGAGGGCTGAAACTTTTGCTTCTTACTAGTTTCCAGCTTTCGTCAAGATCGGATATACAAAATTGCAAATGTTACATAACAAATACAGCACAATTATTTGGTCTCCATCATCTTCAGGTAAATCTTCTTTTGCTTCAACTTAGAATATGGCCAAGATAGTTTCTCAGTCCTTCCATCATCATATGATTTGGCATAAATACATTAAAGATAATTCCTTTCAAATGTGTGGTTAGTAAATACACATGTTGTCTCTCTTCGAGTATTTGAGCCTTTTATCCCAAGCATATGGGGCAGGCTACATGAACCAACATGAGGATCACGCCGGGTCGAGCACATGAATCCTCCGCCTCCACTCACTCCTATCGAACAATATACTTTCATTAAGGCCTTTGGCATCCATATCTTTTCGTATCGCCATCATGGCTTCATCTACGTTTTCTTCGGTCTCCCTTTCTTCCTTTTGACTTGGTCTAAATCGAGAATATTCATTCGTCGAACGGTGCTTCCGTAGGTCCGCGTCGCATATGACCAAACCATCTTAGACGGTTTTCTCTTATCTTCTACTCCAGAGGTGCTACACAACATTTACACGAATATTCTCATTTCGCACCTTATCTTTTCTATCGTTACCACATATCCAGCGAAGTATCTTCTGTGCATTATGTTTCTTAAGCTCCCAGCATTCCGTACCATATAATAAGACGGGCCGAAAAAAGTTTCGATTAAACTTCCCTTTCAACCTTAACGAAAAGTTACGGTCACACAAAATCCTTGTTGCACTCCATTTCAACCAAGCCGTCTAAATTCTCTGGTTGACATTGTTATCGATCTCCCCATCCTTTTTTATGATAAAACCTAGATATCTAAACTGATCACTCGGTGATATCTTACCCATCCAGTGTTATACCATGTGATCTCAACTTCCCTATTTACTAAATTTACATTGCATATATGTTGTCTGTTATCAAAATTGTACGATTCACGATTCGGATCGTGCGATTCGAATCGATTCAGTCAATTTCTGATACAAATCACATGGTCGAATAGGATTTATCATCGAATCGTACGATTCGCAAATTGAATCGGTCAATCTATTAGGCCGAGTCTAAAGCTATCGGGTCGGGTTTAAATATTTTTGGCCATGCCCTATAATAATTTAAGATCTACTGAAGAACTCTTCCTTGTCCCAAATTAGCAAAAGCCGCAAAAAAAAATCCATAATTTCTCCTCAGTCCTCGCGCTCGAGCCTTTTTTGCCCATACTCTCTTATATATATTGTAATATTGATATATATAAATATTGATTATGTGACTTATGCCAGATGTGCGACTGTGGCGACTGTGGCAATTGACTAAACACTATATCTTTTCTAATGCATTATCGTATATTGCTAATCTAGTCATAAAATTGTTGAATATATATATATAGATGTCTAATTGCTAAGTTTTACACCAACAAATATCATATCTTACGATTTATGATTCACGATATGATTCACAAGAAAAACGATTTACGATTCATATCATGATTTGCCAACTTTGCTTGGACCTGCTCAATCTAAACCCCTGAAATTTCAACGTTTGCCTCCACAACTCCAATTTGGCATTAACCCTTGCTTTCGTCTCATTTAACAGAATAATATCATCGAATAACATACACTAAGATATCTCATCCTGGATAGTTCTAGTAAAGCTCATCCATCACTACGGCAAACAAGAATGAACATAATGCAGATCCTTGATGCAAGCCAATTGTGATCGGAAAATCACTCGTTGGGCCGCCGCAAGTTCTTACATTTGTCACTACTCTATCATGCATGTCCTTCATTATATCAAATGTACTTGATTGGGACTCCCTTCATCATTGTCCGTCATAATACCTCTCTAGGTATCTTGTCGTAAACTTTCTCTAGGTCAATAAAAACCATATGCAAATCCTCTCCTCTCGCAAAAACGTTCGACAAGTTGACAAAGCAAATGAGTAGTTTTTATCGTCGATCATCCTGGCATGAACCCAAACTGGTTCTCCGTAATCTTAATATCCTGTCTTATCCTGTGTTCAATCACCCTCTCCCAAACCTTCATGGTGCGACACATGAATTTTATTCTACGGTGGTTTGAGCAACTTTGAATATCACCCTTGTTCTTTGTATATAGATAGGTATTTTGTCTCCACTCATTTGGCATCTTTTTGATTTGTCATATCTTATTAACCAGGTCCGTCGGCCATCTAATGCCCATCTCTCCTAAACATCTCCATACCTCAATAGGAATCTTGTCTAGACCAACAGCTTTCCTTAATTTCATCCTCTTCAAAGCATCTATAATCTCATGTATTCTTATTCTACATATGAAATCACAGTTTATGTCTTGAGATTGAATGACAAGTCCATTCAGATCCTTAATAAATCTCTAATTGAACAATTTGTCAAAATAATCTCTCCACCTTTCATTGATATCCTCATCTCGAACTAAAACATTCTGATCTCCATCTTTGACACACTTCACCGCACATAAGTCTTTAGTCTTTCTCTCTCTCATCTAAGCAATCATGTATATATCATTTTCAGCCTCCTTGATGTCCACCTTCTCGTACACCTCTTTGTAGACCTTAGTTTTGGCTTCTCGAACAGCTTTCTTAACCTTCTTTTTAGTTATCTTATACTTTCTCAAATCTCTCTATATGTTTGGTTTTCTTCAAATCTCTATAAGAATTACCTCTTGATTTTAATAGCAACATTTACTTCTTTGTTCCACCAGGACGTGTCCTTAAATGGTGGAGTATCACGTCTCGACTCACAAGATAGATCTCTAACTACCCTCTTAAAACATCTAAACCATTTTTTGAGACTTTAAAACATCTGTTCTTGTGAGCAATCCTGCTTATGAGGTTTAAAATTATTATCTAAACCATTTTCTCACGAAGTCTGTGTTAATATAAAATGTATTCATTTCTATCATACAAATTTTTAGTTACGGTGTAATTTGAAACGTTTGAGTGCTCCTCTGAATGTTAGCAGTTTGATTCCTAGTCTTATTTGTTTGCGTATTTGGAAGCACGGACGCTCAATGAGATTTGATAAAACCGCAAACTCTTCAAGCACCATCATTTTTAATGTGTCATATGACATTAGAAAATTGTTTGCATTGTTATCATTCAAGTCTGCTAAAATGTTCATGGTTGATGCCATGACTTTTAAGGATTTGGGTGTGCAACATATTAGCCTCCCATCAACAGATTAATATCGACTAAATGGAAAAGGCGTCTAAGGTCTACTTTCAAGATGAATATACATGGTTCAATAAATGAAATCTCAGGACTTTCAAAGGTGTAGTTTTTGCTACAGCTCTCTGGTTTTATAATCAGAGTTGAAGCTCAACTTTGTATAATGGTGCAATGTGCACATCTTGAATTGAAAGGTAATATTATTGAGACTGACTACAGGTTGTGATCGGATTCAATTAATATGGTGGTTACCCCTCCATGCGAACATTTCTACTCGATCAGATCCATCTCTTCACTTCTTCACAAGTGCCAGCAACGGTGATGCATACTTAAAGACAAAACAATGATGTTACCGGTTTTCCAGCAACACAAGCCGTTTCTAAAGAATACTTGTTTACTTATATTAATGAAGCTATCCTGCTACTATCAAGGGATTTTCTACTCTTGATCCTCTAGATTTATCTAGGTTAAAAATTGATTAAGTTGAATTTATTCCTTATGCACATGAAACTGAGTACAAATTGGCATTCTTTAGGCAAGGATTCAAGGCTGTTTTCTTTAAGCATATTTCATCACATGTACTCCAGAAGTTATTAAGTTCTTAGGTTTTAATTGTACTCGCTTGGTATCTACTAGTTATCATGGATTGTTAAAAATGTAGTACACCTCTTGATCTTTTTATTGAGGTAAGGTTCATACCCCGGGAATTATAGTAATTTTATTTAATTATCGATGAAATAACTACATAAAAGGTAAGCTCTACCACCAACTAATTACTCACCAAATATGCAAGCACTGGATCAAAAGATCAGCCATGTCATCCAATATTTCGTATCTGGACCCCTTGGCACAATACAAGTGATATATTTTTGCTGACATTGGCCAATATCTCTGCCGTATATGATATAGTTCCGATACAATTTCAATGTCCGCTGATATTCGATAATTAAAACCTTGCCGTAAAAAAATCCCTCCAAAAACTTTTAAGCTGTTTGGAGTGACAAGGTGACTTAAGCCATCATAAGAATAAGACAAGATAATTGAAACATCTGAATTGCATTACTTACTGCAAGTTGATCTGATGAAAATCAGAGAAACTAGAAGACCTGATTCTGCTCGCCTTATATCAAGTTCTGCATTGCAGGCCCAAGTACCCAATAGGTGGGATGAAAACCGTCTTTATCGATACAAGCAGATATTGTAACCGAAGTATACCATTACTTATCGAGCATCCATATAGTGTGGAAAATTAACTTGATTTTTCAAATAGAGTGGAAATAGGATATCACATGAAATGCTGAACCTAGCTAATCCCACTTTACAATACAGTGCACAATTTATCAATGAAGTATAAGAACTTCACTTTGCCATGTTCAAATACAAGCATGTTCATTTAACTGCCTCATTTTGTGCACAAAGTAATGTAGCACAATGATAAGCAATATCATATTTTCAATTTCATTTACAATAATTGAAACAACGCAGCAGCAACTCACACCTCCCACTCTCCTACTGGCTGTGGAAACAGAATAACAGAAAGATAAATTTATTTAGTAATTTTGAAATGAAGAGAGCTTACCAATTTTCTAGTGTCTGCATCATATTGTCAAGTTGTTCAGGTCTACGATCCCTTCCAGCAGCAAATTGCACCTGTGCCATAAGCAAAATGACTTATAAGAAATTAGAAATATTAACTCGATATTTGGAGGAAAAAATGCAACATAGAAGACATAGCCTGCAGAAGTATATTCTAAATTTCTAACCTCAAAGCATCTGCGCAATTGGTCCAACTTTCCTCTGACTATACCCTAAGAAATATAGCATAGAAAAAAAGTTTTAGTTTCTATACAATACAATGTTTAGTGCAGAATCAAATAAACAAACAAATCCTCAAATGTAGAATTTTAACTGGAAAAAAATCAAACATCAAAAGAAGTCAAGAAAATGAAACCAGCTCCCACTAGGTTTTTGCCCATTTATGTTGGGCCAACGACTCATAACAAAAAATAATTAATCGAAAGTTTAGAGAAGAAACATGTACTAGTTTGCATGTAAGAAGATTCACAAAATACAGGTAAGCCTCTTCTGATTAAAAAGAGAATTTCCAAACGTAAAGTAAATCATCTAAACCATTACATACATACCGCATACATGCAGTCATTGATAAGGAAGTCCTCAAGCTCCCTTACATTTGAAACTTCTAGTTCCTCCAGCAATTGATCATAAGGAAGTACCTGAAAACAATCAGGAAGTCGTTGTCAGGCTATTCAAGTATCAAAGCCAAAAATTGGCCTTTGATGCTACCACTACTAGATAAGTAACAAGACGGAGGAACAATACGGAGAAAAATGCAAAGATTGAACATTTTGCAGGTAATTTAATAAAAATTGGCCTTTACAGTACCTTATTTGCCTCCGCAAGTGTCAGCACAGTAAGTTGCTTTAACTTGAGGACTTGTTCAGCTGACAGAGCCGGAAGACGGCCAGTATGACCTGTAACATGTGTATATTACAAGTTTAGGTACAATTTGATGCACCATGTTTCACTGCATTTCTTACTCTAGTGTGATATGGTAATCCTCATACAAGAGTTGTACTATTCACAATAAAACCAAAAGCTGCCATGTAACAGATAGAAGACCCCGAGAGTATTTATATCCATAGATGTAGTATGCAAAATCCAGTAATCAAGTTTCAAGAAATATAACCAGACAACTCTACGATTGAAAAGCATATGCAAAACAATGCACTATAGTATGGATTCTATGGAAGTTCCATTACAGCATTACAAATGAGTGCAAGACATGGTAAAAATTGAACTACGGAAGAGAAGGCCGCTTCCATGTTACTAGTGACAAGACATCAATCAACTTCAAATTTCACTTTACTGTTATCCTCTCAATTTTTTATTCAATACTTTTTCTAGCCTTCATGCCGAGAAAACCTCCGTTGTGTTTTACTAGTTCTTTATTCCTCTTGCACACTTAATAAAAGAATATAACTACTCTAAAATCTAAAATTTCATCAATGAGAAATTTTGCAATTTAACCGTATGAAAGAGATTTATTGGGAGAGATCTATTCTACTAATTAGGGATAAATTTGGAACTTCATATATAAGGTGCAGTGGTTGTAGAAGCACAGAGTACATGCTTCTTGATATTCTAAAAGGACTAGTGATTTCAAAAATTAAAAAAGAGAAAAAAAAAAGGACAAGTGGAAAGAAACGGAGGGAGCATCTAAATTCAATGGTACGTTTTAAATATAAGTGTATAGCTAAAAAAAATTATTTATAAGCATATCACAGAATGCGGTTTACTTTGCTAAAGTTCGCTGACTTGAACGATTCCAATATCATTAATTAAGTTTTCATCAACTTCTTTTATCTATAAAATTCTTCCAGGCCCTAAATTTAGGAATATGTACAAAATTTTATACTAAGAAAATTAATCGTTAGTCTCCTTGCAAAAATTTTGGGAACAATCAGTAGGAAGTACAAATTGGACTAACTGGATAGTAACAATGTAAATTATGTTATGGCAGAAGCTCAACTCATGTGACCTGGTTCAATTGTGAGGCGCGACAGGTATTATCGCGGGTCAATCAACTGGACAACAGCAGACGCCAGACACAATTAACTTAACTTTTCATACGGATGGAGTACTGCTGAGCAGAACATGTACAAGCTCCTTTTAATGGAAGATTAAAGTTCAATGATTATTTGGTCCATCCCAGCCAAACTTGTAATGGGCATCCTGCTTTTCTATATTCTATTGACATGTAGATAACTATTGAGAGTTAGGATATTGTACATGGTGTGAATGTTCCACCAAAAAATTTGATTGATATTGATAAAAGTTCTGTTATAGTTAAGCAGGTTGACTCAGAAAACCGGTTTTTGCTATAGGCCAGCTAAAGTTATGTGATGGTGAAACTTCATGAAAATTTGGCATGTAAGTCTAGGTTTAAAAGCATGAGTGTTTGCTGATAAGTACAAACAATGAGGCACCACAAAGATTTATAAAGCCAGGTAGGAAGCTCATGCTTCCTACACGCAAGGAAGATGTTAGGCTTGTGCCAATTCAGAATCCTGACTAGAGCTAACCTTGTTTTACCATAAATCGCTAAACCATTAGCAATTTAGGATTTGAAATGATCGTTCCCACTCGGAAACACTAGCGATCCGGATTGGAAGTATCACCGTTATGGTCTAGGTTTAAAGAGTTAACCCATTAAAAACTTTAGTTAAATGGAAATAAACTCTGTTCTGTAGTAGATTTTACTGAAAAATATTTATTTTTTGTGAACTTAGATATAAATGGCCAAAGAAATTAAATTATAGATAGATAGCAAATTAAATTGAATTGAATTATATATAGCAAATCAAATTATATATTAAAAGAAGTTGAATATAGATTGTAAAAGAAATTAAATTATATATATGCTACACGTATAGAAATGATCTAAAAACATTCCACGTTCAAGACTTGTGTTCCCATTCCATAGAAGCTCGAAGAAGACCACCCCTATCGTACCACGTTTCATAAGAAGTGGCGTACGCGTTCCCGTTTTCGTTTCCCTAATCAAAACGCTCCATGTTCCGGGTAACATTAAACCAACCAATTCTCTAGTAAGGTTCAAGGGGAAAATGATTCATGATTGATTCATAACAAACCCCATATATTAAGATATCTATTATTCCTGTCTACTGGTCCGGATGACCTATGATTGTGTTTGGGTTGGTTAACTGGCTCAAATCTTAGCGCAACGACAAATCTAACCACCACTTAGCTTTAATAATTACTAAATGTCTCACCTATTACCTATGTTTTGTTAATGACATAAACTGAGTATTACAGTAAAATTGAAAATGAAAATGAGTTACCAAGGAATATGAAGTTTAGTTATTGGACAGCTCCTAATTTTCAAGGTTCCATGGAGCTAAAAGTATTTCTCCTTCGAGCATGAGCATTGTTTTATTTCAATGACCAATTTATAACCACTTGTAAGACTATTTAAACTAAGTTCGGACCACAAACAGGACAAATAAAAAAAATTAGCTGTCAAAGAAGGCATCTACAGAAAACCCTTGTTTCAAAATGAATGCCATGATAAATGTGTTTGACGGTCAAAGAAGGGTTCATGATTAAATCATCTTAAGATATATACCCACAATAAATTAATGAGTCAACAAATTAGATATGAGACCTACGAAAATATAATAAAATTAGGAAATGGCAGCGCACTTTGGCAGTTCTGGATGAACCCATCTACCAGTGTCTTATATCCTACAACCGTCGCTCCTTAGATCCTACAATATTCATACTCAGTTGTAAAATAAACCGTACCCCATCAATATAATTCAAAAGCATATGTCAAGAGAGAGCAATTTGTACCTAAACTTCAAAACTAAGCATAAGCATCCAAGCTTCACTACCCTTACGCAAACGCAATCATCTTTACAGGGAGAAAAATTGTCCAAAAGCATTCTAGTGCAGAGCACTTTATTAGATAGATAAATCCAAGGCTTTGTGTTGATTTTCAGAGCTTGCTTTCTTCTAGAGATTCAAGTGCATAAAGCGTATATCAATTTCCCAGGCTTCTCTCATCTCGTCTAACTTTGCCTTTAAGATTGACATTAGGGAGCATTTCCAAATATAATTTTGAATATATGTCCACTTTCAAGATACATCAAGTTTACTATCTGTACATAATTGTAGTACCGGGTCAGTTGGCATTCAACAAATTAAACGGTCAATGGCTCTATGTATTACATTTAACCTTATTACCTTCAATATTATCTTTTAAAAGTACATATCCACAGGGGCAAAGAGCTCATAACAGTAAAAGTCACTTGCAAGAAAGCGTAGGGTAGGGTGTTCCTAAGTATGAAATGAGGATCAACTTTGTGAACAGCCGGCCACCTCACTAAGTATATGAAGTAAAATGAAGGTATATAGATGGCTTGAAAAATTGTATTAGGATGCATAGAAAATGTCTTAACAACCTTCTGGAAGATGCACAATTTATCTAGATATCATTCTGTAGCATTAAGTTCGAAGGCTTTTCCTCTTTTCATATTCTCTATGCTTGTTTACCAATAGCTTTTAAGCAACTTCTGCCATGCACACACTGACAATAAATTAAAGTGAAACAAGCGAAGTAGAAATCTGTCTCACACAATTTGTTTCCGGGTAATAGATGAGCCACATAGTTAAGTTGAGGATCGCATTCACAAACAGGCATAGCAACAAATATTTGGTAATTCAATGTTGGCAATCAACCATGACAACCAAAGCAAAAAAGCTTCAGACTTCATTGATAAACCAACATCAAAAGCTCCAGAAGTTGCTCAGGGCCTTGAAATACTTTAAGGCCAACAAACGCAAGCACTTCACAACCATTTAAAGTAGTGCAAAATTTTGATGAGTCTCAGCCATATCTGCCTCTCCCATCAAAAAACATCAATTCATAGAATGTAGCGAGCAACACAAGCATAACAGTTGGTAGGAGTAAATGTATTCATTGGTGTGCAAAAGCAGCAAAACCTCAAACAGAAGCCAGAGATCCTCAAGTAGTGGAACCTTGACTACTAGTTAGCGGGTAGGTAGATGGTTGACGTTCCTACTAAGATCATGCAGACTTGGTTTAAGCAAAGAGCTTTATCGCTTATTTCGCATTGAATGAACGATTTCCTAACAAACGATAGCATATATTCCTACAGACAATTATCGACAAATGATAAGCTTGTCATGAAATTCTGGTTATATCTCTACTCTCCACCACCAACTTTCTAAATTAGATGGCTTTTGCATCGTAAGAAGGCAAAACAACTTACTCTTGTAATCGGCGCAAGTGCCATAAGCAAACAAGCGAAGCAAGTGGAGGTAGGAAGCATGGTGAGTCCCTTCTAGCTGCGTCGCAAAAATAAATTTAATGTAATCAATCAAAATGCTTGATTAAACAGCATAAAATTGCAAAAACCCCAAGATTTAGGGTTTGAGAGATTGGGGACCTTGCTGAGATTGGGAACGGAGAGGATCTCGGAGAAGGCGAAGAGGGAAGGATGAGAAGTGGCCTCGGCGATGAGATTGGCGAGGGTTGCGCCTTCTAGAATCGCCGCCTGCTTCACGAACTGATCGATGAGCTCCGCTTGTTTCTCTTCGATCTCCATTGAGTTTTATTTTTATTTTTCTGGTTATTCCCCCCCCCCCGCCCCCCCGCCCAAAAGCTAGGGTTTAATTCGAGAGGGGCAGGGCGTTCGTATACTTATTTCTAGATAAAATAAAATCATATGCTTTGTATGGTTACTGGATTTTGCCTCCACGCGGGTGAGGCGTGAGATAAGGGAGCATCTAAAATATTTATAGTTGAAATCTTCCATTTAGCTAATCTTATAAGTATCACTTATGAGTTATAATTATTTATAAGTTACTTATAATTTTAGAGTAATAAGAGTAATAAGTGAATAAAATATATAGTAAATCATGATTTATAAGCAATTTAAGTGTTTGGTAAACTTAACTTATAATTATGTGGTATGTCAAAATGACCAAAAAGGACAAGTTGCTGATTTGTATATAAAATGCTATTTAAAATATATCATTGGTCAACATAGATGTAGGTTAATTAACATTTCACAATGGCATAGAGGCTAAGTTTTACTTAAATACCAAAAACTTTTGATGTTTTTAAAATATAAATATCCTATATTTTTTTACTTGTAAGTAGATACGAAGAATAATCATGATGCCTAAATTAAATACCATGTTTTTATGTCTTTCGATTTATAGCTTACAAATACAAATATTAAGTTATATTATGTATTGTTGTGGCTATAAACCAATACAAATAATAAATTATGTCAATGTTTTAGCTAAAATGTTTTCTATTTCCAAGAATTCATTACTCGTTAATTTTTGTTAAACGATGATGGTTATTTGAACTGTGAAATTTTAGCATCAACTTTAAAACAAGCATGGTTTCTATAAGCAAATATAAAACAATTGTTGTTATTTTAAACATTAATTCTTGATTTCATATATATGCTTGAGAAAAAGATATATGATATTAGTTGTTCTTTGAGATGCAAATATTATTCATTCTCCTTTTTTTTAAAATTCCAAATACATATCAATTATTATAAGCCATACCATACTAGGCTAGATTAAGGGAATATGAATATACCCAAGGTAAAAAATGGAAAAGCCAAACTTAGTGCTTCTACTTGCAAAAAATTCATTTACCAACCCAACTTTGTATTAGAATAACTAGACTTTAACACGCATGAACAACGTGTGGGACCAAAGATGATCAAAAGTATTTATAGCTGAATCTGTATATTACACATAATCATTACAACTTAACATGTAAATAATATGAGATAAAAAGAATATATAGATCCAGCCTTTTCCAGCTCAAATTAATATTTTTCATGGATCGTGCATTTTTTCATAAACCGTATCTTTGGAAAATTTGATAAAGCCGGCATTTATATTTAGTTTTGTATGAGTTATAAGTACATTGTTAGTTTTTGATGGAAAAAATAATCATTGAACGTAATTTATGAAAAATATATATGCTTTATACCGTGCATTATAAATAACTAATATGATTTAAACTAAAACAATTAAAAATGTTTATGAATATCCATATAATAATTTTTCAATGAATCTTCTTACATGTTTTATCTTTTTATCATTCGATTCTATAAATATGAATAATTGCCCATCAACAAACCATTATTAATGATTAACAACATATCAGAAACTAAACTAATTATAATAACTAAAAATATTTTTACACATAACTAATTATAATAATTGATTAAAAATTTTAATGGGCTAACTCTCCCCAACAACTACCCATTAATTATTCATTTTTTTTCTTGAGCAAATGAATACAAATAAATATGGATAAAGAAAAGGGCAAAGAAAAAGAAATAACAATTACTCAAAAAAGATAAAAGAAATAACTTTAACAAACATTGCGAAAACTCCATATAAAGTAACAATTTAGTATTGATGTCATTACAAAACTAAATATTTTTCGAAGATTAATTCATGAATATATTTCGAAGATTAATATTGAAAAATAAGGACAAAAAATATTTAATTTATTGATTTTAATTATGGAAAACCTTTTGGAAAAAGGTTTTTAGCCAAATAAAATAAAATAAAAACCAGATAATTATTAAAAAATACCCATAAATGAATTTTTTCCGTTTTGGGCCTCATATGAATCGGCCATTAAAAATGGATATGGAAATAAATATGTATAAAGGAAAGGGTAAAAGGAGAAATGCAAAAATTGGTGCTTTTACTTGTAAAAGATTCCTTGACCACTCCGATTTGGTATTAGAGTAATAGATAGATAGATTGCAAATAAATGCCACAACCTTTTAACTTCTGGTTTAGGAGTGAATATCATCCGTTATTTTTCACGTGTCTAATTTATCCTGTGACATGTTTTGTTTGTCATGATAATGTGCTTGATGATCGCATTTTTTCTTTATTTAGTTCGATATTCTTACTGCTTTTTTTAGTTTAGCGGGAGATTAAATATGAGAAGAACAAGCGGAAGGGGAAAACTGTGGTTGGATGATTTAAAGAAATGAGTAAAGTGGTTGTAAGCTAAGTTCCACCATCGGAGTTGGTTATCGGGGTCCAAAATAATCGCACAATATTTATGTATGTATATGTATACGTGGATGTGTGTGTCCTTCTGTAATAAAAGAATGAAAGGGGTTTTTTCCTTGCGATTTAGCTAAAATTGTTCTACCTCCATCCCTAGACAATTCAAGGCATGAGCATAGTGATATTTCTCAAGAACTTCTCCATATCGGGTAGAAATTAATGGGGGAAATAATTAAGTTATTATTTTTGGAGGGGACTGGCTCGTAAGCCTCATCCAAGCACATCCCACACCCATATATACAACAAACACACAACACATGCATCGAAGGCCCCTCGAATTTACCCTGAAACGTTAATTTATGGACAGTTCCCCTTCTGGGGTTCAAACTACGTACTCTCTTCAGAAGTGGAAGTGATATACAAGCTGAGCTATTATTCATTCGTAAAATAATTACGTTTTGGTATATAGTGAATTGGCTTTTGTTGTTTCCGTCCACTTTAATACCATTTCAAACTTTTAGGCTAAATTACAAGAAAATATCCCTAGCTTTTTATCAATAACAGGAAATACCCTTTAAATTTTTAAAAGCCGCACTTTGCCCCCTACTATAATTCATTTGCAAATACCTTTCTTTTAAATATTTGTTTTAAAAAAATTTGATAATGTTCCTAGCGTCCTAACCGCTACAACCGAGGCCTATGTGGAATAAAAAAAGAAAATTTTCGGAGAGGCGCTAGAAACATAAACCCTAGAATCTATCCAAATACTAAACTAATAAACTACCAAGAGTTTTATCTACTCAGTAAAGAGGTTATACCTAAGGATTCGGGTCCTTCGTCTTTAAAACCTCTTCTTTAGCTTCTCAGGACTTCAGGATCGAGTTTGTAGGCCGGTCTTCCTTTGTCGAAGATGATCCATCCGAGAGATATGATTCAAGGCTCTAGCTTCACACAAACAAACAAATGAAGCAACTAAAGACCCTAGATTGCTAGTCTAAGGTGTTAAGAGATGTAGTGATGTGTTCTATCTCTTTCTATCATTGATTTTCAACTCATGAGAGTGTGGGGAAGAAGATGAAGGAGGAGGAGAAGCTCAAAAGAAGGAGAGTGAAAGGAAAATGGTGAAATGAAATCTTAAGTGAGAAAATAAAATGGCTAGCATGGTTTTGTTTAATTATTTTCAAAATAGAAAATAGCAACCATACTTGAATAGTAGAAACAAATCAAATAAACAAATACAAAACTATTCCTCTCACCATTCTTCCTTTCCACCTCACCCCTCCACCTCATTTCTAATTTCTACAAATGAAATACATATAAATGGCGTGTCCTTCTTCTAGAATGTGTTTTGTATAAATACAAAATATATTCCCCATATATACATATCTGTATTCGTATCAAAATACGAATACCCAAAGAAATAGAATAATACAATGAACATAATAATAGAATATACATATCAAAATATATAGAAGTAAATTGTTAAATCGATACTTGATTTAATAATCCGGCTTAATTCTAAGCCGGCTAGTATTCTCAACCTTCCGATCAAAGGTCCATGTAGCTAGTACACTCATTTGATCGGAACACTACACGTATCAAAATACAGCCACTATATCATTTCACCTGAACCAGAAAAACCTTCTGTGTGGGACTCTAAAGACTCGACAGTACGCTGACAGTGAGTTACTGGATAAATTCATAACCATAAGCATGTTAGTGGCACCAGCTGTTCGTAACGGCTACTCAGATATCTGTCGAAAGGAAGGCCGACGAGCAAGCTCATCCGAACCTTTACTGAGCCTATCTATGATAATCTCCGTACGGTCTGGCCTCTTAGTCTAAGAGTATTGCATATCGGGTCTAGGAGGTGGTAAACGTCAGACCCTAATAACCTGATAATTCATGTCGATGTGGCTCAGGACCGATCCGAGAAACTACCGATCTAACTATCAGTAAATCTCATCTACCTTTGCCAAGGAGTGATGGTGCTGGCTAACCAAACATAGTGTGACATCAACTCCTTATACCGGGAATGATTAATCTTTAACAATCGATTACTGCCTCCATGTGGCTCGGGACTGTACCCAACTAAAATCTGTTTGCACGACTCAATAGAGCCGTGGTAGGGTAGTACTCTAAGTACGGTGGGAACTCATACAAGACAAATGAAGATCTCAGGTCTAAAGATTAGCCTGTAGTCATGCCACCTGAGAACTGCTATCTAACGAGAGGTATAATATCATCTAGAAGATCTCGGTGAGTCTGTCCAGTGTACTCATTCCCAGTAAGCACTTGTATACAATCTTAGGTGTCAGACACCAATGGCTGTGGTACCAACCGTCACCCCTCATCGAGGTCTAGAGACGTATACACCACTCTACTCTGGAATATCGATGCCCAGTCTTGATACTCCTACGACCAAGGATTTTTAAGGATATGCTTATGGACTACCCAGCCCCCACATGTACGATCGCCATCATAACGCTAGTAGTCAAACAATAATCTTACGGGCTTTATCAACATGTATTAGCGATACGTAATAATAAGTAAAATATATACACATGTTAAGATAAATACAAACTAAATAGCGTACTATCATATCAAGCAAGATTGTCATGTACATACATAAGTCCAAGCATCCACTATACACACACACATAATAATGGCCTCTAGGGCATACATATCCAACAATCTCCCATATGCACTAAGGCCAGTTATTAGCGTATCGAGTACCCAACGTCTACACTAGGGCTAGTTGTTGGCATATCACATACCCAACATCTCAAATAGTCACTCGAACTGTGCTTGAGAGAGGGCCTTCATGAATGGATCCACCGTGTTTTCTTCTATATCTACTTTCTGCATCTCGATCTCCCGGCAATCTACGATCTCCCTGATCAGGTGATACCGCCTCAAGATGTGTCTGGATCTTTGATGGGACCGTGCTTCCTTCGCTGAAGACATAACCCCATTTTGTCGCAATACTAAGGTATTGGATCAACAATGAACGGAACCACATCAAGTTCAGTACTGAACTTCTTCATCCGGACCGCTTCTTTTACGGCATCGTTGGTAGTAATGTATTCAGCCTCCATCGTCGAGTCTGCGACGGTGTCCTGTTTGGAGCTCTTCCAATAGACCGTCCCTTCGTTGAGGGTAAACACATAACCCGAGACAGACTTGCTGTCATCTTTGTCACTTTGGAAGCTTGGGTCGATAAAAGACTCCACCTAGAAGTCTCCATCATCGTACACCAAGAACAATTCCTTAGTCCTTCTCATGTACTTAAGAATGTTCTTCATTGCTGTCCAGTGGTTCTCCCCTGGGTTTGACTGATGCTGACTTACCATACTAAATGCGTAAGCTACATTTGGTCTGGTACATAGCATCTCATACATTATAAATCTTACCGCCGAAACGTATGGTATAATGCTCATGCGAGCCATCTCCTCATCAGTCTTAGGAGACATCTCTTTGAAAAGGGTGATTCCATGCAAAATGGGTATATTACCGCGCTTGGAATTTTCTATGCTAAACCTCTTTAGTATAGCGTCTATGTACCTGGACTTCAATAGTCCCAACAATCTCTTGGATCTATCTCTGTAGATTTTTATCCCCAGAATGTAGGAGGCATCACCCAGGTCTTTCATAGAGAACCTTTATGACAAGAACAGCTTGACCGATTGCAGTATAGGAATATCATTTCCGATCAGGAGAATGTCATCGACATACAGGACGAGAAATACGACAGCTCTCCCTACAATCTTCTTGTGGATATAAGGCTCATCTTCCTTTTTGATGAAGTCAAATTCCTTGATTGTTTTATCAAAATAGATGTTCCAGTTCCGCGATGCCTGTTTTAATTCATATATGGATTTAAGCAACTTGTATACCTTCCCGCTGCTCCCACTGTCTATGAATCTCTCCGGCTGATTCATATAAATGTACTTTTCTAAACTTCCATTTAACAAAGTTGTTTTTACGTCCATCTGCCAGATATCATAGTCATGGAAGGCAGCAATGGCAAGTAGGATCCGAATGGATTTGAGCATAGTCACTGGAGAAAAGGTTTCGTCATAGTCAACACTTGGTCTTTGACGAAAACCTTTTGCAACAAGTCTATCTTTATAGGTTTCCACTTGTCCATCTACACTAATCTTCTTCTTGAAGATCCACTTGCATCCAACGGGTTTTACCTCAGGAGAAGCAACATCCAAAATCCAAACTTTGGTGATGTACATAGCCTCCGTTTCGGATTGCATAGCATCCAACCATTTCTCAGAGTCCCTACTGGTAATGGCCCGCTCGAAACTTGTAGGATCATCTTTTTCCAAGATGCAATCCCCTCGATCCCCGTCTATAAGAAAACCGTAGTATCTCTCGGGAGGACAAGAAATCTACTAGATCTGCGGAGTGGTTGAGGTTCGTCAGGTTTTATTGAATTCTCTGGTTCCACCAAATCTTCAGTTACAGTTTGTGCTGATAGAAAAAGATATTTCTTAATCCTGTTAAGTAAACAAGAAAACTTTTCTGTTAAACAGAGAGCTTTTGGATTAAAAATCCAATGGTGAATAAAATTCACCAAGTGATCCAAGAGATCATTTTGGATTGATCATGATTTCTCAATCAGAGATTTTCTTAACAAATCGATCTTTTCTCTTATCCTATAAATAGAAGGGAAAAACAAAAAAAAGGAGATAGAGAACTTGACACAAGCTTCTGCAAAAAAGAGTACAATGAGATCTTGAGAGAACAAGAGAATTTAATTCTCAAAAAGGAAGACTTTCCTCATTGAAACAAGAGGTAAAAAAAAAAACAAAGATCATATGGTCTCTCCTTTACTTATCTAAGGGTTTAACCCTTCATTTGAGAACTCAGTTCTCTCCCTAGTTGAGATTTGCAGAAGCAAATCTTCCCACAAGTTGAGAATTTAATTCTCATCGGGGAGATTTTGCTCTGTAGATTCAAAACCTAGGGGAAAAGAATTAAGTTATACAAAAAAGAGAGAAGAAGAACGAGAATATATAGGAATTTAATTCCTCCAAGAATTAGGGTTTAACCCTATATATAAAGAACTTAGTTCTTCCTTAAAAAAAACAGTGATGATGATCCAAGATCTTCAAAACCAGAATCGTTAGTGCTTAGCACTATTTTGAAGCCCCGCGTGTTTCCCACGTGAGTGCTTCAAACGAACAAAGAGAGCAACTACAACTGCCTCACGTGTTTCCCACGTGAGTGTTAAAGTACCCCGGTATCAAAAAAAGGGCAGTCACGTGTTTTGCATAAGAACGTTAACCAAGCGCTTAGCACTTCTGTAAAAGAAGAAGGGGAGATAAAACCCAATGGGCACTGTGTGTCACGTGAGCGCCATAAAACTCTAGTGTTTAACACTAATCCAGTACCCACGTGAAACGCATGTGAGCACTGTATGCCTCGGTGCTTAGCACTGTTGGGTAATTATGGAAACCCAATCTCAGCCCAAATTGGCTGAGTTTCCTGAGGTTAAACCTCTTCGATTCTAAAACAACCGAGCCTATATTGCTCATGTTTTCCCAAACTGACCTTAGTCTAAAAAATGACTAGCGGTCTCCCATTGATGATATCCCAAATGATATTCATTTTATATCTCCTAAGATAATTTTAGTCTCAAACATGACTAACATTTCTTAGGTCTACAACAACCCCTTTTTCCTCAAATACGGGATTTGGTTTAAGGGTATATCTCTTCACACCTCTGATACATGTCGTTGTAATTCCTCAACGTCTTCAGAGAGGTGGCGGGTCCTGATGACCACCAACTTCTTCCCTTGATGCACTTCCAAATTGACGTGCATGCCTCAAATCGGATCGCGCCCTAAATTGGGCACATTCCATATCTCTATTATTCACTCTGCCGCGTAACAAATATACATGCACACAGGATGAATGATGGACCGAAATGTCCCTAAACTAATATTCGCCTCCAAAACGGCGATAAAGGACCGAAACGTCCTTAAACTAACATTTCGCCTCAAACACGGCGATAATGGGCCGCGATATCCTTAAACCAAAATAATCGAGCCCAAATGCTCATATATTTAAGTTGATCTTAATCTCAAACCAGATTAACGATCCTTAAATCAAACCAAACCCAAATCTAAAATTATACGGATTTGGACTAATCCACGCTCTACGGGCGACGACAGAAACTAGTCTCCGTATATAATTCTCGGGCAACCTAAATAAACAAAAACACACACGACACGAAGTGAACTTCCGGAGCAGGAGAAAGTTGTTATCGCGATGTGGTAACGTAATTAACTGCAGGGGATTGCGCCTGCAGGGAAGAGCGTCCTCACAATCAAAAACCCCTCACAAACGAGGGGAACCTGATAAAGTCTGCTACAACGGTCGCGTCTGTCCAAACCTCCGATATACGGTGCCATAAATCAACTTGGCATCTTCAGAGTGGTGGACGGATAAATACAAATAGCATCTGCCCCCAGAATTCAGGCCGGACGTCCGGACGTCCCGGTCCGTCTTTCGGCGGTGAACAGATTCTGGCACGCCTGGTGGGACCTTTTCCTCTTTCCACTCCACACTTCGTGTGTTGTGTTTCGCGAACAAAATCGCGGTTCGCTATGGTTGACCTTGGGTTCGAGGTACTAATATTTGGTGTCTTGCTCCTGTACAGAAGAAGAAGAAAAATCAATGGCTTCCAACTGCACAACTTTCAACAGCAACTTCCGCTCCGCCCCAACCGGAGGAGTGACTTACGGGCCTAATGCGGCCTCCATTTTTTCAATGCTGGTGGAGCAAGTAACAGAAGCCACTACTGGATTGTTCTTCGGGACCATGCTCCCACCAATGAGCGTCAGTGCCTCAACGCTACAACCTGATGTTCCCAAGAAGTCGCTCTTCCACCGACCAACGACCGCAATGGCTCCTCTCAACGAGCCGTCCAAAAAAGGGGTCTCAGTCTTTAATAGGCCGGGCTAAAGTTCAAGCGGGCCCGCAAAGAAGCTCGTGATTCACGAAGGGGCTATCCCAAATAGGATAGCCCTCCCAATTCTTGCTGAAAATGAAGCCGTCAAAAGTGCTTCATCAGTCAGGCGATCGGTCTTCGAGAGGCTGATCGTCTCCAATAAAATCTTGCCAAGGACGTCGGTCTTTAACAGGATGGCAACTGCTGGAGTTCCTCAACAAAGCCAGGGGCAACCTGCAACCACTTCCAAAACCAAGGCGGTCCCTTCAACAAGGCACGCTTGACGTCGCCACTGGCGCTGAGTAAGAAAAGTCAGGGGCAACTCCCCTTCTGGACTTACCCCACCATCTCCAATGGTGGAAGTCGATGCTGCTATTCCAACCGGGAATAGTTTTGAACCGCTGAAGAGGGTGTGCAACAGCGGTGCTAAAGAAATCACCTCCTTCGGTTGAGGTCCCTGTGCAGGAAAAGCAGGGGCGGCCCCATCAGCGGCTCTCCTCCCAAGTTCACAGAGTCTGGCGAAATGTCCAGGACTCTGTGATCGATGAAAACTACTCCCGCCGACCGAAGAAATCGAAGGCTCTGCAAAAAAAGATCATCCCTCCGTCATACAGCGAGGGACTTCTTCTACAGAGGTGCCTGTCATAACAGCTCCTTCAACTTCGACCTCCCACAAAAGGATGAGGCCGGAGAAAACCCCACTGCCCGCGGCAAATTCCAAAGGCGCTGGACCCAAACGCTCTAAGTCTGGGGGCATGATCGTGCATACGGTCTACATGGCTTCCGGGAAAGAGGAAAACCATACTTCCGTGGGTCATCGACCGCAAACTCGGTCGTTGACAAAAGCTCAGGAGCAACAACAAAAGCTCCAGGAAATGCTGATCAAAATGTCAGCACTTACCGGACAGAAAGAAAGCCCGGAATCAGCATCTGAATAGCGCCAAGAGTAGGAGACGATACAGAGTTCCTGCGAAGGGTGCTTGAAAGAAAAGACAAAGAAGCTGCTGAGCAAGCCGCTAACATAAAGCAGATGGCGCTCTTGTTCCAGGACGTGGTTGGAATGATGATCCAGCCAGAACCCCGAACCGAGGATCCGCCGATAATCATCGAGGATGATAGAGGGGAAACTTCAAACCCTCTTCCGGCTTTGTCGACAGCTAAGCAGGTAACGATCTCCAAGGTTGCTCTTGATGACTACATCGCTCAACAAATACGAGCTCATCAAGCTAGTAAAGCGGCTGGCCAAATCGTCAGAACCGGGCGACCGTATCCAGGCTGGTACGACCAAATCAAATACCCGCCGGGATATACGATCCCCAAGTTCCATGTATACAAGGGGACAGGCAACCCACACCAACACGTTGCGCAGTTTAGAGCTCTGTACGGCAACACTGGAGGCGACGAAAAATTGTTGCTTCTCCATTTCGTTAGTAGCCTGTCAGAGACAGCCTTTGGATGGTACTCGGAGCTTCTAAATGACTCCATAAAGACATTCACAGAGATGGAGCTTCTATTCACACAACGGTTCGCCAGCGCAAGCGAACGCACCCCGATCACGGCTTTAATCAATGCCAGGGTAAGGCCGGGAGAGACCTGGGTCCAATATGCGATCCGGTGGCGAAACCTGTGGTCTAAGTACGAACAACGCATCGATTAATCCCCTGCTGTGGGCATGTTCATTGGGACCCTAGATCCGTAAACGACCGTGTTCTAGTTCATGACGTTCTTCAAGCCGACGACCTTCTAGGCTCTGATCGATCAGCTGACCCAAATGGACCAGATGGGCCATGGGCCTTCCTCTTCAAGTAAGGACCCTCGAAATGCCAAGGGTAAAGGGAAAGCGACCTTCATCGCTAACACTCAACAACAACCGAGCAACCCAAAACCAGGTGCTCGCTAAAACAATGCACGTCCACGCCTATCCATGGAAGAAAGGCTAGGACGTGCTTACTCGTTTCCCCGAGATAAGACGAGGACACTATTTGAGTTAGCAATACGCAACAAACTCATCACATTGCCAGACTCACAGCGTCTACCGCAATCCGACGACGTCAACAACCCCAACTACTGTTCTTATCACAGAATGGTGAGCCACCAGACTGAGGATTGCTACGTCTTCAAGAACTGGGTCGAGGACCAATATCAATAAGGGAAGTTCGCGCTATCTGAAAACTGGAGGGTGAACCTACCACAGAAGCACACTCCTAAAAAGATGGATGCGCCAGGGGCATCTTGCTCACTTGTGGAAGAAACTCCATAGGAAGTCGTTCTTTCAGCTAAAACCAAAAGAATGCTGAAAGATCTACATGCATGTCTAGTGGTCAGGTGGAAAAGCTCGCTTGAACCCAAAATCATCAAAGGGATGTTGAAACCGCGCCCCATACCAAAAGTTGTTGACAAAGGGCAAAATCCCCAAGTCAAGCCTTCAAAGTCTTCGAAGAAAAATAAAAAGACAAGAAGCATGTGCAGCCTGCCGAGTATGACGACAAGCGCACAAACATACAAAAGTACATTGACGCGTTGGAAGAGTACAACCAGAAGGCGTAGACACCAGTCACCTTCGAAGAGTTCCTCAAGTATATTCTTAAGAACGAAGATAGTGACAATGATGAGAAAAATGACTCATCAGAAGAAATCGAAGACTATGTAGAAAGTTCCTACATGGTCTCCCATTCGTTGTTAAATGACGAAGAAGCTCCCTTAGCGTCAGAAGGCAACGCGGAGGAACTGGGGGTAGAACCGACACTAAAATCCTCAGAACTGCCAGAAGACCCGATTAATAGGCTATTAAACGAAGCCTTTCAAAAAAGCAAACCTGACCGAGAATGTGAAACAGCCATATACGAAAAGGCTAAGCGTCAGCATCAGGATGAAGAAGTTACGGCAAAGTGGAGTCGTAAAGTACTCCAACCAAACCGAAACACCCCTGCCACAAATAAGAGCAGGATCAAAGCAGAGAAGTGGTTCTCCAAAGCCCTGTCAATGGGAATGAAGCTGCCACCTCTGGTAGAAAACACTCCCTGGGTCATACGCCTCGACGGAGAGGATTCATATCCAAACTACTGCCTATATTATCGGAGGATTACCCACCCTACCGAAGAATGCAGTGCCTTCAAAAAGTGGTGGCAATGATATGTTGCCCATCAAAAACACTTCAAGAGGATGAAACACGAAGCTCGTGGACTGCAAAAAAGTGCGGCAAGTGCGCATGAGAAAACGACTAGCAACTGCCATATGGTTGATACCAGTTCGGAAGGGGATAAACCCTAGGTTCTTACCTTCGGGAACGACTCTGAGGACGAAATGACCCTCAGCCCTCTCTTCAAAGACTTCACCTCTGAAAAAGAAGAGAGGGAGAAGAACTGTGGAAACATTCAGCTGCGTAACCGCATGCTGCCTGAAAAGAACCTCGAACCTACAAACAAAGGTTCGAGCCAAAGAGACAAAAAGAAAGAAAAAATCCCTGAGGAAATCACCCTCGATGATAAAGTCTTCAAAGAGCTCGCAGCCAGGGACCCGCCTCAGAAAAACAAGGTGGATTGCAATGTCTTAGCACATCTAAGGAAAATGCCCTCACAACTGAGCATAATGGATGCCGTCCTGTCCAAAGAGGCACGAGATTCTTGATCAAGGCATTATAAGAGCCCGATCAGTTCCAAACTTTCCTCACAGAAGAGAAGATGAAGGATGAGCCGGTGGAGGTTCATACAGCTGACATTACATTCAGCGATAAAGATCTCCACCTTGAAACGTGCGAGCGTAATCGCCCGTTATACGTCACCGAGTACTGCCACAACATCAAGATAGGCGAAATCCTTGTTGACAACGGATCCTCCGTCAATCTTCTCAACATGAAAGTGCTGAAGGAGATTTGCATGAACGTTCAGCACTTGGTCCGAGACAAAATTACAATCTCCGGGTTCAACTCATAATCGTCACGGACGCTTGGGTCCGTAATACTGACGTTACGCTTCGGGCTGCTCATCACTGACATCAAATTTCATGTCATTGACGCCAAGACTTGCTATAATGCTCTTCTCGGCAGGCCTTGGTTACATGAGTACAACATCGTCCCTTCTACATAACATCAGTATATGAAGTATTTCAAAGACGGTTGGAATACACCATCACGGGAGAGCTAAACCCGTTCTCCGTAAACGAGGTCCAAAAATATGAGGACGCAAAGTACTTCTTACTAGACTTCGAAGATACAGAGAGGTGTCATAAGCCGGAGGATAAACAGAAGTTCGTTGCCACCATCCTGATCTTTGGGAGCGACACCGAGGAAGATGAAGAAATAGTCCACTCGGGGAAACCCCAAGACAATAGGCCTGGACCATCTACTCGTATTCCGGTCTTTGGCAGCGACTCTGAAGACGAAGCTAACACTGTTTTCTCCATCCGCCCATCGGTGAAAATCCATGCCAAAGCGGATCAGAGCCTGCAAATCACAATGGCTCCCCCTCGGCATTATAAGGAACTTGATGCGCTCGATACATATAGCGTACAAGAACTACAGATTTTCTACGTGCTTCCCAGGTGAAGAGGTGAAAAGGCGATCCTCTTCTACCAATCTACGGAGACCAGAGTAGATAAAGAAGTCTGGCACGGTGCCGATTTTACACTTGATAGGCTTCAACCAATCCGTATGCCAAGATATTACGCGGATGGATTGAAAAGACTATTAAGATGCCAAGGTGTACCCTTCGAACAAACCGTTCGACAAGCCCACTTCTACAAAAAGATTCGGGATATCCCTGGGGCCCAGCGAAAGATGCCCAACAGGAAGATGGAAAATACCGGGCTCAGATACGTTCGGTCCAAGAAACGGGAATGATTCTACAGCTGCCGCGTCATAAACAGCTCTGGTGAAGAAGAGAACGCTCTTCCAAATAGTTGTGACGTTGAAACAGAGCGAGATCCCGCTCTAAGAACGTTAAGCCCATCGTTCGAAGAACAAGTTGACAAACTAATAAAAGAAGCCTGTCAAAAGATTCGGGATAACCACAGTCGCGAAATGGCTATTTATAAAAAGGCCAGTACGCAACACTTCAACCAGCAGTCCGCGGAGAAAGAAGACTACAATGCCCTCCATCTCCAGCTTGCTGTATGTCCTCGCAAAAAGGAAAAATCCCGAAATAGAGGAAAAAATAGGACAAAGAGCGCAAACAATTTTCGCAAACAACAGAGCAGATCTAAGAAGCCGCGTTATCAAGAAGAACGTGGTTAGAACTCGTCCTTTATCAAGAAGATAGGTCGGGAATACTCTTTCCCTCAAGACAAGCCACGGAAAATATTCAATCTTGTCATGAAGTATCAAATGATGACGCTTCCAGAATCTCGGCATCCCGAACAAATAAACGAGACCCATCATCCGGATTATTGCTCCTATCACTGAGCAATAGGTCATCCCCTTGAAGACTGCTTCACCTTCAAAGACTGGGTCGAAGACCAGTATCAACACGGCAGGTTCGCTTTGTCCGATTGCTAGAAGGTAACCCCGCCGCAAAAGCATGAGCCAAAGAAAACATATACCGTGAGGACAAGAATAACTCAATGTCAAGAATGGAAGCAAATCCATACCTGCCATGTGGTAACACTCTCAAAGGAGGGAGGGCACAAGACTATAGATGACCCCTTTAAGTGCTTCGCAAATGAAAATGAGGATGAGGTGATCTCAGACTTTCCACCAACACTAAAAGAGCTGGAAGACGGGATACACACTATGGCGGACAACCTAAGGAAAATTGACTTAGGGACGGAAAACGACCCGAGGCCAACGTTCGTCAGTAAGCTACTATCTGAAAAACAGGTAGCCATGTTAAAAGACATGCTTATGCAGTATAAAGACTACTTCGTATGAAATTATTTCGAAATGCCGAGTCTAGATCCAAAGGTAGCAGTACATAAACTGGCCATATCGCCGGACATAAAGCCAGTTAAATATGTGCCAAGAAGAATGGAGCTCGAACTTAAGATGAGTATAAATGCTGAGGTCAAGAAACTAATCGACTCCGATTTCATACAAGAAGTTCAATACCCCGACTGGATTGCTAACATCGTTCCGGTGATGAAGAAAAATAGGAAGGTGCGCATCTGCGTGGACTTTCGGGACCTCAACAAAGCTTGCTCGAAGGATGACTTCCCAGTACCTGTTACCGAGCTGATGATCGATAACACGTCTACCCATGAGGTCTTCTCCTTCATGGATGGATTTTCTAGATACAATCAAATAAAAATGCATCCTGAAGATCAAAAGAATACTGCCTTCCGGACTTCGCTGGGTATATTTTTCTATAACGTGATGCCCTTCGGTCTGAAGAACACTGGCGCTACCTACCAGAGGGCCATGACGAAGATCTTCGATGACCTCATCCATGAGATTGTCGAATGCTACATCGACGACTTGGTGGTGAAGAGTAGATCTCAAGAGGAGCATTGGGAGCATCTAAAAATAGTGTTCCAACGTATTCGGAAGTATAATCTGAAGATGAATCCTTTGAAATGCATGTTTGGAGTCTCCTTAGGCAAATTCTTAGGATTCATCATACGACTCCGGGGTATTGAAATCGATCCCTCAAAGATCAAGGCGATTGTGGAAATGCCCACGCCGAGAACCCTCAAACAACTGCGCTCTCTTCAAGGAAAGCTCGCATATATCCAGCGGTTCATAGCCAACCTCTCTGGGAAATGCCGTCCCTACAGCCATTTGATGAAGAAGGGAATCCCGTTCTTCTGGGATCAAAAGTGACAAAATGCACTAGACGAAATCAAGCAATACCTGCAAAATCCGCCTGTATTGACCGCTCCGGTTAAGGAAAAACCCTTTATCCTATATACAACAACCCTTGAGGGTTCTCTAGGCGCTCTTTGGGCACAAAAGAACGACCAGGGAAAGGAGAGAGCTTTATACTATTTGAGTCGAGTTCTCCTGGGGCAGAAAACAACTACTCCCCTATCGAAAAGTATTTCCTGGCACTGATATTCGCGAGAATGAAGATCATACATTACGCCTTGGTGCATGAGGTCCATCTCATATCAAAGATGGATCCTCTCAAATATCTGATGTCAAGAGCCATACTAACATGAAGTCTTGCCAAATGGGCCCTCCTCCTGATGGAGTTCTCGATAGCGTATCGGCCTCTCAAAGCAGTGAAAGGCCAGGCCATTGCCGAATTTCTCGCCGAGCATCTGATACCAGCCGACTCCCCCCTAAATTGCGAGTTGTCGGATGAACATGCGTTTGACACAATCGAAGGAGAGAAGGAAGAAAACGATTTTCGATGGGAACTCTAGTTCGATGGAGCATCTTCCATGAAGAGACGAAAGCAAAACACCCCCATAATCAAAGCCGGGGTGGGCCTTATCTTCGTGACTCCATAAGGAGGGATATTGCGTTACGCCGTCTCCTTAACGGAGCAAGGACTAATAATGAAGCTTAATATGAAGCCTTGATAGCAGGTCTCGAGATCGCTGTCGACATGGGAATCAAAAACTTCCTCATATATGGAGACTCTCAGCTGATCGTTAGCCAGGTAAATGGCGACTATCTGACATGAAAGCCAGCGCTGATAAAGTATGGCGAAAGAGCGCAACAACTGTTGACACAAATCTCCACCTACATCCTGGAGAGTATACCGCGTGCAGAAAACAGCAAGGCGGATGCGTTGGCCAAATTGGCTAAGGAATTAGCCGACGAAGACCTCGATGATGTAAAGATCATCGTGCAAAGTCGTAGGATCCTCGCGCCAACAGATATATCCTTGGAAGACTTAACAAAGCTATCCGAAGGAAAAGAAATGACTGAACAAGTAGCCCCTCAAATAGAGGACAAAAGAAAGGTTAAGGAATGGAAGGAAGTCTTCATAGACTACTTCAAATCTCGACGAATGCCTGAAAATGCGACGTCTAGACATAAGCTCATGAAATGAGCTATGTCCTTTGCTTTTGTCAATGATACTCTATATAAGAGATCGTTCGACGGTCTGTGGCTAAGATGCCTATGGCCAGAAGAAGCGAAGAGAGTCGTCCAAGAAACTCACGACGGACTCTGCGGTTCTCACCAAGCTGGGCCAAAGATGAAACTGAAGATCAAAAGAATGGGATATTATTGGACCACAATGATTCAGGACTATCTCGAATATGCGAAGCATTATTACTCCTGCCAAATTCACAGGGACTTCATACACCAACATCCGAACCCGCTACACCCAACAGTAGCTAGCTGGCCGTTCGAAATGTGGGGAACTGATATAATTGGCCCCATTGAAGCAGCATCGTCCAAAGGACATCGGTTCATATTAGCAACGACTGACTACTTTTCTAAGTGGGCAGAAGCAATATTACTAAGGAAGGTGAAGACGGAGCATGTCCTCTATTTCTTCAGGACACATGTCACCTACCGGTTTGGCACTCCACGACAAATTATCTCGGATAATGGGCCGGCCTACAGGAGCTATAAAATCAGCCGCTTCACACAATAGCATAAAATAAATTGGAGATACTCTTCAGTCTATAATCCTCGTGCCAACGGTTTAGCTGAAGCTTTCAACAAGACATTGACGAAGATTATAAAGAAAACGGTGTCCAGGAACAAAAAAACTGGCACGAAAGGCTGCAAGAAGCTCTTTGGGCATACCGCACAACATTCAAAACAGCTATGAATACAACACCATATATGTTAGTATTCGGCATGGAAGCAGTGCTCCCAATGGAAATAGAGCTCCCCTCTCTACGAGTAGTAGTTCGATACGAGCTGACAGATGAAGAAAATGCTCATCTTAGGCTTACGGAACTCAACGCTCTCGACGAAACCCGCCTTATAGCACAGCAAAACCTTGAGGCTTATAAGGCAAGGATGACATGATCATATGAAAGACTGACCAGGCCGAGAACATTCCTCCAAGGAACTCGTACTAGTCGTCAAAAGACCAAAGATCGCTAATCGTGCAAAACGGGGGAAATTCAAGCCAAACTAAGAAGGCCCGTACATCATAGACAAAGTCTACCAAGGTGGAGCCTACCAGCTCATGGATATGCATGGCGAAAGACCCTTCCGGCTTGGCCGGTTCCTAAAAAAATACTATGCTTGACGAGTCATGACTTAGGTCAATGATAGATTACGATGCTTGTGTCCGCTCGCTAACTTCCCGAGTCAATAACTCTGAATAGTATGTAAAAAAAAAACGGTCGCCCCAAATATGGCGACATCGGACCGAGATGTCCTTAAACTAAAAATTCGTCTCAAACATGGCGAAAACGGACCGAGATATCCTTAAACTAAAACCGGTCGCCTCAAATATGGCGACATCGGACCGAGATGTCCTTAAACTAAAAATTCGTCTAAAAAACAACGATACTAGACCGAGAAGTCCTTAAACTAATCGTTCACCTCAAATATGGCGGCAACGAACCGAGATGTCCTTAAACTAAAAATTCACCTCAAACATGGCAATAACGGACCGGGATGTCCCTAAACTAGCACATCGCCTCTAAAATGGTGATATGCTTCCCTGGGATCTATATTGCAATCGAAATCTCAACGGCAGAGGTTGCAACTCATGTCCCACTGGCTACGCAGCTACTTTAGCGATGAAACCATCCCCAAATCCCACCAGTAAATAGATGGATCACCCGCGATGAAACTACATTCGAAAGTTCCATCATTCGTTAAAAAAAAAGGTATGTCCACAAGCAAAATGGGCACGGATGAAAATCCGAAAGGGCGCCGTGAGTAAAAACAGCAGGACTGCCGGTGAGTTTGTGAAAACCCGAAAAGGCGCGAACTCATAAAATAAAAATTCATATGCACTTGTAAAGTCCTCTCGACCTTGTGAGGAGAAAATACCCACGTGAGATCCTTACGACTCACAGAGGAGCAACACACTTACGAATTCTCATGATTCCTAAGGAGAAATTACACTTGCGAGATTCTCACGACTCGTAAGAAGAATTCCCTTTATGAGGCCCTCACGGCTCATAAGATTCAAAAGCCTTAAGCTACAGGGATCTGAACATGTTCTTAAACCGTCACATTTCCCAAAGTTGCCCTACAGACGGTCCAATATTGGCCCTTGTTTACAATCCACGGCCACAAACAAACGATTTCCCCGCCAAGTTCCATCAATGACGAGAAATCTACTCAAATGGTGAACGACACTTGTAAGTCCTCTCGACTTATAAGGAGAAAATACTCTTATAAGATCCTTACGACTTATAAGAGAACACAAACTTAGGAATCCCCACGATTCCTAAGGAGAAAATACGCCTACGAGATCCTCACGACTCATAGGGAGAAATACCTTTATAAGAACCTTACGGCTCATAAAGTCAAAAAGCCTTAGTCGACAGGATCCTGACCCTGTTTGCTAAGCCGCCTTTGTTCAAATTAACAAAAGCAAATGATGAGTCTCTCCTGGAAATGTTCCAGTCGCAGCGATGCTGATGCCTAAAAAGGTATCAAACTTCAAGTCCTCTCAAAAGCAAATGATGAGTCGCTCCTGGCAATCTTCCAGTTGCAGCGATACTGATGCCTAAACAGGTGTCAAACTCTAAGTCCTTTCATGGCAAATGATAATTCACTCTTGGCAATATTCCAGTCGTAGCGATGTTGATGCCAAGTTTGGTATCAGATTCCAAACTCGCAATAAAAAACAACAACGAGTAACAAAAAAAATGCATATGAAATAGCCGAAATGATGGGGCAACTCGCAATAAAAATTAGCGAGCAAAAAATATGCATATAAAAACAGCCGAAATGATTGGGCAACTCGCAATAAAAAACAGCGAGTAAAAATATAAAAAAAATAGCCGAAATGATCGGGCACCGCGGATGAAAAACCGAAATGATTGGGCAATCGCGACTTTTGCGATAAAAAAAGGGCTGAAAAGATAGAGCATCGCGGAAATAAAAAAATGAAAATGAAAATTTCCTTTTCCCTGCAGGTGAGTCCATACTGACCCCTGTATACAATCCATGGGCACAAATGAAAAAGGGAACCATATTTTCCCACCAGACTTCGTCAAAGGGTGAATCAGATCTCAACGGCAACATCTACAGCCTAGAGATCACCCCGGCGTTCCTTCTCATTCCATCAGGGTGCAAACGTGACGTCAACAAAAGCTCCAACGAACCAAATCAAAATGGAGCAATGGCAAACTCGTAGCTCCAAGTCTTGACGGTTCATATACAACCTAAAGACTACCCCGACGTTCCTTCTCACTCCATCAGGGTGCAGACGTGACGTCAACAAAATCTCCAACGAGCCAAATCAAAATGGAGCAATGGCAAACTCCTAGCTCCAAGTCTTGACGGTTCATATACAACCTAAAGAGTACCCCGGCGTTCCTTCCCACTCCATCAGGGTGCAGACGTGACGTCAACAAAGTTCCAACGAGCTAAATGAAATTGAAGCAATGGCATATTCCCAGCCTCAGGGTCTCGACGACAACTCATATAAAGCCTAAGAGACTATCGGAGATCATCCCACACCAGCGCGGAGTGGTTATGACTCATCGGGGCTCCAAATTGAGCCTAACCTTAAGTAACAAGCAACATGGCAAATTCCTAACGCTTGCTCTTCCGACGGTAATATAGCCTAAGGAGATTACTTGAAGACGTCTTGTTCAGCCGCCGAAGAGATCAGAGACACGACAGTCGCGGGGTTACTCGAACAACAGCTTAGAGACTGTATATCGAGAAATACATCAACCAACGTGCCATGGACAAACCCTAGTACCAGAAAACCTAACGAACCTCTGTCGCAAAGAACAGGGGTTATCTATATATAACGTTAGGACAAGTTTGCCTGTAAACCCAAGAGAGGTAAACTGAATAAACTCCGAAATGAGTACATAAACTAGAAACTCCGAAACGAGTGAATAAACTACAAACTCCGAAATGAGTACATAAACTAGAAACTCCGAAACGAGTGAATAAACTACAAACTCCGAAATGAGTACATAAACTAGAAACTCCAAAACGAACTCCGAAATGAGTACATAAACTAGAAACTCCAAAACGAGTGAATAAACTACAAACTCTGAAATGAGTACATAAACTAGAAACTACGAAACGAGTGAATAAACTACAAATTCCGAGATGGGTACACAAACTACTTTACGTCAAGTCAAGACAGAGAGGCGCAAGTATGAAATGAAATATGTCTTTTATTCATAAATCAAAATGAATACAAGATACAAAAGAACAAAAGAAGAAAATATAGAGTGACAAAAATTTCTAAGCCGGTGGACGGTTCAATAAGCCAGCAAGTGCATCATTCTTCCGCCGGACTTCTGCTTCAAGCTCTATCAATGTCGCGAGCTGAGTCCCTGCCTGTGCCTGTTGGTTTTAATATAAAAAAAATCAACTTTCAAGCTCTTTCTCGTCAGCCTTATGGGCCTCGACCATCTCGTGTGTAAAAATAACGGTTTTATCAAGAGCCACCACCTCCGTAATGGCCTCCTAAAGAACTCGCCAAATTTCATAAGCACGAGTAGTCTTGGCGGTGAGTTGGGCTTGAAGTTCCCCTAAAGGGTTTGAAGCCAGTTCCCTCACCGAAAACTTTCGGTTGAGCCTTTTCTCACATGACTGGAGATTGGCTGCACATCGGTCAATCCATCCACGCAGGCTGGCCTTTACTGACGAAATGTCGGAGGGAAGATGTATGCATTCAACCGCATGTAGGGAAGCCTCAACTTTATGACAGTACTCGACCCAAGTACGCACCAGCGCCTCATCATGATAGGTGGCAAGAACAGACAAAAAAGCATTGGCTTCAATAGAGAATTCTTTGACCGTAATGGAGGTACCAGCGTGAAGATCTTCAATAAGAGCCGCCAGCGAATGAATGCTTTGTTTTTCCATCCTCTCAGACACGCATGCATGATGGCATGAAAATCTGGGATTACAATGGGGATTGGCAAAGCTTTAAGCATACATGTATGGTTAGTTGCCTTTCTAAACATAGAACAAGTAAAAGAACGCCAATGCTAAAGCGTCACTTACCCACGGAAGGCGGATTTGAGAGATCCCCGGGTCCATCAAGAACTTCAACCTCGTCGTCAGCTTCTAGGACCGCGGTTTAAATAGAGGACGTATCAGCATCATTATGAAAATATAAAACAAAAAGGCAAAACAATACCAACCTTGACCAGAAGAAAGGACTATGCTCTGTGGAGGTATCTCTTGCGGGGCCGCCATGTCAAGTAAACGCTGGAAAGTTTTCTTCGAAGAATGATCCACAATAGAGGATGCCAGCTCCCGCAATTCTGAGAGAAAGAAAGGATCAGACATATGAAAGGGTCGTTAAACAAAAAATGTAGATGTATATAAGATTACCTTCGATACTTCGTCCGCTTTGAACTGGAGGGATAGCAGCTTCGGTGATCTCCTCTACACCCTCTGGTGCGTCACTGGAGATATCCATTGAATCTATCACCGATGTGGCAATCTATGTTGAAGGAACAAAGGCCATCATCAGGGGCTCCAAGGCGCAGATGAAAGCCCCGGTAATTTCCTCTACACCCTCCGGTGCGTCAGTGTAGATATTCATGGGATCTATAGCCAGGTTGGCAATCTCCATTGGAGAAATAGAAGCCATCATTGGAGGCTCCATGACGCAATCGGGGCTCAAGATTACGCCCGCTGCAGAAGGCCCTACAAATTTTTTGTAAAGATAATATGAGGTGAAAGTAATACAAATTAATTACTAAAAGAAACGTAAAAAAATATGCATACCAATACGCCAGGGAGCCTGAAGTATGGCATTTTCGAGCTGTTGCACTTTTCTGTTCAATCGCGCTCGGCGGGCTTCGATCGAAGGCAAATGCCTACCCATCTTCAGAGCGGCCTCGTCCTCAGAAACGGCCGAGACGGGATGTTTGAGAGTCCATTCTTCTTCCATCGTCAGAGGACCCATTAGTAACCTAGATAATAACGGATCGACGTCAAAGAATACAACAGGGGGAAAGCCTCCCTTCTTGGGGCGCACATTTTCATTTTCATCCCGCGATCGCTTTAAGGTTTCGGCCAACTGAGCGGCTTTCTCAGCAGATGTGCCAGGAAAGAGAAGACCGTCATCTGGTTCATGTACAAATATAGGCTCATCGTGAAAAGGCTCGGACTCAAGCAACATATCGAGCAAACGGGCGACCGATTTCTTCCTCCTTTTAGGGCCCGAGCCAGTACTAGAAGAAGGGCGCTTCCTCCCCTTCGGCAATTTGGCACGGCGCTGCCCAACCTCACCTTCGATGTCTGTTCTTGGTGATGCCGGTGCCGGTGCCTTCTCAGGAATCTCTGCCCCAGCCCTAGGATGAATCGGCATACCAGTAGTGCGGGTGACTGATTCCGCCCGAGTAGCCTTAGGAATAAGCACTGAGTCGCTATCCCTCAGAGGAGGGCAAATAACCGACCATGGCCGCAACGAGGCACTGACGGCTTGAGCAAAAGCAGGGGATTTACATTCAAAGATCACCCTTCTCTCCTCTGCAATGATGGGACCAACCCGGTGGCGACACCAGCCCTTGAAAGATCCCACGGGCCTCGAAAGATAGTCAGGCTTGAGAATCATGAAGATGGAACCAGTACCCAACCGCATGAAGTAGTGGATAACATCGCGGGTGACCTCCAGTGAGAGAGTGGGCTCAACTAGAAAAGCTTCGAGGGGGACGCCCTGGTTGTAACCTAACTGCTGAGCAAAACGATGTGGATTGTACCACATGAAGAGAGCAGTATCATTTATACGTAACACTAGGTACCCCGAACGGATTGAGTATAGATGCATGATCTCTTTGGGCTTTAGAGTCGGAGCTCCACTCTTTGACAAATTGAACAGTTGCAGAATGGGACCTGCTGGAGCAGAAAGGACTCGGTCACTGAAAACCATCCCGCCCTCATTCGAATATGGATTAAGCAATACCCGTAGAGCCCCCAACCGGGTCGGATCAGGAGCGGAAGCATTGATCAGCCACATCACCCCTGGGAAGGTATATGCTTCATAGAAAGTAGGGCGCCGGTGTGCAGTAAAGGCGCCTAACAGATGCATCTCGATCCATGACATGAAGTAGTGGAGGGAGAAATTCACGGTATCCGTGTTAGTTATGTATATGCCCTAGAGGCCATTGTTGTACATATGATGTATATTATAGTGGATGCTTGTATATATATAGAGAGGACTTTCTTGCTCGACATGATAATATGCTATCTGATTTCACTTTGTCTAAACATGTTGACTTGTATTGTATTACTATCTTACTCTCACATGTTGATAAAGCCCTTAGGATATGTACTTGACTACTAGGACTATGATGCAGATTATACTAGTGGGGCCAGGGTAGTCTACGAGTACATCCTATAATTGTTCCTAGTCGAGGGTGTATCGAGACAGGGCATCGGTACTCCAGAGTAGACTAGCGTATACGCATCTTGATCCATATGATGGACGATGGATGATCCCACATCCATTGGTGTTTGACATCAAAGATGGTGTATGGGTGCTCAGTGGAGACTGGGTACACTGAACGGACTCACCGAGAACTCCTAGATGGTATTATACCTATCGTCAGATAGCAGTTCTCTGGTGACACTGGTACAGGTTAGTCTGTAGACCCGAGATCGTCATAGAGTCTTATGTGATTCTCACTGTGCTTTGATTTCCACCTTACCACGTTCATGAGAATGCGCAAAACGGTGGCTTTTGGGTACAGTCCTGAATCACATGGAGGCAATGAGCGATAGGAAGGGTTTCGTCTCTCCCGGTATTGGGGGTTGATGTTGCGCTGTGCTCGATTGGCTATAACTGGAAGTCCCTGGCCAGGGCTGATATGGAGATCTACTGGTAAGTGTTATCAGTAGTTTCTCAACCCGTTATAAGCCTCACATCGAAACGACTTATCGGTTACTGGGGTCTGACGTTTACCACCCCTAGACTGGATATGCGACATATCAGACGAAGAGACCGGAATGTACGGTAGTGTTACTGATTGGATTCACAGGAGTGTGTGCATGCTTGCTTGTTGATCTTCTGATCACTCAATACCCGGGTGGGTGTTACGTTTAGCTGATCGCTTATGGGTGTTTGATATGATCATCACCTACCGCCGGCGTATTGACGAGTCTTTAGAGTCCTACACAGGCGTTTCCTGGCTCAGGCGAAACGGAGTAGGAGCACATATGTGAGATGTGCGGAACCGAGAATAATACGTGTATGTGATACTGTATTCTATTCTCACGTATGTGATATCGGCCGGGTATATGTGATATAGTCGGGTTATCAGATCAAGTGTTGATTCGATAAATTGATACATATTATATTAGTCGGTTATATGTAATATAGCCGAATTATTAAATCAAGTATTGATTTAATAATTTAATGTATAATTATATATATGTGATATATTATATTACATCAACTAATATAAGCTTACTTAAGCAATTCTTTTTCTCACTTAGGATACATTGATATGTATGTGATGTATGTTAAATGTATTCTTTTCTATTGTTACAAAATTATATATATGAGATATGTATAATTGTAACATGCAAGGTTACACATGCAACATGAATGCGAGAGACTTATACCATGCTAGGGTTAAGATTAGGGTTTACATTTTAATTTTAGATAATTCAAAATGTGTGGATTTATCCTAAGATATTTATCATAGTTGACTAAGTCCACCCTTTTGATATTTCTAAGATATTTATTAACCTAACTCTAACCCTAGCACATGGTTTATTCTCTACATGAGTTAGCCATGACATTCTTAACCCATGGTGGCATTTCTAATCTCATCATCAATAATTCATTCATCACTTCTTCATCTTCTTCATGCTCACAAAAAGCTTGCTAGATTTTTTCATGTGATGAAAGATTGTGAGAAAAAGAAAGATAAAGAGAGTAAAATTCCTACTTCATCATCCTCTTCTATACTAGCCATATAGATTAGTGTCTTAGCTTCACTAATCCCTAATTAGTGAAGAGATAGCTTGGGTCTGTGTCTCCTCAAAGTAGATCATCTTGGATTGTGAAGACTTCAAGCAAGCATGGATCATTCACCTCATGGAGCCTCTCTAGAGTCTGGGAGCTTGATGATTGCAGCGAAGGGACCACAATTTGGAGCTTATGAAGCGAAGGAACGGACTACAAAGGTTGTAATCCCTATCACTTAGTTGTAAATTCATTTACTTTAAGTTTCCGTATGATACTCTAGTTAAAGATCTTGTTTAGGGTTGTTTAGAACGGCAAAATTTTAATTTGGCATGGACGATGCCACCCGAAACCTTGCTGCCGTGCTATACAACCCTATAGTGGTATCAGAGCCTAGCTAGAGAATTAGACGGATTGTGTAGGATTACGAAAACGAAACACCTGTTACAAAACCCTAGTTTCTGTCTAATTTTTTCAGGTGTCAATTTTTTTTTAAAACAACTGCAGAATATTGTATGCGATACAATATGAACACCGTATAAAATTTAACCCTTCACCTCGGAAAATGGCCGAGCACAATGCTCATAAAACCGGCCTGCTCAGTTGAGTTTTGGAATTTCGGGTTGAAATTTGTACTGTATTCCAGTCTCTGGGGTTTGGTACTTAAGGTGTTGTTTGTTTTTGCTAAAATTTGCATGTGATGTTAATTCACTGCATTAACTATTCGGAGTGTTTCGTATTCATAATTCTTGGATTTGTTTCGGGTATTTTAGAACGTGTTAAAAAGTTCGAACGGATATCAATAACTCACTTTTTCCCTTGCTGGAAATTTTTCCAAGTGTTGGATTTTTCCTTAGTTTAAAACTTTCAGAAAATCATGCAGGCGATTCTGTGGACCCTCTAGAAGAACGAAACCTTAACTCGATTATGTGACCGTCAGAACCGCCACTAAACCCTAAGGTTTGTGGTAGTTCAGCGGTGCCACATGTGAGGCATTGGTTGACCCTTCTATGGCTGGTTCATAGGAGCTGTGGCATGTTCTAGGACCTTTTGAACTCCGCTCAAGTATTGAGCTATTTGGGAAATTTTGGGTGTTTGTTTATTCAATCGGAAAGTTTAACATTGTCTAGTTATTTGGAATGTGATACAATATGTGGAATTCATATAGTTAGGCATGAAATCCGTAATATGTGATATTTCGGATTTATGATGTCTAAAGAGATTGTGGATTCCAAATGTTGTAGTTTGACATTTTCTTTTCTGCGACCGTAAGTGTAATATATGGTGTATCGCCGGTTTCGGTGCTATATGTCAATGACAATTGGGATACGCATATCTACTTACGTTGATGACATGTGATGTTATGTGTTGCTGTGATATGTTATATTGGATCGCCGTGATTTGAATAGCCGGGGGTTTTATGTGAGATGAGGGTTTTTATTTTCATTCATATAAAATTCATTGTATATAATATTCTTTTATTGGGGCACTTCCGGATTGAGGATGATGTCACCATTGTATATTATTTACTTTTCCGCATTAGGATAGACCCAAGGAGGGGAGCACAAGTAACCGGGTGCTAGGGTCCAGTGGGAGGCCATCTCGAGGAGTCGAGATCAGGTCTCCTAACCCTAGAATTGGTAGGGTTGCTTGCCGCTCTCGTAGGGGTCTAGGGATATGGGTTTGGCTATTCATCGCGACCGTGAAATCCGTGTTTTATATAGGCTCAAAATAAAACACGGACCTCCTAGTATATCCAATATTTCATTTGTTATCTTCCGCTGCTGATATTCTGTGATGTGATCATTTTATATGTGTGAGACGGATGCTTTATTATTGTATATATGATATATAATAAACATTGCTTATTGTAACATTTCAAAAAAATAAAATATTATTTTTGGGGAATTTTGATAATTTAATAATAAAATATTGAATTTTTTAATAAGGCGGTATAATTAAATACCGATGAATGGGGAAAAATTTGGAAAATTATGGAAATTATTTAAAAGAGAGTGTTTTATGTGAATTATGCAAATTTTAAGTTTTTATGATTAATTATATGCTAATTTAGTGCTAATCGCGATTAAAAATCGCTAATCGGATTTTTAGCTTGTTTTGTGCAAAACATGCACCGTATCATTTTCACACTTGTTACTTTTTTCATGGCTTTCGTATATGTTTTATAGCATGGTTGTTGATTTATTAGGAAAAGAAAAGAAAAGGAAAAGAATAGAATATGTAGGCATGGGCATGAGAGAGAAAGGTGAGGGATTGTGTTTGACTTGGTCTTGAGCCATCCCCCTTCATCATTTGTTTCCCTCATTTTCTCTCCCTTCCATTGTTGCTGCTGCTGCTGCTGCACCCTCCTCTCCCTCTCCACAAAATCCCCCAAAACACCATGGAAATCAACTCGAAACCTCATACCCACTTCACAAAAAGGATGCACAAGCTCATTAGCTACCCCATGGACCAAGAAAGAGAAGATTTTAAGGACTTTGAGCAACTTAAAAAAATTCTTGAGTTGCCAAATGAGGTATATTCTGAACCATAAGCTTAGTGTTTCCATTACTTTTACCCCCATGTTAGATTAGAACCGATATTGAGTGGGTTGGGTGAACTTTGAAAACTCTAGTTAGGGTTTAGGGAAATGTTGGGTAGTGATGTGTAATTGAGCTCAGTTGTAACAACCCTAATTTTCTTATACACTTTTTCCTATACAAATTTTTAAATTAATTTTTTCAAAAATTCATAAAGGGGTATTTATTGCCTGAGCACAAGACTTAAGTAATTGATTAGCAATTTAATTACAAGAAGGAGCTTGTAGCTCATTGGTAATATCTTGCATTGCTGAACCAAGCCACCAAAGTTCAAATCCCATGCCCCACATTATTTTTAATATTTATTTTGTTTTAAATTCTTCTTCAATATTATGTCTCTTCATCTTCTAAACCCCCATGTACACTTCAAATTCCTAGATCGGTTTCAGAGACCTTTGAAATCCCCATTTACTCCATTTTAATGATTTTTTTAATACATTTTTACATTAAAACCTTTCATATACCCTATTTACTCTAATTTTTAATGATTTTATACATTTTTACATTAAAACCTTTCATATACCCTATTTACTCCAACTTTTAATGATTTTATATATTTTTACATTTTTTATTTAAAAACCCTTCACCTACCCTACCCCTAGCCTACCCTATAAATAAACCCCCTCCCCTCTACCCTCTCATCCCAAAATCCTAAGCTCACTCACTCAAAATTTTCCAAGAGTTGTGTACTTTGAAAATAAGCTCGCGGCGAAGCTCCGACGAAATTCCGGTGGAAATTCAGGCGACGTTTTTAGGAACAGCTGGCGACGAAGCAACGCCTCGGCAACTCCTTTAGTTCCCCTACACTTCTTAGTATAGATCGAAAACCCGTAAGTCCCATTCTTCCATTCTTTCTACTTCTCAAAAATACGAACTTATGAAACTCGACGGAAATCGGAACAAACCGATTTCTGATTCGGTTTTTCTATAAAATCTCACTTGTCACTAATTGCATAATACCTAAACTTATCCATGTTGACTATTAATCACATAACAATTAATTTGGACAAAGTTTCTCACATGAAATGATAGCTTTTGCAATATCGTATTCTTTTTCACATTAGTACCATAATGTTTATTTTTCTTCTTCTAATCAATTCAATCATTCCTAAACACCTTCATCTTGACCACTAAACTTGTAAAAATCAATTTGAATAAGTTTTCACACATGAAATGATAACCTTTTCAATTTACCGTATTTTCACTTTAATACCATGAAGTTTCAATTTCACATTTAACCCCTTAACCTTAATATACATTTAAAGTAGAGCACGAGGTAATGACCTACCTCCACACACACGCAAATACAATCCTAAAATGATATCATCAAAACTTAGAATACGATAAAACGAAATTTTCATTAAAATACCTTAATCTTAATAAAACCATTCTTAAAGGTTTTAGATTTGTTACACTTTTAAGTAAATATTTCTTATTAGGAAAATACGATAAGTTGTGGACATCGATCGTTTATCTAAACTGACTTTGTGGTGTCTAGGCTAGGCAAGTGAGCTTGGGTAACTTTAAAAGGCCCGCCTCACGTTTCGTGAGCGGATCCCTCCCTCCTCACTTGTACTTACCTGGCCACAATTGGCGATGAAGAAGCGATTTGAGGCTTCTAACGACTTATCGTTTAGACCATTTAGAAATAGGCTAGTTGGCTTAGGAAACCCTAGAATCTAAAATACGGAAAACTAAACTTTGCGAATAAATACCTTTTATTTTATAAAACCGTTTTCTACAAGATTAGTGTTTTACAATCTTAGCAAAGCGCCGCTACAACCCATCTTTGGGGAACCCGTTCGGGATCGTGCGGTTTATCGCGCACCCTCGGGCTAGTAGTGCGAGATTCAGACCTCCGCAAGGAGCATTCGGTCTCGAAAGGTTTAAAATACGACATCTTAGGAAAATAAGATTTTTGAAATATAAAATATTTAGTAAAATTATTTTTGTATAAACATATGTATATCTATCTTTTAAATACCTATTTTATTATAATATAAATTTTCCACCTTTTTCTAAAAATCACAAAAGAATAAAGGTTACACTAAAATACCATGAACTTCAATAATCAATATTACAGATAAATACCCTTATTTATTAAACTAGGATATTTTCACTAGAAATGTCACAACATAAAATCCACCCTCATTACAACTCTAAAGGCGAGTAATAAATACTTGAGGTATATTTTGAAAAGTATATAAAAATATTTTTACATAAAACCCCCTCAAGTTTTATAAATTATCCTAAGGACCCTAACAGTTATAAGACTTCGTTTCACATTTCTGATTGTCTGACTCGGGTTTGAGTCTGATTAATCTGACTTGAATATGATTCAAGTCAATCCATAATCTACAAGTTTCCAAGTCAATATTAACACATGAATCCATGAATACAATTATCAGTTTATACAATCTGGCTGAACTGAACCATGGATATATTCCTTCTACATGATTCCCAGTATTCCATTTACATGATTCTACGGTTATAACCGTTTCCTGATATCATGGTTTTGGTCAGTCAGTCAATCAATCATACAAACAACACAATTTACAAGATAACAATACAAACAAGACATCGCGGGGTTTAAGGGGTAGATTGGTACGGAAGGTGTTAAAGGTGGCACGAGACGGTAAGATTAAGACACCTAACATGAATCCAATTGCCGTTGTTCCGGGTTGTATAATGGAGCCTTGTACTTCCATTTGCCCTGGTCTCTGGCATATAGAAACTCCTCTCGTATACACTGGCATCCTTCTGTACCAAGCTACAAACAACAGCGTTAACACAAAACTACAACAATATAACAATACAATACAACATTAAAAGCTACTCTCTCTCTCTCTCCTACTCTCTGTCTATTTCTCCCCTATCTTTGGGACTTACCGAGCGACTTGTTCGCTGACGACATTCTATTTCTTTCTTCTTTGAATGTCGTCAGGTGGTTTGGACCCGGCGGAGATCGAGCCATCTCAAGAAGACTTGGAGCAGTTTGCCGAAGACCCTGCACTTTAGTTTCATTGTACACTTTTCCTTTCTGAAATTTTTCATTTCCTGTTATGCCACTGTTTAGGCATCTTTATTTTCAGTTGTATTTCTTTTTTCATGCATTGTACAAAAGAATGTTAATAAATAAAAGTTGCTGTTCTTTTTATTCTTGTTTCTTGTGTATTTATTTTATATTGCTTAGATACGCTTAGCGTATGTACTTCTGAGTATATACGTAGCGGACCTCGTCGCGTCCCCTTCGCCGTACACTGGGAAGCGGGGTGTGACAGGTTTGTTGGCGGCCCATGCAGGTCAGAGCTGTATGAATCCCTATCATGCAGTTCTGTTCTGCGTGAACAACCTAAGCAATATAACACAAGGACCAGCAACTAAAACATTCTTTACAATTTCATGTTCCTTGAATCTTATCATTTCATCATATACCTTGAATCTGTCCTAACCCAAAATTCCCTCACCTCTTTTACAATCTTACCGAAACCTTCGCATCTTTTCATTCCTTCACACATTTTTCAAACACTATCTATACTCCAGTCTTCAAACTTTTTTAAAACTGTTACACTTTCCTTTTACAAATTTCGAGGACAAAATTTTTATAAGGAGGGTAGAATGTAACAACCCTAATTTTCTTATACACTTTTTCCTATACAAATTTTTAAATTAATTTTTTCAAAAATTCATAAAGGGGTATTTATTGCCTGAGCACAAGATTTAAGTAATTGATTAGCAATTTAATTACAAGAAGGAGCTTGTAGCTCATTGGTAATATCTTGCATTGCTGAACCAAGCCACCAAAGTTCAAATCACATGCCCCACATTATTTTTAATATTTATTTTGTTTTAAATTCTTCTTCAATATTGTGTCTCTTCATCTTCTAAACCCCCATGTACACTTCAAATTCCTAGATCGGTTTCAGAGACCTTTGAAATCCCCATTTACTCCATTTTAATGATTTTTTTAATACATTTTTACATTAAAACCTTTCATTTACCCTATTTACTCTAATTTTTAATAATTTTATACATTTTTACATTAAAACCTTTCATATACCCTATTTACTCCAACTTTTAATGATTTTATATATTTTTACATTTTTTATTTAAAAACCCTTCACCTACCCTACCCCTAGCCTACCCTATAAATACACCCCCTCCCCTCTACCCTCTTATCCCAAAATCCTAAGCTCAATCTCTCAAAATTTTCCAAGAGTTGTGTACTTTGAAAACAAGCTCGCGGCGCAAGCTCCGACGAAATTCCGGCGACGTTTTTAGGAACAACCGGCAACGAAGCAACGCCTCGGCAACTCCTTTAGTTCCCCTACACTTCTTAGTATAGATCGAAAACCCGTAAGTCCCATTCTTCCCTTCTTTCTACTTCTCAAAAATACGAACTTATGAAACCCGACGGAAATCGGAACAAACCGATTTCCGATTCGGTTTTTCTATAAAATCTCACTTGTCACTAATTGCATAATACCTAAACTTATCCATGTTGACTATTAATCACATAACAATTAATTTGGACAAAGTTTCTCACATGAAAGGATAACTTTTGCAATATCGTATTCTTTTTCACATTAATACCATAATGTTTATTTTTCTTCTTCTAATCAATTCAATCATTCATAAACACCTTCATCTTGACCACTAAACTTGTAAAAATCAATTTGAATAAGTTTTCACACATGAAATGATAACCTTTTCAATTTACCGTATTTTCACTTTAATACCATGAAGTTTCAATTTCACATTTAACCTCTTAACCTTAATATACATTTAAAGTAGAGCACGAGGTAATGACCTACCTCCACATACACGCAAATACAACCCTAAAATGATATCATCAAAACTTAGAATACGATAAAACGAAATTTTCATTAAAATACCTTAATTTTAATAAAACCATTCTTAAAGGTTTTAGATTTGTTACACTTTTAAGTAAATATTTCTTACTAGGAAAATACGATAAGTTGTGGACATCGATCGTTTATCTAAACTGACTTTGTAGTGTCTAGGCTAGGCAAGTGAGCTTGGGTAACTTTAAAAGGCCCGCCGCCTCACGATTCGTGAGCGGATCCCTCCCTCCTCACTTGTACTTACCTGGCCACAATTGGCGGTGAAGAGACGATTTGAGGCTTCTAACGACTTGTCGTTTAGACCATTTAGAAATAGGCTAGTTGGCTTAGGAAACCCTAGAATCTAAAATACGGAAAACTATACTTTGCGATTAAATACCTTTTATTTTATAAAACCGTTTTCTACAAGATTAGTGTTTTACAATCTTTGCAAAGCGCCGCAACAACCCATCTTTGGAGAACCCGTTCGGGATCGTGCGGTTTATCGCGCACCCTCAGGCTAGTAGTGCGAGATTCAGACCTCCGCAAGGAGCATTCGGTCTCGAAAGGTTTAAAATACGACATCTTAGGAAAATGAGATTTTTGAAATATAAAATATTTAGTAAAATTATTTTTGTATAAACATATGTATATCTATCTTTTAAATACCTATTTTATTATAATATAAATTTTCCACCTTTTTCTAAAAATCACAAAAGAATAAAGGTTACACTAAAATACCATGAACTTCAATAATCAGTATTACAGATAAATACCCTTATTTATTAAACTAGGATATTTTCACTAGAAATGTCACAACATAAAATCCACCCTCATTACAACTCTAAAGGCGAGTAATAAATACTTGAGGTATATTTTGAAAAGTATATAAAAATATTTTTACATAAAACCCCCTCAAGTTTTATAAATTACCCTAAGAACCCTAACAGTTATAAGACTTTGTTTCACATTTCTAATTGTCTGACTCGGGTTTGAGTCTGATTAATCTGACTTGAATATGATTCAAGTCAATCCATAATCTACAAGTTTCCAAGTCAATATTAACACATGAATCCATGAATACAATTATCAGTTTATACAATCTGGCTGAACCGAACCATGGATATATTCCTTCTACATGATTCCCAGTATTCCATTTACATGATTCTATGGTTATAAGCGTTTCCTGATATCATGGTTTCGGTCAGTCAGTCAATCAATCATACAAACATCACAATTTACAAGATAACAATACAAACAAGATATCGCGGGGTTTAAGGGGTAGATTGGTACGGAAGGTGTTAAAGGTGGCACGAGACGATAAGATTAAGACACCTAACATGAATCCAATTGTCGTTGTTCCGGGTTGTATAACGGAGCCTTGTACTTCCATTTGCCCTGGTCTCTGGCATATAGAGACTCCTCTCGTATACACTGGCATTTTTCTATACCAAGCTACAAACAACAGCGTTAACACTGTAACTGCACGGCGGCGCCCCGGCCGTCAATCCGACGCCGGAATGCGGAAGCGATACTTAACTTTAATTTTTCAAACCGGCACCACCGCGCACTATAAACCCGATCGTGCCATTAAACTAGTCCTAGCTGACTACAAGATGGGAAGAGAGATATACCGAGCGATCCGTGTCCTTCGGTCTTTGTCTCCACTCCGATCTCCCGCGGAATCTCCGTCCGTCACGTCCTCGTCGGAAAGGGCACCACGTAGCCGATCTTTTTTACGGGCTCCCACCTCTTGACCGAGGCAACTCGGGCGCGAAGTTGGCTAGCCGACGCGTCCAAGATTTGCTATAGAATAGTATAGTAGCCATGTCTCTTTGGGGTTATAGAAGTTGCCTTGATGGAGGAATGAGGTTGAGAATTCAACTTGGGAATTTTGGTGGCAAGGAAAAATGAGATGAATGATAATTTTCCCACTCTCACTCAAAATGAAAAACCTCTCTCCCCCTCTTCCAATGTGGCCGGCCCCCTAATAGGAATGAGGAGGGAAAAAACAAAGGGAGGTGAGTGTAGGAGATTTAGGGTGGTGACCACATCAAAAAGTAAGGTTCACATCAAACACTAAATCAACTCTAATCTCATTAATGCATGTAATGATGCATGAAAAGAAAAGATGCCATCATAATCTATGCATATGCAAGATACCCCTCCACAATGAGTTATTTGCAAACTTTCAAATAACCCCTCCATCAGAAAATCCGGTCGTGAAGGAACAAAGGAAAACCGGCCGGAACGGAATGCAAACTGGCAACTTCAAAAGATCGATCCCGTAATAAATTACAGGAAAACCCCGCTACTGCATATACATGCCCGCATTTGTATTCCCACTGAATACAAATGCAAAGAGACAAAACTACACTGTACTATACTAGCATCCTGCTTAAACCAAAACCTGCTAGTATTATCTGTCCGATCCTGATCCGTGCAATACCGCACGTATCTGATCGAACCCTGCCATATACCCATACGGCCTCTAGTACTAACTGTCCGATCCTGATCCGTGCAATACCGCACGTATCTGATCGAACCCTGCCATATCTCCATACGGCCTCTAGAGCGTTTTGCCCGAAACTTGAGTAACTGTGTGTGGTGGACTCTAAAGACTCGTCAATACTATGGCTATGGATTTAACCACTAGCACGTCAGAGGTATTAGCCATACGTGACGGGCCACCAGCTATTGACCAAAAGGGACGTCGATGAGCGAACTCATCCTAACACCCTACTGAGCCTGTCAGTGACAATATCCGTAAAGTCCGGTCCGTTCGTCTATGAGCATCGCATGGCGGGCCTAGGGGGTTGGTGAAAGTCAGACCCCCAAAAGCGGTACAAGTCGTGTCGGAGTGTAGCCCATAACACCCTGAGATACTACTGGAATACCTACCAGTAAATCTCCTGCCTTGGCCAAGGACTTCGTGTAATGGCTCTCCTAGACACAGCGCGACCTCACCCCCAATACTGGGAGAGACAAACCCCTGAAGATCCGCTCACTGCCTCCATGTGGCTCGGGACTGTACCCAACTAAAACCTGTTTGCACGTCTCCTTTGAGCGTGGTAGGGTAGTAATCAAAGTACAGTGGGAACTCACACGAAACAAATAACGATCCTCAGGTCGATGAACTAACCTGTACACATGTCACCAGGGAACTGCTATCTGACGTCAGGTATAAGACCAACTAGCATGTTCCCGGCGAGTCCTGTCCGGTGTACTCATAACCCAATGAGCACCTGTATACATCTTAGGTGAACCAACTGACACCAGTGGCTTGTGAGACCGGCCACCGCCCCTCGTCGGGGTCTCGACTGTATACACTAGTCTACTCTGGAGTATCGATGCCCTGTCTCGAAACTCCCACGACTAGGGACCTTTTAAGGATGTGCTTATAGACTACCAGCTCCCACGTATATGATCGCCCTCATACTGCCGGTAGTCAAGCAAGAATCCTAGGGGCTCTATCAACGTGCAATAGTGACCTGTCAGGTCACCTAAAGCAGTACACGACGATAAAGGTAAACCAGATAGCATACTATCATCTCGAGTAAGACTGTCCTCCTGGGATAGGTCCTCCCTCAATCATTGCAATCACGTGCTTGTGATCCAATAATTGACTCTGAGGGCACTATCTCCAACAATCTCCCACTTGCACTCAAGGCTAATTATTGCGATGTCGCATACTCAGAGCCCGTGTGATACCGAACACCCAACTCCTCTACTAGTCAGTCTCACCAAGCTCGTTTGCGAAACTATTGCGTTCGAGGAATAGCCTCAGTGAGTGGATCCGCTTTGATGTTTCTTTCTATGTCTCTCTATATCTCAAGTTCGCAGAGAAAACCATCTCCCGAAATGAGCAATACCTGTTTTAGAATGTGTCTGGATGTCTGATGGGACCTAGCTCATAAATGAACTCCAAATCCAAACTTCTTAGACTGTATCGTCAACTGAACTTAATCAGTATCCTGCGCCATGCCTCCCTCAGTATTGCCTTGGACCACCTGTCCAAAATACTGCCCCTCGTCAGAAGGAAAAACTATAACTCTGACAACTTCCTTGTCGTCCAGGTCACCTTGGAAGCTTGGAATGATAACCGTCTCCTAAAAGAGGCTGTTGTTATCATATCCCTAGAACATCCACTTATGTTCTAAAACTGCTTCCGACTGTTTCTCTAGGATAGGATCAATGTTAACTTATTGCATCTAGTGCAAGAACAACATCTGGTGTGGTATTTGACATCTCATGATTGACTCAATTGCCTGAGCAAGTGATCTGCCAATCATACACATCCCTCTCCCCTTTAGTCTGTAAGACACCTTTAGAGAGGGTGACTCCATCACCTGTAGGTACAGTACCGTGCCAGGAGTCGTCCATTCTAAATACTCTTAGAATGTTGTCTAAGTACCCTTAATTGGGAAACCACCCAAGTCTAGATCTAAAACCATAGATCCAGTAACCAGTATGTCTGATATAATGTCCAAGTCCCATGTGGAGAAACCACTGTGTGATGACCAACGTATAACCGATCGTAGTATAGGAATATCACTTCCTACTCTGTGTATGTCATCCAAATACCATGACATCACACCCTACTACCTTCTCAACAGATCCATCCCCTATTCTGATGAAGTCAAACCTATGACTGTCACGTCAGAAATAGATGATCTATCTCCGCTATATCTGCTTTAGTCTATAAATAGACATAAGCCACCTGTCCACCAATGCTTCCGCTGCTCCCACTGACCACGACAACCCTCTGGCAGAGTCATATAGATGTACACTTCTAAAACCAGTTTAGAACGACGCTATACTCATCCTCCTGCCGGGTCTCACGGTCTGGAACAACAGCTATGGCAAGTGTAGGTAAACAAGAACCTCCCTGCCACCGTCGTTGAGGCTACCGGAGTACCTCTCGGGTGCCTGAGGTTACCCACCAAATCTGTGGAGTGGCCAATGGAATGTCAAACCAGATTGAATCTTTAGGTTCCTATGAAATCTTCAATAATCGTTTGTGGTTCTGGAATCACTTCCAGTTCTACCATACTCCCACTACTGTTTTTCTGAAAAAATCCATTTTTAATAAAACTGTGGCGAGTCAAGAACAATATCATTATTGATCTTCCAGTGGTAGAAAGTCAACCCTCGTCATAGCCTGGGTCAACCCACAAACAGCCATTACAGAAACGTGCCTTGAGTTATCCAGAGTCTGGTTTTAAGCATAAGCCGGACAACTCCCCGTACCTTAACATCGTTAAGATATGAACTGTTCTATATCCAATATAGAACCAGAGGCACTGATTTAATTGAACCAGATTCAAACCATGCAGCTGTCTCCAGTGCATGTCAGCTAAATGGAAGAAGGCCGATCAGCGTTACTCAACTTAGGAATGCTTCCAATTATGAATAACCTGAAAGAAAAGCAAGTTCTCTTAATCATTACTATCAACTGAATACCATACACAAGTATCTACATCTTCGATCACCTTGAAGAATCCCGATACTTGCAATACCTGGTTCTCTACTTTAATCTTATACCTATAACTTCTCAAAACTCAGACCCTGTGTTTCTACGAAATACTTGTCTAAGAACTAGAGAAGTCATAAGTAAACAGAATATAGTACGAGGACCAATCCCTCTGTCCTAATGGACACCGGACAATATACAATACTCTGTATAAGTCCCCTGGGTCTAATAACTCATTCGCTGTGTGTCGTAGGTTGAAAACTGTACTATGGTTATGAAGAATTACACCGCTGTTTAATGCTCCTTACCTAACCATCCACTGATATAGGTAAATGTCATAGACATAATTTCAAAAAGGTATATCTCACTCTATAAAAATAGACGTATGGATATATCAATTTGAAATTGGTGCATAACAGCGGATATTCAAAACCAAATATTTGCCGACCGGCAACCAACCCAGGTGACTTCCTCAAATATCACCGATTACAACGAATCCCGATATAATGAGGATGATCACCTAATTCCCAATAACTTACTCCCACTCATCATCTGTAAAGCCATACAGATGTGAGAATCATACCTGGTAAATACATACCCTGGAGCAAGTGTCTAACTGGGAAATCAGTTTTCCTTTAACAGTACACAGTGAAACTGAAACATTGAAATGTTTCGATGGGGTATCCCGGTATTCCTAGTAATGCCTCTTCCATTATCCAGATTCACAACTGTAACCGTGTAATTCTTTGCCACCTCTCCAAATCCCTTTATTTGTCTTTAGTCATTACCTTCTGTACACCCCTTTAGGCCAAATGGTTTTCTTCCTTCCCTACCGTTCGGCACCAGCCTATGGTTTGGAAGAAGACTATCCAATAAGCATAATGGGTGTACTGTCCTAATCCTAGGAACACTCGCAATGCGAGAGAAGGTGAAGATAAAAGACAACCGAATAAACCTTATTCCTATTTCTCCTGAACCAGAATCCATCCCCGAACTGGAATAAGTTCCTTTCGAGTTCGTATATAACCATACGATGGAATATCCAAATAAACTGTGGATCTTCGTAGTGATACGGAGTGTCCTGGAGAAATACAAAGGTGATTTAGGATTGGCGAAGAAATATTTGGTTTGGTCGTGAATAGCAGTCGCAATTTACTTTGCCCTCTTACTAATCCCTTACTTTGTCTTAACTTAATACCTTCTGTACACCGTTTAGGCTAATTGGCTTTCTTCATTCCCCACAGTTCGGCACCAGCCTAAGGTTTGGAAGAAGACTATCCAATTCGCGTAATAGGTGTACTATCTCCTAAACCAAAGAGTACTCGCAACCTGAGAGAAGGTAGAAGGAAAAGACAACTGAATAGTTCTATTCATTTTCTCCAGAACCAGAAACCATCCTCGAATAAATTCTTTCGAGTTCGTATATAACCATACGATGGTTTTGTCCAATTGAAGTGGACGTTCGTAGTAATACGGGGTGTCCTGGAGAAAAGAGTAAAAGTAGGAGTGGCAATGAGGTTAGCGACTCTGACAATCCAAAAGCCAGTGTTAAGAAGGTTCGGTCAACTTGGTCACTGAGTCATAGTCTAGGGTCGGGTCAATGGTCGCTGCCAAAGAGAGAGAGAAAAGAAACACTCAGCGTGCACTCTAACCTAGATCAGAATGGTTACCAATTTATCTAATCTGGAAACCTCCCACTGTAACCTCAAATTCTCCTCCAAACCTGAAAGAAGAATTAGTCGGGGTCACCTGAGGAGTAAACTAACTCATCAGTGGGAATCGGGATCCAACTATCATCGCATGATAACGTGACGGAATCCGCTCATGTCATCACACTCCAGAAGGTATGCGCATATCTGACAAGTTTCAGTTTCTTTAGAAACTCCCGATGTGGATTTTTGCCCCATGCTCTTATGACCTTGGCGTGAGGTCAAAATATCATAAGTCACATGTCAAGTTCTGCCCATCATTATCCAGGTTAATTTGAACCCACCCGTACATACCCTTGACGTAGGCCAAAATAGTAGTACGACTGTCCCAAACCAACGCATCTATCTATGCAACAGATAAATATCCGGCAGCTACCAATTACTATGCCTTGGCGTGAGGTCAAAATACATAGCTTGAATACTACCGAATATTTAACCGAAATGATGGAGGGCTACGAATGGTTTCTGGCGAAAACCTTTAACGTAATGAACTTGATATCGTTGAAGGAACTGGATAGCTTTTTGAAAATATAGTGGCGAAAACCATTGCTAAAGAGATCACTCCCGGTGAAGGGATCTCGGCTCTTTCCCCGTAGAATGAGGTGCAGGATATTCCAACTGAATACCATGATGGAAAGCAAAAGTAATCGGCTATAGTGAAGTTATTGCCCTGACGCAAACTTTTTGTCCAAGGGGTCACTCCTGGTGAAAGGATCTCGGCCCTTGCCTCGTCGACTGAGGAGCAGGATATTCCAACTGAATACCACGATGCAAAACAAAAGAGAACGTCCTTGCAATAACAGCTTTTTGAAAAGTGTTCCAACAACATCAGAATATGTTTGTTTAACTTGCATTGATCTGAATCAACGCAGTCCCATCAATTGATCACACCACAAAGAACGAAAATATATTGATGTACGTATATGCCATCCGCATTCGCCACTGGGTCCCGTCATTACCCGTTAGGTTAGCTAACTAACGACAGAGCGGGGACTGGACTAGCGCGGATGCAAAACATATACAACATCTACTAATATATATATACCAATATATAATATTTCGCTCAAGGCGTGATAAAAATGCAACATCACAGAAATGTACAGCATCACAGAACAATACAGATATCTGGGATCCCCGGGTTTCACAGAGCAACTACTGAAACCCGATGTTCCCCTGGGCGTATGGATAGCCTGTGCAATGAAATCCTAGACCCTTACGGGCGCGGCAAGTCACCCGACAAAACCTGAAGCGAGGCAGTCCCCTTCATCACCGTGAATGGACCAACCGGCACTTCACGGAATCCGGTAACTTGGGCACCCCTCCTGGGTCAACCTGTACCCCCTACGAGTGCGGCGAATAGCCCGCCAATTCTAGAGTGAAGCCCCCTCCATCTCAATGCCATGAGATGCGGGCTTGTTGCCCTCTAGAACCCGGCTATCCGTGCACCCCTCCTTGGGGTAATCCTAGTACAGAAAGTAAAATATACATACAACGGGTACATCGACCGCAACCTGGTCGTGCCCCAAAATAATAATATACAATCAGGCAGTGACGGCAGTCCACATGTCGGACGCTCGCCCCGCAATATCAAATGTACATAATACAACAAAAAACTGTACTAGCATTGCAACCAGGCTATCCCCACGACCGATCCGCAACATCACAGCATAACACAGAACATCAACGTGAATGTCACGTTCGCAAATCCGTCTAACCGGGCTATAGCAGTTAGACGGGATTTACCGATCGAGTGACATTCACGGTCGCAGATATAATGTAAATACTGTGAACTGATGTGTTTAAAATATCCGATAGATCAAATTTTAACAAGTGGGCCCCAAGTACTACTGTAGCACATCAAGAAATCCTGGGCCCAAAATTAATATTCCAAAAACCCTATTTTCATCACAGGAGTTTTCTGAAAAAATTTGGCACACTGATCTGCATATACTGCGGCGGAACCGCGGCCCAAGCATGGGTTTGGCCGCGGTTCCGCGGTCGTATGGAGCGATCACGTGATCAAATTTCTACAGAATTCTTATAATTCCCTGCACATCATTCTAAGACAACCTGAAAATTTTTTTGGAGACAAAACAATTTCGACAGAAACTGATATGCATGAAAACGCGGGTTTTGGGATTTTTGTTCGATCGGAAATGTAAAACACATTAGACCAAGCTAGACTATGTTAATGGCGAGGCTCTGATACCACTGTAAGTGCACGGCGACGCCCCGGCCGTCAATCCGACGCCGGAATGCGGAAGCGATGCTTAACTTTAATTTTTCAAACCGGCACCACCGCGCACTATAAACCCGAATCGTGCCATTAAACTAGTCCTAGCTAACTACAAGATGGGAAGAGAGATATACCGAGCGATCCGTGTCCTTCGGTCTTTGTCTCCACTCCGATCTCCCGCGGAATCTCCGTCCGTCACGTCCTCGTCGGAAAGGGCACCACGTAGCCGATCTCTTTTACGGGCTCCCACCTCTTGACCGAGGCAACTCGGGCGCGAAGTTGGCTAGCCGACGCGTCCAAGATTTGCTGTAGAATAGTGTAGTAGCCATGTCTCTTTGGGGTTATAGAAGTTGCTTTGATGGAGGAATGAGGTTGAGAATTCAACTTGGGAATTTTGGTGGCAAGGAAAAATGAGATGAATGATAATTTTCCCACCCTCACTCAAAATGAAAAACCTCTCTCCCCCTCTTCCAATATGGCCGGCCCCCTAATAGGAATGAGGAGGGAAAAAACAAAGGGAGGTGAGTGTAGGAGATCAAGGGTGGTGACCACATCAAAAAGTAAGGCTCACATCAAACACTAAATCAACTCTAATCTCATTAATGCATGTAATGATGCATGAAAAGAAAAGATTTCATCATAATCTATGCATATGCAAGTACCCCTCCACAATGAGTTATTTGCAAACTTTCAAATAACCCCTCCATCAGAAAATCCGGCCGTGAAGGAACAAAGGAAAACCGGCCAGAACGGAATGCAAACTGGCAACTTCAAAAAACCGATCCCGTAATAAGTTACAGGAAAACCCCGCTACTGCATATACATGCCCGCATTTGTATTCCCACTGAATACAAATGCAAAGAGACAAAACTACACTGTACTATACTAGCATCCGGCTTAAACCAAAACCTGCTAGTATTATCTGTCCGATCCTGATCCGTGCAATACCGCACGTATCTGATCGAACCCTGCCATATACCCATACGGACTCTAGTACTAACTGTCCAATTCTGATCCGTGCAATACCGCACGTATCTGATCGAACCCTGCCATATCTCCATACGACCTCTACAGCGTTTCGCCCGAAACTTGAGTAACTGTGTGTGGTGGACTCTAAAGACTCGTCAATACTATGGCTATGGATTTAACCACTAGCACGTGAGAGGTATTAGCCATACGTGACGGGCCACCAGCTATTGACCAAAAGGGACGTCGATGAGCGAACTCATCCTGACACCCTACTGAGCCTGTCAGCGACAATATCCGTACAGTCCGGTCCGTTCGTCTATGAGCATCGCATGGCGGGCCTAGGGGGTTGGTAAAAGTCAGACCCCCAAAAGCGGTACAAGTCGTGTCGGAGTGTAGCCCATAACACCCTGAGATACTACTGGAATACCTACCATTAAATCTTCTGCCTTGGCCAAGGACTTCGTGTAATGGCTCTCCTAGACACAGCGCGACCTCACCCCCAATACCGGGAGAGACGAACCCCTGAAGATCCGCTCACTGCCTCCATGTGGCCTGGGACTGTACCCAACTAAAACCTGTTTGCATGTCTCCTTTGAGCGTGGTAGGGTAGTAATCAAAGTACAGTGGGAACTCACACGAGACAAATGACGATCCTCAGGTCGATGAACTAACCTGTACACATGTCACCAGGGAACTGCTATCTGACGTCAGGTATAAGACCAACTAGCATGTTCCCGGCGAGTCCTGTCCGGTGTACTCATAACCCAATGAGCACCTGTATACATCTTAGGTGAACCAACTGACACCAGTGGCTTGTGAGACCGGCCACCGCTCCTCGTCGGGGTCTCGACTGTATACACTAGTCTACTCTGGAGTATCGATGCCCTGTCTCGAAACTCCCACGACTAGGGACCTTTTAAGGATGTGCTTATAGACTACCAGCTCCCACGTATATGATCGCCCTCATACTGCCGGTAGTCAAGCAAGAATCCTAGAGGCTCTATCAACGTGCAATAGTGACCTGTCAGGTCACCTAAAGCAGTACACGATGATAAAGGTAAACCCGATAGCATACTATCATCTCGAGTAAGACTGTCCTCCCGGGATAGGTCATCCCTCAATCATTGCAATCACGTGCCTGTGATCTAATAATTGACTCTAAGGGCACTATCTCCAACAAACACAAAACTACAACAATATAACACTACAATACAACATTAAAAGCTACTCTCTGTCTATTTCTCCCCTATCTTTGGGACTTACCGAGCGACCTGTTCGCTGACGACATTCTATTTCTTTCTTCTTTGAATGTCGTCAGGTGGTTTGGACCCGGCGGAGATCGAGCCATCTCAAGAAAACTTGGAGCAGTTTGCCGAAGACCCTTCACTTTAGCTTCATTGTACACTTTTCCATTCTGAAATTTTTCATTTCCTGTTATGCCACTGTTTAGGCATCTTTATTTTCAGTTGTATTTCTTTTTTCATGCATTGTACAAAAGAATGTTAATAAATAAAAGTTGATGTTCTTTTTATTCTTGTTTCTTGTGTATTTATTTTATATTGCTTAGATACGCTTAGCGTATGTACTTCTGAGTATATACGTAGCGGACATCGTCGCGTCCCCTTCGCCGTACACTGGGAAGCGGGGCGTAATGGAAACCTGTTGTGTTTATTATTCATTTGCCGTACGATGATAAAAACCTGTTGTGTTTATTATTCATTTGCCGCATATTCTTACTGTTTGCATCGCATGGCATGTTAAATATGTTTATTGTTATATTGAAACCATTCTGTTAGGACACCAGCACCATTATCGATGATGCATATGTTCTACGTACACCTGCTTGCCAGCTCACACACTTCATCATCGATAATTGCCATGTCACTATACTGTTAGACTGTTGTATTCAGGATATGATTCCTTGCATGGCATACTTGTGTACTTACATATTGTACACTCATACTTGTGCACATACCTGTTGTACACTCATACTTGTGCACTTACATACTGTACACTTATACTTGTACACATACCTATTTGCAAATACATAGATGATTCTGGCTTGATTTCAGAGATTTGGGAACTACAAGATGTATTTTAAAACTGTATTCATTTTAAAAGAGCGGTTTCCCTCAATATGTGCATATTACTATTCCATGTTGCATGGTACACTGATATGCTTACATTTCTTTTACATGTCGCATACATCATGCTTTATGATTATACGCATTGAGATATGTTGTTTCCATGATATTTCTGGATTTGGGAACCGTGGGTATTTTAAAAGAGAGTATGTATTGTTTTAAAAACCAGGTTACCCTTGATATGATATTTCAGTGTGTCCACCATGTGTTTTCTCGGTTCTGAGACGTGTGACATGTGAAACCCGATTCGAGGAGCTGGATGAGGCCGATTGCGGGTACATGGTGGACCCGGTATGGTACCCCGGGGCGAGAACGGATCTGCTGTGTAGCTAGACGGTGAGCCCGACAGAGGGACTACTACCTTCCGGTGATAGTATTTGGGCTCGGCGGATATCCGGAGGATACCGACCGGAGTCGAGAGATGATACGGGCCGATCCGGACTGACGGAGCCCGTGGGCCGATCCGGACTGACGGAGCCTGATATATGAGGATTTACGTGCCGATGCTGGGCATGGATTTCATGATGTTTCGGGTGTCGATGCTAGACACTCAGGTTCCATGATTTTGATGTGTCGCGAGGGACACACGTTGGTTTATATCCTCATATTTCCATGCATATGCTTTATGATATTTACATGCATGATGTTTTTTTCATTGGGTGACACGTGGATGATATCCACATACTTATAAACTTCATGATATAGTCAACATTGATCATACCTCATATTTATGATATGTTATTACCTGAGGCACTGGCACGAGCACGAGCACTTGGCACTACACTCATGTATAGATGTTACATTGCCACCTTATCATGCTTCAGACTTATTCACTTGAGGTTTATATTTATATTTGATCGTATTGACCTAAGATGAGTCATACATACGATTTCTACTCTGCGATGTTTTCTACTCACGAGTTAGCAACTCACCCCCGTTGTGCCACAGTTCTTGCAGGTTTTGCCGTACATGTTCCATTGCGGTTTTCTGGCACATTGCTTCCTTTCTGGGTGATTGCTTGGTAGGTGGCTTCTTTTGCATCAGAACCACCATTGTATATGTATTATTCAGTTGTATCTAGAAATCCCATCAACCAAACTTGTATATTATTTCATACTTAGAAAACCAGTTGTGTATTATTTCGACCTTAGAGTCTCCCGTTGTAGTATTATGGTTTTCATGATATTTTTGAGTTTTCCTTTGAGTTTTGATTCTCGCCCTTCGGCGTTGTATATTATACTACTTGCGTAGTTGTGACCATCGATTGACGAAGAGCTAGCTCCCGCTTGGGGATGCCTTTTATCATTGTATATATACTATTCATGTTGTACCCCGTTCGGGGCCAGTATTTATAAAGGAAACTCTGCCCAAATTTTCAGAAAAGACATGAGATTTTTAAAATGCATATTCAGCTTATGTTATTTAAAAACCTTGCTTTTAAACATGTTTTCTTACATATTAAAAATTTAGTTTTCTTTATCTACTCTTTAAAATGGTTTTAGATTTCTGGGCTTTTGGCTTACTTGAGTTAGATGAGGTCCTATAGGTTTCATATGATTCAAGTGCCAGTCACGTGCTATTTCGGGTCGTGACACTTATGTTTTGCACCCGCGCTAGTCCCGCCCCGGTATGCCGTTAGTTAAGTAACCTAACGGTGCATAATGGGACACTGTGGCGAATGCGAATGACATAAGCGTACGTTGTATTTTCGTTTCTTCTGTGATACTTAGGAAGCATAAATGATGAGACTTCATAAATGAGATTAATGAAAGATAAAGAAACCTAAAAGATGTTATACATTCAAATTTTCAAAAAGGGTAGCTCTAGTTATTCGATAAGGAAAGAGCCAAGATCCCTTCACCGGGAGTGACCTCTTTAGCGAAACTAGCAGATTCCACAACTCACTCGGTTTTGTTTTTGATTTCTTCTATAGTTCTTTCTTTGCATAGCGGTATTTATGAAATATCCTGCACCTTATTCGATAAGGAAAGAGCCGAGATCCCTTCACCGGGAGTGACCTCTTTAGCGAAACTATTAAAAGCCTAAAAAACACTCCTTTTCAAAATCACTTGTTTCTACAACGATACCAAGTTCATTACGCGAAAGGTTTTCTGAAAACCTGTCGTAGCCCTCCGTCATTTCAGATAAGTACTGCTTAGTATTCGTGTTGCGTTTGTTGACCTTAGCCAAGGCGTAGTGTGCGGTAGCTAATTAGTGCTTATCTGTTGCATGAGATGCGATTGAGTTAGGGTAGTCGTACGACTTTGTTGACCTTAGCCAAGGGTCGTACGGGTGGGTTTAATTCAATCAGGAAATGACGGGTTGAACTTGGCTCGCGCTTATGATTTGTTGACCTTAGCCAAGGTCATAAGTTGCTAGGGGAAAAACATTATCAGGAATTTCAAGTGTTGAAATTTGCAATGAGATTGCATATCTTCTATGAGATAGTTGGATCCCGATACCCACTGCGAGTAAGAGTTACTCGTGGGAGACTTTTACACATGACAATTAGCCGATCAAGTAGGTGTCTAGAAAGGTGTTAACGGGGTTATGCCTCTGGGAAAACGAGGTTTATTTTAATTAGGTCCGTATGAAAGCACGGGGAACCTCCCTCAAAGTACCAACACTGGCCTGGCTGAAAGATTGGCGAACTTGTAAAGTGTAATTAATCCCGGCTAGTCTTACCTTTTAGGGTTTGAAGGAAGATTTGATAAAAGCAGTGGGAGCCATCCTGATTAGATAAGATAATAACCAATCCAATCTTGCAAAAGCATACGCTAAAGTGTTTTCTTCTCTCTCTCTCCAGGTAGCGACCATGTTAGGCCTTAATCATAATAATATGGATGTGTTGACCGAACCCGCTTATTATACTGAGCAGGGGAACGTTGGTTCCGTTCTTTCTTATAATTGTTATAAGACAGAGCAGAAAATAGGGGAATATCCGGATTCCCACGCCGCCCAAACGAAGAATAAGCACGTTGATGCATCTTCTTCAGGTGTGTTTGTTATCGAGAACTGTTTCTCAGTTCACTCTACGTCCTGGGTATTAGATACTGGACCAGGATCCCATATATGTAATATGTTACATGGGCTAAAGAAAGGTAAAGAACTGGGAGATGGTGATAATTCCGTATGAGTAGGGAATGGTGCAAATGTTGCAGCTAAAGCAGTTGGCGAATATCATCTTGTATTTCCAAATGGTAATACAATAATTCTGAACGAATGCTATTACATTCCGACCCTGATATGCAATTTTATATCAGTTTCTTTATTGAGTAAAGAGAGATATAATTTTGTAGTACATGCTAATGTTATGAACATCTTCCTGAATTAAAAGTTGATTGGATCAGGCTCGTTAGATAATGACATATACGTTTTAAATCAAACTACAGTTCTTAATGTGCAAAACACACAAAAGAGGAAGAGTTCAGAAATGAACGAATCCTTCTTGTGGCATTGTAAACTAGGTCATATCAATGCGACACGACTAGCTAAGTTACATAAGAATGGATATTTGAATTCGCTCGAATTTTCATCTTATAACACTTGCCAGTCATATCTCAAAGGCAAAATAACCAAAACTCCGTTTAGTGGACACGGAGAAAGAGTTACGGAACTCTTAGGACTGATATATAGTGATGTTTGCGGTCCCATGTCTATACAAGCCAGGAATGGTTCTTTGTACTTCATTACATTCACTGACTATCTCTCAAGATACGGGCATGTGTTCCTGTTGAAACACAAGTCTGAAGCTTTTGAGAAATTCAAAGAATATAAGCACGGAGTCGAGAACCAAACGGGTAAAAGTATTAAGATTCTTCGATCTGATCGAGGAGGAGAATACCTGAGTAATGAGTTTCTGGACTATCTAAAAGAGAATGGGATTCTCTCTCAGCTTACTCCTCCATATACGCCAAAGCACAACGGTATATCGGAACGGAGGAATCGCACCCTATTAGATATGGAGTGCTCTATGATGAGCACTGCTGAGTTACCTATTTCCTTTTGGAGTTATGCGCTGGAGACAGCCGCATACCTATTGAATAGAGTTCTAACCAAATCGGTGTCTACTACTCCATATGAGATATGGAATGGGAAGAGAAAATCTCTTAAACGAGTTAAGATATGGGGTTGTCCGGCCTATGTTAAAAAGCAAAATCCGGACAAACTCGAGACAAGATCAGTTCTTTGCAAGTTTGTGGGATATCCAAGCAATTCGTATGGATATCATTTCTACCTTAGTGAAGAGCAAAAAGTGTTTGTTGCTCAACATGCTACCTTTTTAGAAAAGAAATTTCTTGCAAAAGAGATTAGTGGCAAGGAGGTAGAACTGGAAGAAATTCCAGCCACACAAACTGCAACAGAAGATTTGGAGGAACCAGAGGATTTAGTAGTTCCCGACGAAGCTCAGCCGCTCCGCCGATCTAGTAGGGTTCCTCATCCACCTGAGAGATACTATGGTTTTCTCATTGATGGTGGGAGCGAGGATTGCATCATGGAAGATGATGACCCGACTAGCTTGGCCATCACGGGTGGGGACTCTATGAAGTGGCTGGATGCAACGCGATCTAAGATGGAATCCATGTACACCAACAAAGTATGGACTTTGGAAGTTGCTCATGAAGGGGTAAAACCCATTGGGAGCAAATGGATCTTTAAGAAGAAACTTGGTGTAGATGGAAAAGTTGAGACTTTCAAACCTAGACTTGTTGCAAAAGGTTTTCGTCAACGACCAGGTGTAGATTATAATGAAACATTTTCTCCAGTGGCTATGCTTAAGTCCATCCGGATCCTACTTGCCATTGCTGCATACCATGACTACGAAATCTGGCAAATGGATGTTAAGACCGCCTTTCTAAATGGTGATTTAGAAGAGTGTGTATATATGACTCAGCCAGAGGGCTTCGTAGACAGTGGGAGCAGCGCAAAGGTGTGCAAGCTGCTTAAATCCATCTATGGGTTAAAACAGGCATCGCAGAGTTGGAACATCTGTTTTGATATGGCAGTCAAAGAGTTTGACTTCATCAAGAACGTAGATGAACCTTGTGTATACAAGAAGGTGGCAGCGAGTAGGGTTGTCTTCCTTGTATTGTACGTGGATGACACACTCTTGATAGGAAATGATGTTCCTATGCTGCACTCGGTCAAGCTCTTCTTATCACAAAGATTCTCAATGAAAGATCTAGGTGATACTTCCTGCATCTTGGGGATCAAGATCTATAGAGATAGATCTAAACGGAAACTGGGATTGTCCCAATCCAGGTACATTGACACCATACTAAAGAGGTTTAGTATGGAAGAATCCAAGCATGAGAATTTACCCACGATCTCTGGACTCACTCTGTCCAAAGAGATGTCTCCTAAGACTAATTTGGAAAGAGCTCGCATGCAAGGGATACCCTATGCATCGGCGTCAGGCTCTATCATGTACGCGATGCTATGTACCAGACCCGATGTAGCATACTCACTAAGTGTAGTGAGTAGGTATCAAGCAAATCCTGAAGAGAGTCACTGGGCAGCTGTGAAGAATATTCTCAAGTACTTGAGAAGGACTAAGGAGATGTTCTTAGTGTATGGTAACGGAGAACTCCAGGTGGAGTCCTTTACCGATTCGAGCTTCCAGAGTGATAAGGACGATTCTAAGTCGCACTCGGGATTTGTCTTTACCCTCAATGGAGGGGAGGTTTGTTCGAAGAGTTCCAAATAGGAAACCGTGGCAGACTCGACGATGGAGGCTAAATACATCGCTGCCAACGATGCTTCCAAAGAGGCTGTCTGGATGAAAAAGTTCATAACTGAACTTGGAGTGGTTCCGTCTATTGAGCATCCAATACCTTTGTATTGTGATAACAATGGAGCTGTGGCTTTGGCCAAGGAACTCCAGTCCCATTAGAGATCCAGGCATATTCTGAGGCGGTATCACCTGATCCGGGAGATAGTTGATCGCCGCGAGATCGAAGCAGGAGAGTTGATACGAAGGACAACACTGCGGATCCACTCACGAAGGCCATACCCCAGATACAGTTTGAGAGACTCTTTGGGATGTTGGGTATGAGATACTACAACAGCTGGCTTTAGTGCAAGTGGGAGATTGTTAGTTATGTATATGCCCTAGAGGCCATTGTTGTACATATGATGTATATTATAGTGGATTCTTGGATATATATAGAGATGACTTTCTTGCTCGACATGATAGTATGCTATTTGGTTTCACTTTGTTTAAACATGTTGACTTGTATTGTATTACTGTCTTACTCTCACATGTTGATAAAGACCTTAGGATATGTACTTGACTATTAGGACTATGATGCAAATCATATTAGTGGGGCCAGGGTAGTCCATGAGTACATCCTATAATTGTTCTTAGCCGAGGGTGTATCGAGACAGGGCATCGATACTCCAGAGTAGACTAGGGTATACGCATCTTGACCCATATGATGAGCGATGGATGATCCCACATCCATTGGCATTTGACATCAAAGATGGTGTACGGGTGCTCAGTAGAGACTGGGTACACCGAACGGACTCGCCGAGAACTCCTAGATGGTATTATACCTATCGTCAGATAGAAGTTCTCTGGTGACACTGGTACAGGTTAGTATGTAGACCCGAGATCGTCATAGAGTCTCGTGTGATTCCCACTGTGCTTTGATTTCCACCTTACCACGTTCATGAGAACGTGCAAAACGGTGGCTTTTGGGTACAGTCCCGAATCACATGGAGGCAATGAGCGATAGGAAGGGTTTCGTCTCTCCCGGTATTGGGGGTTGATGTTGCGTGTTCATACCAGAATATTGCATTTAATACCGCCCATTCTTACGCTCGTTTGTTTATAGGTAGGTGCTTTTAATCCGTGTTTGCTACATATTTATAGGCTATAGGTTCCTAGTTCAAAATAATGCAAATCATACAAAATCTTTACTATTACGCCAAAATCCAGAACATCTGTTGACAACAGATAAAAGCTGGGTTCCGGTCATCCGTATCCGTCCAGTGCCGCGTACTAGTTCCAGAGACAAGACATATGACAGTGGTCATTTATGTCTCGGGCAAGCACAGAGCACGGGGGGTGGGGGTGGGGGGCAGCACAAGAATCAATGGGTGTGCGGAGCTCGAGGGAGATGATGTCAAATGTATTATTTTTGATGCCACTTTGGACTGTTGCAGATCTGAAGAAATTGTTGATGCAATTTGCAATTTGGAGCATGTAGAACAATAGAAGAGAGCAACACAGGAAACCCCAGAAAAACGACATTCCAATTCCCCCAAATGGCCGCAAATCTGCAGCTAATTGGCCCATTATGCGGTGGATCCGCGGCTGAGTTGACACAGTGTCAACTCGAATTTTGGGGGTAGTTTGATCATTTCATTTGGGTTCAGAATCTTGCCCTAGTGTTTCAGCACTCAGCCTATAAATAGCCCAGTTTTGTGCAAAGCCAAGGGTCTTCATTTTCTTATGCTTCTTTTTGTTAGGATTTAGTTTAGTTTTAGTTTAGCTTCTTCTTCTTCTTTATTCTTTCCTCCATGAAAATTGTAGTGAGAGCTTTTTGAGTGAAAAATCAATGAAGATGAGGGTTTTTATTATCTTGTCTCTTTTATTCCTTGTCTTGTAATTTTATTATCTTGTATTGTAATTTTATTTATTGTTGTTAAGTAGTTGTTGTTATTTCTTTGCTTGTGTTATTTTCCTTCTCTTCTCTTTTCCGTATTATTTTCAAGCGATGATACTTGACGGAGTTCCTTGCTAAGGTGAGGACCCAAGAGTTAGCTTGCTTCACCTGTAAAACCGTTTTTCCTTTTCCTTCTTTTCTTCCTTCTTGTTTTGTTTTATTTTCTTTTATAATGTGTGAATAATTCCGCACTTGTTAAGGCTAAGGAAGGTGGTATGAGAGACGGAAAAATCCCTTGTGCTTCTCTTCGCCAAACATCTTGAAACGAACTCCGACCAAACAAACGCAACCCCCTCACTTAGGCGCGCTATATGTGACATGTAGCCGTGACCTAAGTCGAGAAGTCCTTTAAGCGCACTACAATGTGACATGTAGTTGTGACTTAATTGGATACATGGTTGCTGGTGTTTGGCCGAGGGTTGGAAATAAGCGTATTTAGCGGACGGATAAGGGGCACTAGGAATGGATTTAGCGTTGGAAAGCTTGCTTAAACTCGCAAATCTATTCTTATGTCCTCCTAATCCCCGCTACTTTCGATTATCCCAACATCTTTTTAAGAATGGCAAAAGATAAGCACAAGACTAATCCTAACTCTACTAACCAACCTTAACCTTAACAAGCTTACTTGAACATAAATACGAACACTTAGGATAGAACTGAACAAACACACATACATTCTTTATTGACTCGTCTAAAACACGAACGGATATACAACCATCTCCATGCGGATCGACCCGTGCTCAACCGGCTAGCTGCAAAGCGACACCGTCCTGATCGCGGTTATAACTTTAGAACTTTGAATCCCGACACGCCGATGGCGTGCGATCAAATGGCACCGTTGCCGGGGAGACGGTAACGTATTTTTTTCTTGTTATTCGGGTTGATATTCTTTTTGTATATATATAAAATTATAAATATAACAATAAGAAAAACATCTTTTTGTTATGTTTTGATATTTTTTGTGTGCAAGTGTGCAGACTATCTGGAGCAAGTACAGTAATCAAAAAAGAAGACAGAGCATTTTGTTTTGGAGTAGAGAGCAAGGAGAGTCCAGGGACCAATTTTGAAGCCCCAATGCCAACGTTTCACCGCGGAACCACGGTCAAACCTTGCGTTGTGCGGCGGTTCTGTGGCAGCTTTGAGGCTTCTGAGCCCCAAGTTTTTTTCACCTTCTCTCTTTGCTTTTATCTTCTCTGTGAATTCCACTATACTGTATTTTATGCAGCTTTCTTTGCACAGAATTGCACCGCCGCCAAATAAATTTTTGTTGTTTTAGATTTTGTTTGTTTACCGCTTTGCATATAATAATACGGACATTAAGGGGCTATAACACTAATTCAGATTGGGTGGGGATTTCATCACCCTTTCTAAGACCCCACAAATCACCAATTGCATACGCATTACCTCGAGTTAAATAAAAAAATTCTAGACCAAACCTATAAGGACTTGCCGCGCTCATTTAGGACAAGTGAATGTTGCGGGGAATCGGCCGTTTATTTAAACTTGACTTTGTGGTGCCTAGGCTAGACAAGCGAGGAGGTAATTTTAAAAGGCCCGTCTCATGGTGATTCGTTAGCGGAACCCTCTTTACCTCACTTGTGCTTACCTGGCCACAATTGGCAGTGAAGAGGCGATTCGAGGGTTATCCGGCAACTTGTCACTTGGAAGTCTAGGAGCAGTCTAGTTGGACTTTGAAGACCCTACCTCTAGATATTGTTTGTGCATATTGTGATTGTGCTTGTGCTTGTAAAAAGTTAGTCCCATAATTCCGTATTCTTTCAAACAAACAATTTCAAAACTCCAAAAACAGACATTTTTAAAATAAATTAAAATAAATAAATAAATAAAATATATCTTCCCCCCTCCCTACCTTTTTACTCTTCTAACATGGGTACCCCACCTCGTAAAACTCTTGCCGAACTTTGGTACCCAAAACCAGACATTACTTCTTACGGTTCTTGCTTTGGTCGAACCTCGAATGATCCATCCATGCCCAAAATTTTATTGAGAGATCGGATAGACGCGTCTAGGACAAACAATTGGACTTCGCAATCCACTTCGTATCAACCGTTTCAAACATTCACCCCTTCTTACGTTGATACCCCTTTTGAGAGTCCAGTTGTAACTCTAAGACCCATGTCCCTTGCTGAACGTATTGAACAATCCCATAACCGATCTTTCACTCCTTTCACCACTTCGAATTCTTCGGATCAACAATTCCATTCACCTTCTTATCCGTTTGTTGATCCTACCCCTGTCCAACCATTCAATTCCTATCCATCCTACCCAACTTTTGCACCTTCCGTAGACATTGCTTCTGAACCGCCATTTGGGAGTTTTCAGTATCCAAACAACTTTGAATCTTTTACTGAAACCCCATCACAACCCATGTCTAGTTTGGAACAGTCATTGGAAGAATTTAGGGTAGCGTCATGCCTACAGATGATGGATTTGAATGTGTCCATGGCCGCCCTCATACAACCTAGTGACCCGGTAGCTAGTTTTCAACTAGCTCCATATTTTCCAATGTATGATGAGGCGGTAGGACAGGTTGAGTATTTGAATGGAGAGAGTGAGCTATACTCCCTTCCTAATCAAACCTACCTGTCCCAAATTGAATCCCACAACTCCGGTTTTGAATGTCTATCTAGTGTCTCAAAGGATTTATCAATTGAAGATAGAATGTTTAATGAGTTGTGCAACTTTATAGTGTTTGATTTACCCGATTGTGAAGGGTCCATTCCAAGTGAAACCAACCCTAAACCTTTTGACCTCTACACCTCCATCTTAGAACCTGAATTGATTACTATCCATGCTTTTGATGAGGTGTCTGAGAATATTGATTTTCACTTGATTGAGGATATCGATGCCGGGAATATTTCGGATGATGAAACCACAACTTTGGATGAGTTTGTCTTTCAAATTCATCATTTACTTTCACTTCCTTGTGGACATCATCCCGGGTCGTTAATTGTCTTTCCCGAACTCCATACGCGTCTTGATATTGATGATGAATGCATGGATGAGCTAATTTTTGAGGAGAATATTGAGGAAATTTTTGAGGATGAACCAGTTTTAATTGATGAGTCAGATTTTCCAATTCATCCTATCTCTTTCATTGACTGTGCACACCCTCCAGAACCTTTAACTGATACCCTTCCTCAGTCACTTCCCCACATCCTTTCCGTCGTTCCGACCTTGCAAGAAACCACATCACTTTCATTTCATATGTCTGGTTTACCAAGTTCGGCGTACCCATATTTTCTCACGAATCTTGAGGGATTTGACCCAATTTCTTGCCATATTGATAGATTAGTACAATCCATCTTTTCACATCGATCATTACAGATTGCACTAATTTATTCAATCCATTTCCACCCTCAAGTTCGTATTACACTTCTTTCTCCCTTCCGCCATTCTTCTCCTCCACCGAGACCGTATCCCGCTTCTATCCGCATACGGTCTCATGTATTCTCCATTTCATTCCTTTCCGTATTCTTTCACCAACCACACAATTATAATGATAAAACTTTTGAATGGTTGGTGTTAACTTTTGGCCTTTGTAAGGCCTTGTATAGTTTGATACTGTTCTCTTCCCCCCTCTAACTCTGAACTTCAACGCTTAACAGTGGAAACACTGTTTCACTTAAGTTTGGGGGGGGGCCTTTTTGTGTATATATTTTTGTTTTGTTTTGTATAAAAAATTTTTAGGGAGCGCCGACAATTTTGACCCTCTTGGTGTAGCCTGACAGTGAGGGCACTGTCAAGTTTAAGTTTGGGGGTGTTCTCGGTAAGCTTTCTTCCTTCGCATTCATTTGTATATTTTGCATTTGCATACATATAAAAAAAACCCATAAAAAATAAATTTTTTTACAAAAATATAGAAACTCTGTTGTCAAGTTAGCTAATAAGGTAACTTAGATTTTTATTCTGAAAGTCTAGTTGATACGTTAGAAATAACTAAATCCTAGGCCTAGGAATTGAAACCCTAAAAATAACCCTCATTCTGTTTAAGTTTGGTAATTATACGTCCTTATAGTTTTTTTTATAGAAGTAGGTAATCTTGAGTTATGTTGAGATGAAGGGAAAGTATTGAAGCTCTACCGAAGGATAAGTCTGAAAAATAGTTTCTATTCTTGAGTCCAAATTTAGAAAGTATATACCCTACAAACTGCATTTACACGCACTTTAAAACTTGGGATGGTAGAGGATACCTAGAAATACTCTTTCCTGAAAACCTAGTATGAAAGAAAAAACGATATTTAAAGCTAAACACCTAAAGAGCATCATTGAAAAATATATCAGGTCTTGAAAAAGAAAAAAATAAAAGAAAAAGAAAAAAGAAATAAAGTCAAGACCTGGAAATTGCTATTTACGCTTTAAGCTTACTCATTCAGTAATCGGCTGCTAGTGCCTCAAGAAGCATTAATAGTTGCATGAAAGGGTGTGAGCAAATCCGTCCATTATTAATGAAAAGAAGTAGTATTAGGCATTAGGGCAAGAGTACTATAGCTTAAATTGAATTCTTAAGTGTAAGGGTGAATAATTTACACACACGTAGGGGTATACAATCGATGTTTGGATAAAAGATAGAAATAAAGAATATGACTTATGTTTTCCGTAAAACTGATAAAAATCCCTGATTGGAGACCGCACTTTAGAAGGAAAACTCAGGAGATACCAATATCTTTCTAAACTTAAGGGTTGGATGTTTCTAACTTAAGATAATAGAACTTCTAACCTAGATACTGAACTGTAGGAATAGAATCAGCGTTAACTTGTGAAACTAGCTTGACGGGATTTTGTGGGTAGTATCCGATGAAAACCCTCAGGAGACAACACTCCTCCTACTAGGGACACCTAGAGGTTTAACGGCTTGTTGCCGAGCTCAGTGCAATCGCGTTCCCTGTGAAAGTGAGGTTAGGACTTTTTGTGAATAATTGGTTTTGCTTGGGATAAGCAAAAGTTAAGTTTGGGGGTATTTGTTCATACCGAATATTGCATTTAATACCGCTCATTCTTACGTTCGTTTGTTTATAGGTAGGTGCTTTTAATCCGTGTTTGCTATATATTTACAGGCTACAGGTTCCTAGTCCAAAATAATTCAAATCATACAAAATCTCCACTGTTACGCCAAAATCCAGAACATCTGTTGACAACAGATAAAAGCCGAGTTCCGGTCATTCGTATCCATCCAGTGCCGCGTACCAGTTCCAGAGACAAGACATATGACAGTGGTCATTCGTGTCTCGGACAAGCACAGAGCACAGGGGGGGCAGCACAAGAATCAATGGGTGCGTGGAGCTCGAGGGAGATGAGGTCAAATGTATTATTTTTTATGCCACTTTGGACTGTTGCAGATCTGAAGAAATTGTTGATGCAATTTTCAATTTAGAGCATGTAGAACAACAGAAGAGGGAAACACAAGAAACCCCCAGAAAAAACGACATTCCAAATGGCCGCAGATCCGCGGCCAATTGGCCCATTATACGGCGGATCCGCCGTCGAGTTGACTCAGTGTCAACTTGGATTTTGGGGGTAGTTTGGTCATTTCATTTGGGCTCAGAATCTTGCCCTAGGGTTTCAGCACTCAGCCTATAAATAGCCCAGTTTTGTGCCAAGCCAAAGGTCTTCATTTTCTTATGCTTCTTTTTGTTAGGATTTAGTTTAGTTTTAGTTTAGCTTCTTCTTCTTCTTAATTCTTTCCTCCATGAAAATTGTAGTGAGAGCTTTTTGAGTGGAAGATCAATGAAGATGAGGGTTTTTATTATCTTGTCTCTTTTATTCCCTGTCTTGTAATTTTATTATCTTGTATTGTAATTTTATTTATTGTTGTTAAGTAGTTGTTGTTATTTTTTTGCTTGTGTTATTTTCCTTCTCTTCTCTTTTCCGTATTATTTTCAAGCGATGATACTTGACGGAGTTCCTTGCTAAGGTGAGGACTCAAGAGTTAGCTTGCTTCACCTGTAAAACCGTTTTTCCTTTTCCTTCTTTTCTTCCTTCTTGTTTTGTTTTATTTTCTTTTATAATGTGTGAATAATTCCGCACTTGTTAAGGCTAAGGAAGGTGGTATGAGAGACGGAAAAATCCCTTGTGCTTCTCTTCGCCAAACATCTTGAAACGAACTCCGACCAAACAAACGCAACCCCCTCACTTAGGCGCGCTATATGTGACATGTAGCCGCGACCTAAGTCGAGAAGTCCTTTAAGCGCACTACAATGTGACATGTAGTTGTGACTTAATTGGATACATGGTTGCTGGTGTTTGGCCGAGGGTTGGAAATAAGCGTATTTAGCGGACGGATAAGGGGCACTAGGAATGGATTTAGCGTTGGAAAGCTTGCTTAAACTCGTAAATCCCATTCTTATGTCCTCCTAATCCCCGCTACTTTCGATTATCCCAACATCGTTTTAAGAATGGCAAAAGATAAGCACAGGACTAATCCTAACTCTACTAACCAACCTTAATCTTAACAAGCTTACTTGAACATAAATACGAACACTTAGGATAGAACTGAATAAATACACATACATTCTTTATTGACTCGTCTAAAACACGAACGGACATACAACTATCTTCCTGCGGATCGACCCGTGCTCAACCGGCTAGCTGCAAAGCGACACCGTCCTGATCGCGGTTATAACTTTAGAACTTTGAATCCCGACACGTCGATGGCGTGCGATCATTGCGCTGTGCTCGATTGGCTATAACTAGAAGTCCCTGGCCAGGGCTGATATGTAGATCTACTGGTAAGTGTTATCAGTAGTTTCCCAACCCGTAATGAGCCTCACATCGACACGACTTATCGGTTACTGGGGTCTGACGTTTACCACCCCTAGACTGGATATGCGACATATCAGACGAAGAGACTGGACTGTACGGTAGTGTTACTTATTGGATTCACAGGAGTGTGTGCAGGCTTGCTTGTTGATCTTCTGATCGCTCAATACCCGGGTGACTGTTACATTTAACTGACCACTTGTAGCTTTTGGGTGTTTGATATGATCATCATCTACTCCCGGCGTATTGACGAGTCTTTAGAGTCCTACACAGAGGTTTCCTGGCTCAGGCGAAACGGAGTAGGAGCACATATATGATATGTGCGAGACCGAGAATAATACGTGTATGTGATACCGTATTCTATTCTTGCGATATGTGATATCGGCCGGGTATATGTGATATAGCCGGATTATCAGATCAAGTGTTGATTCGATAAATTGATACATATTATATTAGTCTGTTATATGTAATATAGCCGGATTATTAAATCAAGTATTGATTTAATAATTTAATGTATAATTATATATATGTGATATATTACTTTACATTAACTAATATAAGATCACTTAAGCAATTCTTTTTCTCACTTAGGATACATTGATATGTATGTGATATATGTTAAATGTATTCTTTTCTATTGTTACAAAATTATATATATGAGATATGTATAATTGTAACATGCAAGGTTACACATGCAACATGAATGCGAGAGACTTATACCATGCTAGGGTTAATATTAGGGTTTACATTTTATTTTTAGATAATTCAAAATGTGTGTATTTATCCTAAGATATTTATCATAGTTGACTAAGTCCACCCTTTTGATATTTTTAAGATATTTATTAACCTAACCCTAACCCTAGCACATAGTTTATTCTCTACATGAGTTAGTCATGACATTCGTAACCCATGGTGGCATTTCTAACCTCATCATCAATAATTCATTCATCACTTCTTCATCTTCTTCATGCTCACAAAAAGCTTGCTAGATTTTTTTCATGTGATGAAAGATTGTGAGAAAAAGAAACTAAACAGAGTAAAATTCCTACTTCATCATCCTCTTCTATACTAGCCATATAGATTAGTGTGTTAGCTTCACTAATCCCTAATTAGTGAAGAGATAGCTTGGGTTTGTGTTTCCTCAAAGTGGATCATCTTGGATTGTGAAGACTTCAAGCAAGCATGGATCATTCACCTTATGGAGCCTCTCAAGAGTCCGGGAGCTTGATGATCGCAGCGAAGGGACTACAACTTGGAGCTTATGATGCGAAGGAATAGACTACAAAGGTTGTAATCCCTATCACTTAGTTGTAAAGTCGTTTACTTTAAGTTTCTGTATGATACTCTAGTTAAAGATCTTGTTTAGGGTTGTTTAGAATGGCAAAATTTTAATTTAGCATGGACGATTCCACCCAAAACCTTGCTGCCGTGCTATACAACCCTACAATACGCACCCGGGTTTGAAGTATTGGCGGCAGTACTTAGACCATGATATAAGTGTGATAGTCCCGCAATGCCAACAGCCAACCGCGCTTCTTCGGCTATGCGATGGGCAGGATAGAAGATGGAGGCCCTTATGAAACGGCGATGCATCGGCATGGAGAACCAGCTAAGCCAGAGACCGATAAAGCCGATAAAGAAAGTTTCTTCGTCCATTCCAAGGGCAGGTCTTCTTCTTTGGCCGGCAGTTTCTTCAAGCCGAAATCGAAGGGGTCTTCAACCTTTGCGAATTTTGGAGCTTTCTTGGATAAGACATCTTCACGGAGAAAGCAAGCAATGAAAGCGTCGAGTGACACCTTTCTCTTCCGATGCCACGAATAGTTTCTCAAAAATACACAAGGCTTTGATTAGACTTGGGTGCTTGTGCCGAACAACATTCTCGGTCGTCAAGCCCTCAAGCACCGCTGGCACCATAGCAAATATATACTCGTCGGGGGTAGTAATTCTTCATAGTGTTCTCCCCTGATCGGCAGCCGTGAAATTTTGCGGAACTCCTCCAGTGAAATAGAGACTTCGCGGTCCTCCAGTAGAAAAGTATTCACCGGAAGGTTCCACTGGTTTAAAAAAGCCCTGACCCACAAGACGTGGGGAGCATGATAGTAGAATAGTGATGCATACACCGCTTGATATAGCCCAACTTTTTGCAGCCGTGAGCGTTGAGAGGAGAGAATGTAACGGGCCCAAGGAAAGTAGCCCACTGGGTGCCGTAGGGTGATGCCTATCTTGTAGATCTGCCCCCAAGGTCGAGCTTCACCTTGGCAGATTCGGCATCCCAAAATATCAATAGCCATCGAGGGTTAATTACTTATCCCTGTCGTTGATGGCTCGAGATGGCCCTCAGGGTCCAATTAGTCGCCTCCACAGCATAAGCAGTACGCGGATGCTCCGTGAATGATATTGAATGAATAGGTTCTGTCGGTACCTCGCATGTGAAACTATGTCGACCCATGATAATGTGGCCATACCAAACTCCATATAGGAGAAGACTTTTAGTATCCTTATCATGTGCCCTAATCATCGCCATAACTTTCTCGTCTGACGGCGACTGTGGGAAAGCGGCCTTCGAGCGTGTGTAAGGGAAGTAGGGAAGCGATACCATCGTACCTAATAAAAAAGGGGGGATACACTAATATATATATATATATATATATATATATATATATATATATATATATATATATGAGTTTGTTTCATGGGACCATTAACTACAAAGCCAGTAGGCCCCACGAAATCCAAACAGCGGCTCACCAATGATGGGGCAAGATAATTATTGTGAGAATCCAAAAGGATTCTCACCAAATAAGCAGTGGAGTTTAAACAACTCCTAATATCTTCAAAAAACGAGTTCTGTTAAAATGCACAACAGATTCAAATCTGTGTCAAGGGTATTAAAACCCTAAAAAGAAAAAACGCTCAAGAACAATAGGGAATAAAATTCCCAAAAGTCTCCGAATCTTTTAGAGCTAAGCTATGCAATATGGAATTAAATTCCTTTGATAATGGGATTAAATCCCAGAAACCCCCATGGTGGGGAGACAGAGGAAATGGAATTAAATTCCAAGGATCCTCAAAGAGCAATGATAGGGTAAACCCTAGGTAAAAAAAACTAACAATCCTAAAGTGCCCAGAGCCTTCTTAAAAGAAAAATGGAGTGTTTTTAGATCTCTAATAGATCAGTTCAAGGCAATAGCAAAGCTCTGGTGATGGATTTAAAATCCAGGAAAAAAATGAAAGGGGTTTTTCCATAAGGGGTAAACGTTGTTCACGATCTTTACCCAAAAAGGAGTTTTGCAGAGTTTAACTCTGAAAGATCTATGGACAGAGAGCTAAGCTCTGAGAGGAGAATTAAATTCTCAAGAAAGGGTTAAGGAAGAAGATGAAGAAACAATGATCATCTAAAGATCCAAACCCTCCATTTATAAGACGTAATGGTGAGCGGTTCATCTCCCTGTTCCCCTAGGGAATCCAATGGTTGTAAAGGTAGACAGCGTTGCACTCACGTGCAAGTCACGTGAGAGCAACGCTGAGGGCATTTGTTCCCTCATAAAAAAAAGGAAAAGGGGGGAATTCCCCACTATTAAAGTCTCACGTGTTAAACATGTGAGCACCTATATGCAAAAGCACATAAGCGCTGCAGTTAAAAACAAATAGGCTAAAAGAGTCTCACGTGTTAAACACGTGAGCACCTATATACAAAAGCATATAGGCGCTGCAATTAAAAACAAATGGGCTAAAAGTGCCTCACGTGTTAAACACGTGAGCGCCTATATGCAAAGCATATAGGCACTGCTTTCAAATAATTGGCAAGCCAAACAGGCTTCACGTGTTAAACACGTGAGAGTTGATAGGCATATGAGCGCTGAAAATAAAGCATACTGAAACCCATGCTAGGGGTCACGTGTTAAACATGTGAGTTCTTCTGATGCACTCTTTGGCAAGATAGAATTAAATTCTATGTGGGAAATATTTCCTTGATCTTTCTCAAACTAGAAAGATCTTCTGTAACATTTGGAAAATTATAAATATTAAATTATAATTTTAAATAGGAATTTAAATAAAGTTTGCAAAGTGATATCACATACGACTTTTGGTATCGGAATTATATCCGTAAAAATGTGATTATTTCGGTAAAATATGAATAAAGGTGTGTGATGTCATAAAAATAATATTTTATTTATTTTAACATGACATTACATTTGTCATTGAGCTAATGATAATTAAGTGATAGATTTATCATTTCATATCTTTTATGTTATATGGATTTGGATTTATAATATGAAGGTTTCCTTTATTGTTGTATTTCTTTTAATCATGGATGACATATGACATTCTATGCTAACCTTCACACAACACCTCATCTTCACCCTTGCTCATAACCCTACACCTCCTTCTTCAAGTTTAACACCTACTCCTTGCATGAATGCATCATACTTCCTCTTGATGACACCTCCTCTTTCCTCCATACCACCTCCACCTCTCAACCTCCACATCATGCTTTCTCTACACCAAACAACACTTAGGGAATCCCTTAGTGATCTCAACTGAACACAACACATTCTTCAAGCTCCAAACTAAAATTGCTTAAGTGTTCATCACTCCAAATGGAGAAGAAATGAATCCCTTCATCAAAGTTGTGCACATCATCAAGCTAGAGCCTCTACAAGACTTAGATGTTCCCGCACACAATTTATGAGATGGTGTTCCATTATACACAATCTCCATAGGTATATCTTCCTCTCTTATCACTTAGTCATTTCTGTCCAATATCAGTTTTGTGTGCTGTATTACAAAAACAGTTTATTTTGTGATATTTAGCTACTGTAATTGAATCTGGAACTAATAGGTATAATCATAAGAAAAACTAGCAAGACCAAAAGTATAATGAGACCACTAGGAGACACCACTTAAAACCCGAGCCCTAAACTCCCTATTCCATTCGGCGACATTCACCCAATTTCCGGCGACGCCGGCCCCCTTGTAGGTTTTGGTGTTGGTTTTTCTCTTGTGGTCTATTTTGGGTAGATTTTGGTCTCTAGTATTGTTTGTTTTGTCTCTAGATGTATACAGAGAAAACTGGAAGTGGTTAGTTAAGGTTTTAATTAAGTTTCCGATATTTCGATATAATTTTCCGTATTTCCGTACTGCAACTGAACTGTTAACGTTTATACGTTAACAACAGAATTATATTGTCGTTTTTGGGTTAAGTATACTGTAGGTTCTAACCTATTGGTGCCTATCTCGTTGTTTTAGGTTTTGATATGATATTTACGCCAATATTTCATAAATAAGATTATAGATACGATTTCGAGGATTTCCGAGACGGAGTTGGCGGATATAGCAGCGTGGATTTCAGCGAGCACAACGAGTTAGTGAGTAGATTTACATCTACGGGGTAAGTCAGGTGGATGGCGTATAACACCACCGCAACCTTATAAATAGTATTATGATAGATAGCAGTTTTAGAAATTAATTAAGATATGGATATTTGAATTAAATTGCATCTAGTATGATACTCATGTGTATATAGTTTACAGAGGATTTGGTAAATTGGTACGAAAGATCATGTCGTACTAGAGAGGATTTAAGATATAGTGATAATGTGAGACATTATACGAGGAATTATACCATATTGGTGATGATGAGTTTCGTATGCCGAATAACGGCCCAGTTTCTTTTAGACTCGCAGAATAATGTTTATTTCATTTTAGAACGTAAATACTTGAGTGAGCTATACTCTTTTAAAATCTAACGATTCATCTCATTTTCAAAGATAATGGTATAGCTCATAGCAAGTAGTTATATTATTAAAGACGCTTAGATTTATTTTACTTTTTCACGTTATAATTATTGATGATATACGTTTCTGTAATACGAACACTCCGATAGAACACGACACAACTACCAATGAGTATTATGCTGCACAAACACGTATACCTATGTTACACTACACCTCATTGGTACTGCCATGTCACTGTAGGATCGTTATGATATATTGCATATGTAGATGTCGATATGAGTAGGCTATTACACTTTTAGAACACTTGCACAAATACTAATGATTGCCATGCTACACGAGCACAGACGCGTATGCTACATTACACATCATTAGTAGTGCCATGACACAGTAGAATTGATATCATTATACCTATATGATTTAATTAAGCGGTCTTTCTTTATTTCTTGTTGTAAATTACGAATATCAGTACTATAGATGTTGTATTTGATTCTTATGGATTTTCTGGATATTTTACTCCTGATGATATATATCGGTGGTATGGGACACTGTTATATATGTATATATATAATATATCATCAGAATGATCTATGCAAGTATTCTCATTCTTTACTTGATATCTTTGTATATGATGAGTTGGCGTCCACCATGAGCTTTATGTTTTCTGAGTATTTATTCTGAACCGAGTGGGGGGAGCTATACGGTTTCAGACTTGTTATTATCCGGACTGAGTGAGGGAGATATACAATCGGATACATGGTGGACCCGGGTCGAGACTGAGGGGCAGGAAAGCCGCATTATCGACTGTGAGTCCAGCGAGGATACTCAATACCGGAGATAGAGATGAGCACGGCAGATATCCAGGGGATACTGACCGGGGTTCGATTGGGCACGACGGATATCTAGGTGATACCGATCGGGGCCGGGGATGTCAGGTGGCGATCATCTGTTGAGATGGTGTCGACGATATCTGCATTTGCGTATCGGTGTTGGATACTAGAGATTTTAGGATTTACGTGTCGGTGATGGACATGAGAGATTTCTGATTTCGGGTGTCGATGCTGCACATCCATATATATACATTGAAATGTTGTTATCATAAGGTACATAATTAGATTATAATTATTGTAGCCGACCAGGACTGATCCGGGGGGGGGGACAATATCTGCATATTATTTTACGGGCATTTGCATATAAAAAGGGAATTCAAAAATGAGCTATAGTCTCATTATTTTGATATGCCTGATATGACATTGGGATCTTTAAATTATAAACCTCTAAACATTTCTTACTAAATAGCAGGACGTATACTTAAAAGAAGATACATAATATATTTCATACTATCACGTCTGCTTTTATGCCGCGACATATATATTTAGCGACTATTTTAAAGAAGAGGTTTATATATATATTTTCGGTTATGTTTGGGCTTATACCTAGATACAGGTCATTTGCATTGATATATTCTACTTGGGATTGCATGATAGTTAGTGTTGCATTATAATACATATGTATATCATATAGTATATTAGTACAGGTTATGATAGTACTATACTTATGACCTAGATATCGTCATGCATCTCGATTTCTACCTTTAGATGTACTTTATTCACCGAGTCGGCAACTCATCCCCGTTGTGCCACAGTTTCTTGCAGGTTTTACCGTTGGATTATCAGCGGTTTGGGCACACATTCCTTTCGGTGATTGATTGGTAAGTGGGTTACTATTGTATCGTACTCACCCTTGATTATTCATATATTCTTGTATCTAGTGAAAACTCCATCAACTTAGAAATGGTATATTGTGGACTTAAAAGCGAGAATAGAAATTGTGAGGTCGCACGCATTGGAGTCGACTTCTGATATAGATTGTTTGGCTGCTCCTTCGTTTGGACGTGGAGGTTAGCACCCGTTGGGATGCTATTTATATTATTATGTTGTATCGGGTTATACAAAAAATGCAAGGGAGGTGCTGTCGACTTTTAAAACGTCATAGATGCTTTTCAAACATACTTAGTTAAATTTAAATGTTATTTAAAATGATTCCATCTAATGACTATTTTAAACTCACCTCTAATATTTTTAAAAGGGTTTAGATTCCGGGTTTCGGCTTACTTGAACTGCGTTGACGTGTTTAGATGTCACGTGATTTAAGTGCCGGTCACGTGCCACATTTGGGTCGTGACATCTTCTCTATTAAACAATGGCCTCTTGGATCAAAGATCCAATGGTGATTATGAAATCACCCACCAATCATCTGATAGAATAAAAATTCTATTTTAGGAAAAGATATTTCCTAATCCTGTTAAGTAAACAAGAAAACTTCTCTGTTAAACAGAGAGCCTTTAGATTAAAAATCCAATGGTGACAAAAATTCACCAAGTGATCCGAGAGATCATTTTGGATTGATCATGATCTCTCAATCATAGATTTTCCTAACAAATTGATCTTTTCTCTTATCCTATAAATAGAAGGGAAAAACAAAAAAAGGAGATAGAGAACTTGACACAAGCTTCTGCAAAAAAGAGTACAGTGAGATCTTGAGAGAACAAGAGAATTTAATTCTAAAAAAAGAAGACTTTCCTCATTGAAACCGGAGGTAAAAAAACATAGATCATATAGTCTCTCCTTTACCTATCTAAGGGTTTAACCCTTCATTTAAGAACTCAGTTCTCTCCCTAATTGAGATTTACATAAGAAAATCTTCCTACAAGTTGAGATTTTAATTCTCATCGGGGAGATTTTGCTCTGCAGATTCAAAATCTAGGGGAAAAGAATTAAGTTATAAAAAAGAGAGAGAAGAAGAACGAGAACATATTGGAATTTAATTCCTCCAAAAATTAGGGTTTAACCCTATATATAAAGAACTTAGTTCTTCCATAAAAAAACAGTGATGATGATCCAAGATCTTCAAAACCAGAATCGTTAGTGCTTAGCACTATTTTGAAGCCTCATGTGTTTCCCACGTGAGTGCTTCAAACGAACAAAAAGAGCAACTAAAACTGCCTCACGTGTTTCCCACGTGAGTGTTAAAGCACCCCAGTATCAAAAAAAGGGGCAGTCACGTGTTTTGCACGAGAACGTTAGCCAGGTGCTTAGCGCTTCTGTAAAAGAAGAAGGGAGATAAAACCCAATCGGCAGTGCCTATATTTGGGTGCCTCACATATGTCACGTGAGCGCCACAAAACTTTAGTGTTTAAAACTAATCCAGTGCCCACGTGAAACTCATGTGAGCACTGTATGCCTCAGTACTCAGCACTGTTGGGTAATTATGGAAACCCAATTTCAGCCCAAATTGGCTAAGTTTCCTGAGGTTAAATCTCTTCAATTCTAAAACAACCGAGCCCATATTGCTCATATTTTCCCAAACCGACCATAGTCTAAAAAATGACTAGTGGTCTCCCATTGATGATATCCCAAACGATATTCATCTTATATCTCCTAAGTAATTTTAGTCTCAAACATGACTAACATATTTTAGGTCTACAACAACCCTTTTCCTCTCAAATAATTGATTTAGTTTAAGGGTACATATCTTCACACCTCTGATACATGTCGTTGTAATTCCTCAATGTCTTCAGAGATGTGGCGGGTCCCGACGACCAACAACTTCTTCCCTTGACGCACTTCCAAATTGACGTGCATGCCTCAAATCGGATCACGCCCCAAATTGGGCACATTCTATATCTCCATTGTTCACTCTGCCACATAACAAATATATATGCGTACAGGATGAATGATAGACCGAAATGTCCCTAAACTAATATTCGCCTCCAAAATGGTGATAAAGGACCGAAACATTCTTAAACTAACAATTCGCCTCAACACGTCGATAATGGACACGATGTCCTTAAACTAAAATAATCGATCCCAAATGCTCATATGTTTAAGTTGATCTTAATCTCAAACCAGATTAACGATCCTTAAATCAAACCAAACCCAAATCTAAAAATATACGGATTTTGACTAATCCATGCCCTACGGGCGATGACTGAAACTAGTCTCCGTATACAATCCACGTGCAACCTAAACAAACAAAAACACATACGACATGAAGTGAACTTCTGAAAAAGGAGAAAGTGGTTATCGCGATGCGATAACGTAATTAACTGCAGGGGCTTACGTCTGCAGGGAAGAGCGTCCCTACAATAAAAAACCCCTCACAAATGAGGGGGAATCTGATAAAGTCTGCTACAACGTTCGCGTCTGTCCAAACCTCCGATATACGGTGCCATAATCAACTTGGCATTTTCGGAGTGGTGGACGGATAAATGCAAAGAGCATCTGCCCCCAGGATTCAGGCCGGACGTCCCGACCTCTCGGTCCGTCTTTCGGCGGTGAACAGGGACTGCACCCAACTACTACTTGTTTGTACGACTCCTTTGAGCTGTGGTGGGGTAGTAATCAAAGAACAGTGGGAACACACTCGAGGCGAAGTGCGATGTCAAGTAAATGGACTAAGCTGTACTCATGTCACCTGGGAACTGCTACCTGACGATAGGTATAATACCAACCAGCAGTTCCCGATGAGTCCTGTCCAGTGTAACTCATAACCTAATGAGCATCTGCATACTATCTCCAGTACGACGTACTAATGGCTGTAGGACAGACCATCTCCCCTGCAGGGATGAGAAGCATATACACTAGTCTATTCTGGAGTATCGATGCCCTATCTCGATAATCCTGCGACCAGGGACCTGTATAAAGATGTGCTTATAGACTACCTAGTCCCCACTAGTGTGACTGCCATCACAACGCTGGTAGTCAAGCAAAGATCCTAAAGGCTCTACCAATATGTATAAGCGATATACTAATAAGAAACACATGCATATATTGAGGTAGAGTCAAACCAAGTAGCATACTACCATTTTGAACAAGACTTTTATTATAACTGTGAATATCCTAAGCTTCCAATATGTAATATACAATCCAGTATGATACAATAATGGCCTCTAAGGCATATCTCACTAACATTATGCACTTCCATGTTGATGTGCACACCTCATATTGACACGCATCCTATATAGATGCGCATCTCATATTAAGCTCCGACTTTATACATATATGTATATGTATATCTTTGAAGGAAATAAAAATACCTTCAAATTAGATCGCACCCCAATATTGGGTGTATCCTATGTCACTATCGTTCACTTCGCCACATAACATATACACGTGCGCGCAAGAAGAAAGATGGACCGAAATGTCCTTAAACTAATATTTCGTCCCAAACACGGGAATGTTGGACGTGTTTACCGCCGAAAACTGGACTGAGACGTTGGGACGTCTAGCCTGAATTTAAGGGCAGATGCTATTTGGACATATCCATCCACTTCTCCGAAGATACCAAGTTGATTTATGGCACCGTATATCAGAAGTTCGGATAGATGCGACCGATGCAGTAGACTTTATCAGATTTTCCCTCATTTGTGAGAGGTTTTTGATTGTGAGGATGTTCTTCCCCGTAGAAGCAAGCCCCTGCAGTTAATTACGTTATTGCGTTGCGATAACAACTTTTTCCTGCTCCAGTAGGTCACTTCGTATTGTGTTGTATTTTTGTTTATTTCGGTTGCCCGTGGATTGTATACGGAGACTATTATGTCATCTCCCGTAGGGCGCAGATTAGTCCGAATCCGTATATATTTTGGGTTTGAACTTATGTTGTATGTATTTCATTAGTTCAAAGAGTATTTTATTTTATTTAAGGACCGTTAATCTAGTTTGAGATTAAAATCGACTTAAATATATGAGTATTTGGGCTCAGTTTATTTTAACTAATGATATGTTAGTTCTGTTTAAAACTAAGATCAACTTAGAGATATTTTCTGGTTCGTTAAATTTAGTTAAGATCCAACAACAGAGCATTTAGGCTCAGCTGCAAGCAACCTCAGATAAACTTAGCCAATTTGGGCTCAGTCTGCTCAGTTTTGGGCTTTCCCCTTTTTTAGAAGTGCTAAACACTTATTTATTGCTCTGGCGCTCACGTGGGAAGCACGTGAGGCGTACAGACATGGGTGCTGCCCAATCGGAGCCAAGCACTTAGTTATTTTGACTAGATATATATAATGCTAAGTACTTTGTATAGCGCTCACGTGGGAAGCACGTGAGGAGTTGAGCCTTCTGTTTTAGGCGCTCACGTAGGAAGCATGTGAGGCATTGAGCCTTCTGTTTTAGGCGCTCACGTGGAAAACACGTGAGGTGTTGAGCTTTTTGTTTTGGGCGCTCACGTGGGAAACACGTTAGGCACTATAATAGTGCTAGGCACTATAATAGTGCTAAGCACTAATTTTTCTCTGGCGCTCACGTGTGTTTCACGTGAGGCGCCAAGTTCTTTTTCTTTTTAGAGATTTAATCTCTGTTAATGGCGTTTTGGCCATTGATGATCACCAAGATTTCTGTTTTGAAGATCTGGGATCGTTTTTTTATTGGAGAACTAAGTTCTTCTTTTCTTTTTATAAGAACTAAGTTCTTTATGTAGGGTCAAACCTTGATTTCGAAGGAATTAAATTCCTAGAAAATGTGTCTTTTCTTTTGATCTAGTTCTTTTCCCTAGATTTTCAGTCTGAAGAACAGAACCTCTCCGATGAGAATTAAATTCTCAACTTGTGGGGAGATTTTCTTTTCAGATCTCAGATCAGAGAAAGAACTAAGTTCTTTTTACGAAGGGTTAAACCCTTGTTTTCCTTTTTATTTACGCTAGGTAAAGGAGATATGTTTATCTCTGCTTTTCTTTACCTAGCGTCGGAGAGTGCGAGGAGATCTTCTTCTTTTTAAGGAGAATTAAATTTTCAGTTTTTGTGGAAAACTTATGGGGTCGATTCCTCCTCCTCAGACTTGAAGTCTAGGGTTCTTTATATAGAGGAAGCAAGTTGTTAATTAGTTTGAGAAAATCTCTCATTTGAGAGATACCAATTGGCCTCAAAAATTATTCGGGGGATTTTTTTATCAACCGTTGGATTTGATCCAGGGCATTTCTGTTTAACAGAATATATTTTCCTGTTTTTAACAAGATTAAGGAAATATTTTCCTATATACAGAATTTAATTTTGTTATACGGTGATTTTTAATCACCATTGGATTTTTAATCCAAGGGTTCTCTGTTTAATAGAGCACATCTTTATTTATTTAGAAAGATATAGGGAAATATTTTCCCATCTCATTGGATCTTTGATCAACAGTTTTCTATTTAACAAAAATATCATTCTCATTTAGATAGACCCAGGAGATATTTTCCCCCAATAGAATTTAATTATATATTCGATGATTTTTAATCACCATTGGATTTTTTGATCTGACGGTTCTCTATTTAGAAAATATCTTTCTCTTTTTTTAGAAAGATCAGGGGATGTATTTCCCCAAATAGAATTTAATTCTATGCGAAGCTAAAATGTATGTTCGCATGTGTTTAACACGTGAGGCTAGTTTGCCCTCTTTTGGTTGTTTATTCTCAGCGTTTATATGCATATAAGCACTCACGTGTTTAACACGTGAGGCCAGTTTGGCCCTTTTGGTTATTTGTTTTCAACATTTATATGCTTTGCATATGAGCGCTCACGTGTTTAACACGTGAGGCCAGTTTGGCCTTGAGTTATTTGTTTCCAGCACTTATATGCTTTGCATATAATCGCTCATGTGTTTAACACATGAGACCCAAGCCGTAGGAATTTTTTCTTCTTTCTTTTCTCCCCCTTTTTTAAGGGAACAAATGCCCCCAGTGCTGCTCTCATATGGTTTGCACGCGAGTGCAACGATGTCAATTTTACAACCGTTGGATCACCTAGGGGAGTGGGGAGTCGAACCGATCCCATCATGTCCAATAAATGAGGCCTTCGGCTCTTGACATGACTGCTGTTTCTTCATCTTCTTTCCTGAGTTTTTTTATTTGAGAATTTAATTCTCGTTTCAGAGCTTAGATCTCTGCCCTCAAAATTCCTTCGAACAGAGCTAAACTCTGCCCAAAATTCTGGTAAGGACTATGAACAAAGCTTAGCTCTTAGAAAACTTTTGGATATATATATTTTTATTTTGGATTTTAAATCCACTAACATATTTGACAGAGCTCCATTCTTTTCTTGAACCTATCTCTTGGATATCTTAAAAAAAACTTTTTTTTACGTTGATCGTGGATCTTGATGTCCATATCAAGATTTGAGTCAATGAACAATCTTTGAGAATCGTTGATTCTCTTCTTAGGGTTTTACCCTATCATTAATACTGACATTTGAGAACTCATAGAATTTGATACCATTATTAACCCATGAGTTACCTAACGTGGGCATTTCTGGAATTTAATTCCATCATTTGGGGGAATTTAATTCTATCTTTTTTGGCAGAGCATAGCTCTGATGTGATTCTTAAGAACTTTTAGGATTTTTAGGCTTTTAATTTTATTCCCTTTACTGTTATTGGATATTTTCCCTTTTAGGATTTTTAGGCTTTTAATACCCATGTCTCATCATTGATGAGCCCCCACTTTGATTTCGTGGGGTCCACTAGCTTTTTAGGCTTAATGATTCTAGAATTTATTATTGCTAACTCTCCATCTGGTTTCTTTTCAGGCACCATGGCTGGTTATTTATATGACATCGAGAAAATTATTTCTTACGAAGAAATTCGCATACAAGGTTGCTTTCAAGTCCAGGAGTACACCGATGCCCAACGTGATGAGCTGATGCATCGCTTCAATTATTACAATGGTCGGTTTCTCCTCCGCCGCTCTGCCCTTTTGAAGATCGTCGTTAGGTCGTTCTGGGAGGCTTTGCCCGGGAGTCTTGAGGCTATGCTGCTCTAAACGCTTGATGAAGCTGAAGACAAGGTACATTCAGTGTACCTGATGGGGTTAATCTCAAAGAAAAGGAGAGATAATCTCGTCACCATCTTGTACCATGTATTTCAAAAGAAAGCGATAGTATTAGTATACCAAAAGATGGAGGACATTAGTGGTGACCATGACGCTTGCATCCGAGAAAAGATACACAAAAAGATGGTCGATGAAGCCGAACGTGCATTGCTCAAACTTGCTTTTGAGTTTGAGAATTCGTGTCCGGAGTTAAGCGTCTTGCCATTGTAGATCTTAGAAGACGCGGGCCTTATTTTTTACACCACCAAGAGCATGTAGTTTCCTCCCTTTTTAGTATGAATGAAAAGCATTTTTCCCTTTCATATCTGTACTTTCCTTCTTTCTGTGCTGAAATTAGTTTACTCATTTCGGATTATTTAGTTCATTTTTCCCTTGGGTTTGCAGGTGAATTTATCCTAACGCAGCATGTAGATATCCCCTACTCTTCCATGACAAGGGTCCGTTAGGTTTGTGGCATTAGGTTTAAGTCTGTCATACTATCGCGTTGGCTGATGTATTTCTCATATGCAGTCCCTTAGGTTGTTGCTTGAGTAGCCCCGTGACTGTCGTGTCTCTGATCCCTTCTGAGGCTGGACAAGATGTTTTCAAGTAATCTTCTTAAGTTGGAGTATCCGTATTACCGTCGGAAGAACAAACGTTAGGTATTTGCCGTGGCGCTTTTTACATGAGATTAGGTTTAATTTGAAGCCCCGATGAGTCATAACCGCACTCTTCTAGGGTGGGATGATCTCTGAGGCCTTGTATGTATTGCCGTCAAGATCCGAAATTAAGAATATACCGTCACTTTGTTTTTTCTTTGATGATATCGTACCGATTCTTTGCAAAAGTTGGGAAAACATATGTGGGATCTCTATGCTGTATGTATTGCAATCGAGATCTGGAGCGAGGAATATGTCAATGCTCCAATTCCATTTGATAGTTGCGTCCACACCTTACTGAAATGATGAGGAACGTTGAGATGATCTCTACACTGTAGATATTGCCATCAAGACTCGATTTTTCTTTTGACGAAGTATGGTGGGAAAATATGGTTAACTTTCATTTGTGCCCATGAATTGTGTACAAGAGTCAGTATAGAACTATTTGCAGGGAAGATTTTTTTATTTTTTTTTATATTTATTTCCGTGATTCTTTATCTTTTCAGCTTTTTACATCGCGAAAGTCGCGATTGCCCAATCATTTCAACTATTTTTTGCGGTGTCCAATCATTTCGGCTATGTCATTTTTTTTTATTTTTACTCGTTATTTTTATTGCGAGTTGCCCAAACATTTCGGTTGTTTTATATGTATATACATAAATATTTTTTTGCTCGCTGATTTTTATTGCTAGTTGCCCCATCATTTCGACTATTTTTATATACATATTTTTCCTTGCTCGCTGTTTTTTTTGCGAGTTGGGGATTTGGAATCTGATGCCGATCTTAGCATTAGCATCACCGCCAGTGGAATATTGTCAGGAGCGAATCATCATTTTCCATGAGAGGACTTGAAATTTGATACCTATTTAGACATTGGTATCTCTACAACTGGGATATTGCCAAGAGCGAATCATTATTTGCCTTTGTCGATTTGAACAAAGGTGGCTTAGCAAACAGGGTTAGGATCCTGTCGACTAAAGCTTTTTGACTTTATGAGCCATAAGGGTCTCATAAAGATATATTCTCCTTACGAGTCATGAGGATCTCGTAAATGCATTTTCTCTTTAGGAATCGTATGGATTCCTAAGTGTGTTGTTCCTTTGTGAGTTGTAAGGATCTCACGCGGGTGTTTTCTTCTTACAAATTCGTGAGGACTTTGCAAGTGTATTTTTTTTAATGAGTTCGCGCCCTTTCGTATTTTCATTAGCTCACTGGTAGTCCTGCTATTTTTACTCATAGCGCCCTTTCGGGTTTTCATCCGTACCCATTTCTCTTGTGAACATACCGTTTTTTAGGCAGCCCATAAGTTTACGCACCATTAGCTGTAGGCCCCGATCTTTTCTGAAGGATCGCATCATCTAGGACTTAGGAGAGCTATGAATTGTTTATGCCCATGGATTGTATACAGCGGTCAATATAGGGATCTACCGTAGGCCTAAACATGTTAGTTTTAAGGACATGATGGCCCATTATCGCCATATTTTGAGGCGAGTTTTTAGTTTAAAGACTTTTTGGTCCAAAACCAGTTTAAAGACGTCTCGGTCCAATATTAGTTTAAGGACTTCTTGGTCCAATATTAGTTTAAAGACTTCTTGGTCCAATATTAGTTTAAAGACTTCTCGGTCCAATATTCCCATGTTTTGGGACGAACATCCTTTGGTACTACTTTCAAAGTTCTGACTCAGGAAGATAGCGAGCGGACACAAGCGTCGTCATCTATCATTGACCCAAGTCATGAATCTTCAAGCATAGTAATTTTTGATGAATCGGCCGTTTATTGGCCGGAATGGCTTTTCGTTATGCATATCCATGAGCAGGTAGGCTCCACCTTGGAAGACTTTGTCTATGATGTACGTGCCTTCATAATTTGGCTCGAACTTTCCCCGCTTTGCACGATTGGGAATCATCAGTCTTTTGATAACCAACACGAGTTCGCCTTGGTGGAATATTCTCGGCCTGGTCACTCTTTCATATGACCGGGTCATCCTTGCCTTATAAGCCTCCAGATTTTGCTGTGCTATAAGACGGGTTTTGTCGAGAGCGTCGAGCTCCTCGAGCCTAGGTGTTTTCTTCATCTGTCAACTCGTATTGAATTACCACTCGTAAAGATGGTAGTTCTATCTCCAGTGGGAGCACTGCTTCCGCGCCAAACACTAATGCGTATGGTGTTGTATTTGTGGCCGTCTTGAATGTTGTTCGGTATGTCCAAAGAGCTTCATACAGCCTTTCATGCCAATCCTTTTTGTTTCTGGACACTATCTTTTTTATAATCTTGGTCAAGATCTTATTGAAGGCTTCAGCTAGACTGTTGGCCCGGGGATTCTAGACGGAAGAGTATCTCCAATATATTTTATGCTGCTGTGCTAAGCGACTTATTTTGTGGCTTCTATAAGATGGTCCATTATCCGAGATAACCCGTCGCGAAGTCCCAAACTGATATATGACATGGGTCTTGAGGAAATGAAGGATATTCTCCGTCTTCACCTCCTTTAGCGGTACTGCTTTTGCCCACTTAGAGAAGTAATCGGTTGTTGCTAGTATAAACTGGTGTCCTTTGGATGATACCAGTTCGATAGGACCGATTATATTCGTTCCCTACATCTCGAATGGCCAGCTGGCCACTGTCGGGTGTAGTGCATTTGGGTGATGATGTATGAAGTCCGCGTGAATTTGGCACGAGTGACTCCGTTTCGCACATTCGAGGCAGTCCTGAATCATCGATGGCCAGTAATAGCCTATCATTTTTATCTTCAGTTTTATCTTTGGCCCGGCTTGATGAGAACCGCAGAGTCCGTCGTGTACTTCTTGGACGACTTTCTTTGCTTCCTTCAGCCCCAGGCATCTTAGCCATAGGTAGTCAAATGATCTCTTATATAGAGTATCATTGACGAAGGCAAATGACAAAGCTCGTTCCATGAGCTGATGTTTAGACGACGCATTTTCGGGCGTTCGTTGGAACTTGAAGTAGTCTATGAAGACTTCCCTCTAGACCTTGACTTTTTCTTCGTCCTCCATTTGAAGGGCTATTGTTCGGTCATTTCTTTCCCTTCGGATGGCTCTATTAGGTCTTCCGAAGATATATCTGTTGGCGCGAGAACTCTGTGGCTTTGCACAATGATCCTTACGTCATCGAGGTCTTCATCGGCCAATTCCTTAGCCAATTTGGCCAACGCATCCGCTTTGCTGTTTTTCGCTCGCGGTATACTTTTCAGGGTATAGGAAAGGATTTGTGTCAACGGTTGCTGCACTCTTTCGCCATAGTTTATCAGCTCTGGGTTGCATGTTTGATAACCACCGTTTACTTGACTAATGATTAGCTGGGAGTCTCCATATATTAGAAGGTTCTTGATCCCCATGTCAACAACGATCTCAAGATCGGCTATCAAAGCTTCATATTCAGCTTCATTGTTAGTCCTTGGCTCTGTCAGGGAGAAGGGCGTAACACAATATCCTTCCTTGTAGAGTCACGAAGATAAGACCCACCCCATCTTTGATTATGGGAGTGTTTTTCTTTCTGCGCTTCATGGAGGATACTCCATCGAAGTAGAGCTCCTACTGAAGCTTATTTTCCTCTTTTTCTTCTTCAATTGTATCGAATGTGTGCCCATCTGGTAACTCACAACTTAAGGGGGAGTCAGCTGGTATCGAATGTTCTGCGAGAAAGTCGCCGATGGCTTGTCCTTTCACCGCTTTGAGGGGTCGATACGTTATCGAGAACTCCATCAGGAGGAGGGTTTATTTGGCAAGCCTTCTTGTCAGTATGGCCTTCGACATCAGATATTTGAGAGGATTCACCTTTGATATGAGATGGACTTCATGTGCCAAGGCGTAGTATCTGAGCTTTGTTATCGTAAAGACCAGTGCCAAGCAATGCTTTTCAATAGGGTAGTAGTTTCTTTCTGCCCCTAGGAGAACTCGATTTAAATAGTGCAGAGCTCTCTCTTTTCCTTGATCGTTCTCTTGTGCCCATAATGCGCCTAGAGAACCCTCAAGGGCCGTTGTATATAGGATAAAGGGTTTTCCTTTAACCAGAGTGGCCAATACTGGCGGATTTTGCAAGTATTGCTTGATTTCGTCTAGTGCGTTTTGGCACTTCCGATCCCAGACGAACGGGGTCCCCTTCTTCATCAGATGACTGCAGGGACGACATTTTTTAGAGAGGTTGGTAATGAACCGCCGGATATACGCGAGCTTTCCTTGGAGAGATCGCGGTTGCTTAAGGGTTCTTGGCGAGGGTATTTCCATAATCGCCTTGATTTTTGAGGGATTGATTTCGATGCCTCGGTGACGAATGATGAATCCTAGGAATTCACATGAGGAGAGTCCAAACGTACATTTCAGAGGGTTCATCTTCAAATTATACTTCCGAAAATGTTGGAACACTGTTTTTAGATGTTCCCAATGTTCCTCTTGAGCTTTGCTCTTCACCACAAGGTCGTCGATGTAGTATTCGATGATCTCGTGTATGATGTCATCGGAGATCTTTGTCATGGCCCTTTGGTAGATAGCACCGGCATTCTTCAAGCCGAAGGGTATCACTTTATAGCAGAATACGCCAAACGGGATACAGAAGGCGGTATACTTCTGGTCTTCAGGATCCATTTTTATTTGGTTGTATCCTGAAGTTCCGTCTATAAAGGAAAAGACCTCATGGGTGGAAGGGTTATCAATCATCAGCTCGGTAACGGGTACTGGGAAGTTATCTTTCGGGTATGCTTTGTTGATCTCCCGAAAGTCCACATAGATGCAAACTATCCCATTTTTCTTCGTCACTGGAATGATGTTAGCGATCCAATTAGGATATTGAACCTCTTGGATGAAACCGGAGTCGATTAGTTTCTTGACTTCAATGTTGATACTCATCTCAAGTTCGAGCCACATCCTTCTTAGTGCCTGTTTGATTGGCTTTATGTCTGGCGATATGGCCAGTTTATGTACCGCTACTTTTGGATCTAGACCCGGCATTTCGGAATAGTTCCTTGCAAAGCAGTCTTTGTACTGCATGAGCACGTCTTTTAACGTGGCTACCTATTTTTCAGATAGTAGCCCATTGACAAATGTCGGCATCAGATCGTTTTCCATTCCTAAATTAATTTTCCTTAGATTGTCCGCCGTGGTGTGTATCCCATCTTCCATCTCTTTTGGTGCTGGTGGAAACTCTGAGATCACCTCGTCCTCGTCTTCATTTGCAAAGCACCTGAAGAGATCATTCATACTCTCGTGCCCTCTCTCTTTTGAGAGTGTTATCATATGACAGGTACGAGTATACTTCTCTTTTTACGATTGAGCTGGTCTTAACCTGATAGTGTAGGTCCTTTTTAGCTCGTGTTTTCATGGCGGGCTTATTTCCAGTTGTCGGATAAAGCGAACATGCTTTGTAGATACTGGTCTTCCACCTAATCCTTGAAGGTGAAGCAGTCTTCAAGAGGGTGACCTATTGCTCGGTGATAGAAGCAATAATTCGGATGATGGACCTTGTTTATTTGTTCGGGATGCCGAGACTCCAGAAGTGTCATCATTTGGTGCATCATGACAAGATTGAATATTTTTCTATATTTTGTCTTAAGGGAACGAAGATTCCCGACCCATCTTCTTTATAAAGGACGGGCGCCAATCGAGCCTTTCTCGATTGAACGGCATCTTGGGCTTGCTTTGCTGTCTTTGAATGTTGTTTGCATTCATTGCCCTATTTTTACCTTTGCTTCGGGAATTTCCCCCTTCGCAAAGGTAACTAGCGGGTTGCAGATGAAGAGCGTCACGGTTTACTTCTTCCACTGTTTGCTAACCGAGACACTGAGTCTTGGCCTTTTCATAAATGACCATTTCGCAACTGTGGTTGTCCTGGCTCGCTTGACAAGTTTCTTTTATTAGTTTGTCAATTTGTTCTTCGAGCGGCGGACTTAACGTTTTCAAAGCGGGATCTTACTTCAATTTGACGTCACGGCTATCTGGAAGAGCATTTTCTTCTCCACTCAAGCTGTTCATGATGTAGCAGCTATAAAATTGCTCCGGTTTCTTGAACCGAGCATATCCGAGCCTAGTTGTTTCCATCTTCCCGTTGGACTTCTTTCGCTGAGTCCCAGGAATATCCTAAATCTTTTTGTAGAATTGAGTCTGCCGAACTGTTTGTTCGAGAGGTATGCCTTGGCGCTTTAACAGTTTCTTTAATCCCTCATAATATCTTACCATACGGATGGGATGGAACCTGTCAAGAGTAGGATCGACACCATGCCAGACTTCTTTTTCTACTTTGATCTCTGTAGATTTGTAGAAGAGGATCGCCTTTTCACCTTTTCGCTTAGGAGGCACGTAGAAGGTTTAAAGTTCTTTTACGCTGTATGTATCGAGCGCATCAAGTTTCCTGTAGTGTAGAGGCGGAGCTATCATGATTTGTAGACTCTGATCCTCTTCGGAAAGAGGCTGTATTAACGGACGGATGGAGAACATTGCATTGGTCTCGTCCTCGGAGTAGCTGCCAAAGACCAAAATAGGAGTAGATGGTCCGGACTTATTGTTTTGCCTTTGAGGTTGCCACGAGTAAATATTTGTTCATCTTCCTCGATGTCTCTTCCAAAGATCGAGATGGTGGATGCGTATTTTTGTTTATTTTCCGGCTTGTAGCACCTTTCAGTAGCCTCGAAGTCCGGCAGAAAGTACTTCGCGTTTTCATACATCCGCACTTCATTCATCGAGAATTGATTTTTTTCTCCCATGATGGTGTCCTCCGAGCCATCCTTGAAATACTTCATACACTGATATTGTGTGGAAGGGATGATACTGTACTCGTGTAACCAAGGCCTGCCGATTAGGACATTGTAGCAAATTTTGGCGTCAATGACATGGAATTTGATGTCAGTGGAGAGTAGCCCAAAGTGTAGCGTTAGTATTACGGACCCAGGTGTCTGTGACGACTGTGAGTCGAATCTAGAGATGGTAATTTTATCTCGGGTAAGGTGCTGAACATTCATGCAAATTTCCTTCAACACTCTCACGTTCAGAAGATTAATGGAGAATTCGTTGTCGACAAGGATTTTCCCTATCTTGATGTCGTGGCAGTACCTGGTGATTTATAGCGGTCGATTATGTTCACACATACCGAGGAGTAGATCTTCATCGTTGAATGTGATATCACCGTGTGGACCTCTGCCAGTTCATTTTTCATCTTCTCTTCTGCGAGGAAAGTTTGGAACTGATCGGGCTTGCTTACCACCGAAAAAAGAGACGAACTGGGATTGAACGTCTTACTTGAATTTCGGGGCAGATACTATTTGGACATATCCATCCACCTCTTCGAAAATACCAAGTTGATTTATGGCACTGTATATCGGAAGTTTGGATAGATGCGATCGATATAGCAGACTTTATCAGATTCCCCCTCATTTATGAGGCGTTTTGATTGTGGGGGCGCTCTTCTATGCAGGCGCAAGCCCATGCAGTTAATTACGTTATTGCATTGCGATAACCACTTTTTCCTGTTTCAGAAGGTCACTTCGTGTCGTGTGTGTTATTGTTTATTTTTAGTTGCCCGTGGATTGCATACAGAGACTATTTATGTCGTCGCCCGTAGGGTGCGGATTAGTCCACATCCGTATATATGTTGGGTTTGAACTTAAGTTGTATGTATTTCATCAGTTCAAAAATATTTGTTTTGTTTAAGGACCGTTAATCTAGTTTGAGATTAAGATCGACTTAAATATATGTGCATTTGGGCTCAATTTATTTTAACTAAGGATATATTAGTCTTATTTGAGACTAAGATTAGCTTAACAATATTTTAAAGATCATTAAATTTTAGTTAAGATCCAACAACAGAGCATTTAGGCTTAGCTGAAAGAGAACTTCAGAGGGACTTAGCCAATTTGAGCTCAGTCTTGGACTTTCTCCCTTTATTCAGAAGTGCTAAGCACTTATTTGCTGCTCTGACACTCACGTGTGTATCATGTGAGGTGCTTAGACATGGATGCTGCCCAATCGATGGTAGGCAATTAGTCATTTTAACTAAATTTATAGTGCTAGTAATTTCATACAGTGCTCACGTGTGTTTCACGTGAGGCACTGAGCGTTCTGCTTTGAGCGCCCATGTGGGATGCACGTGAGGCGCTGGGCTCCTTTTGTTCGGCGCTCACGTGGGAAACACGTGAGGCGCTGAACTCCTTTCTTTTAGAGATTTAATCTTTATTAATGGCGTTTTGGCCCTTAATGATCACCAAGATCTCTGTTTTGAACATCTGGGATCGTTTTTATTGGAGAACTAAGTTATTCTGTTCTTTTAATAAGAACTATGTTCTTTTGTGTAGTGTTAAACCCTTATTTTTAGAGGAATTAAATTCCTAGAACGTATGTTCTTTTTCTTTCCTTTTCTTTTAATCTAGTTCTTTCTCCTAGATTCTGAGTCTATAAAACATAATCTCACCGATGAGAATTAAATTCTCAACTTGTGGGGAGATCTGCAAAGATCTGCTTTGCAGATCTCAGATCAGAGGAAGAACCGAGTTCTTTTTGTGAAGGATTAAACCCTTTTTTTGTTTTATACTTGGCAAAGGAGATTGTTAATCTCTGCTTTTCTTTACCTAGGGTTTGGAATGAGCGATGATCTTCTTCTTTGAGAGGAGAATTGAATTCTCAGTTTTGTGACTTCTTGTTTTTTTTCTGCAGAAACTTGGGGGGGTCGATCTTCTATATGAGACTTGAAGTCTCGGTTCCTTTATTGTCACAACTCGAAAATGGTACGTGATGGACACTTGAATTACGTGAAGTCTATAGGATCCTACCGTAATCCAAGTAAGCCAGAAGCCCAGAAATCTAAACTTTTTTGGGAAAATAGTGGAGGTGAAGTTTTGAAATAAAGGTATAATGAAATCAAGTTCTTTAATTGCATGAGTAATGTTATATGAAAATACAAGTGGATTATATAGTATAGTTGAAAACATTTTCGTCGTTTGAAATTTGGGCAACATCTCTTTTGTAATTTTGAACCAAAACCTCTACATAGCTGTTCCTCTCCGAACGGCGGCCATGACGTTAGGATGTCTTGCCTGAGATTCGAGGCAGATACTATTTGGTTTTATCCGTCCACCTCTCCGAAGGTGCCAAGTTGATTTATGGCACCGTGTATCGGAGGTTTAGACGGATGCGACCGATGTAGCAGACTTCGTCAGATTCCCCCTCGCCTGAGGGGTTTTTGATTGTGGGGACACTTTTCCCTGCAGGCGCAAGCCCCTGCAGTTAATTACGCTACCGTGTCGCGGTAGCCATTTTCTCCTTCTCCAGAATTTCACTTTGTGTCGTGTGTGTTTGTTTTGTTTGTGATTGCCCGTGGATTGTATACGGGGACTAAATGATGCCGTCGCCCGTAGGACGTGGATTAGTCCAAATCCGTATTTACTTAGATTTGGGTTTGGGTTTTGGTTTAAGGATACGTTAACCATATTTGAGGCTAAGATCAACTTAAACGTTTGTCAAGGATACGTTAGTCTAATTTCCAGACTAAGATCTACTTAACGGGATCGTCTAGATCCATTTTCAGTTTAGGGACATGGTGGTCCATATTCAGTTTAAGGACGCTTAAGTTCGTGAGTTTAAGGACCCCACAGTCCGTGTTTTAGTTTAAGGTCGCATAAGTCCGCGGGTTTAAGGATCCCACAATCCGTATTTTAGTTTAAGGACGCTTAAGTCCGTGGGTTTAAGGACCCCACAGTCCGTATTTTAGTTTAAGGACGCTTAAGTCCGTGGGTTTAAGGACCCCACAGTCCGTATTGATGTGTGGTTGTCGGGACCCGTCACCTCTCTGACGTCGTTGAGGGATTACAACGATATGGGTCAAAGGAGTTCGGAGATGTACCCTCGAACCGGATATAAATTGATTTAAGAGAGAGGCTGTGCTCAGTCAATTTAATTTGAGGACTTACGGCCATGATTGGGCTAAGTCCAGTTCAACGCTTTTATTTGTTTTTGGCCTATTAGGCCTGTGCTAGGGCTTGGCCCCTTTTTAATAATGCATTACATTATTTATTTTGTCTGGGCTGTGCCCATTTATAAATGATGCAGAGCATCAGTTTTGTTTGGGCTCTGCCCTTTTTATTGCATTTTCAATTTTGTTTGGGCTCTGCCCTTTTATAAATGATGCAGAGCATCAAAGTTGTTTGGGCTCTGCCCTTTTTATTGCATTGCAATTTAATTTGGCCTACTAGGCCTTTCTGATTTGGGCCTGGCTCTTTAGTAAAAGAAATGCATTGCATTTGTCAGGCGCTTTGCGCCAATCAATGAGCGCAAGTGCTTGTGGTGACGACACGTATCACGCAAGCGCAGTGCGCTGCATCAGTGTGCTGCGCTTGCGCTGCTGACACGTGGCGCGCTCTGATGAGTTGCGCCAATTTCAGAGAGCAAGGCTCTATTTTAAAAGCGCATAGCACAAGTGGTTCAGATGCTGACACGTGGCGCTCTCTGGTGGCTTGCGCCAACCCAAGAGCGCAACAGTGCAGTTTTGCAAGTGCAAGGCACTATTAACTTGAGAATCTTTTAGATTCCAGAACCAATGGTTCACAAAAAAGTGTAAAGCACTGTTTGTTTTCTTGATCTAATTTAGATCAAAGAAAACAAGTTTCTCTTGTTTTTCTTATTTCAGGAAACCAGTGGTTCATAAAAAAGTGCAAAGCACTTATTATTATTTATTTTTCTTTTTATTGAAGATCATTGATCTTGTTCTCAGATTAATGATTTGTTCATAAGAGAATTTTCTCTTTTTTCTAAAGGTTTTTACCTTTTTTGTTCTTGAGGAATTCTCTCCAATTTTTCAGAGTTCTCAATGATGATGTTGATTTCTCATAATGTTGATGCCTTTGATTTGGGGTCTAGGGGCTATATAGTGCCCATAAATTTGTTAAATTTGTTAAAGAGATCTTTCTCTGAGTGATTTGGGGAATTTTCCCCACCGTTGGATCTTTGATCCAAGGGCTCCTGTTTTACAGAAGAAAATTTTCTTGTTTTAACAAGAACAGAAAGATTTCTTTAAAATTTTAATTCTGTTTGGTGCAAATGCCCCAGCGTGTGACACGTGTCGCGCAGTGCACAACGCAGCGCAACTGTGCTTGCGCAACTGCGCTGACACGTGTCGCGCAGCGCACAGCGCAGCGCAACTGCGCTTGCGCATCCGCACAGCGCAGCGCAACTGCGCTTGCGCATCCGCACAGCGCAGCACAACTGCGCTGACACGTGTCGCGCAGCGCAGCGCTTGCGCAACTGAAGCGTTGCTTCCTTTAATTTTGTTTTAAATAGAGCTTTACTCTGATTGGGCGCGCTGCCTTGGGCGCTGCGCTGATGTATCAGCTTTTGACACGTGGCGCGTTGCGCGCAGCGCACAGAATCTGAAGCGTTGCTTCGAATTTTGAATTTTGAAATTCAAACAGTGCTTTGCTTTGATTGGGGGAAACAATAGCCATAATGATAGGCATCCCCAAGCGGGAGCTAGCTCTTCGCCGAAATGGTGGAAACAACCACGCAAATAATATATATACGACGCCCTAAGGCGAAGATCAAACACAGAAAAGAAAGAAAAACCAAAAGATCGTCAAAGAAACCAGAAATAAAGAAGAAATACATCATCGCGGCTCTAGGTCCGAAAGAATATACAATCTGTGGTTTTCTAAGTCTACTAAATACACAAAGTCTGATTGATGGAGCTTTTAATTAGATACAACTGAATAAATATACAAGTACAAATGGTGGTTACGATGCAAGTGTACCCCACCTACCAAAGCAAATCATCCGGAAGGAAACTGTGTGCCAGCTAGCCGCTACTGAATCCGTGCGGTCAAACCTGCAAGAAAACTGTGGCACGACGGGGGTGAGTTGCCAACTCATGAGTAGAAGACATCACCGGATAGAAATTGAATGTATGACGATCTCGTAGGTCATACAGTAAATAATAATAATAATAACATCGAGTGGTAACAAGGGTGATAATGTTAACATAAGTGTAATACTAATCTAATCGTGTCCGTATCATAATGTGGTACCATGTCATCAGTATCATATATATGTGTATAGGTGTATCATCTAACGTGTGTCCATCAACGACACACCAAATCAACATAAAAACCTGAGTGCCCAGCATCAACACTCAAAAACATCATAAAAACCGTGTCCAGCAGCGGCACATAAATCCTCATATCTCGGGCGCCGTCTTATCGGGTTGGCCCTCAAATCCATCTGATCACACGACTCCAGTCGGTATCTTCCGGATATCCGCTAAGCAAAACTATCACCGGTCGGTAGTGCTCCCCTGCCGAGCTCAATGTCTCTCTATACGATCTTCTTTCCCCAGGGTACCGTACCGGGTCCACCATGTACCTGCAGATGGTGCCTCCTCTCTCCTCGAATCGGGTATACATATAGCTCAGAACCGAGAAAACTCATAGTGGACGCCACACATCATATCAAGGAAAACCGCATTTTTCTTTTAAAATGATTATAAGTTTTCAAAATTCACATGCGGTTTTCCAAATCCTGAAATCTCATAAAAACTGAAATCTCATAAACATGAGCCAATAAAGAAACAATGAATACCGGCACAGAGCCAATTTATAGTGCATAACCATAATGTATATATAACTGTGGCATCTAACTAAGTAAGAAAATTAATATCTAAACTAGCATGTGAGGTAATAAGTACTAAGCAATACTAACAAGCTACAAGTTATTAGGTTATATGATGAAGCAATGATTTCTAATATGTACGTGGCATGGCAATTATCGATGATGAGTGTGTGAGCCGGCGAGTATGTGTACATGCAACATGCGCATCATCCGTAATGGTGCATGTGTCCTAGTAGACTATGTCATATAAGATAATGAAAAGAACATGTATGTAAAACGCAAAAGAGAATAATACGAGCATAGCAGAAAAGTAAACAGTAAACGCAACCATATAAAATATATATAACTACATACGGGCCATACAATTATAGTATTTAAAATAGCACGAATCATTTTTTTAGAAAAATAGGGGGCTACGGTGTTTTTGAGAAAAGATACCATTTGAAAATCCGTAGCGTCTCTCAGGGTTGTCTTTTAAAAATGCATAACGATTCGTTAGTTTTTGAAAGTAGGTATGGCTCTAATTATATATTCTAATATCTACTTAAGTGATTAGAGGACTAAAATATTTCCGAGTCGAAAGTGATTGGAAGACTATAACGTCTCCGAGTCGATACATCCATTAGTTGGTGATCCAGCTTCATAGTATCACGTATGGTATAGTCCATTATACGGCATCCTCGAGTTAAGAGTGCGGATCAATCATCATATATATCATATTTCGTACGGTATAATCCATCGTACGGCATTCTCGAACCAAGAATGCGGGTCAATCATCAGATATATCATATCTCGTACGGTATAACCCGTCGTACGATATCATAATCAAAGGTACGGATCTAAGGTCACATACATTCTATTATCTCATCAAGTTGTGTGTCGTCGCATGCTATGTGTATATCTCTCAATGATCATTTAATATATCATATCATAATATGATGTTTCAATCTCAAATCATATATCATAACCTCATGACATCATGTCCGATTATATCGACTCGTATCATTCTAACAAGTCATATCCTCATCTCGTGATATCATATCGAAATCATCCTCAAATTACATGTGTGTGTGTATGAATATACACACACACATACACATATCATACCAAGTGTGTGTGTGTGTGTGTGACAACATATATACCAAAGGCTCAACGCTAAGAGAATAAGAACTAAGGGTAATCCTTCCTACGTGTATGCCTACTATAACCTAAAATCTCCTAGAACCCTATTAACTAAGTATACCCATCTAATATCTACCTATATAGCTATATATCTAATATCCTATTACTACGGTTGCGGGGGTACTATACTCCATCCACCCGACTTCCCCCGTAGATATACATCTACTCACCTACTATCCTCGCTCTAACCGAAGTCGATGAACTCCTTGCTCTCTTTCGTCGTCCCGGAAATCCACGCGAAGGTACCTACAATTCAAGGAATATCGTATCGTAAACAAGAATCAAATCCGAAAACCGATACGGCACGTGAAGTGCACATAGGTTAGAACCAATGGTCCACGCATGCAAGAATAACCAACAACCCCTGACGTTGATGTACAAACGTCAAACGACCGAGTCAAAACTCAAATATCAGAAATCCAGTTTTCAAAAGCCGCAAAACAAAATCAGCAGCTTAGAAAAACACTCCCAGATTTTACCCTAAGTGAAATTATGACATTTTGCATATGTGATAGGTCAAAATATTAGATGATTGAACTATGGACCAAGAACCAAGCCTAGACTCCATGTCCAGGCCGCAAATTGCGTCCAGAAAGCATATTTTGGCGGCCAGGTTAGGGAATTGTGGGCTCGGGTTTCTAGGGTTGATTCCTATTTGCCTGCACATATCTCTGTGTTTGCTAAATATTTTTCAGAGTTCCCAAGTCAAAGCAGATCTTAATTGATCATCACATTTTCACAAAAACCCGATATCGGAAAATTCCAAGTTCATGTTTGTGACTTCTAAACTCAGTTTGGTCTAGAATTCTTTCACTAAAAGGTTTGTAGTCAATAACTAAGTCTCAAATACACTTCCGTAACTCAAAACAACCAATAAATCTCATTCTAGAATTTTCCAAGATCACTAAACCTACACTTGTTTAGCTCTAATTTTCTATAGGAGATTAGGAAAACTTAACACTTAACTAAAAGTGAGGGATTTACATTCTAAGAGTAACTCAAGAAATTTCTAGGATGGCCAAACTGCTCAAAATCCCAACTTGATCCTACCATGATGTTTGTAGTGAGCTTTGGAATGATTTTTGTGAAGGTTGTATGGGATTTTATTGAGTATTTGGGAGGGTTGTATGGTGATAGCAAGGTGGTGGATGAGGAGTTAGAGAAAATAGAGGTGATGAAGAAGAATGGGAGGTGAAGAAATGAAGAAGAGTGAAGGGAGGTCAAGAATTGTGTGTAACCTTCTCTCTCTCTCTCTCGTCCCCTCTCTCTCACCCATGCTCCCTTGTCCCCACCATTTTTATTTATTCTTTTTCTCAAATTAAAACACAACAAATCAAAAGAAATTAAAAATGAAGCCATGGTTATCAAATGAACAATTGTTACAATATGATATGTTGCATGCCATGAAACCTAAACATAGTTAATACTTAATTAGTAAAATATTAATCAAGTTTAGCATTAAACTTGTATACAAATAATTGTATAATAATTTATAAAATATCAAAATCCAATAAATGCCTTCATAATCAATAATTCATATTAATTTCCAAATATTTTTCCAAGATATAGGTATATAATTATACCATTCCATTAAAACTAATTTTCATACTTTTATAATATTAATAAAATTTATTATTTTATTATTTAAATTCCAAAAATAATATTTTATTATATAAATTCCAAAAATAATATTTTATATCTCTGAAATGTTACATTTATATAGGAGAGATAAATTATTAATTAGTTTGAGAAAATCTCTCATTTGAAAGATACCGATTGATTTAATTGGCCTCAAAAATTGTTCGGGGGATTTTATCCACCGTTGGATCTTTGAACCATTTTTTTTGTTTTTACAGTATATATATTCTTGTTTTTAACAAAATTAGAGATATATTTTCCTATATATAGAATTTAATTCTATCAAACGGTGATTTTTAATCACCATTAGATCTTTAATCTAAGGGTGCTCTAAGTATATCTTTCTCATTTGGAAAGATTAGGAAAATATTTTCCCAAATCTAGAATTTAATTCTATTATTAGACCTTTGATCCAACCATTCTCTGTTTAATAGAGAAGACCTTTTCATTTAAAAACAAAGGTCAGGAAAATATTTTTCCCCTAATAGATTTTAATTCTACCATCGGATCTTTGATTCAACGGCGCTATTTAATAGAGAATGTCCCCAGTTCTTTTTAGGGAAATATTCCTAATATAGAATTTAATTCTACCCTCTTTAATTTGGGTGCTGACGCTCATGTGCTATGCACGTAGGCGCCGCCTTAGAATTTAATTCTTGCATAAACAGGCGCTCATGTGCCTTGCACACCGGGGCTCACGTGTGTTTCACATGAGATGCCAGTACATGATATGCTGGCGCTAGCGCTCACATGGGAAATACGTGGGGCGATGCCCGACTGATTTCTAATTAAAAAGCAATTTTTTAATGAGGGAACAAATACCCCCCTACCGCTGTTCTCACGTAGCTTGCAAGTGAGTGCAACGGTGCACAATTTTGAGCCATTCTATCCGCCTTGGGATTTAGGGAATTAGAACCAACCCCCATCCCTTTAAATAGGGCTTCGAACCCTAGGCGACAGCTGCACTTTCATCTTCTTCCTTGAAAATTTTATTCTCCATTAGCGCTTAACTCTATTTTCTTGAAACTTAGTTCTTCACCATTTTCCAGATCTACATTGTAGACCCACTCTGCCAATTTTTTTTGGTAAGAGTCTTCTCCTTGAAAGATTACTTCATGTTTAATTATAGTGCTTAGCTCTAACATATTCCCTTTGCGAATTTACAGAACTTTCTGATCTTTTTTAGTTTTCTTTCCCTTTTGAAGATTTTCTTGAGATTTTAATCAGAGCAAAGCTCTGGCAATTTCATAACAGAACATAGTTCTGATTGGATCTTTTCCCCATTGGGGATTTCAATTTAACAGAAGTTTGCTCTAAAAAATTTCCACAGAACTTGGTTCCGATTTCTTGATCTTTTCCCTTTTGGGGAGTTTCTTGAGATTTTAATCAGAGTTTTTCTCTGGCAATTTTCCACAGAACATAGTTCTAATTAGATCTTTTCCCCTATGGGGATTTTCTTGAGATTTTATTCAGAGTTTTGCTCTGGCAATTTAATATTAGACACCGCTTGGGGATTTTCTTGAAATTTTTGGTATTTTATTCCATTTTGATAAAGCAGAGCTCAGCTCTGTAATTTTATTATTATTAGAAACAGCCTTAGGGAATTTTTTTAGATTTCTCCATTGGGCATATGTGTCACGCCCCGCTTCCCAAAATATGGAATACGAGAGGTGACAAGGCCAGCCATGCTTCTACGGTCAAGGAAATATCCTGCCGTAGTCACACTTCGGTTTCTAGCATTGCGTGGTAATCAGTAATCATAGCAAAAGTAATGAGAAATGCACTTACTAATTCTATAAAAATAGATATAATCTAACCAGATAGAGTTAAAGGAACGAATATCACCGACGTCGCTGATCTAGATGTTCGCAATATCCTCGAGGTAAGGCATGTCCTGATCCGAGCTAAGTTCACTTCTTGCTCTGAGCATGCATACTAAGGTCGTCAGAGCGACACAATAGAAATATTTATATATATATATATATATATATATATATATATATATATATATATATAAATCATGCAATGATGATGACCATGAAGCAGTAAATATAGAATAATGACGTGAGCATGAAGTAACCGGTACAGGTCAACAATAAAGCATGTGTATCGAATCAGTAATCAATGCAATGCCCATATCACTAAACCTATCCGTCTCAAAGTCCAAGTCACTAAACTTATCGTCAGTCTGAGAGTGAGCGTCAACCACCGCAGGAGTATTCCCAACTCAAGGGTAAGCCCCAGGGGCAAGGAAACACGGGCCCGAATCACGATTAATAAGAACCAGTAACACGATCAGTATCAAATTCATGAAATCATGAAATATGTCGGCAGTGGGACTCCTGAGATTCCGTTGATCGAACCCACACTCAAACTACCCTACACCCCGCGATATACATCAAACACCGACCATGAATCTAAATACTAGTCGCTCCATGAAAAGTCTACGCGAGAATTGGAGACAGGGTCTCCATCAAGCATGTCTCGACTGGTATCCAAGATAAATGGGCAGTCCTCGATGTCTTACCTATGACACTAATATAAGTGCTTCCATAAATGTCCCATACCAGTTATAACTACACTTATATATGTCCCATAGGCGCGACAATGCAATAACTAATTGGTTCCGCTGATTGTGTACAAGTACGTGTCACTTCTATTATTCAATCACGTTTTTACATTAACGCGCTTGCCACAATCCAATCACTAACAATATCACTCGGTAATGTAAAAATAGTCACTATGATATCGATGCAAATGAAAACTATTTACAAAAGGTATAACAGTCATGCAACATGATGGGGATACAGTAAATGCACTACTAAATACATATGAGCAGCCGGTGTCGGTTGGATTAGAAAAATCATATAAAATCACACGAGCATAATTTGGCGAAACAATATAAAAGGAATAAATATTGTATTAAATTATATGTACAGAAAAATTGGTTTCGAGTCATTCGGGTTTCAGGTTTGTGAGTTACGGTCCTTCCATTTTGAGTGTTTACTGCTGGAAATCCAATTTCTGAACTGGAAGTCCGTTTCGTAATATATTTTACTCCCTGTTGTGAGCATAATTAGACAATACTACAGTTAGATAATATTTAGGTTTACCTGTTATGTTTCCAAATCACTAGACGGATCAATAATATCCACTGTATGCAGGGAGATATGCACTGTTTAAAGTTAAGGTATACATTCTGTTTTTGCATGAAACTGCAGTACACATCGACGGTTTAAAAGGTGTTATAAATATCATAAGACACTGGAATACAATGGGACTAGTACCGTTAGAAATATAATTCAATTCTCCACGCTTCCATGTATGGTTCCGCACACTTGCGCACTTAAACAGTGAAAAGTAGGCGTGCTAAAACAGGTAAAGGCAGATATTCTTGCTCTGGACTGCAGTCCAGAGTCATGAATCAACTCAGTTTTTATTATCATAACTTATTAAAATTTAGAGATAAATTATTTAGTACTGTAGGTTTATCTGTTGGCTTTGAGACGAGCCATGAAACGTTTCATTACGAATCATATTCAATTTAATATGAATTTTACAATGTAGCATGCACGGCAGAAATCAGATTTTTACAACGCCTCCCGGGGACGTCGTTTCATATGCAAATTTAATCGTTTTGATCATAAATTTTTATACGCTATACATTAACAGTAAAATGAACTATTGACTTAGAAAAGTTTGCTATCATTAAGGTTTTAAGTCCGGTATTCGTATCGAACACTTTTTACGCCTATATAATTATCATTTATCAAGTTGAATTAACATATATGTATATAACATGATTTCACAAGTGAAGGGGGTTCACTTGCATTCGATTGCTTGATATAGAAGCGACACCATATGCGTGATCCATTTCGACACAAGAGACGATGCGATGCCGTATACGGTGCGCGACTCGGGTGCGACGCACGGTGACCCGGTAGTGGACGCGGTGGCGACGCGGGCGCAATACGGTAGTGGGTGTGGTGATGACGCGGGCGTGACACGGTACTGGGCACGGTCTTGGCTCGGTGCATGGTTCGGGCGTGGCACGGCGCGACACGGTATTGGACGCTACTGAACAAAGTGCTGGGCATGAGCCGTGGCACATCTGGGTACGCAGGCGACACGGGGCTGGGCACGGCGGTGGTGCGGTCGTGGCAGGGAGATAGGCATGAGAGTGGCTTGAAGTGGGCACGGGGTTTAGGCGTGGAGTGGGTATGATGCCTAGCACAGTGCAGGGCACAGAAGGCATGATACGGGCCACAGAACTGGCATACATGGATGTGAGGGTTGTGCTGGGTTGTCGGGGAGAGGTGAAGAAGATCGGGTAGGTCTCAGTTACACAGTGGGGAGCTCGGGTCGACGATGGCGGAGCTTGGTCGATGGAGGAGAATCTGGTGTTGGCAGCGGGGTTGCGTGGTTGCAGGCGATGATGGAAGCGAAGGTGGCTCGGCGTTGGTGGTTGGAGATATGGGGATAGTGGCGGGGAGGCTCGGGTGCGAGCTATTGAGGAGCTCAGGGTGGAGCTTGGTGCTCGGGTGATACAACAGGGTCGTCTTGGGAGCTCGGATCTCGGAGATGGAGGGGGGCAACGATGTTCGTGAGGTGGTCGGGGCTTGCCAGCGACGGGGGGGGGGGCTTGGTGCGTCGATGGCTATAGTAGGGAAGGGGAAGAAGGTTGGTTGATGGTGGCGATGATGAGGAGGTTGTGGCGGCGAAGACTCGTCAGCAATGGAGGTGCGGTGATGAGGAGCAGAGGGGGTTCTCAGTAGGGTGTGAGGGAGAGAGAGGAAGGGTGAAAGGGAGTGAGGGAGAGAGATAGAGAGAGTGTGAGTGGTCGAGAAGATGAAGGAGGTGGCCGCGGAGGTTGAGGGGGCGTTGGGGTGAAGTCGAGGTCGTGGAGGAGCACGGGTCGTGGGGAGCTCGTTGCGGTAAAGAGGGAGTACGGTTGAGGAGATGAAGGATATCTTGGAGGAGTTGGCGACGAGGGCCACGTCTGCGTGCAGCGGGTCTCGAGGAGGTGGGTGCAAGAAAAGTGACGAGGAGGGCTCGGGAGATTCGAACGGGAAATTAGAAAGGAGTGAGGAAGAGGAGGTAGGAGAAGTGGGAGTGGACACGGGTATGGGTATGGGTTTGGGGTTGGGTAATAAGGTTTGGGCCGGGTGTGGGTCTGGGCTAGGAAAATGGTTAGGGTTTGATTAGAATTAGAAAAAAATTTGAAATACATAGGAAAATTATTATCAAAATACGGATAGCATACAAAATACTATGTTTAGAATCTTAATAGGATTTAGGGTTTAAGAAGAATTAGAAAAATAAAAGGTTTAGGGTTCATGGTTTCTAGTTTAGAAAAATAGGAAAAGGATTTTGAATTAATTTGTTAGGAAAAATAGCTAGAGGAATTAGAAGATAAGTAAAATAAATCATGAGTTGGGGAAAACATTTGAGAAGGAAAATTAGGAAATACATATGGAAAACAACTTAAGGAACTTAAATGAATTTATTATTGAAAGTAATATGGAAAAATACAAATCGATGATACCGGCTATTATAATATGTTCCAATCATTAAGGAGCCGCCATCTTGATTCTGTAGGGCCCACTAGTTTTTTAAAGGTTAGTGATGCTAGCATTTTTTTATTGCTAACTTTCCACAGGGTTTCTTTTCAGGCACTATGGCTGGTCATTTATACGATATCGAGAAAATTGTCTCCTATGAAGAAATTCGCATACAAGGTTGCTTTCAAGGCCAGGAGTACATTGATGCCCAATGTGATGAGGTGATGCGTTGCTTTGATGATCACAATGGTCGATTGCTCCCCCGCCGTTCTGCCGTTTTGAAGATTATCATTGGATCGATCTGGGAAGCGCTTCCTGAGCTTGATAAGGCTATGTCGTTCCAGGCACTCGATGACGCTGAAGACAAGGTGCATTCAGTATATCTGATGGGCCTGATTTCGAAGAAACGGAGAGATGATCTCGTCACCATTTTGCATCGCGTCTTCCAACAGAAAGTGATAATATCCGCGTACTAGCAGATGGAAGACATCGGCGGTGATCCCGAAACTTGTATTCGGGAGAAGATGCATAAGAAGATGGTCAACGAACCTAGAAGCACTTTACTCAAACTTGCCTTTAAGTTTGAGAATCCATGTCCGGAATTTAGCATCTTGCCATTATAGACCTTAGATGATATAATAGCATTTTTGTAGTCGTTCTCATCATCATCGTGTAATATTTTCTGAAGTATGAATGACAAGCCTTTTTCCCTTTCATATCTGCACTTTTCTTTTCTTGATTGTCTTGATCTAGCAGGGACTAGTTTATTCACTCATTTCGGAGTTTCTAGTTAATGTACCCATTTCGGAGTTTCTAATTTATGTACTCATTTCGGAGTTTCTAGTTTATTCACTCATTTCAGAGTGTTTTTAGTTTACCTCCCTTAGGTTTACACGCAAACTTGTCCTAACATTGGATGTAGATAACCCCCTGTCACGACCCAAATGTGGCACGTGACCAGCACTTAAATCACGTGGCATCTACAGATATCGACGTGATCCAAATAAGCCGAAACCCGGAATCTAAACCCTTTTTGAAAACATTGGAGATGAGGTTTAAAATAGTCATCCGATGAAGTCAGTTTAAAATAGTCTTTAAATTTAACTAAGTATGTTTGAAAAACATCTATGGCATTTTGAAACTTGATATCACCTCCTTTGCATTTTTGTAAAACCCGATATAACATAATAATAAAATAACATCCCAACGAGAGCTAGTCTCCACATCCAAACGACGGAGCAACCAACAATCTAAATCGGAAGTCGACTCCAAAGAGTGCGGCACCACCATACTTAAACTCTAATCCTCGCTTCTAAGTCCATAATATACCATTTTTAAGTTGATGGAGTTTTTCACTATATACAAGAATATAAGAATAATCAAGTGTGAGTACGATACAATAGTAACCCACATACCCATCAATCACCGAGAAGAAAGTGTGCCCAAAGCCGCTGATAATCCAAGCGGTAAAACCTGCAAGAAACTGTGGCACAACGGGGATGAATTGCCAACTCAGTGAATAAAAGTACATCTAAAGGTAGAAATCGAAATGCACGACTATACCTAGGTCATATATATAGTACTCTCAAAATCTGTACCGATATACTATGACCTATATCTAGGTATAAGCCCAATGCAGCCGAAAATATATATATATATATAAACCTCTTGTTTAAAATAGCCGTGGAATAGATATGTCACGGCATAAAGTAGACGTGATAATATGAAATATAATAGGTATCTTATTTAGGATATACGTCCTGCTATATTAATAAATAGTGTTAAGAGGTTTACAGTTTAAAAGAGTTCAGTGTCATCTCAGACACGTCAAAATAATGAGGCTATAGCTCGAGTTTGAAATCCTGTTTATGTATATGAATGTCCGTATAAATATATACAGGTACTGTCCCCCGGATCAGTCCTGGTCGGCTACAGTAACCATAATCTACTGTATATCTCATGATAACCACATATCAATATATATCTATGGATGTCCAGCATCGACACCTAAAAACCAGAAATCCCTCGTGTCTATCACCGACACGTAAATACAGATATCGTCGACACCATCTCAACAGATGATCGCTACCCGATATCCTGGCTACGATCAGTATCCCCTGGATATCCGCCGTCCCCAATCGAATCCCGGTCAGTATCCCCTGGATATCTGCCGTACTCATCTCTATCTCTGGCATCGAGTATCCTCGTTAGGCTCCCCGCCTATAATGCGGCTATCCTGTCCCTCGGCCCCGACCGGGTCAACCATGTATCCAACTGTATGCCCCCCTGACTCAGTCTAGATAACTTGTAAATCCGTAACCGTATGACCCCCGACTCGGTTCGGAATCAAAATTAAAAAACACAAAACTCATGGTGGACGTTTAACTCATCATATCAAAATATCAGGTAAGGAATAAGAATACTTGCATAGATTATATTTATGATATATTATATATATACATATATAACAGTGTCCCATACGACCGATATATATCATCAGGAGTAAAATATCCAGAAAATCCATAAGAATCAAATACAGCATCTATAGTACTAATATTCGTAATTTACAATAGGAATAAAGAAAGACTACGTAATTATATCACATAGGCATAATGATCTCAATTCTACCGTGTCATGGCAATACTAATGATGTGTAGTGTAGCATACGTGGCTGTAGTCGTGCAACATGGCAATCATTAGTATTTGTGCAAGTGTTCTACGATGTAACAATCTATTTATATTAACACATGTATATATACACATTATATAACAGAACGGTTCTACAGCGACATGGCAGTACCAATGAGGTGTAGCGTAATTGTAGGGTTCCTAGGCACACTAATGAGGTCTCACAAGGCATCAACCATGCCAAATTCAAAATTTTCCGGTGCCGAGAAACCCTAATGCGATCGTTAACTAGAGGCAAAGGCGAAAACAAAAGCGAGCAAACAACTTTACTCTAAAGTGAATGGAAATACAGTAGATCCGGTCCTCCACTTCCTTAGCTCAATGATGATGTCCCTCCGCTGCGATCATCGGATCCTGGACTCTAGCGATGGTTTCGTCGAAGAAATGATCGGTCTAGGTCGTCGACTTCGATGCCGAAGATGATCTACGTCGAGGCAACTCAATCAAGCTCCAACTTCACCAAGTCATGAAACTTGTGAAGAAAACACCCTATACTACATGGCAAGTGGTAGAGGATGAAGAAATAGGAAGTGGGTTCACTTTGGATTTGGATTTCTCACTTGGAATCATCACTTGACATTTTTTGTAGAAAGCTTTTCTTCTCTTCACTTGAAGAAGAAGATGATGAAGAAGAAAAAGAATAATGAATTAATTCCAAAAAGAAAAATGAAGTGATGGTTATCATTATGCAACCATGGTTAAGTGTAGAGAATAAACTAGGGTTAGGTGAATGGTTAGGTTAAGCAAAATAAACAAAAATGGTCAAAGCTTCTTGAAGATTCAAAGATAAAACAAACAAGCCACCATTTTATTTTCTTTTGCCAAAAAGAATAAAGTAAATAAATGAGTAAATGAAAACCCTAACCATTAACCTAATCATAGTGTAAACCAAACATATACCCAAGTTTGCATGTATCATCAAACATGATACAATCAAGTGCACAAAAATATATCACATATACAATGTGCACATCAAGTGAGAAAATCATCTTAAGTGAACCAATACTAGTTAATGTAAAGTAATATATCAAATATATAATTATACATTAAATCATTAAATCAACACTTGATTTAATGATCCGGTCATATCGCATATAACCGACTAATATCAAGTGTATCAATGTATCGAATCAACACTTGATTCGGTAACCCGGCTATATCATATATAACCGTCCGATGATACAAATCGCGAGAATAGAATACAGTATCACATACTAGTATTATTCTCGGTCCCGCACATATCTCATATGCGCTCCTATTTTGTTTCTCTTGAGCCAGGAAATCTCTGTGTAGGACTCTAAAGACTCGTCAATACGCCGGCAGCAGGTGATGATCATATCAAACACCCACAAGCCGCAAGCGGTCTGCTAAACGTAACGGCTACCCGGGTATTGAGCGATTAGAAGATCGACGAGCAAGCCCGCTCACACTCCTGTGAATCCAACCAGCAACACTTACCGTACAGTCCGATCTCGTCGTCTGATATGTCGCATATCTCGCCTAGGGGTGGTAAACGTCAGACCCCAATAGCTCGATAAGTCGTGTCGATATGAGGTCTATAACAGTTCGAGAAACTACTGGTAACACTTACCAGTAAATCTCAGCAACCCTGGCCAGGGATTTCCGGTTATAGCCAATCGAACACAGCACAACATCAACTCCCTATACCGGGAGAGACGAATCCCCTCCTATCGCTCATTACCTCCATGTGATTCGGGACTGTACCCAAAAGCCACCGTTTTGCACGCCCTCTTGGACGTGGTAAGGTGGAAATCAAAGCACAGTGGGAATCACACAAGACTCTATGACGATCTCGGGTCTACAGACTAACCTGTACCAGTGTCACCAGAGAACTGCCATCTGACGTAAGGTATAATACCATCTGGGAGTTCTCGGCGAGTCCGTCCAGTGTACCCAGTCTCCACTGAGCACCCGTATATCATCTCTGATGTCAAACACCAATGGATATGGGATCATCCATCGCCCATCTGTATGGGTCGAGAAGGTATACGCTAGTCTACTCTGGTATATCGATGCCCCGTCTCGATACACCCACGACCAGGGACCTTGAAGGATGTACTTATGGACTACCACGTCCCCACTAGTATGATCCGCATCATAGTCCAGGTAGTCAAGTACACATCCTAAGGGCTTTACCAACATGTAACAGAGAGATAATCAGTGTACACGTTAAGGTAAAGAGTAACCAGATAGCATACTATCATGTCGAGCAAGAAAGTCCTCCCTATATATGTCCCAGCATCCACTACAATATACATCCTATGTACAATAATGGCCTCTAGGGCATACATATAACTAACAATCTCCCACTTGCACTAGGGCCATCTGTAGCAGTGGTCGTAGTATCTCATACTCAACCATCCCATAATAGTCTCTCTCTGGGAAAAGGCCTTTGTGAGTGGATCCGCCGTGTTGTCCTCTGAATCTACTCTCCTAACCTCGATGGCCTTGGAGATCAGCCATCTCCATGATCAGGTGATACTGCCTTAGAATATGTCTTGATCACTGATGGGACGGACGTTCCTTGGCATATAGCCACAACTCCATTGTCATACAATGGGAGGAACTAAGTTCATCTCATGAACAAATATACATCCAGACAACCTCTTTGGTAGCATCTTAAATAGCGATGTATCCTGCCTTCATCGTCTAGTATGCCACGGTATCTAGCTTGGAACTCTTCCAACATACCGTCCCTTTACTGAGGGTAAAGACAATGCCTGTGACTGACTTTCAGTCGTCCTTATCACCCTGAAACCTTTCTAGTGATTCTCCCCAGGATCAACTGATACCATCTCATTACAACTAGTGAGTATCCTAACATCCAATTAGATTTATCTCATAGATCCAAAACTCAGGATTTAGGAGGTATCACTTTGATCCTATATGGAGAATCTTGTGATAAGCGTAGATTGATCGAGCGTAGCATAGGAAACTCCTTCCCTATCAAGAGTATGTCATCCACGTACTCTACGAGGATCGTCACCATACTCCCTACTACCTTTTTGTTTGTACAAGGTTCATCTACCATTTTGATGATGTCAAACTCTTTGACTAATTCATCAAAACAGACGTTCCAACTCCGCGATGCCTGCTTTATCATATAAAACATCTTGCACGCGTTTCCGCTGCTCCCACTGTTTACGAAGCCCTCTGGCTGTGTACTTATAGACGCACTCTTCTAAAACATCACTTAGAAAAGCAGTCATGGCACCCAACCGCCAGATATCGTAGTCATGGTATGTAGCCGTGGCAAGTAGGATCTGGATGGACTTAAGCATAGCTACTTAGAAAATGTTTCATCATAATCCATATCTGGTCAATGATGCAAACTTTTAATAAGTCTAGCTTTGAAAGTCTCAACTTTTCCATGTACACCAAGTAATCTTCTCAAGATATACTTGCTCCTGATGGGGATTTAACCCTTCAGATAAAGCAACTAAAGTTCATACTTTGTTGGTGTATAAGGATTCCATCTCAGATCACTAAGCTTCCAGCTATTCTTACAGAGTCCCACTCCTGATGGCCAGCTCGAAACCAGTTGGGTCATCATCTCTTGATGCCATCCTCGCTCCCACTGTCATAGAGAAACCGAAGTATCTCTCAGGTGGGTGAGGAACCCTACTAGATCGGCGGAGAGGCTGAGGTTCGTTGGAATCTACTGAATCCTTTGGTTCTATCAAATCATCAGCTGCAGTTTGTATAGCTGGAACATTTCCAGTTCTACATAACAGATCTTGCCTCGAGCTTGTCCGGATTTTGCTTTTAGACATAGGCCGGACAACCCCAAATCTTAACTAACTTAAGATATGGGCTCTTCCCTTTCCATATCACATATGAAGCGGTAGGCAACTGATTTGATTGGAACCCTATTCAATAGGTATGCAACTTCTCAAGTGCATAACACCCAATAGGAAAAAGGTAACTCAGTAGTACTCATCATAGAGCACACCATATCAAATAAGGTGTATCTGCTCCGCCCCGATATACCATCGTGCTATGGTGTATACGGAGGAGTAATTCTGAGAGAGAATCTCATTCTCCTTTAGAATAGTCCAGGATTTCCGTGCTCAAGTATTCTCCTCCTCGATCACATCAAAGGACATAATACTTATACCCGTATTTTGGTTCTCTACTTCTAAATCATATTCTGTAAATATCTCAAAAGGTTCGGACTTGTGTTTCAACAGGAACATATGTCTGAATCTTGAGAGATCATCAGAGAATGTAATGAAGTACAAAGAACCGGTCTTGGCATGTGTAGACAGGGGACCTACATACATCAATATGTATCATCCCAAGAGTTCACTAACTCTTTCTCTGTTTCCAGTAAACGGAGCTATGGTCATCTTATCTCTGTGACATGACTGGCAAGTTTCACAAGATGTAAATTCAAACTAATTTAAATATGCATCTTAATATAACTTCAGCTAGTCGGGTCGCATTGATATGACCTAGTCTACAATACCTCAAGAAGGATTCGTTCATTTCTGAACTCTTCCTCTTGTGTGTTTTCCGTATACTAAGAACTATAGTTTGATTTAGAACATCAATGCTTTTACATAACATGCCTGAACCGATCAACTTTTGATATAGGAAATGTTCAAAACATTATCCAACAATACAAAATTTTATCATTTCTTTACTGATAAAGAGACTGATATGATTTTGTATATCAGGTTCGATATCTAATAACATTTGTTCAGAATCAATGTATTTGTAATACAGGGTGACAGTGACCAACAGACTTGGCTGCAACACTTGCCACGTTTTCTGCCTCATGAAACTTATCACCCGTTCTCAGTTCTCTACCTTTCTGTAGTCCTATGTAATAAATTACATATGCGGGATCTTGATCCGGTATCACATACCCAGGACGTAAAGGATACTGAGAAACAGTTCTCTGTAATGAACACACCCGAAGATGATGCATCAGTATGCACTTTCTTCGTTTGGGCAGCACGGGAAATCTGGTATTCCCCTATTTCCTGCTCTGTCTTATAACAATTATAAGTTGGAGCGGGACCAACGTTCCCCGGCTCAGTATAACAAGCGGGTTCGGTCAATACATCCGTATTATTATCTTGATTAAGGCGTGACATGGTCGCTACCAGGAGAGAGGGAGAAGAAAACACTCAGCGTATGCTCTTGCAAGATCAGATTGGTTATTATTTTATCTAATCAGGATGGCTCCCACTGTTTTTATCAAATCTTCCTTCAAACCCTAAAAGGAAAGACTAGCCGGGATTAATTACACGCTACAAGTTCGCCAATCTTTCAGCCAGGCCAGTGTCGGTACTTTGAGGGAGGTCCCCCGTGCTTTCGCACGAACCTAATTAATGTAAACCTCGTTTTCCCAGAGGCGTAACCTCGTTAACACCTTTCTAGACACCTACTTGATCGGCTAATTGTAATGTGTACAACTCTCCCAGGAGTAACAATTGTTAGTGTATATGCCCTAGAAGCCATTACTGTATCATACTAGTTTGTATATTACTTAATGGATGCTTGGGATATTCACCTTGTATATACAATCTTGCTCAAAATAGTAGTATGCTACTTGGTTTGTTTCTACTTCAATGTGTACATGTGTTTATTTTTGTATATCTCCTATACACATTAGTGGAGCCCTTAGGATCTTTGCTTGATTACCAGCGATGTGATGGCCGTCACACTAGTGGGGCTGGGTAATCTATAAGCACATCCTTATGCAGGTCCCTGGTCGCAGGACTATCGAGACAGGGCATCGATACTCCGGAGTAGACCAGCGCATGCGCTTCTCATCCCAGTGTGGGAGACGGTCTGTCCCACAGCCGTCAGTACGTCGTACTTGAGATAGTATGCGGGTGCTCGTTAGGTTACGGGTACACTGGACAGGACTCGTCGGGAACTGACTAGTTGGTATTATGCCTATCGTCAGTTATCAGTTCCCAGGTGACATGAGTACAGCTTAGTCCGCTGACTTGACACTGTCACTTCGCCTCGAGTGTGTTCCCACTGTACTTTGATCACTACCCTACCACGGCTCAAAGGAGTCGTGCAAACAGGTAGTGGTTGGGTGCAGTCCCGAAGCACTTGGAGGCAGTGACGGTTAGACAGGATTCGTCTCTCCCGGTATTGGGGGTTGACATCGCGCTGTGTCTAGGAGAGCCATTACACGAGTAGTCCCTGGCCAGGGCAAACGAGATCTACTGGTAGGCTTCAAGTGTTATCTCAGGGTGTTTTGGGCTTCGCTCCGGCACGACTTGTACCGCTATTGGGGGACTGACGTTTACCGCGCCCTAGGCCCGCCATGCGATGTATCAGACGAACAGACCGGACTGTACGGAGAATGTCACACTCAGGCTCAGTAGGAGTTCAGATGGGTTTCGCCTCGTCGGTCTTCTTGTCGGCATTACCTGGGGACCGTTACGCACAGCTAGTGCCGCTTGCGGTCTGTGGTTAAACCCACTGCCAGCGTAGTGTCGAGTCTTTAGAGTCCCACACAGAAAGCTTTTCGCCTTTAGGCAAAAGAGTAGAGGTCGCATGGTATTGCGACAGGTCGCATGGTTTTGCGACAGGGTTCGGTCATATCCGTGTACTTGTGCACGTACAGTGTCCGGACAGTTTACACTAGCGGGCTTTGGTTTAAGCCAGATCCTAGTGTACCTTATGGGATTGGATTTATCCGGTTTGCATTCGTGTTCCTCGGAACGCGGATGCGGGTGTGTATGCACAGTTGACAGGGAGGCAGAGGCAGCGGATTCTCATTAGGGTTGTTGACAGTTGACCGTTGACTATTTGACTTTTTGCTCAACCCTAATTAGAATATGATATGTGATTAACTATTATATTAATTAAAGTATTATGGTGACATGGTTGTTGACTTTTGTTGACTTGTTGACTTTTGTTGACTTGTTGACTTTGTTGACCGGTTGACTAGGCTTGACTAGTTGACCATCATGATAACCATAGCCATCATTTCATGGCAAAGACTTTTGTTTACTTGTTCATTTGTGTAAAATGAGTGCATGAAATGATATGGTTATGGTTGCTTCAACCATCACATAAGACTTTTGTTAGTATGATGAGTTATGATTGCTTTGGATTATGAGAGGGTGAAAGACAAAAGAGAGCCTCATTCTTTCTTGCTCATTCTCTCTCTTGTTCTTGAGCTCTCCATTTTGCTCTCACCCTCTTGCTCTTGCTCCCTCTCTTTAATCTATGGTTCTCTTGTCTCATGAGTTGAGAATCAAGAACCATAGATAAAATCCCACACAAACTATTCTCTACTCATTCTAGTTCACTAGGTTTAGCAAACCAAGTGAACTAGTTTCTTCAAAGAACGAAGAAGGAGCTAAAGGTTGGAGCTTTCAGGTGGATCTATCTTCGGCGTACGGAGACGACGAGAAGAAGCCATCGGACCACCATCGGAGCTTGAAGACGAAGGAGTTCAAGACAAGCAAGGTATAACCCCCTAACCGAGTAGCTAGAAACTCATAGTTAGGATGTTAGATAGATGTTTAACCAAGATCCGGGTTTTAGGTCCATGTTACCACCTCCGTAAAAATCGTTTTTTACCAAATTCCGCATTCCCGAAAGTACCGGGAGAGGTAGCATGGACTTACAGTGGTATCAGAGCCTAGTTAAACTCTATCTAACATGTTAGCAAGTAACTAGAAGATCGATCAACGAAAAAGTCCCGAAACGAACCCCGGAATTTTAAACTTTCTGTCGATTTTAAAAGTGCTGGAAAACTTTTTTGAAAAACACCAAAAATCGACTCAGACTTTTTTAAAGAAACTGCAAAAATTTGGGCCCATGACTCGATCAAAGCGCCGCGGAAACGCGGCCGAGTTGACTCGGTCATGGGTTTTATTTTTTGCAGATTGCTCATTGGGGTATTTTGGGATTTTTAGAATATATATTTTCTGCCCAGATTTTCCAGAACGAAAATTTTATTTTGGGGTCCCGAAAATCCGTATTTTTGATCGAACTTCTAAAAGACTTAAGCTAACGGGTTTTCTGTAATGTGATATTTGTATTGAACGTCTACTAATCGCTATATGTCGATTAGTGGGGGTTATACAAATCTGTGATCTGTAATGTGCTGGAATGTGTATATGAATATGTTGGATTGTCGCGGGTGAATAGCCGGGGTTGTGAGACGAGAGTTTTCTTTTCTTTCAATTCTTGTAAATTTGTAAATTGATGTAATAATTATTTGTATGGCCGCACAACCGGGTCGGGGTTGTAGCCGTCATTGTATAATTTCTTTTTACTGTTTTTGCTCCTAGGATAGACCCATGGAGGGGGTGCACAAACTACCGGGTATGCCGAAGTGTCGAGTGGCCTACTCATGGAGATGAGGGAGGTTGCTACGCTTCGGGTACTTGGCGGGTAGTTTGCCGCACCCGTAGGGGTCTTGGGTGGGGTATTGGCTATTCACCGCGACCGTGTAATCTGTCTTTTGTTACATGCTCGTACAAATTACAGATTCCTAGTATATCCAATGTATTCATCTGTGATCTGAAATGTTTATCATTGCAGTATATCTATATATGATATTATTTAGGCGTTGCTTATGTTTTACAGACGCGCTAGCCCAGCCCCCGCTCTGTCGTTAGTTAAGTAACCTAACGGGTAATGACAGGGCCCAGTGGCGAATGCGAATGGCATAAGCGTACGTCATATTTTGGTTGTTTTCTGCAATGGTAGGATTAAATGATGGGACGCATTAAAAGAACTAATGCAAGAATATCACGCATTAAAAGAACTAATGCAAGATAATAAACCAAGTTAAAGTCGTTGGAACGCTTTCGAAAAACCACTCGGTTCTTTTCAAAACAAACTTTTAAAATACGGAGTTTGAGCCACTCCATTTAAAAGCTATCTCGTTCCATCGACCAAATCAAGTTCACTACGTTCACGGTTTTGCCAAAACCATCCGTAGCCCTCCATCATTTCAGTTAAATATTCGGTAGTATTCAAGCTATGTATTTTGACCTCACGCCAAGGCATAGTGATTGGTAGCTGCCGGATATTTATCTGTTGCATAGATAGAATGCGTTGGTTTGAGACAGTCGTACTGCCATTTTGGCCTACGTCAAGGGTATGTACGGGTGGGTTCAAATTAACCTGGATAATGATGGGACGAACTTGACATGTGACTTATGACATTTTGACCTCACGCCAAGGTCATAAGAGCATGGGGCAAAAATCCACATCGGGAGTTTCATAAGTACTGAAACTTGCTAGATTTGCATACCATTTGGAGTGTGATGATTCTGGTAGGATTCCTTCAGTTTCGTCACGCAATGATATTTGGATCCCGATCCTACTGTGAGTATATGCTACTCCTCGGGAAATTTCTCACTTAACGATCAATGCTATAAACCTAGTAGGTGCCTAGAAAGGTGTTAGCGGGGCTACGCCCCCAGGGAAAAGAGGTTCTTTAATTAAGGAACTTCGCGAAAGCGTTGGAAAACCTCCCTCGAAGTACCGACACCGGCCTGGCTGAACGGTTAAGCAAGTATTGTACGGTGGGATTGATCCTGACTAATTCTTCCTTTATGGTTTGAGGAGGGATTCGAGAAACAGTGGGAGCCATCCTGTTTAGACAAACTAAAAACCACTCTAAACTTGCAAGAGCATCATGCTGAGTGTTTCTTCTTCTCTCTCCTAATTGCAGCGACCAATCAACATGACTGGACTTAAGTTACTCCTAGATAAAAACAAACTGACAGGGCCAAACTACAAAGATTGGCTCAGGAATGTCAAGATAGCAATCACTTACGACAAGCTGGGGTATCTTCTTACCACCAAAGCTCCCCCTGTCCCTGGTCCAACTTCCAGCGTCGCGGATAAGGAAATCCGCAAGACTTGGGAGATTGATAGCGCGAAGGCCAAATGCCTCGTGCTTGCCTCGATGGACAACGAACATCAGAGGAGGCATGAGAATATGGACTTGGAATCCATATTGCTTCATACAAAAGAACTGTATGGAGAGCAATCTCGTATCGCAAGATACGAAGCGTCGAAAAAGTTATTTTCGACAAGAATGGCCGTCGGATCATCAGTAGCCGAGCACGTGCTAAAGATGATCGGCTACATTGAGGAGCTCGCAGACCTAGGGATCACATTGGAGAGTGAGCTATATACGGATATAGTTCTCCAGTCCCTTCCTTCCACTTACGCCCAGTTCATACTGAACTTCAACTTATAAGAAAAAGAGGTTGAACTTTCAGAGCTCCTCAACATGCTGAGGAGCGCAGAGGGCACCCTACAGAAAGGTAGGGAAACATCCACTTTGTTTGTAGGAGGATCATCTTCTTCTAGGTCCAAGGCGAAAGCCAAGGGAAAGAAGAAGAAGGCCCCCGCCAAACCAAGGGGCGGTGTTAGTAAAGTGGATACGAAGGGAAAAGGTAAAGCAACAAAGATAGCGGGGAAGCTTGTGGATAAGGAAGAATGCTTCTATTGTCATAAGAAAGGACACTGGAAGAATGATTGCAGGGCCTGGAAGGCCAGAACACAGGAATTGAAGCAGGTTGCAGCTTCAGCTTCAGGTGTGTATGTTATTGAAAACTGTCTTTCAATAAACTCTACTTCCTGGGTATTGGATACCGGATCAGGATCTCATATCTGTAATTCTTTGCAGGCGTTGAGAAACCGTAGGGTTTTGAAGGCAGGTGACATGACCCTCAGAGTTGCGAACGGAGCTAGCATGGATGCTAAAGCCGTGGGGGACTATCACCTGGGAATGTCAGATGGACATGTTTTGGTTTTGCGTAATTGCTTTTTTGTACCCAACGCAACTTGTAATATCATTTCTGTATCTTTAGTTTCTAAAGAAGGTTATGAATTTGCGTTTGTAAGTAATGTTGTAAACATTCACCTTAATCAAGTTATGATTGGGTCAGGTACATTGAGTAATGGTATATACGTATTGAACCAACCACAGATTTTTAATGTCCAGAATACACACAAAAGAAAGTCTCCAGAAATAAACCAGACTTTCTTGTGGCATTGTAGACTGGGTCACATCAATGAGAGAAGGTTGACTAAGTTACATACAGAGGGATATTTGAATGCGTTCGAATATCAATCGTATGCCACTTGTCAATCTTGTCTCAAAGGAAAGATGACAAAGACTCCGTTTACTGGACATGGAGTAAGAGCGAGCGAGCTCTTGGGACTCGTACACAGTGACGTGTGCGGTCCAATGTCTACACATGCGCGAAGCGGCCATTCTTACTTCATTACTTTTACGGATGACTTCTCAAGGTACGGTTATGTCTTCTTAATGAAACATAAGTCCGAAGCCTTTGGAAAATTCCAGGAGTATAAGAATGAAGTAGAGAAACAGACCGGCAAAAGTATTAAGATTCTAAGATCGGATCGAGGTGGAGAATACTTGAGTGCCGAGTTCTTGGACTATTTAAAAGAGAACGGAATTCTCTCTCAGCTTACTCCTCCATACACCCCGCAACATAACGGTGTATCGGAGAGACGGAACCGCACCCTATTGGATATGGTGCGGTCCATGATGAGTAACGCTGAGTTGCCGCGATCATTCTGGGGGTATGCGCTAGAATGAGCTGCGTACCTTTTGAACCGAGTTCCAACTAAGACTGTGCCTTCCACACCATATGAAATGTGGAGTGGGAAAAAACCCTATCTTCAATATCTGAAGATCTGGGGATGTCCAGCTTTTGTCAAAAAGCAGCATGCGGACAAGCTCGAGGCACGCTCAGTACTGTGCAAGTTTGTGGGATACCCAAAGAACACCAGGGGGTATCTTTTCTACTACGCAGAGGAACAAAAAGTCCTTGTTTCTCGTAATGCCCACTTTTTAGAACATCAGTTCTTGGAAAAGGAAATTAGTGGGAGCGCAGTAGAACTGGAAGAAATTCCAGAACCACAGACTATTACTGAAAGGTTAGTGGAGCCAGAGGGTTCAACAGAACAAGACATTCCTACGCCGCTCCGCAGGAGTAGTAGGCAGTCTCATCCGCCCGAGAGATACTGCGGTTTTCTCATAGACGGGGATAGAGAGGATTGCATCATAGATTATGATGAGCCTACTAGCTTCCAGCAGGCCGTTCAGAGCGTTGACTCAGTAAAATGGCTGGATGCAATGCGGACCGAAATGGAGTCCATGTACACCAACAAGGTATGGACGTTGGACATTGCTCCAGACGGGGTAAAACCCGTAGGATGCAAGTGGATCTTCAAAAGGAAGATTGGTGTAGATGGACAGGTTGAGACCTATAAAGCTAGGCTGGTAGCAAAGGGTTTTCGTCAAAGACCTGGCTTGGACTATGACGAAACCTTTTCTCCAGTAGCCATGCTGAAATCCATTCGGATCCTTCTTGCCATTGCTGCCTTCCACGATTATGAGATCTGGCAAATGGACGTAAAGACCGCTTTTCTAAATGGAAATTTAGAGGAGTGTGTCTATATGGACCAACCAGAGGGTTTCATTCAGAGTGGGAGCAGCGGAAAGGTGTGCAAGTTGCTTAAGTCCATCTATGGACTAAAGCAGGCATCGCGGAGTTGGAACATCTGCTTTGATGAGACGGTCAAAGAATTTGGCTTTATCAAAAATCCAGATGAACCATGCATCTATAGTAGATTTGTAGCGAGAACTGTAGTATTCCTCGTTTTATACGTGGATGACATTCTCTTAATAGGAAATGACATTCCTATGCTACAATCTGTCAAGGGGTTCTTGTCACACAGGTTCTCCATGAAAGACCTGGGTGATGCCTTGTACATTCTGGGTATCCGGATCTACCGTGACAGATCCAAGAGGATATTAGGACTTTCACAGTCCAGGTACATCGACACCATACTGAAGAGATTCAGTATGGAAGATTCCAAGCGCGGTAACCTGCCGGCTTGTCACGGGATCACCCTCTCTAAAGAGATGTCTCCCAAGACTGATTTGGAGAGGGATCGCATGTCTATTATACCCTACGCTTCTGCGGTAGGCTCTATAATGTATGCGATGTTGTGTACCAGACCGGATGTAGCTTATGCACTGAGTGTGGTAAGACGGTATCAGTCAAACCCTGGGGAGAAACACTGGATAGCGGTAAAGAACATTCTCAAGTACCTGAGAAGGACTAAGGAGATGTTCTTGGTGTATGGCGGAAAGGACCTCCAGATCGAGGCCTTTGCTAACTCCAGCTTCCAGAGTGACAAGGATGATTCCAAGTCTATGTCGGGCTTTGTCTTTACCCTCAATGGAGGGGCGGTGTGTTGGAAGAGTTCCAAACAGGAAACCGTTGCAGACTCGACGATGGAAGCGGAATACATCGCTGCATCTGATGCCGCAAAAGAAGCTGTCTGGATGAGGAAGTTCTTGAAAGAACTTCAGGTGGTTCCGTCCATTGTTGATCCAATACCTCTGTATTGCGACAACAACGGGGCTATAGCTTTAGCGAAGGAACCCAGGTCCCATCAGAGATCCAGGCACATCTTGAGGCGGTATCACCTGATCAGGGAGATCGTGGATCGCCAGGAGATCGAGGTTCGGAGAGTCGCTTCAGAAGACAACACTGCAGATCCATTTACCAAGGCCTTGCCCCAGACTCAGTTCGAGCGGCTGATCGAGATGATAGGTCTTCGATACGCCAGTACATGGCCTTAGTGCAAGTGGGAGATTGTTAGTGTATATGCCCTAGAGGCCATTACTGTATCATACTAGTTTGTATATTACTTAATGGATGCTTGGGATATTCACCTTGTATATACAATCTTGCTCAAAATAGTAGTATGCTACTTGGTTTGTTTCTACTTCAATGTGTACATGTGTTTATTTTTGTATATCGCCTATACACATTAGTAGAGCCCTTAGGATCTTTGCTTGATTACCAGCGATGTGATGGCCGTCACACTAGTGGGGCTGGGTAATCTATAAGCACATCCTTATGCAGGTCCCTGGTCGCAGGACTATCGAGACAGGGCATCGATACTCCGGAGTAGACCAGCGCATGCGCTTCTCATCCCAGTGTAGGAGACGGTCTGTCCCACAGCCGTCAGTACGTCGTACTTGAGATAGTATGCGGGTGCTCGTTAGGTTACGGGTACACTGGACAGGACTCGTCGGGAACTGACTAGTTGGTATTATGCCTATCGTCAGTTATCAGTTCCCAGGTGACATGAGTACAGCTTAGTCCGCTGACTTGACACTGTCACTTCGCCTCGAGTGTGTTCCCACTGTACTTTGATCACTACCCTACCACGGCTCAAAGGAGTCGTGCAAACAGGTAGTGGTTGGGTGCAGTCCCGAAGCACTTGGAGGCAGTGACGGTTAGACAGGATTCGTCTCTCCCGGTATTGGGGGTTGACATCGCGCTGTGTCTAGGAGAGCCATTACACGAGTAGTCCCTGGCCAGGGCAAACGAGATATACTGGTAGGCTTCCAGTGTTATCTCAGGGTGTTTTGGGCTTCGCTCCGGCACGACTTGTACCGCTATTGGGGGACTGACGTTTACCGCCCCCTAGGCCCGCCATGCGATGTATCATACGAACAGACCGGACTGTACGGAGAATGTCACACTCAGGCTCAGTAGGAGTTCAGATGGGTTTCGCCTCGTCGGTCTTCTTGTCGGCATTACCTGGGGACCGTTACGCACAGCTAGTGCCGCTTGCGGTCTGTGGTTAAACCCACTGCCAGCGTAGTGTCGAGTCTTTAGAGTCCCACACAGAAAGCTTTTCGCCTTTAGGCAAAAGAGTAGAGGTCGCATGGTATTGCGACAGGTCGCATGGTTTTGCGACAGGGTTCGGTCATATCCGTGTACTTGTGCACGTACAGTATCCGGACAGTTTACACTAGCGGGCTTTGGTTTAAGCCAGATCCTAGTGTACCTTATGGGATTGGATTTATCCGGTTTGCATTCGTGTTCCTCGGAACGCGGATGCGGGTGTGTATGCACAGTTGACAGGGAGGCAGAGGCAGCGGATTCTCATTAGGGTTGTTGACAGTTGACCGTTGACTATTTGACTTTTTGCTCAACCCTAATGAGAATATGATATGTGATTAACTATTATATTAATTAAAGTATTATGGTGACATGGTTGTTGACTTTTGTTGACTTTGTTGACTTGTTGACTTTTGTTGACTTGTTGACTTTGTTGACCGGTTGACTAGGCTTGACTAGTTGACCATCATGATAACCATAGCCATCATTTCATGGCAAAGACTTTTGTTTACTTGTTCATTTGTGTAAAATGAGTGCATGAAATGATATGGTTATGGTTGCTTCAACCATCACATAAGACTTTTGTTAGTATGATGAGTTATGATTGCTTTGGATTATGAGAGGGTGAAAGACAAAAGAGAGCCTCATTCTTTCTTGCTCATTCTCTCTCTTGTTCTTGAGCTCTCCATTTTGCTCTCACCCTCTTGCTCTTGCTCCCTCTCTTTAATCTATGGTTCTCTTGTCTCATGAGTTGAGAATCAAGAACCATAGATAAAATCCCACACAAACTATTCTCTACTCATTCTAGTTCACTAGGTTTAGCAAACCAAGTGAACTAGTTTCTTCAAAGAACGAAGAAGGAGCTAAAGGTTGGAGCTTTCAGGTGGATCTATCTTCGGCGTACGGAGACGACGAGAAGAAGCCATCGGACCACCATCGGAGCTTGAAGATGAAGGAGTTCAAGACAAGCAAGGTATAACCCCCTAACCGAGTAGCTAGAAACTCATAGTTAGGATGTTAGATAGATGTTTAACCAAGATCCGGGTTTTAGGTCCATGTTACCACCTCCGTAAAAATCGTTTTTTACCAAATTCCGCATTCCCGAAAGTACCGGGAGAGGTAGCATGGACTTACAACAATTACTCGCAGCGGGTATCGGGATCCAACTATCTCATAGAAGGTATGCAATCTCATTGCAAATTTCAACACTTGAAATTCCCGATAATTTTGCCCCTAGCGTCCTATGACCTTGACGCAGGCCAACAAACCATAGTGCGCTAGTCAAGTTCAACCCGTCATTTCCTGATTGAATTAAACCCACCCGCACGACCCTTGACGCAGGCCAACAAAGTCGCACGACTACCCTAATCCAATCTGCATCATATGCATAAGCAGATAAATACTAGTTAGCTACCGCACACTACGCCTTGACGCAGGCCAACAAACGTAGCACGAATACTAACTACTACTTATCTGAAATGACGGAGGGCTACGACAGGTTTTTCTGAAAACCTATTGCGTAATGAACTTTATATCGTTGTAGAATCAAATGATTTTAAAATGGAGTGTTTTTTAGGCTTTTCTAGTTTTGCTAAAGGGGTCACTCCCGGTGAAGGGATCGTCGGCCCTTTCCTCGTCGAATGAGGTGCGGGATATATCATATATATCACTGTGCAAAGCAGAAACTATAGAAGCAATCAAAAAACAAACCGAGGGTTGTAGCATCTGCCAGTTATTGCTAAAGGAGTAACTCCCGGTGAAGGGATCTCGGTCCTTTCCTTATCGAATAAGGTGCAGGATGTTCTACAAGGAACACCACAATGCAAAGCAAGAACTGTAGCTACCTGTTTTATTTAGAAATTCGATTCCACAACATCTTAGGTTTCTTTTATTTCATTAATCTCATTAATGAAGTCCCATCATTTAAGCACCTAAACATCACAGATAAATACGACGTACACTTATGCCATCCGCATTCGCCTCGATGTCCCCTCGTGCACCGTTAGGTTAGGTAACTAATGACAGAGCGGGGCAGGGCTAGCGCGGGTGTAAAACATAAGTAACGTCTATATAATATATCATATATACTATATACAGTATTTATCACAGAACATCAAATGATCACATTACAGATATCACAGCTGAAGAAACATATATGAAATATTGGATATACTAGGACGTCCGTGTTTTCAATACGAGCCAGTATAAAACACGGATTCCATGGTCGCGATGAATAGCCAAACCCACACCCCTAGACCCCTACGAGAGCGGCAAGCAACCCTACCAATTCTAGAGTTAGGAGACCCGGACTCGACTCCTCGAGTTGGTCTCCCACTGGACTCCAGAACCCGGTTACTTCTGCTCTCCTCCTTGGGTCTATCCTAGCGCGGAAAAGTAAATAATATACATCAACGGTGACAACTTCCGCAACCTGGAAGTGCCCCAATAAAAGAATATCACATACAAGTTTTTACATGAATGAAAATGAAAAACACTCATCTCACATAAAAAACCCCCGGCTATTCAAACACGACGATCCAATATAACATATCCAGAAATACATAACATCACATGTCATCAACGTAAGTAAACATGCGTATCCCAATTGTCGTTGACATATAGCAACGAAACCGGCGATATCACATATTACACTTACGGTCACAGAAAAGAAAGTGTAAAACTACAACAGTTGGAATCCGCAAACTCTTTAGACATCGCATGCCTAACCATCTGAATTTCTTAGACATCACAGGCCTAACAATTATAAACCCCGCATTTTAGTCTCAAAATCGAAAACGATTTTCAAAATCAAGTCGGGCAATTCAACAAGATTCCCGACATCCTGATCGAATGCTCGTCGCAAACTTTAGTAGACGGCTGCACCCCCGACGCCGTCGACGAATTGCACCAAGGCGAAACACTGCTGCCGCGAGCACCCGAACGGATGCTTTCGGCGACGGGGTTCTCCTACAGTCACTTGGTCGGGGCTATGGGGTGAAGCTGTCTATTAAGTTTACCCGGCGAGTATCCGCGTACGCTACGTGATTGCGACGGACTTTTGATCGCATCAAAATTCCGTGGCAACCGATCAAGTGAGACTAAAGTGCTATGTTTATAACATTCAAATCAGTTATCTCATAACTCCTTGTGGATTCCAAATATTGTATCACATTCCAGATAAATAGAAAATGTTAAACTTTCCGATCGAATAATCAAACACCTAAGTTTTCCCGAAACAGATCAACACATGAAATAAGTTTAAAAACATTCACTTCATGCCTCAGTACCAACGGTCCAGCCGTAGAAGGGCCAAGCCAATGCCTCACATGTGGCACGCCGTACTGCCCCAAACCCTAAGGTTCATGTAAGTCTACGCTAGCGCCCCGGCCGTCTACAGACGCCAAAATGCGGAACAAAAACTTTTAAACTGGCGCTATCGTATACTTTAACCCGGATCTGCCATTATTGCTAAACTAACAAAATGTAAAGAGTGTAGAAAGGTTATACCGAACGATCCGAGTCCTTCGTTCTTTAACCATCATCCCACGCTCCGTTGCGGCTGCTCCGATCTCTTCGAACTCCGATATCCTCGTCGAGGTGGCACCACATCACTGATTCTTTAAACGGGCTCCCGCCTCTGACTCGAGGCAACTCGATCGTCAAGTTTGCTAAAAGAGACGACCAAGAATGATGTAGAGAATGAGTAGATGACTTTGTCTCACTTCGTCCAAATCCGTGGACGATCGGTTAATGAAGTTGCCGTGGAAATCGGGTGATGGAATGAAATGAGTTGTGAATTCCATACACCCCAAAAATCTATCATAATCTTTTCAAGTGGAAAACCATCAAGTGAGAGAGAGAGGAAGGGGGCCGGCCACTTATAGGAAGAGGGGGGTGACCGTAGGAGAGGGGGGGTGACCACAAGCAAAAGATATTATGAACAAATATCCTAAGGAAAACAAAACCATTAATAACAAAGCATGAGTCATTAGGCTAGTCATAAAAAAACCATTAATGCACTAATGAGTCATGAAGCCTAGTCATCATCTAGAACCTTCTAGAAGCTTCTAGAAGCACTGACTCACCTCATCCAAGAAAAGATAAATCCGTCTTTAACCGAATGTTAAAAGACGGCTGATAGAAAACTGGAAACTGGCAACTTCCAAAAGTGATCCTGAAACGAATTTCAGGACAACCCCGAAACTGTATAAATATACCCGCATTTGTATTACGACCGAATACAAATGCAACTGAGACAAAGATATTATACCTACTCAATATAATACTCGGATCCGGCTTAAACCAAAGCCGACCAGTATCATCTGCCCGAAAACTGACACGTGCGTAAACGCACGTGCATTTTCCGAACCCTGCCATAAAACCATACGGCCTCTACAACGTTTCGCCCGAACTTGGGAAAACTGTCTGTGGGGGACTCTAATGACTCGTCAGTACCCTGGCAGTGGGTTTAACCACAAACCGTCAGCGGCACTAGCAATGCGTAACGGCTGCCCATGGACTGACCTCAAGGGATGCCGATGAGCGCACTCATCCGGAAAACCCTACTGAGCCTAACAGTGACAATGTATATACAGTCCGGTCCGTTCGTCTATGAGTATCGCATATCTGCCTAGGGGGCTAGTAACGTCAGACCCCCAATAGCAGTATAAGTCGTGTCGGAGTGAAGCCCAATAACACCCTGAGATACTACTGGAGTACCTACCAGTAAATCTCCTGCCATGGCCATGGACTTTTTGTAATGGCTCTCCTAGACACAGCACGACCTCGCCCCCAATACCGGGAGAGACGAATCCCCTGCCGATCCGCTCACGTGCCTCCATATGGCTCGGGACTGTACCCAAAAACTACCTGTTTGCACGACTCCTTTGAGCCGTGGTAGGGTAGAAATCAAAGCACAGTGGGAACTCACACGAGACAAAAGACGACCTCAGGTCGATGAACTAACCTGTACACATGTCACCAGGGAACTGCTATCTGACGGTAGATATAATACTAACTAGCAGATTCCCGGCGAGTCCTGTCCGGTGTACTCATAACCCAATGAGCACCTGTATACATCTTAGGTGATCCAACTGACACCAGTGGCTTGTGAGACCGGCCACCGCCCCTCGTCGGGGTCTCGACTGTATACACTAGTCTACTCCGGAGTATCGATGCCCTGTCTCGAAACTCCCACGACTAGGGACCACAATTAAGGATATGCATATAAACTACCCAACTCTCACGTATATGATCGCCATCATACAGTTGGTAGTAAAGCAAGATCCTAAGGGCTCTATCAAAGTGTAACATGCAATCAGTCACCTGAACATGTACACGACTGATAAAGGAAAACCAGATAGCATACTATCATCTCGAGTAAGACTGTCCTACCGGGATAGGTCCTCCGCAATCATTGCAATCACGTACCTGCGATCCAATAATTGACTATGAGGGCACTATCTCCAACAATCTCCCACTTGCACTCAAGGCTAATTATTGCGATGTTGCGTACTCACAGCCCGTGTGAAACCAACACCCAACTCCGCTACTAATCAGTTTCACAAAGCCCGTTTGTAAAACTATTGTGTTCGAGAAATAGCCTCAGTGAGTGGATCCGCCTAGAAGATTCTTTCTATATCTCTCTAAATCTCAAGTTCGCGGAGAAAACCATCTCCCGAATCGAGTAATACCTGTCTTAGAATATGTCTGGATATCTGATGGGACCCGGTTCATAAATGAACTCCAAATCCAAACATCTTAGACTGTATCGATCACTGAACCTAATCAGTATCCTGCACCATGCCTCCCACAGTATTCTCTTGAACCACCTGTCCATAATACTGTCCCTCTTCGTCAGAGGGAAAAACTATAACTCTGACAATCACTCTGTCAACCATGTCACCATTGAAGCCTGGAATGATAACCGTCTCCCGAAGGAGGCTGCCGTCATCAAATCCGTAGAACATGTACTTATGTTCTAAAACTGCTTCCTTATGTTTCTCCAGGATTGGATTAATACAAACTTATTTCATCTAGTGCAAAACCAACATTTGGTGTGGTACTTGACATCTCATGATTGACTCAATTGCCTAAGCAAGTGATCTGCCAATCATGCACTTCCCTCTCCCCTTTAGTCTGTAAGACACCTTTAGAGAGGGTGACTCCATCACCTGCAGGTACACCACCATGCTAGGAGTCAACTATTCCAAAAACCATTAGAATATCTGTCAAAGTACCCACATTGGGAAACTACCCAAATCCAGATCTAAAGCCATAGATCCAGAAACCAGAATGTCAAATATTATATCCATATCCTGTCTGGAGAAACAACTGTGTGACGACCACAGTACAACCGATCGTAGTATAGGAATTTTACTTCCTACTCTGTGTATGTCATCCAGATACCATGACATCACACCCTACTACCTTCTTAACAGATCCATCCCCTATTCTGATTGAAGTCAAAACCATGACTGTCACATCAAAAATAGATGATCTATCTCCGCTATAACTGCTCAAGTCTATAAATAGATATAAGCATCTTGCCCACTATCTTTCCGTTGCTCCCACTGACTACGACAACCCTCCTACCGGGTCTCATAACCTGGAACAACAGTAGTGTCAAGTCTGGGTAGATAAGAACCTCCCTGTCACCGTCTCTGAGGCTACCGAAGTACCTCTCGGGCGTCTGAGGTTACCTACCATACCTGCGGAGTGGCTATTGGAATGTCAAACCTGATTGAATATATAGGTCCTATTAAATTTTCCGTAATCGTTTGCGGTTCTGGAATCACTTCCAGTTCTACCATACTCCCACTACTGTTTTCTGAAAAAGATCCATTTTACTAAAACTGTGGCGAGTCAAGAACAATATCACTATTGATCTTCCAAATGGTAGAATATCAACCCTCGTCATAGCCAGGGTCAACCCACAAACAGCCACTACAGAAACGTGCCCTGAGTTATCCAGAGTCTGGTTTTAATCATAAGCTGGACAGCTCCCCGTACCTTAATATCTTTTAAGGTACGAACTATTCTATATCCAATATAGAAACTTTGGCACTTATTTAATTGGAACCATATTCAAATCATGCAGCTGTCTCCAGTGCATATCAACTTAATGGAAAGAGGCTAATCAGCATTACTCAACTTAGGAATCCATCCAATTATGAGCAACCTGAAAGAGAAAACTTGTTTCTCAAAACCATCACTATCATCTGAATACCAATCACAAGAATCTACATCTTCGATCTCTTTGAAGAATCCCGATACTTGTGACACCTGGTTCTCTACTTTATTCTTATACCCACAACTTCTCAAAACTTAGACCTTGTATTTCTACGAAACACTTGTCTAAATACTAGAGAAGTTATAAGTAAACAGAACATAGTACGAGGACCTACCCCTTTGTCCTGATGGACACTGGACAACATACAATACTCTGTATAAGTCCGTTGAGTTAAACAACTCTAAACCTGTGCGTTGTAGGTGAAAAACCGTACCCTGGCGATTTCCTCAAATATCACCAATTTCAACGAATTCCGATATAATGAGGATGACCACCTAATTCCCAATATCTTACTCCCACTCATCATCTGTAAAACCATACAGATATGAGAATGAAACCTGGTAAATACATACCCTTGGAGTAAGTGTCTAATCGGGAAAACAGTTTTTCTTTTAACAATGCACTGAAACATGAAAATGTTTCGTAGGGGTATCCTGGTATTCATAGCAATGCCTCTTCCATAATCAGATTTCATGACTTCAACCGTATATTTTATTGCCATCTCTCCAAATCCCTTAATTTGTCTTTAGTCGTTACCTTCTGTACACCATCGTTAGGCTAAATGGTTTTCTTCCTTCCCTACCGTTCGGCACCAGCCTATGGTTTGGAAGAAGACTATCCAGTAAGCATAATAGGTGTACCCTCCTAAACCAAGGAGTACTCGCATCTCGAGAGAAGGTGATGATAAAAGACAACTGAATAATACCTTATTCTTTTAAAGGTGAAATAGGAGTGGCGATGAAGTACGCGGTTTTGGTCGTGAATGATAACAGTCGCAATTTACTTTGCCCTCTTTCTAATCCCTTTATTTTGTCTTTACATATTACCTTCTGCACACCCTACTTAGGCTAATTGGTTTTCTTCATTCCCTACCTTTCGGCACCAGCCTATGGTTTGGAATAAGACTATCCAATAAGCGTAATAGGTGTACTCTCCTAAACCAAGGAGCTCTCGCAACCTGAAAGAAGGTGATAATAAAAGACAACCGAATAAACCAATTCTATTTCTCTTGAACCTGGATCCATCCTCGAAGAAGTCCCTTCGAGTTCGTATATAACCATACGATGGATCTATCCAATGGAAGTGGATATCCGTAGTAATACGGGTGTTCTGAGAAATTCAAAGGGTAAAAGAAGGAGTGGCAATGACTTATGCAACATAGACAATCCAAAAGCCAGTATTTTAAGAAGGTTCGGTCAACCTGGTCACTGAGTCATAGTCTAGGGTCGGTCAAAGGTCTCTGCCAAAGAGAGAGAGAGAAAAGAAACACTCTGCGTGCACTCTAACCTAGATCAGAATGGTCATCACTTTATCTAATCCGGAAACCTCCCACTGTCCTGTCAAATTCTCCTCCAAACCTAAAGAAGAACCAATCGGGATCACCCGAAGAGTAAACCAACTCATCAGTGGGAATCGGGATCCAACTCTCATCGCATGATAACGTGATGGAATGCATCCACGTTACTCATACTCCAGAAGGTATGCGCATACTTGGCAAGTTTCAGTTTCTTTAGAAACTCCCGATATAGTTTTTGCCCCATGCTCTTATAACCTTGGCGTTAGGTCAAAATGTCATAAGTCACATGCCAAGTTCTACCCATCACTATCTTGTTAATTTGAACCCACCCGCACATGCCCTTGGCGTTAGGTCAAAATGGCAGAACGGCTGTCCCAAACCAACTCATCTATCTATGCAACAATTGAATACCCAGCAGCTACCAAACACTATGCCTTGGCGTTAGGTCAAAATACATAGCTTGAATACTACTGAATACCCAAAAGAAGTGACGGAGGGCTACGACTGGTATTTGGCGAAAAACCTTTAGCGTAGTGAACTTGATATCGTTGAAGGAACCTGATAGCTTTTTAAAATATAGTGGCGAAAACCTTTTGCTAAATAGGTCACTCCCGGTAAAGGGATCTCGGCTCTTTCCTCGTGGAATGAGGTGCAGGATATTCCACTGAATACCGCTATGCAAAGCAACATGTAATCGACTATAGTGAAGTTATTACCCTGACGCAAACTTCTGTCCAAGGGGTCGGTCCCGGTGAAGGGATATCGGCCCTTGCCTCGTCGAATGAGGTGCAGGATATTCCACTGAATACCGCTATGCATAACAAAAGGAGACGTCTTTGCAATAACACTTTTTAAATTGTTCCAACAACTGTATATAGGTTTGTTTTACTTTGCATTGATCAGAATCAACGCAGTCCCATCATTCGATCACACCAGAAAAGAACGAAAATAAAATGTACGTATATGCCATCCGCATTCGTCACTGGGTCCCGTCATCACTCGTTAGGTTACTTAACTAACGACAGAGCGGGGGCTGGACTAGCGCGGGTGTAAAACATATACAACATCTAATAGTATATAAACCAATATACAATAATCGCTCTAGGCGTGATAATATGCAACATTACAGAAAAAGTAATAAGCATCACAGAACAATACAGATATCTGGGATCCCCGAGTTTCACAGAGCCGCTGCTGAAACTCGACGTTCCCCTGTCGTGTGGATAGCCTGTGCAATGAAACCTAGACCCCTACGGGTGCGGCAAGTTACCCGCCAAAACCTGAAGCGAGGCAGCCCCCTACAACATAGTGAATGGACCACCCAGCACTCCACGGAATCCGGTAATCTTGGGCACCCCTCCCTGGGTCAACCTGTACCCCCTACGAGTGCGGCGAATAGTCTGCCAATTCTAGAGTGGGACCCCTCTGCCTCTCAAAGCCATGAGATGCGGACCCGTTGCCCTCCCGAACCCGGCTATCCGTGCACTCCGTCGCGGGGCAGAACCTAGTACAGAAATGAAAAATAGTACAATAGGTACATCGACCGCAACCTGGTCGTGTCCCAAAAGAATATTATACAACAGGCAGTGACGGCAGTCCACAAGTTGGACGCTCGCCCCGCAATATCAAATGTACAAATAAACTCAAACTGTACTACCATTGCACACTGCTATCCACCACGACAAATCCGCAACATCACAACACAACACAGAATATCAACGCGAATGTCACGTTCGCAAACCCGTCTAAAAGAACTATAGCAATCAGACGCGGTTTACCGATCAAATGACATTCCCGGTCGGAGATATAATGTAAGCACTGTAAACTAACGTGTTTAAATTTCGATCGACCAAAGACCAAATATCAAAAAGTGGGCCCCACTGCTTACTGGTGAACAGTAACAAAATCTGGGCCAAAACGATATTTACCAAAAACCCCAAAATCTAACCAAGAACCCACTGTGAAAATTTGGGGCCACGAGCTCACTGTGTGGACGCGGATGCGCGGTCAAACCATAGGTTTGACCGCGTTTCCGCGGCTGTCTCATCGAATCACGTGCCCAAATTTCTACGTCGTTCTAATAAAAGCCTGCACAGTTTTCTGAGACATGCAGAATTAATTTTCGAGACCATTTGAAAACAACAGAAACTGTCAAGTTAGAATTTTGTAGTTTTCGATTTCCGGTTCGATCGATGTTTTAAACGCGTTAGCACAAGTTAGCATAGCAAAATGGTTAGGCTCTGATACCACTGTAAGTCTACGCTAGCGCCCCGGCCGTCTACAGACGCCAAAATGCGGAACAAAAACTTTTAAACTGGCGCTATCGTATACTTTAACCCGGATCTGCCATTATTGCTAAACCAACAAAATGTAAAGAGTGTAGAAAGGTTATACCGAACAATCCGAGTCCTTCGTTCTTTAACCATTATCCCACGCTCCGTTGCGGCTGCTCCGATCTCTTCGAACTCCGATATCCTCGTCGAGGTGGCACCACATCACTGATTCTTTAAACGGGCTCCCGCCTCTGACTCGAGGCAACTCGATCGTCAAGTTTGCTAAAAGAGACGACCAAGAATGATGTAGAGAATGAGTAGATGACTTTGTTACACTTCGTCCAAATCCTTGGACGATCGGTTAATGAAGTTGCCGTGGAAATCGGGTGATGGAATGAAATGAGCTGTGAATTCCATACACCCCAAAAATCTATCATAATCTTTTCAAGTGGAAAACCATCAAGTGAGAGAGAGAGGAAGGGGGCCGGCCACTTATAGGAAGAGGGGGGTGACCGTAGGAGAGGGGGGGTGACCACAAGAAAAAGATATTATGAACAAATATCCTAAGGAAAACAAAACCATTAATAACAAAGCATGAGTCATTAGGCCAGTCATCAAAAAACCATTAATGCACTAATGAGTCATGAAGCCTAGTCATCATCTAGAACCTTCTAGAAGCTTCTAGAAGCACTGACTCACCTCATCCAAGAAAAGATAAATCCGTCTTTAACCGAATGTTAAAAGACGGCTGATAGAAAACTGGAAACTGGCAACTTCCAAAAGTGATCCTGAAACGAATTTCAGGACAACCCCGAAACTGTATAAATATACCCGCATTTGTATTACGACCGAATACAAATGCAACTGAGACAAAGATATTATACCTACTCAATATAATAATCGGATCCGGCTTAAACCAAAGCCGACCAGTATCATTTGCCCGAAAACTGACACGTGCGTAAACGCACGTGCATTTTCCGAACCCTGCCATAAAACCATACGGCCTCTACAACGTTTCGCCCGAACTTGGGAAAACTGTCTGTGGGGGACTCTAATGACTCGTCAGTACCCTGGCAGTGGGTTTAACCACAAACCGTCAGCGGCACTAGCAATGCGTAACGGCTGCCCATGGACTGACCTCAAGGGATGCCGATGAGCGCACTCATCCGGAAAACCCTACTGAGCCTAACAGTGACAATGTATATACAGTCCGGTCCGTTTGTCTATGAGTATCGCATATCTGCCTAGGGGGCTAGTAACGTCAGACCCCCAATAGCAGTATAAGTCGTGTCGGAGTGAAGCCCAATAACACCCTGAGATACTACTGGAGTACCTACCAGTAAATCTCCTGCCATGGCCATGGACTTTGTGTAATGGCTCTCCTAGACACAGCACGACCTCGCCCCCAATACCGGGAGAGACGAATCCCCTGCCGATCCGCTCACGTGCCTCCATATGGCTCGGGACTGTACCCAAAAACTACCTGTTTGCACGACTCCTTTGAGCCGTGGTAGGGTAGAAATCAAAGCACAGTGGGAACTCACACGAGACAAAAGACGACCTCAGGTCGATGAACTAACCTGTACACATGTCACCAGGGAACTGCTATCTGACGGTAGATATAATACTAACTAGCAGATTCCCGGCGAGTCCTGTCCGGTGTACTCATAACCCAATGAGCACCTGTATACATCTTAGGTGATCCAACTGACACCAGTGGCTTGTGAGACCGGCCACCGCCCCTCGTCGGGGTCTCGACTGTATACACTAGTCTACTCCGGAGTATCGATGCCCTGTCTCGAAACTCCCACGACTAGGGACCACAATTAAGGATATGCATATAAACTACCCAACTCTCACGTATATGATCGCCATCATACAGTTGGTAGTAAAGCAAGATCCTAAGGGCTCTATCAAAGTGTAACATGCAATCAGTCACCTGAACATGTACACGACTGATAAAGGAAAACCAGATAGCATACTATCATCTCGAGTAAGACTGTCCTACCGGGATAGGTCCTCCGCAATCATTGCAATCACGTACCTGCGATCCAATAATTGACTATGAGAGCACTATCTCCAACAGTTCAAAGGGCAGTTCAAGACGGTCACATAATCGAGTTAAGGTTTGTTATCTTCTAGAGGGACCATCGCGTTACTTGCACTACTTAGAACGTTATTAAACCACGGAAAGATCCAACACTTGGAAATTTCTCGATAGGGGAAAAAGTGGGTATTTATATCCGGTCGAACTTTTTCAACATATTCTAAAATTACCTGGAAAAACACATAGACAAAGTTTGATAATCCGATCGAATCTACGAACTCCCAATACAACCCAGAAAAACTCAACTGTTGAGTATCCTTTAAAAATTCCCATAAAAAACAGCACTGTAATATAGGAATTACAGTGCAAGCCACGTGGAAAGATTCATTAATTTGGCCGCGGAACCGCCGCCCAAGCCAGGGTGGGGCCGCGGTTCCGCGGCGCTTTAGACGATTTATGGTCACGTGCTTCACAGTAACTCTTAAAACACCCTGCTGAATTTTTTGACAATTTTAAATCCACAAAAATCCAAAATTCCAGAAAATTTCCAGAGAGTGATTTTGAGTTAGGGTTTCGGGTTCGATCGGGTTTCGAACTTCGTCTACCCATCGCCTAAGGCTCTAGCTAGGCTCTGATACCACTGTAGGGTTCCTAGGCACACTAATGAGGTCTCACGAGGCATCAACCATGCCAAATTCAAAATTTTCCGGTGCCGAGAAACCCTAATGCGATCGTTAACTAGAGGCAAAGGCGAAAACAAAGCGAGCAAACAACTTTACTCTAAAGTGAATGGAAATACAACCTTTGTAGATCCGGTCCTCCACTTCCTTAGCTCCATGATGATGTCCCTCCGCTGCGATCATCGGATCCTGGACTCTAGCGATGGTTTCGTCGAAGAAATGATCGGGCTAGGTCGTCGACTTCGATGCCGAAGATGATCTACGTCGAGGCAACTCAAGATCAAGCTCCAACTTCACCAAGTCATGAAACTTGTGACGAAAACACCCTATACTACATGGCAAGTGGTAGAGGATGAAGAAATAAGAAGTGGGTTCACTTTGGATTTGGATTTCTCATTTGGAATCATCACTTGACATTTTTGTAGAAAGCTTTTCTTCTCTTCACTTGAAGAAGAAGATGAAGAAGAAGAAGAAAAAGAATAATGAATTAATTCCAAAAAGAAAAATGAAGTGATGGTTATCATTATGCAACCATGGTTAAGTGTAGAGAATAAACTAGGGTTAGGTGAATGGTTAGGTTAAGCAAAATAAACAAAAATGGACAAAGCTTCTTGAAGCTTCAAAGATAAAACAAACAAGCCACCATTTTATTTTCTTTTGCCAAAAAGTATAAAGTAAATAAATGAGTAAATGAAAACCCTAACCATTAACCTAATCATAGTTTAAACCAAACATATACCTAAGTTTGCATGTATCATCAAACATGATACAATCAAGTGCACAAAAATATATCACATATACAATGTGCACATCAAGTGAGAAAATCATCTTAAGTGAACCAATACTAGTTAATGTAAAGTAATATATCAAATATATAATTATACATTAAATCATTAAATCAACACTTGATTTAATGATCCGGTCATATCGCATATAACCGACTAATATCAAGTGTATCAATGTATCGAATCAACACTTGATTCAGTAACCCGGCTATATCATATATAACCGTCCGATGATACAAATCGCGAGAATAGAATACAGTATCACACACTGGTATTATTCTCGGTCCCGCACATATCTCATATGCGCTCCTATTTCGTTTCGCTTGAGCCAGGAAATCTCTGTGTAGGACTCTAAAGACTCGTCAATACGCCGGCTGCAGGTGATGATCATATCAAACACCCACATGCCGCAAGCGGTCTGCTAAACGTAACGGCTACCCGGGTATTGAGCGATCAGAAGATCGACGAGCAAGCCCACTCACACTCCTGTGAATCCAACCAGCAACACTTACCGTACAGTCCGATCTCGTCGTCTGATATGTCGCATATCTCGCCTAGGGGTGGTAAACGTCAGACCCCAATAGCTCGATAAGTCGTGTCGATATGAGGTCTATAACAGTTCGAGAAACTACTGGTAACACTTACCAGTAAATCTCAGCAACTCTGGCCAGGGATTTCCGGTTATAGCCAATCGAACACAGCGCAACATCAACTCCCTATACTGGGAGAGACGAATGCCCTCCTATCGCTCATTGCCTCCATGTGATTCGGGACTGTACCCAAATGCCACCGTTTTGCACGCCCTCTTGGACGTGGTAAGGTGGAAATCAAAGCACAGTGGGAATCACACAAGACTCTATGACGATCTCGAGTCTACAGACTAACCTGTACCAGTGTCACCAGAGAACTGCCATCTGACGTAAGGTATAATACCATCTGGGAGTTCTCGGCGAGTCCGTCCAGTGTACCCAGTCTCTACTGAGCACCCGTATATCATCTCTGATGTCAAACACCAATGGATATGGGATCATCCATCGCCCATCTGTATGGGTCGAGAAGGTATACGCTAGTCTACTCTGGTATATCGATGCCCTGTATCGATACACCCACGACCAGGGACCTTGAAGGATGTACTTATGGACTACCACGTCCCCACTAGTATGATCCGCATCATAGTCCAGGTAGTCAAGTACACATCCTAAGGGCTTTACCAACATGTAACAGAGAGACAATCAGTGTACACGTTATGGTAAAGAGTAACCAGATAGCATACTATCATGTCGAGCAAGAAAGTCCTCCCTATATATGTCCCAGCATCCACTACAATATACATCCTATGTACAGTAATGGCCTCTAGGGCATACATATAACTAACAATAATATATATTTACGTGCTTGTGCAGTATATTATTCATTGGTATTTGTGCAGTGTTCTATCAGAGTGTTCGTATTGTAGATAACGTCGATAATATAATGCAAACATGTAAAGTAATCTAAACGTAACTATTGTAATTACCTGCTATGAGCTATACCATTATCTTTAGGAGTAAACGAAACGTTTGAAATAAGGAAGCCGCCCTTGATTTAAAATAGATATTCGTTTTGGAAATTGGCACTGCATTCTAGTATTTTATTAAAAGATAAATGAATCGTGGTTTTTAAAAGAATATTGCTCACACATGTATTACTAACTAAAACGGAATATCACCTATTGCTACGAGTCTAAAGGAAAAACCTTGCCGTTATTCGGCATATGAATTTCATCAATTCCAATACGTATAAACTCTTGTATAATATCTCATCATATCGCTATATCTGTATCATCTCAAGTACGACATAATTCCTCGTACAATTCCATCAAACCATATCCATGTCGTACGGATCTAACATCACGTACGTATCTCATTTAAAACTACATATGAAACTTTATGCAAATGAAGGACATACAAGATGTGATACTATATCAATATCTTGAATAAATACTATGCTAACTAGATATCATAAAAATACTTATAAGGTTGCGGGGGTGCTATACGCCATCCACCCGACTTCCCCCATAGATGTAAATCTACTCACCAACTTAATAAGTTTGCTGAATTCACACTGCTACACCGCCAGCTCCGTCTCGGAAATCCTCGAATCGTACCTATATTCGTATTTAAATCGCATTGATGTAAATATCATATCGAAAACCACAATAACAAGCAAAACATCCGTAGGTTAGAACCTACAGTATACTTAACCCAAAAACGACAATATGCCACTGAATTTAACGTACGAACGTCGATATTGCAGTCGCGGTATGAAATACGCAAAACTCGTATCGTAAAATATCTGAAATTTGATAAAATCATTTCTAAAATATTCCCAGATTTTATTGTGTAAGTATTTAGATAACTCAAACAATACTAGAGACCAAAATTTACTCAAAATAGGCCACAGAAGAAAAACCAACACAATAGGATACCAGGTGGTTGGCGTCGCCGGATTTTATGGGTGTGTCGCCGGATTTTATAGGGAGTTTAGAGCTCGGGTTTTAAGTGGTGTTTCCTAGTATTCTCATTATACTTTTGGTCTTGATAGTTTTTCTAGTGATTATACGTATTAGTTCCAGATTCAGTTTCAGCGAATAAAATATCGCAAAAGTTCATGTTTTCTGTTTTGCTTATGAAAACTAATATTGGACAGAACTGATTAAATTAAAAAGAGAGAAAGATATACCTATAGAGATGATTTGCAAGAGAACACCAGCTAAAGGATTGCTTATGGAAGCATCTAGGATTTGTAATGGATCAAGCTTGATGATATGCACAAGTTGATGAAGGGATTTATTTTTTTCTCAATTTGAGTGATGAACACTTAGGAAATTTAGTTTGGAGCTGAAGAAGGTGTTGTGTTCAGTTGAAATCACTAAGGGATTCCTTAAGTGTTTGTTGGTGTAGAGAAAGCATGATGTGGAGGGGTGAGGTGGAGGTGGTATCAAGAGGAAGTGTGATACATTCATGCAAGGAGGAGGTGTTTAAACTTAAAGAAGGAGGTGGAGGATTATGAGCATGAGTGAGGTGAGTTGTATGTGAGAGTGTAACCTAAGCTAGGACATAATCAACTATGCAACAATAATTAAAACAACAAAAAGAAAGAAAACTCTTTTTATGTAAAATCTACATCCATGTTTACTTGTAATTCTTGTCTTGACACTTAAATATCCTTATCGTAATATGAAATATTATATCATGTTACAATTTAAATCCATATGAATTAAAAGATATGAAATAATTAATCTATCACTTAAATGTCATTAGCTTAATGCAAAATTCAATATCATGTTAAAATATCTGTTTTCTTAATATCACCCACTTTATTCATAATTATCAAAATAATTAAATTTTTCGGATATGATTCCGATACTCAATTTCATAAGCGATATCATTTTCGTAAACTTATTAATTTCATTATTTTTATAATTAAATATATATTCTTAATTTTCCAAAATGTTACATCCCCATTCTTTTATGACAGGGGTCCGTTAGATTTGTGGTACTAGGTTTAAGTCCATCGTATCGTCGCGTTGGTTGATATATTTCTCGATATTCAATCACTTAGGTTGTTGTTTGAGTAGCCCCGCGACTGTCATGTCTCTGATCCCTTCTGAGGCTAGACAAGACGTTTTCAAGTAATCTTCTTAGGTTGGAGTATCTGTATTACCGTCGGAAGAACAAGCGTTCGGTGTTTTCCGTGGCGCTTTTTACTTGAAGTTAGGCTTAGTTTGAAGCCCCGATGAGTCATAACTGCACCCTTTTGGGGTGGGATGATCTCTAATGGTCTTTAGGCCTTGTATGTATTGCCATCAAGACCCGAAGCTAGGAATATGCCATCACTTCATTCTTGCATTGATGATGTCGTACCGATTCTTTGCTGAACTTGGGTAGACATCCAAATGATCTATATGCTGTATGTATTGCCATAGAGGTCTGGAGTTAGAAATATGCCATTGCTCTAATTTCATTTAATAGTTGCTCCGCACCCTGCTGGAATGAGAAGGAACATTGAGATGATCTCTAAGCTGTATATGTTGCCATCGAGATCTGGAGCTAGAAATATGTCGTCACTCCATTTTTATTTAACCCTTGGGTCCTTATTGACATTGCATTTGCACCGAAAAGGAACGTCGAGCTGGAGTTAGGATTTTGTCATTTCTCCATTTGGATCTGGCTCCTTGGAACCTAGTCGACACCACGTCTGTACTCTGCTGGAGTAAGAGAGACGTTGAATTGGTCTTTAGGCCGCATATATTTCCATCAAGACTTGGAATTAAGAATATGTCGCCACTCCACTTTTGTTTGACCTTTGGGTCCTTGTTGATGTCACGTCTGTACTTTGCTGGAGTAAGAAATACGTCCAAATAGTCTCTAAGTTGTATATGTACCATCAAGACTTGGAGCTAGGGTTTTGCCATTACTTTATCTTTGCTTTGACCCTTGGGACTTTTTGATGACGTCGGTTTGCATCCTGCTGGAATGAAAAGAACGTCAAGTTGATCTCTAGGCTGCAGATGTTGCCATTGAAATCTGAAGCCATTTTGACACAGCGTGGTGGGAAAATATGGTTCCCTTTCATTTGTGCCATTTGTGCCCATGGATTGTATACAAGCGTCAGTATGGAACTACTTGCAGGGCAGAAAAGTTTTATTTTATTATATTTATTTATTTATTTCCGCGATCCTCTATCTTTTCATCTTTTTATATCGCAAAAATCGTGATTGCCCCATCATTTCGGCTGTTTTTCGCGGTGCCCATTCATTTCTGTTATTTTACATCCATATATATTTTTTGCTCGCTAATTTTTTTTGCGAGTTGGGGATTTGGAATTTGATACCAATCTTAGCATCAGCATCGCTGTAACGGGAATATTGCCATGGGCGAATCATCATTTGCCTTTGTTGATTTGAACAAAGGAGGCTTAGCAAGCAGGGTTAGGATCCTGTTGACTAAGGCTTTTTGATTTTATGAGCTGTAAGGGTCTCATAAAGGTATTTCTCTTTACGAGTCGTGAGAATCTTGTAGGTGTATTTTCTCCTTAGGAGTCGTGGGGATTCCTAAGTGTGTTTTCTCTTCTAAGTTGTAAGGATCTTACAAGAGTATTTTCTCCTTGTAAGTCGAGAGGACTTACAAGTGTTGTTCACCATATGAGGATATTTCTCGCCATTGGTGGAATTTGGTGGGGGATATATTTATTTATGCCCGTGGATTGTATACAAGAGTCGATATTGGACCATTTGTAGGGCAGAAAAATCTTGTAGGGTTTTGGTAGCTTAAGAAAAGGTTCTGATCTCTGTAATTTAAGGTTTTTGAATTCTATAAGCCGTGAGGGTCTTATAGAGGGTATATTCTCTTTACGATTCATAAGGATCTCGTAAGTGCTCTTTCTTCTTAGGAATCGTATGGATTCCTAAATGTGTTGCTCCTTTGTGAGTCGTAAGAATCTCACACGGGTGTTTTCTTCTTACAAAGTCGTGAGGACTTTGCAAGTGCTTTTTTTAACGAGTTCACGCCCTTTTGGGTTTTCATGAGCTCACTGGTAGCCCTGCTGTTTTTACTCACGGCGCCCTTTCGGGTTTTCATCCTACCCATTTCTCTTGTGGACATACCATTTTTTTGGGCGGCCCGTAAAGTAACGCACCCTTAGCTGTAAGCCACGATCATTTCTGAAGAACCGTGTCATGTAGGACGTGGGAGAGCTATGAACTGTTTATGCCCGTGGATTGTATACGGTGGTCAATATATGAATTTACCGTAAGGCTAAACGTGTTAGTTTAAGGACATGACGGTCCATTATCGCGTATTTAATTTAAGGACTTTTCAGTCCAACATTCCCATTTTGGGAACGAATGTTAGTTTAAGGATATTTCAGTCCATTATTAGTTTAGGGACATTTCAGACCATTATCGCCGTATTTTGGGCGAGTTTTTAGTTTAAGGACTTTTCGGTCGATTACTAATTTAAGGACGTTTCGGTCCGTTATTAGTTTAGGAACGTTTCGGTCCATTATTGCCATGTTTGGGGCGGAAATTAGTTTAAAGTCGTCCATTACTAGTTTAGGTACGTTTCGGTCCAACATTCCCAATTTAGGGACGGATGGTTTTTGGTACTGCTTTCAAAGTTCTGACTTTGGAAGATAGCGAGCGAACACAAGCGTCGTCATCTATTATTGACCTAAGTCATGACTTTTCAAGCGTAGTACTTTTTGAGGAATCGGCCGTTTATTGGCCGGAATGTCCTTTCGTCATGCATATCCATGAGCAGGTAGGCTCCAACTTGGTAGACTTTGTCTATGATATACGACCCTTCATAGTTCGGCTTGAACTTCCCCCGTTTTGCACGATTGGGAATCATCGGTTTTTTGACAACCGGCATGAGTTCGCCATGGCGGAATGTTCTCAGCCTGGTCAGTCTTTCATATGACCGAATCATCCTTTCCTTATAGGCTTCCAGGTTTTGCTATTCATTAAGGAGGGTTTTGTCAAGGGCATCGAGCTCCTCAATCCTAAGATGAGCATTTTCTTCATCTGTCAGCTCGAATCGAACCACTACTCGTAGAGAGGGGAGTTCTATTTCCAATGGGAGTAGTGCTTTCGTGCCAAACACCAGTGCATATGGTGTTGTATTCGTGGCCATTTTGAATGTTGTTCGGTACGCCCAGAAAGCTTCATGCAGACTTTCGTGCCAGTCTTTTTTGTTTCTGGACACTGTCTTTTTTATAATCTTGGTCGGGGTCTTATTGAAGGCTTCGGCTAGACCTTTGGCCCGAGAATTATAGACTGAAGAGTATCTCCAATATATTTTATGTTGCTGTGCGAAGCGGCTGATTTTATGGCTTCTGTAAGCTGGTCCATTATCCGAGATAATCCGTCGAGGAGTACCGAACCGATAGATGACATGGGTGGACGATATTCTCCGTCTTTACCTCCCTTAGTGGTACTGCTTCTACTTACTTAGAGAAGTAGTCGGTTGTCTCCAGTATAAACCGGTGTCCTTTGGATGATGCCAGTTCGACATGGCCAATTATATCGGTTCCCCGCAGTTCAAATGGCCAGCTGGCCACTGTCGAGTGTAGCGGATTTGGGTGCTGATGTATGAAGTCCCCGTGTATTTGGCACAAGTGACACCGCTTCGCATATTCGAGACAGTCCTGAATCATCGTGGGCCAATAGTAGCCCATTCTTTTTATCTCCAGCTTCATCTTCATACCCGCCTGATGGGAGCCGTAAAGTCCATAGTGTATGTCCTGGACGTCTTTCTTTGCTTCCTTTGGCCCTAGGCACCTTAGCCATATAAAGTCGAATGATCTCTTGTATAGGGTATCATTGACGAAGGCGAAAGGCAAAGCTCGTTTCATGTGCTAATATCTAGACGACACATTTTCGGGCGTTCGTGACTTGAAGTCTTCTATGAAGAATTCCTTCCAGTCCTTGACCTCTTCTTCGTCCTGTATTTGAAGGGCTGCTTGTTCGGTCGTTTTTTCTTCGGATGGCTTTATCAGGTCTTCCGAAGATATATCTGTTGGCGTGAGAACCCTGCGGCTTTGCACAATGATCCTTACGTCATCGAGGTTTTCATCGGCCAATTCCTTAATCAATTTGGCCAACGCATCCAATTTGCTATTTTCCGCTCGTGGTATACTTTTCAGGGTATAGGAAGAAATTTTTGTTAGCAGTTACTGCACTTTTTCTCTATACCTTATTAGCTCTACCTTGCATGTTTGATAATCATCATTTACTTGGCTAATGATCAGCTGGGAGTTTCCATATATGATGAGGTCTTTGATTCCCATATCGATAGCGATCTCAAGACTGGCTATTAAAGCTTCATATTCAGCTTTGTTGTTAGTCCTTAGCTCCGTTAAGGAGAGGGCGTAACGCAATATCTCTCCTTACGGGGACACGAAGATAAGGCCCACCCCAGCTTTGATTATGGGGGTGTTTTGCTTTCGCCTCTTCATGGAATATGCTCCATCGAAGTAGAGTTCCCATCAGGAATCATTTTCTTCTTTATCTTCTTCGATTGCGTCGAATGTGTGTTCGTTTGGCAACTCACAATTTAGGGGAAAGTCGGCTGATATCGAATGCTCTGCGAGAAATTCGGCGATGGCCTGTCCTTTCACCGCATTGAGGGGTCGATACGTTATCGAGAACTCTATCAGGAGGAGAGCCCATTTGGCAAGTCTTCCTGTCAGTATGGCCTTTGACATCAGATATTTGAGAGGATCCATTTTTGACATGAGGTTGACATTATGTGCCAAGGCATAATATCTGAGCTTTGTTATTGCGAAGATCAGCGCCAAGCAGTGCTTTTCGATGGGGGAGTAGTTGCTTTCTGCCCTAGGAGAACTCGACTTAGATGGTAGAGAGCCCTCTCTTTTCCTTGTTCGTTCTCTTGTGCCCATAGTGCGCCTAGAGAACCCTCGAGGGCTGTTGTAAATAGGATAAGGGTTTTCTCTTAACCGGAGTGGCCAATACCGGCGGATTTTGCAGGTATTGCTTGACTTCGTCTAGTGCATTTTGGCACTTCTGATCCCAGACGAATGGGGTCCCCTTCTTCATCAGATGGCTGTAGGGATGGCATTTTCTGGAGAGGTTGGCTATGAACCGCCGGATATACGCGAGCTTTCCTTGGAGAGATCGCAATTGTATGAGGGTTCTTGGCGAAGACATTTCCATAATTGCTTTGATTTTCCGGGGATCGATTTCGATGCATTGGTGATGAATGATGAATCCTAGGAATTTGCCTCAGGAAACTCTAAACGCGCACTTTAGAAGGTTCATCTTCAGATTATACTTCCGAAGACGTTAGAACACTATTTTTAGATGTTCTCAATGTTCTTCATGAGATTTGCTCTTCACCACAAGGTCGTCGATGTAGCATTCGACGATCTCATGCATGAGGTCATCGAAGATCTTTGTCACGGCCCTCTGGTAGGTAGCACTGGCATTCTTCAAGCCGAAGGGCATCACCTTGTAGCAGAATACGTCTAACGATGTTCGGAAGGCGGTATGCTTCTGGTCCTCAGGATCCATTTTTATTTGGTTGTATCCTGAAGATCTATCCAGAAGGAGAAAACCTCGTGGGTGGATGTGTTGTCGATCATCAGTTCGGTAACGGATACTGGGAAGTCATCTTTCGGGCATGCTTTGTTGAGTTCCCGAAAGTCCACGTAGATGTGAACTGTCCCATTTTTCTTCATCACCAGAATAATATTAGCGATCCAGTCGGGATATTGAACCTCTTGGATGAAACCGGAGTCAATTAGTTTCTTGACTTCAGTATTGATACTCATCTCAAGTTCGAGCTGCATCCTTCTTGGTGCCTGTTTGATTGGCTTTATGTCTGGCGATATGACCAGTTTATGTACCGCTACTTCTGGATCTAGGCCCGGCATTTCAAAGTAGTTCTATGCGAAGTAGTCTTTGTACTGCATGAGCACGTCTTTTAACTTGGCTACCTTTTTTAGATAATAGCTCACTGTCGAACGTCGGCCTCGAATCATTTTCTGTCCCTAAGTCAATTTTTCTTAGATTGTCTGCCGTGGTGTGTATCCCATCCTTCAGCTCTTTTGGTGTCGGTGGAAACTTTGAGATCACCCCGTCCTCGTCTTCATTGGCGAAGCACCTGAAGAGATCATTCATACTCTCACACTCCCCCTCTTCTGAGAGTGTTATCATATGGCAGGTACGAGCATGCTTCCCTTTTTGAGGTTGAGCTGGTCTTAGACGGTGTAGGTCTTTTTTGGCTCGTGTTTTCGCGGCGGGCTTATCTTCCAGCTGTCAGATAAAGCGATCCTGCCTTGTCGATACTGGTTTTCCACCCAATCTTTAAATGTGAAGCAGTCTTCAAGGGGGTGACCTACTGCTCCGTGATAAGAGCAACAATCCTGGTGATAGACCTCATTTATTTGTTCAGGTTCTGAGACTTGAGAAGCATGATCATTTGGTGCTTCATGACAAGGTTGAATATTTTCCCTGTCTTTTTCTGCGGGAAAGAGTATTCTCGACCATCTTCTTTATAAAGGACGGGCTCCAATCGAGCTTTTCTCGATTGAACGGCGTCTTGGACCGCTTTGTTTTCTTCGAACGTTGCCTACTTTCTTTTCCCTGTTTTTACCTCTACTTCGGAATTTTCCCCTTTCGCGAGAACACATAGTGGGAAGGATGAAGAGCGTTACGGTCTACTTTCGCCGTAGATTGCTGACTGAGACGTTGCATCTTAGACTTTATATAAATGGCCATTTCACGGCTGTGGTTGTCTCGGCTCGCTTAACAAGTTTCTTTTATTATCTTGTCAATTTGTTCTTCGAGTAACGGACTTAACGTTTTCAAAGAAGGATCTCGCTCCGATTTGACATCATGGTTACTTGGAAGAGTGTTTTCCTCTTCATTCGAGTTGTTTACGACGTGGCAACTGTAGATTTGCTCCCGTTTCTTGGACTGAACGTATCCCAGCCTAGTTGTCTTCATCTTCCCGTTGGGCTTCTTTCGCCGAGTCTCGGAAATATCCCAAATCTTTTTGTAGAATTGGGTTTGCCGAACCGTTTGTTCGAGAGGTACGTCTTAGCGTTTTAACAGTTTTTTTAATCCCTTCGCATAATATCTTGGCATACAGATGGGATGTGACCTGTTAAGAGCGGGGTTGACACCATGCCAGGCTTCTAGTCTGATCTCCGTAGATTTGTAGAAGAGGATCTCCATTTCACCTCTTGGCTTAGGAGGCACGTAGAAGGTCTACAGTTCTTGTACGCTATATGTATCGAGCGCATCAAGTTCCTTGTAGTGTCGAGGTGGAGCTATTGTAACTTGTAAACTTTGATCCGTTTTAGCGAGAGTCTGTATCGACGGGCGAATGGAGAACACTACATTAGTTTCATCCTCGGAATCACTGCCAAAGACTAGGACCGGGATAGATGGTCCGGGCTTATTGTTTTCTTTTTGGGGCTGCCATGAGTAGACTATTTCTTTGTCTTCTTCAGTATCACTCCTAAAGATCAGGATAGTGGACGCAGATTTTTGGTTACTCTCCGGCCTATGGCATCTTTCAGTATCCTCAAAGTCTGGAAGAAATTACTTTGCGTCTTCGTATTTTCGGACTTCATTTACGAAGAACGGATTTAGCTCTCGTGTGACGGTGTACTCCGAACCATCCTTAAAATAGTTCATACACTGATGTTGTGTAGAAGGGATGATATTGTACTCGTGTAACCAAGGCCTGCCGAGAAAAGCGTTATAGCAAGTCTTGGCATCAATGACATGAAATTTGATGTCAGTGACGGGTAGACCAAAGCGTAACATCAGTATTACGGACCTAAGCATTCGTGACGACTGTGAATCGAACCCAGAGATGGTAATTTTATCTTGGACAAGGTGCTGAATGTTCATGCAAATTTCCTTCAGCACTCTCACGTTGAGAAGATTAACGGAGGATCCGTTGTCGACAAGGATTTTCCCTATCTTGATATTGTGGCAGTATCCGGTGATGTATAGCGGTCGATTATGTTCGCACGTACTGAGGAGTAGATCTTCATCGCTGAATGTGATATCAGCTGTGAGGACCTCTGCTAGTTCATTTTTCATCTTCTCTTCTGCGAGAAAAGCTTAGAACTGATCGGGCTCTTGTAATGCCTTGATTAGGGAATCTCATGTCTCTTTGGACAGGAGGTGAGCATCCAATATGCTTAGCTGCGAGGGTATTTTTCTCAGATGTGCTAGAACATTGTAATCCACCTTGTTTTCTTAGGCGGGTCCTTTGCGGTGAGCTCTTCGACTGCTTCTTTATTGAGAGCAATTTCTTCGGGCATTTTCCCTTTTCCTTTGTCCTTTATGTTCAAACATTTGTTTATAAGTCTGAAGTCCTTCTCAGGTAGCGTGCGGTTATGCAGCTGAATGTTTTCACAGTTCTTCTCCTCCTCTTCTTTTTCCCAGGTGGAGTCTTCGAAAAGAGGGTTGAGGGGAGTTTCATCCTTGGAATTGCTCCCAAACGTGAGAACTGGAGGTTTTCTTCTTTCGAACTGGTACTAACCATATGACAGTTGCCAGTCTTTCTTCAAGCGCGTTCGTCTCGCCGTTTCTACGTTAACGAGCGCGAGCTTCATGTTTCCCCTTCTTGAAGTGTTTTCGATGGGCAACATATCCTTACCACCACTTCTTGAAGGCACCACATTTCTCGATAGGGTTGGCGACCCTTCGATAATATAGGCAGTATTTTGGATGTGAGTCTCCTCCGTCGGAGTATGGGACTTCAGGAGTGTACTTCATGAGAGGTGGTAGCTTCATCCCCATTGACAGGGCTTTGGCGAGCCGCTTCTCAGTTTTGATCCTGCTCTTATTTTTTTCAGGTGTGCTTTGGTTTGGTCGAAGAGATTTATGACTCATTCTCACTGTAGCTTCTTTATTCAGATGCTGAAGCTTAGCCTTTTCATATATGGATGTTTCGCGTTCTCGATTATCTTTGTTCTTTTGAAAGACTTCGTTTAGCAGCCTCTCAATCGGGTCTTCTTCTGACAGTTTTGGGGATTTCAACTCCGATTCTGCCCCCAGTTCCTTTACGTCGTTTTCTTACGGTGAGGAAGCTTCTTCGTCATATAAAGACGAATGGGAGACCATATGTCAACTTGCTACATAGTCTTCCGCTTCTTCTGATGAATTATTTCTCTCATCATTGTCACTGTCTCTGTCCTCAAGAATATGCTTGAGGAATTCTTCGAGCATGACTGGTTTCTCCGCCTTCTGGTTATATTCTTCCAGCACGTCTATGTATTTCTGAAGCTCTGTGCACTTGTCATCATACTCGGCAGACTGCATGGGTTTCTTGGTCTTCTTCTTTTTCTTAGTAGACTTTGAAAGCTTGACTTGGAGTTTTTTTCCCCTTGTCAACAATTTTCGGTGCGGGGCGTGGTTTCAACATTCCTTCATAATTTTAGGTTCAAGTAGGCTTTTCCACCTTATTGCCAGATATGCTTGTAGATTCTTTAGCGTTCTTTTAGCTTTTGCTGAAAGAGCTACTTCCCACAGAGCCTCCTCTACAAGCGAGCATGATGCGCCCTGCGCGTCCACCTTTTTAGGAGCGTGTTTCTGGGGCGGGTTTACCCTCCAGTTATCAGACAGCGTGAACTTTCCCTGCTGGTACTGGTCTTCAACCCAATTTTTGAAGATGCAGCAATCCTCAATTGGGTGGCTTACTATTTTGTGGTAGGAGCAGTAATTGGGGTTGTTGACGTCGCCGAGTTGCGCTGGACGCTGTGGGTCTGGCAATGTAATGAGGTTATTATGCACTGCCAGTTCAAATAGTCTTCTTGTATTGTCTCAGGGAAATGAGTAAGCATGTCCTAGCCTTTCTTCCAAGGAAGTGCGGGGACGTGCGTTGTTTTGGCGAGCAGCTGGTTTTGGGCCACTCGGTTGTTGTTGCGTATTGGCAACGAAAGCCACTTTCCCTTTAACCTTGTTATTTCAAAGGTCTTTATTTGAGGAGGAAGGCCCATGGCCTATCTGATTCATCTAGGCCATCTTGTCTATCAGCGCCTGAAAGGTTGTAGGCTTGAAGAACGTCATGAACTGGGACACATTTGTAAGAGGATCGAGGGTCCTGATGAACATTCCCATGGCAGGAGACTCTTCAATGCGTTGTTCGCATTTAGATCACAACTTTCGCTACCGGATAACGTATTGGACCCAAGTTTCTCCCGGCTTTACCCTGGCATTGATTAATGTCGTGATCGGAGTGCGTTCGCTCGCGCTGGCGAACCGCTGCATGAACAGTAGTTCCATTTCTGTGAAGGTTTTCACGGAGTCATTTGGGAGCTCCGAGTACCATTCAAAGGCTGTCTCTGATAAGCTTCTGACAAATTGGTGAAGCAACAGTTTGTCGTCGCCTCTAGTATTTCCGCATAGTTCTCTGAATTGTGCGACATGCTGGTGAGGATTGCATGTTCCTTTATAGACATGGAACTTGGGGATTGTATATCCCGGCGGGTACTTGATTTGGTCATACCAGGACGGATATGGTCGCCCGGTTCTGACGTGTTGGCTGGCGGCTTCACTGGCCCGGTGAGCTCTTATTTGCTGAGCGATGTAGTCATCTAAGGCCGCTTTGGAGATGGTTTCTTCCTTGGCCGCTGACAAGGCCGGAGGAGGGTAAGATGTTTTCCCTCTGTCATCCTCGATAACTATCGGCGGATCTTCGGCTGGGGGTTCTGATTTTATCATCATTCCCACCATATCTTGGAATAGAAGAGCTATCTGCTTGATGTTAGCATCTTGCTCTGCAGTTTCCCTATCTTTTCTTTCCAGCACCGTTGCAAGAACTCTGTATCGGTCTCATACTCTTGGCACTGTTCAGCCTCTTTGTCCAGACTTTCTTTTTATCTGGTGAATGCTGTCATTTTGTTCAGCATTTCGTGGAGCCATTGTTGTTGCTCCTTTTTTAGTGACCGAGTTTGAGGTCGGTGACTTATCGAGGCACGTCTCTCTTCATTCCCTGAGGCCATGCGGACCGTATGTATGGTAATGTCCTCAGACTTGGGGCGTTTAGATCCATCGCCTTTGGAATTTGCCGCGGGGAGGTAGGATTTTCTCCGGCCTCGTTCTTTTATGAGAAGTCAGAGTTGAAGGAGCCATTGTGACAGGCACTTGTTTAGGAATGCCCCTCTGTTGTATGGTGGGGGAGCAATATTTTTCTTGTCGGTCATTAGATCTTTTAGGTCTACGAGAGTAATTTTTGTTAGGTACAGAGTCTTGGACTTTTCGCCAGACCTTATGTATTTGTAAAGAGAGACGTTGGCGAGGCTTCTCTGGTTGTTGCTGCACAGGGGCCTTTACCGATGGAGGTGATTTCTTTAGCACCGCTGTCGAAGAGTTCTTACGGATATTCTTGAGCGGATCAAATCTGTTCACGGTTGGAACAGCAGCGTTGATATCCACCATAGAAGCTGGTGGGGTGAGCCTAGAGGGAGAATTTCCCCAATCTTCTCTCACTCGGCGCCAGTGGCGACATCGAGCAAGCCTTGGAGTGGGAATTGCCTCAGTTTTGGAGGCATCTTCTTCATGCCCCCTGTGTTGCTCAGGAGTTTCGATTGGTGTCAGCCTGTTGAAGACCGACGTCCTTGTTGGAGTTGATGCGGGGTTGGCCAATCTTCCGAAGACCGACCGTCTTGGAGGGGAAGCGCTTTTATCAGCCTCACCCGCAACAGGAGTAGGGAGAGCTAGTTGTTTTGGGGTAGCTCCCTCTAGTATCATGGGCTTCTTTACGGGCCCGCTTAAGTTCTTCCTCAGCCTGTTGAAGACTGAGGATTCAGGGTTTGACGACTTGCTGATAGGAGCCATCGTGATTGCCAGCCGATCGAAGATCATCTTTCTGGGAGCTTCTCTTTATGTCGTTGAGGCGCCAAAGTTCACAGGAGGGAGCATGATCCCAAAGAACATTCCGGTCGTGGCTTGTGTGACCTGCCCCACCGGCATTGAGAAAATGGAGGCCATGTTAGGCCCATATGTCACTCCTCCAGCTGGGACAGAGTGGGAGTCGTTGTTGCATGAGGTGCAGTGCGAAGTCATTGATTCTGCACAGAAGCAAGACACCAAGTTTTAGTACCTTGAGTCCATAGGCAACCAATATATAGCGAGCCGCGATTTTGTTCACGAAACACGACACACAAAGTGTGGAGTGGAAAGAGAAAAGGGTCCCACCGGGCTTGCCATAATCTGTTTACCGCCAAAAACAGAGACGAACTGGGATTGAACGTCTTGCCTGAATTTGGGGGCAGATGCTATTTGGACATATCCATCCACCTCTCCGAAAATACCAAGTTGATTTATGGCACCGTATATCGGAGGTTTGGATAGATGCGACCGATATAGCAGACTTTATCAGATTCCCCTTCACTTATGAGGGGTTTTTGATTGTGGGGACGCTCTTCCCTATAGGCACAAGCCCCTGTAGTTAAGCGATAACCACTTTCTCTTGCTCCAGAAGGTCACTTAGTATCGTGTGTGATTTTGTTTATTTTTTGTTGTCCGTGGATTGTATACGGAGACTATTTTATGTCGTCGTCCGGAGGGCGCGAATTAGTCCACATTCGTATATATGTTGGGTTTGAACTTAGGTTGTATGTATTCCATCATTTCAAAAATATTTTGTTTTGTTTAAGGACCGTTAGTCTAGTTTGAGATTAAGATCGACTTAAATATATGAGCATTTGGGCTCACTTTATTTTAACTAAGGATACGTTATCTTATTTGAGACTAAGATCAGCTTAGCAATATTTTAAGGATCATTAAATGTTAGTTAAAATCTAACAACAGAGCATTTGGGCTCAGCTGAAAGAGAACTTCAGAGGGACTTAAACAATTTGGGCTTAGTCTTGGACTTTCTCACTTTATTTAGAAGTGCTAAGCACTTATTTGCTGCTCTGGCGCTCATGTGTGTATCATGTGAGACGCTCAGATATGGACGATGCCCAATCGGTCCTAGACACTTAGTCATTTTGACTAAATTTACAGAACTCAGCAATTTTATACAGCGCTCACGTGTGTTTCACGTGAGACGCTGAGTCTTCTGTTTTGGGCGCTCACGTAGGAAGCACGTGAGGCGCTGAACGTTCTGCTTTGAGCGCCCACATGGGAAGTATGTGAGGTGCTGAGCTCCTTTTGTTCGGCGCTCACATGGGAAACACGTGAGGCACTGAACTCCTTTCTTTTAGAGATTTAATCCTATTAATGGTGTTTTAGCCCTTAATGATCACCAAGATCTTTGTTTTGAACATCTGAGATCATTTTTATTGGAGAACTAAGTTCTTCTGTTCTTTTAATAAGAACTAAGTTCTTTTGTATAGGGTTAAACCCTGGTTTTTAGAGGAATTAAATTCCTAGAACGTATATTCTTTTTCTCTCCTTTTCCTTTAATCTAGTTCTTTCCCCTAAATTCTGAGTCTAAAGAATAGAATCTTCCCGACGAGAATTAAATTCTCAACTTGTAGAGAGATCTGCTTTGCAGATATCAGATCAAAGGAAGAACTAAGTTCTTTTTTGTGAAGGATTAAACCCTTGTTTTTTTGTTTTATACTAGGAAAAGGGGATTGTTAATCTCTGCTTTTCTTTACCCAGGGTTTGGAATGAGCGAGGATCTTCTTCTTTGAGAGGAGAATTGAATTCTCGGTTTTGTGACTTCTTGTTTTTTTTCCTGCAGAAGCTGGGAGGGTCGATCTTCTATATGAGACTTGAAGTCTTGGTTCCTTTATATAGGAGAGGCAAACTGTTAATTAGTTTAAGAAAATCTCTCATTTAAGAGATTCCAATTGATTTAATTAGTCTCAAAAATTGTTCAGAGGATTTTATCCACCGTTGGATCTTTGATCCAAAGAATTTCTGTTTTTACAGAATATATATTCTTATTTTTAGTAAGATTAGGGATATATTTTCCAATAGATAGAATTTAATTTTATCAAACGGTGATTTTTAATCACCATTAGATCTTTAATCCAAGAGTGCTCTGAGTATATATTTTTCATTTGGAAAGATTAGGAAAATATTTTCCCAAATCTAGAATTTAATTCTATTATTGGATCTTTGATCCAACCGTTCTCTGTTTAACAGAGAAGACCTTTTCATTTAAAAACAAAGGTCGGAGAAATATTTTCCCCTAATAGAATTTAATTTTACCAATGGATCTTTGATCCAACGGCGCTATTTAATAGAGAATGTCCCCAGTTCTTTTTAGGGAAATATTCCCAATGTAGAATTTAATTCTACCCATTTTAATTTGGGCGCTGACGCTCACGTGCTATGCACGTGGGCACCGCCTAAGAATTTAACTCTTGCATAAACTGGCGCTCTTGTGCCTGTTAGTTATATAAATGCCTTAGAGGCCATTGTTGTACATATGATGTATATTATAGTGGATGCTTAGATATATATAGAGAGGACTTTCTTGCTCGACATGATAGTATGCTATTTGGTTTCACTTTGTCTTAACATGTTGACTTATATTGGTTTACTGTCTTGCTCTCACATGTTGATAAAGCCCTTAGGATATGTACTCGACTACTAGGACTATGATACAGATCATACTAGTGGGGCCAGGGTAGTCCAACAGTACATCCTACAACTGTTCCTAGTCGAGAGTGTATCGAGACAGGGCATCGATACACCAGAGTAGAATAGCGTATACGCATCTTGACCCATATGATGGGCGATGGATGATCCCATATCCATCGGTGTTTGACATCAAAGATGGTGTACGGGTGCTCAGTAGAGACTGGGTACACTGAACGGACTCGCTGAGAACTCCTAGATGGTATTATACCTATCGTCAGATAGCAGTTCTCTGGTGACACTGGTACAGGTTAGTCGGTAGACCCGAGATCGTCATAGAGTCTTGTGTGATTCCCACTGTGCTTTGATTTCCACCTTACCATGTTCAAGAGAACGTGCAAAACGGTGGCTTTTGGGTATAGTCCCGAATCACATGGAGGCAATGAGCGATAGGAGGGGTTTCGTCTCTCCCGGTATTGGGGGTTGCGCTGTGTTCGATTGGCTATAACTGGAAGTCCCTGGACAAGGCTGATATGGAGATCTACTGGTAAGTGTTATCAGTAGTTTTTCGACCCGTTATGAGCCTCACATCGACACGACTTATCGGTTACTGGGGTCTGACGTTCACCACCCCTAGACTGGATATGCGACATATGAGACGAAGAGACCAGACTGTACGGTAGTGTTACTGATTGGCTCGACGGGAGTTTTCACAGCTTCGTTGGTTTTCTTATGATCGCTCAATACCCGGGTGGCCGTTACGTTTAGCTGACTGCTTACGGCTTGTAGGTGTTTGATATGATCATCACCTACTGCCGGCGTATTGACGAGTCTTAGAGCCCCACACAGGAGTTTCCTAGCTCAGGCGAAACGATGTGGTGTGCATATGAGATATGCGCGGGGACCCGATTGAATGCGAGTATGTGATACCGTATGTTAATCTGGCGTTTTTCTATTGGTCGGGTCATATGTGATATGACCGGTTTGTTAAATCAAGTGTTGATTTAATATTTGACTTTTAGTTTAATTCTGTATTTAAACCCTTTTCTTTGTTGAAGATGTATGTATGCATGTATGCACATGTTGATGTGTATGGACACATACATACATACATACATACATACATACATACATAGTATCATGGTTGATGATACACTAAATGGTAGCAATGCAAGACTCACATGGCAATGCAAGACTCACATGGTTCACTAATATATATATATATATATATATATATATATATATATTGTTTTTGGATTAAAAGGAAATGAAAATTAAATCATGGTTGATAATTATCCAAACTTGATTATTCTTTGACCTAATTCAAACAATGGTTTAAATTTCATTTGGACTTTAACTCAACACAATAAAATTTAGATATTAGTTAACCATGGTTGAAGTGAGAAGGATTAATATTGATTATTCATTCTCACTTAATTCATTCATCATTATCTTTATCTCTTGAGCTCAAAGCTTAGCCACCATTATCTTCTTCTTCCTCCAAGCTCTCTTGAGTTTTCTTTAGAGTGAGGTTGTTAAAAAGAAAGGGTTTTGATTAGAGAATACAAACCACCTCATCATTCTATATCTCTCTAGCCCACTTGTGTAGGGCGTTTACCTATACTTCTTTGAAAGACCAAGTAAAGTAAGAAGCTTTGGACAAAGGGACTTCGGGTGGATCATCGTGGACAAGGAAGGTTGCTAGCGAACCGTTCCAAACTCTTAAAGGTCCAAGGAGTCACCAAGGGAAGACTACAAAGGTTGTAATTTCTTCACTTAGTGTTATAAGAGTTCTTTGTATGTGATACAATTTAGTTGTTACCCTAATTATTGTAGTTAAGATTCATGGTTAGTTTGCTTTGCACCTCTCTAAATTTTAAGATGGCATGTGTGATACTTCTATACACTAGACTAGGTGCAAGGGAAACCTAACAGTGGTATCAGAGTTTAGCTAGAATTTTAGACACGGTGTTAAAATAATTACGAAAACGAAAACGACTCCGAAAATACGGTATTTGAAACCCTTGATATTGCTCTCTGGAAATTTTCTGAAATGTCGTTTAAAATTTTTTTTAGCAACTGCAGAAGTTAGTATGAGATGTACTGAGAACAGTAGAGCAATACGGGGTAAAACCACCATTAAAAAACCGAGCACATTGGCTCTTTGGCCGGCCTTCTCGGCCAGATCACCCTTAAACTGCTCCGTATTTCCCCTGTGGTATGCTCTATAGGATTTGGGGATTCAGGTATTGTTTGTTTAGTCTATATTTTCATGTGATGATAATTTGGTTAGGGGATAATTCGGAGCTATTTCGTATTCGTATATTTTAACACTGTACTGGTAACCTTGACAATGTTTAGCAGTTCGAACGAACTTCGAACACCACATTTTGTACCCCGTTGAAATTTCCAAGTGTTGCAATTTTCCCAAGGTGATTGTATTCGTAAAATCGTGCAAGTATCCCTATGGCCCCTCTAGATGAATATAATAAGCTTAACTCGATTCTACGCCACAGAACCGCGATCGAACCCTAGGGTTTGCTGTAGTTCCGTGGAGCTATAAGTGAGGCATTGGTTAACCCCTTCTACAACTGGTCCATAGACACTGTGGCACGGTTTTTGAGTATTTTGGCTTTGTTCAAGTGTTGAGCTCTCGGGGTAATTTGTGGGTGTATGTTGATTCGATCGAAATGTTAAACATCGTCTTGATATATTTGAATGTGATACAATATATGGAATTCATATTGTTAGGCATGAAATCCGTAATATGTGATATTATGGGTTTACGATGTCTAAGGTGATTGTGGATTCCAAATGTTGTAGTTTTTCACTTTTCTTTTCTGTGGCCGTAAGTGTAGTATGTGGTGTATCGCCGGCTTCGTTGCTATACATCAACGACAATCGGGTTACGCATACTTGCTTACGTTGATGATATGAGATATTATGTGTTACTGTGATATGTTATATTGGATCATCGTGTTTTGAATAGCCGGGGGTTTTATGTGAGATGATGGTTTTTATTTTCATTCATGTAAAATTTATTGTATGTAATATTCTTTTATTGGGGCACTTCCGGATTGAGGATGATGTCACCATTGTATATTATTTACTTTTCCGCATTAGGATTGACCCAAGGAGGGGAGCACAAGTAGCCGGGTTCTAGGGTTCAGTGGGAGGCCATCTCGAGGAGTCGAGACCCGGTCTCCTAAACTCTAGAATTGGCAGGGTCTCTTGCCGCTCTCGTAGGGGTCTAGGGGTGTGGGTTTGGCTATTCATCACGACCATGGAATCCGTGTTTTATACAGGCTCAAAATAAAACACGGATCTCCTAGTATATCTAATATTTCATATATTTCTTCTGCTACTGATATACTATGATGTGATCATATTATATGCGTGAGACGAATGCTTTATTATTGTATATATGATATATAATAAACATTGCTTATGTTTTACACCTGCACTAGTCCCGTCCCGGTATGCCGTTAGTTAAGTAACCTAACGGTGCATAACGGGACACTGTGGAGAATGCGGATGGCATAAGCGTACGTTGTATTTTCGTTTCTTCTGTGATGCTTAGGAAGCTTAAATGATGGGATTCATTAATGAGATTAATGAAAGAAAAGAAACCTAAAAGATGTTGTAGAATCAAATTTATAAAAAGGGTAGCTCTAGTTTTGCTTTGCATAGCGGTATTCCTTATAGAATATCCAGCACCTTATTCGATAAGGAAAGAGCCGAGATCTCTTCACCGGGAGTGACCTCTTTAGCAAAACTAGTAGATGCTACAACTCACTCGGTTATATTTTTGATTGCTTCCATAGTTCTTGCTTTGCATAGCGGTATTTGTGAAATATCCTGCACCTTATTCGATAAGGAAAGAGCCGAGATCCCTTCACCGGGAGTGACCTCTTTAGCAAAACTATAAAAAGCCTCAAAAACACTCCTTTTCAAAATCACTTGTTTCTATAACGATATCAAGTTCATTACGCTCATGGTTTTATGAAAAACCTGCGTAGCCCTCCGTCATTTCAGATAAGTACCACTTAGTATTCGTGCTACGTTTGTTGACTATGTTAAGGCGTAGTGTGTGGTAGCTAATTAGTGCTTATCTGCTAAAACATGATATGCGATTGGATTCGGGTAGTCGTACGACTTTTTTGACTATATTAAGGGTCGTGCGGGTGGGTTTAATTCAATCAGGAAATGACGGGTTGAACTTGGCTAGCAATTATGATTTGTTGACTATGTTAAGGTCATAAGTTGCTAGGGCTAAAAGTATTATCGGGAATTTCAAGTGTTGAAATTTGCAATGAGATTGCATACCTTCTATGAGATAGTTGGATCCTGATACCCACTGCGAGTAAGAGTTACTCCTGGGAGAGTTTTACACATGACAACTAGCCGATCAAGTAGGTGTCTAGAAAGGTGTTAACGGGGTTATGCCTCTGGGAAAACGAGGTTTATTTTAATTAGGTCCGTGCGAAAGTATGAGGAACCTCCCTCAAAGTACCAACACTGACCTGGCTGAAAGATTGGTGAACTTGTAATGTGTAATTAATCCCGGCTAGTCTTACCTTTTAGGGTTTTAAGGAAGATTTGATAAAACCAGTGGAAGCTATCCTGATTAGATAAGATAATAACCAATCTAATCTTGCAAGAGCATACGCTAAAGTGTTTTCTTCTCTCTCTCTCCAGGTAGCGACCATGTTAGGCCTTAATCAAGATAATAATATGGATATATTGACTGAACCGGTTTATTATACTGAGCAGGGGAACGTTGGTCCCGCTCCAACTTATAATTGTTATAAGTCCGAGCAGGAAATAGGAGAATATCCAGATTCTCACGCCGCCTAAACGAAGAACAAGCATGTTGATGCATCTTCTTCGGGTGTGTTAGTTATCAAGAACTGTTTCTCAGTTCACTCTACGTCCTGAGTATTAGATACCGGATCAGGATCCCATATATGTAATATGTTACATGGGCTATGGAAAGGTAGAGAACTGGGAGAGGGTGATCATTCCATAAGAGTAGGAAATGGTGCAAATGTTGCAGCCAAAGCAGTTGGCGAATATCACCTTGTATTGCCAAATGGTAATACATTGATTCTGAACGAATGCTATTACATTCCGACCCTGATATGCAATGTTATATCAGTTTCTTTATTAAGTAAAGAAGGATTTAATTTTGTAGTACAGTATAATGTTATGAACATCTTCCTGAATCAAAAGTTGATTGGATCAGGCTCGTTAAATAATGGCATATACGTCCTGAATCAAATTACAGTCCTTAATGTACAAAATACACACAAGGGGAAGAGTTAAGAAATGAACGGATCCTACTTGTGGCATTGTAGACTAGGTCACATAAATGCGAAACGACTGGCACAGTTACATAAGGATGGATATTTGAATCCGTTTGAATTTTCATCTTATGATACTTGCCAGTCATGTCTCAAAGGCAAGATGACCAAAACACCGTTTAGTGGACACGGAGAAAGAGTTATGGAACACTTGGGACTGATACATAGTGATGTATGCGGTCCCATGTCTACACATGCCAGGAATGGTTCTTCGTACTTCATTACATTCACTGACGATCTCTCAAGATACGGACATGTGTTCTTGTTGAAATACAAGTCTGAAGCTTTTGAGAAATTCAGAGAATACAAGAACGAAGTTGAGAACTAAACGGGAAAAAGTATTAAGATCTTTCGATCTGATCGAGGAGGAGAATACTTGAGCAATGAGTTCCTGGACTATCTAAAAGAGAATGGGTTTCTCTCTCAGCTTACTCCTCCATATACACCACAGCACAACAGTGTATCAGAGCGGAGGAATCGCATCCTATTAGATATAGTGCGCTCTATGATGAGCACTGCTAAGTTGCCTATATCCTTTTGGGGTTATGTGCTTGAGACAGCAGCATACCTATTGAATCAAGTTCTAACTAAATCTGTACCTACTACACCATATAAGATATGGAGTGGGAAGAGACCATATCTTAAACGAGTTAAGGTATGGGGTTGTCCGGCCTATGTCAAAAGGAAAAATCCGGACAAACTCGAGGCACGATCAGTTCTTTGCAAGTTTGTGGGATATCCTAAGAATTCCCAAAGATATATTTTCTACCACGCTGAGGAGCAAAAAGTGTTTGTTTCTTAATACGCCACCTTTTTAGAAAAGGAATTTCTTAATAAAGAAATTAGTGGCGAAGAGATAGAGCTGGAAGAAGTTCCAGCAGCACAAACTACAGCTGAAGATTTAGTGGAACTAGAGGATTCATTAGTTCCCAACGAACCTCAGCCGCTCCGCCGATCTAGTAGGGTTCCTCATCCACCTGAGAGATACTACGGTTTTCTCATCGATGGTGGGAGCGAGGATTGCATCATGGAAGATGATGACCCGACTAGTTTCGAGCAGGCCATCACGAGTAGTGACTCTGTGAAAAGGCTAGATGCAATGCGATCTGAGATGGAATCCATGTACACCAACAAAGTATGGACTTTGGAAGTTACTCCTGAAGGGATAAAACCCATTGGGAGCAAATGGATCTTTAAGAAGAAACTTGGTGTAGATGGAAAAGTTGAGACTTTCAAAGTTAGACTTATTGCAAAGGGTTTTCGTCAACGACCAGGTGTGGATTATGATGAAACTTTTTCTCCAGTGGCTATGCTTAAGTCTATCCGGATCCAGCTTGCCAGTGCTGCATACCATGACTACGAAATCTGGCAGATGGATGTTAAGACCGCCTTTCTAAATGGTGATTTAGAGGAGTGCGTGTACATGACTCAGCCAGAAGGCTTCGTAGATAGTGGGAGCAGCGGAAAGTTGTGCAAGCTACTTAAATCCATCTACGGGTTAAAGCAGGCATCACGGAGTTGGAACATCTGTTTGGATGTTGTAGTCAAAGAGTTTGACTTCATCAAGAACGTAGATGAACCTTGTATTTACAAGAAGGTTGCAGAGAGTAAGGTTGTCTTCCTCGTATTGTACGTGGATGACATACTCTTGATAGGAAATGATGTTCCTATGCTTCACTCGGTCAAGCTCTTCTTATCACATAGATTCTCAATGAAAGATCTAGGTGATGCCTCCTGCATTTTAGGGATTAGGATCTATAGAGATAGATCTAAGCTGATACTGGGATTGTCCCAATCCAGGTACATTGACACCATACTAAAGAGGTTTAGTATGGAAGAATCCAAATGTGGGAACCAACCCACGATCTCTGGACTCACTCTCTCCAAAGAGATGTCTCCCAAGACTGATTTGGAGAGAGTTCGCATGCAAGGGATACCCTATGCTTCGGCAGTAGGCTCTATCATGTACACTATGTTATATACCAGACCCGATGTAGCATACTCACTAAGTGTAGTGAGTAGGTATCAAGCAGATCCAGGAGAGAGTCATTGGACAGTTGTGAAGAACATTCTCAAGTACTTGAGAAGGACTAAGGAGATGTTCTTGGTGTATGGTAACGGAGAACTCTAGGTGGAGTCCTTTACCGATTCGAGCTTCCAAAGTGCTAAGGACGACTCTAAGTCGCACTCGGAATTTGTCTTTACCCTAAATGGAGGGGAGGTTTGTTGGAAGAGTTCCAAGCAAGAAACCGTGGCAGACTCGACGAAGAAGGCTGAATACATCGCTGCCAACGATGCTGCCAAAGAGGCTGTCTGGATGAAGAAGTTCATCACTCAACTTGGTGTGGTTCCATCCATTGAGCATCCAATACCTTTGTATTATGATAACAATGGAGCTGTGGCATTGGCCAAGGAACCCAGGTCCCATCAGAAGTCCGGTCATATTTTGAGGCGGTATTACCTGATCCGGGAGATAGTTGATCGTCGCGAGATCCAGATCAGGAGAGTTGACATGAAGTACAACACTGCGGATCCACTCACGAAGGCCATACCCCAGATACAATTTGAGAGACTCTTCGGGATGTTGGGTATGAGACACTACAACAGCTGGCCTTAGTGCAAGTGGGAGATTGTTAGTTATATATATGCCCTAGAGGATATTGTTGTACATATGATGTATATTATAGTGGATGCTTGGATATATATAGAGAGAACTTTCTTACTCGACATGATAGTATGCTATTTGGTTTCACTTTGTCTTAACATGTTGACTTGTATTGGTTTATTGTCTTGCTCTCACATGTTGATAAAGCCCTTAGGATATGTACTCGACTACTAGGAATATGATACAGATCATACTAGTGGAGCCAGGGTAGTCCAAGAGTACATCCTATAACTGTTCCTAGTCGAGGGTGTATCGAGACAGGGCATCGATATACCAGAGTAGACTAGCGTATACGCATCTTGACCCATATGATGGGCGATGGATGATCCTATATCCATTGGTGTTTGACATCAGAGAAGGTATATGGGTGCTCAGTGGATACTGGGTACACTGAACGGACTCACCGAGAACTCCTAGATGGTATTATACCTATCGTCAGATAGCAGTTCTCTGGTGACACTGGTACAGGTTAGTCTGTAGACCTGTGATCGTCATAGAGTCTTGTGTGATTCCCACTGTGCTTTGATTTCCACCTTACCCCGTGTTAGTTATATGTATACCCTAGAGGCCATTACTGTACATACGATGTATATTGTAATGGATGCTTGGACATATATAGGGAGGACTTTCTTGCTCGACATGATAGTACGCTATCTGGTTGTACTTTATCTTAACATGTACTCTGATTGTCTCTATGTTACATGTTGATAAAGCCCTTAGGATATGCACTCGACTACTGGGACTATGATGAGATCATACTGGTGGGGCCACGGTAGTCGACGAGTACATCCTATAACTGTTCCTAGTCGAGGGTGTATCGAGACAGGGCATCGATGCACCAGAGTAGACTAGCGTATACGTATCTTGACCCATATGATGGGCGATGGATGATCCTATATCCATCGGTGTTTGACATCAAGGATGGTGTACGGGTGCTCAGTGGAGACTGGGTACACTGGACGGACTCGCCGAGAACTCCCAGATGGTATTATACCTCACGTCAGATGGCAGTTCTCCGGTGGCACTGGTACAGAGTAGTCTGTTGATCCGAGATCGTCATAGAGTCTTGTGTGATTCTCACTGTGCTTTGATTTCCATCATACCACGTCCAAGAGGGCGTGCAAAAAGGTGGCTTTTGGGTACAGTCCCGAATCACATGGAGGCAATGAGCGATAGGAGGGGATTCGTCTCTCCCGGTATAGGGATTTGATGTTGTGCTGTGTTTGATTGGCTATAACCAGAAATCCCTGGCCAGGGTTGCTGAGATTTACTGGTAAGTGTTATCAGTAGTTTCTCGAACTGTTATAGACCTCATATCGACACGACTTATCGATCTACTGGGGTCTGACGTTTACCACCCCTAGGCGAGATATGCAACATATCAGACGACGAGACCGGACTGTACGGGAGTGTTACCGATTGGATTCACAGGAGAATGTACAGGCTTGCTTGTTGATCTTCTGAGCGCTCAATATCTGGGTGGTTGTTACGTTTAGCTGACCACTTGCAGCTTGTGGGTGTTTGATATGATCATCACCTACTGCCGGCGTATTGACGATTCTTTAGAGTCCTACACAGAGGTTTCTTGACCCAGGAAAAACGGAGTAGGAGCACATATGTGATATGTGCGGGACCGAGGATAATGCGGTATGTGATACCGTATTGAATTCTCGCGATATGAGATATCGGCCGGGTATAGGTGATATAGCCGGGTCATCGTATTAGTCGGTTATATGCGATATAGCCGGATTGTCGGATCAAGTGTTGATTCGATAATTTAATGTATAATAATATATATGATATATTAAATTACATTAACTAATATTGGCTCACTAAAAGATTCTTTTTCTCACTCGGGTAATACATTGATATATATGCGATATATGTTAATTGTATTATTTTATTTTGTTACAATAAATATTATATATGTGATATATAATATTGTAACATGATATGATAACTAATGCAACATGTTTAGTAGAGATTAAACAAGATTAGGGTTTGATTTGGGTTAATACTTTCTAAATGTTTCTAGAAGGTTTTCTTTTGTTTTGGAAAAGATATTTTCAAGTGACTCATTCTTAACCTTACCCAAACCCTAGCCTTGGTTAATTCTCTACAAAGGTTTAGTTAACCATGGTTGCATTATTCATCATTATCATCTTTGCATTATTCATCACAAAAGGATTCTAATGATGTTATTCATCTTCTTCTTCCTTCTTCTTTTCTTTCATGAAAAAGCTTACTAGCTTTTTCCAAGTGATGAATGAGTGTGAGAAAAAGATAATAAAAGAGAGCAATAATCCTACTTCATCATCCTCATCTATCCTTGCCATTTAGATGAGGGTGTTCACTTCATATTATGAGTGTTAGCTTTTGTTAACGAAACTTCAAGGTAGATCATCATTGTATCGAAGATCGGAAGCAAGACTGCATCTTTCTCTTCGTGGAACCTCTCGAGAGTCCGGAACACGATGATCGTAGCGAAGGGACTTCAACACGAGCTTTAGAAGTGAAGGACCGGATCTACAAAGGTTGTAATCCCTCTCACTTAGTGTTAAAGTGTTTAACATACTTGTTTTCGCCTAAACTCTAGTTTAAAGATCCGGCTTCGGGTTGTTCGACACGGCTAATTTTTAAATCGGGCATGGTTGATACCTCGTAGACCCTTGTGCGCGTGCATAGCAACCCTACACCCCGTTCAAGAGAACATGCAAAACGGTGGCTTTTGGGTATAGTCCCGAATCACATGGAGGCAATGAGAGATAGGAGGGGTTTCGTCTCTCCCGGTATTGGGGGTTGATTTTGCGCTGTGGTCGATTGGCTATAACTAGAAGTCCCTGGCCAGGGCTAATATGGAGATCTACTGGTAAGTGTTATCAGTAGTTTCTCGACCCGTTATGAGCCTTACATCGACACGACTTATCGGTTACTATGGTCTGACATTCACCACCCCTAGACTGGATATGCGACATATGAGATGGACTGTACGGTAGTGTTACTGATTGGCTCGACGGGAGTTTTGACAGCTTCGCTGGTTTTCTTCTGATCGCTCAATACCCGGATGGCCGTTACGTTTAGCTGACCGCTTGCGGCTTGTAGGTGTTTGATATGATCATCACCTACTGCCGGCGTATTGACGAGTCTTAGAGTTCCACATAGGAGTTTCCTAGCTCAGGCGAAACGATGTGGTGTGCATATGAGATATGGGCGGGGACCCGATTGAATGCGAGTATGTGATACCGTATGTTAATCGGGCGTTTTTCTATTGGTCGGATCGTATGTGATATGACCGGTTTGTTAAATCAAGTGTTGATTTAACATTTTACTTTTAGTTTAATTCTTTATTTAAACCCTTTTCTTTGTTGAAGATGTATGTATGCATGTATGCACATGTTGATGTGTATGGACACATACATACATACATAGTATCATGGTTGATGATACACTAAATGGTGGCAATGCAAGACTCACATGGTTCGCTAATATATATATATATATATATATATATATATATATATATATATATATATATATATATATATATATTGTTTTTGGATTAAAAGGAAATGAAAATTAAATCATGGTTGATAATTATCTAAACTTGACTATTCTTTGACCTAATTCAAATCATAGTTTAAATTTCATTTGAACTTTAACTCAACACAATAATATCTAGATATTAGTTAACCATGGTTGAAGTGAGAAGGATTAATATTGATTATTCATTCTCACTTAATTCATTCATCATTATCTTTATCTCTTGAGTTCAAAGCTTAGCCACCATTATCTTCTTCTTCCTCCAAGCTCTTTTGAGTTTTCTTTAGAGTGAGGTTGTTAAAAAGAAAGGGTTTTGATTAGAGAATACAAACCACCTCATCATTCTACACCTCTCTAGCCCATTTGTGTAGGGTGTTTTGCTATACTTCTTTGAAAGACCAAGTAAAGTAAGGAGCTTTGGGTAAAGGGACTTCGGGTGGATCATCATGGACAAGGAAGGTTGCTAGAGATCCGTTCCAAACTCTCAAAGGTCCAAGGAGTCACCAAGGGAAGACTACAAAGGTTGTAATTTCTTCACTTAGTATTACAAGAGTTCTTTGTATGTGATACAATTTAGTTGTTATCCTAATTATTCTAGTTAAGATTCATGGTTAGTTTGCTTTACACTTCTCTAAATTTTAAGATGGCATGCATGATGCTTCTATACACTAGACTAGGTGCAAGGGAAACCCAACAGTGCCTTGCACAACGGCGCTCACGTGTGTTTCACGTGAGACGCCAGTACAACATTTTTTAATCCTAATACATGCTAGCGCTGGCGCTTACGTGGGAAACATGTGAGGCACTGCCCGATTGATTTCTAATTAAAAAGCAATTTTTTATAAGGGAACAAGGCTCTTGTAACGCCTTGATCAGGGAATCCCATGCCTCTTTGGACAGGAGGAGAACATCCAATATGCTTAGCTGTGAGGGTATTTTCCTCAGATGTGTTAGGACGTTGTAATCTACCCTTTTTTTTAGCCAGGTATTTTGCGGCGAGCTCTTTGACCACTTCTACATCGAAGGCGATTTCCTCGGGCATTTTCCCTTTCCCTTTGTTCTTTTTATTCGAACATTTGTTTGCAGGTCTGAATCTCTTCTTAGGTAGCGTACGGTTACGCAGCTAAATGTTTTTGCAGCTCTTCTTTTCCAGAGGCGAAGTCTTCAAAGAAAGAGTCGAAGGGTGTTTCGTCTTAACAATCGCTCCCGAAGGTGAGAACTTAAGGTTTTTCCACTTTTAAACTGGTACCAACTATGTGATAGTTGCCAGTCGTTTCTTCATGCGCGTTCGTCTAGCCTTTTTGATTTCAACGAGTTCGAGCTTCAGGCTTCTCCTTCTTGAAGCGTTTTCGATGGGCAACGTACTCTTTCCACCACTTCTTGAAGGCACCGCATTTCTCGATGGGGTGGGCGACCCTTCAATGATATAGGCAGTAGTTTAGATGTGATTCTCCTACGACGAAATATGGGATTCCGGGATTGCACATCATGAACGGCGGCAGTTTCATCCGTATTGATATAGTTTTGGCAAACCGCTTCTCAGTTTTGATCCTACTTTTATTTGTTGCAGGTGTGCTTTGGTTTGGTCGGAGCACTTTACGACTCGTTCTCACCACAGTTTCTTTATTCAGACGCTGACGCTTAGCATTTCCATATATGGCTGTTTCGCGTTCTCAGTCGTCTTTGATTATTTGAAAGGTTTTGTTTAAAAGTTTCTCAATCGGGTCTTTTTCTAGCAGTTTCGGGAATTTTAGCGCCAATTCATCCCCCAGTTCCTCCACGCCGTTTTTGTAAGTCGATGTAGTACACCCCAGTACTTGTGGGGAGGCGGAATTTTCAAAAACGAACTTGTTTAGTGAACGAACATCGACTAACCGCTTGAATCGAAGCTAAACTATAAATAACCGTACACAAAGAGTTTCTTATCAATTGTGTTTAGGGATTATACCTAATGAAACCGGTCCTTCGTCTTTGTGTCCTCCTTTGTTCTCCTCGACCTTCTCTAGGTAGTAGACGATCCACCCGAGAGCAAAACACCAAGCTACACCTCTAACTTGAGGTAACTAATCTACTTTGATTGCTAATCAAAGAAGAAAGGATGATATAGAGTGAAGGTAATGGATGTTTAAGTCTAACTAATCCTTTGATCTCAACACATGAGAATTAAGGATTAGGGTTTGAAGATGAGAGCTTGAGGAGAGAGAATGTGAGATGAGTGAATGAGATGAGATTGAGTGTATCATAATATATTATGAAGCATTCTTATTTTAGAATAATGAATAATAGAAATGAATAAGCATGCTTCATAAATGAAAAGAGGTGATTCATTAACATGAGTCATTAAGCATTTATGGTGCATTAATGACCATGATGAATCACCATCATGACTCACTAATCTTATCCAAAGCTTATGTCACCTTAACCTCCTTAGTCACATCTTCTAGAAGCTTCTCGTACAATTACGAGAATGCCCCTCCAATCCGCAAAAATACGGAAAAACTTTTAGACTGTAAAATCCAATAACCGGATACCAGTAACTGGCTTAAACCAAAGCCGACTGGTAAAAACTGTCCGAAAGTCGTACGTGCGTAAACGCACGTATGCGTCCGAACCCTTTGTCGCAAAACCATGCGACCTCTATATCGTTTCGCCTGGAGTAGGAAACTCTCTGTGTGGGACTCTAGAGACTCGACTACTACGCTGGCAGTGGGTTTAACCACAGACCACAAGTGGCACTAGCTGTACGTAACGGTCCCCAGGTAGTTGTCGATAAGAAGGCCGATGAGAAAACCCATCCGAACTCCTACTGAGTCTGATGTGACAATCTCCATACAGTCCGGTCCGTTCGTCCAAGACTATCGCATATCGGGCCTAGGGGGCGGCAAGCGTCAGTCCCCTAATAGCGGTATAAGTCGTGTCGGAGGGAAGCCCATTACACCCTGAGAAACTACTGGAACCTACCAGCAAATCTCGCTTGCCCTGGCCAGGGACTTTGCGTAATGGCTCTCTGACACAGCACGATATCTACTCCCAATACCGGGAGTGACGAATCCTGTCTAACCGCCATTGCCTCCAAGTGCTCGGGACTGCACCCAACTGCTACCTGTTTGCACGACTCCTTTGAGCCGTGGTAGGGTAGCAATCTAAGAACAGTGGGACACACTCGAGGCGAAGTAGCAGTGTCAAGTCTGCGGACTATGCTGTACTCATGTCACCTGGGAACTGCTCACTGACGACTGGTATCAAACCAACCAACAGTTCCCTGTGAGTCCTGTCCGGTGTACCCGTAACCTAACGAGCACCTGCATACTATCTCCAGTACGACGTACTGACGGCTGTGGGACAGACCATCTCCCCAACTGGGATGAGAAGCGTACACACTAGTCTACTTCGGAGTATCGATGCTCTGTCTCGACAATCCACGACCAGGGACCTGAATAAGGATGTGCTTGTAGACTACCCAGCCCCCACTAGTGTGACTGCCATCACAACGCTGGTAGACAAGCAAGATCCCAAGAGCTCTATCAATACGTACACTCACATATTAAGATAGAAAAACCAAGTAGCATACTACCATGTTTAGCAAGACTGTTATATACATGTGAATATCCCAAGCATCCATTAAGTAATATACAAACTAGTATGATACAGTAATGGCCTTCTAGGACATAAACACTAACAGTTTTCTGATGTTGAGATAGCTTCTGCTTCATATAACGACGAATGGGAGACTATGTGGCAACTTGCTACACAGTTTTCCGCTTCTTCTGATGAGTCATTTCCCTCTTCATTGTCACTCTCGCGGTCCTCAAGAATATGCTTGAGGAATTCTTTGAGCGTGGCAGGTGTCCGCGCCTTCTGGTTATATTTTTCCAGCGCATCTATGTATTTCTGAAGCTCTGTGTGCTTGTCGTGGTACTCAGCAAGCTGCACGGGTTTCTTGGTCTTCTTCTTTTTCTTAGAAGATTTGGAAGGCTTGACTTGGGGCCTTTTCCCTTGTCAACAACTTTCGGCATGGGACGTGTTTTTAGCATCCCTTCGATTATTTCAGGTTCAAGTGGGCTTTTCCACCTGACTGCCGGACATGTCTGTAGATCCTTCAGCATTCTTTTAGTTTTTGCTGAAAGAGCTACTTCCCATGGAGCTTCCTCCACAAGCAAGCATGATTCCCCCTGTGTGTCCACCTTTTTGGGAGCGTGCTTTTAGGGTGGGTTTACCCTCCAGTTATCAGACAACGCGAACTTTCCCTTCTGGTACTGGTCTTCAACATAATTTTTGAAGATGTAGCAATTCTCAATTGGGTGGCTCACTATTCTATGATAGGAGCAATAATTGGGGTTGTTGGCGTCGCCGTGTTGCGCTGGATGCCGTGGGTCTAGTAATGTGATGAGATTATTACGCATCATCGGTTCAAACAGTCTCCTTGTCTTGTCGTGGGGGAAGGAGTAAGCATGTCCTAGCCTTTCTTCCAAGAACGGGCGCGGACGCGCATTGTTTTGGCGAGCAGCCGGTTTTAGGCCACTCGGCTGTTGTTGTGTGTTGGCAACAAAGGCCATTTTCTATTTACCCTTGTTATTTCGAGGGTCCTTATTAGAGGAGGAAAGGCCATTGTTCCCCTCCGAAAGACGCGGACGAAAACGCGATAAACGTCTTGCTTGAATTTCGGGGCAGATGATAATTGGTGTTATCCGTCCACCTCTCCGAAGATGCCAAGTTGATTTATGGCATCATGTATTGAAGGTTTTAACAGATGCGGTTGATATAGCAGACTTCGTCAGATTCCCCCTCATCTGAGGGGTTTTTGATTGTGGGGACGCTCTTCCCTGCAGGCGCAAGCCCCTGCAGTTAATTACGCTACCGCATTGCGGTAACAACTTTCTCCTTCTCCAGATGGTCACTTCGTGTCGTGGGTGTTTGTTTTGTTTGTGGTTGCCCGTAGATTGTATACGGAGACTAATTTATGTTGTTGCCCGTAGGGCATGGATTAGTCCAAATCCGTATCTTCTTAGATTTGGGTTTGGGGGTTGGGTTTAAGGATACGTTAGTCTCATTTGAGACTAAGATCAACTTAAACGTTTGTTAAGGATACGTTAGTCTAATTTTAGACTAAGATCAACTTAACGGGATCGTTTAGATCCAACAAGAGAGCAATTGGGCTCTATTGTTTAGTTTAATGACATTGCGGTCGATAATTAGTTTAAGTACATTACGGTCCATTGTTAGTTTAAGGACATTACAGTCCATTGTTAGTTTAAGGACATCTCGGTCCAGGTTAAGGACATCATAGTCCATGGGCTTAAGGACCCCACAGTCCGATGTTAGTTTTAAGACATCACGGTCGAGGTTAAGGACATCATAGTCCATGGGTTTAGGGATCCCACAGTCCATTGTTAGTTTTAAGACATCACGGTCGAGGTTAAGGACATCATAGTCCGTGGGTGTAAGGACCCTACAGTCCGATGTTAATTTTAAGACATCACGGTCGAGGTTAAGGACATCATAGTCCATTGGTTTAGGGACCCCACAGTCCGATGTTAGTTTTAAGACATCGAGGTCGAGGTTAAGGACATCATAGTCCATGAGTTTATGGACCCCACAGTCCATGATATGTGTGGTTGTCGGGACCCGTCACCTCTTTGAAGACGTTGAGGAATTACAACGACGAATATCAAAGGAGTGAAGAGATGTACCCTTGAACCAAGGTGAGTTGGTTGAAAGAGAAGATGTGCTCAATTCGAGATAAGTTGAGGACTTATGGCCAGAATTGGGCTAAGTCCAATTAAAAATGTTTAACATTTTATTTTTTGTTCTGGCTATTAAGCCTTTATTTAGGCTTGGCCCTTTTAATAATGCTAAGCATTGGGCTCTGGCATATTTTGTCTTGATCAGAACAAATTGTGTTCTGACAGTGCGACACGTGGCGTGTCAGGCGCTTTGCGCCAATTAAAGAGCGCATTGCACTTCTATCTAGTAGCGCATACGAAGAGGACACGTGTCGCGCTTAGCGCTGGTTCATTAGCGCATTGCGCTTTTAATTTATGAGCGCTCTGCGCTAGTCTGTTGGCGCGCCAGTGAGTAACACGTGGCGCACTTGGCGCTGAGCGCCAGCTCATGAGCGCAGTGCTCTGTTTTAAAAGCGCAAAGTGCAGATTGTGTCTATGGTTGACACGTGGCATGTTTTGGCGCTGAGCGCCGGTCCAAGAAGCGCAAAAGCGCAATTCATGAGTGCAAGGCACTTTCTAATAGCGCAAAGCGCATCTGATCAATTTTAAGATCAAAGAACAAGTTTATGTTCTTCAAAGGAGTCTTTTTCCTCAAGATCCAAGAACAAAACTTCTTGTTTTTTTTATAAAAGGCTCTGCCTTTATAGATCAAAAGATCTGTGAATGAAGTAAAATACTTCTTTTAGTCTTTTTATGATTAGATCTTTTTGATATTTTCTTTTTTTATTAAAGACCTTGGTCTTTTTCTTAGATCTCTGATCTTTTTAGAAGATGGTTCTTCTTTTTACGAAATGGTTTTATCTCTATTATTCAAGAACATAGTTCTTTTTACCTTGAAGATGAAGAAAAATCTTCTTTTTTTTAAGAGCTTTCTCTTCTTTTTGCAGAGGATTTCTCTCTCTCTCTTTTATATTTTCTGACTTGAAATCTAGGGTCCTTTATATAGGGCCAAATGATTTGTTAATCAGTTTTGAGAGATCTTTCTCTGATTGGTTTGGAATATTTCCTACCGTTGGATCTTTGATCCTAAGGCTTCTGTTTTACAGAAGATAATCTTCTTGTTTTAATAAGATTGGAAAGATCTTTTCATAACAAAATTTTAGTTCTGATTAATTAATAATTTATTATTAGTAGATCTTTAGATCTGACGGTGGGGGAATTTTAATTCCAGCGCTGGCGCACTTTGCGCCGGCGCACCTACATTACGTGGTGCGCAGCGCAGAGCGCAGCGTAACTGCGCTAGCGCAACCGTGCTAGCGCACCGGTGTCTGACACGTGGCGCGCAGCGCAGAGCGCAGCACAACAGCGCTAGCGCACCTGTGTTTGACACGTGGCGCGCAGCGCAGAGCGCCGGATCTGAAGCGTTGCTTCAACTTTTTAAATTTTGAATTTTGAAACAGAGCTTTGCTCTGATGGGGTGCGTTGCCTAGGGCGCAGCGCTCCAGGCACTGGCGTGTCTGCTTTTGACACGTGGCGCGCAGCGCGCAGAATCTGAAGCGTTGCTTCAATTTTTGAATTTTGAAATTCAAAACAGAGTTTTTCTCTGATTGGGGGAAACAAATGCCCCCCCCCACCGTTGCGCTCACGTGGCGCACACGTGAGTGCAGCGGTGGCAACATTTGAGCCCTTGGATCAACTCAGAAGTTGAAGAGGCGGTTCAGTGCCTATAAATCGGACCTTTGGTCCTCAGATGATTATCATCTTCTTCCCAAGAATTTTTATTCAGAGCCTTGCTTTTCTGTTCAAGAACTTTCAAGAGTAAGAATTCTACCAAACTTAGGTAAAATTAAATTAATTTTAATAAATTAGGGTTTTTACCCATTAACAGAGGCTTGCTCTCCATAGATCCTTGATCTAAAGAAAACCCCTTTAGGGTTTCATAAACAGAGCTTTGCTCTTAAGAACCCATAGATCTAAATAGATCTTTTCTTGGGGTTTCTCATCCCATGCATCAGAGCTCTACTCTTTTGATAAAATGTAGATCTTTTGATCTTTGATGAAGAACTCTTAAGAGTTTTTTTTATGGATCTTGAAGATCCCAGAATTTTAAATCTTAAGAATTAATTTTAGTTAATCTTTGATGGATTTTCCATCATCATTACAGAGCCAGGCTCTTTAAGGAATTTTATTCCCTCATGACCAGAGTTTGACAAGTGTCACTCTGTTACAGAGCTTTGCTCTCAAAGGGAGATTTTCTCTTTTTCCCGAGAGATTTCTCATTCAATGAGAAAAATCTTTGAGGATTTCCTCATTAATTGACAGTCTCATCCAATAATGAGGTTATCTTATTAATTGATGCATTGTCATCTGGATTTTGTGGGTCCCCCTTTGGTCCCCTTTCCACTGCATTGCAGTGTGGTACAAATTTTAAAGTGCCGAGCGTCGGGATTTTAAAATTAATTTATAACACTGATAATTGAATTCCGTTCTTTCTCACAGGAGACATGTCTTCGGATCTTTCTTTCCCTTTTTTCGTTCAGAGGGAGGATTCCCTGAGGCACCGGTGGACCGGGAGGTTCTTGCGCTTATTAGAGACTATGACCCGGAATACAAAACCTTCACATGTGGGGTAGCTGGTACGACCAGATTATCAAAGGTCGCCGAAGCTTCTCTTGTGCGACGCCGTCAGAGCCGATCTCGTATGCAGATGCACCCCCGGTGAACTATGCCGTGGAGGTTGTCAATTGGACTTCGGAGGGTCTTCTTCAACCTTCGATTGCCGCCATACCCATGCAGCTGCCGGCAGCTTTGGATACTTTGGGGCGGCGCATATGCCAGGGCGAGTCGCGCCCTTGAGGATAACCCTACAACATCGGGTTGACCCCCCGACATTCGGCCGGGTATTTGCAGTGGGCCAGGTACATTTTGTCAGCGAAGAAGGCGCACTTGCTGAAGATCGGTCTATACCCTGCGGTTTATGCCTCGCTGTTTCAATATTCTGCCCCTCCGACATGGTGGATTAAGGCGTTCTTGGAGCAATGGAACATCCCAACCCACACCTTTCTTCTACTGGACAGAAAAGTCTCCATCCCTTTAGAAGAATTCGCTGAGATTTCCGGTTTGCTGGTTAGGGGGGAACACTACGAGGAGCTGCTTCCTCCGGACGAATACGTTTTCGCCACCAAGCCAGTGGTGATGGGCCTAACACCAGAGAACGCCATCCATCACCAGTTTCCTAGTCTGATAAAGGTGCTGAATATGTACGAGAGTCTTTTCTTGGAGTCCGGAGGCCGGGGGGTCAGTTTCGCAGACTTCATTGCCCGGTTTCTTCGACCGGAGATTCTATCGCAACGAGGCAAAAAAATTTCCAAGCTCGACGATCCCTTTGGCTTTGGCTTGGACCATCGACCAGTACTGGAAGATGATCAGAAGGGCTTTTATCTCCCCGATACCGCGATCATCCCTCTGTCAGAAATCGCCGCTCCGGGCATTGACGAGGAGACTTTCTTTCTCGGGTTTCTAGGGTTATGGCTGTGTTGGTTAGCGCTCCCCATGCACCATCGCTATATGAGGCCGTCCGTCTTCTACCCAGCACATCGAATGGTGGCCGGAATACAAGTAGCCATCGGGATTGACGGGCTAGCCCACCTGTACCATGGTCTTAGCGTGGCGGCGGATACAACTGAATGTGGGGTGCAAGCTGCTAACTTCTCAATGCACTACTTTACTTCGTGGATGGAAATGCACGTGCTCGGGGTATTTGGTATTCATAAAAGACCCTCGTTTTACGGGAAATGCAAGCTCCCGCGAATTATGCGATTGGTTGACGCGTCTATCATGAATCCGTCTCAGCGGGAAGCTAGGGGCTTACTTCTTCGTCCGCGCATGGTCGGGGCTGGTATGTCTTTCACGGACAAAGTCCTGACAATTGGCCAGGAAACCTCCAAGACGGTGCTGGCACTACGCGACACTTTTAAGGATGGGGCCTCCGTATTGAAAGCCCGGGAAATTCTACATCTATACTCCATCAGGCCGGGCTTCCCTGTATTCAGGCAAAATGATGCGGCGCTTTTTATGAGATACAACCCCCATCATTTTGCCCAACAGCTAAGTTATAACCAGGGGGTCCCACTGGAGGCGTTTTTGGAAGAACCTGCTGCCACCAGAGAGGGAATACGGGGTGCGCTGCATCACTTTATGTGCTTAAATACGGGCTCCTACTTCTTTATTAGCGAGCCAAGTTGCATTCCGAGGGCCCTTAACGTATACGGGGCCTGGTATCAGCACGCGATGGGTGCTGTCATCAGAGAAGAGAGGCGGCTGTTGCTCGATCGCAAGAGTGCGCCCCCTGCCAGCGATCGCAACGTCCCTTTAAGGCGACGGATCGCCATGCCCCCTCCGCTAAGAGAGGCTGTTGCAGTTGAGCCTCCACGTGTGGTAAGCCCCACGCGTGGATTGCCTTGTGATCCTGTGGAGACGGTGGACGTGCCATCGGTGCCCCGTGCTCCCGTGGAGACGGTAACCGTAGCTTCACCTGAATCTAGCGTGGGCTCGGATATCGGGACTCGCCGTCCCAAAGTGCCCACGAAACGCAAGCTGGTGTTGGCTGCGACCGGAGCTCGCTCACAGAAGAAGAAAAAGTCGCTCTTTTCTCTTGACGTGGTACTTGGCCAGGAGCCTCATGCTCCTTATAGTGAGGGCTTGAGAGAGTATGGGACAAACGACGGCCTATTTATGCCACCAGATGACACTGATCTGGCGGCTGCCATTGCAGCTTCTGAGCGATTGGCGAGACGCGAAGAGGGGTTGGTTAACCTCGCGCGATCAGGTAATCATTAGTTGTATTTTTTGCCATTGCATCATACTTCTATCATTGTTTTTTGACTAAAGCTTTTCCTTCTTCAATAGGCATTTCTACCGAAGAAGCTCTTGCTGCTTCTCTCAAGACTTTTAAGAAAGAGGAACGACTTCGAGCATCCTTAGGCCTTGGTACATTTTGGTTCGCCATGTTTCTGCTTCCGTTTCTTATGAGTAATCTGACCCTTTCTTTGTCTTATCGCAGGGACCACAATGCCTATCCCGCAAGCTGATGCGGAAATTCTCCCTGGGCCAGCTATTTAAGTCCCGACCTCTTCAGCACTGCCGAAAGAGGCACTACTCAAAAAGCCGATGACGGAAGCCTTGATGGCTTCAGAGGTACCCCTGGATGTGGATGATGACGTCCCGTTAAAGGAGGCTTCTAAAAGGTCCGTTTTGACGGCTCGGGAGGAAAGGAAGCGCCGGAGGCGCGCAGCAAGGGAGCGTAGTGCTGCTTTAGCCGCGGGAGCAGATTCAAGCGCCGTTACCCCTGCTGCTACCCCTTCAGAGGAGTCTCCGGTTGCCTTGTCTACTGCTCATAGACGGACGACACGTGCGGCTCGGGAAGCCAACGGTAACTCAACTCCAGGTAATGTGCCTTGAGGCTCTGTTGTCAAAGTTTTAAGCTATCATTTCTCATATATCTTATCTTTGCAGAGCCGAGTCTTCCTGAAGAGGTGGCAGCGACCGCTGAGCTTGAGGGAGCGGTGGAGGAGGTGGCTGCTATTCCCGAACCCGGGGCGGCGGTAGGCGATGTGGCTGCAATTGCTGGGCCCGAGATAGTGGCTGACGAGATAGTCACAATCGCTATGCCCGAGATAGCCACCACTGCCGAGCCCGAGGTGGTGGCGAGTGAAACGGGTACATTAGCTGGGCCCGAGATGGCCGCTCTTTCTCAAGAGTCGGGCACCGCTCCTATCATCGCTCTCCCTGCCTATGGTTCTTTATCGTCTCTCGGCGTTGCAAGCGTGACGACGGCTCCCGTGGAGTCAGGGACGAGGCGACGGGAGGTGAGACCACCCCGATGGAGGAGGGAGACGCCGTTGTTGTATCAAGTGACGCCCTCGTCATGGTTCCGGCTGGCGACTCATCAGGTAAATTTTAGGTTACTTCCCTTCTTTTTATTCTGCAACCTTTCCTGACAGGGTTTATCTTGTTTCTAATATAGGTGCGGCTAGTGCTGATGTCGTGCCACCCAAGGCAACATCACCAATTGCTGCTTTGACGGAGGCTGCCCCTTTGCCTTCTCTCGTATCCTCCCAAATGCTGGAAGGTACGGACTTGTGACCCATCGGTTTCATTGTAGGCAATATACTCCATGTACTGACATCGCATTACTACATCCTTGCAGGAGTTCTTTTTGATCACCTGTTTCGGGTGCTGCATCCGCATTTCTCCTTCCAGTCGTATATTGCCTCATCTAGTGGCGCCGGTGAGTGCAGTCTTTAGCTAATGTCTTTTATTTCACGGGCGGCCAAATCATTTCTAATTCTTCTTCGTCTTGACTGTAGCATTACAGATTGAAGGAGGAAACGAAAGAACAGTTGCGCCACCGGTACTCCCAGCCTTGCCTTCTGCCGCAGCTAATATAGTGAACCCTATTGTTCATGTAGCTTATCTATTTCTTGGACCTTTATTTGACTATGATTTATTTTGCAGCAGTGACACCGACTTCAACTCCATTCGAGTCCAGAATCATAATGCCAGCGGCCCCTTTTCCAGACGTCTATCTTCAAAGGGCGCTGTGAATAGTCTGCGCATATTGAGCGATCACCTCGAGGAACTTGATGCGGAGACTCCTGCCCTTGCTGCAGATTTTGCTGCTGAGGTTAATCCCATGCTGGCGACGCTCGTGAACTTTCATAGTGAGGGCGTCGTTGAGTCTTGGGTTAATCACTGCAGGAAAATCGAGACTTGCCTGCATGAACTCGAGGTTGGATGTCCTGCTCCCGGGGTCTTGGCTGTGAATTCTTAACGAGCTGCATGGGTCGAGCAGAGCACTCCCTACTTTTGCCTTCTTGAACAAGAGGCAGCCTTAAAGCGTAAGGAGTGTGAAGAGACTTCAAGCGAATCTGCCTGGCTGTACGCTCAGGTTGATGCAAATGCTGCACAGTTGAAAGCTATCTTTGAAGGCCTTCTGCGATGCATCTCTGATGGGTTATCACTGAGGTAGAAGCTTGACATTGTCGAGCGGGATGCGCAGAGTCGTGGGGCAGCTCAGCGGGTCGTTGACGAGCAACTTTTATCTTACTTGCAGAAACGGGCTCAAGTTGAAGCGGAGTTGGCCACGGCAGCTGACCGCGAAAAGGGGTTGAGGGGAGTGCGCGAGCAACTGATTGGCTTATTGAAAACGTTTCCCTCCCAATAGTTGTTCTTGTACCAAGTAACATTTGTAACTCTTGAATGAAATGTATCCCCTTTATTTTTTTATGATGTAACTTGTGCTCAATTGAATTTATAAGTAAAAGATACATTTCTTTCGTGCTATCTTGTGTTATCTTTTGCTTTCTTCTCTTTTCTTTGTTGTCGGAGTGTTACTTTAGTAAGCGTAGCCTGTAGATGGTAGAGAACATTCCGTCTTGAATTCTTCGAAAGGTAGTGATGGCTTAGGAAATAGGTTCAGATCTGCTGCCTAAGGCTTTTCAGCTTTATGAGCCGTGAGGGTCTCATAAAGAATTTTCTCCCTACGAGTCGAGAGGATCTCGTAGGTGTATTTTCTCCTTAGGAATCGTGAGGATTCCTAAGTGTGTTTTCTCTTGAAAGTCGTAAGGATCTCACAAGAGAACTTACTCCCTCACGAGTCGTGAGGACCCGCAAGTTATGGATGAAGTTGTCCTTATCCGCATTTCACAGAGTCAGGGGTTGCTCTGGATGCTTCCCACGGGTTCACTGCCGTGTTCTGTGAAGACCAGACTCCGCTCTGGACGTTTTCCAGGATACCATAGTTTAAAGTCCTTGCGGTCGAGGTTAAGGACCTCATAGTCCGTGGATTTATGGACTCCACAGTCCGTTATTAGTTTTAAGACATCACGGTCGAGGTTAAGGACATCATAGTCCGTGGATTTAAGGACTCCATAGTCCATTGTTAGTTTTAAGACATCACGGTCGAGGTTAAGGACATCATAGTCCACGAGTTTAAGGACCTCACAGTCCAATGTTAGTTTTAAGACATCACGATCGAGGTTAAGGACATCATAGTCCGTGAGTTTAAGGACCTCATAGTCCAATTTTTGCTCTGGATGCTTCCCACGGGTTCACTGCCGTGTTCGGCGAGGACCAGGCTCCGCTCTGGATGCTTCACACGGGGTCATTGCCGCGCTCTGCGAGGACTAGGATCAGCTCTGGACGTTTTCCATGGGGTCAGGAGTGACATAATCCGTGTTCCACGTAGCCAGGAATTTTACTCTGGATGCTTCCCACGGGTTCACTGCCGTGTTCGGCGAGGACCAGGCTCCGCTCTGGATGCTTTACACGGGTTCATTGCCGTGCTTTGCGAGGACCAGGATCCGTTCTGGACGTTTCCCATGGGGTCAGGATAGACATAAGCCGCGTTCCACGTAGCTAGGAATTTTGCTCTGGATGCTTCCCACGGGTTCACTGCCGTGTTCGGCGAGGACCAGGCTCCGCTCTAGATGCTTCACACGGGGTCATTGCCGTGCTCTACGAGGACCAGGATCCGCTCTGGACGTTTCCCACGGGGTCAGGAGTGACATAATCCGCGTTTCACATAGCCAGAAATTTTTCTCTGGATGCTTCCCACAGGTTCACTGCCGTGTTCGGCGAGGACCAAGCTCCGCTCTTGACGTTTTATACGGGGTCAGGAGTGACATAATCCGCGTTCCACGTAACCAGGAATTTTTCTCTGGATGCTTCCCACGGGTTCACTGCCGTGTTCGGCGAGGACCAGGCTCCGCTCTAGACATTTTACACGGGGTCAGGAGTGACATAATTCGCGTTCCATGTAGCCAGGAATTTTTTGACTTTATCCGCATTTCATGGAGTCGGGGTTTGACACTCGGTCATTTGTGCGCCGCCGAGTCATGGAACTGGGGGTTGCCGCTGTTCCGCTTTGCTTGATATTGTGTCAGATGTTGTGATGATTTCGAGGCTATCTGTTAACCGTTGAGATTTGGCTTCTTCTTCTGATGAAACCTGGGGAGGAAAGGTGGGATTCCCTTTTTTGTTTGCGCCCCTGGATTGTATACAGCGATTGATGTGATATCACCTGTAGGGCATAAATTTCATATATATATATTTTTTATTTCTTTCCGCGATGCTCTATCATTTCAGCTTTTATATCGTGAAGGTCGCGATTGCCCAATCATTTCGGTTATTTTTTGCGGTGCCCAATCATTTCGGCTATTTTTTGCGGTGCCCAATCATTTCGGCTATTTATTTTATTTTTACTCGCTGTTTTTTATTGCGAGTTGCCCAACCATTTCGGCTATTTTGCATACATACATTTTTACTTGCTGATTTTGTTTGCAAGTTGCCCCATCATTTCGGCTATTTCGTATGCATGTGTAGCTTGCTGGCTTTTCGCTGCAAGTTTGGAATCGAACACCGATTTCGGCATCAGCACCGCTACTACTAGGATATTGCCAGGAGCGAATCATCATTTGCCTCTGTCGATGTCGAACAAAGGTGGCTTAGTAAACAGGGTTAGGATCCTGTCGACTAAGGCTTTTGACTTCATGAGCCGTAAGGGTCTCATAAAGGTATTTCTCCCTGCGAGTCGTGAGGATCTCGTAGGTGCGTTTTCTCCTTAGGAATCGTGAGGACTCCTAAGTGTATGATCTCTTATAAGTCGTAAGGATCTTACAAGAGTGTTTTCTCCATATAAGTCGAGAGGACTTACAAGGGTTGTTCACCATGTACACATATCCCTAGTCACGGATGGGACTTTGTTAGGAAAATGTTTATTCGCGCCCGTGGATTGTATACAAGGGTCAGCATTGAGCCGCTTGTAGGGCAGTATCGGAGGTTGTGGGGGCTTCTTAAGAATAGGTTTAGGTCCCTGTAGCTTAAGACTTTCAAATCTTATGAGCCGTGAGGGTCCCATAAGAGGGTTCTCCTTACGAGTCGTGAGGATCTCGCAAGTGTGTTTCTCCTTAGGAATCGTAGGGATCCCTAAGTGTGTTTCTCCCTTGTGAGTCGTAAGGATCTCACGCAGGTGGTTTCTCCTTACAAACTCGAGAGGACCTTGCAAGTGTCTTTTAACGAGATTGCGCCCTTTCGGGTTTTCACAAAACTCGCCGGCTGCCCCGCTGTTTTTACTCACGGAGCCTTTTCGGGTTTCCATCCGTGCCCATTTTACTTATGGACATACCGTTTTCTTTTTTTTTCTTTTTTTTATTCTAACGAGGTTGCGCCCTTTCGGGTTTTCACAAAACTCGCCGGTAGCCCTGCTGTTTTTACTCACGGAGCCCTTTCGGGTTTTCATCTGTGCCCATTTTGCTTACGGACACACCGTTTTCTTTTTCTTTTTTTTTCTCTTTTGTTTGTATCAGCTTTGGGATGCTGCAATCCACCGTAGTTTATCGACATCTCGGTCTACGGCTAGTTTTAGGACATAGTGGTCCGTTGTTAGTTTAAGGACGTTTCGGTCCGTCGTTATTTTAAGGACGTTTCGGTCTGTTGTTAGTTTAAGGACGTTTCGGTCCGTTGTTAGTTTAAAGACATTTCGGTCCCATAAGCCGGCTACTACTTATAGAGTTTGGGCTTAGGAAGATAGCGAGCAGACATAGTCGTCGTCATCTATAATTGACCTAGGACATGACTCGTCAAGCGTAGTATTTCTTCAGAAAGCAACCGTTTATTGGCCTGAAAGGTCTTTCACCATGCATGTCCATGAGTAGATAGGCTCCACCCTGGTAGACCTTGTCTATGATGTACGGGCCTTCATAGTTTGGCTCGAATTCCCCCCGCTTGGCGCGATTGGGGATCATAGGTCTTTTGACCACTAGCACGAGTGCGCCTTGGCGGAATGTCCTCGGCCTAGTCAATCTTTCGTATGAGCGCGTCATCTTTCCTTTATAAGCTTCCAGATTTTGTTGCGCTATGAGCCGGGTTTCATCAAGGGCATCGAGCTCCTTAAGCCGAAGGTGAGCATTCTCTTCGTCCGTTAGCTCGTAATGAACTTCTATTCATAAAGAGGGCAGCTCTATCTCGAGGGGATGTACTGCTTCTGTACCGAATACCAATGCGTATGGAGTTGTGTTTGTGGCCGTTTTGAACGTAGTTCGATACGCCCAGAGAGCTTCATGCAGTCTCTCATGCCAGTCCTTCTTATTTCGGGACACCGTATTTTTCACGATCTTTGTCAAGGTTTTGTTGAAAGCCTCAGCTAGACCGTTAGCTCGGGGATTATAGACTGAGGAGTATTTCCAATCTATGTTATGCTGTTGTGCGAAGCGGCTGATCTTGTGGCTTCTATAGGCTGGTCCGTTATCGGAGATAATCTGTCGCGGAGTGCCAAACCGATAAATGACGTGTGTCTTAAAGAAATGGAGGATATTCTCCGTCTTCACTTCCCTCAGCGGTATTGCTTCTGCCCATTTGGAGAAGTAATCAGTTGTCGCCAAAATGAATCGATGTCCTTTGGACGATGCTGGTTCGATGGGGCCGATTATGTCAGTCCCCCACATTTCGAACGGCCAGCTAGCCACCGTTGGATGTAGTGGATTTGGATGCTGGTGAATAAAGTCACCATGGATCTGGCACGAGTGGAATTACTTCGCGTATTCGAGGCAGTCCTGAATCATCGTGGGCCAATAATAGCCCATCCTTTTAATCTTCAACTTCATCTTCGGGCCAACTTGGTGAGAACCGCAGAGTCCGTCGTGAGTTTCTTGAACGACTCTTTTTGCTTCTTTAGGTCCCAGGCATCTTAACCACAAGGAATCAAATGACCTCTTGTACAGAGTATCATTGACGAAGGCAAACGATAGGGCTCGCTTCATGAGATGATGTTTTGAGGACGCGTCTTCAGGTGTCCGACGGGATTTGAAGTAGTCTATAAAGACTTCCCTCCAATCCTCAGCCTTTTCCTGGTCTTTTGTTTGCAGGGCCGTTTGCTCGGTCGCTCCCTTTTCTTCGGACGAATCCGGAGATATTTCTGCCGGCGCAAGAACCCAACGGCTTTGCACAACGATCCTCACATCATCGAGGTTCTCATCGGCTAGTTCTTTAGTAAGCTTGGCTAATGCATCCGCTTTGCTATTTTCCGCACGTGGTATGCTTTCCAAGGTATAGGAAGGTATTTGGGTCAGCAGCTGCTGTACCCTCTGGCCGTACTTCACCAGTTCTGGTTTGCACGTCTGATAGTCGCCGTTTACTTGACTAACAACCAGTTGGGAGTCTCCGTATATGAAGAGGTTTTCAATCCCCATGTCAATGGCGAACTCGAGACCTGCTATCAAAGCTTCGTATTCGACTTCATTGTTTGTCCTCGGCTCTGTTAAGGAGAAGGCAAAGCGCATTATCCCTCCTTGTGGAGTTATGAAAATGAGGCCTACCCCTGATTTGATTATGGGGGTGCTTTGCTTGCGCTTCTTCGTGGAAGACGCTCCATCGAAGTAAGGTTCCCATCGGGTATCACTTCCGTCGATCGTGTCAAACGCATGTTCGTCCGGCAATTCGCAGTTCAAGGGAGAATCGGCAGGTATCGGATGCTCAGCGAGGAAGTCGGCGATGGCCTATCCCTTCACTGCCTTAAGAGGCTGATACATTATTGAGAATTCCATCAAGAGCAAGGCCCATTTAGCGAGCCGCCCCGTCAATATGGCCTTTGACATCAAATATTTGAGAGGATCCACCTTTGATATAAGACGGACTTCATGCGCCAACGCATAGTGCCTAAGCTTCGTTATCGCGAAGATCAATGCCAGGCAATGTTTTTCGATGGGAGAATAATAGCTTTCTGCCCCCAACAGAACTCAACTCAAATAGTAAAGCGCTCTCTCCTTCGCTTGGTCGTTCTCTTGTGCCCATAATGCGCCTAAGGAACCTTCAAGGGCGGTTGTATAAAGAATAAGAGGCTTTCCTTTGACCGGAGCGGCCAGTACTGGAGGGTTCTGTAGGTACTGCTTGATTTCGTCCAGCGCGCTTTGGCATTTGCGATCCCAGACGAAAGGGGTCCCCTTCTTCATCAGGTGACTGTAAAGACGGCACTTGCCCAAGAGATTGGCTATAAAATGTCGGATATACGCGAGCTTCCCTTAGAGAGCCCGCAATTGCTTGAGAGTCCTTGGTGGAGGCATTTCCATGATCGCCTTAATTTCTAACGGATCTATCGCGATGCCTCGGTGTCGGACGATAAATCCTAGGAATTTTCCCGAGGAAACACCGAACGCGCATTTGAGAGGGTTCATCTTCAAGTTGTATTGCCGGAGGCGTTGAAACACGATCTTCAGATACTCTAAATGTTCCTCGTATGATTTGCTTTTCACCACAAGGTCGTCGATATAGCATTCGCCAATTTCATGTATGAGGTCATCGAAGATCTTCGTCATGGCCCTCTGATAGGTGGCACTGGCGTTCTTTAGACCGAAAGGCATCACCTTGTAGCAGAATATACCCAAAAGGGTCCGGAAAGCGGTGTGCTTCTGGTCCTCGGGATGCATCTTTATCTGATTGTATCCTGATGAGCCGTCTATGAAGGAGAAGACTTCGTGAGTGGACGTATTGTCTATCATCAGCTCGGTGACTGGTACTGGGAAGTCATCCTTCAGGCAAGCTTTATTGATATCCCGAAAGTCCACACATATGCGCACGGTCCAATTTTTCTTCATCACCGGGACGATGTTGGCGATCCAATCAGGATACTGAACCTCTTGGATGAAACCAGAGTCGATTAGCTTCTTGACCTCGGCGTTGATGCTCATCTCAAGCTCGAGCCGCATTCTTCTCAGTGCTTGCTTGATTGGCTTGACGTCTGGGGATATGGCCAATTTGTGGACAGCAATCTCTGGATCTAGTCCTGGCATCTCGGAATAGTTCCATGCGAAGCAATCTTTATGCTGCATAAGCACGTCTTTTAGTGTAGCCACCCTTTCTTCAGACAGCAACTCGCTGACGAACATCGGCCGAGGGTCACTTGCCGTCCCCAAATCAATTTTCTTGAGCTCATCTGCAATGGTATGTATTCTCTCTTCCAGCTCTTTCGGCGCTGGCGGAAACTCCGAGATCACCTCGTCATCATTGTTTTTGAAGCACCAAGGGAGATCATCCATATTCTCGGACATTCCTTCTTTCGATGATATTATCATGTGACAGGTACGGGCTCGCTTCCAAGACTGATGTGAATCTGGTTCTACCCTCATGGATTTGGGTTCATGCTTTTGCGGCGGGATTACCCTCCAGCTGGTGGATAGAGCGAACCTGCCTTCCTGATATTGATCTTCGACCCAGTTCTTGAAGGTGAAGCAGTCTTCAATAGGATGTCCTACTGCCCTATGATAGGAGCAATAGTCCGGGTGAGAGACTTCGCCTTCTTGTTCGGGGTGCTTGGACTCCGGGAGTGTAATCAGTTGATGTTTTATAGCAAGACCAAGTATCTTCTCTGTCTTGTCTTGGGCAAAAGAGTATGCTCGACCCATCTTCTTTACAAGAGATGAATCCTGGTTGTTTGGTTCTTGATCGCGTGGCTTCTTGGTCCCGCTCTGCCGCTGTCGAACACCTTTCCCGTTCTTTGGCTTGTTTCCGCCTCTGCGTCGGGCCTTTTGTACAACAGGTTGACAGGGAGGGGCACTTTCATCTTTCGCAGCCTGTTGAAGAAGGCGTTATGTCCTGGCTTTCTCGTAGATGGCCATTTCGCGATTATGGTCATCTCGAAGCTTTTGACCCGCTTCCCTTATAAGCTTGTCCATTCGTTCTTCGAACGACGGACTGGGCATTTTCATGTCGGGAGCTCTTTCTGGTTCAGGGTTAGCATCTTCCCACTGAGCATCCCCTTCTTTATCAAAGTCATGTACGACGTAGCAGTCTCGGAGTAGCTCCCGTTTCTTGGATTGAACATACCCAAGTCCGGTCGTTTCCATTCTCCCGTTGGGCAATTTTCGTTGAGTTCCAGAAACGTTCCAGATCCTGTCATAGAACTTAGCTCTCCGAGCGGTCTGTTTGAAAGGTACGCCTTGGTGCCTTAACAGCCTTTTTAGTCCGTTCGTGTAATATCTGGGCAAACGGATGGGCTGGAGCCTGTCAAGTGTAGAATCTGCGCCATGCCATATTTCTTTCTCCACTTTGGTTTCCCCAGATCGGTAGAATAGGATTACCTTTTCGCATTCTCTCCTGGGAGGGATGTAGAATGTCCGTAGTTGTTGCACACTATAAGTTTCAAGTGCATCGAGCTCTTTGTAATGCTCTTGTGGGACCATGGTGATCTGCAAACTCTGATTAATCGACAGCGAAGGTTTGTATTGGTGGCCGAGCGGAAAATATACTGTTAACCTCGTCTTCCGAGTCGCTGCCGAAGATCAACATGGGGGCAGACGGTCCCGGGTTGTTGCGTTGAGGCGGCCTTAAATAAACTATCTCTTCCTCCTCCTCGGTGTCACTTCCGAAGACCGGAATGGTAGGGATAGCTTTGTTCTCCGGTTTGTGACACCTCTCCATATCCTCGAAATATGGTAAGAAGTATTTCGCATCTTCGTATTTTCGGACTTTGTTCACAGAGAATGGGTTCAACTCCCCCGTCACAGTGTACTCGAGACCATCCTTGAAGTATTTCATACACTGATGTTGGTAGAAGGGATGATGTTGTACTCGTGTAACCAAGGCCGGCCGAGCAGAGCATTGTAGCATGTCTTGGCATCGATGACATGGAATTTAATATCCGTGATAAGTAGCCCGAAGCGCAAGGTCAGTATCACAGACCCGAGAGTCCGTGATGACTGGGAGTCAAATCCGGAGATGGTGATCTTATCCCGAGCGAGGTGTTGAACACTCATGCAGATTTCCTTCAATACTCGCACGTTGAGGAGATTGACGGAAGACCCATTGTTGACCAGAATTTTGCCTATCTTGATATCGCGACAGTATCCTGAGACATATAGGAGACGGTTGTGCTCGCACGTCCCAAGGAGGAGATCTTCATCGCCGAAGGTGATATCGGCTGTGTGTACCTCTTCCAGCTCGTCTTTCATCCTTTCTTTGGCGAGGAAAGCTTGGAATTGGTCTGGCTCTTGTAGAGCCCTGATCAATGAATCTCTCGCTTCTTTTGATAGTAAAAGGGCGTCGAGAATGCTGAGCTGTGAAGGTAACTTCCTCAAGTGTGCCAGAACGTTGTAGTCCACCTTACTTTTCTTTGGAGGGTCCTTGACAGTCAGCTCTTTTATGACTTGGTCATCTAGGGCGATATCCTCAGAGGCCTTTTCTTTTCCCTTATCTTTTCTATTTGTGGGTCCGAGATTCTTTTCAGGCAGTGTACGATTGCGCAGCTGGATATTTTAGTAGGTCTTCGGTCCTTCCTCTTTTCCCGATGTAGATTCCTTGAAAAGAGGTCCAAGAGTCATCTCTTCATCAGAGTCGCTTCCGAAGGTAAGAACTTGCGATCCCCCAGCGTTGACCACGCGGCAGTTGCTGGTGGTTCCTTTATGCTCCTCAGTCGTATTTCTTTGCTCCCGACGAGTTTTGCGTTTCATCCGCTTGAAACGCTGCCGGTGAGCAACATATCCCTGCCACCATCTTGTAAAAGCGTTGCACTCTTCGGTGGGGTGCGAAATCTTTCGATGATATAGACAGTAGCTAGGATGTGTTTCTCTTTCACCAAGAGCGTTCGCTTCGGAGGATGGCAGCTTCATCCCCATTGATATGGCTTTAGCAAACCTTTTCTTCGTATTAGACTTGTTTTTGTTCATGACGGATGTACTTTGATCTGGCGGGAGTGTTTCAACTCTTTCGTCCAGCCGCCGGCGTTTGGCTTTCTCAAATATGGCCATCTCACGCTCCCGATCAGCTTTACTTTTCAGAAGAGCTTCGTTTAGGAATGCGTCGATCATTTCTTCTGACGACCCTGGAAGTTCCGGCTCAGGATCTTCCCCCAGTCTTTCGGTGGAAGGAGCTTCTTTATTGTCTGTGGACGAATGAGAGATCATATGGAAACTTGCTACGTAATCTTCAGATTCATCCGACAAGTCTTCTCCATCATCTCCGTCTTCAAGGACGTGGCCGAGGAACTCTTGGAGCGTGATTATAGTCCGCGCCTCCTGGTTATATTCTTCCAGCGCGTCAATCTGCTTTTGCAGGTTCGTGCGCTTGTTGTCAGGCTTCACGGGTTTCTTGGATTTCTTTTTCTTTTTCGAAGATTTTGACGGCTGGGTGTGAGTGATTTGGCTATCACCACCAATCTTTAGAGTTGGGCGCGGCTTCAGCATCCCTTCAATGATCTCAAGTTCCAACGGATTCTTCCACCTGATCACCGGGCATGTCTGGAGATCGTTCAGCATTCTTTTAGTTTTAGCTGAAAGAGCGACCTCTCATGGAGATTCTTCAACAAAAGAGCACGATGCCCCCGGTGTGTCCGTCTTCTCAAGAGTATGAGGTTGTGGTGGGTTTACTTTCCACTTCTCAGACAGCGCAAACTTGCCTTGTAGGTACTGATCCTCGATCCATCCCTTAAAGACGAAGCAATCTTCGATTGGATGGCTTACTGTTTGGTGGTAAGGGCAATAATTGGGATTATTCACTTCGCCGGGTTGCGATGGTCGTCTTGGATTCGGCAAATTGATAAGCCTGTTACGCATCGCTAGTTCGAACAGCCTCTTCGTTTTATCCCGCGAGAATGAGTAAGGGCGCTTCATTTTCTCATTATAATAGCACCGTCTCTCCTCCAATTGATCCGTTAGTCTTGGAGCACTGGGCTGTTGTTGGGTATTTGCAATGAAGGTCGCCTTCCCCTTACCTTTTTCGTTCCACGGCTCCGGCTTCGGAGGAGACGGTCTATGACCCATTTGATCCATCTGGGCTAGCTTGTCGATTAAAGCCTGGAACGTAGTCGGTTTGAAGAACATCATGAAGTGTGAAATAGTTGCATGAGGGTCTAGGGTGCCTACGAACATGCCCACCGCTGGTGCTTCTTCGATGCGCTGTTCGCACTTAGAACACAGATTCCGCCATCGGATTGCATACTGAACCCATGTCTCGCCCGGCTTCACCCTAGCATTAATCAATGCCGTTATTGGGGTGCGTTCACTAGCACTTGCGAATCGCTGGGTGAACAACAACTCCATTTCCCCGAAAGTTTTGACAGAGTCATTTGGAAGTTCGGAGTACCACTCGAACGTCATCTCCGATAAGCTGCCGACGAATTGGCGAAGCAAGAGCTTATCATCGCCGCCGGTGTTTCCGCAAAGAGCCCTGAACTGGGCGACGTGCTGGTGAGGATTGCCTGTCCCCTTTTACATATGGAATTTGGGGATCATGTATCCCGGCGGGTATTTTATTTGATCATACCAGCCTGGATACGGTCGCCCAGTTTTAACAATTTGCCCAGCCGCTTCATTCACCTGTTGAACTCGTATCTGCTGAGCGATGTAATCATCTAGGGCAGCTTTGGAGATGGTCTCTTCCTTGGCTGCTGATAGAGCCGGCAGAGGGTTTGATATTTCTCCTCTGTCATCTTCAATTATTACCGGAGGATCTTCGGCTGGGGGATCCGGTTGGATCATCATGCCCACTATATCTTGGAACAGAAGGGCCATTTCCTTTATATTGGCCGCTTGTTCCGCGGCCTCTTTTTCCTTCTTTTCAAGCATTCTCCGATGGAATTCGGCATCAGTTTCCTGCTCATGCCATTGCTCCGAGGATGCCTCTGGGCTTGCTTTCGGTCCTGTGAGCGCGACCATCGCAGTCATCATCTCCTGAAGCTTCTGCTGCTGCTCTTGGGCTTTTGTCATGGATCACGTAAGCGGTCGATGACCTGTGGAAATACGGCTATCCTCTTTTCCGGATGCCATATAGACAGTATGCACCACCATGCCCCCAGACTTAGGGCGTTTAGGCTCAGTGCCTTTGACATTTGTCAAAGGCATGGGGATTTTCTCCGGCCTTCTCCTCTTATGAGCGGTCGAAGTTGAGGGGGCCACTGCAGTGGGCACCCAAGTAGCCGTCGTCTTTTGTAGCTTAACAGGACGGTTTTCTTCCTGTCGGACCTTCAACTTCTTCTGCCGGCGGGGATAGTCTTGATCAACCACCGACTCTCGGACTTGTCGCCAGATTTTGTAAACTTTAGAAGACAGTCGTTGAGGGGACTGTTCCGGCTTCATTTCTGTGATAGTCTCCACCGGCGGCGGAGATCCTTTTAATACGGCGGTAGGCGAATTCCTGCTCACCTTGTTCAGCAGTTTAAAGCTATTCCCGGTTGGAACATCAACATTAATTTCCACCGTTGGAGCCGGTGGAGTTAGCCCAGAGGGGGAGTTGCCCTCAGCCTTCCTTACTCGGCGCCAGTGGCGACGTCGAGCGTGTCGAGCTGTCGGAGTTGGTTCGGCGATGGAGATGGCTTTGTCTTGCCCCCTGTTCAGGTGAGGGGCTGTCGCTGGCGTCAGCCTCTTGAAGACTGATGTCCTTTGAGAAGCAGTATCCAACCGGTCAAAAACAGACTTCTGAGCGGGTACGGGAACCGTAGTGGGAGCCGGAACAGTCAGTCTTGTAAAGACTGACCCTTTGACAGGAGAAGCTGCCTTGATGACTTCAGGAGCAGAGATGGCTATCTTCTTTGGGATGGCCACTTCAGGTGTCATGGGCTTCTTGGCAGGCCCATCGGAGTTCAGGCTCAGTCTGGCGAAGACCGAGGAGTTGGAGCCGGACGACCTGTTGAGAGGGGCCGTGCTAGTAGCAAGCCGATCGAAGACCGACTTCTTGGGAGCTTCCGGTGCTGGCATAGGAGCGCTGAAGCTCGTTGGCGGGAGCATAGTCCCGAAAAACAATCCTGTGGTGGCTTGGGTGACCTGTTCCACCGGCATCGTGAACAGGGAAGCCGCCTGGGGCCCGTAAGCTATGCCCTCAGTTGAGGCAGAACGTGGGTTGCAGTTGCATGTGGAACACTTCGAGCAGGTGAACGCCATTGATCTTTGCTTTCTGCACCAAGAAAAACGCCAAATCTCAGAATCTCGAACCCAAGGGCAACCATTAGAAAACCACAATTCGTTCGCGAACACGACACACGAAGTGTGGAGTGGAAAGAGGAAAAGGCCCCACCGAGCGTGCCAGAATCTGTTCCCCTCCGAAAGACGCGAACGAAGACGCGATAAACGTCTTGCCTGAATTTCGGGGCAGATGCTAATTTGTGCTATCCGTCCACTTCTCCGAAGATGCCAAGTTGATTTATGGCACCATGTATCGAAGGTTTAAACGGATGTGGCCGATGTAGCAGACTTCGTCAGATTCCCCCTCATCTAAGAGTTTTTTGATTATGGGGACGCTCTTCCCTACAGGCGCAAGCCCCTGCAGTTAATTACGCTACCGCATCGCGGTAACAACTTTCTCCTTCTCCAGATGGTCACTTCGTGTCATGGGTGTTTGTTTTGTTTGTGGTTTCCCGTGGATTGTATACGGAGATTAATTTATGTTGTCGTCCGTAGGGCGTGGATTAGTCCAAATCCGTATCTTCTTAGATTTGGGTTTGGGGGTTGGGTTTAAGAATACGTTAGTCTCATTTGAGACTAAGATCAACTTAAACGTTTGTTAAGGATACGTTAGTCTAATTTTAGACTAAGATCAACTTAATGGGATCTTTTAGATCCAACAAGAGAGAAATTGGGCTATACTGTTTAGTTTAATGACATTGCGGTCGATAATTAGTTTAAGGACATTACGGTCCATTGTTAGTTTAAGGACATCTCGGTCCAGGTTAAGGACATCATAGTCCATTGGCTTAAGGACCCTACAGTCCGATGTTAGTTTTAAGACATCACGGTCGAAGTTATGCGCATTGCGCTTCTGCCAGGTAGCGCACACGAAGAGGACACGTGTCGCGCTTAGTGCTAAGCGCTGGTTCGTTAGCGCATTGCGCTTTTAATTTATGAGCGCTCTGCGCTAGTCTATTGGCGCGCCAGTGAGTGACACGTGGCGCACTTGGCGCTGAGCGCCAGCTCATGAGCGCAGTGCTCTGTTTTAAAAGCGCAAAGCGCAGATTGTGTCTATGGTTGACACGTGGCATGTTTTGGCGCTGAGCACCGGTCCAAGAAGCGCAAAAGCGCAATTCATGAGTGCAAGGCACTTTCTAATAGCGCAAAGCACATCTGATCAATTTTAATATCAAAGAACAAGTTTATGTTCTTCAAAGGAGGCTTTTTCCTCAAGATCCAAGAACAAAAGTTCTTGTTTTTTTATAAAAGGCTCTGCCTTTATAGATCAAAAGATCTGTGAATGAAGTAAAATACTTCTTTTAGTCTTTTTATGATTAGATCTTTTTGATCTTTTCTTTTTTTTATTAAAGACCTTAGTCTTTTTCTTAGATATCTGATCTTTTTAGAAGATGGTTCTTCTTTTTACGAGATGGTTTCATCTCTATTATTCAAGAACATAGTTATTTTTACCTTGAAGATGAAGAAAAAATTTCTTTTTTTTAAGAGCTTTCTCTTCTTTTTGCAGAGGGTTTTTCTCTCTCTTTTTTATATTTTCTGACTTGAAGTCTAGGGTCCTTTATATAGGGCCAAATGATTTGTTAAATCAGTTTTGGGAGATCTTTCTCTAATTGATTTGGAATATTTCCCACCGTTGGATCTTTGATCCTAAGGCTTCTGTTTTACAGAAGATAATCTTCTTGTTTTAATAAGATTGGAAAGATCTTTCCATAACAGAATTTTAGTTCTGATTAATTAATAATTTATTATTAGTAGATCTTTAGATCTGACGGTGGGGGAATTTTAATTCCAGCGCTAGCGCACCTACGTTCGACACGTGGCGCGCAGCGCAGACCGCAGCGCAACTGCGCTAGCGCACCTGTGTTAGACGCGTGGCGCGCAGCGCAACAGCACTAGCGCAGAGCGCAGCGCAACAGCGCTAGCGCACTAGCGCACCTATGTTAGGCACGTAGCGTGCAGCGCAACCGCGCTAGCGCACCGGTGTCTGACACGTGGCGCGCAGCGCAGAGCGCCGGATCTGAAGCGTTGCTTCAACTTTTTAAATTTTGAATTTTGAAACAGAGCTTTGCTCTGATGGGTTGCGCTTCTTAGGGCGCAGTGCTCCAGGCGCTGGCGTGTCTGCTTTTGACACGTGGCGCGCAGAGTGCAGAATCTGAAGCGTTGCTTCAATTTTTGAATTTTGAAATTCAAAACAGAGCTTTGCTCTGATTGGAGGAAACAGCCATGGCCCATCTGATCCATTTGGGCCAACTTGTCTATCAGCGCTTGGAAGGTTATGGGTTTAAAGAAAGTCATGAACTGAGACACAGTCTGTTAGGAATATGTATGCCCTAGAGGCTATTGTTGTTGATATAGTGGATGCTTGGACATATATATAGAGGAATTTCTTGCTCGACATGATAGTATGTTATTAGGTTACATTTATCTTAACATGTAGACTGGTATTTATACTGTCTGTCTCTTACATGTTGATAAAGCCTTTAGGATATGTACTTGACTACCATGACTATGATGAGATCATACTAGTAGGGCCAGGGTGGTCCAAAAGTACATCCTTTAATCAGTTCCTAGTCGAGGGAATATCGAGACTAGGGCATCGATACTCCAGAGTAGACTAGTGTGTACGTTTCTTGTCCCTTAGAGGGCAATAGTTGATCCCACAACCATTGGTGTGTGACATCAAAGATTGTAGACAGGTGCTCATTGGAGAATGGGTACACCGAACAGGACTCGCCGAGGACTCATAGTTGGTAGTATACCTATCGTTAGATAGCAGTCCTCTGGTGACACTGGTACAGGTTAGTCTGTAGACACAAGATCGTCATAGAGTCTTGTGTGGTTCCCACTGTTCTTTGATTTCCTCCCTACCACGCTCAAGAGGAGTCATGCAAACAGGTGGATTTTGGGTACAGTCCCAAGTCACATGGAGGCAATGAGCGATAGGAGGGGTTTCGTCTCTCCCGGTATTAGGGGTTGATGTTGCGCTATGCTCGATTGGCTATAACTGGAAGTCCCTGGCCAGGGCTGCTGCGGAGATTTACTGATAAGAGTTATCAGTAGTTTCTTAAACCGTTATAGGCCAGACATCGGCATGACTTATCAGGTTACTGGGGGTCTGGCGTTTACCATCCCTAGACATGATATGCGACATATCAAACGAAAAGACCGGACTGTACGATAGTGTTACTGATAGGCTTCATGGAGAGTATGGATAGGCTTGCTTGTTGATCTTCATATCACTCAGTACCTGGGTAGCCGTTATGTCCAGCTAGTACCGCTGACGGCTTGTAGGTGACTGATGTGATCATCACCTACTGCTGGCGTATTGACGAGTCTTTAGAGTCCCATACAGAAGTTCCCTGGTTCAAGCGAAACGAAGTAGGAAACATATGTGATATGTGTGTGGGCCCGATTAAATACGTGCATGTGATACCGTATTGTAATCTTGCAGTTATCTGTTATCGAGTTAGGTTATATGTGATATAACCAGATTATCGAATCAAGTGTTGATAGGATAATGTGATATACAGATAAATGATATTAGTCGGCCATATACGATATAACCGGATTATTAAATCAAGTGTTGATTTAATAATGTGATATATATTATATGTGATATAATTATATCTTAACTAATATCATTAACTCACTAATTATTCTTCCATTATATATATATATATATATTAATATATATGATATATATATAAATGAAGCATGGCTTGAATTTTTTATTTTATGAAAATAGGAATGAGGTGGAAAATGGGAAGACTTTGGGAGCATGGTTGCAAGCATGGGCTTTTATCTTTATTTATTCATCTTGACTCACTATTCAAGTATGGTTGCAATTTTATATTGCAATAATTCCATGCTTGAATGAGTGAGGGGTCAAGAGTTGCCATTCTCACTTGCTCCTATTTTGCTCTCATATGCTCTCTAGCTTCTTCTTCTTCCTCAATGTCATGGTTAAAGTTTCAACCCTCACATGTGATGTGAACCATGAAGCTTGAACACAATCTTGTGAGCAAAATCATATCCCCTACTTCACCATCATACACTTGACTAGTGATCGAGTGTAGCGTGTTTCCTACGCTAAAGAGTTTAGTGTAGAGGTAGCTTGAGTTTGAGGGACTTCGCGTGGATCATCTTCGGCACGAAGGTCATCAGAGGAAGCTCGTCCAAACCCTCAAGTGGAGCCTAGTAGAGTCGCGGGACTACTACATGGAGCATGTGAAGTGAAGGACTCGATCTATGAGGGTATAGCCATCTTTCACTTCTTCTAGTTTTCTTGATATCAAACATAATCCCTAATCAACTAGCTAAAGATCTTGGATAGTTTAGCTTAGCACCTATAAAAATTTGAATTTGGCATGCTTGATGACACTTGGACCCCTTGCTGGTGCTAGGGTAGACTTTCAGGGTATCAGAGCCTAAGCTAGAAGATTAAACAATGTAATTATTATTACGAAACCGAAAAACTCCGAAACACCGAAACCCAAGATCATAATTTCTTTCAATTTTAAAATGATCTGTAAATTTTTTTTAAGTAATTGCAGAATTTTGTATGTGATACAAATAGAACACTGGAGAAATTCGAGGCCAAAATATCAAGTTTGCCCCGGCAAGAACCCTCCAAAAACTGGCCTCACCGATTTTTTGTTCTCCGTTTTGGCTTAAATTATTTTGGTGTTCTGTGGACTTGATTTTGGGGTTTCAGGTATTATTTGATTAGTCCAAAATTTCATGAGATGTTAATTTGGTAGGGGGCTAATACGGAGTGTTTCATAATCGTAATTATTGCATCGTTTCGGGTTTAGTTTGATATGGATGCAGTAGTTGGAATCCACATTTAATTAGTTTTGTGAAAACGTGTTAGTGTTTATAAATCTAGCGTTTTAGTCTCGGTAAATCGGTTGCCACAGAGTCTTGATTCGGATCAAAATTCTGTCGCAATGGCGTATTGTACGCGAATTCTCGCCAAATAACTTGGCTAGGTAGCCACACCCCATTGCCCCAACCAAGTGACTGTAGGAGAACCTCGCTGCCAAAAGCATCCACTCGGGTGCTTGCGGTCACGGTGTTCCGCCTTAGTGCACTTCGTCGACGGCATCGGCGGTGCGTCCATCTACTAAAGTTTCTGACAAGTGTTCGATAATGTAGTCGGGAATCTTATTGAATCCCTGACTAAGTAATTGAAAAGTGTTTTCAATTTGAGACTAGAATACAAGATTTATCAGGTTAGGCATGAAATCCGGAATATGAGATATTTTGGATTTATGATGTCTAAGGAAATGCGGATTCTAATTGTTGCAGTTTTTCATTTCTTTTCTGCGAACGTAAGTGTAATATGTAAGGTATCCCAAATCTCGTTGCTATATGTAAACATAATTTGGGATACGCATATTTGGTTACGTTGATGATATGTGATATCATGTGTTGTTGATGATATGTTTTATTGGATCGTCGTGATTGAATAACCGGTTTTTTTTTATGTGAGATGAGAGTTTTTATTTTCATTCATGTAAAGTTAGTATGTAATATTCTTTTATTGGGGCACTTCCGGGTTGAGGATGATATCACCACTGATGTATATTATCTATTTTTCCGCATTAGGATAGACCCAAGACAGGGAGCACAAGTAATCGGGTTCTAGGGTCCAGTGGGAGACCATCTAAAGGAGTTGAGACTGGGTCTCTTAACTCTAGAATTGGTAGGGTTACTTGCCGGTCTCATAAGGGTCTATTGCATGTGGGTTTGCCTATTCATCATGACCGTGGAATCCGTGTTTTACATTACTGGCTAAATTTAAAACACGGAAATTCTAGTATATCCAATATTTCATATGTTGCTTCTGCTGCTTGTTTCTGTGATGTGATCATATAACTGCGTGAGACGAATGTTATATTATATATATGATATATAATAAACGTTGCTTATGTTTTGCACCCGCGCTAGTTCAGCCCCCGCTCTGCCGGTAGTTAAGTAACCTAACGGTGCATGACGGGGCCCATTGACGAATGCGGATGGCATAAGCGTACGTTCTATTTTCGTTTCACTTTTCTGTAATGTTTAGGAAACATTAATTGATGGGACTTCATTAATGAGATTAATGAAAAGAAAGAAACCTAAAGATGTTGTAGAATCAAATTTTCAAAAAGGGTAGCACTAGTTCAAGGCGTAGTGTGCGGTAGCTAACTAGTAATTATCTGTAAAGCATGTGATGTGATTGGATTGTTAGTGTATATGCCCTAGAGGCCATTACTGTATCATACTAGTTTGTATATTACTTGATGGAAGCTTGGGATATTTACAGATGTATATATACAATCTTGCTCGAAATGGTAGTATGCTACTTGGTTTGTCTCTGCTTTAATATATGCATGTGTTTCTTTTAGCATATTGCAGATATACATATTAGTAGAGCCCTTAGGATCTTTGCTTGATTACCAGCGTTGTGATGGCGCTCACACTCGTGGGAGCTGGGTGATCTATTGCATAGTGGTATTCCTTGATGAATGTCCAGCACCTCATTCGATGAGGAAAGAGCCGAGATCCCTTCACCGGGAGTGACCTCTTTAGTGAAACTAGCAAATGCTACAACCCACTTGGTTTTATTTTTTGACTGCTTCTCTAGTTCTTGCTTTACATAGTGGTATTTATGAATATCCAGCACCTCATTCGATGAGGAAAGAGCCGAGATCCCTTCACCGGGAGTGACCTCTTTAGCGAAACTAGCAAAAGCCTAAAAAACACTCCTTTACAAAATCACTAGATTCTACAACGATATCAAGTTTATTACGCTCATGGTTTTCTTAAAAACATGCTTAGCCCTCCGTCATTTCAGATAAGTACTATTTTAGTATTCGTGCTACGTTTGTTAACTATGTTAAGGCGTAGTGTGCGGTAGCTAATTAGTGCTTATCTGTAACCATATGATGCGGTTGCATTAGGGTAGTCGTACGGCTTTGTTGACTATGTTAAGGGTCATGTGTGTGGGTTTAATCCAATCAAGAAATGACGGGTTGAACTTGACTAGTGTTTATGATTTGTTGACTATGTTAAGATCATAAGTGGCTAGGGGTAAAAACCATTATCGGGAATTTCAAGTGTTAAAATTTGCAATGAGATTGCATACCTTCTATATGATAGTTGGATCCTGATACCCACTGCGAGTAAGAGTTACTCCTGGGAGAGTTTTGCACTTTACAATTAGGTAATCCAGTAGGTGTCTAGAAAGGTGTCAATGGGGTTATACCTCTAGGGAAACGAGGTTTATTTTAATTAGGTTTGTACGAAAGCACGGGGAACCTCCCTCGGAGTACCGATACATGCCTGGCCGAACGATTAGCGAACTTATAAAATGTAATTAATCCCGGCTAATCTTACCTTTTAGGGTGTGAAGGAAGATTTGATAAAAATAGTGGGAGCCATCCTGATTAGATAAAAGTCAATCTAATCTTGAAAAGAGCGCACGCAAAGTGATTATCCTTCTCTCTCTCGTGGTAACGACCAATGAAATACCTTAATCAAGATAATAATATGGATGTTTTGACCGAACCTACTTATTATACAAGACTTGGTTCCGCTCTACCTTATGATTTTCATAAGTCTGAGCAAGGAATAGGGAAATATTCGGATTCCCACGCCACCCAAACGAAGAAAAAACATGTTGATGCATTGTCTTCGGGTGTGTTCATTACCAAGAACCGTTTCTCAATTTACTCTACATCCTGGCTATTGGATACCGGATCAAGATCCAATATATGTAATTTGTTACATGGGCTATAGATAGGTAGAGAACTGGAAAATGGTGATATGTCTCTAATAGTTGGGAATGGTGCAATTGTTGCAGTCAAAGAAGTTGACAGATATCACCTAGTGTTACCAACTGGTAATACATTGATTCTTAGCGACCGTTATTCCGTACCAATAATTTTGTGAATATTGAGCATTTATTCCGCCAGACTCAAGTGTTGATTGGGTAAGGTATGTTGTATAACAGCGTACACGTTCTGAATCAAACTACAATTCTAAACGTACAGAACACACACAAGAGGAACAGTTTAGAAATGAACAAAGTCTTCTTGAGGCATTGTAGACTAGGTCATGTCGATGAGACAAGACTAGATAGAGTTCCATAAGGATATATATTTGAATCCGTTCGAATTTACATCTTATGAAACTTGCTAGTCATGTCTCAAAGGCTAGGTGACCAAATCTCTGTTTACTGGAAACAGAGAAAAAGCTACTGAACTCTTGGACAGATACATGGTGATGTATGCAGTCCTATGTCTATACATGCCAGGGATAGTTCCACGTACTCTATTACATTCACCGATGTTCTCTCAAGATACGAACACGTGTTCTTGTTGAAACACAAATCTAAATCTTTAATGAATTTCAAGGAATATAAGTACGAAGATGGGAACCATATGGGTAAAGGTATTCAAGTCCTTCGATATGATCAAGAAAGAGAATACTTGAGCACGGAATTCCGGGATTATTTAAAAGAGAATGAGATTCTCTCTTAGCTTACGCCTCCGTATATAGCACAGCACAATAGTATATCAAGGTGGAGGAATCACACCCTATGAGATATGATGCGCTTTATGATGAGTACTGCTGAGTTACCTATTTCCTTTTGGGGATATGCACTTGAGATAGCTGCATACCTATTGAATAGAGTTTCGACCAAATCTGTTGCCTCCCACTCCATATGAGATATGGAATGGGAAGAGACCATCTCTTAAACGAGTTAAGATATAGGGTTGTCCGGCCTATGTTGAAAAGCAAAATCCGAACAAGCTCAAGGCAATGTCAGTTCTGTGCAAGTTTGTAGGATATCCCAAACATTCGCGAGGGTATATCTTCTACCACACTGAGGAACAAAAGGTGTTTTGTTTCTCGACATGCCACCTTTTTAGAAATGGAATTTCTTGTGGAAGAAATTAGTGGTGATGAGGTAGAACTGGAAGAAGTTCCAGCAAAGCAAACTATAACTGACGATTTGGTGGAATCGCAGGATTCAATAGTCCCCAACGAACCGCAGCCACTCCGCAGATATAGTTGGGTTCCTCATCCACCTGAGAGATACTACGGTTTTCTCGTAGACGGTGGGAGCGAGGATTGCATCATGGAGATGATGACCCAACTAGTTTCGAGCAGGCCATCATAAGTGGAGACTATGTGAAATGGCTGGATGCTATACGATCTGAGATGGAATCCATGTACACCAACAAAGTATTGACTTTGGATGTTGCTCCTGAAGGGATAAAACCCATCAGGAGCAAGAGGATCTTTGAGAAAGATAATTTGGTGTAGATGGAAAAGTTGAGACTTTCAAAGCTAGGCTTGTAGCAAAAGGTTTTCGTCAACGATGAAACCTTTTCTCCTGTCGCTATGCTTAAGTCCATCAGGATCCTACTTGCCATTACTGCATACCATGACTACGAAATCTGGCAGACTGCACGTCAAAACCGCTTTTCTAAATGGTGATTTAGAAGAGAGTGTGTATATGACATTGCCAGAGGGCTTCGTAGACAGTGGGAGCAGCGGAAGCATGTGCAAGCTGCTTAAATCCATCTACGGGTTAAAGCAAGTATCACGGAGATGGAATGTCTATTTTTGATGAAGATGTCAAAGAGTTTGACTTCATCAAAATTGTAGATGAACCATGTATAAATAAGAAGGTTGTAGAGAGTATGGTAGTCTTCCTCGTATTGTACGTGGATAACATACTCTTGATAGGAAACGATGTTCCTATGCTACACTCGGTCAAGCACCTCTTATCACACAGGTTCTCTATGAAAAGATCTAACTGATGCTTCCTACATCCTTGGGATATAGATCTATAGAAATAGATCTAAATGGATTTGGGATTGTCCCAATATAGGTACATAGACACCATGATAAAATGGTTTAGTATGGAAGATTCTAAGCGTGGTAATGTACCTACTTGTTCAGGAATCACTCTCTCCAAAGAGATGTCTCTCAAGACTGATTTGGAGAGGGCTCGCATATAAGGGATACCCTATACTTCGGCAAACGGGTCAATTATGTATGCGATGTTATGTACCAGACCAGATGTAACTTACTCACTAGGTGTAGTGAGTAAGTATCGAAAAGATCTTGGGGAAAACCACTGGACAACTGTGAAGAACATTCTTAAGTACTTAAGAAGGACTAAAGAGATGTTCTTGGTGTATGGTAACGGTGAACTTCAGATGGAGTCCTTTACCGATTAAAGCTTCCAGAGTAATAAGGATGACTGAAAGTCAGTCTCGGGTTTTGTCTTCACCATCAGTGAAGGGACGGTATATTGGAAGGGTTCTAAGCTATATACTGTAGCAGACTCGTTGATAGAGGCTAATTATATCGCTACCAACGATGCTGCCAAAGAGGTTGTCTGGATGAACTTGGTTCCTACCATCGAGCATCCAATACCTGTGTATTGTGATGACAATGGAGTTGTGGCTTTGGCCTAGGAACCCCTGTCCCGTCAGCGATCCAGACATATTCTTAGATAGTATCACCTGATCAGGGAGATAGTTGATCTCTAGGAGATCGGGGTCAGGTGAGTTGACATAGAGGATAACACAGCAAATCCACTCACCGAGGCCATCCCCCAGATGCTATTCGAGAGACTTTTGGGACGTTGGGTATGAGATACTACAACAACTAGTTTTAGTGCAAGTGGGAGATTGTTAGGAATATGTATGCCCTAGAGGCTATTATTGTTGATATAGTGGATGCTTGGACATATATATATATATATATATATATATATATATATTATATATGACTTTCTTACTCGACATGATAGTATGCTATCAGGTTACTTTTATCTTAACATGTAAACTGGTTTTTATACTGTCTATCTCTTACATATTGATAAAGCCCTTAGGATATGTACTTGACTACCAGGATTATGATGAGATCATACTAGTGGGGCCAGGGCGGTCCAAAAGTACATCCTTTAATCAGTTCCTATTCGAGGGATTATCGAGACATGGGCATCGATATTCCAGAGTAGACTAGTGTGTATGTTTCTTGTCCCTTAGAGGGCGATGGTTGGTCCCACAACCATTGGTGTGTGATATCAATGATTGTACACAGGTGCTCATTGGATAATGAGTACACCGAACAGGACTCGCCGAGGACTCCTAATTGGTAGTATACCTATCGTCAGATAGCAGTCCTTTAGTGACACTGGTACAGATTAGTCTGTAGACCTGAGATCGTCATAGAGTCTTGTGTGGCTCCCACTGTGCTTTGATTTCCTCCCTACCACGCTCAAGAGAAGTCATGCAAACAGGTGGATTTTGGGTACAGTCCCGAGTCATATAGAGGCAATGAGAGATAGGAGGGGTTTCGTCTCTCCCGGTATTGGGGGTTGATGTTGCGCTATGCTCGATTGGCTATAACTGGAAGTCCCTGGCCAAGGCAGCTGCTGAGATTTACTGATAAGAGTTATCAGTGGTTTCTCGAACCGTTATAGGCCAGACACCGGTATGACTTATCACGTTACTGGGGTCTGACATTTACCACCCCTAGACATGATATGCGACATATCAGACGAAGAGACCGGACTGTACGGTAGTTTTACTGATAGGCTTCATGGAGAGTATAGACAGGCTTGCTTATCGATCTTCATATCGCTCAATACCTGGATAGCCGTTACGTCCAGCTAGTACCGCTGACGGCTTGTGGATGACTGATATGATCATCACTTATTGCTGGCGTATTGACGAGTCTTTAGAGTCCTACACAGAAGTTCCATGGTTCAAGCGAAACGAAGTAGGACACATATGTGATATATGTGTGGGCCCAATTAAATACGTGTATGTGATACCGTATTGTAATCTGGCAGTTATCTGTTATCGAGTTAGGTTATATGTGATATAACCAGATTATCGAATTAAGTGTTGATTTGATAATGTGATACACAGATAAATGATATTAGTCGGTCATATATGATATAACCGGATTATTAAATCAAGTGTTGATTTAATAATGTGATATATATTATATGTGATATGATTATATCTTAACTAATATCATTAGCTCACTAATTATATATATATTAATATATATATATATATAGTAATGAAGCATGGCTTGAATTTCTATTTTATCAAAATGGAAATGATATGGAAAATGGGAAGACTTTGGGAGCATGGTTGCAAGCATGGGCTTTTATCTTTGTTTATTCATCTTGACTCACTATTCAAGTATGGTTGCAATTTTATATTGCAATAATTCCATACTTGAATGAGTGAGGGGTCAAGAGTTGTCATTCTCACTTGCTCCCATTTTGCTCTCTAGCTTCTGTTTCTTCCTCAATGTCATGGTTCAAGCTTCAACCCTCACATGTGATGTGAACCATGAAGCTTGAACACAATCTTGTGAGCAAAATCATATCCCCTATTTCACCATCCTACACTTGACTAGCGATCAATTGTAGCATGTTTCCTACGCTAAAGAGTTTAGTGTAGAGGTAGCTTGAGTTGGAAGGACTTCGTGTGGATCATCTTCGGCACGAAGGTCATCGGAGGAAGCTCGTCCAAACCCTCAAGTGGAGCCTAGTGGAGTCGCGGGACTACTACACGGAGCATGTGAAGTGAAGGACTCGATCTATGAGAGTATAACCATCTTTCACTTCTTCTAGTATTCTTGATATCAAACATAAACTCTAATCAACTAGCTAAAGATCTTGGATAGTCTAGCTTAGCACCTATAAAAATTTGAATTTGGCATGCTTGATGCCACTTGGACCCTTTGCTGGTGCTAGGGTAGACTTTCAAAGTCGATTGAGGATCGAGGGTCCCGATGAACATGCCACGGCTGGAGACCCTTCAATGCATTGCTCGCACTTTGACCACAGGTTCCGCCACCGGATTGCGTATTAGACCCAAGTTTTTCCCTGCTTTACCTTAGCATTGATCAGGGCCATGATCGGAGTGTGTTCACTTGCACTGGAGAACCGTTGCGTGAAAAATAACTCCATTTCAGAGAATGTTTTTATGCAGTCGTTTGGGAGCACCTAGTACTATTTGAAAGCTGTCTCAGACAAACTCCCGACGAATTGGCGAAGCTGCAATTTTTCGTCTCCTCCAGTATTGCCGCACAGAGCTCTGAATTGTGCGACGTGCTGGTGGGGATTGCCTGTTCCTTTGTAAACGTAGAACTTCGAGATCGTATATCCCGGTGGGTACTTGATTTGGTCATACCAGGTTGGATATGGTCTCCCGGTTTTGATGAGTTGTCCAGCGGTTTCATTGGCCTGGTGAGTTCTAATTTGCTGAGCAATGTAATCTTCTAGGTTTTCCTTGGAGATGGTTTCTTTCTTGGCCACTGATAAGGCTGAAAGAGGGTTTGATGTTTCCGCTCTGTCATCCTCAAAAGCTATTGGCTGATCTTCGGCTGGGGGTTCCAGTTAGATCATCATTCCCACCATGTCTTGGAATAGAAATGCCATCTGCTTGATGTTAGCAGCTTGCTCTGCAGCTTCCTTGTCTTTTCTTTCCAGCACTCTTCGCAAGAACTCTATGTCGGTCTCTTTCTCTTGATGCGGTTCGGCTTCTTTATCCGGACTCTTTTTTTTTCCGATGAGTGCTGCCATTTTTCAGTATTTCTTGGAGCTTTTGCTGTTGCTCCTGAGCCTTCGTCAACGACCGAGTTTGCGGTCGGTGACTTACTGAGGCACGACTTTCTTCTTTTCCTGAGGCCATGTAGACCGTATGTACGGTAATGCCCCCAGACCTGGAGCGTTTAAATCTTTCACCATTGGATTTCGCCACCGGCGGTAAAGTTTTCTCCAGTCTCGTTCTTTTATGAGAGATTGGAGTTGAATAAGCCGTTAGCACCTATTTAGGAGAAGTCTCCTGTTGTATGGCGGAGAAGCGGTCTTTTTCTAGTCGGCCCTTAGATTTCTTGGGTCGACGAGAGTAGCTTTCGTCAAGCACAGAGTCTTGGACCTTTCGCCAAACTCTATGGATTTGCGAGGAGAGCTGCTGATGAGGCTGCTCTTGTTATCGCTGCATGGGGACCTCTGTTGGTGAAGGTAATTTCTTCAGTACCGCCGTCGGGGAGTTCTTGCCAACTCGCATAAGCAGATCAAAGCGGTTCCCGATTGGAATAACAGCGTCGACCTCCACCATAGGAGCTGGTGAGGTAAGCCCAGAGGGGGAGTTGCCCCCAGTCTATCTTACTCGGTGCCAATGGCGACGTCGAGCGTGCCTTACTACAGGGACTGCCTCAATATCAGAAGCGGTTTCATCATGCCCTTGGCTTTGCTTAAGAGATTTAGTTGGCGCCAGCCTGTTGAAGACCGTTGTCCTTGAATGAGTTAGAGTAAGGTTGGCCAATCTTTCGAAGACCGACTGCCTGGGAGGGGAAGCACTTTTGCTGACTTCACTTATAGCAGGAGCATGGAAGGGTAGCCATTTTTGGGTGGCTCCCTCCGGTATCACGAGCTTCTTTACAGGCCCGCTTGAGTTCTTGCTCAGCCTACCAACTCAGCCTACTGAAGGCCGAGACTCCAGAGTTTGACGGCTTGCTGGTAGGAGCCATCTTGGTTGCCAGCCAATCAAAGACCGGCCTTCTGGGAGTTTCTTGTGGCGCTGATGCGCCAAGGTTCACAGGCGGAAGCATGGTCCTAAAGAAAAGTCTGGTAGTAGATTAAGTAACTTGTCCTACTGGCATGATGAAGATGGAGGCCGTGTTGGGTCCGTACATCACTCCTCCGGCTGGGACAGAGTGTGAGTCGCTGTTGCATGAGGTGCAGTGGGAAGCCATTGATTTTTGCACAGGAGCAAGACACCATGTTTTAGTACCTTGAGTCCAGTGGCAACCATAGCGAACCGCGATTTTGTTCGTGATCACGACACACGAAATGTGGAGTGGAAAGAGGAAGAGGTCCTGCCGGGCGTGCCAGAATCTGTTTACCACCGAAAACCGGACTAAGACGTTAGGACGTCTAGCTTGAATTTGGGGGCAGATGCTATTTGGACATATCCATCCACCTCTCCGAAGATACCAAGTTGATTTATGACACCGTATATTGGAGGTTTGGATAGATGCGACCGATATAGCAGACTTTATCAGATTCCCTCTCATTTGTGATGGGTTTTTGATTGTGGGGACGCTCTTCCCTGTAGGCGCAAGCCCCTGTAGTAAATTACGTTATCGCGTTGCGATAACAACTTTCCCCTGCTCCAGTAGGCCACTTCATTTCGTGTTGTATTTTTGTTTATTTTGGTTGCCCGTAGACTGTTGACGGAGACTATTTTATATCATCACCCGTAGAGCGCAGATTAGACCAAATCCGTATATATTTTGGGTTTGAACTTATGTTGTATCCATTCCATTAGTTCAAAGAATATTTTATTTTATTTAAAGACCGTTAATCTAGTTTGAGATTAATATTAACTTAAATATATGAGCATTTGGGATCAGTTTATTTTAACTAAGAATACGTTACTCCTATTTGAGATTAAGATCAACTTAGAGATATTTTCAGGATCATTAAATTTAGTTAAGATCCAAAAACAGAACATTTGGGTTTAGCTGCAAGCAACCTCAGAGAGACTTAGCCAATTTGGGCTCGGTCTGCTCGGTTTTGGGCTTTCTCCTCATTTTTAGAAGTGCTAAGCACTTATTTATTGATCTGGCGCTCACGTTGTCACGCCCCGCTTCCCAAAATACGGAAAACGAGGGATGACTAGGCCAGCCATGCTCCTACGGTCAAGGAATCATCCCGCCGTAGTTACACTTCGGCTTCTAGCATTACATGGTAATCAGTAAATAAAGCACGGGATTAAAGGAATCACATCACTAATTTATTACATTAAAATTCCATTGTTCACAAATTACAGATAACAAGAACAATCACTAACCAAGTTCAATCTCACGATCACTTTATGGAAAGCGGTAAAGATAGGAAGTACACCAGACTATATCTCCGTGAACTCGAAGGGTAGATCCGTCTCCTGTGCTGGTCCTCCCGCGGAATCTGAGCATGCATACTCAGGTCGTCAGAGCGACACAATAACAATATTATTGTAATAAAATGAAACAGATATATGAGGTAATACTAGTGTAAAAACAATGCAAGTAATCACTATGTCACTATATGATGCAGAATATGTTCTGTGTCCCTATCGGTCTCTAGGTCATATTTGAAATCGCATAGTGGAAGGAGGATCATGTTTAACAGGAGTCTCGTACATACCCGAGACAACGGCCCACATGCCCGGGACATAACCCTGTCAGCCGGATCGCTAGATCCTACCCTACATGTATCAGTATCACGGTTCGAATGATCATCCTCTAAAACACGGTCCCGCTAAACACGATGCTCTTTCCACTTTGATTTCCCCTTTTTCCCCAGGTTTACACTATTTATGATCTTAATCTAGTCGTGTACAAGTATACCAATGGCACGGTTTTATTACTGTTCACTGTATCAATCACTGTCACGAATATTCACTTTCCATTGGTGTACTCGTCACTCCTAAACCAACAACTATCAAGCACGATAATGCAATGTTCACACGCATTAACACTGAGTATATGGCAAGGGTATGATACATGTATGTATGCTACCAATAAGCTCTGTATGTTATGAATCAACATGCATGTCATTAACTTACATAAATTGCAGAAATCAATATGTTAAGAATTCAGCAAAATGATACAAGTAAGATAAATAGAACACTAAGTCAGCAATTCATCAAAATTTGTTTCTGTTCAATCGGGATTCCGGTTTTCAAGATATAGCTGTTTCATTTTAAGTGCTCGCGGCTGGAAATTCAGTTTCAGAACTGAACATACGTTTCGCGACACGAATAACACCCAGTTGGGCTCAGAATTTAGCAATGTTACAGTTGAATGAAATCTAGGGTTTTCAATAGAGTATTCAACTCAATAGACGGATCCTCAATCGCATCTGTACGTTGAAAGTTACACACAGTTTAATATCAGTATATCACTTCTGAATCTGTTCTGGACAGTTATACGTTCTGCCCTTTTATTTACAGTTTAAAATAGCAAAAGGCAATGAAACGGAATGGAACCACTTGTTTTGTTTAGCTAACAGAATTATCTTTAATCTAATGCATAGTTCCGTAACATACGACTTCAGGAAGCACAGTGACACACATTTTGGTACAGTACACGATAAACAGAGTCGCTCTGGACTGCAGTCCAGAGTCGCACTCCGATCTAAATATCATCACAGTTACCGAACAGAAGTCATTAAAAGTTTACATAGGGTTAAATTTCGTCGAGTCGGCTTCGATTTAAGCCCTTGAACGTATCATTCCAGTATGTATATAATTTACGGTGATTTTATTCATTTTCAGATACGAGAAAATTTCTAGTTTAACGGCATATTTGGGGGTATCAATTTTTCTCACTAACAATCGTATTTTCCAACGAGATTCATGCACGATATTTATCACCATATGGGCCAACAGAAAATGTCGGTTTCCGTCAAAATAAACAATTATTTCCATTGGAGACTAGCATCGAACACATAGGTCACAATATATATCGTTATCCGGTAAGTTTATAAACTATATGATTTAGGTTTATAACACAGCTATATTAGCATGAAGCAAGTAAACTCTTGCCTGGAAATGTCTCGAGGTCGTACGGCAGCAGCGGCGTCACGAACGCGTGATATACGCCGTGAAACGGATTCTCGCGAGCTTGGATCGAGATGCGGATTTTTTTCGTCGGAGTTGTCCGGAGTCGTTGCACGGTCACTGGAGGTTGAGGGGTGTTTGATGATCCTCTGCGAGTGTACTGGGGTCGACGACGGTCGACGGCGTCGCTCCGGCTATGCGATGCAGTGAGTGTCGGTTGTTTGGGTTTGGGTGATTTTGGGTGTGGTTTCTAGAGAGGGAGAGAGAGAGATGGTGGGGCTTGGCTATAGTGATAATGATGCGGAGTTCCAGTGGAGGTGTCGACGAGGGGTTAGAGTGCAGTGGAAATCTCGCCGGCGTGGGGTGCAGGGTGGCCGAACTCGGTGTACAGGGGTTGTGCACAAAGGTGCTCGGCAGGGGCTCGGGTTGAGGAAGGGTGGAGTCGTAGAGGGAGAAGGTTGGTGGAGGAGGAGCTGTCGTCGTCGTGGGGTCGAGCGGAGTGATGGGCGTTCACCGGCGGTGGAGTGGGGATCACGGCGGCGTTGGGTGCTTGGTGAGTTTCGTGTGGAAGAGAGATGAGGGATTTGGAAAAATGAGAGGAGAAGCGAGTGTGAAGGAGCTAATGGAGACGAGGGGGTGTGCGCGTCGCGGTTGTAACGGCAGGAGCGGGGGTGTGAGCGTGGGCGCGAGGCGCGGCGGGGAAATGGGATCGCGCGCGTGAAATGGGGATGTTACCGTTGGAGGGAAAGAAAGAGATAAACAGTGGCGGGTCGGATCGGGTACGAGGAGGCGGCTGAAGAAGTGGGCCGAGCTCGCTAAAAAAATAATCCCTTTTAAAACACTTGGTGGGCTGAGGTTAAACAGGCCATGGAAAAATTAAATTTAAGTTTAAAATTTTAAATGGGGAATTTCAATTGGGCTGGTGTTAAAAAAAGTTTAGGGCCGGACTTTTAATAATTAATTTTCTTAAAAAAACTTTGGGCTGAAGGTTTAAATATTTGGGTTAGGATTTTATTGGTAAATTTTGGTTTTTTATTTAATTTAGCTTGGTTTTAAATCTTGGGTTTTGGCTTTTAGGGTTTGGAAAAAATAAATATTAGGATTCAAGCAACCACCTCCTTCAAAAAAATACGAGGAAAAGTAAATCTCAAGGATTTAGAAAATAGGAAAAACTTTTATTAAGATGGTAACGGAGATTTACATCATACCCCCCTTAACAAAAATTTCGTACTCGAAATTTAACAAGGATACAAGGAGACAATGTATTAAACAAAGAGATGTGGATAACGATCACGGATGTCTTCCTCCCGCTCCCAGGTGGATTCTCCTGGGGAACGACCGCCCCAAGACACTCGGACTAACGGAATGACCTTATTCTTCAGCACTTTCTCTCTGCGGTTGAGGATGGTAGTGGGCTGCTCCTCGTATGACAGATCGGTACCCAAAACTAGCTCCGAATGGTCCAGGACATGGCTCTCATCCCGAACATTACGCCGCAACTGTGACACGTGGAAGGTATTGTGCACACCAGCTAGCGATGGAGGCAAGGCAAGTCGATAGGCCACCTCTCCTACTCGCTCTAGCACCTCAAAAGGTCCGATAAAGCGGGGACTGAGCTTACCTCGACCTCCGAACCTGATAACTCCACGAGTAGGGGAAATCTTCAAGAACACGTGATCTCCGACTTCGAATTCTAGTTCCCTCCTGCTGGTATCTGCCCAACTCTTCTGTCGATCCTGAGCCGCCTTGATACGCTGCCTGATCATTTGGACCTTGTCGACTGTCTGAATAATGAGTTCGGGGCCCAGTAATCTTCGTTCTCCCACATCATCCCAACATACTGGGGATCGACACTTCCGCCCGTATAGTGCTTCAAAAGGAGCCATCTGAATACTAGCCTGATAACTATTGTTGTAAGAGAACTCAACTAGATGCAGATGGTCCTCCCAGGAACCCTGAAGGTCCAACATACAGGCTCTCAACATATCTTCGAGCGTCTGAATCGTACGCTCGGATTGTCCATCCGTCTGCGGGTGATACGCCGTGCTGAATTTAAGGCGGGTTCCCAAACTTTCCTGTAGGCTCTTCCAAAAGTGACAAAAATCTGGTGTCCCGGTCTGACACAATGCTGACTGGAACACCGTGAAGTCGTACAATCTCTTGCATATATCTTTCTGCCAGTGACTCTGTCGACTGTCCCACTCGGAAAGGTAGGAAGTGTGCAGCTTTTGTGAGGCGATCGACGATAACCCAAATGGCGTTATTGCCCCTAGGGCTCCTTGGTAAGGCCGTCACGAAATCCATAGTAATGTGCTCCCACTTCCATTCCGGTATCGGCAGGGGTTGTAACAGTCCTGCTGTCCTCTGATGTTCCGCCTTCACCTGCTGACATACCAACCACCTGGATACGAACCTCGCAATTTCCCTCTTCATTCCGTTCCACCAAAAGTGCTGCTTTAGGTCCTAATACATTTTTGTACTTCCCGGATGCACAGAATAAGCTGAACTGTGTGCTTCAGCCAATACTTCTTCTCGAACATCTCCCTTAGGTACGCAGAGTCTGCTACCGAATCTCAGAGAGCCATCTTCATGTATAATCAGATCCATTCTCAGTCCAGCTTCCACTTCCTCTCTGAACTTTTGCAATCGGGGATCATCCGCTTGTGCAGTCTTGATGCGATCCACCAGAGAAGATTGCACCTGTAGTTTCCAAAATTGACTGAGTGCGTTCGACGTAACGACCTCAAGTTCAAGTCTCTGGAAATCCTCAATAATGCTCCTCTGATCGGTCAACATCATGACCGCTGGCTTGCGACTGAGCGCATCTGGTACAACATTGACCTTCCCCGGGTGATACCGAAGGTCCAAGTCATAATCTGCCGTCAACTCTAGCCATCGGCGCTGCCTCATGTTCTGTTCTTTCTGAGTGAAAACATACTTCAAACTTTTATGATCTGTGTACACCTCCACTTTCTCACCCAATAAATAGTGCCTCCAAATCTTCAACGCAAAGACTACCGCAGCTAACTCCAAGTCATGCGTAGTTCTTCTCGTGATTCCTTAGTTGTCGAGAGGCGTAAGCAACCACTCGGCCGTGCTGCATTAGAACACAGCCTAAACCCTTCCCTGAGGCATCACTGTGTATCACCAAACCACCGAAATTATCTGGTACTGTAAGAATAGGCGCCGTGGTTAACTTCTGCTTTAGTGTGTCGAATGCCTGAGTGCACTCCTCTGTCCACGTAAACGGTATGTCCTTCCATGTCAGCCTCGTCAATGGTTCAGTGATTCTTGAGAAATCCTGGACGAATCTCCGATAATAACCTGCCAATCCCAGAAAACTCCTAATCTCAGCCACTGACTTCGGCGTTGGCCAATCTCTGACAGATTCTATCTTTGCCGGGTCCACCGAGATGCCTTCGCCCGAAACGATATGTCCCAAAAACTGAACCTTGTCGAGCCAGAATTCACACTTGCTTAGCTTCGCATACAGCTTCTCTTCCCGAAGAGTTTGTAGGACCGTGCGCAAATGCTTAGCATGCTCTTCCTGGGTCTTCGAGTAGACAAGTATGTCGTCGATAAACACAACGACAAACGTGTCCAAGTATTTTGCGAACACCCTGTTCATCAAGTCCATGAATATTGCTGGGGCATTAGTAACACCGAATGGCATCACCAGGAACTCGTAATGTCCGTATCGGGTCCTGAAAGCCGTCTTGCATTCATCCTCGGCTGCTACTCTGATTTGATGATATCCAGAACGGAGGTCCAACTTCGAGAATACCTTGGCTCCACTTAGCTGATCGAATAGGTCGTCAATGCGCGGGATTGGGTACTTGTTCTTTATTGTGACCTTGTTCAGCTCTCGATAATCTATACACATTCGCAGCGATCCATCTTTCTTCTTTACTAACAGAACTGGTGCACCCCACGGTGAAGCACTTGGCCGAATAAATCCCTTCTCCAATAGTTCTTCAACCTGCTTCTTCAATTCCGCCAACTCAACTGGCGCCATTCTGTATGGGGCTGTGGATACTGGGGCTGTACCTGGAATCAAATCGATTGAGAACTCCAAGATTCGAGGAGGTGGTAGACCTGGTAGGTCTTCGGGAAACATGTCCAGAAAGTCCCGAACAATTTCTGGGACTGGGCTCTTATCAATCTCCATAGCTGTCAGTTCCGTGGGCTTGGCTCTATACTTAGCTGGCTCCAAAGATTCACTTCCGCCCTCGAAAATAAACTCCGGGTGATTAGGGATGCGGAAGATCACCTTCCTTGCACGACAATCGATAACTGCATGGAAAGTGCTCATCCAATCCATCCCGAGAATTGCGTCGTAACTGCCTGTCCCAATCAGAAGGAAATTCGCATAGAATTCCTTGCCACACACTACAACCGGGCATAATCTACATTCTCGACTAGATATTATAATGCCATTACCCGTATGAATTTCCCATCCCTTGGTTAGTAGTTCATGTGGTATTGAGTGTGTATCAGTGAAATGCTCAGACAAGAAACAATGCGATGCTCCCGAATCAAATAGTACTCTAGCTGGCAAGGAATGTACGAGTAGAGTACCTGTAACCACGTCTCCTGACGCCTCTGCCTGCTCGGCGGTCAAGGTGAAAGCCCGTCCCTGACCGCGACCTGTAAAGGGTTGCCTCTGCTCCTGCGGCCTCTGCTGTGACGGTCCAGAACCTCCCTGTATCTCTGCTCGCTCAGGGAAACTGTTAATCTTGTGCTGACTGAACCCACAAATCAAGCACTGTCCCTTGGCACGGCGATAGTCTTTCTGGGTATGCCCTCCTCTTCCGCAATAGCCGCAAACTACGCCCTGTCTCTGGGGGCGATGCTGTGGTATGAAAGGGCGCTTCATTTGTGTCGTTCCTGCTCTGTGAACCGGTATGGCTCCTCGAGAAGGCGCGTGGGTACGTGCTGGAACGACCGGGGGTCTCCTGAACCTGTTGATCAATTGCTCTTGGACTCTCGCCGCGTTGAGTACCTGTGCGAAAGTCTGCAAATCCAACGATGCAATCAACTGCTGCAACTCGAAATCTAACCCTTGAAGGAAGCGTCTGGCCCTGGTGGCCTCTGATTTGACCATGTGTGGAGCAAAGCGGCTCAGACGGTTGAATTCTGCCGCATATACGTCCACTGGGTGTCCATTCTGCTTCAAAAGAATAAACCTTTCCTCCATTTCTGCCTTGGCTGTGGAAGGAAAATAATGATCTAGGAAGCACTCCTTAAACTTGCTCTATTCAATCGGCTCGTCAAGTCTGCTTTCTTCCACCGACCACCATGTACGGGCTTTGTCTTCTAATTGAATCTTTATCACGTCCACTCTGTCTTCCTCTGGAACCCTGGCAGCTGTCAATAAATTCTCCATATTCACCAGCCATTGCTCAGCCTCAAGGGGTTCAGCTAGCCCTGTGAATGCAGCTGGGTGTAACCGTTCGAAGTCTGATACGGTACCAGCCCTAGCCTGATAAGCTGGTGGAATAGCGCCTTCGGGGGCGGTAATGAGTGCGGAGGGTCCTCCTGCGGCGGTAATCGCCCTGAGTCCCTCAGTGAGTAAATCTGCCTTCCTCTCCTGAGCTTCCGCGAGAGTGGCCAGTGCACTAAGTATTCTTTCTGTGCGGCCCTGAGAGCTGGAGTCCGAGGAGGGGTCGTTCGGGGACGTCATATCACTGGAAGATTCAAAAGGATAGGATCAGATTCAAGGATGAAAATCAAGAATAGTGAAACAAGAATAGCGTAATACAGTATAGTTAATGTTATCCCTTGATACTAAACACAGGCTCTGATACCAACTAAACCATGTCACGCCCCGCTTCCCAAAATACGGAAAACGAGGGATGACTAGGCCAGTCATGCTCCTACGGTCAAGGAATCATCCCGCCGTTGTCACACTTCGGCTTCTAGCATTACATGGTAATCAGTAAATAAAGCACATGATTAAAGGAATCACATCACTAATTTATTACATTAAAATTCCATTGTTCACAAATTACAGATAACAAAAACAATCACTAACCAAGTTCAATCTCACGATCACTTTATGGTAAGCGGTAAAGATTGGAAGTACACCAGACTATATCTCCGTGAACTCGAAGGGTAGATCCGTCTCCTATGCTGGTCCTCCTGTGGAATCTGAGCATGCATACTCAGGTCGTCAGAGCGACACAATAACAATATTATTGTAATAAAATGAAACAGATATATGAGGTAATACTAGTGTAAAAACAATGCAAGTAATCACTATGTCACTATATGATGCAGAATATGTTCTGTGTCCCTATCGGTCTCTAGGTCATATTTGAAATCGCATAGTGGAAGGAGGATCATGTTTAACAGGAGTCTCGTACATACCCGAGACAACGGCCCACATGCCCGGGACATAACCCTGTCAGCCGGATCGCTAGATCCTACCCTACATGTATCAGTATCACGGTTCGAATGATCATCCTCTAAAACACGGTCCCACTAAACACGATGCTCTTTCCACTTTGATTTCCCCCTTTTCCCCAGGTTTACACTATTTATGATCTTAATCTAGTCGTGTACAAGTATACCAATGGCACGGTTTTATTACTGTTCACTGTATCAATCGCTGTCACGTATATTCACTTTCCATTGGTGTACTCGTCACTCCTAAACCAACATCTATCACGCACGATAATGCAATGTCCACACGCATTAACACTGAGTATATGGCAAGGGTATGATATATGTATGTATGCTACCAATAAGCTCTGTATGTTATGAATCAACATGCATGTCATTAACTTACATAAATTGCATAAATCAATATGTTAAGAAATCAGCAAAATGATACAAGTAAGATAAATAGAACACTCAGTCAGAAATTCATCAAAATTTGTTTCGGTTCAATCGGGATTCCGGTTTTCAAGATATAGCTGTTTCATTTTAAGTGCTCGCGGCTGGAAATTCAGTTTCAGAACTGAACGTCCGTTTCGCGACACGAATTGCACCCAGTTGGGCTCAGAATTTAGCGATGTTACAGTAGAATGAAATCTAGTGTTTTCAATAGAGTATTCAACGCAATAGATGGATCCTCAATCGCGTCTGTACGTTGAAAGTTACACACAGTTTAATATCAGTATATCATTTCTGAATCTGTTCTAGACAGTTATACGTTCTGCCCTTTTATTTACAGTTTAAAATAGCAAACGGCAATGAAACGGAATGGAACCACTTGTTTTGTTTATCTAACAGAATTATATTTAATATACTGCAGAGTTCCATAACATACGACTTCAGGAAGCACAGTGACACACATTTTGGTACAGTACACGATAAACAGAGTCGCTCTGGACTGCAGTCCAGAGTCGCACTCCGATCTAAATATCATCGCAGTTACCGAACAGAGGTCATTAAAAGTTTACATAGGGTTAAAGTTCGTCGAGTCGTCTTCGATTTAATCCCTCGAACGTATCATTCCAGTATGTATATAATTTACGGTGATTTTATTCATTTTCAGATACGAGAAAATTTCTAGTTTAACGGCATATTTGGGGGTATCAATTTTTGTCACTAACAATCGTATTTTCCAACGAGATTCATGCACGATATTTATCACCATATGGGCCAATAGAAAATGTTGGTTTCCGTCAAAATAAACAATTATTTCCATTGGAGACTAGCATCGAACACATAGGTCACAATATATATCGTTATTCGGTAAGTTTATAAACTATATGATTTAGGTTTGTAACACAACTATATTAGCATGAAGCAAGTAAACACTTGCCTGGAAATGTTTCGAGGTCGTACGGCAGCAGCGGCGTCACGAACGCGTGATATACGCCGTGAAACGGATTCTCGCGAGCTTGGATCGAGATGCGGATTTTTTTTCGTCGGAGTTGTCCGGAGTCGTTGCACGGTCACTGGAGGTTGAGGGGTGTTTGATGATCCTCTGCGAGTGTACTTGGGTCGACGACGGTCGACGGCGTCGCTCCGGCTATGCGATGCAGTGAGTGTCGGTTGTTTGGGTTTGGGTGATTTTGGGTGTGGTTTCTAGAGAGGGAGAGAGAGAGATGGTGGGGCTTAGCTATAGTGATAATGATGCGGAGTTCCAGTGGAGGTGTCGACGAGGGGTTAGAGTGCAGTGGAAATCTCGCCGGCGTGGGGTGCAGGGTGGCCGAACTCGGTGTACAGGGGTTGTGCACAGAGGTGCTCGGCAGGGGCTCGGGTTGAGGAAGGGTGGAGTCGTAGAGGGAGAAGGTTGGTGGAGGAGGAGCTGTCGTCGTCATGGGGTCGAGCGGAGTGATGGGCGTTCGCCGGCGGTGGAGTGGGGAATACGGCGGCGTTGGGTGCTTGGTGAGTTTCGAGAGGAAGAGAGATGAGGGATTTGGAAAAATGAGGGGAGAAGCGAGTGTGAAGGAGCTAATGGAGACGAGGGGGTGTGCGCATCGCGGTTGTAACGGCAGGAGCGGGGGCATGAGCGTGGGCGCGGGGCGCGGCGGGGAAATGGGATCGCGCGCGTGAAATGGGGATGTTACCGTTGGAGGGAAAGAAAGAGATAAACAGTGGCGGGTCGGGTCGGGTACGAGGAGGCGGCTGAAGAAGTGGGCCGGGCTCGCTAAAAAAATAATCCCTTTTAAAACACTTGGTGTGCTGAGGTTAAATAGGCCATGGAAAAATTAAATTTAAGCTTAAAATTTTAAATGGGGAATTTCAATTGGGCTGGTGTTAAAAAAAGTTTAGGGCCGGACTTTTAATAATTAATTTTCTTTAAAAAACTTTGGGCTGAAGGTTTAAATATTTGGGTTAGGATTTTATTGGTAAATTTTGGTTTTTTATTTAATTTAGCTTGGTTTTAAATCTTGGGTTTTGGCTTTTAGGGTTTGGAAAAAATAAATATTAGGATTCAAGCAACCACCTTCTTCAAAAAAATACGAGGAAAAGTAAATCTCAAGGATTTAGAAAATAGGAAAAACTTTTATTAAGATGGTAACGGGGATTTACACACGTGGAAAGCACGTGAGGCGTAAAAACATGGGTGCTACCCAATCAGTGTCAATCACTTAGTCATTTTGACTAGGTATCTATAGTGCTAAGCACTTTGTATGGCGCTCACGTAAAAAGCACGTGAGGCATTGAGCCTTCTGTTTTGGGGGCTCACGTGGGAAACACGTGAGGCATTGAGCTTTCTGTTTTGGGCACTCATGTGGAAAACACGTGAGGCGCTATAATAGTATTAAGCACTAATTTTTCTCTGGCGCTCACGTGTGTTTCACGTGAGGCGCCAAGTTCTTTTTCTTTTTAGAGATTTAATCTCTGTTAATGGTGTTTTGGCCATTGATGATCACCAAGATTTCTGTTTTGAAGATCTGGGATCATTTTTTTTATCGGAGAACTAAGTTCTTCTTTTCTTTTTATAAGAACTAAGTTCTTTATATAGGGTTAAACCCTGATTTCGGAGGAATTAAATTCCTAGAAAATATGTCTTTTCTTTTGATTTAGTTCTTTTCTCTAGATTTTGAGTCTGAAGAACAGAACCTCCCCGATGAGAATTAAATTCTCAACTTGTGGGGAGATTTGCTTTTCAATTCTCAGATCAAAGAAAAAACTAAGTTTTTTTTACGAAGGGTTAAACCCTTGTTTTCCTTTTTATTTACGCTAGGCAAAGGAGATATGTTTATCTCTACTTTTCTTTACCTAGCGTCGGAGAGAGCGAGGAGATCTTCTTCTTTTTAAGAAAAATTAAGTTCTCAGTTCTCGTGGAAAACTTATGGGGTCGATTCCTCCTCCTGAGACTTGAAGTCTCGGGTTCTTTATATAGAGGAGGCAAGTTGTTAATTAGTTTGTGAAAATCTTTCATTTAAGAGATACCAATTGGCCTAAAAAATTATTCGGGGGATTTTATCTACCGTTGGATCTTTGATCCAGGGCATTTCTGTTTAACATAATATATTTTCCTGTTTTTAACAAGATTGGGAAAATATTTTCTCATATAAAGAATTTAATTCTATCATACGGTGATTTTTAATCACCATTAGATTTTTAATTCAAGGGTTCTCTCTTTAACAGAGCACATCTTTCTTTGTTTAGAAAGATATGGGGAAATATTTTCCCATCTCATTGGATCTTTGATCAACAGATTTCTGTTTAACAGAATATATTTGTCTCATTTAGAAAGACCAAATAGATATTTTCCCCCAATAGAATTTAATTCTATATTTGATGATTTGTAATCACCGTTGGATCTTTTGATTTGACGGTTCTCTATTTGGAAAATATCTTTCTCTTTTTTTTAGAAAGACCAGGGGAAGTATTTTCCCCAAATAGAATTTAATTCTATGTGAAGCTAAAAAGTATGTTCTCACGTGTTTAACACGTGACCCCAGTGTGGGTCTTAATCTGCTTATATTTAGCACTCATATGCTTTGAATATGAGCGCTCATGTGTTTAACACGTGAGGCTAGTTTGCTCTCTTTTGGTTGTTTATTCTCAGCGCTTATATATTTTGTATATAAGCGCTCACGTGTTTAATACGTGAAGTCAGTTAGGCCCTTTTGGTTATTTGTTTTCAGCGTTTATATGCTTTGCAAATGGGCGCTCACGCCGGTTTGGCTTTTAGTTATTTGTTTCCAGCGCTTATATGCTTTGCATATAATCACTCACGTGTTTAATGCTCACGTGTTTAACACGTGAGGCCCAAACTATGGGAATTCTTTTCTTCTTTCTTTTCTCCCCTCTTTTTTAAGGGAACATGACCGAAACGTCCATAAACTAATATTTCATCCCGAACACGGGAATGTCGAACCGAAATGTCCCTAAACTAATATTAGACCGTGATATCCTTATACTAATATATATTTGGCCCTACGGCTGGTCTCCATATTAACCCTTGTATACAATCCATGAGCACAAACAAGCCATATTCCATCCATGTCTCCTATAGACCGCGATGCCCTTAAACTAATATGTTTTGGCCTGCGGACTGCTCCATATCGACTACCGTATACTATCTATGGGCTATTCATATATGACTAATGATCAGTTGAGCCCATATGCTCATTGTTCCTAAGTCGATCTTAATCTCATATATGACTAACGATCCTTAGATCAAATCCAAATATCCCATGAACTGATGGGCCTCATTATATGAGATTTGCGTTCTAACTTCGAAACCCCAAATCTAATATACGGATTTGGACTAATCCGCGTCCTACGGGCGACGATGATATACATTAGTCTCCGTACACAATCCAAGAGCAACCCCATAATAAACAATATATAACACGACACGAAATGACCTACTGGAGCAGGTGAAAGTGGTTATCGCAACGTGATAACGTAATTAACTGTAGGGGCTTGCGCCTGCAGGGAAGAGCGTCCCCACAATAAAAAAACCCTCACAAATGGGGGGGATCTGCTAAAGCCATGCTACATTGGTCGCATTTGTCCAAACCCCCGATAGACGGTGCCATAAATTAGCTTGGTATCTTTGAAGAGGTGGATGGATATGTTCCATATAGCATCTTCCCTCAAATTCAATCAAGACATTCGTCTTCCCAGTTTTCGGCGGTAAAAATTGCCGCTTGGCAATACTATATGATATTCACTGACGGTAGAAACATCAACTTGTGCTCCGTTCCTAATCTGAGGGACATATCACCAGGTCCAACCATCCTAATTTTTCTTAGTCCATATAATAAATTACAAATATGAGATATTGATCCGGTATCTAGTACCCAGAAGGTAGGACTGACTGAAAAACAGTTCTCAATAACAAGAACACCTAAAGGAGACGCAATAATATGCTTCTTCTTCACTAGGGTCATCAAAGAATTCATGTAATCCTCTTTCCCTTGCTCAATATCGTGACATTTGTCACAAGTCAGAGCCGAACCGACGTTCCCCAGCCCAGTGTAATAAGCTGGTTCGGTCAAGTCATACATTTTATTATCTTGATTAAGGCGTGACATAAAAGCGTGACATAATTGTTGTTTGGAGAGAGAGAAAAGAAACACTCAGCGTATGCTCTTGCAAGATTAGATTGGTTTTTAATTTATCTAATCAGGATGGCTTCCACTGTTTCCTCGAATTTTCCTTCAAACCTTAAAAGGAGAACTAGTCGATATCATTTACACCTTATAAGTTCGCTAACCGTTCAGCCAGGTGAGTATTGGTACTTCGAGGGAGGTACCTCGTGCTATCGCACAGACCTAATTAAAATAAACCTCGTTTCCGCAAAGACGTAGCTCCGTTAACACATTTCTAGATATCTTATATGTTAGCTAATTGTGAAGTGAAAAATATCTCCTAAAAGTAATCATACTCATATGTGGGATCGGGACCTAACTATCATCATGTGATAATCTAGATAAAAGCCACTCTAGTCACCACACTCCAGAAGGTATGTGCATACCTGGAAAGTTTCCTCTATGCTTGAAACTCCCGGTTTATTTTTTTTACCCCTAGAACCCTAGTGACCTTGACGGAGTCAATAAATCAAATAGTCCTAGGCAAAGTTCAACCCATCATTATCTTGATTGCATTAAATCCACCCGCATAACCCTTGACAAAGTCAGCAAAGTTACACGACTTTCCTAACCAATCGCACTGTATGCTAAAACAAGCACCACCCAGCTACCGTACACTACGCCTTGACGAAGTCAACAAACAAAACACAAATACTAAGTACTACCGTAGGAAATGACGGAGGGCTACAGTTAGTTTTTTGGCGAAAAAACCTTTAACGTAATGAACTTGATATTTTTTATGGAACTGAGTAGTTTTGAAAAGGAGTGGTTTAGACTCCATTTTTAAAACGAGTGATTTTGAAGACAACTAAGTAATCTATAGTAACACAAACTTTCTCTTAAGAGAGAAACCCCTGTGAAGAGATCAAAGCTCTTCCCTCGTTGAATGAGATGCAAGATATTCTTAATAGAATACCTCTATACAAAGCAAAAGAATACGGCTATAGTTTTTCGAAAAATTTGTTCCGACGATATCTTTTGGGTTTATTTTTCCTTGCATTAAACAAAATTAATGCGGTCTCGTCAGTTAAAACCTATCCCACCAGAAAAGAACGAAAATAGAATGTACGTATATGCCATCCGCATTCGCCACGGGGTCCGGGGACTTTACCGTAAGGTTACTTAACTTATGACAGTGCATAAGCTGGGTTAGCGTGGATGCAAAACATATACAACATTTATTTATCTATATAAATATATATATAGTCATCTCATACATGATACAAAAACATCACATGCACGTGATAAGCAATATGGAATAGCGGATAATCTAGGAGCCCTGCGTTTCATTTGAGCCGCAAGTGAAACTCGACGTTCCTCGGTCGTATGGATAGCCCATACAATATCGAACCAAGACCCCTGTGAGCGCGAAAAGTTACCCGCCAATTCCAAAAGTGAGGCAACCCGCACTCTAGGTCATGAATGGGCCACCCGACATTTCATAGAATCTGGTAAGTTGAGCACTCCACCGTGGGTCATCCTAAAACCCCTACAAGTGCGGTGAATAACCCACCAATTCTAGAGCAAGGCAATTCGAACCCACCACTACGAGACGACCACCTAGCGCACTCTAGAACCTGGCTATTCGAGCATTTCTCTGTGGGTTTATCTTACTACAAAAATGAAATAATATACAATAGTGATATCGACCTCAATCCGGCCGTATCCCAATAAAAGAATATACAAACAGGAAGAAGCGGCAGTCCACACGTCGGACCCTCGTCCTGTAATAATGAATATAAAAAAGATACAACTGTACAAATAACATCACACGAGGGGCTATCCAACACAACAATCCGTCTGAACCATCACAGAGATAAACACCACCGCAACATAAGCAAGTATGTGCAACCCCGTCTAAATGACATATATCAATTAGACGATGTTTGAAACACATATACAATATCATAGATATCAACGATTCAAAAGTTTAGAGTTTTAAACTTTCTGTATTGCCCCAAAGCACAAACAATACTAAACCAAATCTGGGCAAAAAAGAAGTATGCCAAAAATCCCATTTTCCAAAACCTAACATAGAAAGAAAATGAGGCAAATCAGAGAAATATCAACTGCCAAAACATTCATTTTGGCCGCAAATTCATGTTAGGGTCCGTTAGCGCAGCGAAAGCTCCTCATGGCACCCAAAGGTCCCTCAACATCTACTTTTTACGTATCCCCTCGTAACGGACTACAATCCGCCGGACCAATCCACACGGGGCACCATGGGGGTAAGAGCTTGCGCTTCGCTAGTACTGTCACATAGTAAGAATATCCCATGGGTCGGCATCCCTGTCTAGTAGATCTGATACCATGATGATGTTCCTAACGCCCTAACCGCTACAACCGCGGCCTATGCAGAATAAAAAACAAAAATTTTCAGAAAGGCGCTAGAAACATAAACCCTAGAATCTATCCAAACACTAAACTAGTAAACTACCAAGAGTTTTATCTACTCGGTAAAGAGGTTATACCTAAGGATTCGTGTCCTTCGTCTTCAAAACCATTTCTTTAGCTTCTCGGGATTCCGGGATCAAGCTTGTAGGTCGGTCTTCTTTTGTCGAAGATGATCCACCCGAGAGATATGGTTCAAGACTCTAGCTTCACACAAACAAACAAATGAAGCAACTAAAGATCATAGGTTGCTAATCTATGGTGCTAAAAGATGTAGTGATGTGTTCTAGTATTTTTCTATCTCTTTCTACTCTTGATCCTCAACTCATAAGAGTGTAGGGAAGAAGGTGAGGAAGAAGGAGGAGAAGCTCAAGAGAAAGAGAGAGAAAGGAAAATAGTGAAATGAAATCTCAAGTGAGAAAATCAAATGGCTAGTATGGTTTTGTTTATCTATTTTCAAAATAGAAAATAGCAACCATACTTGGATAGTAGAAACAAATCAAATAAACAAATATAAAGCCATTCCTCTCACCATTTGTCCTTTCCACCTCACCCGTCCACCTCATTTCTAATTTCTATAAATGAAATATATACAAATAAGGTGTCCTTCTTCTAGAATGTGTTTTGTATAAATACAAAATACATTCCCCGTATATACATACCCGTATTCGTATCAAAATACGAATACCCAAAGAGATAGAATAATATAATGAACATAATACTAGAATATACATATCGAAATATATATATATATATATATATATAAATTATTAAATCAATACTTGATTTAATAATCTGGCTTAATTCTAAGCCGGCTAGTATTCTTAACCTTCTGATCAAAGGTCCGTGTATCTAGTACACTTATTTGATCCGAACTCTGCACGTATCAAAATACGAACTCTGCACGATTTCACCTGAACCAGTAAAATCCTTTTTGTGGGGCTCTAAAGACTCGACAGTACGATGGCAGTGAGTTACTGGATAAATTCATAACTACAAGCATGTCAGTGGCACTAGCTGTACGTAATGGCTACCCGGGTATTTGTTGAAAGGAAGGCCGACGAGAAAATTCATCCGAACCCCTATTGAGCACATCTGTAACAATCTCCGTACGGTCCGGTCTTTTTGTCTAAGAGTATCGCATACCGGATTTAGGGGTGGTAAACGTCAGACCCTAATAACCCGATAATTCGTGCCGATATGGCTCATGACCGATCAGAGAAACTACTGATCTAACCGCCAGTAAATCTCATCTTCCTTGGCCAATGTCTTATGTTGCTGGCGAACCGAATATAGTGCGACATCGACTCCCTATACCAGGAGTGACGAATCCCTATCAATCGCTCACCGCCTCCATGTTGCTCGGGATTGTACTCAACTAAAACCTGTTTGCACGTCTCAGTAGAGCCGTGATAAGGTAGTAATCTAAGTACAGTGGGAACTCACATGAGACAAATAACGATCTCAGGTTTAAAGACTAACATGTACTTATATCACCTGAGAACTGCTATCTGACAATATGTATAACACCATCTAGAATTTTTTGGCGAATCCGTCTAGTGTACTCATCTCAGTGAGCACCTGTATACGATCTTAGGTGCCAAATATCAATGGTCGTGGTACCAACCATCGCCCTTTGTCAGGATTTAGAAACGCATACACTAATCTACTTCGGAATATCGATGGTCGGTTTCGATACTCTCACGACTAGGGACATTTAAGGATGTGCTTATGGACTACTCATCCCCCACAACTATGACGCCATCATAACGCGGGTAGTCAAACAATAATTCTACGGGCTTTATCAACATGTATTAGCGATACGTAACAATAAGTAAAATATATACACATGTTAAGATAAAAACAAACCAAATAGCATACTATCATATCGAGTAAGATTGTCATGTACATATATATATCCAAGCATCCACTACACACACACACACAATAATGACCTCTAGGGCATACATATCTAACAAAATTAATTTCTCTTTGTCTCTCTTTCTTTTTATTTAAATTACTAGACTTTGACCACACGCGTGCACGTAGGATCAAAGATGATCGAATATATATACGAGATGAATATTTTTTTTTGCGATGTTTGAAAAATAAAGATAGACATATTGCTTTTTATATGTGTGTGAGAAAAAGATATATGATGTTGTTAGTTATTTTCTGTTATTTGAATACATATATTATTTTTTATATACGAATCCTTAAATTACACACAATTGTAACATGTAAGCATCGTGTGATACAAAGAAGTACATAACTATCTTTTTTATTGGAAATACCATATGAAAACTTAGATTTTAGTTTGATATTTCATGATTGCACAAAAGCTTTTTCTATTTTTCTAAACATGAATACCATATGCTTTATAACCTGTAAACAGATACCAAGAACAATCCTGATATACATAAATAACATGTTTTGGTATTTTTCAATTTAAAATTTACAAATACAAACGTCAACCTTATATTATGCATTATGGTTATGAACCAATTCAAATAACAAATTATATCAATGTTTTGGGTAAAAAGATTCTTTCTCCATGAACACATTACCTAGTAAATTTTTAAATGACAATAATTATTTGAATCATCAAATTTTAGTATCAAATTTAAAAGAAGTATCGTTCTATAAGAAAATGTAATTCAGCTCTTGTTATTTGAAAAATTCTTGTTTTAATTAGGTTTGGAAAAAAGATATATCATATCATTAATTATTTTTGTTAAAAAATTAAAAACCAAGGACAATAGGAGAAAATTGTAAAACCAAACAATTAGAATACATAAATTATTATGAAATATAAAGAAATGGGCTAATGGGATTCGCTAAAATGCCAAGAGTAAAAGAGTAAATGCTAAAAGTCATGCTTTGACTTGTAAAAGACTTTTTTACCAACCTATCTTTGTATTTTTTTATTTTTTTGGCACCTAAGTCCAGCCCAACTTTGTATTAGCCTATAAGACGACTTACACATTCTTTTCCCCTAATTTCACCTACTATCATCTTTTCTTATCTTTTCCCTAACATTTGTAAAACTGAAGAGAAAACTCATGTTGACAAGTTTAGACAGTTTCAATAGAGATTGCACTTTAATTTACAACTTTTTTGCTTCATAGTGGATTTAGACAAAGAAAATTGGAGAAAAGATGAAATTTTCATGAAGAAACATGAATTATTTGGAATGGAACTTGGGCTGCTAAACGAGCAAAACTTGAGCGAGCTGGGGTTGGCTCAATTTTGACTCGTTCAGTATTGGCTCAAGTTCGTCCTGCGCTGAAACATTATTTTCATGTTCGTTTATTTAATGAGCCCTTAACAAGTCGACTTTTAGAACTCGGTTATTTATTTATTTATTTCACATTCGATTTCTTCGAATTGGAGCTCAATGTTTTTGATTTGTACATATCTTCTTGTAGGACTTCAAAGAAGAACCGTCATACGAGGAGATTTGAATTAATTTTTTTTTTTTTGGGAAAGGTTTCAAAGTTAGGGCCAAAGGTTTTCAAGTTTGGAGTTGAGAAAAAGAGCTAAAGTTACATTCAAGTTGTAGGCAGGAAATTGATGCTTGATATCAAGAGAGGAGTAAAAATAAAAATTATGTAAATAATATCTAGATCCATTGAGAATTCTTATGTATATTATAAAAGTGAAATATAGGGTTGCGGTCTGAGGTTGCACTCGCGACTCATGTGCCCCATCTCAAGGGTGGGACCCGTCCCTACTTGAACTCAGGCTCTCCAAGCTTATATTACCTCATTGTAAAATTATTACTATATTTTAAACCTGCACCTAACGTGCAGTTTTGCAGAATAAGATAATTATTTACTCCAAAAGCAAAATCAATATTTTCTTCCGGATATCAATATCTAACAATTCATCTGAATTGAAATCTTTAATAACCATGTGAAATGGAAAAAAGAGAAAAACGACAAAACATATCCATATATGTATGGAAAGTAACATTTAAAATAAGGCATGGAGAAGTATTAACATTAAAAGAAAATATTTATGTTTTATTTCAAATCCCGTTGATAATTTTTTAATCTAACTCTAATGCAGACATGATTTTATTATGCATTAATTTTTAATTTTCTTGATAGTCTATCTTTTATTTGAATATCAAGTCGTATTTTATTTGTTTCTTTATAATAATTATATATTAGAAGATCTTAATTTAACATTTCATGATTGTATATAGGCTAAATTTCACTTTAATATCAAAATCGTTTGGTATTTTCTTAAATAAATAGCATAATAAGTTGTGAGTTGATAGTTGATACTAAGAACAAAACATAAAGATACTTAAATAGATATTATGTTTTGGAATTTTTCGATTTAAAATTTACATGCAAACACCCACCTTACATTATGCGTTGTGGTTATTAATCAATGCAAATAATAAACCATGTCAATGTTGTAGCTGATTTTTTCTGAATGTACTACCCAATAAATTTTTAAGTAATGATAATTATTTAAACCATAAAATTTGAGCGGATTATCTGGTAAACATTTTTTATTTTATTATGCTTGAATTTTTAACAAATTTTTGATGTTAAAATAAAAAAGTTATTGGTTTTTTGAAGGGAAAAAACACTATAATTTTCTTTATAAATTATATCAATCATTGTCCATGGGATCCATAAGTAGATTAAGAAAATAGAAATTAATAAAAAAAATTCTTTTTCCATGAATTCATTACATAGTAAATTTTTAAGTAACCATAGTTATTAGAATAGTGAAATTTTAATTATAGTTTCTATATATAAGCAAATATAAAACAAATATTGTTGTTTGAAACATTCTTTCTTCCTTCTTCGTTATGTTGGAAAAAAGAAATATGATTAGTTATTTTTGTTGCTTATATATAAATATCATTGTTTCTAATTTTTTAAATTTCCCATTCCATATCAGTTAATCTTAGCCATAAAACCTAGGACAGATTAAAGGATTATGGGAAAAAATAAGGACAAAAGAGAAAGGTGAAAAATAATGTTTTGAACAAAAATATGCTTTGACTTGCATAAAATTCTCTAAAATACCTTTTTATATTAGATATATAGATGCGATAGATAGATGCAAATCAGCAAATTAAACATAATTTTTTGGTGTGTTTTCAGGATGTGCTTTATATCAAATTCATTTATCAAGGATGCACTTTATATAAAATTCATTTGTCTCGTCCAAGCAAAAAGTCTAAGATTATTCCAGTACCATTTTTAAAGTGCTAACAAAACATTCATTTCAATATATACAGGTTTTCAATCGTTTTTTTTTCCTTTTCTTCATTTTCTTTGTGGGGAAGATAGAGCTGGCCCTAAAACGAGCCCGTCTTATATAAATTTTCTTTAGTTGTATTCAACATGGAAAATGGTTTTAAGTCCCTAACTTTCAATAGTATTAATTCTCTGGACCAAAATAACTTATGAAAAACTCCATAAACTTATAGATTCCTTTGTTTTAATCCGTATAGTATATTAACTAATATGTTATATATGCCAATAACACCCTATGAGATAAAATGCTATATTTATCTTTTAAAGTACCATATTTATCTTTTAAAATGGTATTTTTATCTTATAAAGTACTATATTTATTTTGAAACGGGTCAAATGTAATAGATGCGGTAATTTTACCAATAAATATAACGATTTTATGTTAAATGTACTATTTTAATACAAATATAGTAATTTCAATATAAATGAAGCACTTTATAAGATAAATGTACATTTTATCTCAAAGGGTGTTATTAGCATAATACAGTAGTTAATGTATTATAAGAATTAAAACAAACGAATCTTTGAGTTCATGGAGAGCATCATAAGCTTTTTTGGTTTAGGTACTTAACTATATTGCTTTTGAAACTTTGTTCATTTTCCTAAGCTACACCATTATATCTCATGGAAAATAATCAAAGTTTAACAGTAAGCTTGTCTTGAACTAATTTCATGAAATATGAATTGTGATTAGGAGCTGATCCATATATACTTACACTATAACAATAATCGTCTGCCCCTACGGATTTAGCCGTAGGAGCAAACCACTGTCCTTTTTGATATATCCGTAGGGACAAAATTCCTCTGCAGGTCCAAAAGCCGCAGGTGCAAGTTTTCGTTCTGAACATGTCCTTACGGAGTAATACTTGCCCCTACGTCTTACTCCGTAGGGACATTTATCCATACAGATAACTCCGTAGGGACATAATCTTTATTTAATTTATTGGTTTATAAAATAAAATACGTGTCCCTACGGAATTATCCGTAAGGCCTGATAAATTCCCCTACGGAATTATCCGTAGGTCCAGATAAATGCCCCTATGGATTAATTCGTAGGGGCAAGTTTTACCTTTGTTACTGAGTCCATATGGACAAAATATCAGATATTCTCATATTTTGTCCCTACGGCGAAATGTGTAGGGGCAAACCTTACACCTACGGATTAATCCGTAGCGACAAAATATCAGGGGTGTTTTTTTAAAAAGGGGCTTCCTGTTTTTCCCCTGCCCTATACACAATAATATATATATCATATAACCAAATACAAAAATATACATAATCAACATCTCACATATAATATATAAAAGAAATAAATAAACAGAATACGATATCAATCTTAATCATTGTGAACAAGCAAACAACCACCAATATCGTCCAAAATATATACAATATGTATCAGATAAGTACATACATCCTCAAAAATATAAATAAAGCTACCCTAGCTCGGTCCAGCTTCTCCATTTCTGATAATCGCCATAATCTGGCGCATCTGCTCCTTGGTGTAACCTTGAATTGTTAAAAACTCGACTAATGAAGAAGCGGACTGTGCGGGAGTCTGAGCAGGCTGTGGAGCTGTAGGAGTGGCTTGCGGATCCGCAGCCGAAGGAGATGCATGTGGAGCCGCAGCCAAAGTAGCCTACCAAATCTGTAAAATTTTGGGTGTAATAAACGAGTAAGAACGGTGTATTAGATTTTAGTCGAATTCGTATCATTATCGGATTATTGCGAAACCCCAATCTAAGAATACTTAGGGACTTAGGCCTACTTTGGGTATCTAGTTTGGAAAACCGTAGTTTATTTTAATTAGATAGTTTTATGTACGTAAGTATGATTAATCAAAACTAAGTCTACAACCAAATAAACTCAGGCTACTAATATTGTATATATTACTATCAATAACGTGATATAATATTTTACTATTAAGTAATATACGTACCAATATCTCTTTCAACTTCTTGACGGTAGTCTTCAAGACGTCAACATCATACTCCAGACGTCGCTCACGGGGGATAGGGGAATTAACTGCCGGAGTGGAAACCAACCTCATATGGGCCCTTCTAGGACCCAGTCCTCGGCCTCTCTTCCAACCTCCGTGGTGCCCTCCGTGTGCGGCGTCTAGGACTGGGGTCAGTAGTATCGGATCGGTCTGTCAACTAAAATCGATCCCCGATACCTCCGCCTTCTCCACCACCTGCACCTACACCCACATTAACCATTAAAATATAAGTATATCATTTAAATTTGAACTTATCAAAAAAAATCATTCGAATTAAAATACATATTAATATTTACGCCATACTCTTGGGTAGCGGTGTCGAGGAATCGAAGCTCGCCCGTGGCGGGATCTGTCGAGGTGCCGGGGACGGAAAAATACGCGGTCAGCACACTTAGTGTACCACCCTGCGCCAGGGTCTAAGCTCTCTGCAATTCGCCAAAAATTTACATGTATTATAAAATAACTCTTAATATTGCATTATATCAAAATAGATCTATTGTAATTTACCGATACCTCCATAGCACGAGTAATGTTCCTCGAGCCACCTGTATAAGTGGGACGACCCCTCTTCGCCGACTTCCTATTCTCCTTATTTTGATTGGCATGTTTCTGCACAACACATTCAGATTTAGTTTTCTAATTAAGCAACACAAAAAAATAAATTATATATTAAACAATGAATTATATTTAAATTACAAATCTGTTTGCGTTCAGAGTCGTAATATTGGCACAAGAGAGGCCATGTATTTACGTCGACTCCGGTAAAGGTCGAAGTATGTAGGAGAGCCGCTCTATTTACCTCGGGGGTCGCCAGCCATACCAAATAGCAATCGATTTTTAGCTCGTTTCTATTGTATCGGACCTTCGATTGCATGTTCTTCATTAGGCCCAGGTATAGAGCGTGAAGATCGAGCACTCTCTTAGGTTGACCAGGGTCGGGTACAGGCTGAAAGTCGTAATCCAACTGCAAATACAAAAAAATAATGTATTTAAATTACAAGTGTTAAATAATAATAAATTTATTGGATAGATCAAATGAAAATATAGATTAATACCCAAGCCTGATCCCAGAAGAGGGCAAATGAGCGTCGGTGCTGATCGTCCCACTCAACGTGAAGTGGATACTTCTTTTGGATGCGGCTCTCATCCCCCATATACGGGCCGAACCGCTCGACATAATCGCCAGTATAGCGATAATCGAGGGTAAAGAATAGGGGGAATGGTGCCTCCCCCCTAGCTCTATCGGGTCTCAACCTGTGGGACTGATTCAGCCCTCGAGTTCCCCACTCGGAATGGGGCTGCCTTGCATATATAAGAAATATCAAGACAAGTAATATTAAGACAAAACGGTATTAAGAAATCAAGAATTAACGAAAATTGAAGTGCGATATACATCACCGGCGACAGCAGCACGAGCGGGACGATAGTTCCTCCGGTGAGGAACAGCCGGTAACCCGGACGTGGACGTATCCCCTCCAACTAGAAAATAAACATTGACGATAAAATTACATGAAGTTCATATTTATTCTTAGAAGATATGTAAAATGAATAAATATTTTATATTTATTCATACTAACCTGCAGATTAAACGGAGTGTACGGAAGTGGCGGGAGTGGCCTCTACGCCAGATGTGGATACACCATCTATAATTAGACAATTAAAAATAGATTATATAAGTAATTGCAAAAAGAATGTATGTATCTATAATATAATAATCTAAATCAATATGCATGCAATATAGGATATAAATATACCCGCAGGTGCGGTGTTGGCTCTGCCCGAAATGTGGAGGCACCACTTACTGCTAGACAATCAAAAAATGATTATCTAAGTAAGAGCAAAAAGAATGTATGTATATTTATGTTATAACATTCTAAATCAACATGCATGCACTATATGATATATGAACATACCTGCAGGTGCGGTAGTGGCATCTGCCTCTGATGTGGACGCACCACCAACAGCTAGACAATTAAATATTGACTATATAAGTAATTTTGAAATAAATATGCGTGTATATATATAATATTACATTCAAAATGAATATGCGTGCAATATATCTGGAGGTGTGGCAAAGTATATATGGAAGGAGTCATCTGAAGGGGATACCGATCGGGGTGCAAGACCAGCCCTCTGAGCTTCCTACACAGCTCCCCGGACGGCAGAACCGCTCTGCCTCTGCTTCTTCCTCTGCCTCTGCCACGGCTGGTGCTCCTGCTGCCCATCACCGCTCCGGGCGTCGTCATCAGACCTAGATAAAAGTACAATCATTACATATGCATGCAATATATGTATAGATCGTAGAAATGTGAAGTGACAATATAACATTACTGATAAACTTTTTCGTTTCGTAGACGTATTATACATATCGACTTGGATTTCATCATCGATATCATTTCTAACCCATATAACTTCACGATCAGCCGAAAACAACCCATCTTTTGAAACAGACGGTCGGAGCACTCTAAGTCTTCTCTCTTCTTCATCCCCATCGCTGTCCTCCATACGATTCTCGAATTCTGGGACATCATAAACATCCATGTGTTTCCAATGGCATACGGCACTCCATCCCGGATGCTTCAAGCACTGTGAGTAGTATACTTGGAACACTTGGTTCGGAAAAATAAATGGATCGTCCTGACCGTAAAATCGAAGTGTGTTCACACTAGTCAATCCATATTCATCTTTCCAAGTCCAAGATTGTTTCTCCACTTATCCGTATCGGTTCGTGTATCGTACCAAATACACTGAAATATATAAAACGGTTCTGATCGTGCGGGATATTGGATGCCAAGTATGCAATTTAAGTATCCATAATAAATCACACCATCCGATCCTACCGTCGCAATCCCACTATTCTGAGTGGTTCGAGATGTTTCAATGTCCTTAACTTCAAATTTGTATCCAAGGACACCGAATCCTTTATAGTATGCAACCTCTATACTAGGAAACTGAGCTAAACATCTTGAATCTCTCTCTAATGATGCAAACAAATTCGGATCGTGGATCTGACAATACAAATTTTATGGCAAATACATAACGATATAAGTTTAGATTAAGACTGGTCGCAATACCATGTTATTCGAACAACTTACATCATCTGCAACTCAATCGCAAAAATTATCCTGATAATATTTTCCCAATCGTTCATTATTCCAACCAAGATGCCCCTCACTTACCTCATCAATATAAATTATGTTCTCAACAATAAATTATGATATTGATATCATATCATTTCATACACACACAAACACAAATATAACAATTAATCCAAAAAAACTTACTCTTTAATTTCTTCAAGACATACGCTATTGAGGAGGATAAACCGATATATCTTGTTGATAAACATAGTGTCTACTCTCTTATAATCAGTTTTACCATATGGCCCGTCCTGAATTCTTCGAGGCCGATTAAGCTTCGTCTCAATGTTCTCGTCCAGATAGCGGGAACAAAATATGGTTATTTCATCCAGAAGATAACCTTGCATGATAGAACCCTTTGATCGATTTCTATTGCGCATATACATTTTTAGAGTGTAGAGCTACCTAAAGAAAAATATGTTAAATAAATAAATACGGGCATATAGGACAACAATAATTTTACAAATTACGTGAAACGAAAAATTCCACGTACCTTTCGACGGGTTACATCCATCGATATTGTACCAGTCCGGCAAACTTAGCCTCAGCTGCAAGATGAACCGTCAGATGTATTATGATATCGAAGAATGACGGTAGGAAAATACGCTCAAGCTTGTAAAGTATCAATGAAATAAAATTTTCTAGATTCTCCAGCATCACAACATCCAAGGTTTCAGCGCACAATACTCTAAAAATGCAACAAATGTCATTGATTACTAGACCAACCGATTCAGGAAGGGAAGTCCTGAGGGCTAATGGGAGAAGGTGCTCCATAATAACATGGTGATCATGACTTTTCAGCCCATCGATCTTACCTTTCACAATTTTTATCTTCTTGCTAAATGATCCTGAGAAACTTTTGGGAACTTTCAAATCATACAACATCTGCAGGAACTTTTTCTTCTCCGGTTGTGATATATGATACGCAGAATTGGGAAGTGTTAACCGGCGAAAATAGAGACGAACTGGGATAGATCGTCTTTCCTGAATTTGGGGGGGCAGATGCTATTTGGACTTATCCATCCACCTCTCCGAAAATACCAAGTTGATTTATGGCGCCATATATCGGAGGTTTGGACAAACGCGACCATTGTAGCAGACTTTATTAGATTCCCCCTCACTCGTAAGGGGTTTTGATTGTTAAGACGCTCTTCCCTGCAGGCGCAAGCCTCTACAGTTAATTTCGTTACCGCGTTGCGATAACCATTTTCTCCTGCTCCGGAAGTTCACTTCGTATCGTGTTGTGTTTGTTTTATTTTGGGTTGCTCGTGGATTGTATATGGAGACAAATTTATGTCGTCGCCCATAAGACGTGGATTAGTCTAAATCCGTATATTTGAGATTTGGGTTTATGTCAAGAATTTTGCTTAACGGGGCCCACGTTGGTAGCTTGGTTTGCCAACAGGAATAAACTTTGGACGCAGATATCACATTTGTGAGGTCCATCGGTTCATAGGATATCTGGGTTTGATCTAAGGATCATTATCCATATTTGAGATTAAGATCGACTTATGAGCAGTGAGCATATGGGCTCAATTGATCATTAGATCATATATGAATAGCCCATGGATAGTTTACAATAGTCATTATGGAGATAGTCCGCAGGGCAAGACATATTAGTTTAAGGACGTTACGGTCCGGCATTCTCTATTTGGGATGAATGTTAGTTTAAGGACATTTCGGTCCAACATTCCCGTTTTGGGGACGAATGTTAGTTTAAGAACATTTCGGTCCAAAATTCCCATTTTGGGGACGAATGTTAGTTTAAGGACATTTCGGTCCAACATTCCCGTTTTGGGGACGAATGTTAGTTTAAGAACATTTCGGTCCATTATCTATCTTGCGCACACGTATATTTGTTACGTGGTGGAGTGAACGATGGTGACATGAAATGCGCCCAATTTAGGGTGCGATCCGATTTGAGGTGTGTACGTTGTTCACCGCCGAAAGACGCGACCGGGACGTTGGGACGTCAGGCCTGAATTTGGGGGGCAGATGCTATTTGGTTTTATTCGTCCACCTCTCCGAAGATTCCAAGTTGATTTATAGCACCTTTTATCGAAGGTTTAGACGGATGCGTCCGATGTAGCAGACTTCGTCAGATTCCTCCTCGTCTGAGGGGTTTTTGATTGTGGGGACGCTCTTCCCTGCAGACGCAAACCCCTGCAGTTAATTACGCTACCGCATCGCGGTAACCACTTTCTCTTTCTCCAGATGGTCACTTCGTGTCATGCGTGTTTGTTTTATTTTGGTTGCCCATGAATTTTATACGGAGATTAATTTATGTTGTCGTCCGTAGGGCGTGGATTAGTCCAAATCCGTATTTTCTTAGATTTGGTTTTGGATTGGGTTTAAGGATCGTTAATCTCATTTGAGATTAAGATCAACTTAAACGTTTGTTAAGGATACGTTAGTCTAATTTTAGACTAAGATCTACTTAACAGAATCATTTAGATCCAACAAAAGAGCATTTGGACTCTATTGTTTTAGTTTAGGGATATTGCAGTCCATAAGTTTAAGGACATCATAGTCCGTGACAGTTTAAAAATGTCATAGTCTGTAAAGTTTAAAGACATCATAGTCTATGAGTTTAAGGACCCCACAGTCCATAAAGTTTAAGGACATCATAGTCCATGAGTTTAAGGACCCCACAGTTCGTAAAGTTTAAGGACATCATAGTCCAGTTTAGAGACATCATAGTCTGTGTGGTTTTGGTTCAACCATTTAGGGATGCACCAAAAGTTATTGGTTATTGGGACTCTCCATCTCTCTGAAGACGTTGAAGAATTACAACGACATATATCAGAGGTATGTACCCTTGAACCAATTGTTAGTTATATGTATGCCCTAGAGGCCATTATTGTACATGCGATGTATATTATAGTGGAGGCTTGGATATATATAGAGAGGACTTTCTTTCTCGACATGATAGTATGCTATCTGGTTGCTCTTTATCTTAACATGTTGACTTGTATATGTGATGCTGTTTTGCTCTCACATGTTGATAGAGCCCTTAGGTTGTGTACTTGACTACCAGGACTATGATGGAGATCATACTAGTGGGAGCCAAAGGTAGTCCACAAGTACACCCTAAAACTGTTCCTAGTCGAGGGTGTATCGAGACAGGGCATCGATTTTCCGGAGTAGACTAGCGTGTACGCATCTTGACCCATATAATGGGCAATGGATGAGCCCACATCCATTGGTGTTTGACATCAAAGATGGTATACGGGTGCTCAGTGGAGACTGGGTACACTGAACGGACTCGCCGAGAACTCCTAGTTGGTATTATACCTATCGTCAGATAGCAGTTCTCTAGTGACACTGGTACAGATTAGTCTGTAGACCCGAGATCATCATAGAGTCTTGTGTGATTCCCACTGTGCTTTGATTTCCACCTTACCACGTTCATGAGAATATGCAAAACGGTGGCTTTTGGGTATAGTCCCAAATCACATGGAGGCAATGAGCGAAAGAAAGGGATTCGTCTCTCCCGGTATTGGGGGTTGATGTTGCGCTGTGCTCGATTGGCCATAACAGGAAAGTCCCTGGCCAGGGCCGATACAGAGATTTACTAATAAGTGTTATCAGTAGTTTCTCGACCCGTTATGTAACAACCCTAAATTTCCTATACAAATTTCTTCAAAATATTTTTTCAAAATCCACAAAGGGGTATTTTAGCCTGAGCACAAGATATAAGTAATTATTTTGCTTTTTAATTACAAGTTAAAAGAATGTAACAACTCCATTTTTAGTGTACAAAAATTTGCTTTAAAATTAATGTATACTTGGGGTATTTACATTTACTGTTATTAGTTTAAGTAATTAAATAGCTCCATAATTACAAGAAGAAGCTTGTAGCTCATTGGTAATACCTTGCACTGCTGAACCAAGCCACCAGAGTTCAAATCTCATGCCCCACATTATTTTTAATATTATTTTGTTTTAAACTTTTTAGAAGTCCAACAGTCAACACGTGATAAATTCCAAAAATCCCACTATACATAGAAAACTAAATATATCAGTGTGTACACCAGATGACCCCCCACCTCCCCATGCCCTGACTCGGCCGAGTCTGCCGGCGGACCGGCCGACTCGGGCCGGCGCCGCCGGCCGTACTCGGCCGGACGGCCGAGTCCCCAACTGCAAACTTATGCCTTTTCACCTTCTCAACATCCCTGCACACTCCATTTATTTGGATCATTTTCAGAGAGTCCATTAACCACCATTTACTATATTTTTAATACAATTTTACATTTTTAATTTAAAATCCTTCATCTACCCTAACCCTATAAATACCAACCCTACACACTACCCCCTCACCCCTAAACTCTGAGCCAACTCTCAAGAAATCACTAGAAACCCTTGTGTGCAATCGAAGTGAGTGAAAGGCGAAGCTTCGGCGAATTCTCCGGCGGAAATTCCGACGACGACTCTAGGAGCTCCCGGCGACGAAACGACGCACCGGTGACTCCTCCCGATCCTTCTCCCTCTCCTGATTGTCCAAAACCCGTAAGTCCCCATTCTATATTCTCTATTCTATTCTAGAAATACGGAATTACAAAACCCGACGGAATCGGAACAAATCCGATTTCCGATTCGGTTTCTTTATAAAACTTCACTTTTCTTTAATACAATTATACTTGAACCTTTTCATGTTGACTATTAAACACTAATCAACCATATTGATCAAGATTCATAATCAAAAGTAATTGCTATTCATTTTACCGTATTTTCATTTAAATACCATATAGTTTCAATTCTACATATAACATCACAAATCTTACTATACATTTAAGTAGATCACGAGGTAATGACCTACCTCCTCACACACTCATATGCAACATAGCACAATACCCTCGGGAACATAGAATACGGGAAAATGACACCTTTTCATTCAAATACCATTACTAATAAAACCATTTTTCTTAATGATTAGTATTTTATACAAATCTTTGCAAAGCGTCGCTACAACCCATTTGGGGAACCTGTTCGGGATGGTGCGGATTATCGCACATCATCGGGCTTAGTAGTGCGAGATGCAGACCTCCACAAGGAGCATTCGGTCTCGAAAGATTTAAAAATACGACATCTTAAGAAAAATGAGATTTCTACAATATAATATATATTACAATTATTTTCATATAAATATATGTATATATAACATTAAAATATCTATTTTGTAATAATATAAATATTCCAACTCTTTTAAAAAATCACAAGAATCATTTTACACTAAAATACCATGAATTCCATACAAGTCAATATTACATATAAATACCCTTTATTATGGAATTAGGATATTTTCACTAGAAATCACAATGTAAAATCTACATTCATTACAACTCTAAAGATGATTAATAAATATTTTGGGTGTATTTTGAAAACTATACAAGATTATTTTTACATAAAACCCCCTCAAGTTCTATAAATTACCCTAAGGACCTAGTAAACATAGGTTTAAGCGGGACCAATCTCTTGAGCCTCATGGAGCCGGAGAAGTGGGTGCTTGCCTATCTAAGGTAGACAACTTAACAAACGATGTTATCAACACGGTAATCGTCTTTGAAAAAGACACATATCATGCCGCCCATGTACAGTGGTTACCAATGACATCAAAACAATCAGGACTTCAATTTACTTTTCTAATTGTCTGACTCAGACTGAGTCTCATTAATAATCTGACTTGAATATGATTCAAGTACAATCTACAATCTACAATATTCCAATTCAACATGAATCCCTATATTCAAGTTGTTCAATACATTCAATCTATATTGACTGAACTGAACCATGGATATACTTCCATTTACATGATTCTACAGTTACATCCATAATCTTACAGTTACATCCGTTTACTGATATCATGGTTTTGGTAAGTCATCCAATTATACAATCTATACAGTTTACAATACAAGACAATACAATCAAAACACTACGGGGTTTAAGGGGTAGATTGGTACGGAAGGCGTTAGAAGTGGCACGAGACTGTAAGAGTTAATACACCTAACCTGAATCCAGTTGATGTTGTACCGTGGCATAAACGGTTCCTTGTACTATACTTGCCTCTAGTCTCTGGCATATAGAGACTCCTCTCGTATACACTGGCATCCTTCTGTACCAAACTACAAACAACAGCGTTAATACAACATTATAAATACAACTTTAAAAGCTACCTTCTCTTTCTGTCTATTCTAGTTCTCCCTTATGTTTGGGACTTACCGAGCGATCTGTTCACTGACGACATTCTCTTTCTTTCTTCTTTGAATGTCGTCAGGTGATCTGGACACGTCAGGGATCGAGCCCACTGCTGAAGACTTGGACCAGTTCAGTGAAGACCCCGAGCTCTAGTCATTGTACACTTTCCATTTCATTACTTTTCTTTTCTGTTATGTCATTGTTTAGACAATGCTTTTTATTTTAGTTGTATTTACTTTCCATGTATTGTACAGAAAGAATGTGAATAAATAAAGTTGTTGTTTTATTATATCTCGTCTCTTGTGCTTTATTTTTTATATTGCTTAGATACGCTTAGCGTATTTACTTCACAGTAAATACGTAGCGGACCAGTCCCGTCCCTTTCGCCGTATACCGGGAAGCGGGGCGTGACACGTTATGAGCCTCACATTGGCACGGCTTATCGGTTATTGGGGTCTGACGTTTACCACCCATATACTGGATATACGACATATCAGACGAAGAGACCGGACTGTACGGTAGTGTTATTGACAGGCTTTTGCAGGAGTTGGAGCGGGCTAGCTTGCTGATCATCTGATCGTTCAATACCCGGGTAGCCGTTACGTCCAGCTAGTACCGCTGACGGCTTGTGGGTGCTTGATGTGATCATCACCTACTACCGGCGTATTGACGAGTCTTTAGAGTCCTACACAGAGGTTTCACTGGCTCAGACAAAACGAAGTAAGAGCACATATGTGGTATGTGCGGAACCGAAATTAATACGAGTATGTGATACCGTATTCTATTCTTGCGATATAGTGTATCGATTGGTTATATGTTATATAGCCGGGTTATCGAATCAAATGTTGATTTGATAAGTCAATACTGTATCGGTCGGTTATATGTGATATAGCCGGGATATCGAATCAAGTGTTGATTCGATATAATGATACAAATAATATTAGTCAGTCATATGAGTATAACCGGATTATTAAATCAAGTGTTGATTTAATGATTTAATGTATAATTATATATTTGATATATTAATTTACATTAACTAATATTAGCTCACTTAAACATTTATTTTTCTCACATGTGCACACTTAATATATATGTGATATATATTAATTGTGTTATTATTTATGTGTCATGGTTGATGATACATGCAATATGGGTGTATGAGACTTACACCATGATGAAGATAATGTAGGGTTTATTTATTTATTGTAATTCAATTATTAGGTGTAAATTTGTCACATGGCATGAAGCTTCATGAAGCTTTGAGACCATTTGACTTAGTCCACTAGTTTTGTCTTACACTAGATATTTGTTAACCCAACCATTATCTAAACTCATGGTTAAGTCTCTACAAGGATAATATTAGATATTTTCCCACCCATGGTTGCCATTCTCTCTCACAACATTATCTCTCTTGATCTTCTTCTTTAAAGCTCAAGAGCTCTCTAGGTTTTGTAAAAGTGAGAAACTTTAGTGAGAAAAAGAAATCCAAAGTGAGCAAAAATCCTACTTCATCATCCTCTACTAGATTAGCACTTTAGTATAGGATGTTTGCTTCACTAATCCCACATTAGTGAAGAGGGTAGCTTGGGTTAGTGTCTCCTCGACGTAGATCATCTTCGGCCTCGGATACTTCAAGAAAGTTCGTTGCTTTCTTCTCATGGAGCCATTCAAGAGTCCGCAAGATCACTTCATCGCAGCGAAGGGACTACTATAAGGAGCTATTGAAGTGAAGGACCGGTCTACAAAGGTTGTATTCCGTTATCACTTAGATGTAAAGAAGTTTATAGTTAGTTTCGTATGATTCTCTAGTTAACGATTCTAGTTTAGAGTTCTTTAAAACGGCAAATTTTTAAAAATGGCATAGATGATGCCTCCCGAAACCTTGCTGTCGTTCATAGGAACCCTACAGTGGTATCAGAGCCTAGCTAGAGAATTAGACGGATTGTGTAGGATTACGAAAATGTAACTGCTCCGAAACTTGCAACACCAAACCACAGTTTCTGTCGATTTTTATATGAGCTCTAAAAATTTTTCAAACAAGTGCAGAATGTTGTATGGGACAATATAAGAACACAGAAGAAATTTGGACACTAGTGGCAGGTTTTTGGCCGAGCCCCAAGCCATAAAATCCGAGTAGGCCGGCCCCTTTGGGGTTTTTTGGGTCCAAATTTTTTTTGTGTTCTGATCTCTGGGTTTTGGTGTTTTAGGTGTTGTTTGTTTTTGCTAAATTTTCATGTGATGTTAATTTACTATAAAGGCAACTCGGAGTTTTCGTAGTCGTAATTCTAACTATTTTCGGGTTATTTTACACAGTGTTAAAAAGTTCGAACGGATATCAGATACCCACTTTGACCCTCGCTGGAAATTTTTTCAAGAGTTGAATTTTTTCCAAATTTGAAACATTCAAATATCGTGCAAGTTATTCGATGAACCCACTAGAAGAATGAAACCTTAACTCGATTATGTAACCGTCAGAACCGCCACGAACCCTAGGGTTTGTGGTGGTTCAGCAGTGCCACAGGTGAGGCATTGGTTTGCCCTTCTACGGCTGGTTCATTGGTACTGTGGCATGTGATGGATACTTTTAAACTACGCTCAAGTGTTGAGCATTTTGGGTAATTTTGGGTGTTTGTTGATTCGATCGGAATGTTTAACATCATCTAGCTATTTATGGAATGTGATACAATATGTGGAATTCATATAGTTAGGCATGAAATCTAAAGTATGTGATATTTTGGGTTTATGATGTCTAATGTTATTATGGATTTCAAATGTTGTAGTTTGACATTTTCTTTTCTGCGACCGTAAGTGTAATATGCGGTGTATCGCCGGTTTCGTTGCTATACGTCAACGACAATTGGGATACGCATATTTACTTACGTTGATGACATGTGATGTTATGTGTTGCTGTGATATGTTATATTGGATCGTCGCGTTTTGAATAGCCGTTTTTTTTTATGTGAGATGAGAGTTTTTATTTTCATTCATGTAAAATTCAATGTATGTAATATTCTTTTATTGCGGCACTTCCGAGTTGAGGATGATGTCACCATTGTTGTATATTATTTACTTTTCCGCATTAGGATAGACCTAAGGAGGGGAGCATAAGTAACCGGGTTCTAGAGTCCAGTGGGAGACCAACTCGAGGAGTCGAGTCCGGGTCTCTTAACTCTAGAATTGGTAGGGTTGCTTGCCGCTCTCGTAGGGGTCTAGGGATGTGGGTTTGGCTATTCATCGCGACCGTGGAATCCGTGTTTTATACACGCTCAAAATAAAACACGGACCTCCTAGTATATCCAATATTTCATGTGTTTCTTTTGCTGCTCTGTGATGTGATCACTGTGAATTCTGAGACGAATGGATATACATTATATATGAGATATATAGTAGACGTTGCTTATGTTTTGCACCCACGCTAGTCCCGTCCTGGTATGCCATTAGTTAAGTAACCTAATGGTGCATAGCAGGACATTGTGGCGAATGCGGATGGCATAAGCGTATATTTTATTTTCGTTTCTTCTGTGATGCTTAGGAAGCATAAATGATGGGATTTCATTAATGAGATTAATGAAAAGAAAAGAAACCTAAAACATGTTGTAGAATCAAATTTTCAAAAAAAAGGGTAGCTCTAGTTTTTTGCTTTGCATAGCGGTATTCCTTGTAGAATATTCAGCACCTCATTCGATGAGGAAAGAGCCGAGATCCCTTCAACGGGAGTGACCTCTTTAGCAAAAGCTAGTAGATGCTATAACCAACTCGGTTTTGTTTTTGATTGCTTCTTTTAGTTCTTGCTTTGCATAGCGGTATTCCTTGTAGAATATCCAACACCTCATTCGATGAGGAAAGAGCCGAGATCCCTTCACCGGGAGTGACCTCTTTAGCAAAACTAGTAAAAAGCCTCAAAAACACTTCTTTTCAAAAATCACTTGTTTCTACAACTATATCAAGTTCATTACGCTTATGGTTTTCTTAAAAACCTGCGTAGCCCTCCGACATTTCAGATAAGTAATATTTAGTATTCGTGCTACGTTTGTTGGCTTTCGTCAAGGCGTAGCGTGCGGTAGCTAATTAGTGCTTATCTGCTAAAGCATGAGATGCGGTTGGATTAGGGTAGTCGTACGGTTTTGTTGGCTTTCGTCAAGGGTCATGCGGGTGGGTTTAATTCAATCATGAAATGTATGGGATGAACTTGACTAGCGAACTATGATTTGTTGGCTTCCGTCAAGGTCATAGGACGTTAGGGGCAAAAACATATCGGGAATTTCAAGTGTTGAAATTTGCAATGAGATTGCATACCTTCTATGAGATGGTTGGATCTCGATCCCACTGTGAGCAAAAGTTGCTCCCGGGAGAATTTTGCACTTTACAATTAGCCAACTCATTAGGTGTCTAGAAAGGTGTCAACGGGGCTACGCCTCTGGGAAAATGAGGTTTATTTTAATTAGGTCCGTGCGAAAGCATGGGGAACCTCCCTCAGAAGTACCGCTACTAGCCTGGCTGAACGGTTAGCGAAGTTGTAGAATGTAATTAATCCTGGTTGAATTTTCTTTTTAAAGGTTTGAAAGAAAATTTGAGAATAGCAGTGGGAGATATCGATTAGATAAGATAAATAACCAATTTAATATTTGCAAGAGCATACGCTGAGTTTTCTTCTCTCTCTCTCCAGGTAGCGACCATGTCAAGCCTTAATCAAGATAATAATATGGATTTATTGACCGAACCCGCTTTTTATGCCGAGCAGGGGAACATTGGTTCCGTTCATTCTTATAATTGTTATAAGACTGAACAGGAAATAGGAAAATATCCGGATTTCCACGCCACCCAAACGAAGAAAGAGCATGTTAATGCATCTTCTTCGGGTGTGTTAGTAACCGAGAACTGTTTCTCAGTACACTCTACGTCCTGGGTATTAGATACCGGGTCAGGATCCCACATATGTAACATGTTACATGGGCTACGGAAAGGTAGAGGACTGGAAATAGGTGATCATTCCGTAAGAGTAGGGAATGGGGCAAATGTTGCAGCCAAAGCAGTTGGCAAATATCACCTTGTATTACCAAATGGTAATACATTGATTCTGAACGAATGCTATTACATTCCGACCCTGATATGCAATCTTATATCAGTTTCTTTATTAAGTAAAGAGGGATATAATTTTGTAGTACAGGATAATGTTATGAACATCTTCCTAAATCAAAAGTTGATTGGATCAGGCTCGTTAAATAATGGCATATACGTTTTAGATCAAACCACAGTTCTGAACGTACAAAACACACACAAGAGGAAAAGTTCATAAATGAACGATTCCTTCTTGTGGCATTGTAGACTAGGTCATATCAATGCGACACGACTAGCTAAGTTACATAAGGATGGATATTTGAATTCGTTCGAATTTTCATCTTATGACACTTGCCAGTCATGTCTCAAAGGCAAGATGACCAAAACTCCGTTAGTGGACACGGAGAAAGAGTTACGGAACTCTTGGGACTGATACATAGTGATGTATGTGGTCTCATGTCTACACATGCCAGGAATGGTTCCTCCTACTTCATTACATTCATTGATGATCTCTCAAGATACGGACATGTGTTCCTGATGAAACACAAGTCTGAAACTTTTGAGAAATTCAAGAAATATAAATCCGAAGTTGAGAATCAAACGGGTAAAAGTATTAAAATCCTTCGATCTGATCGAGGAGGTGAATACTTGAGCACGGAGTTCCTGGACTTTCTAAAAGAGAATGGGATTCTCTCTCAGCTTACGTATACACCACAGCACAACGGTGATCGGAGCGGAGAAACCGCACCTTATTGGATATGGTGAGCTCTATGATGAGTGTAGCCGAGTTGCCTATTTCCTTTTGGGGGTATGCGCTTGAGACAGCCATACACCTATTGAATATGGTCCTTACCAAATCTGTGCCTACCACTTCATATGAGATATGGAAGGGGAAGAGACCGTGTCTTAATTATGTTAAGATATGGGGTTGTCCGGCCTATGTCAAAAAGCATAATCCAGACAAACTCGAGGCAAGGTCTGTTCTGTGCAAGTTTGTAGGATATCCCAAAAACTCATAAGGATATATCTTCTACCACATCGAGGAACAAAAGGTGTTTGTTTCTCGACATGCCACCTTTTTAGAAAAGGAATTTCTTGAAAAAGAAATTAGTGGCAAAGAGATAGAACTGGAAGAAGTTCCAGCGGAACAAACTACGACAGAAGATTTGGTAGAACCAGAGGATTCGATAGCTCCCAACGAACCTCAGCCTCTCCGCCGATCTAGTAGGGTTCCTCATCCACCTGTGAGATACTACGGTTTTCTCATTGATAGTGGGAGCGAGGATTGCATCATGGAAGATGATGACCCAACTAGCTTCGAGCAGGCCATCACGAGTAGGGACTTGTTCATACCAGAATTTTGCATTTTATACCGCCCATTCTTACGCTCGGTTGTTTATAGGTAGGTGCTTTTAATCCGTGTTTATTACATGTTTACAGATTACAGGTTTCCAGTCCAAATATTGCAAATCAAGACAAAATCTCCACAGTTACGTCAAAATACAGAATATCTGTCACAGCAGATAAAAGCCGGGTTCCGGTCATCCATATCCGTCCAGTGCCGAGTACCGGTTCCAGATACAAGATATATGACAGTGGTCATTCGTGTCTGGGACAAGCACAGAGCACGAGGGGGGCTGCACAAGAATCAATGGGTGCGTGGTGCTCGAGGGAGATAAAGTCAAAAGTAATGAAAAGAAAGCAATCTTGGACTTTGAAATCTGAAGATATTCTGGAAGACTTTGTGCATTATAGAGTTGGCAAACATGAGGAAACAGGAAACAAGGGAATCCCCCAAAAGATGACACCCTAACACCACTAAAGGGCCGCGGATCCGCGGCCAATAGGGGGTATTGGCCGCGGATCCGCGGCCGTACTGACTCCTTGATGTGTCGTTTTTTGGGGGTAGTTTGGGGACTTCATATAATGGCAGATTCTTGCCCTAGGTCTTCAACCCTCTGCCTATAAATACTCCAGAATTGAGCTAAGCCAAGGGTCCAATTTTGTGTCATTCTTTTGTTCCTCTTTTGTAGTCTTTTTGTATAGTTTTTCTTCTTCTTCTTCATTCTTTTTCCATGAAAATTGTAGTGAGAGCTTTTTGAGTGGAGATCAATGAAGATGAGGGTTTTGTATCATTCTCTTGTGTTTCTTCTTCCCCTTGAGATTCTTGCTTTCTCTTGATCATTCAACCTCTTCATTGAGCTTGAATGGTTAAGGGTTAGTTATTGATCTCAAGGGTCGTATTTTCTCACGGGGCTAGCACTTCATTTCACATCCGTTCTCTACCCTTCCCTTGATCTTGCAACCTCTTGATTGAGCTTACAAGTTTAAGGGTTAGCTATTGATCACATGCTTGTCTTGAGTCCTAGTTCCTTGTTCTTTTTACTCGCTTTTTATTACTCTCTTTTTATTACTTGCAATTTATTTCATGCACTTAAATTTCATGCACTTATATTCTTGTAATCTTTTCTTTTCTTTGTTCTTTTCTTTTTGTTCTCTCTTTTTGGTTCTCTTTTGTGAATGAATGTAATTATTATTGTTAAGAAGAAATACGGTATTATAAGTTAACATTTCTTTACCATTTCCTTTTCCCGTATTTTCCATTGAACTCCGCCCAAACGATACGCAAGCGCTCGATAGGCATCGTACCCTGACAAGGTAACGGTGATTCCTAACCACGACCGGTTGCGTTCGGTTTGGCCGGAGGCGAAAGCAAGAGACAAGAACGGAAGGACAAGGGTAAATAAGCCGGATTCCACGAATACCGCGCTTAAATCCCCTAATCCACGTTGTTGCCGATTGCTCTAGCTTCAATTGGTCAAGATTCGGCTCAAAGGTTTTGAGTACGGATTTCTTTAGCTTATAATCTCGTATCTTTTTCTTAACAACTTTATACTTGCAGATAATACACATAGGTTAGACTGAACAATCATACAAATTCTTTATTGACTCGTCTAAGACAAGAAGGTAAAATACCACCATCTCCCTGTGGACCGACCCGTGCTCAACCGGCTAGCTGCAAAGCGACACCGTCCTGATCGCGGTTATACTTTAATTCTTTGAACATCCGACACGCCAAAAGCGTGCGATCAGGACTCTGTGAAATGGCTGGATGCAATGAGATCTAAGATGGAATCCATGTACACCAATAAAGTATGGACTTTGGAAGTTGCTCCTGAAGGGGTAAAACCCATTGGGAGTAAATGGATCTTTAAGAAGAAATTTGGTGTAGATGGAAAAGTTGAGACTTTCAAAGCTAGACTTGTTGCAAAAGGTTTTCGTCAACGACCAGGTGTGGACTATGATGAAACCTTTTCTCTAGTGGCTATGCTTAAGTCCATCCAGATCCTGCTTGCCATCGCTGCATACCATGACTACGAAATCTGGCAAATAGATGTTAAGACTGCCTTTCTAAATGGTGATTTCGAAGAGTGCGTGTACATGACTCAGCCAGAGGGCTTCGTGGACAGTGGGAGCAGCGGGAAGGTGTGCAAGCTGCTTAAATCCATTTACGGGTTAAACCAAGTATCACGGAGTTGGAACATCTGTTTTGATGTTGTAGTCAAAGAGTTTGACTTCATCAAAAATGTAGATGAACCCTGCATATATAAGAAGGTTGCAGAGAGTAAAGTTGTCTTCCTCGTATTGTACGTGGATGACAGACTCTTGATAGGAAATGATGTTCTTATGCTGCACTCGGTCAAGCTCTTCTTATCACAAAGATTCTTAATGAAAGATCTAGGGGATGCCCCCTACATCTTGGGGATTAAGATCTATAGAGATAGATATAAACGGATACTGGGATTGTCCCAATCCAGGTACATTGACACCATACTAAAGAGGTTTAGTATGGAAGAATCCAAGCGTGGGTTTTTACCCACGATCTCAGGACTCACTCTCTCCAAAGAGATGTCTCCCAAGACTGATATGGAGAGACCTCGCATGCAAGGGATACCCTATGCTTCGGCAGTAGGCTCTATCATGTATGCGATGTTGTGTACCAGACCCGATGTAGCAAATTCACTAAGTGTAGTGAGTAGGTATCAAGCAGATCCAGAAGAGAGTCACTGGACAGCTGTGAAGAACATTCTCAAGTACTTGAGAAGGACTAAAGAAATGTTCTTGGTGTATGGTAACGGAGAACTCCAAGTGGAGTCCTTTACCGATTCGAGCTTCCAAAGTGATAAGGACGACTCTAAGTCGCACTCGGGATTTGTCTTTACCCTCAATGGAGAGGCGGTATGTTGGAAGAGTTCCAAGCAGGAAACCGTGGCAGACTCGACGATGGAGGCTGAATACATCGCTGCCAACGATGCTGCCAAAGAGGCTGTCTGGATGAAGAAGTTCATAACTGAACTTGGAGTGGTTCCATCCATTGAGCGTCCAATACCTTTGTATTGTGATAACAATGGAGCAGTGGCCTTGGCCAAGGATCTCAGGTCCCATCAGCGATCCAGGCATATTCTGAGGCGGTATCACCTGATCCGGGAGATAGTTGATCGCCGGGAGATCGAAGTCAGGAGAGTTGACACGAAGGACAACACGGCGGATCCACTCACCAAGGCCATTCCCCAGATACAATTTGAGTGACTCTTCAGGATATTGGGTATGAGATACTACAACAACTGGCCTTAGAGCAAGTGGGAGATTGTTAGTTATATGTATGCCCTAGAGGCCATTATTGTACATGTGATGTATATTATAGTGGAGGCTTGGATATATATAGAGAGGACTTTCTTTCTCGACATGATAGTATGCTATCTGGTTGTTCTTTATCTTAACATGTTGACTTGTATATGTGATGTTGTCTTTCTCTCACATGTTGATAGAGCCCTTAGGTTGTGTACTTGACTACAAGGACTATGATGGAGATCATACTAGTGGAAGCCAAAGGTAGTCCACAAGTACACCCTAAAATTGTTCCTAGTCGAGGGTGTATCGAGACAGGACATCGATATTCCGGAGTAGACTAGCGTGTACGCATCTTGACCCATATGATGGGCGATGGATGATCCCACATCCATTGGTGTTTGACATCAAAGATGGTATACGGGTGCTCAGTGGAGACTGGGTATACTGAACGGACTCACCGAGAAATCCTAGTTGGTATCATACTTATCGTCAGATAGCAGTTCTCTGGTGACACTGGTACAGGTTAGTCTGTAGACCCGAGATCGTCATAGAGTCTTGTGTGATTCCCACTGTGCTTTGATTTCCACCTTACCACGTTCATGAGAACGTGCAAAATGGTGGCTTTTAGGTACAATCCCGAATCACATGGAGGCAAAGAGCGATAGGCGGGGATTCGTCTCTCCCGGTATTGGGGGTTGATGTTGCACTGTGCTCGATTGGCCATAACAAGAAAGTCCCTGGCCAGGGCTGATACAGAGATTTACTGATAAGTGTTATCAGTAGTTTCTCGACCCGTTATGAGACTCACATCGGCACGACTTATCGGTTATTGGGGTCTCACATTTACCACCTCTATACTGGATATACGATATATCAGACGAAGAGACCGGACTGTACGGTAGTGTTACTGACAGGATTTTGCAGGAGATAGAGCGGGCTAGCTTGCTGATCTTCTGATCATTCAATATCCGGGTAGCCGTTACGTCCAGCTAGTACCGCTGACGGCTTGTGGGCGCTTGATGTGATCATCACCTACTGCCGGCGTATTGACGAGTCTTTAGAGTCCTACACAGAGGTTTCACTGGCTCAGGCAAAACGAAGTAGGAGCACATATGTGGTATGTGCGGGACCGAGATTAATACGAGTATGTGATACCGTATTCTATTCTTGCGATATAGTGTATCGATCGGTTATATGTGCTATAGCTAGGTTATCGAATCAAATGTTGATTTGATAAGTCGATACTGTATCGGTCGGTTATATGTGATATAGCCGGGTTATCGAATCAAGTGTTGATTCAATATAATGATACAAATAATATTAGTCGGTCATATGAGATATAATCGGATTATTAAATCAAGTGTTGATTTAATAATTTAATGTATAATTATATATTTGATATATTAATTTACATTAACTAATATTAGCTCACTTAAACATTTATTTTTCTCACATGTGCACACTTAATATATATGTGATATATATTAATTGTGTTATTTTTTATGTGTCATGGTTGATGATACATGCAACATGGGTGTATGAGACTTACACCATGATGAAGATAATGTAGGGTTTATTTATTTATTGTAATTCAATTATTAGGTGGAAATTTGTCACATGGCATGAAGCTTGTAACAACTCCAATTTTTGTATACATAAAATTGATTTAAATTTGAAGTATACTTGGGGTTTTTAATGTTGTTGTTACCACTTTAAGTATTTATTTTCCCACAATAATTACAAGAAGGAGCTTGTAGCTCATTGGTAACAACTTGCACTGCTGAACCAAGCCACCAGAGTTCAAATCCCATGCCCCACATTATTTTTATATTGTTTTTGTTTTAAATCCTTTGGAAGCCCAACAGGCCAAACACCATAACTCCAAAAAGTTGAACTGTACCTAAAAATCTAAAAATACCTGAGTGTACGTCAGGAGACCCCCCACCTTCCCATGCCCCGACTCGGGCCGACGCCGCAGGCCGGACTCGGCTGGACGGCCGAGTCGTCATCATAAAAAATCCGCCTCTTCGTCTCTCCAACTCCCCTACACACACCATTTAATTGGATCGGTTCCCGAGAGTTAAATATACCCCAATTACTCCAATTTTTAATGATTTTTCTATAATTTTTGCAATTTTTTTAAATTAAAAACCTTTCACCTACCCTATCCTAGCCTACCCTATAAATACACCCCCTACCCTCTACCCTCTCATCCCAAAACCCTAAGCTCACTCTCTCAAAATTTTCTAAGAAGTGTGTACTTTGAAAACAAGTTCGAAGCTTCGACGAAATTCCGGCGATGTTTTTAGAAACAACCGGCGACGAAGCAACGCCTCGATAACTCCTTTAGTTCCCCCTACACTCCTTTGCCTAATCGAAACCCGTAAGTCCCATTCTACCCCCCTTTCTATTTCTCTAAAATAAGAAATTACGAAACCCGACGGAATCGGAAAAAATCCGATTTCCGATTCGGTTTTCTATAAAAGTTCACTTCTCACCAATACATTCATATTTAAACATCTTTATGTTGACTATTAAACTTTTAAAAATCAATTTGAATAAGTTTCATCACATGAAATGATAACCTTTCCAATTTATCGTATTTTCACTTTAATACCATCATGTTTCGATTTCACATTTAACCCCTTAACTTTACTATACATTTAAAGTAGAGCACGAGGTAATGACCTACCTCCAAACACACGATAATACAACCCTAAACGATATCATCAAAAAAAAACTTAGAATACGATAAAACAAAACTTTAATTTAAATACCATATTCTTAATAAAATCATTTCTAAAGGTTTTAGCTTTGATACGCTTTTAAATAAATACCTCTTATTAGGAAAACACGATAAGTTGTGAACATCGATCGTTTATCTAAACCTGACTTTGTGGTGTCTAGGTTAGGCAAGTGAGAAAAGGTAACTTTAAAAGGCCCGTCTCACGATTCGTGAGCGGATCCCTCCTTTCCTCATTTGTACTTACCTGACCACAATTAGTGGTGAAGAGGCGATTTGAGGCTTCTAACGACTTGTCGTTTAGACCATTTAGAAATAGGCTAGTTGGCTCAGGAAACCCTAGAATCTAAAATACGGAAAATTACACTTTGCAAATAAATACCTTTTACTTTATAAAACCATTTTCTAAAGGATTAGTATTTTACAATCTTTGCAAAGCGCCGCTACAACCCATTTTTGGGGAACTCGTTCGGGATCGTGTGGTTTATTGCGCACCCTCAGGCTAGCAGTGCGAGATTCAGATCTCCGCAAGGAGCATTCGGTCTCGAAAGGTTTAAAATACGACATCTTAAAAAAATGAGATTTTTGGAATATAAAATATTTATTAAAATTATTTTTGTATAAACATATGTATATTTATCATTTAAATATCTATTTTATTATAATATAAATTTTCCACCTTTTCCTAAAAATCACAAGAATAAATTTTACACTAAAATACCATGAACTTCAAATAAATCAATATTACCGATAAATACCCTTATTTATAAAACTAGGATATTTTCACTACAAATGTCACAACATAAGATGCACCCTCATTACAACTCTAAAGACGAACAATAAATACTTGAGGTGTATTTTGAAAAGTATATAAAAGTATTTTTACATAAAAAAACCCTCAAGTTTTATAAATTACCCTAAGGACCCTAGCAATTATAAGACTTCGATTCACATTTCTGATTGTCTGACTCGGGTTTGAGTCTGATTAATCTGTCTTGAATATGGTTCAAGTCAATCTATAATCTACAATATTCCAATTCAAAATGAACACATGAATCCATGAATACAATTATCAATTTATACAACTTGACTGAACCGAACCATGGATATATATATTCCTTTTACATGATTCTCAGTATTCCATTTACATGACTCTACGGTTACAACCGTTTCCTGATATCATGGTTTCGGTCAGTCAGTCAATCAATCATGCACCCAATACAATTTACAAGATAACAATACAAACAAGACATCGCGGGGTTTAAGGGGTAGATTGGTACGGAAGGTGTTAAAGGTGGCACGAGGTGGTCAGATTTAATACACCTAACATGAACCCAGTTTTTGTTGTACCGTGGCATAAACGGTTCCTTGTACTATACGTGCCCATAGTCTTTGGCATATAGAGACTACCCTCGTATACACTGGCATCCTTCTGTACGAACCTACAAACAACAGCGTTAATACGACATTACTACAGGATAATACAACTTTAAAAGATATCTTCTTATTCTGTCTATTCTACTTTCCTCTCACCTTTGGGACTTACCGAGCGACCTGTTCGCTGACGACATTCTGTTTCTTTCTTCTTTGAATGTCGTCAGGTGATTTGGACCCGGCAGGGATCGAGCCATCGCAAGAAGAATTGGAGCAGTTTGCTGAAGACCCTGCACTTTAGTTTCATTGTACACTTTTCCTCTCTGTACTTTTCATTTCCTGTTATGCCACTGTTTAGACATCTTTTTATTTCAGTTGTATTTTCTTTCATGTATTGTACAAAGAATGTTAATAAATAAAAGTTGTTGTTCTTTTTATTTTTTGTCTCTTGTGTATTTATTTTATATTGCTTAGATACGCTTAGCGTATGTACTTATGAGTATATACGTAGTGGACCTCGTCGTGTCCCCTTCACCGTACACTGGGAAGCGGGTCGTGACAGGTTTTGTTGGTGGCCCATGCAGGTCAGAGCTGTATGAAACCTTATCATGATGTTCTGTTCTGCGTGAACAACCTAAGCAATATAACACAAGAACCAGCAACTAAAACATTTTTTACAATTCATGTTCCCTGAATCTTGCAATTCCATATTCCTTGAATCTTATCATTCATGTACTTGAATCTGTCCTAACCCAAATTTTTCTTCAAGGTTATGGATTCTCCGAACAACACCAGCACCAACGTCAACAACACACCTCCAACACTACCCCTCACACCTGCTGTTCCTGCGCCACCCACCGAGCAAACGGTGCTACTTGAGGCGATCCACAGCCTTCTCGAGGGACAGCAACAACTCCTGAACCGTCCCAAGACTGATGCACCGGGAGTAAAGCAATTCAGGGCTTTACATCCGAAGCAGTTCTCCGGAAAAGGAAGCCCTCTTGAAGCTGAAGAATGGGCACAAAGCATAGAATACGATCTGGCAGCAGCTCAAGTGCCAGACATAGCTTGGGTCCGTGTGGCGAAACTACAGCTCACAGACAATGCTCGCAACTGGTGGAAAGCAGAAGAAAGCCGTCTTGTACAACCTATTGAATGGAATACTTTTCGCGAGAAGTTCGACGCGAAATACTTCCCTGTGACTGCCTGGTTTGCCATGGAGCAGCAGTTCATTCATCTACAACAAGGATCGATGTGGGAAAATCGGTAGATGAATACGACGCTGAATTCACCATGTTAAGCCGGTAAGATATGTCGCAATAGTTCAATTTTTAAATATCATATATTACACAGCTAACACCATCCTTAAACAGATTCGCGGCACATTTGATACCGATGGACGAGATCAGAGCCCGTCTCTTTCAACAAGGACTGGACACGGAGATTCAGGCTGCTCTAGCCACAGGAAAATTTTTGACTCGTGAGGATGCTCTGGAAGCTGCCCGCAGTTATGAGGCAGTGATAAAAGCAAGGGGCAGACCTCAGTCTGCAGGAGTCAAGCGCCCTGCCAACCAGATGGCAGGTGGAGCCTCGTCCAGACCACCTTTTGTGCCAAGACTTCCTGGAGCACCAATCAACAGGCCCAGCCCAGCCTTTTGTAACTATTGCAAGAGAAATGAGCATCTGGCGAGAGATTGCCGGCGTGCGAACAACCTTTGCTTGATCTGTGGCTCAGCTGCTCATGGTATTGGGGCTTGTCCTCATAAACAAAATCCAATTGCTGCACCCAGGCCAGCAAACAATTATCCACAGCGTCCAGCCATCCAAACCCCTGCTCCAAGACTTGCACTACGTGCACCACCCAGAGGACCACAAACTGCACCACCTCCTCGTTAGTTCCATTAATCTCAAAAGAACGTTCCGAGGAATGCTCCTCAGGCCAGGAGGAATGTGCCAAAGCGCTAGGCTTTCACGATGTCTGTGGAAGAAGCTGAGGCCACTAGCCAAGTCATTACTGGTAAACTTTCCTTCTCAAACTTATCTTTTAGTCTTGGTTATCTACACACTTTCCCTATACCTAAAACATATCCCATATACCTTAGGTACAATCATAGTAGCCTCACTACCTGCACTTGCATTTTTTGATACTGGAGCATCCCACTGCTTTATGTCGCAACGGTGCGTCCGAACCTATGCGATTCCAGTCTCACCGCTTGTATCTAGTTGGAATGTTAGTTCAGGAAATGTCGTTCTAAAGGCAACTATGGGAAACAGCTTGTGTCCAGTCATCGTCTGCAGCCGAGAGTTTTATGCTGACTTCAAAGTACTGGACATACCGAACTTCGATGTGGTTCTAGGAATGGATTGGCTTGGAACTTTTTATGCTACCATTGACTGTCGTCAAAGGAGGGTAGTATTCGAGATTCCAGACCATCCGGTCTTCTATTTCAAAAGCGGAGACCGTACCCTGGAGCTAAGTACCTACAAAGCGAAGCCAAGGGAAGCAGTAGTTGCAGCAGCTCAAGCAGAAGAAGAATTAAGACCAGAGGTAGTTCGAGAGTTCGACGATGTATTTCCTGACGATATATCAGGTTTGCCTCCCGATCGAGCTCTTGAATTCAGTATTGATTTAGTACCAGGAGCCCAACCGGTAATCAAAGCACCTTATAGATTAAGTCCGGAAGGTTTGAAGGAAGTCCGAACCTAGTTGGACGAATTATTGGCGGAAGGATGGATTCGTCCCGGCACTTCAAGTTTGGGAGCGCCTGTACTACTGGTAAAGAAGAAGGAAGGTTCATACAGAATGTGCATCGATTATAGAGCCTTGAACGAAGTCACTATAACGAACAAGTATCCACTCCCGTGCATCGATGACTTATTCGATCAGCTAAGTGGATCTTGTGTTTTCTCTAAATTGGATCTTCGTTCAGGTTATCATCAAGTGAAGGTCAAGGAAGCTGATATTCACAAAACAGCTTTCAGAACTCGCTATGGACATTACGAATTTCTAGTGATGTCATTTGGAGTGACTAATGCACCAGCAATATTCATGAACCTAATGAATCAAGTTTTTCGGGAGTACTTAGACATGTTTGTTGTCATCTTCATCGACGACATCCTGGTGTATTCTAAGAGTCGGAAAGAGCATGCAGAGCACCTACGAATTGTCCTGGAAACTCTTCGACAACATAAGCTTTATGCCAAGTACAGCAAGTGCGAGTTTTGGCTAAATCAAGTTGGTTTTCTTGGACATATCGTATCAGGAGAAGGAATTTCTGTGGATCCAGCCAAAGTTTCAGCAGTTAGCGAATGGCCTACACCAAAGTCAGTGAAGGACATTTGGAGTTTCTTGGGTTTAGCTGGATATTACAGAAGGTTCATTGAAGGATTCTCAAAGATAGCAACACCCCTGACCAAGCTCACACGAAAAGATGAAGAATTTGTGTGGTTAGAAGCATGCGAACAAGCTTTCGTAGAACTCAAGTCAAGATTGACATCTGCATCTATTCTCGTAATACCGGATCAATCTGGAGGATTCGAAGTGCATTGTGATGCATCCGGTAAGGGATTAGGATGTGTTCTACATCAGCACGGTAAGGTTGTGGCTTATGCTTTCAGACAACTGAAGACTCATGAGCGCAATTATTCGACGCATGATTTGGAGTTGGCAGCCGCCATCTTTGCTCTCAAGATTTGGCACCATTATTTACTTGGTGAACGAGTGAACATCTACACAGACCATAAAAGTCTGAAGTACGTGTTTACTCAGAAGGAGTTGAATATGCGGCAGAGAAGATGGTTAGAACTCATGGCGGACTTTGACATCAACTTGCAATATCACCCAGGAAAGGTGAACGTAGTACCTGATGCTCTTAGTCGCCAACCATTATCGATGAATCTCACCTCTCAGTGGAAGCTTCAGCAAGACTTGCATCAGATGGAGACTGAAGTAGTCATGCCAGGTAATGCTTCAAGTTTGATGAATCTACAAGTTCAATCAACCATTGTCAATCAGATCAAAGCAGCTCAAGCAAGTGATACTAAGTTGCAAAGGATCAGAGAACAAGTAGAGAATGGACTTAGAACAGACTTCATCATCCATGAAGACGGATCTTTGAGATACGGCAACAGATTGTGTGTACCAAAAGGTCCTGTTCGGGAAGAGTTAATGAAAGAAGCTCACATCTCTCCCTACTCAGTACATCCTGGAGGTACCAAAATGTACAAAGATCTACGTCAGAATTATTGGTGGCATGGAATGAAGCGTGAAGTATCTAGAAGCATCGCAAAATGTTTGATGTGTCAGCAAGTAAAGGCTGAACATCACAGGACAGCTGGACTACTTCAACCATTACCAATCCCAGAATGGAAGTGGCAGCACATCACGATGGATTTTGTGACTGCTCTTCCTCGCAGCACAAAGGGTAACGATGCCATATGGGTCATTGTGGATCGAATCACAAAGTCAGCTCACTTCATCCCATTCCGAGTTGGCCAATCAACTGAGACACTAGCAAAGAAGTACATAGAGGTAATAATCTATTTAAGATTTAAACTCTTCATAATGTACTATCTCTGATACCCATGAACTCATACAGGAAATTGTGAGACTTCATGGAGTACCGGTCTGCATTGTCTCCGATCGTAACACCAGGTTCCGATCGCAATTTTGGCAGAGTCTGCAAGCTAGCTTGGGAACAAGTCTGAACTTCAGCATGGCTTATCATCCACAAACAGATGGCCAGTCGGAATGAACTATTCAGATCTTGGAGGATATGCTCAGAGCGTGTATGCTAGACTTCAAAGGATCGTGGGAAGATCACCTGCATCTTGTGGAGTTCGCGTACAATAACAGCTACCAAGTAAGAATAGGAATGACACCTTTTGCAGCATTGTATGGAAGGAAGTGTCGATCACTATTAAGTTGGGATAACATCGGAGATAGGGAACTTTTTAGACCAGAGATGATAGTAGCGACCGTTGATGTGGTTCGTACTATCAGGGAAAGAATGCGCATAGCCCAAGATCGACAGAAACACTGGGCTGATGCAAAGAGATGACTTGGAGTTCCAGCTAGGAGACCATGTATTCTTGAAGATATCTCCGAACCACGGAGTGATCTGATTTGGAAGACGGGGTAAATTGAGTCCGAGATACATTGGACCGTTCAACATACTCGAACGAGTCGGTGAAGTGGCATACCGCTTAGCGCTTCCATCCTCATTGGAAGGAGTGCATAACGTGTTCTACATATCCCAACTCAGAAAGTATGTGAGTGACCCCAGCCATGTTCTTGATCATTCTGAGCTCACTATACAGCCCGACTTGTCTTGTGAGCAACAGCCTCTGAAGATCCTGGACAGGAAAGTGAAGACACTTCGGAACAAGAAAGTTAATTTGGTCCGGGTAATGTGGAGGAAAGACACTCCAGGAGAATCCACTTGGGAAATGGAAGATGAAATGCATGCAAGATATCCTCACCTCTTTGTAAACTAGTCCTCAAATAAAAGTTGTAAATTTCGAGAACGAAATTTTTGTAACGAGGGTAGATTGTAACAACTCCAATTTTTGTAAACGTAAAATTGATTTAAATTTGAAGTATACTTAGGGTATTTAATGTTGTTGTTACCATTTTAAGTATTTATTTTCCCACAATAATTACAAGAAGGAGCTTGTAGCTCATTGGTAACACCTTGCACTGCTGAACTTAGCCACCAGAGTTCAAATCCCCTGCCCCACATTATTTTTATATTGTTTTTGTTTTAAATCCTTTGGAAGCCCAACAGTCCAAACACCATAACTCCCAAAAGTTGAACTGTACCTAAAAATCTAAAAATACCAGAGTGTACGTCAGGAGACCCCGACTTTCCTATGCCCCGACTCGGCCCGACTCGGTCGAGTCGTCAACATCAAAAATCTGCCTCTTCGTCTCCCCAACTCCCCTGCACACACCATTTAATTGGATCGGTTCCCGAGAGTTAAATATACCCCAATTACTCCAATTTTTAATGATTTTTCTATAATTTTTACAATTTTTTAATTAAAAACCTTTCACCTACCCTACCCAAGCCTACCCTATAAATACACCCCCTACCCTTTACCCTCTCATCCCAAAACCCTAAGCTCACTCTCTCAAAATTTTCCAAGAAGTGTGTACTTTGAAAACAAGTTCGCGGCGAAGCTCCGACGAAATTCCGGCGGGAATTCCGGCGACGTTTTTAGAAACAACCGGCAACGAAGCAACGCCTCGGCAACTCCTTTAGTTCCCCCTACACTCCTTTGCCTAATCGAAATCCGTAAGTCCCATTCTATCCCCCTTTCTATTTCTCTAAAATACGAAATTATGAAACCCGACGGAATCGGAACAAATCCGATTTCCGATTCGGTTTTCTATAAAAGTTTACTTCTCACCAATACATTCATGTTTAAACATTTTTATGTTGACTATTAAACTTTTAAAAATCAATTTGAATAAGTTTCATCACATGAAATGATAACCTTTCCAATTTATCGTATTTTTCACTTTAATACCATCATGTTTCGATTTCACATTTAACCCTTTAACTTTGTTATACATTTAAAGTAGAGCACGAGGTGATGACCTACCTCCACAAACACGCAAATACAACCCTACACGATATCATCAAAAAAAACTTAGAATACGATAAAAAAACTTTCATTTAAATACCATATTCTTAATAAAATCATTTCTAAAGGTTTTAGTTTTGATACGCTTTTAAATAAATACCTCTTATTAGGAAAACACGATAAGTTGTGGACATCGATCGTTTATCTAAACTTGACTTTATGGTGTCTAGGTTAGGCAAGTGAGAAAAGATAACTTTAAAAGGCCCGTCTCACGATTCGTGAGTGGATCTCTCCTTTTCTCATTTGTACTTACCTGGCCACAATTGGCGGTGAAGAGGCGATTTGAGGCTTCTAACGACTTGTCGTTTAGATCATTTAGAAATAGGCTAATTGGCTTAGGAAACCCTAGAATCTAAAATACGGAAAATTACACTTTGCAAATAAATACCTTTTACTTTATAAAACCGTTTTCTAAAGGATTAGTATTTTACAATCTTTGCAAAGCGCCGCTACAACCCATTTTTGGGGAACCCGTTCGGGATCGTGTGGTTTATCGCGCACCCTCGGGTTAGTAGTGCGAGATTCAGACCTCCGCAAGGAGCATTCGGTCTCGAAAGGTTTAAAATATGACATCTTAAAAAAATGAGATTTTTGGAATATAAAATATTTATTAAAATTATTTTTGTATAAACATATGTATATTTATCATTTAAATATCTATTTTATTATAATATAAATTTTTCACCTTTTCCTAAAAATCACAAGAATAAATTTTACACTAAAATACCATGAACTTCAAATAAATTAATATTACCGATAAATACCCTTATTTATAAAACTAGGATATTTTCACTAGAAATGTCACAACATAAGATCCACCCTCATTACAACTCTAAAGACGAAAAATAAATACTTGAGGTGTATTTTGAAAAGTATATAAAAGTATTTTTACATAAAAACCCGTCAAGTTTTATAAATTACCCTAAGGACCCTAGCAATTATAAGACTTCGATTCACATTTCTGAATGTTTGACTCAGGTTTGAGTCTGATTAATCTGACTTGAATATGGTTCAAGTCAATCTATAATCTACAATATTCCAATTCAAAATGAACACATGAATCCATGAATACAATTATCAATTTATACAACTTGACTGAACCGAACCATGGATATATATTCCTTTCACATGATTCTCAGTATTCCATTTACATGACTCTACGGTTACAACCGTTTCCTGATATCATGGTTTCGGTCGGTCAGTCAATCAATCATGCAACCAATACAATTTACAAGATAACAATACAAACAAGACATCACGGGGTTTAAGGGGTAGATTGGTACGGAAGGTGTTAAAGGTGGCACGAGGTGGTCAGATTTAATACACCTAACATGAATCCAGTTGTTATTGTACCATGGCATAAACGGTTCCTTGTACTATACGTGCCCCTAGTCTCTGGCATATAGAGACTCCCCTCGTATACACTGGCATCCTTCTGTACCAAGCTACAAACAACAGCGTTAATATGACATTACTACAGGATAATACAACTTTAAAAGATATCTTCTTATTTTGTCTATTCTACTTTCCTCTCACCTTTGGGACTTACAGAGCGACCTGTTCGCTGACGACATTCTGTTTCTTTCTTCTTTGAATGTCGTCAGGTGATTTGGACCCGGCAGGGATCGAGCCATCGCAAGAAGACTTGGAGCAGTTTGCTGAAGACCCTGCACTTTAGTTTCATTGTACACTTTTCCTCTCTGTACTTTTCATTTCCTATTATGCCACTGTTTAGGTATCCTTTTATTTCAGTTGTATTTCCTTTCATGTATTGTACAAAGAATGTTAATAAATAAAAGTTTCCGTTCTTTTTATTTCTTTTCTCTTATGTATTTATTTTATATTGCTTAGATACGCTTAACATATGTACTTCTGAGTATATACGTAGCGGACCTCGTCGCGTCCCCTTCGCCGTACACTGGGAAGCGGGGCGTGACAAAGCTTCATGAAGCTTTGAGACCATTTGACTTAGTCCACTAGTTTTGTCTTACACTAGATATTTGTTAACCCAACCATTATCTAAACTCATGGTTAAGTCTTTACAAGAGTAATATTAGATATTTTCCCACCCATGGTTGCCATTCTCTCTCACAACATTATCTCTCTTGATTTTTTTCCTCAAAGCTCAAGAGCTCTCTAGGTTTTGTAAAAGTGAGAAATTTTAGTGAGAAAAAGAAATCCAAAGTGAGCAAAAATCCTACTTCATCATCCTCTACTAGATTAGCACTTTAATATAGGGTGTTTGCTTCACTAATCCCACATTAGTGAAGAGGGTAGCTTGGGTTAGTGTCTCCTCGACGTAGATCATCTTCGGCCTTGAAGATTTCAAGCAAGTTCGTTGCTTTCTTCTCATGGAGCCATTCAAGAGTCCGTAAGATCACTTCATCGCAGCAAAGGGACTACTACTAGGAGCTATTGAAGTGAAGGACCGGTCTACAAAGGTTGTATTCCGTTATCACTTAGATTTAAAGAAGTTTACAGTTAGTTTCATATGATTCTCTAGTTAACGATTCTAGTTTAGGGTTCTTTAAAACGGTAAATTTTTTAAAATGGCATGAATGATACCTCCCGAAACTTTGTTGTCGTTCATAGGAACCCTACACCAATGTCCCGATTTTGGGGAATGGGATGAACATCAGTTTAGATGTCATCTGTTAGGAGAACACTAGTTATCTTTGGGACTTGGATTAGTTTGGGGAGACCTGAACATGGGGGCTCGGTTGATTGGTGATAAAAAGGGTCTTGGCTTCAGAAGACTTGGCTAATTTGAACTAAGGATGATTTCCCTTAGTCGCCCCATAGTGCTAAGCACTGAATCAGTGTTAAACACTGGACTTTGGAGGAGCTCACGTGTGAACACGTGAGGGGCCCCGAAGTGGGCATTGTTCCTTGAGTTTATTCCCTTATATTTATATATATATATATATATATATATATATATATATATATATATATATATATATATATATATATATATATAAATGCCGAGCACTTGGCTCATGTGTGAGCACGTGAGGTGCCCGAGGTGAGAACTGTTCTCTGGATTTTATTCCTCTTTCATTTATAAGTGCTAAGCACTTGGTTCATCAAACAGTCACGTGCAGACATGTAAGGTGCCTTCAAAATGCGAGCGCTATCTTTGGAATTTTCTCCCTCTTTTATACACAACTGTTTGGGGGTCACGTGGAAACACGTGAGGTACCCCCAAAATGGGAGCTATCTTGGGTTTATTCCCTTTTTCCTTTTCTGAGTGCTAAGCACTATTGGGTCACGTAAGATCACGTGAGGCACTCTGAAGAATGAAAATTGCCTTTGTTTTATTCTCCTTTTCTTTTTCTGAGTGCTAAGCACTATTAAGGGATCACGTGAGGCGCCTTAAATTGAGATCTGTTTTAGGTTTACTCCCCTTTTATCCTTTTAAAGAGGCTAGTTCAGGGGTCACATGAGAGCACGTGACCTGATATCAATTGTTCTCTTTTGGTCATTGGGGGGATCACGTGGGCGCACGTGATCTGACATTTATCATGTTAGATGCTGATCTCTTTTACGTGCATGGAGAATTAAATCCCTTGTTTAAGAATTAAATTCTTTTATAGGGTTAAACCCCAATTTTATTTAGAGGAATTAAATTCCTATGTATTACGTTGAAAGAATTAAATTCTTTAAACTCAATTCTTCCTCTAAGTTTTGAATCTGCATGTCAGATCTTCCCGATGAGAATTAAATTCTCAACTTGTGGGGAGATCTGCTTCTGCAGATCTTCAACCAGAGGAAGAACTAAGTTCTTTTTAGAAGAGTTAAACTCTTAGTTTGAGAATTAAATTCTCTTTTTTTTTGTGGGAGCTTATGGGGTGATCTCCTTCCTTCTCTTAGAGTTTCTTTCTTCTTTGAAGAGTCTTCTTTTTCTTTGGCTTTTAAGGGGATTTCTCTCTCTCCTTCTGTATCTTTTTTCTCCTTCTTGGCTCCTATTTATAGGAAAAAGAAAAGAATCAATTTTTTTAGAAAATCTCTCATTGAGAGATTTTGATTGATTTTATAATCAGCCAAAAAGATCTTTTAGATCAATCAGTGAATTTTATTCACTATTGGATTTTTAATCCAAGGGCTTCTGTTTTACAGAAGATATCTTGTTTGTTGTTCTTAACAAGATTAGAAAGATATTTCCCTGTACAGGATTTTTCTGTCGATTGGTGATCTTTAATCACCATTGGATCGTTAATCCAACGGCGTTCTGTTTTATAGAGCGTAATCTTTCTTGTTTGGAAAGATTAAGGGAAATATTTTTCCAATTAGGACTTTTGATTCCTTTTAATTAGAATTTAATTCTATTAGTTCAGAAGGCTCAGGAGCCCATCATGTGTTGGCACGTGATCTCACCAATTATTAGAATCTAATTTTATTAGCTCAGAGGGCTCAGGAGCCCATCACGTGTTGGCACGTGACCTCACCAATTAAGCATAAAGCTTCTAATTAGAATTTAATTTTATTAGTTTAGAGGGCTCAGGAGCCCATCACGTGTTGGCACGTGACCTCACCAATTAAACATCTCCAATTGTTTATTTCATTCAGGCGCCTATAGACTTTGCCTATAAAGGTCACGTGTCTACACGTAAGGCTCGATTTTTAGTTCAGTTTTATCAAGCACAGCGCCTATCACACGTGGGCACGTGATGCTCCACTTGGGGGCTTTCTTGGTTGCTTTATTCATATGTTTTATTCAGTTTCCATGAGGGAACACACGTCAATTAGGAAGTGCATCAATATAGGATGAAAGGAATTGTTGGTTGTCGGCACTCGCCACCTCTCTGAAGACGCTGAGGAATTACAATGACATATATCAGAGGTGTGAAAAGATGTACCCTTGAGCCAAATCCCATATTTTAGGGAAAGATCATGATGGATCATCTAAGAATCATTAACCTTTTTTGAGACTGATATTAACTTAGAAGGTATGGGATGAAGATCGTTAGTCATGTATGGGACTAAGATCAGTTTGGATATCATGAATGTAAGCTTAGCCAATTTGGGCTAAGATTGGGTTTCTGTATTACCTAGTAGTGATAAATACTCAGTTGCATATAGCGCTCACGTGTGTTTCACATGAGGCGCTGCACTAGTGCTAAGCAGTAAACTTTTCTATTTTCTGGCGCTCACGTGTGTTTCACATGAGGCGATGGGTTTTTATCCTTGGGCGCTCACGTGCTTTTCACGTGAGGCGCTGCAATAGTGCTAAGCACTAATTTTCTCTGGCGCTCACGTGTGTTTCCCGTGAGGCACTATGTTTTTGGAGATTTAATATCTGTTGATATTTTTTTAGAGAACTTAAATTTCTGTTAATGATATTTTGATCATTAACGATCCCAGGATCATTATTTTGAGAATCTGGGATCATGTTCTTTAAGAATAAGTTCTTGATTTGAAAGAACTAAGTTCCTGGATTATTATGAATTCCATATTTTTCATGTTCATGTTTTCAGAGATGATAAATCTCTTTTAATGGTGTTTTGGCCATTAAGGATCACTAAAATCACTATTTTAAGGATCTTGGATCGGGTATTTAAAAAAAACTAAGTTCCTGGAGTATTATGGACTCCATCTTTTTCATGTTCTTCTTTGTTCTTTCCTGAATTTTTGATTCTCAAGAACAAGATCTTTCCGATGAGAATTAAATTCAAAATTTGTGGAAGACTTGTCTTGTGGATCTCAGATCCAGAGAAAGAACTAAGTTCTTTGAGAAGGGCTAAACCCTTAGATATGTTAGGTAAAAGAGATATTTTGATCTTGATATTTTCTTTACCTAAGGTTTTGAGGATGGAGATCTTTTTTAAGAATTAAATTCTTTGTTGTTTTGTGGGAGCTTTTGGAGAGCCTTCTGTATTTTTTTTTACAAAAGCTTATGGTGATCTCCTCTTTTTCATATCGAGTCCTCCTTTTTTCTTTTCATCTCTTTGCTCCTATTTATAGGAGAAGAAAAAGAATCAATTTGTTGAGAAAATCTCTCATTAAGAGATCATGATTGATTTAATAATCAATCCAATTGATCTTTTAGATCAACCGGTGAATTTTATTCACCGTTGGATTTTTAATTCAAAGGCTCTTTGTTTAACAGAGAAGATTTCTTATTTGATTAACAAGATTATGAAATATTTTTCTAAGATAGAATTTTATTCTATCATATAAATATCTTGTTAGTTTAACAAGATTAGAATTTTATTCTATTATATGAATATCTCGTTAGTTTAAGAAGATTAGGAATATATTTTCCTAATATAGAATTTAATTCTGTTATATGAATATCTTGTTAATTTAACAAAATTAGAATTTTATTCCAACATAGAATTTTATTCTATCATATGAATATCTTGTTAGTTTACAAAGATTTGAATTTTATTCTATCATATGAATATCTTGTTAGTTTAACAAGATTGGGAAAATATTTTCCTAATATAGAATTTAATTCTGTTATATGAATATCTTTTTAATTTAAGAAGATTAGAAAAATATTTTCCTAAGATAGAATTTTATTCTATCAAATGATTTAATTGATGATATTTTATCACTATTGGATTTTAAATCCAAGATTCTCTGTTAGGGAAAGATTTTTCCATATTAGAAAGATCAAGAAAAGTATTTTCTAAACAAAATTTAATTATATCATTTTGATGATTTATTATCACCGTTGGATTTTTGATCTAACGGCTCTGTTTAACAGATAATATCCCAGATTTTAGGGAAATATTCCCCATATAGAATTTAATTCTACCCTCTTAATTTTGGGCGCTGACGCTCACGTGCTATGCATGTGGACGCCGCCTAAGAATTTAATTTTTTTATAAATAGCCACTCACGTGCTTTGTACGCCGGCGCTCACGTGTGTTCCACGTGAGGCGCCACTATAGGATTTAATCCTAACAGAGGATGGTGCTGGCGCTCACGTGGGAAACACATGAGGACCCAATATAGGATTTAATCCTATCTGAAGCGGTATCTACATGCTTTGCATATGGGTGCACGTATTTAACACGTGGGGGTTTTCCTTTATTTTTATAAGGGAACAATAAGCTCTGAGCCAAAAAATTTGGCAGGAACAAATGCCCTCCACTACTTTGCCCACGTAAGTATGTACATGGGTGAAGTAGTACAGAGTTATGCATGGCCATAGAATTGATGGCTTAGGAGGCAAGTTTAAGATCCTTGTAGCCTATGGCTTTTTTATCTTCATAAACCGTAAGGGTCTCAAGAAGATTTTTCTCCCTATAAGTCTTGAGAATCTCATAGGTGTGTATTCTTCCTAGAAATTGTGAGAATTTCTAAGTGTTCATTGCCTCCGTGAGTCGTAAGGATCTCACTCGGGTATTTTTTTTCTTACGAGTCGTGTGGTCCCGTAAGTAGCTTCTTCATTTCATTGGCGAATGTGGCCAGTGGATAGTATACAAGAGTCAGTTTGGGCCTCCTTGTAGGGCAGCGATGGCTTAGGAAACAGGCTTTAGATCTGTCGCTAAGACTTTTCAACTTTATGAGCCGTAAGGGTTTCATAAAGACTTTTCTCCCTACGAGTCGAGAGGATCTCGTAGGTGTCTTTTCTCCTTAGAAGTCGTGAGGACTCCTAAGTGTGTTTCCTCTTGAGAGCCATAAAGATCTCACAAGAGAATTTTCCCCTTACGAGTCGAAAGAACTCGTAAGTAGTTTCTCCTCCTCATCGGTATGTGACTTTGGAGAATGTGGCCTATGGATAGTATATAAGAGTCGGTTTGGACCAACTTGTAGGGCCACAGTGCTTAGGAAACAGGTTGATATCCCCGTCGCCTAAGGCTTTTCACCTTCATGAGCCGTGATGGTCTCATAAAGATATTTTTTCCTACGAGTCGAGACGAGTCGAGAGGATCTCGCAGGTGTATCCTAACAGGAAATTTAGATAACCTCATTTTTTGATAGGGGTCCGTTAGGTTTGTGGTACTAGGGTTTTAGTCCGTGATACCATTGTGTTGGCTGATGTATTCCTCGATATGCAGTCTTTAAGCCGCTATTCGAGTATCCCCGCGACTTTCGTGTCTCTGATCCCTTCTGAGGCTGGACAAGAAGTCTTCAAGTAATCTTTTTAGATCATATTACCGTCGGAAGAGCAAGTGTCAGTAATTTTCCATGACGCTTTTTACTTGAGGTTAGGCTCAATTTGGAGCCTCGATGAACCGCACCCTTATAGGGCGGGATGATCTTTAATGGTCTTTTAGGCTTTATATGAGTTGCCATCAAAACCCGAATCTAGGAATATGCCGTCACTTCGTTTTTGCTTTGATGATGTTACGCCGATTCTTTGCTGAAGTAGGGTAGACATCTGTATGACCTCTATGCTGTATGTTTTGCCATCGAGATCTGGAACTTGGGATATGCCATCACTCCTCTTTTGTTCGAACCTTGGGTCTTTGTTAACGTTACGTCTGCACCCTGCTGGCATAAGAAGCACGTCGAGTCGATCTCTAGGCTGTAGATGTCACCATCAAGATCTGGAGCTAGGAATATTCCAATGCTCCACTTTGATTTGACCTTGGGTCCATTTTGACATTGCGTCTGCATCCTGTTGGCATGAGAAGCACGTCGAGCTGAAGTTAGGATTTTGCCGTCATACATTTTTAATTTGGCTCCTTGGAGACTTTGTTGTCGTTGCATCAGCACCGAGAAGGAACGTCAAGCTGGAACTGGGATTTTGCCATTACTCCTTTTTTGTTTGACCCTTGGGTCTTTAATGACGTTGCGTCTACATCCTGCTGGCATAAGAAGCACGTCGAGTCTTTCACGACCCGAAATGGCACGTGACTGGCACTTGAATCATATGAAGTCTATAGGACCCCATCTAATTCAAGTAAGCCAAAATCTCAGAAATCTAAACCATTTAAAAAGAAGAAGGTGAAGGAAAACTTGTTTAAAAGTTTGCATATAAATCATTTTGAAAGTCGTAGTAAATATTTTTAAAATATCAAGTCTTTTCCGAAAATTTCGGTGGAGTCTCTTTTGTAAATACTGACCCCAAACGGGTACAACATGAATAACACACATAAATGATAAAAGGCATCCCCAAGCGGGAGCTAGCTCTTCGCCAATTGGCGGTCACAACCACGTAAGCAATATAATATACAACTCCGAAGGGCGAGGATCAAAACTCAAAAGGAAAACCAATATCATTAAGAAAACCATAATAATAATACAAGCGCGATTCTAAGGTCGAAAGAATATACACTGGTCTTCTAAGTCTATAAATTAATACAAGTCTGGTTGATGGAGTTTACTAGATACAACTGAATAAATAAAATACAATGGTGGTCACGATGCAAGTGAGTCCACCTACAAAAGCAATCACCCGGAAAGAAGCAATGTGCCAGCAAAGCCGCCAAGAAAAACCTGTACGGAAAAACCTGCAAAAAACTGTGGCACAACGGGGGTGAGTTGCCAACTCGTGAGTAGAAAACATCACTGAGCAGAAATCGCATGTATGACCCAATCCTAGATCATACGATAATATATCCTCAATATAAAACCTGAAGCATCTAAATAATAGCAAGGGTAAACATCTATACATAAGTGTAATACCAAGTGCTCGTGTTAGTGCCTCAGGTAGCAACATAATACATATATGATGTATGAATGCATGAAAACAGAATGCAACTGAATGAGAAAACTGTTTTCATATCTCAAATCGAGTATCATCAATGAAATCAATAGAGAATCGGTGTCAAGTATCGACACAAAATATATATCTCAATATTTCAGGCCCCGGCTATCCGGACTGGCCTGTATCATCAAATCTCAATATCTCAGGCTCCGGCTATCCGGACTGGCCTGTATCATCAAATCTCAAGACCACGTCGGTATCCTCTGCATATCCGGCGCGTCACAATAACCGGTCGGCAGTGCTCCCCTGCCGAGCTCAACACTATCTCCTGCGACCATCATGCCCCGGGGTACCGCACCGGATCCACCATGCACCCACAGACGGTTCATCCGCCTCCTCGAATCAGGTGTATGATACTGCTCAAGAGCCGAGAAAACTCATGGTGGACACCTCTCAAATCATATCAGGAGAAAACCGAAATTTTCTATCTTTAAAATAATAATAAGTTTATAAAATCTTCGCGGTTTCTCCAAATCCAGAAATCTCATGGAAATCCGAAATCCAAATCTCAAGAGTAAATAACAGTAAATTACCAGCATAAAACTCCATAATATTGCATGACAAATGAATATATGAATCCATCTGATATCAAACAAGGAATGCAATAATTAAACTAGCATATTAAGGCAATAACATAATGGAACTATCAACTAGCAAGTTATATCAATGAAATAATATTTCTAAAGTGTACGTGTCATGGCAATTACCAATGATGATGTGTGTGAGCCGGAAGGTGAGTGTACATGGAACATACGCATCATCGGTAATGGTGCTGGTGTCCTAACAACAGGTTTCATAGTAACTAACGAAAATGCATATAAGCATGCAATGCGATGCGAACAATAAGAACAAATGTCAAATGAATAGTAAATGCAACAATAAAGAAATATACATTCCTATATACGAGTCATACAGTTTTTGGTATCTGAAATCGCACGAATCGTGGTGTTTAGAAAATAGGGGCTACGGTGTTTTTAAGAAAATGTATGTCCTTTGAAATATCCGTAGTATCCCTTGGTCTGTCTTAAAATACTCACGATTCGTTAGTTTTGGAAATAAGTATGACGCACCTAGATCTAACCTCTACTAAGTAAACTACAGGACTAAACTAAGAGACTAATTGAAAGGGTAAGGAAATCCACCTAAGTATGAGTCGATATATATCTAGTAGTCGGCGATCCCGCCTCAATAGCGTCATGTATGATAAAATATATAATACGACATTCTCGAGTCGAGAGTGCGGATCAATCGTCATATTTATACAACGTACGGTAAAATCTATCGTACGGCATCCCAAATCGTGTTATGGGTCAATATTACATATAACACATAATTTATCTGGTATCATTATCATCATATTCTGAATTAGGGGTACTGATCTAATGTCTAGTACATTCAGATACCATCAACATATATACATATATTCGCTATAATATCATGTCGTGTCTCATCACACGACCCAAATCACATCACCGATCTCATGGCATCGTGCCCAAACACATCGACTCATCTCCAAGTATCATATACTATCCTCATCATCCGTGTATATGTATACATATATACATACATACTCACATACATAAATACATACATATATATATATCCCCATATACGTACGAGAAAATCAATGTATGTGTGTGCGCGCGCACAAATCATTACTCTAGGTTTCCGCGACTAAGAAACTAAACTAAAAGCTTCTTCCTACAATCACGCTAAAATTAACTCAAAGTCACCTAAGCATTTCTTACTAAGTACACACATCTCATAACACATAAGTATATATAAATATATATATATATATATCATAACGCTTTCGCGTACTACACTACGAAACTGCGGGGGTGCTATACGCCATCCACCCGACTTCCCCCGTAGATATATATCTACTCACCTTGATCCTCGCTTACCGAAGTCGATGTCGCCATCCTCCTCTTCCTCATCCGGAAACCACGTGGGGGTACCTACAAGCATACACACATTGCATCGTAAACAGAAATCGCGCACGAAAACCAAAATGGCACACGAAACATACATAGGTTAGAACCTATGGTCTACGCATGCAAGAATAATAAAACAACCCTCGAGATTGACGTGCAAACGTCAATCGATCGAGACAACACAAAAATACCCAAGTTCAAGTTACAGAATTCGCAAAACCGAAATCAGAAACAATATAAAACATTTCCAGATTTTACCCTAGGTGAAATTAGCCAATTTTGCACATGTGGAGTGTCCAGTTTACTGAAGATAAAGCCATAACCCAAACACGAACCAATTTGGAAGTACCTAGGCCGCAATTTGCGGCCCCAAGTGATTAAATCTGCGTCCTGGATGGTAGGGTTAGGGCTTGGGTCTCTAGGTTAGCTTCTAGGTCACCTGCATGGCTCACAGTAATCGCTATAAAATTTTCAGGTGCCCTGGGTCATAGCAGATTTCAGTTTCCCATCACAATTCCCACAATCTTCCGATATCGGGGTTTCTAAGTTTAGGTCATGAGGTTAAATCTTTGGTTTTAGTCCAAAATACTAACACTACAGGGGTTTAAGGTCACTACTAACTCAATTACACTATCTCAATTTAAGAATCCCTCAAACCTCTTCTTGGAATTTTCAAACCTCACTAAACCTCACTTAATCACTTCTAAACTAACATAGAAGCTAAAGTGAATAAAATACTATACTAATGGTGAAAGAATTACCTCATTTGGCAACTCAAGAATTTTCTTGAGTTGCCCCAAGTCTTCAAAATCCAAACTTTCTTGGTCCAAAATGCTTGTAATGAGCTTGTGCACATTTTTAATGAAAAGGAGATGACGTTTTGATGTGTTTTAGGGTGTGTTGTGAGGAGGTAGAGAAGTGGGGAGTGAGAGGGCAGCCATGAGAGGAAGTCGGGAAAAAATGATGAAGAAAATATTGAAGGAGGGAAAATGGCCATGGTCAACTTGACCCCTCACCTCTCTCTCTTCTCTCTCATGCCCATACTTCTTTCTTTATTCATATTTCCTTTTTCTTTTTCTTTTCTTCTCTTCACTTTATCTTTTCTTTTCCTTTAAACAAAGCCATGCATGATAAAAAGAAAAGACCATGGTAGGAAAATGTAACAAATGTGTAATATGATATGGTGCATGTCATGTGCACAAAACAAATCAATGCTTAATGCAAGATTAGCGAAAATTAATCAAGTTTAGAAATAACTTGTACATAATAAATTATATAATTATTCATAAATGTCTAAATCTCACAATTTCATTAAAAATCAACATTCAAGGTAATTTTCCAATATTTCCCAATTTATCGGTATATAATTATACCGCATCATTAAAATATTCATAATATTTATTATTTAAATTATATAATTCCCAAAAATAATATTTTATTTTTTCTGAAATGTTACAATCTTCCCCCTTAAATAAATTCGGTCCCCAAATTTAAATTTAAACCCCTCAAATACTAAAATATTTCAGTAAAATGATCAAGTCGTCAGGGCTCCGAAATCATACATACATAAAACGTATCATAGCGCAATACATGTGCATAAAAAACGAGTATGTAACTCAAAAATCAAAATTCCGTCAAGCATCACGCACTCATCGGAGTTATGGTGAAGATACCAATGTAAAAGTACAATACGAAAACCAACATGATGTACATGAAAACTATACATGTACACATCGTTGTAAATTCGTCAAAACATCTGAAAGAAGTGCATGCCAAACCTTTTTAAGTCGTTGTGCGATGCGCGTATCACGGCACAGTGGCGGATGTTTATTGTAAGAAAATAACTATATATATATATATATATATATATATATATATATCCTTTGTTTAACATACACGCCCCGCCGTTTTGAAAATAATTTAGAAGGGTTTCCTTATAAAAATTTTCGTGTCATCTCGGACACGTAGGTAAATACTGAGACTATAGCTCCTTTTTGGAAATCCCTTCAATAACTATCAATGCATGCAAAAACGTAATCAGGTACTGTCCCCTGACTAGTCCTGCCCAGCTACTATACTAAATAGTAAATATCATAAAACAGATTGCTCAAGAGAAATCGTACTCAAAATGTGTATAAGAATGCCACGTGCATCTGGTGCGCACGGAAATCAAAATCAATGAATGTGCCATACACGTGCACAGAAACAAAATCTAAGTGCAACGGGTGTGCACAAACATACCTGTCAAGGGCAACGGGTGTGCCTGACAGCAATATCAGGTGCATCTGATATGCACGAAGAATACTGGTTTAGTGCATCTGGTGTGCACCAAAATCGCATCAAGCGCGTCAAGTATGCGCAAGAATCCAAATCAAGTGCACAATGTGCACGAAAACAATATCGAATATCATAATCGAAATCGACGGTATACAACAAACCTCAATCCAAATCAGGTATACCGTGGTATATAATCTCACAACCATGTGCATCAGCGTGCACAAAATCGAATCACAATACTAAAAGTGCATGAAAAATATGCCGAAAGTACAAGTCAAATCGCATGCATACCATAGGCATGATATCCAAATCAACATCTCGAATGACATCAAATCGAAGTAAAATGCAACCGTATGCACAAAATCTCAATCATGCAAAAAAATCGCCCAAATTACCGAAATCCGAAATAACAGACACGTGATATTCGAATCACCAAATCGCAAATCGTAACTACTGTCGTCGATATGTCTTTCCTTCGAAGTCGAGAAGGTGTCGGTGCATTCATAGCTAGCAGAGCAAGATATCTCCTTGCCTCCTGTTCATGATCTGGCGCCTGGTGCCCTTAGGCTCTCGTCTCTCACTGTGAATTTCCAGTTACATAACTCTTCGGTTCAACGGCTCAATATTGAAACGATGACGGAAACAGTTCCGCTCTGGCACATCCTCTAAAGATCTCTGGCCAACTATCATGGTCGCTCATAACATATCTCATCAATGATGCCGAACTCTGGCCTACTGGGTGTGCGTAATACGTCTGATCCTGGGTCCAAGTCTTCTTGTGAAGTATCCTATCATATGATATTCGGATGACGTCGAATTTTTCGATCGATTCATCAAAGTCCCATAATTTCCCGAGAGTTCAACACTCGTGCACAGTTTAATAATATCCAGTACATGCCACAGTACCTATGGACCAGCCGTAGAAGAGCAAACCCAAGCCTCACAAATGGCACCGCGGAACTGCTGCCAACCCTAAGGTTCAAAAGCGTTCCCATGGTCATTATATCAAGTTAGGGTTTCATTCTTCTAGAGGGTCCACAGAATTACTTGCATGTTTTTTCGAATACTTTAAACTTGGAAAAATGGGTTTCTGACATTCGTTCGTTTTCTTTCGACTCTCAACGTACCTGTGTGAAGTCTTCTCTAGCTGGAATCAATCAATCTGCTGACCTGGCATCGGGGTATGTAACGAACCACATGTCCTAGTCGTCCTTCCATGGGTGACTAGCGATCTTCTATCATATCTCTATTTGCAACTCGTGCTGCAATAGCTTCAAACATCTAGGGTGATATCTTGTCAGTCGCAACAACAACTGACTCATTCGTCCGCACGTTGAACAGTGTCTCAATCATCAAGAATAATGGTGCATTGACCGTCATCACATTCTGGCTGGCTTCTAGCGGTAGCCTGATCCTCTGGTGCTAATCTGCACGTTCGAGAAATTTTAGTAAAAGCAATCCATCAAACGCTCATGGCGCGAAAACACAATAAAACGACACATCTATGCAATCATGTGTAACCGGAATTACGCCCTAGTCAGTCCCAGTCCAAGACGAGCTCATGCTGACCGCAACTCTAGCTGCAGCTCTCTCTGCCCGTGCAACCGTGGTAACAAAATCATAAACCGATATCGATGAGGATAGATCATCGGAATGAATATAATACTGTGCAAGGAAATGTACATTCTAAGGCTTCTTAAGCGGAGTAGCGTATCGTAAGTATGTCGCGGAACATACATATGGTACGTCACTTTACTTAAGTCACCTACTCTATCAACCAAAGTCAACCTACACGATGAAAGTTCGGGTCAAATACCCCCTCGACCAAGTCTAAGTTCCGAAAGGTCAAGCCTAGGTTCCGAATATATATATATATATATATATATATATATATATATATATATATATATATATATATATATATATAAACGCCCTATACTCTGCATAGTTAAACATACACTCGAACTACGGTTAAACCTAGCGCTCTGATACCAACTTTGTCACGACCCTAAATGGCCCGTGACAGGCACTTGAATCATATGAAGTCTATAGGACCCCATCTAATTCAAGTAAGCCAAAATCCCAGAAATCTAAACCATTTAAAAAGAAGAAGGTGAAGGAAAACTTGTTTAAAAGTTTGTGTATAAATCACTTTGAAATTTGTAGTAAACATTTTTAAAATATCAAGTCTTTTCCGAAAATTTCGGCAGAGTCTCCTTTGTAAATACCGACCCTAAACGGGTACAACATGAATAATACACATAAATGATAAAAGGTATCCCCAAGCGGAACCTAGCTCTTCGCCAATTGGCGGTTACAACCACGCAAGCAATATAATATACAACGCCGAAGGGCGAGGATCAAAACTCAAAAGGAAAACCAATATCATCAAGAAAACCATAATAATAATAATACAAGCGCGACTCTAAGGTCGAAAGAATATACACTGGTCTTCTAATTCTATAAATTAATACAAGTCTGGTTGATGGAGTTTACTAGATAAAACTGAATAAATAAAATACAATGGTGGTCACGATGCAAGTGAGTCCACCTACCAAAGCAATCACCCGGAAAGAAGCAGTGTGCCAGCAAAGCCGCCAAGAAAAACCTGCAAGAAACTGTGGCACAACGGGGGGTGAGTTCCCAACTCGTGAGTAGAAAATATCACCGAGCAGAAATCGCATGTATGACTCAATCCTAGGTCATACGATAATATATCTTCAAAATAAAACCTGAAGCATCTAAATAATGGTAAGGGTAAACATCTATACATAAGTGTAATACCAAGTGCTCGTGTCAGTGGCTTGGGTAGCAACATAATACATATATGATGTATGAATACATGAAAACAGAATGCAACTGAATGAGAAAACTATTTTCATATCTCAGTGAGATTTATGTATAAAATGTTAAGTTTACCTAGCACCCTATGTAGAGTTTGGAAGCATCACATGTCACAAAGTTCAAATTTTTATGGTGCTAAGCAAGCATACAAAGGATCGATCCTAGAAAATTAGGGTATCTAAATATTAAAGGCAACAAAGACTAGGGTTTCGAGAGTACAACCTTTGTAGCTCCCTTCGCTAGACTCTTTGTCCTCTTGAGTGTTGGAGGAAGGTCCTCTTGAAGTCTTCTAGTGTCCACGACGATCCACCCGAAGCTCCTTCGTCCAATCTATCGACTTCACTTTCCAAGAGAAGAAAAGAAGATAACACTCTAAACAAGTGGGCTAGACTTGTGTAGAATGATGTTGTGGTTCTAATTCTCACTTCAAAAACCTTTCTTGATGTGTGTTTTTCTCACTATAAAAAACTAAAGAGCAAAGGAAGAAGGAGGAAGAAGATGATGGCCTTTTTTTTTTTGAAGAAGAAAAAAGATTAACTTTTGAAAAGAAATGAAAATATATCTATATATATTTATTTCTTCTCATCTCAAACCATGGTTAAATGTTTGAGATATTATTTAATCAGAGTTTAAAACATAGAAGGAAAGTTTAATCCATGGTTAAGGGTAGGTGAGGATGGTTAGGTTAAAGAAGGATGTAGAAACTAGTCATGAATTATCCTTTCCTTTTCCATTTTGTTTAAAACACAAATTAAATAATAATCCATATATTTAACCAAGGTGTGAGTCTTATATTGCCACCATTTTCCATGTGTAATCAACCATGATGTATGTATGTATGTATGTATGTATGTATGTATGTATGCACATCCATATGTGCATGAAACTAAAAGAAAGAAAGCATAGATGCATGCATACATCCATCATGTACAAGAAAGGATTTCAAGTGAGAAAACTAATGGTTAAATGATAAATCAACACTTGATTTATCAATCCGGCCATATCACATATGACCCCACCAAAAGCAAGCCGCCCGATCAATATACGGTATCCTGTACGCGCATTTTAATCGGGTCCATGCGCATATCGCATACGCGCACCACAACATTTCGTCTGGACTAAGTAACTCCTTGTGGGACTCTAAGACTCGTCAATACGCCGGCAGTGGGTGATGATCATATCAAGCAACCCCAAGCCGCAAGCGGTCAGCTAAACGTAACGGCCACCCGGGTATTGAGTGATCAGAAGAAAACAAGCGAACCTGCTACAACTCCCGTCGAGCCAACCGGCAACACTACCGTACAGTCCGGTCTCTTCGTCAGATATGCTGCATATCGAGCCTAGGGATGGTCACGTCGACCCCAATAACTCAATAAGTCGTTCCGGTGAATGGTCTATAACAGATTGAGAAACTACTGATAACACTTATCAGCAAATCTCAGCAGCCCTGGCCAGGGACTTACTGATATAACCAGTCGGGCACAGCACAGCATCAACTCCCAATACCGGGAGAGACGAAACCCCTCCTATCGCTCATCGCCTTCGTGTGTCTCGGGACTGTACCCAACGGCCACCTGTCTGCACGACTCAGTAGAGCCGTGGTAGGATGGCAATCAAAGTACAGTGGGAGAACACACAAGACTCTATGACGATCTCGGGTCTACAGACTAACCTGTACCAGTGTCACCTGAGAACTGCTATCCGACGATAGATATAATTCCATATAGGAGTTCTCGGTGAGTCCGTCCAGTGTACCCAGTCACCACTGAGCATCCGTATATGATCTTGATGTCAAACATCCATGAATGTGGGAAGATTCATCGCCCATCGTATGGGTCTAGTATCATATACGCTAGTCTACTCTGGTATATCAATGCCCCGTCTCGATATACCTACGACTAAGGACTTTCCAGGATATGCTTATAGACTACAGATATCCCACTAGTATGATCTCCATCATAATCAGAGTAGTCAAGCCGATATCCTCAGGGCTTTATCAGCATGTATGAATGAATAAAAGCATGATCAAATCAACATGTCAGATAAAGAAGAACCAGATAGCATACTATCATGTCGAGCAAGAATGCATACTGAATATATATATACTTGTATAGATACATCCACTATCATATAATGGCCTCTAGGGCATACATATATCCAACATAAAAATCGAGTATCATCAATGAAATCAACAGAGAATCAGTGTCAAGTATCGACACAAAATATTTATCTCAATATCTCAGGCTCTGGCTATCCGGACTGGCCTGTATCATCAAATCTCAATATCTCAGGCTCCGTCTATTCGGACTGGCCTGTATCATCAAATCTCAAGACCATGTCGGTATCCTCCGGATATCCGGCGCGTCACAATAACCGGTCGGTAGTGCTCCCCTGCCGGGCTCAACGCCATCTCCTGCGACCATCTTGTCCCGGGGTACCGCACCGGGTCCACCATGCACCCACAGACGGTTCATCCTCCTCCTCGAATCGGGTGTATGATACTGCTCAAGAGCCGAGAAAACTCATGGTGGACACCTCTCAAATCATATCAGGAGAAAACCGCAATTTTCTATCTTTAAAATGATAATAAGTTTATAAAATCTTTGCGGTTTCTCCAAATCCAGAAATCTCATGGAAATTTGAAATCCAAATCTGAAGAGTAAATAACAGTAAATTACCAGCATAAAACTCCATAATATTGCATGACAAATGAATATATGAATGCAACTGATATCAAGCAAGGAATGTAATAATTAAACTAGCATATTAAGACAATAACATAATGGAACTATCAACTAGCAAGTTATGTCAATGAAATAATACTTCTAAAGTATACGTGTCATGGCAATTACCGATGATGATGTGTGTGAGCCGGCAAGCGAGTGTTTGTGGGGCATACGCATCATCGGTAATGGTGCTGGTATCCTAACAACAGGTTTCATAGTAACTAACGAAAATGCATATAAGCATGCAATGAGATGCGAATAGCAAGAACAAATGGCAAATGAATAGTAAATGCAACAATAAAGAAATATACATTCCTATATACTAGTCATACAGTTTTTGGCATCTGAAATCGCCCGAATCGTGGTGTTTAGAAAATAGGAGCTACGGTGTTTTTAAGAAAATGTGTGTCCTTTGAAATATCCGTAGTATCCTTTGGTCTGTCTTAAAATACTCACGATTCGTTAGTTTTGGAAATAAGTATGACTCGCCTAGATTTAACCTTTACTAAGTAAATTGCAGGACTAATCGAAAGGGTAAGGAAATCCACCTAATTCTGAGTCGATATATATCTAGTAGTCGGCGATCCCACCTCAATAGCGTCACGTATGATAAAATATATAATACGATATCCTCGAGTCGAGAGTGCGGATCAATCATCATATTTATACAACGTACGGTAAAATCCATCGTACGGCATCCCAAATCGGGTTATGGGTCAATATCACATATAACTCATAATTTATCTGGTATCATTATCATCATATTCTGAATTAAGGGTACTGATCTAAAGTCTTGTACATTCAGATACCATCAACATATATACATATATTCGCTATAATATCATGTCGTGTCTCATCACACGACCCAAATCACATCACCGATCTCATAGCATCGTATCCAAACGCATCAACTCATCTCCAAGTATCATATACTATTCTCATCATCCGTGTATATGTGTGTGTGTGTGTGTATCCCCATATACGTACGAGAAAATCAATATGTGTGTGTGTGTGCGTGCGTGCGCGCAAATCACTACTCTAGGTTTCCGCGACTAAGAAACTAAACTAAAATCATCTTCCTACAATTACGCTAAAACTAACTCAAAGTCACCTAAGCATTTCTTACTAAGTATACACATCTCATAACACATAAGTGTGTGTGTTTGTGTGTATCATAACGCTTTCGCGTACTACACTACGAAACTGCGGGGGTGCTATACGTCATCCACTCGACTTCCCCCGTAGATATATATCTACTCACCTTGATCCTCGCTTACCGAAGTCGATGTCGCCATCCTCCTCTTCCTCATCCGGAAACCACATGGGGGTACCTACAAGCATACACACATTGCATCGTAAACAGAAATCGCGCACGAAAACCAAAACGGCACACGAAACATACATAGGTTAGAACATATGGTCTACGCATGCAAGAATAACAAAACAACCCTCGAGATTGACGTGCAAATGTCAATTGATCGAGAAAACACAAAAATACCCAAGTTCAAGTTACAGAATTCGCAAAACCGAAATCAGAAACAATGTAAAACACTTCCAGATTTTACCCTAGGTGAAATTAGCCAATTTTGCACATGTGGAGGGTCTAGTTTAATTAAGATAAAGCCATGGACCAAACAAAAACCAATTTGGAAGTACCCAGGCCGCAATTTGCGGCCCAAGTGATTAAATCTACGGCCTGGATGGAGGGGTTGGGGCTCGGGTCTCTAGGTTAGCTTCTAGGTCACCTGCATGACTCACAGTAATCGCTATAAAATTTTCAGGTGTCCCGGGTCATAGCAGATTTCAATTTCCTATCACAATTCCCACAATCTTCCGATATCGGGGTTTCTAAGTTTGGGTCATGGGGTTAAATCTGGTTTTAGTCCAAAATACTAACACTACAGGGGTTTAAGGTCATTACTAACTCAATTACACTATCTCAATTCAAGAATCTCTCAAACCTCTTCTTGGAATTTTCAAACCTCACTAAATCTCACTTAATCACTTCTAAACTAACATGAAAGCTAAAGTGAATGAAATACTATACTAATGGTGAAAGAATTATCTCATTTGGCAACTCAAGAATTTTCTTGAGTTGCCCCAAGTCTTCAAAATCCAAACTTTCTTGGTCCAAAATGCTTGTTGTGAGCTTGTGCACATTTTTAATGAAAGGGAGATGATATTTTGATGTGTTTTAGGGTGTGTTGTGAGGAGGTAGAGGAGGGGGGGAGTGAGAGGGCAGCCATGAGAGGAAGTGGGGAAAAAATGATGAAGGAAATAATGAAGGAGGGAAAATGGCCATGGTCAACTTGACCCCTCATCTTTCTCTCTTCTCTCTCATGCCCATACTTCTTTCTTTATTCATATTTTATTTTTATTTATCTTTTCTTTTCTTTTCTTCACTTTATCTTTTCTTCTCCTTTAAACAAAGCCATGCATGATAAAAAGAAAAGACCATGGTAGGAAAATGTAACAAATGTGTAGTATGACATGGTGCATGTCATGTGCACAAAACAAATCAATGCTTAATGCAAGATTAGCGAAAATTAATCAAGTTTAGAAATAAACTTGTACATAATAAATTATATGATAATTCATAAATGTCTAAATCTCACAATTTCATTAAAATCAACATTCAAGGTAATTTTCCAATATTTCCCAATTTATCGGTATATAATTATACCGCATCATTAAAATATTCATAATATTTATTATTTAAATTATATAATTCCCAAAAATAATATTTTATTTTTTCTGAAATGTTACAGAGTCGATCTTTAGGCTGTAGATGTTGCCATCAAGATCTGGCTCTCCATTTGGCGGAGCCTGGTGGGAAAATATGGTTCCCTTTCTTTCATTTGTGCCCATGGATCGTATATAGGAGTTGTTGTGGACCTACCTGCAGGGCAGAAAAGTTTCATTTTCATTTTTTTCGTTCCGCAATGCTCTATCTTTTCAGCTTTTATGTTATGAAAGTCATGATTGCCCAATCATTTCGGTTATTTATCGCAGTGCCCAATAATTTCGGCTATATCGTTTTTTTACTCGGTATTTTTTATTGCAAGTTGCCTAAACATTTCGGCTGTTTCATATGCATATATTTTTTGCTCCCTGATTTTTATTGCGAGTTGCCCCATCATTTCGGCTATTTCATATGTATTTATTTTTGCTCGCTGATTTTGTTGCGAGTCGGGGACTTAGGTCCTGATACCAATTTTTGGCATCAGTATCACTACGACTGGAATATTACCAGGAGCGAATCATCATTTGCCGTGAGAGGACTTGAAGTTTGATACCTTTTAGGTATTATCATCGCTACGACTGGAATATTACCAGGAGCGACTCATCATTTGCCTTTGTAGATTTGAACAAAGATGGCTTAACAAACAGGGTTAGGATCCTATCGACTAAGGCTTTTTGACTTTATGAGCCGTAAGGGTCTCATAAAGGTATTTCTCCCTATGAGTCGTGAGGATCTCGTAGGTGTATTTTCTCCTTAGGAATCATGGGGATTCCTAAGTGTGTTGCTCCTTTGTGAGTCGTAAGGATCTCACGCAGAATTTTTTCTCGTCACATGTTCAAGAGGACCTTGTAAGTGCACATGAATTTTTTATTTTATGAGTCTGCGCCCTTTTCGGGTTTTCACAAACTCGCCGGCAGTCCTGCTGTTTTTATTCACGGCGTCCTTTCGGGTTTTCATCCGTGTCCATTTTGCTTGTAGACATACCGATTTTCTTTTCTTTTTTCTCTTTTTCTTTTTCCTCTCTCTCTCTATTTTTAAAAATGAGATTGCTCCCTTTCAGGTTTTCAAAAACTCGCCGACAGTCCAGCTGTTTTTATTCTCGACACCCTTTCGGATTTTCATCCGTGCCCAATTTGCTCATAGACATACCATTTTTTTTTCAAACAATGGAACTCTCGAAAGTAGGTACACCGCAGATGACCCATCTGTTTGCCGGTGGAACTTGGAGGTGGCTTCATCGGTGGAGTGGCTATATAGCCGGTAGGACTTGAGTTGCAACCCTCGCCGTTGAGACTTCGATTGCAATATAGATCTCAAGGGAGGATATTTCCGTATTTAGGGCGACGCGCCATATTTGAGGCGACGCACTAGTTTAAGGACGTTTCGGTCCATTTTCACCATTTTTAGGCGACGCGCTAGTTTAGGGACATTCCGGTCCAATATCGTCGTGTTTGGGGCGACGCACTAGTTTAGGGACTTCTCGGTCCATTATCGCCGTTTGGTCGGGGAGTTACATAACTCATTCCTTTCAACATGCTTACCGAGGCGCTGCTGCATGTCTTTTGTATGCATGGACACTTCACGCCTTAGACTGTCTTCACCCTCTTGGACTGCTTATTTTACCATTGTAGCAATCGGGTTGTTTTGCGCGAAATACCGGGTATTTTAAATGGCACCCGCCCCCTTCTCATCAATGTCGCTTTTCGATACTGATGGAGTATCTTCTTCATATATGAAGGAACGAGATATCACGTCATTTCTTCTACCGAGTCTTCCTCTTCCTTGGAAGAATGGACTTGACTTGGGAGGTTTTCCCTTCATCGTCTGATTCAAAGTGGGACATGGATTTCACATCCCTCCCATGGTTTTTTGGTTCAAGTGGGATATTCCACTTGATTACAGGACCCACTTGTAGGTCCCTTGATATCCTTTCTGTTCTTTGAGAAGAAAGGACCATCCCACATAGAGATTCTCCCGCCAGTGAGAAATATGCCCCCTGTGTATATCTCAGGGGAAGCGAGTACCCACGCTGTCACTATTTTGGCAACAGGTAGCTTCAGAGCCGCTCATTTTTTGTTGAGCGTTGGCGACAAACACCACCTTGCCTCCGCTTTTTATTCATCTTCATCGGATGATGAAGGGTCTTAACCCATATGATCCAATCAAGTCATTTTATCCATGAACCCTTGGAAGGTCGTCGGCTTGAAGAGAGCCATAAATGGAAACACCTTTGAAATTGGGTCAAGGATGGCTATAAACATTCCCACGGCTGCAGCTTCGTCGATGCGTTGCTCGCATTTTGAACAGAGATTTCGCCATCAGGTAACATATTGAACCCAGGTTTCATTCAGTCTAACTCTTTCGTTGACCAACACCACCACGGTAGTTTGTTCATTCTCACTAGCGAATCTCTGACAGAAAAGCATATCCATCTCGTCGAAGGTCTTCACGAAATCATTTAGGAGTTCCGCATACCATTCGAAGGCGATTCCCACCAAACTGTTGACGGACTGTCGTAGGAGCAGTATATCATTTCCTCCAGTATTGCCGCACATGGATTTAAATCGCATACTGTGCAGGCGAGGATTCCCAGTTCTTTTATACATGTGGAATGTTGGAAGTGTGTACTCTAGCGGGTATTGTATTTGATCGTACCAGGCCAGATATGGTCGAACAGTCTTGATTGACCTATTTGCAGCTTCACTGACATAGTGAGCTTTGATTCGCTGAGCGATATATTCGTCCAGCTTTGCTTTTGGAATCATTTCTTATTCGGCTGTTGATGAAACTTGCAGAGGATTTGAAATGTCACACTTGTCTTTAAGAGCGACTACTGGCGGTTCATCTGCCAGTGGTTCCGATTGAACCATCATTCTAGCCATATTCTGGATCAGAAGGGCCATCTGGTTCATTTTAACGGACATTTATGTCGCTTCTTCATCTCTCTTTTTAAGAGCGCGCTTTAGGAAGTCATTATCCGACTCCTTCCCTACTCTTTCTCCGGGTGCGTCCTTGGGTTTTCCTTAAGCGATGGCTTAGCGAGTGCTGACGCCTAAGCAAGTATCTCCTGCAACTTTTCACGTTGCAGTTGAACTTTTTTCAGGGACCGAGTTTGAGGTCCGTGTCTAGTAGAATCTTGAACTTCGTCTTTGGAGTTCATCATGTGGACTGTATGAACTACCATGCCCTCAGACTTAGGGTGTTTGGAGTTTTGGCCTTAGGAGTATGCCTCGGACACTTGAGCTTTAGTAGGCCTCTCTTTTTTGTGAGAAGCCGCTGTGGTTTTAGAAGGAAAAGTTGTAGTAGGAACCCCTTTGGGATGAGTCCTCTTGTAGTTGAAATGGGATTTATCAGAATTTCCTGACGTTTAGGGGAAGAGCCACACACCTTATATATAGATGAGGAAAGTTCTTTTGGAGAGCAAACTATTTTCTGCTCGCTTCGGATCTCCACAGGATGCAGAGATTTCTTCAATATTGCAGTGGGAGAATTTTGTCTGACTCTTCGCAATAGTTTGAAGCCGTTCTCGGTTGGAATAATAGCATTCACCACTGGGGTTGAAACAGGACTATACGGAGAACTGCCCCCAGCTTGTTTTGTATGACGCTAATATCGATGTCGACCGTTTCTTACGGCCGGAATTTGATTAGCTTCAGAATTTTGTTGAGCATGCCCCCTATTTTCTTTGAGAGCTTGAATATTCTGTCCCCCGCATCGACCATGTCCTTTGGAAGGTACCAGTTGTTTGGAGATCGATTCCGTCGGCAAAGTAGAAACTTGAGAAGCCAACCTATGGAAGCCAGACTTCTTCTGGGATTCCTCCTTCGGCGTTGAGGTACCGAGGGTGTGAGGTGGGAGCATAGACCTAAAGAAAAGCCCATTGGTTTCTTGAAGAGCCGGATTGCAGAGATTTGAGGCTACAAGTTGCCCATACTTGACTCCACCAGATGTGACAGAGCCTGAGTTGCGGTGAGTGAAAGCAAACGCCATTTTGCATATAGATGAAACGCTGGCTTCAGTATCCTTTCTCGCAAGGGCAACTACAAACATCTATACCGCGATTATTTGATCGCGAAAAAACACGACATACGAAGTGTGGAGTGGAAAGAAAAAGATGTCCCACAGGGCATGCCATAATCTGTTCACCGCCGAAAATAGAGACGAACTGGGATATATCGTCTTGCCTGAATTTTGAGGGCAGATGCTATTTGGACTTATCCATTCACCTCTCCAAAGATACCAAGTTGATTTATAACACCATATATCGGAGGTTTTGACAGACGCGACCGTTGTAGCAGACTTTATCAGCTTCCCCTTCATTTGTGAGGGGTTTTGATTGTGGAGATGCTTTTCTCTGCAGGAGCAAGCCCTTACAGTTAATTACGTTACTGCGTTGCGATAACCACTTTCTCTTGCTCCGGAAGTTCACTTCGTGTCGTGTCGTGTTTGTTTTATTTTGGGTTGTCCGTGGATTGTATACGGAGACTAATTTATGTCGTCGCCAGTAAGGCGTGGATTAGTCCAAATCCGTATATTTTAGATTTGGGTTTAGGTCAGGAATTTTGCTTAACGGGGACCGAGTCGGTAGCTTGATTTGCCAACGGGAATGAACCTAGGACGCTGATCTCATATTTGTGAATTCCATCGGTTCATGGGATATCTGGGTTTAATCTAAGGACCATTAGCCATATTTGAGACGAAGATCGACTTATGAGCAGTGAGCATATGAGCTCAACTGATCATTAGATCATATATGACTAGCCCATGGATAGTATACGGTAGTCGTTATGGAGACAATCCATAGGGCAAGACATATTAGTTTAAGAATGTCGCGGTCTAACATTTTCTATTTGGGACGAATGTTAGTTTAAGGACATTTCGGTCCAACATTCCTATTTTGGGGAAGAAGGATATTTCGGTCCAACATTTCCGTTTTGGGGACGAATGTAGTTTAAGGACATTTCGGTCCAACATTCCCGTTTTGGAGACGAATGTTAGTTTAAGGACATTTCGGTCTAACATTCCCGTTTTGGGGACGAATGTTAGTTTAAGGACATTTGGGTCCATTATATATCTTGCGCGCACGTGTATTTGTTACGTGGTGGAGTGAACGATGGTGACATGAAATGCGCCCAATTTGGGGTGCAATCCGATTTGAGGTGTGCACGTCAATTAGGAAGTGCATCAATATGGGATGAAAGGAGTTGTTGGTTGTCGAGACCCGCCACCTCTCTGAAGACGCTGAGGAATTACAACGACATATATCAGAAGTATGGAAAGATGTACCCTTGAACCAAATCCCTTATTTGAGGGAAAAATCATGATGGATCGTCTAAGAATCATTAGCCTTATTTGTGACTGAGATTAACTTAGAAAGTATGGGATGAAGATCGTTAGTCATGTATAGGACAAAGATCGGTTTGGATATCATGAATGTAAGCTTAGCCAATTTGGGCTAAAATTGGGTTTCTGTATTACCCAGCAGTGCTAAGTACTCAGTTGCATATAGCGCTTACGTGTGTTTCACGTAAGGCGTAGAGCGTCTGGCGCTCACGTGTGTTTCATGTGAGGCGTTGCACTAGTGCTAAGCACTAAACTTTTCTGTTTTGCGGCGCTCACGTGTGTTTCACATGAGACGCTAGGTTTTTAACCTTGGGCGCTCACGTGCTTTTCACGTGAGGCGCTACAATAGTGTTAAGAACTAATTTTCTCTGGCGCTCACGTGTGTTTCACATGAGGCGCTATGTTTTTGGAGATTTAATCTATGTTGATGTTTTTTTAGAGAACTTAAATCTCTATTAGTGGTATTTTGACCATTAACGATCCCATGATCATTAGTTTGAGAATCTGGGATCATGTTCTTTAAGAACTAAGTTTTAGATTTGAAGGAACTAAGTTCCTGGATTGTTATGAATTCCATGTTTTCCATGTTCATATTTTCATAGAGGTTAAACCTCTTTTAATGGCGTTTTGACCATTAATGATCACCAAGATCACTATTTTGAGGATCTTGGATCGGGTTCTTTAAAGAACTAAGTTCTTAATTTGAAGGAACTAAGTTGCTGGAGTATTATGGACTCTATCTTCTTCTTGTTTTTCTTTGTTCTTTCCTAAATCTTTGATTCTCAAGAACAAGATCTTCCCGATGAGAATTAAATTCTCAATTTGTGGGAGACTTGTCTTGTGGATCTCAGATTCAGAGAAAAAAACTAAGTTCTTTGAGAAGGGTAAACCATTAGATATGTTAAGTAAAGGAGATATTTTGATCTCGATATTTTCTTTACCTAGGGTTTTGAGGATGGAGATCTTCTTTGAGAATAAAATTCTTTGTTGTTTTGTGAGAGCTTTTGGACAGCCTTCTGTATTTTTATTTTTTTTACAAAAGCTTATGGGGATCTCCTCTTTTTTTATATCGAGTCCTCCTTTTTTTTTCTTTTCATCTCTTTGCTCATATTTATAGGAGAAGAAAAAGAATCAATTTGTTGAGAAAATTTCTCATTGAGAGATTATGATTGATTTCATAATCAATCCAATTGATCTTTTAGATCAACCGGAGAGTTTTATTCTCCGTTGGATTTTTAATCCAAATGCTCTCTGTTTAACAGAGAAGATTTCTTGTTTGTTTAATAAGATTAGGAAATATTTTCGTAAGATAGAATTTTATTCTATCATATAAATATCTTATTAGTTTAATAAGATTAGAATTTTATTCTATCATATGAATATCTCGTTAGTTTAACAATATTAGTAATATATTTTTCTAATATGGAATTTAATTCTGTTATATGAATATCTTGTTAGTTTAACAAGATTAAAATTTTATTTTAACATAGAATTTAATTCTATCACATAGAATTTTATTCTATCATATGAATATCTTGTTAGTTTAACAAGATTAGGAATATATTTTCATAACATAGAATTTAATTCTGTTATATGAATACCTTGTTAGTTTAATAAGTTTAGGAAATTTTTTTCCTAAGATAGAATTTTATTCTATCAGATGATTTAATTGATGATATTTTATCACCATTGGATTTCAAATCCAAGATTCTCTGTTAGGGAAAGATTATTCCATATTAGAAAGATCAAGAAAAATATTTCCTAAACAAAATTAATTATATCATTTTGATGATTTATTATCACCGTTAGATCTTTGATCCAAAACCTCTGTTTAACAGAGAATATCCCAGATTTTAGGAAAATATTTCCCATGTAGAATTTAATTCTATCCTCTTTAATTTGGGCGCTGACGCTCACGTGCTATGCACGTGGGCGCCGCCTAAGAATTTAATTCTTTTATAAATAATCACTCACGTGCTTTCCACTCCGGCGCTCACGTGTGTTCCATGTGAGGCGCCACTATAGGATTTAATCCTAATAGAGGCTGGTGCAGGCGCTCACGTAGGAAACACATAAGGACTCAATATAGGATTTAATTCTATCTGAGGTGGTATCTACATGCTTTGCATGTGGGTGCACATGTTTAACACGTAGGGGTTTTCCTTTATTTTTTTATAAGGGAACAATAAGCTCTGAGCCAAAAATTTTGGCGGGAACAAAAAGTACTAACTTGCCTGGTTTACCCGCTATCGGTTTAGGATGCAATTCACTTCTAATTTTCCAGTCCTGAAGATCCATCCGAGTACGGAGGTTGTCTTTCGATTTTCCGTCTTTCCAAAAATGCAAGTTGAGTACGTGCTCGGATACTCTCTTCTCTAAGTGCACGACGTTCAAACAATGACGCACTAAATTTATTGACCGGTACGGAAGTTCGTAGAAAATGCTTAACTTGTTCCAGTAGAGTGGTTTGACCTGTTTTGCCGGATCTATCCCGATGGTCACATTATTGTAACCATCCCACTGAACAATCACGTTCTCTCCGGACAATGAGGCTGGAGGCCCAAAAAGCTCCTGATGACCATTAAAGTGAGTAGCGTCTAACCTATAGGGATGATCTAGTGGCAGGAAACGCCGATAACCGCAATAACAAATCTTCCTGCTAAAATTCAACCATTTCAATATTGTATATTGATGGCAATAAGGGCATACTTTGTGAAATGTACGGACCAATCTGATAGCATTCCATACACAGGAAAGTCATTAATTATCCACATTAAAGCCGCACGCATTGTGAACATTGTATCTGTGTTTGCATCATAAGTCTCTACACCATCAATGAATAAAAAATTTAACTCGTCGATCAGAGGTCGGAGACAGACGTCGATATTGTTTCCCGGTGAGTTTGGTCCGTCAATAAGAAGATACATCATAAAGTAGGATTGATTCATAACCAACCAAGACGACAGATTATAAACTACCATTACAACGGGCCATGTGCTGTGGCTTCTAGTCATATAGTTGAATGGGCAGAAGCCATCACCAGCGAGTCCGAGCCTGATATTGCGAGAATCACTACTGAATATTTCGCGCCTCCTATCGAAATCCTTCCATGTCAGTGAATCTCTTAGATGACTCATTTTTCCATCTTAGCTTGGAGCAGCATGGTGATGCCAATTCATTACCTCGGCTGTTTTCTTGCACCTGAATAGCCTTTGCAGCCTCTGTATTATGGGAAAGTATTGTGCTATCTTAACAGGTATATCGAGTTTCTTATCATATTCTTTCAGCTTATACCTGGCATCTCTGCGTGTTGGACACTCTTTCAAATCTGAATTCTCTTTCTGGTACAACACGCAATCTTTGGGACATGCATGAATCTTCTCACACTTCAGACCCAAATCAGACATCATCTTCTCGGCTTCGAACCAGCTGTCGGGCACATTATTTTTCGGGCGCATAGAATCTTTCAGAAACTTTAGAAGTATCATGAATGACTTGTTGCTCCATCCATTTAGGCACTTAATCTGGAAAAATTGGACGAACCATGATAGGGTGGAATACTTTGCATTCTCATAAATTGGTCTTCAAACATCATTCATTAACTTTTCATACTTATCCACACGCGGTCCTTGACTGGAAGGAATGTCATTTTCGGTAGGAATACTATCACCGAGGGCAGCCTCTACCATATCCTCCATTTTTCTCCTGAAAAGAAGTTACCGTCTTCTTCTTCTGCCGCATTACCGTTTTCTTCTGGTCCTTCCCCATGATATAGCCAAGTTGTATAAAGTCTAGTAAAACTATGTTTAAAAATGTGAAGCTCTACGATTTCTACCTTCTGCCAGAACTTATTCCTACATCTATTGCACGGACAGAGAATCTTCTCTAACACGATCTTATTATGTTCGCATGCAAATTCAATGAAAGCAACAACTCCTGCGACAAACTTAGATTGCATGTGTTGTTGCCAATCCACGTACATCCAGTCCTTAACTCTGATGTACTCATGGGTCATGTTAAATTGTATAACATATAAATTGTAGGTTATGGTGACTATATTGAGAAATCTAAACACGAGATGGTTACTGACAAAGTAGAAAATCCGTAGAGGCAAGTTTGTCGTTGAAAAGAATAAATTATCGATTAAAAAAAATTAGATTTGAAGATACCCAAGTATGAGTTGTATTCTGTGTATGTGTGTTTCAATTTATGATTTCGTTTAGGTGTAGGATTGTTAGTGTGTATGTGCTTTGTGTATGCGTTTATTGTGTATTCGTGTTGTATGTGTGTGTTTTGGCTGCCGGGGGTAAGACGTCTATCCTATTAAATTTATATAGAGTAGACACCTATTCGCTTGTATTTTCATCCGTTTCGAGTAAATTTCGGCAGCACCTCCCCGCTGTTCTCCGAGTCCACTATAATAAAATATATAATCATTTCAATGCTGTGAAACAACATTAAAATGAACATCTAATCTATCTTTGTACACGGAGAACCAGCAAAAAAGTACCGACGAAATAACTCCAAACGAATGAAAGCACAAGTGAATGCAGGTGTTTGCTTTATACATTTCTAACTTGTCCATACTGGACAAATCTATCGGTTATCATACGATTGAATCTTCTCGTTACATAAACTACACGACGGTTGTTAGGACCGAAGTATACCATCCGATATTTAACAACTTCCGTATAGTTCTATGTCACGACGAACATCGAACGTATGTTAACCAATAGACGGGGAATAAGTCGCGTGTTGATTTTCACATATGAATATCGATGAGAATATGAAAGTTTCATATTATCATCGAGTATCATATATTGGTTTTAACTTGAATATTTAACTTGAATGGGTTTTAGGTTTACATTTCATTTTTAAGGGTTTGAAGTTTTTAGTTTAGGGTAAAGTTTTCTTACGTTTACGGTAAAGTTTTACGTTTACGTTATTATCGAGTATCCTACTGAAGGAACTAGTGCACCCTAAACCCTAACCCTAATTAACCCAAATTAACCATAATCATCACCCTAACTCAATTATCCCTAATTAACCTAAAACTAACCCAATTAAATCAAATTTACCCTAATCAACACCCTAACCCAAATTAACTCTATTTTACCTAATTAACCCAAATTAACCCTAACCCTAACCCTAATCATCACCTAAACCCAAATTAACCAAATTTTACCTAATTAAACTAAATTAACTCTAACCCTAACCCTAATCATCACCCAAACCCTAACCCAAATTAACCCTAGCCAAAACCAAAAATAACCCTAATTAATCTAATTAATTCTAATCCTAACCCTAATCACCACCAACCCTATTTTACCTAATTAATCCAAATTAACCCTAACCCTAACCCTAATCATCACCCAAACTCTAACTCTAGCCCTATTTTACCTAATTAACCCTAAGCCTAATCCTAACCCTAATCATCACCCTAACCCTAACCCAAATTAACCCTCAATTAACCCAGCCATATAACCCTAATCCTAACCCTAAAATCAACAACAATAACACCAAACAACAAAATTATAAATTAAATTCCAAATTAATTCACCTATGCCAAAGATCGGTCGATGAGTAATGTTCCTCGAGGAGGTGGAGAGCAAGAGCTCGACGATGTGGAGGAGGCCGGGAAGATGGAGATTGAAGAGGTGGAGGCAGCGGCGAGGACGATTGGCGGCGACGAGTTCAATTGGCGGCGACGAAAAACTCCTCGACGAGTTCGATCGACGGTGATGGAGGAGAAACTCGGCGGCGAGGAAGTCGGCGATGAGGAAGTCGACAACAAGAGTGGGGTGGAGACAAGGGGCGAGGAATTTTGGGGCGGCACGGGTTAGTGGGAACTTTTGGATTTTGAGGGACAGTGGGAAATTACTTAGCTTTATTTGTTTTAAATAACCTTTTTTTGCTCCTACGGATTAATCTGTAGGGTTTTCTTTTGCGATACCGTAGGGCTAAATAAAGAGATTGCATTTTAATATTTTTTAATTTATTTATGTCCCTACGGTGGGCACCATAGGAACAAACAATGCCCTTACGGAGAAAACTGTAGAGGCAATAAAAAGTTATTCCTACGAATTCCTCCATCCGTAGGGACAACCTCAGCAGTGTCAACATATGCAACCAACAAAAAAGAATTAATCATTAAGATAAACTCTAGTTTAATGAAAGAAGCATGTAGAAAGATAAACTAAAAGAGACTTAATCTCTTAGAAATACAGCCTGACTTAGCCCAAAGATCTACATGAAATTTATAACCCACGACAACAATAAACATTAAGCATAATGACCTAACACAAGTCTACACATCATGAGTCACTGCATTACCCAGTGAGTAAGACCACGATGATAACATCAACAACAACCGGCTTTCATCCCAAATTTTTGGGGACGGCATCACCAATGAGTGGCCATCTTAATTATTTCAAGCAAACAACACTCCACTACAAAACCCTAGCAATGGCGATCCACGAACGGACCAATATATCAAGGAACATGGGCCGGGTTGGGAACTTCGAAACCGGGGTTGGGAACGAAAGTGTCATCATTTCCCGGTATGTACTGTCCACTAGCAGCAGCCGGACCGCTATGATCTAACCCTGATATCGAAGGCAATTCATGGCTGCCAAGCTCATAGCGCCCCACCCCAGGAATCACAACCGTCCCTTCTTCCACACACTCTTTTCCTAACTTCTTGTCGGAAGGCTTATCGCTAGCCGGAACCATTCGTGCACCGAAGGCTGCATGTGAGAGGCACACCAAAATCAACAACGAGAGGGCCGCGGATTTCGAAGAGAAAGCCATTGGATTTCAACTTGTTGGTTACTTGAACCTGCACTAAGCTCCATTTTATATACAGATATTGATGAAGGGGTTTGCTATAGGGTGGTTGTATGATTTCGGTGAGTTCATGAAGGATGTTATTAATTTGCTGGGAAAGTTAGCTATATGGCTCTTGTTTATTCAATTATATATATAAATGGCAATACGGTGCTTCATTGGTAAGTTAGGAATGTATAATAATTATATATGCTTGTCTATTTAGTGTTTTATTAATAGCCTCCATTTCTATATGTATAGTTTTCCCAACTACTTGTAGCACTCATTAAACCATGATGAGTTGAGTATCCTGCTATTCTTAATTAGATGGGGGGTTTTAAGGCAAGAAACAAAGATTATATTTGATAATGATAGCTAGGTCATTAGTAGTTGCTAGTGTTGCTATCTAAAGACTGAGAAATTATCCGGTGTATCAGGTGTATTACATCCGGATATAAAAGAGAGAGATGGAGATTTTCGGACATCTTTGGACCGTTTGGTGGGATCCTTGTACATCTTATATTTTTCTCTCTTATACCCGGACATATACCGCCGAGACACCATAAATTTTCCCTAAAGGCTAATGTCTCAGAGTTTGGGACACATTAATGTGTTAACATCATGTAATCAATGTATATTTACGTGCGCAAGGCCTGTTTGGTTGTAGGATTATGATGGATTTGGATCGTAGAATCCAAGAATACCTTAATTTTGTATTTGGTTGGAGGATTTGGATTCGTAGGGGGGCCACCGCAAAATAAGGATTCTTGAATCCTAAAAAATTTGGTGAATTTACAAGGATTTGACACTATTCATTGTACTTTTAGATGGGACCCGTGGTACTTTATTTATTTAATAATCCCCTCCCTATCTATTTTTTTCTAAAATCCTTAAATCTAAATTGTATTTTATTTTCACCAACCAAACAAAAACTACAAGGATCTACAAATCCAATACGAGAAATCCGAAACCAACCAAACAATAAATTACCAAATCCAGAAATTTTCAACCGTACTATTTGGAAGTCCAAATTTCATAATCTTGCAACCAAACAGACCTGATGAAACTAAGCATGTTAACATAAATCACTAGTCAACATCTCACTTAACTGTAGAATAGTGATCTTTTTAACAACATGTGGTTCATCATGAAAGGAGCCACTTGGGATTTTGGTATTTAATGAGGGGTATGTGAGATTGTTGAAGAGGGGCCACTAGCTAGGTTCATTACCAAGTGAGAGAGTAATGATTTAAGGGTTAATTACTAAATAATATTTTAATGTTTCGTAGACTTTGCATATATATACTTTATTAATCTTTCGTCCACACTTAGCTATCCTAAATTACAAATTATATGGATTTTATTTAAAATTAGATTTTGACCCCACACATAACGCATGGAACCATAGACGATCTAAAATATTTATAGTTGAATCTCTGCATTACATATAATCGCAACAACTTAACATGTGAGCAATGATATAAAAAAATGTATAGATCCAGTTTTTTTAGCTCAAAATAATCTTCATAAATTAAAATTTATATGGATTTTGGTACTTGTACAAAAATACTGAGTTTTGGAAAAAATTAATAAAGTCAACATTTATATTAAGATTCGTATATATTATAAATATATTATTAGTTTTTTATGGAAAAAATTATTATTGAATTGTAATTTTAAAAAAAATAATTATCATACCTATATACTATGCATTATAAATAATCGATTTAAATTAAAACTTTTAAAAATGTTTATGAACTCCATATAATAAAGCTACAGTAAATTATTTTAAACGATACATCTTTTTATCATTTTATAAAAATGAGTAATAGTCAATTGATAAATAGAAAGTCAACATTGATGAAAATATCTATATTTGTCTAAATGACATCGATAATTTTTAAATCTTACTAAAATTTAGACATGATTTGTTTCTTCATTAATTTTTAATTTTCTAAATAGTTTTTCCCCTTTATTTGAATATCAAGATAGTACTTAATTTCTTTCTTTATAAGAAATATTATTGGACAACATATATCTTAGGTTAACATTTCACAATTGTATAAAGGCTAAATTTCACTTAAATACCAAAAGATTTTGGTATTTTTAAAATATAAATACCATATACTTTACGATTTCTAAGTAGATTCCAAGAGAAATCATGATGCCTAATTAAATACCATATTAAATATGTTTTTCGATTTATAATTTACAAAAATAAATATCAAGTTATATCATGCATTGTTGTGGTTATGAAACAATACAAATAATAAAAATATGTCAATATTTTAACTAAGAAAATTTCTTTTTTCGTGAATTCATTAACCGATAATTTCTTAAATAATGATAGTTATTTGAACCGTGAAATTTTAACATCAAATTTAAAGCAAGCATAGTTTCTACAACCAAATATAAAACAACCATTGTTATTTTAAACATTAATTCTTGATTTCATATATCTGGAAAAAAAATATATCGTGTTAGTTGTTTTTTCATGATACATATATTATTCATTCTCCTTTTTTAAGTTTTAAATACCTATCAATTATTATTAGCTATATGATCTTATGATAGATTTTAAGAATATGAATAAACCTTAATTAAGACAAAAGTGGAAAGTCCAAAAATAGTGTTTTGGCTTGTAAAAGATTATTTGACCAAACCAATTTTGTATTGGAGTAATAGATATTGATGGATTTGATGGTCAATTTAAAAGAGCAAAATATAAACGGTTTGTATTTTAGGATATATAAGCACAGCGAAAAATTCAATAAGGTATATATATGCAAAGTATGTGAAATATTGGTTATTATTTAGCAATTAACCCATCATTATCATTATACTAATAGAAAACTATAGGAGAAGTGGAAATTTGGCAATATCCTCAAAATGTCCCTGATAATAGAATATTCATTTAGATTTGTTTGCAAAAAAATTGGTTGTAAATTCTAATATTTTAGTGGGGGTATTTTAGATAGTTCAAGGTAAAGTTTTGTCAACTTTTCATTATTTAAAATTTTGATATGATCTCAAATTCTCACTATTTACAAATGTGTTATTAGTTCAAAATTTTTCAATAATTACTATCACGACCCGAAAAAGGCACATGACTGGCACAAAGATTATATGAAGTCAAGTGAACCCCATCGTAATCTAAGTAAGCCAAAATCAGGAATTTAAACCATATATATAAGGAAATAGATAATAATAGGTAGAGGTGAATTTTAGAAAAGTTTTTATAAAAAGTAATGCTTGTTTCGAAAGATTGTTTAAAAAACGTACAGCATCTCTTTTGTAAATTTTGGATAAAACATGTACAATAATAATAATAACTATAGCAATATTCCTCATACGGGAGCTAAATCAACGCCTAACGGCGGAATCATAATCACACAGTAATACATGATGCCAAACGGCGAAAGATCAATAAAGCGGAAAGTAAACAACATAATATACATCAAGTTGACTCTACATGAGTCCGACAACAACAAAATATACAGCTCTAAGGTCTCAACGAAACTAGACTTGGTTATTGATGGAGTACATATGAATACAAATAGGTACAAGACAAAAACCGATACAAAAAGAAACCCACCAACTCAAATATGCACAACCACGTCCAAATGATTGCGAACGTGTCAAATCAGCCGCTATGGATCCAAACGGTCAAATCTGCAAAGAAATATGGCACAACGGGGGTGAGTTGCCAACTCGTGAGTAGAATTATATAACAAGCTAGAAGTCGCATGGATAAGCGGTGAAACAACTAATCATGATAAATATGTACATCAAGAAGGGTAAATAAGCATTCATCGAAACTAGAGTTCGAGTGACGGAATATAAGATAAAGTGCCCTCATGCACAACTCGCGTACTGCTATCTTAGCATGAGGAATATGAATCTGTGTGTGGTTATCATGTCAATATTAAGTAATCAGTATCTGGCCCGGTACAGACGCAGCGTAACCACAAGCATGTGAATTCAGGAAGTAAATACAATATTACGAAATGAAACGCTAACGATTAACAATTTTCGATAACTTACTGCGTATATATATACAACGGTGTTAAATCGCGATCACCGTAGCCGTAATGCAATATGTATAGCACACGACTAACCAGAACACAACCATATATATATATATATATATATATATATATATATATATATATGAGGTTAATGGAGGAAAGAGGCTATAGGAGGGAATTTCCTCCTATGGCGTCGAAAAGATGCATCCTCCCTTATTTTTTCCGACGATCGGCACCTACCATCTTCATCGTTATCATCTAAATGTGGGTATACCAAATTTCATGTGATTCTACAACTTTTTCATCATTGATTTAGTGGGTTCAAAATTAACGGTTTACCGACAATAGAACTTTTTACATTGCTAAATCAACGGTGAAAAGGTTGTAGAATCACATGAAATTTGGTGTATCCACATCTTAGATGATAACGATAAAGATAGTGGGTGCTAATCGGTGGAAAAAATGAGGGAAGGTTTATTTTTTCGACGCCATAGGAGGAAATTCCCTCCTATGACATCTTTCCTCCATTACTCTCTCTCTCTCTCTCTATACACACACACACACACACACACACACACACACACTTGAGTAATGCGACCATTGCAGCATCTAATCTCTAAGCATCTACTCACAAAAAACCCAGTATCATATCCAAATCAATGGATTTTGATACAAAATTATCATCAAGATAGCAAAATACCCAAATTGGTACTCTTCTAGATCCATAGTCCTTCGATGTCGAATTGAAAAGAACTTTGGAGCGAAATATTGTTACATTAAATCTACTATAAGCAAATTTGCAGTGGAGATGTATATATTTGCCAAGACGAAGGAGATGCTGAGGGAAAAAAATATTCACGCAGAATTTGGTAAGTTGCCCGATAAAAAAGACTACAAATAATATATTTGCTAAAATCAACACTGTTAATCTACCACTTCGTAATCCAATTGGCCTACGTTACACTGCTCACCATCTCATAAGAGTACCGCGGCTCACTGGATCATTACTCTCTCTCTCTCTCCCCTCACTGTCTCATATAACCGACAACGTTGGGCTTGAGGAATATATATTATTGGCATGTCTTACAAATGCACGACGACACAACTTTTATTTGTGCTGATGATGCTCACAAGTGGTATCTCGTCAGATTACAACACGTGGTGGATGACGCATCCCGAAGACTACAGAGGTGGAATAAATAAGATGCATTAAGGGTGTTCCTCGGGACCTCGTCACTGAGGACGCATCCGACCTTTCGGAGACCTCCCTGAATACTTTTCACATTCACCTAGCAAACAGCCAACAGCTCGCCTCCGAGCAGTCCGGCGAGCTTCCTCAGTCTCCTTGCTCGTCTCCGAGCCATCTTACAGGCCGAACATCCTCGGTCTCCTTGCTCGTCTCCGAGTCATCTGATTTGCCGAGCTTTCTCGGCCTTCCTGCTCGTCTCCGAGACTCCTGACAGGCCGGGCTTTCTCGGCTTCCCCGATCAACCGAGAGAGCGGAACCCAAGCGCCCCGCAACGGCTCCGCGTATCTCGTCGGGGCGAAATATCCGCCTCCCCATGTTCCGCGTCCCACGCTAGCACGTCCCCCCATTAATGGGCATATCCCACCATTATTGCGAGGATAACGCAGGGGCGTAACTGACGGCGATTATCTCGTGCCTGCTCGCTCCACGCGACCACTATATAAACCCCTCTCTCAGAAGACTCAAGTAACTCGAACTGAACCCAATTGGTCGCTACGCTGCTCTTATTCTCCGGCACTAACTTGATCATCGGAGGGTCCTGCGGTAGTCTCCCACCCCGGGACTTCCGTTGCAGGTAGCTCGGCCTCAGCCACTTCCAACAATCCATTGAGATCTACACGCTCAACAACCCCCAAAACAAATCTCAGCCGCTAAAAATCTCTCGCTACCAGATCGATGGAGGACACCATCTGAGGGAGATCACAGCCTCCATCAGTCGGCGCCGTCTGTGGGAATCTTTTAGAAGCTTCTCGACCCATAAGTTGATCTTCCGCCCTCGACCCGATGGTGAGCGACAACCACGACGATCCAAATACGAGCCGCCACACCCCCCACAATGGAGGCAGGAGCGGCCCGTCTCCATTTCCTAACGTCATCAACGCCTTATCCGCTAGGATTGACAGGCTCACATCGATGGTGGATGCACTCGTCCGCGTTCAAGCAGCGAACCCTACCCTCCAGAATGCGGTTCTCCCTCCCTGGGATAACGACGTCTGTAGAAGGACAGATGGCCATGCTCAGGCCTTTGATCTCACTCGCGCTCATCTCAATGTCACCGAGCGCCGGCGCGCCGAATTCGTCTACCATGGACATCATACGGCGAATGATTCCATGACCCGCCGGGTGCCGGACAGCTCCACACCCCAATCCTAGGGAAGACTAGGTCATCGCTCCGATGCCCGCCGCGCGCTCTCACCTCCTGAGGAGGTGTCGGTTAGTTCACCTGCTTCCAGGCATGACCGATGTCCCCACTCCCGCTTAGGCCTCACGAACGACGAACGTCGAGACTGCTCGAGAAGGGCCTCGCCCGAGGATTTGAGAAATTTGATAGAGCGGAATTGAAGTCGCACCATCGTGCAGACCCAGAGTGGGGGCAACCACCACTCTGACTGTGTAGAATCCTCGGGGTACCACCATCGACTTGAAGCCCTCGAGAAGAAAATCGAAGGCATACGACGGGATGGCCATGCGTCCGGCGAAGGGGCCAGGTATTCCGCCGATTCACTAACAAAGCCCTTTACAGAAGAGCTGCTGGTCAAGCACGTCTCATCCAGGAACAAGCCGCAAAAAGTGGCCCTCTTCGACGGGAAGTCCGACCCGAAAGATCACTTAGATGCATTTACGGAGGTTATGAGCTTCTAAGATAACTCGGACGCGGCTCAATACCGAGCTTTCCCCACCACCCTAATCCGGGCTGGCCGGGACTGGTTCCGAGAACTTGCGCCACGCTCTATCTCGACCTTCGACGAGCTGGCTACCTAATTCCTAGATCACTTTATCGGGAACCGACGACAGAAAAGGACGGTCGACTATCTATTCACTGTCAAGAGTGGAGACAAGGAATCCTTCAAAGAGTATGTCACCCGATTCTATAATGCCCTCCTGGAGGTTCCCGAGTATCGCAATGAAACAGTTATCACCGCGCTATGGTCGGGTCTTAGGCCCAAATAGTGGCTCCGCTCTTTTGCATTAGCGCAACCTAAGACCATGGATGAAGTGAAAGCCTGGACCGAGCGAGAAATCCAACTCGAGTCGGAGGTGAACTAAACCTGCCCCGAGCTGACCAGGCAGATAGAAAGAACAGGGACAGAGGGGAGAAAAAGAAAGTCGATCGTCCGAAGCCATACTCCCCAAGGTTTCAAGAGTACACTCCTCTAAATATTTTCCAGACCGAGATGCTGGAGTAAGCTAAGGGCGAGAGGTTCTTTAAGCTCCCGCCAGTCACCCAAAGAGCGGGAAAGCATTTCTGCGGCCCATACTACGCCTTCCATAGGTCGCAGGGTCACCCGACTGAGAGCTGCAAACAACTCCGTGACTACATCGAGGAGTTGATCCGCTCTGGCTACCTGGCGAAATACCTGCGGGACAAGCGGCAGGCGGAGCGGGAGCAAAAGGACCAAACCCCTCCCGGGGAATTAACGATCGGGCAAATCATGGTCGTTATCTCGGATCCATCTCGGGAAAGTGGGGGGAACCACCAAATCCTCCCAGTCGAGGGTGTAAGCAATATACCATACAAGAGGTGCAGGAGGGACGAACCGATCATCTTCACCGATGAAGTCCTCCACGGCATATCACTTCCTCATAATGACCCTCTCATGAAAATGGCCAGAGTCCACCGTTACGAAGTCTAGAGAATATTAGTTGACTTAGGAAGCTCGGCGGATATTCTGTTCCATGACTGTTTCCAGCGTATGGGGCTAGGACCATCCGATCTTTGACCTACCTCCCATATCCTCTCTAGGTTCACCAATCATTCTGTCCCGGTCGAAGGATTGGTCACCCACCTTATCAACATTGGGGAAGCGGGCAATATACGAACCATACCAGTGGACTTCCTTGTCGCCAAGGTCCTTTCATCCTATAACATTCTCCTGGGACGTCCTACCTTAAACGCCCTCCGGGCCCAGATCTCGACTTATCACCTTGCGATCAAATTCCCTTTGAATTAAGGGGGGATAGGTCGGGCCTATGAAGACCAGCAAACCGCTAATATTTGCCTCGCCTCGACGTCCACCACCGAAGAGCAGGGCGACGATTTTGAGGACATACATGATTTCCAGGGGTCCTTAGATAACGCGACGACCAAAGAGAAATTCGAGATGCCCTGGTAGAAGCATTGACGGAAGTCTCCCTCGAAAAAGGAATCGATGGCCACACTGTCCAGATCGGTTCTCTCTTAACCGGGGACCACCATGAAGACTTGATACGTGTCCTCCGAGGAAACTCAGACGCATTCTCCTGGACACCCGCAGACATGCCCGGGATTGACCCCAAAGTGATCTCCCACAAGCTCGGGGTCGTCCCGCAAGCCCGACCCGTCCAACAAAAGAAGAGAAGTTTTGTGCCGGTTAAACAAAAGGCGATAAAAGATGAAGTAGATCGATTGCTTGTAGCCAACTTCATCAGGAACCTGGACTACTCAGATTGGCTGGCGAATATGGTCATGGTCAAGAAGGCAAATGGGAAATGGAACATATGCGTCGATTTCACGGACTTGAACAAAGATTGCCCCAAAAATAACTATCCACTTCCTCGGATAGATCAGCTAGTGGACAGTTCGGCCGGCCATGAACTATTGAGCTTCATGGACGCTTTCTCCGGTTACAATCAGATCCGGATGAATCTGCCCGACGAAGAGCTTACCGCCTTCACTACGGATCGAGGGTATACTGCTACAAAGTGATGCCCTTTGGACTCAAGAACGCAGAGGCCACGTATCAACGCCTGGTCAACAAGCTGTTCAAACCACAGATTGGGAGAATCATAGAAGTCTATGTCGATGACATGCTCGTAAAATCCATCTCCTCAGCCGGGCACATTAAAGACCTCGGTGAGACATTCGACGTCCTGCACAAGTACAAAATAAAGCTGAATCCATCTAAGTGTGCGTTCGAAGTCACCAGTGGGAAGTTCCTCGGGTTCATGGTTACCCATCGAGAAATCGAAGCAAACCCAGAAAAGATCAGCGCCATCCTCAACATGGAAAGTCCAAGAGCAATGTCGACATCATGCGTCTCACGGGAAGGGTGGCTGCCTTGAGTCGCTTTATGTCCAGATCTAGAGAGAAGTGTCTCCCGTTCTTCAAGGCCCTAAGGAAAATTCCTAAGTTCGAATGGTATGAGGAATGCTAGAACGCTTTCCAGCAACTCAAAGCGTACTTAGCGACTCCCCCGCAACTCACCCGACCAGTCGAGAGTGACGAGCTATTATTATATCTAGCCATCTCTAACCAGGCTGCAGGCTCGGTACTTGTCAGAGAATTTGAAGGCATACAAAGGCCGGTTTATTACGTGAGCCATGTTTTTAAGGACGCGGAAATGAGATACCCGGCCATAGAGAAAATAGTCATTGCACTTGACATCGCCTCCAGAAAACTTCGATATTATTTCCAAGTGCACACAATCCTCATCCTCATCGAGCGACCTTTAGGGTCTATTCTCGCCTCCCCTGAGTCGTCAGGTCGTCTGGAGAAATGGAAGTGGAAATTGTTCCAATTCAATATCAAGTACCGCCCCCGACAAGCCATCAAAGTGCAGGTCTTAGCAGATTTCGTTGTCGAATGCACTATTCCCGCTAAACAAGGAACGGCAGCGCAGGGCCCTGAACCACGTCCCTCGGTCGAAGAGGTACCGGACCCCATCCTGGACTGGGTGCTCTATGTGGACGGATCCTCTACTGAGGAGGGGAGCGGGGTTGGCCTGATCATCCGCGGCCCGGACGAAGAGGAGATGGAATACTCTTTAAAGCCCAGGTTCAGAGTGTCGAACAACGCCGCGGAATATGAGGCTTTGTTGGCAGGACTGTGAATTGCTTCCGGGGTAGGGTTGAAGACCATCAGAGTTCGCAGCAACTCCGCATTGGTCGTCGGCCAAGTAACCGGGCGTTTCGAAGCCCGGGATCCACTCATGATAAAATATCTGGCCGAAGTAAAAAGGCTTTGAAAAAATTTCGACGAAGTTCAAATGGAGCAGATTCCCAGAAGCTTGAACACCCAAGCCGACGCCTTGAGTAAGCTCGCTTCTTCCTATTCGGCCAACCATACAAGGAATATCCTCTTCAAAGTCTTACCATGGCCCAGCATAGAAGACGAAGAGGTAACACTTCAGATCTTCACAACCTGGGAAGAAGGCCGAGATTGGAGAAAGCCCCTTGTGGAGTTCATAAAGGACGGTGTACTTCCCGAAGACCGAGGAGAAGCTCGCCGGCTTCGCGCCAAAGTACGAAATTTCGTCTGGAGCAACGAAAACTTGTACAAGAAATCATACACTCAGCCTCTGCTCCGGTACATCGACCCCCACGAGGCTGACTACATTCTGTGAGAGATACATGAAGGGATCGGTGGAGCACATCAAGGAGCCTGAACCCTGATCCAAAAGGCACTACTGCAAGGGTACTATTGTCCGAGATTACACCAAGATGCTGAGTAGCTGGTCAAAAGATGCAAGAACTGCCAAATCTTCGGCAAAATACCTTGTCTCCCCGTCACTGAGCTAACGCCACTCAGTTCCCCTTGGTCATTTGCATAATAGGGGATGGATATGGTAGGCCAACTCCCCACCGGCACGGGTGGGCACAAATACATCCTCCTTGCAGTGAACTATTTCATGAAATGGATAGAGGTCATACCCATCAAGAAACCAGACGCCGCCTCTATGATAAAGTTCCTGCAGAACAACATAGTTTCTTGATTTGGGATCCCGAGATGTATAGTTACCGATTATGGGACCAACTTCAAAAATGATAAAGTCAAGGAGTTTTGCAGCGATTACCGCATATTGATGAAGTTTGCCACAGTCGCACATCCTCAATGCAACGGGCAGGCCGAGGTAGCCAACCGAGGTGTCATCCGCGGTCTTAGAGCCCGCTTGGAAGGAAGGCAGGACGGCTGGGTCGAAGAACTGCCACGAGTGCTATAGGCATTGCGAACATTGAAGAAAACACCCACGGGAGAAACCCCATTCAGCCACTGCTACGGCACTGAGGCGATGGTCCCTGCGGAGATTGGACTTCCCAGTTATAGGGTCGAACACTTCGATGATGAAGCTAACACCTCGGCGCTCCGAAGCAACTTGGACGTCCTACTGGAAAAGCGGGATCGAGCGCAAATCAGGGCAGCCGTCTATCAGCAGCGAACCGCCCGCTACTATAATGCCCGAGTTAAACATCAAGCCTTTAAGACGGGAGATCTGGTCTTGCGAAGAAATGAGTTCGTGGACCAAGAGAGACTACATAAGTTCTCCCCGAAGTGGGACGGACCATTCCTCGTAACATAGGCTTTGCCCGGTGGAGTGTACCGCCTGCAGAACGCCGGGGGGCGCAATTTTCTTCGGCCATATAACGCCGGGAAACTTAAGTTGTATAAATAAACATGTACTCTCTTTTGAAATAATGTAATTCCTATTGGCATTTAATTAAGTCTCCTAAGCTAGGTCCTCTCGCAGAAGAGACCTCTGTTGTTCCTTTTCTCGGTTCCGAGACTCCTAGGTTTTTTTTAAGAAAGAGTATAAAATGTATCGAAGGGGTAAAAAGAGACGATGCACCTCAACAAAAAAGAAATTTATTTATTAAGATTTATTATGGGCTCCCCACCCTTACAACAATTACAACAAAGGATGGCGAGAATTATGGAAACATTGTCGATGGTACACCGTAGAAAGCTCCTCCAGCCGAGCCCAAGCAGCCTCGACCCGCTCCCTCCGACGGTACTCTCGGACCCTAGAAGCCACGGACTCCCCAGGATCCCCGTCCGCCGAGCAAGATGCGAAGACCAACCTTTACTGGAAACTCTCAAGAAGGAGGTCCACCGAGCGATCCCGCCTACTCTTTGAGATCAGACCAAGCCCGTGGACAGTGTGCATTTTGTCAAACGCCTCGTCCATTAACCACGAAGACAGCGTGTTGTACAGACCCGGGGAAGTCCTCCATATCGCATAAATTAGCAGCTGAAGGAAAGGAGATCACTAAGGAAGCAGGCGCCCACAATGGCCCTCTAGACGGCCTATCATTGCCTCGTACGTCTTCTCGGAACGATCAAGGTTGTAAAAGTATACATCATCACGAGAAACGATCTCCCTGATGGTATACACGTGGCCGGTCATCTTCAGAGGATGCAAGACTAGGCCGAAACCAACATGCTTTCAGTATTTATAGCCTCAACAAGAATCTTCCAACGGCCGAGATTTACTCGAGCAAATGACACGAATCACGGAATATCGCACTTTCCCGATAGGGAACGACCACATGTCACCCATAACGGTCACCATTCCCCTACTTTACGGGTCAAGGGAGGTTGAACGACGCCCCAAGAAGATACCAGAGAGTTAACAAAGCCCTCATCACGAGGCCACCGAGCAAATTCCTACCCGACCCATCCGCAGCGGGTAGCTTCCTGCCTAGTGGATCTAAAGCCTTCATCACGAGACGGCCGGGCAGATTCCTGTTCGACCCATCTGCACCGGGTAGCTCCTGCCCAACAAACGCTGTCGATCTAAAGTCTTCATCACGAGGCCGCCATGCAGCTTCCTGCTCGGCCCATCCGCAGCGGGTAGATTCCTGCCCAACAAACGCTGTGGATCTAAAGCCCTCATCATGAGGCCGATGAGCAAATTCCTGCTCGACCCATCCGCAGCGGGTAGCTTCCTGCCCAACAAACGTTGTGGATCTAAAAACCTCTTCACGAGACCACCGTGCAGCTTCTTGCTCAGCCCATCCGCAGCGGGTAGCTTCATGCCCAACAAACGCTGTGGATCAAAAGCCTTCATCACGAGACGGCCGGGTAGCTTTCTGATCGGCTCATCCGCAAAGGGGTAGATTCCTGCCCTACAGAGAAGTTGATTTAAAACCCTCCTCATGAGGCGGATGGGTAGCTTCCTGCTCGGCTCATCCGCAAAGGGGTAGATTCCTGCCCTATAAAGAAGTTGATCTAAAGCTCTCATTATGAGGCTGTCGAGCAGATTCCTGCTCGGCTCATATGCAGCAGGTAGCTTCCTGCCTAAAAAACGCTGTGGATCAAAAGCCTTCATCACTAGGCGGCCGGGTAGTTTCCTGCTCGGCTCATCCACAATGGGGTAGCTTCCTACCTAAACAAACACCGTGGATCTAAAGAACTCACCACGAGGCGGCCGGGCAGAATCGAGTGGCGCCGACCTTCCTACACATGGCTATCAATCGATTCATAAAAAGCAGATGCCGTGTTAGTTATATGTATGCCCTAGAGGCCATTACTGTACATAGGATGTATATTGTAGTGGATGCTGGGACATGTATAGGGAGGACTTTCTTGCTCGACATGATAGTATGCTATCTGGTTACTCTTTACCTTAACGTGTATACTGTTTGTCTCTCTGTTACATGTTGGTAAAGCCCTTAGGATGTGTACTTGACTACCTGGACTATGATGCGGATCATACTAGTGGGGACATGGTAGTCCATAAGTACATCCTTCAAGGTCCCTAGTCGTGGGTGTATCGAGACGGGGCATCGATATACCAGAGTAGACTAGCGTGTACCTTCTCGACCCATACAGATGGGCGATGGATGATCCCATATCCATTGGTGTTTGACATCAGAGATGATATACGGGTGCTCATTGGAGACTGGGTACACTGGACGGACTCGCCGAGAACTCCCAGATGGTATTATACCTCACGTCAGATGGCAGTTCTCTGGTGACACTGGTACAGAGTAGTCTGTTGACCCGAGATCGTCATAGAGTCTTGTGTGGTTCCCACTGTGCTTTGATTTCCACCTTACCACGTCCAAGAGGGCGTGCAAAACGGTGGCTTTTGGGTACAGTCCCGAATCACATGGAGGCAATGAGCGATAGGAGGGGATTCGTCTCTCCCGGTATAGGGAGTTGATGTTGCACTGTGTTCGATTGGCTATAACCGGAAATCCCTGGCCAGGGTTGCTGAGATTTACTGGTAAGTGTTACCAGTAGTTTCTCGAACTGTTATAGACCTCATATCGACACGACTTATCGAGCTATTGGGGTCTGACGTTTACCACCCCTAGGCGAGATATGTGACATATCAGACGAACAGACCGGACTGTACGTGAAGTGTTACTGGTTGGATTCACAGGAGTGTGAGCGGGCTTGCTTTTCGATCTTCTGATCGCTCAATACCCGGGTGGCCGTTATGTTTAGCAGACCGCTTGCGGCTTGTGGGTGTTTGATATGATCATCACCTGCTGCCGGCGTATTGACGAGTCTTTAGAGTCCTACACAGAGGTTTCCTGGCTCAAGCAAAACGAAATAGGAGCGCATATGAGATATGTGCGAGACCGAGAATAATGCCAGTATGAGATACTGGATTCGATTCTCGCGATTTATAACATTGATCGGTTATATGCGATATAGCCGGGTTATCGGATCAAGTGTTGATTCGATAATTTGTTACTATTGAAATTAGTCGGTTATATGCGATATGACCGGATCGTTAAATCAAGTGTTGATTTAATGATTTAATGTATAATTATATATTTGATATACTTTACATTAACTAGTATTGGTTCACTTAAGATGGATTTTCTCACTTGATGTGCACATTGTATATATATGATATAGTTTTGTGCACTAGTTTGTATCATGTTTGATGATACATGCAAACTTGGGTGTATGTTTGATTTGAACCATGTTTAGGTTAATGGTTATGGTTTTAAATTATTCATTTATTTAAATTGTTTATTTTCTTAATTCCTTTTGGATAAAATGAAATGGTTGCTAATTTTGTCTTTTGTAGAAGCTTCATGAAGCTTTGAATTAGTAACCATTTTGTTTTATATTTAAACCTAACCATTAGCTAAACTAGGGTTTGCTCTCTATAAGAGTTAAATCTAACCCAAGGTTTCATTATGATAAGCTCAATTGATTTTATTATTGATATCACCATTCTCATCATATTCTTCTTCTTCTTCTTCATCTTCATCAAGAAGAAGAAACCTTGCTACCTCCAATGGTGAAATGATCAAAAGAGTGAGAAATCCAAATCTAAAGCCAACCCACTTCCTATTTCTTCATCCTCTACTACTTGCCATGTAGTAGAGTGTGTTGTCTTCACAAGTTTCTTGACTTGGTGAAGGCGGAGCTCGAGTTTGAGATGTCTCGACGTAGATCATCTTCGGCATCGAAGCCGACGACCTAGCCCGCCCATTTCTCCGATGAAGCCGATGCTAGAGCCCGGGATCCGATGATCGCAGCGAGGAGACTTCATCGCGGGCCATGGAGGTGGAGAACCGGATCTACAAAGGTTGTATTTCCGTTTACCCTATAGTAAAGTAGTTTACTAGTTCTTGTTTCGCCTAAAATTCTAGTTAACGATCTAGTCTAGGGTTTCTCGGCACTTCTAAAATTTGAAATTGGCATGGTTGATGCCTTGTGAGACCTCATTGGTGTGCCTAGGAACCCTACATGCCGGGTACTGAAAGATCGTTGAAAGGAAAGTGCACAATGATTTTGACCGGATGAATTAACTAATTGCTTTGAAATCTTCTTGCAAATTCATCAACCGCTCCGCGAGCTATACACTTATTCTTGATCTTCTTCACTTCATCTCTTCCGAGCAATGGAGAAAGACTACTCGACCATCAGTGCTTGCCCTTCTCCATTTGGTGCCATCCCGCTCGGTGCGCGATCGCCCCCTCGACTCCGAGAAAAGGGAAGATACCGACCTTCCTACACTTGGCTATCAATCGATTCATACTCGATGCGTGATTGCCACCTCGTCTCCGGGGAAAGGGAGGACACCGACCTTACATTAGCAAGATAAAGAGACTTACGAGTAAAAAATACTTGCAGAATAAACATTTGAATAATGAAAAACATACGAGCTAAAGTACTTGCAGATTGATCAGATATTTGAGCAAAGAAAATGTACACTTTATTCATGATTAAAATTATGTACAAAGGTATTCTGGGCTCCTCAGCCTTACAAAAATGCCCGGAGGCTTACAAAAATCTAAAACAAAAATAGATAGAAGAAAATCGCAGAGGGGGGATAGCTCAGACCACCCGCTCGACCGGGATCTCTCCCTGCTCGACACTACCATCAAGGGCCAAAACGGCGACCTCAGGCTCGGCGCTTCAGCCAACAGCCTCGTCTCCTGCAGCCAGATCGACGCCTCCCTCTTGCGGCTCTTCCTCAGCGAGAGGGAACTTAGCATGGAGCTCGCCGTTGCCAAACTCCGACATAGACTCCTTGACGGCGTCGAGGGTCTTGTGCCACCCGACGACTGAGGATTCAGCGAGATCAAGGTAAAACTGACCGGACACCTTGTAATTCTCCACGGCCTTCGCCACCCAGTTCTCGGCAAGCTTCGCCGTGTCCAAAGCCGTCCGATCATCCTTCTTGAAAGCGTCCCTCGACCTTTTCATAGAGTTGTAAAGGCCGTTTGTCTCCTCCATCTTGGCTTGAATAGCCCGGTTGGATTCAGACGATAGGACTCCTTCAGCTTAGAGTTCGTCAGTCCCTCTGTGACCAATCTCGAGTCAAGAATGGTCGTTTTCTCCTCCGCTTACTGCAATTGAAGGCGAAGCTCTTCCTGCCGCGAGGAGGATTCGCCCGCCTTCTTAATTGCCGGGGCTATCTCCTCGGACTCCATATGGACGAGGAGAGCACAGTGTTGGAGGACCTGAGGAAAACAATAAACATGCTAGAAAACTGTAACCGAGAAAATAAAACTTGAGTGATTCCTTCAGAAAGAAATTACCGACCTAAACTGTCTCCTGGGCAATCACGGCCACTTGGACCTTCATGGTGTCCCAGGGAATCTTGGTCCCCGCCGCCTTCTCCATATCTACCAGCAAGCTGTCGGCTATGGATACCCCCAAGGGCACCTCAATGCAGAAGTCACCCTCCTGCACTTGGATCCTACTAGGGGGCGGCCGAGAGACCACCTGCTTCTGTCTCTTGAGGGGGATTTTCTCGGCGGGGGGAGATTCCTCCTCCTTCACCTGAGGCGTCCGGTCCCGCACATCCTTCTGACCCCCCACGGTGCTCCTCCGGGACTGAGGGTGCTGAGGAAGTACTGGCCAGAGGAGTTTTCCTCGGGGCCACGCTTGAACCGGGTCAGGACGAGCTGGCGCCGCCGGCCTTTTTTCCTTGGGCCTTCGTGGCCATGACAGCTATGATTTTTGATCGGTCCATGGGCTCTGCAAAAAAAAAAAAAGAACACACAGGAGAAAAAGGTCAACGACATTGAAAAGGCAAAAGAAACTTAAGCAAAGTCTAAACAGATCGTCAAAAACCCTAACTTACCCAGGAAACGCGCAGGATGGAGCCCAGCCCAGGATGTCGGCCCGCTGGATCGGTTCCCACTGGGACACCACCCTCGCCTCGGGGGAGGTCGATTGCTTTGACCTCGGGCAGTCGGCCCTATGCCACTGTGCGGGCACAGGCCAATCCTCGCCCTCCGATGGCCCGACCAATATGTACTTCTCCTTCCATTTGTCACGCCCCGCTTCCCGGTGTACTGGGAGGGGACGCGGCTACTCCGAAATAAACATGTTAAGCGTATCTAAGCAATATAAAGTAAATGTACACAAGAGTCATGAATATAATGAACAACAACTTTATTTATTAAACATTCTTTTACAGGTACAACTGGAAATGTAAATACAAGTCTGGAATGCAATGCCTAAACAATGGCATAACTGAAATGAAAAGTATGTACAAGTGATTATGGCTCAAGGTTTTCAGTGTACCGCTCTAAGTGCTCCAGGCTGGTCTCGACCTCTAGTGCGTCCGATCCATCTGATAACATTCTAAAGAAGAAGAGAAATAGGAATGTCGTCAGCGAACAATCGCTCGGTAAGTCCTAAAGATGGGTAGAGATAGAATAGACAGAAAGAGAGTATAACTAGTAATGTTTGATTATAATGTTAACGCAGTTGTTTGTAGCTTGGTACAGAATATGCCGGTGTATACGAGAGGAGTCCAACCTACACCGTGGACTTTGGTAATCCGTAGTACAAGGCTCCGTCGAAAATACCACGGAACAACGGCATGGATATAATTACGTCTTTAGTGACTACCTCGTGCCACCTTTGACATGTTTCGTACCAGTCTACCCCTTTATAAACCCCGTAATATCTTAATTTATTGATTGTATTAATTGTACTGATTGTATTGTATTGTATTGTATTGTATTGTATTGTAGTAAATGGAAGACTTGCCAAAACCATGATATCAGTAAACGGAATGGATGTAAATGGAGAGTCATGTAGACGGAGTATATCCATGGTTCGGTTCAGTCGATATAGATTGATATAGATTGAATAGACGGATTCATGGATTCATGTTGTATTGTAGTTTATACTTGAATCATATTCAAGTCAGATTGATTAGATTGAGACTCAGTCTGAGTCAGACACTTTGAAAACGAAATTGAAATCCTGAATTAGTTTTGATGTTATCGGTAACTGCTACACATGGACGACAGGATTTGTGTCTTTTTTCAAGACAATTACCGTGTTGATAACACCATTGTTAGATTGTCTACCTTAGATAGGCAAGCACCCACATTCTCCGGCTTCCTGAGGCTCAAGAGAATTGGTCCCGTTTAAACCTATATTTACTAGGGTCCTTATTGTAATTTAGTATAACTTGAGGGGGTTTATGTAAAAATAATTTTGATAAAATACACCTCAAGCATTTAATTATCGTCTTTAGGGTTTTCATAGATGTATATTTTATAAAAGTTAAATTTCTAGTGAGTAGAATCTAGTTTTCATAGTATATGGCATTTTATTGAAATATCGGTATTTTGCATTGAATTGTAATGGTATTTTCCTGTAATGGTGATTCCTTTGATTTAGAAGACTTGGAATATTTATATAATATAATTAAAATAGATATTTTGATAATAGTTATATATATATTTAATAAAAATAAATTTTATTTATTTTTGTAGAAATCCCATTTTCTAAGAAAATGCATTAAAATTCCATCGAGATCGAATGCTCCTTTCGGAGGTCTGCATCTCGCTCTACTAGGCCCGAGGTGTTCTCCGCCGAAAGACATGACTGGGAAGTTGGGACGTCCGGCCTGAATTTTGGGGGGGGGGGGCAGATGCTATTTGGTTTTATCTGTCCATCTCTCCGAAAATTCCAAGTTGATTTATGGTACCCTATCGGAGGTTTAGACAGATGCGTCCGTTGTAGCAGATTTCGTCAGAATCCCCCTCATTTACGAGGAGTTTTTGATTATGGGGAGGCTCTTCCCTGCAGGCGCAAGCCTCTGCAGTTAATTACGTTACCGCATCGCGGTAACCACTTTCTCCTGCTCCAGAAGGTCACTTCATATCGTGTGTGTTTGTTCTATTTTTGGTTGCCCGTGGATTGTATACGGAGACTAATTTTTGTTGTCGCCCGTAGGGCGTGGATTAGTCCAAATCCGTATTTTCTTATATTTGGGTTTGGGTTGGTTTAAGGACCGTTAATTTTGTTTTAGATTAAGATCAACTCAAACGTTTGTTGAAGATACGTTAGTCTAATTTTAGACTAAGATCTACTCAACAGGATTTTGGGATCATTTAGATCCGACGAAAGAGTGTTTGGACTCTATCGTTTTAGTTTAGGGACATTGCGGTTGTTCCCCGCCGAAAACACGGAGATGCGACCGGGCTTGTCCGTCTCGCCTGAATTTCGGGACAGATGCTAATAGGTGCTATCCGTCCACCTCTCCGAAGATGCCAAGTTGATTTATGGCACCATGTATCGAAGGTTTAAACGGATGCGGCCGATATAGCAGACTTCATCAGATTCCCCCTCATTTGAGGGGTTTTTGATTGTGGGGACGTTCTTCCCTGCAGGCGGAAACCCCTGCAGTTAATTACGCTACCGCATCGCGGTAACAACTTTCTCCTTCTCTAGATGGTCACTTCGTGTCATGGGTGTTTGTTTTGTTTTTGGTTGCCCGTGGATTGTATACGGAGACTAATTTATGTTGTTGCCCGTAGGGCGTGGATTAGTCCAAATCCGTATCTTCTTAGATTTGGGTATGGAGTTGGGTTTAAGGATACCTTAGTCTCATTTGAGACTAAGATCAACTTAAACATTTGTTAAGGATACGCTAGTCTAATTTTTAGACTAAAATCAACTTAACGGGATCGTTTAGATCCAACAAAAGAGCATTTGGACTCTATTGTTTAGTTTAGGGACATTGCGGTCGATTAGTTTAAGGACATTACAGTCCAAGGCTAAGGACATCATAGTCCGTGAGTTTAAAGACATCACAGTCAAGGTTAATGACATCACAGTCCGTGAGTTTAAAGACCTCACAGTCAAGGTCAAGGACGTCATAGTCCGTGAGTTTAAAGACCTCATAGTCAAGGTTAAGGACGTCATAGTCCATGGGCTTAAGGACCCCACAGTTCGTAGAGTGTTTGGTTGTCGGGACCCGTCACCTCTCTGAAGACGTTGAAGGATTACAACGACAAATATCAGAGGAGTAAAGCGATGTACCCTCGAACCGGTGTGAGTTGGTTGAAAGATCTGTAGTCCAATTTGGGACTAAGATCTGTTAAAATATTTATGAGCAGATGGGCTCAATTAATATGGGTTGATGACTTATGGCCAATCTTGGGCTAAGTCCAATAAATGTTTACATTTTGTTTTGGGTTGTTGAGCCTTTATTGAATGCTGAGCATTCATCAGAGCTCTGGGCTTATTAAAGAACGATTTATGTTCTGTCAGCGCAACACGTGGCGGGCCAGGCGCCAATCAAAAAGCGCAGTGCGCTACTGCCAAGTAGCGCACATGTAAGGGACACGTGTCGCGCTCAGCGCTAGGCGCTATATGATGAGTGCATGATGCCAGTTTATGAGCGTTGAGCGCTATTCCATGAGCGCATTGCGCTTTCAATTTAGTGGTGTACACGTGAGTGACACGTGGTGCGCTTAGCGCTGAGCGCCAGCCCATGAGCGCAGTGCGCTATTTCAGAAGTGCAAAGCGCAAGTTGTCAATTGGCGCATACGTGATTGACACGTGGCGCATTTGGCGCTGAGCGCCTGTCCAGGGAGCGCAGAAGCACAGTTCAAGAGTGCAAGGCGCATTTCAAAAGTGCAAAGCGCATCTAATCAATTTTATGATCTGGAAATAAATTTATGTTCTTTTTAAAGAGACTTTGTCTCATGATCTAAGAACAACAGTTCTTATTTTTGCAAAAGATATTTCCAATCTCTTATGTTGATGAAAGGCTTTGCCTTTTTAGATCCATGATCTGTGAGAAGAATTATATTCTTCTTTTATTTTATGATGAGATCTTTTGATCTCTTTATGAAAGACTTGTTGTCTTTGCAGATCTATGATTTGTTTAAAGAAAAGAATTCTTCTTTCTTAATCATGAGATGATTTCATCTCTGTGTTCATCATCCTTCATTCTTACCTTGAAGAAATATCTTCTTGCAAGAGCTTGCCTTTTTTCTTTGAGTTTTTTTTCAAAGTTTAGGGGGGGGGGTTTCTCTATATCAGACTTGAAGTCTTGGAGCCTTTATATAGGGCAAGCTGATTTGTTGAATCAGTTAAAGAGATCTTTCTCTGATTGATTGGGGATGTTTCCCCACCATTGGATTTTTGATCCTAGGGCTTCTGTTTTACAGAAGGCAATCTTCTTGTTTTTAACAAGATTGAAAAATCTTTCCATAACAGAATTTAATTCTGATTAATTAATGATTTATCATTATTATTAGATTTTTTGATCAAACGGTGGGGAGTTTTTTAACTCCAGCGCTAGCTTACCGTGCTTTGCAGGTGGTGCGCTGCTTAGAGCACATCGCTCTTAGCACTAGCGCACCTGTGTCTTACACGTGGTGCGCTGCTCGGAGCGCAGCGCACCCTGCACTAGCGCACCCGTGTTCGACACATGGCGCGCTGCTTAGAGCGCAGCGCGCCTAGTGCTAGCGCACACATGGTGCGCTGCCTAGGGCGCAGCGCACTTGGCGCTGCATCTGAAACGTTGCTTCAATTTTTTTTTGAAATTTGAATTTCAAACCGAGCTTTGCTCTGATTGAGGGAAATAAATGCCCCTCACCGTTGCGCTCACGTGGCCCACATGTGAGTGCAGCGGTGGCAGCATCTGCGCCTTTGGATCAACTCAAAAGTTGAAGAGGCATTTCAATGCCTATAAATAGGACCTTTGGTCCTTTACATGATTCGGTTCATCTTCTTTCTGTTTTCTGAGAATTTTTATTCTCCCACATAGCATAGCTCTTCATCTTAAGAAATTTTAAGAGTCAAAACTCTGCCAAAACTTAAGTAAAGATCAAATCTTTTAATAATCTAGGGTTTTATCCATTAACAGAGCCTTACTCTTCATTGATCTTTGATCTTAAGAAAAACCCTTTTAGGGTTTCTTGAACAGAGCTTTGCTCTCTTGAACCCATAGATCTAAAGAGATCTTTTCTTGGGGTTTCTTAGCCCATGAACAGAGCTTTGCTCTTTTGATAACATGTAGATTTTTTTAATCTCTTATGAAGAATTCTTAAGAGTTTGTTCATGGATCTTGAAGATCCCAGAATTTTTAATTCATAAAAATTGATTTCAATTTTTTTCCTGATTATTATTTTTTTTCAGAGCAAGGCTCTTGAGGAATTTTTATTCCTTCATGATCAGACTTTGACATGTGTCACTCTGTTACAGAGCGTTGCTCTCAAAGGGAGATTTACTCCTCTGACCGAGAGATCTCTCATTTAACGAGAATTTCTTTTGAGGATTTCCTCATTTAATTAACAGTCTCATCAAATGATGAGGCTGTTTTATTAATGATGAACTGTCATCTGGATTTTGTGGGCCCTTTTTGGTCCCTCTTCACTGCATTGCAGTGTGGTACAAATTCTAAAGTACCAAGTGTCAGTATTTAAATTAAATTATCGTATTGACAGTTGACTTTTATCCCCTTTTTTTTTGCAGGCGACATGTCTTTTGATCCCTTTTTCCCATTTGTTCGTTCAGAGGGAGGATTCCTTGGAGCGCCTGTGGACCGGGAAGTCCTAGCATTGATCAAAGATCATGACCCGGAACATAAGAATCTTCACCTCTGGGGGACATGATATAATCAGATTATTAAGGGTCGGCAGAGCTTTTTGTGCGTGGTACCCTCAGAGCCTATCATGGCGATCCATTACGCCGACCCACCCCCGGTGAACTATACCGTGGAAGAAGTCAACTGGACTTCGGGAGGTCTTCTTCAACCTGCTATGGCTTCGATACCTGTTCAGCTTCCAATGTCTTTGGATACCCTGGGGCAACGTATTTGTCAAGGCGAAGCATGACCGTGGGGACAACCATATATGATCGGTCTAATTCCTCATCATCCAGGTGGTTATCTGCAATGGGCCCGCTACATTCTGTCAGTGAAGAAGTCGCAGTTGTTGAGGCTTGGGTTGTATCCCGCCATTTATGCTTCACTCTTCTAGTATCCCACGCTTCCCGCCTGGTGGGTTAAGGCCTTTCTGGAGCAGTGGAATATTCCTACTCACACCTTCCTTTCGCTGGACCAAGAAGTATCAATCTCCTTAAAGGAATTTGCAGAAGTTTCTGGCTTACCGGTCATAGGGGAGCATTATGAGGAACTGCTTCTTACGGATGAATACGTTTTTGGTGCCAAGCCAGTGATGACAGGCCTTACCCCTGAGAACGCCGTTCAACAACAATTTCCTAGTTTGATCAAAGTGTTGAATATTTATGAGGGCCTTTTCCTCGAATCTGGGAGTCGTGGGGTTAATTTCGAGGATTTCATCGCTCGTTTTCTTCATTCGGAAGTCCTCTCGAAGGAGGCTGCTAAATTCGCCACGCTTGACGATCCTTTCGGCTTAGGTTTAAACAACCTGCCAACGGCGGAGGCAGATCAAAAGAGTTTCTTCCTTCCCAACACTCCAGTTGTTTCTTTCGCGGAGGTCGCAGTCCCTGGGATTGATGAGGAAACGTTCTTTCTGGGGTTTCTTGGGCTATGGTTGAGCTGGTTTGCGCTCCCGATGCACCTTCGCCGTATGAGGTCGTTTGTCTTCTATCCGGCTCACCGAATGATTATTGGGGTGAAAGTGGCTGTCGAGGTCGCCGGTTTAGCTCATTTGTATTACGGCCTTAGTCAAGCGGCGGATACTACTGAACCCGGAGTGTAGCATGTGAACATTTCGATGCATTACTTCATGTCATGGCTCGAGCTACATGCACTTGGCGTTTTTGGTATCCATAAAAGGCCTTCATTCTATGACAGGTGCGGCTTCTCCTGGATTATGCGATTAGTCGGCACATCTATTGTAAATCCGTTACTGCAAGAAGCTAGAGGTTTGCTCCTTCGTCCTCGCACGGTTGGAGATGGCATGACCTTCACCGACAAGATTTTGACCATCGGTAAAGAGTCCGCAACAACGGTGCAGCCATTGCGGGACATTTTTAAAGATGGAGCCTCTGTTTTGAAAGCTTGGGAAATCCTCCATTTATATTCTATCAGACCGGGCTTTCTAGTGTTTAGGCAAAATGATGCGGCGTTATTCATGAGATACAATCCGCATCGTTTTGCCCAACAATTGAGTTATAATCAGGGAGTTCCGCTGGAGGCTTTCTTGCTAGAACCCACTGCCACTGAAGAGGGGATGCGAAACGCACTGCATCATTTCATGCGCATGAACACGGGGTCTAATTTCTTTATCAACGAACCGAGCTTTGTCCCGAAGGCCCTTAGTGTGTACGTGGCATGGTACCAGCATTCAATGGGCGCCGTCATCAGGAAAGAGAAGCGACTGCTGCTTGATCGCAAAGGTGCACCCCTGCTGGCGATTGAAACGTCCCTCTGAAGCGACAGACCATTGACCCACCTCCGCTAAGAGAAGCTGTCATGATCGAAGTCCCGCACGACAGGCCCGAGCTGCCGATACCCTGGGCCCTTGTAGAAACGGTGACTGTAGCTTCCCCCGATTCTGGCGTGAGTTCAGATATCGGGACTCGTCGCCCCAAGGTGCCTAGCAAGCGTATGCTTGTGCTAGCTGCGACCGGAGCTCACTCGCAGAAGAGGAAGAAAAAGTCGATCCTTTCTGTCGACGTTGTACTCGGCCAGGAGCCTCACGCTCCTTATGGCGAGGGTCTGAGCGAGTATGGGACAAAGGAGGGTCTATTCTTGCCGCTAGATGATACTAATTTGGCGGCTGCCATTGCAGCTTCTGAGCAATTGGTAAGCCATGAAGCGGGACTGGCTATCCTCACGCGATCAGGTAACCATCAGCTGTATCTTTCTTCATTGCATCATATTTCTATCATCATGTTTTGACTGACACTTTTACTTATTTAACAGGAATTTCCTCCGAAGAAGCTCTCGCAGCTTCTCTCAAGACTTTTGAGGAAGAGGAAAGACTTCGAGCATCCTTAGGCATCAGTACATTTCGGTTCACCGTGTCTCCGCTCCCGTTTCTTATGGGTAATCTAACCCTTCTTTTTCTTCTTATTACAGGAACTACCTCTACTCAGGTTATTCCAAGCATGGCACCGACTTCACAGGGCGGTGCGGAGATGCTTCCCGGGTCGGCTATCTCAGTTCTACCGGTATTGCTGAAAGAAGCTTCACTTAAGCAACCGATGACGGATGCCATAACGACTCCAGAGGTAACTATTGGCGCGGACGAGGATGTCCTGTTGAAGGAGGTCTTTAGAAGATCCGCCCTTACGGCCCGGGCGGAGAGGAAGCGTAGGATGCGCGCGGTAAGGGAGCGTACCGCCGCCTTGGATGCGGGTGCGGGTTCAAGCGCTGTTACCCCTGCCCCTACTCCTTCAGAGGATGCTCCGGCTGCCTTGTCCACCGCCCACAGACAGGCAGCACGTGCGGCTCGGGAAGCAATCGAAAAACTGACTCAAGGTAACGTGACATTGAGTTCTTTTGTCAAAGTTTTAACTTTCAGGTTCTCATATATCTTATCTTGCAGGGCCGAGTCTTGCCGAAAAAATGGCGGCAACCACCGAGCCTGAAGTAACGGTAGGTGAGACAGCCACGATCACCGAGCCCGGGGTAGCGGTGGGTGAGATGGCTACAGTCACCGAGCCCGAGGTGGCCACTCTTTCTCAAGAGTCGGGCACTGCTCCAATCGTCGCTTTTTCCCCTTGCGGCTCCTTGCCGCTGCCGGGCGCTGCGAGTATCACGACGATTCTCGTGGAATCGGTGGATGAGGCTACGGGTGGTGAGACCGTTCCGATGGAGGAGGGTGGAGCATTTTCTGCATCCAGTGACACTCTCGTCGCGTTCTCGACCGGCGGCTCACCAGGTAGATTTTGGGTCATCGCTTTCCCCTTTATTCTGCAATCCCCTTTTAATTTCTTTTTGACAGCGTTTCTCTTATTTCTAATGCAGGTGTGATGAGCGTTGGGGTTATGCCACCCGAGGAAGCATCTTCAGTTGCTGCTTTAACGGTGACCGCTCCTCTACCTTCTCTCGTACCATCTCAAATGCTGGAAGGTGCGGATTTGTGACCCATCAGTTTCATTATAGGCTGTATACTTTATGTACTGACATTGCATCACTGCATCCTTGTAGGAGTCCTTTTTGATCACCTGTATCAGGTGCTATATCCACACTTCTTTTTCCAGTCAGAGATTGCCTCATCTAGTGGCGTTGGTGAGTACAGCCTCCAGCTAATGTCTCTTCTTTTATGGGCAGCCAAATCATTTCTAATTCTTCTTTGTTTTGATTGCAGCACTACAGATCGAAGGAGGAGACGAAAGAACAGTTGTGCCACTGGTACTCCCGGCTTCGCCACCTGCTGTAGCCGGTATAATAAACTCCATTATTCATGAACCTCCTCTATTTCTTGAACCGTCATTTGACTGTGATTTATTTTGCAGCGGTGATGTCGACTTCAGCTCCATTTGAGTCTCAAGTCATAATGCCCGCAGGCCCCTTTTGTCGATGTTCATCTTCCAAAGGCGCTGTGAATAGTCTGTGCATGTTGAGCGACTACATCGAGGAGCTTGACGTGGAGACTCCCACATTCACTGCGGATTTGTCCGCGGAGGTTAATCCTATGCTGGCGACGCTCGTGAACTTTCATAGTGAGGGCGTCGTTGAGTCTTGGGTTAATCACTGCAGGGAAATTGAGGTCTGTCTGCACGAGCTCGGGGTCGGACGTCCTGCTCCAGAGGTCCTGGCTGTGAACACCCAGCGGACTGTGTGGGTCGAGCAGAGCACTCCCTACTTCCGTTATCTTGAACAAGAGGCGGCCTTAAAATGTAAGGAGTGCGAAAAGACTTCAAGCGAGTCTGCCCGGCTGCACGCTCAGGTTGATGCAAATGCTGCACAGTTGAAAGCTATCTTTGAAGGCCTTCTGCGATGCATCTCTAACGGGCTAACACTGAGGCAGAAGCTCGACATCGTCGATCGGGATGCACAAAATCGTGGGGCAGCTCAGCGGGCCGTCGAAGAGCAACTTTCGTCCTACTTGCAGCAACGAGCCTAAGTCAAAGCAGAGTTGGCCGTGGCAGCTGACCAAGAAAAGGGGCTGAGGGAAATGCGCGAGCGGCTGATTGGACTATTGAAAGCGATTCCCTCTCAATAATTGTTTTTGTACCATTTGTAATTTTGAATAAAATGTATCCATTTTTTATTCTTTCATAAGATGTATTTTGTACCTAATTGAATTCATGAATAAAAGATACATTTCTTTCGCAATGTCTTGTGTCATATTCTTTGCTTTCTTCTTTCCTTTGTTATCAGCATGTCACTTTAGTAAGCATAACCTGCAGATGATAGAGTGAGCATCTTGTTTTGACTTCTTCGAGAGGTAATGATAGCTTAGGAAGCAGGTTCAGATCTGCTGCCTAAGACTTTTCAACTTCATGAGCCGTGAGGGTCTCATGAAGACTTTTCTCCTTACGAGTCGAGAGGATCCTGTAGGTGTATTTTCTCCTTAGGAATCGTGAGGATTCCTAAGCGCGTTTTCTCTTGTAAGTTGTAAGGATCTTACAAGAGAGTTTTCTTCCTTACGGGTCGAGAGGACCTGTAAGTGATTAATGGTGTTGCCATTATCCGTATTTCACGGAGTCAGGAGTTGCTCTGGGCGTTTCCCACGGGGTCGAGATTGAATTTAACCATGTTCCACGGGACCAGGAATTTGCTTTGGATGCTCCCAACGGGGTCATAACCGTGTTCTGCGAGGACCAGGCTCCGCTCTGGACGTTTCCCATGGGGTCATGATTGACATAAGTCGCGTTCCACGTGACCAGGAATTTGCTCTGGATGCTTCCCACGGGGTCATAGCCGTGTTCTGCGAGGACCAGGCTCCGCTCTGGACGCTTCCCACGAGGTCAGGATTGACATAAGCCGTATTCCACGTGACCAGGAATTTTCTCTGGATGCTTCCCACGGGGTCATAGCCGTGTTCTGCGAGGACCAGGATCTGCTCTGGACGTTTCCTACGGGGTCAGGATTGACATAAGCCGCGTTCCACGTGACCAGGAATTTTGCTCTGGATGCTTCCCACGGAGTCATAGCCGTGTTCTGCGAGGACCAGGCTCCGCTCTGGATGCTTCTCACGGGGTCATAGCCGTGTTCTGCGAGGACCAGGATCCGCTCTGGACGTTTCCCATGGGGTCAGGATTGACATAAGCCGCGTTCCACGTGACCAGGAATTTTGCTCTGGATGCTTCCCACGGGGTCATAGCCGTGTTCTGTAAAGACCAGGCTCCGCTCTAGATGCTTCCCACGGGGTCATAGCCGTGTTCTGCGAGGACCAGGATCCACTCTGGATGTTTCCCACGGGGTCAGGATTGACATAAGCCGCGTTCCACGTGACCAGGAATTTTGCTCTGGATGCTTCCCACAGGGTCATAGCCGTGTTCTGCGAGGACCAGGCTCCACTCTGGATGCTTCCCACGCGGTCATAGCCGTGTTCTGCGAGGACCAGAATCCGCTCTGGACGTTTCCCACGGGGTCAGGATTGATATAAGCCGCGTTCCACATGACCAGGAATTTTGCTCTGGATGCTTCCTACGGGGTCATAGCCGTGTTCTGCGGGGACCAGGATCCGCTCTGGACGTTTCCCACGGGGTCAGGATTGACATAAGCCGCGTTCCACGTGACTAGGAATTTTGCTCTGGATGCTTCCCATGGTGTCATAGCCGTGTTCTGCGAGGACCGGGCTCCACTCTGGATGCTTCCCACGGGGTCATAGCCGTGTTCTGCGAGGACCAGGATCCGCTCTCAACGTTTCCCACGGGGTCAGGATTGACATAAGCCGCGTTCCACGTGACCAGGAATTTTGCTCTGGATGCTTCCCACGGGATCATAGCCGTGTTCTGCAAGGACCAGGTTCCGCTCTGGATGCTTCCCACGGGGTGACAGCCGTGTTCTGCGAGGACCAGGATCCGCTCTGGACGTTTCCCACGGGGTCAGGATTGACATAAGCCGCGTTCCATGTGACCAGGAATTTTGCTCTGGATGCTTTCCACGGGGTCATAGCCGTGTTCTACGAGGACCAGGCTCTGCTCTGGATGCTTCCCAAGGGGTCATAGACATGTTCTGCGAGGACCAGGATCCGCTCTGGACGTTTCCCATGGGGTCAGGATTGACATAAGCCGCGTTCCACGCGACCAAAAACTTTGCTCTGGATGCTTCCTAAGGGGTCATAGCCGTGTTCTAAACGAGGACCAGGATCCGCTCTGGACGTTTCCCACGGGGTCAGGATTGACATAAGCCGCGTTCCATGTGACCAGGAATTTTGCTCTGGATGCTTCCCACGGGGTCATAGCAATGTTCTACGAGGACCAGGCTCCGCTCTGGACGTTTCCCATGGTGTCAGGATTGACATAAGCAGCGTTCCATATGAGCAGGAATTTTGCTCTGGATGCTTCCCACGGGGTCATAGCCGTGTTCTGCGAGGACCAGGCTCCGCTCTTGATGCTTCCCACGGGGTCATAGCCGTGTTCTGCGAGGACCAGGATCCGCTCTGGACGTTTCCCACGGGGTCAGGATTGACATAAGCTGCGTTCCACGTGACCAGGAATTTTGTTCTGGATGCTTCCCACGGGGTCATCGCCGTGTTCTGCGAGGACTAGGCTCCGCTCTGGATGCTTCCCATGGGGTCATAGCCGTGTTCTACGAGGACCAGGATCCGCTCTGGACGTTTCCCACGGGGTCAGGATTGACATAAGCCACGTTCCACGTGACCAGGAATTTTGATCTGGATGCTTCCCACGGGGTCATAGCTGTGTTCTGCGAGGACCAGGCTCCGCTCTGGATGCTTCCCATGGGGTCATAGCCGTGTTCTGCGAGGACCAGGATCCGCTCTGGACGTTTCCCACAGGGTCAGGATTGACATAAGCCGCGTTCCACGTGATCAGGAATTTTGCTCTGGATGCTTCCCACGGGGTCATAGCCTTGTTCTGCGAGGACCAGGCTCCGCTCTGGTCGTTTCCCACGGGGTCAGGATTGACATAAGCCGCATTCCACGTGACCAGGAATTTTGCTCTGGATGCTTCCCACGGGATCATAGCCGTGTTCTGCGAGGACCAGGCTCCGCTCTGGATGCTTCCCACAGGGTCATAGCCGTGTTCTGCGAGGATCAGGATCTGCTCTGGACGTTTCCCACGGGGTCAGGATTGACATAAGCCGCGTTCCACGTGACCAGGAATTTTGCTCTAGATGCTTCCCACGGGGTCATAGCCGTGTTCTGCGAGGACCAGGCTCCGCTCTGGATGCTTCCCATGGGATCATAGCCGTGTTCGACGTGACCAGGAAAGGTTGACTCTTGGTTATTTGTGCATCGTTGAGTCATGGAACTGGGAATTTTGCCGCAGCTCTGATTTGTTGATGTCATGTCTGTCGAAATGAGACGGATATTGAGATGAACTCCAGGCTGTCTGCGAACCATTGAGATTTAGCTTCTTCTTCTGATGGAGCCTGGGGAGGGAAGATGTGAATCCTTCTTCGTTTGCGCCCCTGGATTGTATACAGGGATTAATGTGATATCACATGTAGGGCATAAATTTCATTTTTCTTTTATTTCTTTCCGCGATGCTCTATCATTTCAGCTTTTTTTATCGCGAAGGTCGCGATCATTTCGGCTATTTTTCGCGGTGCCTAATCATTTCATATATTTGTTTTATTTTTACTCGCTGCTTTTTATTGCGAGTTGCCCAATCATTTTGGATATTTTGCATGCATATATTTTTACTTGCTGATTTTGTTGCAAGTTGCCCCATCATTTCGGCTATTTCGTATGCATGTGTGGCTCGCTGGTTTTTTGCTGCAAGCTTGGAATTAGACACCAATTTCGGCATCAGCACCGCTACAACTGGGATACTGCCAGGAGTGAATCATCATTTGTCTCCGTCGATGTCGAAAAAAGATGGCTTAGCGAACAGGGTTAGGATCCTGTCAACTAAGGCTTTTTGTCTTCATGAGCCGTAAGGGTCTAATAAAGGTATTTCTCCCTGCGAGTCGTGAGGATCTCGTAGGTGCGTTCTCTCCTTAGGAATCATGAGGATCTTACAAGAGTATTTTCTCCTTCTAAGTCGAGAGGACTTACAAGGGCTATTCACCGTGTAGACATATCCCTAGTCACGGTTGTGACTTTGTTAGGGAAATGTTTACTCGCGCCCGTGGATTGTATACAAGGGTCAGCATTGAGCCGCTTGTAGGGCAGCATTGGAGGTTGTGGCCGCCCTTAAGAACAGGTTCAGATCCCTGTAACTTAAGACTTTTGAATCTTATGAGCCGTGAGGGTCTCATAAGAGGGTTCTCCTTACGAGTCGTGAGGATCTCGTAAGTGTAATTTCTCCTTAGGAATCATGGGGATCCCTAAATGTGTTGCTCCCTTGTGAGTCGTAAGGATCTCATGCAGGTGGTTTCTCCTCACAAGGTCGAGAGGACCTTGCAAGTGTCTTTTAACGAGGTTGCGCCCTTTCGGGTTTTCACAAAAAAATCGCCTATAGCCCTGCTGTTTTTACTCACGGAGCCCTTTCGGGTTTTCATTCGTGCCCATTTTGCTTATGGACATACCGTTTTCTTTTTCTTTTTTCTTTTTTATTCTTTCCTCTTTTTTTGTGTCAGCCCTGGGATGCTGCAGTCCATAGTAGTTTATCGATGTCTCGGTCAACAGCTAGTTTTAGGACATAGTGGTCCATTGTTAGTTTAAGGACGTTTCGGTCCGACGCCAGTTTTAGGAGATAGTGGTCCACTGTTAGTTTTAGGGCATTTTGGTCCGTCTTTAGTTTAAGGACGTTTCGGTCCGAAAATCGGCTACAACTTATAGAGTTTTGGGCTTAGGAAGATAGCGAGCGGACATAGGCGTCGTCATCTATCGTTGACCTAGGCCGTAACTCGTTTGGCGTAGTATTTCTTTAGGAAGTGACCGTTTATTGGTAGGAAAGGTCTTTCACCATGCATGTCCATGAGTAGGTAGGCACCACCCTGGTAGACTTTGTCTATGATATACGGTCCTTCATAATTCGGCTCGAATTTTCCCCGCTTGGTACGATTGGGGTGGGTCTCTTGACCACTAGCACGAGTTCACCTTGGCAGAATGTTCTCGGCCTAGTCAATTTTTTATATGAGTGCGTCATCTTTGCTTTATAAGCCTCCAGATTCTTTTGCGCCATGAGCCGGATTTCATCAAGGGCATCGAGCTCCTCAAGCCGAAGGTGAGCATTCTCTTCGTCCGTTAGCTCGTAGTGAACCGCCACTCGTAGAGAGGGTAACTCTATCTTGAGGGGGGTAGAACTTCTGTAACGAATACCAATGCGTACGGCATTGTGTTCGTAGCCGTTTTGAACGTAGTTCGATACGCCCAGAGAGCTTTGTGCAGTCTCTCGTGCCAGTCCTTCTTATTTCGGGACACCGTCTTTTTCACGATCTTCGTCAAGGTCTTGTTGAAAGCCTCAGCTAGACCGTTAGCTCGGGGATCATAGACTGAAGAGTATCTCCAGTCTATGTTATGCTGTTGTGCGAAGTGACTGATCTTGTGGCTTCTGTAGGCTGGCCCGTTATCGGAGATGATCCGTCGTGGAGTTCCAAACCGATAAATGACGTGTTTCTTGAAGAAATGGAGGATATTCTCCGTCTTCACTTCCCTCAGCGGTACCGCTTCTGCCCACTTGGAGAAGTAATCAGTTGTTGCCAAAATGAATCGATGTCCTCTGGACGATGCTGGCTCGATAGGGCCAATTATGTCAGTTCCATTCATTTCGAACGGCCAGCTAGCCACCGTTGGATGTAGTGGATTTGGATGCTGATGGATAAAGTCCCCGTGAATCTGGCATGAGTGGCATTGCTTCGCGTATTCGAGGCAGTCCTGGATCATCGTGGGCCAATAGTCGCCCATCCTTTTGATCTTCAGCTTCATTTTCGGGCCGGCTTGGTGAGAACCGCAGAGACCGTCGTGAGTTTCTTAGACGACTCTCTTTGTCTCTTCAGGTCCCAGGCACCTTAGCCATAAAGAGTGAAATGATCTCTTATACAGGGTATCATTGACGAAAGCAAAAGACAGAGCTGGTTTCATAAGCTGATGTCTTGAGGACGCATCTTTAGGTGTTCGACGGGATTTGAAGTAGTCTATAAAGACTTCTCTCCAATCCGTAACCTTTTCCTGGTCTTTTATTTGCAGGGTCGTTTGCTCGTTTGCTCCCTTCTCCTCGGACGATTCTGGAGATATTTCTGCCGGTGCAAGAACCCGACGGCTCTGCACAAACGATCCTCACGTCATCGAGGTTTTCGTCGGCTAATTCTTTAGCGAGCTTGGCTAATCCATCCGCTTTGCTATTTTCTGAACGCGGTATACTTTCCAGGGTGTAGGAAGAAATTTGAGTCAGCAGTTGTTGTACTTTCTCACCGTACTTCACCAACTCAGGCTTGCACGTCTGATAGTCGCCATTTACTTGACTAACGACCAGTTGGGAGTCTCCGTATATGAGAAGGTTTTCAATTCCCATGTCGATGGTGATCTCGAGACCTGCTATCAAACCTTCATACTCGGCTTCGTTGTTCATCCTCGGCTCTGTTGTTCGTCCTCGGCTCTGTGAAGGAGAAGGCAAAGCGCATTATCTCTCCTTGTGGAGTCACGAAGATGAGGCCTACCTCTGATTTGATTATAGGGGTGCTTTGTTTGCGCTTCTTCATGGAAGATGATCCATTGAAGTAGAGTTCCCATTGGGTATCATTCTCTCTTCTTTTCTCGTCGATCGTGTCAAACGCGTGTTCGTCTAGCAATTCGCAGTTCAAGGGAGATTCGCCAGGTATCGGATGCTCAGCGAGGAAGTCGGCGATGGCCTGGCCTTTCACTGCCTTAAAGGGTCGATAAGTTATCGAGAACTCCATTAAGAGCAGGGCCCATTTAGCGATCCGTCCTGTTAATATGTCCTTTGACATCAAATATTTGAGAGGATCCACCTTTGATATGAGATGGACCTCATGTGCCAACGCATAGTGTCTGAGCTTCGTTATCGTGAAGATCAAGGCCAGGCAATGTTTTTCAATGGGGGAGTAATTGTTTTCTGCCCCCAGGAGAACTTGACTTAAATGGTAGAGGGCTCTCTCCTTTCCCTGATCGTTCTCCTGTGCCTATAGCGCGCCTAACGAACCTTCGAGGGTTGTTGTGTACAGGATGAGAGGCTTTCCTTTGATTGGAGCGGTCAGTACTGGCGGGTTTTGCAGGTATTGCTTGATTTCGTCCAGTGCACCTTTGCATTTGCGATCCCAGACGAACGAAGTTCCCTTCTTCATCAAGTGACTGTAGGGGCGGCATTTGCCGGAGAGATTGGCTATAAATCACCGGATATACGCGAGCTTTCCTTGGAGAGACCGTAGTTGCTTGAGAGTCTTTGGCGGGGGCATTTCCATAATTGCCTTGATCTTCGACGGATCTATCTCAATGACTCGGTGTCGGACGATGAATCCCAGGAACTTACCTGAGGAAACTCCGAATGCGCATTTGAGAGGGTTCATCTTCAAGTTGTATTTTCGAAGGCGTTGAAACACGATCTTCAGATGCTCTAGATGTTCCTTGTTTACCCCAATCAGAGCAAAGCTCTATTCAAATTCCGAGGCGGGAGATGAAGCAACGCTTCATCTTCCCCTCCAATCAGAGCAAAGCTCTGGTTTGAAATTTTAAAATTTAATAAATGAAGCAATGCTTCAGTGTATCTGCGCTGCGCAACACGCTACGTGTCAGGCGCAGATGCATCAGCAGCGCCCAAGGCAGTGCACCCAATCAGAGCAAAGCTCTATTTAAAGAAAAATTAAATGAAGCAACGCTTCAGCTGCGCAAGCACTGCGCTGCGCGACACGTGTCAGCGCAGATGCGCTGGCGCAGTTGCGCTGCGCTTTGCGCCGCGCGACACGTGTCAGCGCAGTTGCGCTGCGCTGTGCGCCGCGCGACACGTGTCAGCGCAGTTGCGCTGCGCTGTGCGCCGCGCGACACGTGTCACGCGCTGGGGCATCTGCGCCAAACAGAATTAAATTTCTAAGAAATCTTTTCTGTTCTTGTTAAAACAAGAAGATTTTCCTCTGCAAAGCAGAAGCCCTTGGATCAAAGATCCAACGGTGGGGAAAATTCCCCAAATCACTCAGAGAAGGATCTCTTTAACAAATTTAACTAATTTTTGGGCACTATAAAAAGGACCCTAGGCCTCAATTCAAAGGAACATTTTCTTAAAAAAAAAAGGGTCAAGAGCTTCAAACAGAGAGAACTCTGAGAAAATTTTAAGAAAAAAGGTAAAGAACCTTCATGAAATAGAAGAAATTTCTTCTAATAGATCATTGATCTAAAAACAAGATCAATGATCTTTACATAATAAACAGTGCTTTGCGCTTCTTATGAACCTCTGGTTCTTTAAAACAAGAAAACAATAAAATAAAAAATAGTGCTTTGCACTTTTATGAACCTCTGGTTCTTGAAACAAAAAAGAAAAATTTATTTTTCTTTGATCTAATTTAGATCAAGAAATTAAATAGTGCTTTGCACTTTTGTTCTTGAATCTAAAAGATTCTTAGTGCTCTGCACTTACAAACTGCGCTGTTGCGCTCTTAAGAGAGCGCCACGTGTCAGCCATAGAACCACTTGCGCTACGCGCTCTTGAAATAGAGCTTTGCTCTCTGGAATTGGCGCAACTCACCAGAGCGCGCCACGTGTCAGCAGCGCACTAGCGCAGCGCACTGCGCTATTGCGCTTGCGCTCACGCTCACCACAGCGCTACACGTGTCACCACCATATGAGTTTGCGCTCATTACTTAGCGCAAAGCGCCTGACAAGCCACGTGGGGCACTGTCAGAGTATTTAATGCTCTGCATTATTAAAGAAAAGGGACATAGCCCAATTAAAAGGCCTAACAGGCCTAATAAAAAATGCTATGCATTATTAAAGAAAAGGGACAGAGCCCAATTAAAAGGCCTAACAGGCATAATAAAAAATGCTATGCATTTTAAAAAGGGGGGGCAAAGCCCAAACAAAAAAAATAGATGCTCTGCATCATTCATAAAAGGGCAAAGCCCAGTCAAAACAAGAATAATGCAGTGCATTACTAAAAAGGGGTAAAGCCCTGCACAGGCCAAAGACAAAAAATGTTGAAACTGGACTTAGCCCAATTTTGGCCATAAGTCCTTAAATTAAATTGACTGAGCAAGATTGCTCTCTCAAATCAATTTACTTTGGTTCGAGGGTACATCTCTGAACTCCTCTGACACCTGTCGTTGTAATCCTTCAACGACGTCAGAGAGGTGACGGGTCCCGACGACCACAAACTAATATCGGACCGAGACGTCCTTAAACTAATATCGGACCGAGACGTCCTTAAACTAATGTCGGACCATCATGTCCTTAAACTGGAACATGGACCACCACGTCTTTAAACTGGAATATGGACCACCACGTCCTTAAACTGGAACATAGGCCACCACGTCCCTAAACTAGCAATGGACCGCAATGTCCTTAAACTACCTATGGACCACTATGTCCCTAAACTGGAACAATAGAGCCTCCAAATGCTCTTTTGCCGGATCTAAACGGTCCCGTTTAAGTTGATCTTAGCCCCAAATACGGCTAATGTATCCTTAGACATTTAAATGAATGATAAAACTCCAAATCAACTTTGGTTCAAGGGTACATCTCTGAACTCCTCTGACACCTGTCGTTGTAATCCTTCAACGACGTCAGAGAGGTGACGAGTCCTGACGGCCATATATTAATCAATACGTTAAGTTGATCTTAGTCTAAAACAGGACTAAAATATCCTTAACGAACGTTTAAGTTGATCTTAGCCGCAACGCGACTAATGCATCCTTAAACTAAAAACACCAAACCCAAATCTAAGTAAATACGGATTTGGACTAATCCACGTCCTACGGGCGACGGCATTACTCAGTCTCCGTATACAATCCACGGGCAACCACAAACAAAACAAACACCCACGACACGAAGTGAAATTCTGGAGAAGGAGAAAGTTGTTACCGCGACGCGGTAGCGTAATTAACTGCAGGGAAGAGCGTCCCCACAATAAAAAATCCCTCACCCTGAGGAGGAATCTGACGAAGTTTGCTACATCGGCCGCATCCGTCTAAACATCCGATACACAGTGCCATAAATCAACTTGGCATCTTCGGAGAGGTAGACGGATAAAACCAAATGGCATCTTCGGAGAGGTAGACGGATAAAACCAAATAGCATCTGCCCCGAATCTCAGGCAAGACGCAAAGTCTGCGCCGCCATTCGGAGGGGAACAGATTCTGGCACGCCCGGTGGGACCTCTTCCTCTTTCCACTCCACACTTCGTGTGTCGTCCTCGCGAACCAATCGCGGTTTGTTGTGGTTGCTTGTGGATTCAAAGTACTTAGATTTGGTGTCTTTCTCCATGCAGAAAACAGAAGATCGATGGCTTCAAACTGCACTGCATACAACTGCAATTCTCGCTTGGTCCTTGCTGGAGGAGTGACTTATGGGCCCCAAGAGGCCTCCCTTTTCAAAATGCCGGCGGAGCAGGTGGCTTAAACCACCACTGGACTATTTTTTGGGACCATGCTCCTACCAATGAGCTTCAACGCCCCAATGACATTGCAAGAAGCTCCAAAGAAGTCGGTCTTCGATCGACTTACCACTGCCGTGACCCCTCTCAACCGGTCGCCCAACTCCACTGCTTCAGGTTTTAATGGATTAGGCCAGAGCTCCATCAGGCCCATGAAGAAGCCTGCCATACCAGAAGACGTTATCCCGAAGCGGATAGCCATCCCAGCTCCCGTTCTTGGCAAAGTCACCAAGGTTGCTTCCCATGCTCAGAAGTCCGCTTCTGACAGGTTGGCCGTCCCCGTTCAACGGACGTCGATCTTTAAAAGACTGGTACCAGCATATTCTGACCAACACGGGGGGCATGAGGAGGTCACCCCTATAGCTGAAACAACTCTATTAGCATGACATGCTCGACGTCGCCACTGGCGCCGAGTAAAGAAGGCTGGGGGCAACTTCCCCTCCGGATTTACTCCTCCAGCTCCAACGGTGGGGATCAATACTGCTGTTCCAATCGGGAACAGCTTTGAATTGCTGAACACGGTGCGCAGAAACTCTTCTACTGCAATGTTGAAACGAACTCCTTCAGCTGCGAAGAGTACTCCAGAGAAATAGCTAGAACAGCCCCCTCAACGGCTGTCCTCTAAAATTTACAGAGTCTGGCGACAGGTCCAGGAGTCAGTGATTGATGAAAACTATCTCCGCCAATGAAAAAAAATGAAGGTTCGGCAAGAGAAGGATTACTCCGTCAAGCCCCAAAAACCAATAGTTACCCGGGTGCCCATTACAACGGCCCCCTTAACTCCAATCACTCAGAAGAAAAGGAGGCCGTAAAAAGCCCCTGTGAACATGGCGAAGCATAAAAGCGCTGAACACAAACGCCCCAAATCTGGGGGCATGGTGGTGTACACTGTTTATATGGCTTCTGGAAAGGAGGAAAGCCGCACTTCTATGGGCCACCGACCGCTCACCCGATCCGTGACGAAAGCCCAGGTGCAACAACAAAAGCTTCAGGAAATGATGACTACAATGGCTGCACTCACTGAGCCAAAAGAAAGCTCTGAAACGTCTTCGGATGAGCGTCAAGAACAAGAAACCGACACTGACTTTTTACGCAGAGTCCTCGAAAAGAGGGATAAAGAAGCTGCAGAGCAAGCGGCTAACATAAAACAGATGGCGCTCCTCTTCCAAGATATGGTAGGGATGATGTTACAGCCGGACCCTCCTGCTGAAGATCCTCCGATCGTCCTTGAAGACGACAGAGGAGAAACGTCAAATCCTCCACCGGCTCTGTCAACAGCCAAGGAGGAGGCAATCTCCAAAGCTGACTTGGACGAATATATAGCTCAACAGATCCGGGTTCATCAGGTGAATGAAGCGGCTGGGCAAATTGCTAGAACCGGACGACCGTATCCGAGCTGGTACGACCAAATCAGTTACCCGCCGGGATATACGATCCCTAAATTCCACGTATATAAGGGGACAGGGAATCCGCATCAGCATGTCGCTCAATTCAGGGCCTTATGCGGCAATACTGGAGGCGATGACAAATTGTTGCTACGTCAATTCGTCAGCAGCTTAGCAGAAACAGCCTTTGAATGGTATTCGGAGCTACCTAACGACTCTGTCAAAACATTTGCGGAGATGGAGTTACTGTTCACACAAAGATTCGCGAGTGCTAGTGAACGCACCCCGATAATAGCACTAATAAATGCCAGAATAAGGCCAGGCGAAACGTGGGTCCAATACGCAACACGATGGCGAAACCTATGGTCGAAATGCGAACAATGCATAGAAGAGGCACCTGCGGTAGGCATGTTTGTGGGCACTCTCGATCCGCAAGCGGCCATCTCCCAGTTCATGATGTTTTTCAAGCCGACCACCTTCCAGGCCTTGATTGACAAGCTGGCCCAAATGGACCAGATGGGCCATAGGCCTTCTTCTTCAAAGACAGAGCCTTGGAATGAAAAGGGCAAAGGGAAGGCAACCTTCGTTGCCAATACTCAACAACGGTCGAACAACTCAAAGCCGGTCGTTCGCCAAAACAACGTGCGCCCACGCCCATCCCTCGAAGAGAGGCTGGGACGTCCTTACTCGTTTCCACAGAATAAAACGAGAAGACTGTTTGAGCTGGCAGTGCGCAACAGACTCATTAATCTGCCGAGTCCAAAGCGTCTGTCGCAGCCAGGCGATCTTAATAATCCCAATTATTACCCTTACCACCAAACGGTAAGTCACCCGATTGAGGATTGTTTCGTCTTTAAGGGATGGATCGAGGATCAGTACCTACAAGGCAAGTTCGCGCTGTCGGAAAACTGGAAGGTAAACCCACCACAGCCGCACTTTCCAAAGAAGACGGACACGCCGGGGGAAGTTTGTTCTTTAGTCAAGGATGAAAACGATGGAGAAAACTCATCAGATGAATCCGAAGACTACGTAGCGACTTGTCATGTGATTTCTCACTCACTGACAGATAATAAAGAAGCTTCTTGCGCCGAGAAACCAATGGCGAACCCCAAACCGGAAATTCTATAGCCATCAGACGAGTTGATCGATGTCTTCCTAAATGAAATTCGTCTGAAAGCAAAACCCAATCAAGAGCGTGAAATAGCCATATTGGAAAGAGCCAAAACATTCCCGTCAAATCAAAAGCCATACACTGCGGGTAAAAGCAAATTCAAGACGAGGAAAAGGTTCGCCAAAGCTCTATCAGTAGGAATGAAATTACCGCACTCTGAAGAAAATACCTTCTCTGAGGTAGAAATGCACCCTAACTTCTGTTTATATCATCAGAAGATTATACATCCTACCGAAGACTGTGAATCCTTTAACTGTTGGTGGCAAGGGTATGTCGCTCAAAAGAAACACTTCGACAGGACAAAATGTGAAGCTTGTGGACATCGAAAAAATGCGATATATGAGCGCAAAGGAGCCGCCGCCGACTGTCATATAGCCGACTTCAAGTGATCGCAAATTATCACCTTTGGAAGCGACTCTGACGAAGAAGCTACCCCCAACTCTTCCCTCGGGGAATCTATTTCAAAAACAAAGGAACTGAAAAGCTGCGAGAATGTTCAGCCATGCAATCACATGCTACTCGAAAAAATTCCCGGCACCGCAAACAACGGAGCGAACAAAAAGGATAAAGGAAAAGGAAAAACGGCTTTCGTCGCCAATGCTCAACAGCAATCAAGTGGCCCCAGACCGGTTGCTTGCCAAAGCAACAAGCAGCAACCCCTCCAGGAAAAGTTGAAACATCCTTACTCGTTTCCGCAAGATAAAACAAGGGGACTGTTCGAGCTGGCAGTGTGCGACAGACTCATCAATCTGTCGGGTCCAAAACGTCCGTTGCGTCCAGGCGATGTTAATAATCCTAATTATTACCCTTACCACCAAACAGTAGGTCACCTGATCGAGGACTGCTACGTCTTCAAAAACTGGGTTGAAGACCAATACCAACAGGGCAAGTTTGCGCTGTCTGAGAACTGGAAAGTGAGTCCGCCACAACCGCACGCTCCGAAGAAGATGGATACGCCGGGGGCATCATGTTCATTCATGGAGAAGGACTCATAGACCGAAAAGTCAATAAACCAGATATTCGCCTCAAATACGGCGACAATGGACCGAAATGTCCTTAAACTAATAGCGGACCGAGACGTCCTTAAACTAATAGCAGACCGAAACGTCTTTAAACTAATACCGCAGCATCCTTAGGCTGACGAGATAAAAAAAAACGGTATGTCCATAAGCAAAAAGGGCACGGATGAAAACCCGAAAGGGCTCCGTGAGTAAAAACAGCAGGACTATCGGCGAGTGTTCGTGAAAACCCGAAAGGGCGCGACCTCGTAAAAAAAAGAAGAAGAAGAAAATAAAAAGAATAAAAGAAAAAAAAAGGGTATGTCCATAAGCAAAACGGGCACGGATGAAAACCCGAGAGGGCTCCGTGAGTAAAAACAGCAGGACTACTGGCGAGTGTTTGTGAAAACCCGAAAGGGCGCAACCTCGTTAAGAAACACTTATAGGGTCCTCTCGACCCTATAAGGAGAAACCACCCGCGTGAGATCCTTACGACTCACAAGGGAACAACACACTTAGGAATCCCCACGATTCCTAAGGAGAAAATACACTTGCGAGATCCTCACGACTCGTGAGGAGAACGCTCTTATGGGACCCTCACGGCTCGTAAGATTTGAAAGTCTTAAGTTACTGAGGCCTAAACCTGTGCTTAAGCAACCCCCACAACTTTCGACATTGCCCTACAAGTGGTCTTATATTGGCCCTTGTATACAATCCACGAGCGCGAATAAGCAATTTCCTAACCAAGTCCCATCCGAGACTAGGGATATGTTTGCATGGTGAACAACCCTTGTAAATCCTCTCGACTTACAAGGAGAAAACCCTCCTGTAGGATCCTTACGACTTACAGAGGAACAAAATACTTAGGAACCCTCATGATTCCTAAGGAGAAAATACACCTACAAGATCCTCACGACTTGTAGGGAGAAATACCTTTGTGAGACCCTTACGGCTCATGAAGTCAAAAGCCTTAGCCGACAAGACCTTAACCCTGGTCGCTGAGCCACCTTTGTTTGACATCGACAAAGGCAGGTGATGATTCGCACCTGGCCATATCCCAGTTGTAGTGGTGCTGATGCCGAAATCGGTGTCTAATTTCAGGTTTACGGCGAAAAGCCAGTAAGCCGCACATGCATACGAAATAGCCGAAATGATGGGGTAACTTGCAATAAAAAGCAGCAAGTAAAATGTATGCATGCGAAATAGCCGAAATGATTGGGCAACTCGGAATAAAAAGCAGCGAGTAAAAATAAAGTAAACAACCGAAATGATTGGGCACCGCGAAAAATAGCCGAAATGATTGGGCAATCGCGACCTTCGCGATATAAAAGATGAAATGATAGAGCATCGCGGAAAGAATTAAAAAAATGAAAGAATGAAACTTTTTGCCCTACAGGTGAAATCACATCGATCCCTGTATACAATTCAAGGGCACAGATAAAGAGGGAACCATACCTTCCCAACAGGCTCCATCAGAAAGCGAAGCCAAATCTTGATGGTTCATAGACAACCTAGAGACCATCTCGACATTTGTCGCAATATTACAGACACAATGTCAACAAATGAAGCAAACGAAGATCCCGAGCTTCAGGGTCTCGACGTCAACATCGACAACTTAGAGATCACCAACGGCGTTTCTCCTCACTCCAACTAGATGCAGACATGACGTCAACAACCGACCTCAGAATCGCAATGAAACGGAACCATGGCAAAGTCTCTGGTTCCAAATCTCAATGGCCACATCTACAGCCTGGAGACCAACAACGGTGTGCCTCCTCATTCCAGCAGGACACAGATGTTACACCATCAAGCGGAGCGATGGCAAAATCCCAGCTTCACCTCAGCATTCGTCTCGATACAGTAGACGCAATGTCAACAACAGCGTTCCTCCGCAGTCCAGCTGGAGGCAGATGCAACGTCAACAAAAGACCTCACCGTCGAAACAAAGCGGAGTAACGGCAAAATCCCAACTCCACCTTAGCATTCGTCTCGTTACAGCAGACGCAATGTCAACAACGGCGTTCCTTCGCAGTCCAGCAGGGTGTACATGCAAAGTTAACAAATGACCCCATGGTCGAAACCAAGCGGAGTGACGGCAAAATATCAGCTCCACCTCAGCATTCGTTTCAATACACCAGACGCAGTGTGAGCAAATGAAGCGAAGGCCAAATTCCTAGCTTCAAGGTCTTAACGGAAAGTCATATAAAGCCTGAAAGACCACCGGAGATCATCTCACATGGAGTGGTCACCTCCTCGACGTTCGTTTCGATACAGCAGACGATTTGTCACCCCAGCGTTCTTCCTCCAGCAGGGATTCGGACGTGACAAAGCAAATGAAGCGAAGGCCAAATTCCTAGCTTCAAGGTCTTAACGGCAAGTCATATAAGGCCTGAAAGACCACCGGAGATCATCTCACATGGAGTGGTCACCTCCTCGACGTTCGTTTCGATACAGCAGACGAGTTGTCACCCCAGCGTTCTTCCTCCAGCAGGGATTCGGACGTGATAAAGCAAACGAAGCGAAGGCCACATTCCTCGCTTCAACGTCTTTACGGTAACTCACATAAAACCGGAAAGACAATCGGAGATCATCTCGCACCAGCACAGAGTGGTCACCACCTTGACGTTCGTCTCGATATAGCAGACGAAATGTCAACCCCAGCATTCTTCCTCCGACAGGATTTGGACACACCAAAGCAAACGAAGCAAAGGCCACATTCCTAGCTTCGACGTCTTGACGGTAACTCATATAAAACCGGAAAGACAATCGGAGATCATCTCGCACCAGCACAGAATGGTCACCACCTCGACGTCCGTCTCGATACAGCAGACGAGATGTCACCCCAATGTTCGTCTCGACACAGCAGACGCAACGTCATTAAACGAATGGAGCCACGGCAAAATCCCTAGTTCCAAACCTCGACGGTTCACCAGCAACCTAGAGACAACCTCGACGTCCGTCTCGATACAGTAGACGAGATGTCACCCTAACGTTCATCTCGACACTTCAGATGCAACATCATCAAACGAATGGAGCCACGGCAAAATCCCTAGTTCCAAACCTCGGCGGTTCACCAGCAACCTAGAGACAACCTCGACTTCCGTCTCGATACAGCAGACGAGATGTCACCCCAACGTTCGTCTCGACACAGCAGACGCAACATCATCAAACAAACGGAGCCACGGCAAAATCCCTAGTTCCCACCGCAACATTCGTCTCGATACAGCAGACTCAATGCCAGCAAACGAAGCAAAGGCCAAATTCCTAGCTTCAGGGCCTTGACGGCAACTCACATAAAGCCCGAAAGACTATCGGAGATCATCCCCACACCAGCGCGGAGTGGTTATGACTCATCGGGGCTCACCAAAATAAGCCTAACCTCAAGTAAAAAGCGACATGGCAAATTCCTAACGCTTGCTCTTCCGACGGTCAAACTGCCAAGGAGGATTGCTTGAAGACGTCTTGTCCAGCCCCCGAAGGGATCAGAGACACGGCAGTCGCAGGACTACTCGAACAGCACGATTGCCTATTGAGGACTATATCAGCTTATGCGACGGTACGATGGCCAAAACCCTAAGTACCACCAACCTTAATGGGTTTCTGTCGTTAAGAGCAGAGGTTAAATGCGACGTTAAGATGTTCTTGCGAGAAACATTCGATTCGTCTCGACTTGTGAAAAAATTGTCGAGGCGGCTCGACTCGTGAGATAAAGCCTTAGGCAGTGGGCATAAAAGAAGCCTGTTTCCTAAGCATTGGGACCCCGCAAGTTGGCCCAAAACGGTCTCTTGCATACCATCCACGAGTCTCACTCTCCAACGTCGAACTTCGACAAGGAGGGGAACAACCGCTTACAAGTCCTCTCGACTCGTAAGAGGGAAAAATCTCTTATAAGATCCTTGCGACTTATAAGAGAAAACACACTTAGGGATCCTCACGATTCCTAAGGAGAAAACCCACCTACGAGATCCTCTCGATCCGTAGGGAGAAAAGTCTCTATGAGACCCTCACGGCTCATAAAGTTGAAAAGTCTTAGGCAACAGATCTGAACCTGCGGCCTAAGCCCTCGCTATCTCGTGAAGAAATCAAGAAGCTTACTCTATTACCTGCTAATTGTGACGACATGCTGAGAAAGAAGAAAAGCAACAGAAAGAACATCCGATTTACACTTGATCAAGCGTTTAAGACATACTCATTCATGCACGTGCAAACGGTTCGGGATGAGGAACAAGACAAGATGAAATGGAAATTTTCTATTCATATCATAAAAAAGGGGGTTCTTACAATCACGGAGAAATAAATAATAACATTATTAAAATGTTTACAAAGGTATGACTTCGGATCTGGGGCACCGATTGAGGAATTCAAAAATAAGGCCATCCAGAGTTCTCCTGGCCTTTCTGATGATTCTCGTGCGTAGCCTCTCGCGCTCCTGGGTGTCAAGGTCTTCAGCAAGGCCCCCTATCCTTTGATAAGCAGCGATTATCATCGTCTACTGGGAGACTTGATGTAGGATGTCGATGAGGCTGTCCTGCCGTTTCTTCGAGATCAGCCCCGTCAGGTACACTGAATGCACCTTGTCCTCGGCATCATCCAGCGCATTGAGCGGTAGGGCCTCGTGAAGACCCGGAAGTGCTCTCCATATTGCTCCCAGCACGACTTTCAAAAGAGCCGAACGACGGGGTAGCAGCCAACCACCGCTTGCGTTCAGACGACCCATGACCTCTGCACATTGAGCATCTGTAAACTCCTGGTTTTGTTGACGACCCTGTATGTGGATATCGTCATAGGTGATGAACTCGTGCAAACTGTATAGATGCACCGCCATTATGCCTGGAGGAAATACCACAGGAAGATTAGCGATAGAAGAAAAATAATATACATAGAGGGCTAAATTCCTTGAGAGCAAAGCTCTGTTCAGGGATTAAAACCCAGGAACAAAAGCTTAATGAAACCCCAATGAGGATCTCTTTAGATCAAAAGATCTGTGAGGGCAAAGCTCTTTGATTGAGATTAATTTAAATTAATCTGATTTATATTAATTTTACCTAAAGTTTCTAACTTTGAAATTGAGCAAAGCTCTGCTAGTGAAACCCCAATAGGAATCTCTTTAGATCAAAAGATCTATGAGAGCAAAGCTCTGCTGTTTAAGATTAATTAAAATTAATTTAATCTAAGAATCAATTTTACCTAAAGTTTTTTTTTTAAAAAAAAACTTTGGAAAGAAGAGCAAATCTCTAGAGTTCTTGAAGGCAAGAGCAAAGCTCTGAAGTTTTTTGAAAATAAAAATCTGAAAGATGATAAGCATCTATAGGGGACCAAAGGTCCTATTTATAGGCATCAAGTGCCTCTTCGACTTCCAAAAGTTGTCACGGCGGATGGAATTCCGCCACCGTTGCGCTCACGTTTGGGGCCACATAAGCGCAACGGTGGGGGGGCATTTGTTTACCCCAATCAGAGCAAAGCTCTGTTCAAATTCCGAGACGGGAGATGAAGCAACGTTTCATCTTCCCCCCCAATCAGAGGAAAGCTCTGCTTTGAAAATTTAAAATTTAATAAATGAAGCAATGCTTCAGTGTATCTGCGCTGCGCAACACGCCAAATGTCAGGCGCAGATGCATCAGCGCAGTGCCCAAGGCAGCGCACCCAATCAGAGCAAAGCTCTATTTAAAGAAAAATTAAATGAAGCAACGCTTCAGCTGCGCAAGCACTGCGCTGCGCGACATGTGTCAGCGCAGATGCGCTAGCGCAGTTGCGCTGCGCTGTGCGCTGTGCGCTGTGCGACACGTGTCAGCGCAGTTGCGCTGCGCTTTGCGACACGTGTCAGCGCAGTTGCGCTGCGCTGTGCGCTGCGCGACACGTGTCACGCGCTGGGGCATCTGCGCCAAACAGAATTAAATTTCTAAGAAATCTTTTCTGTTCTTGTTAAAACAAGAAGATTTTCTTCTGCAAAGCAGAAGTCCTTGGATCAAAGATCCAACGGTGGGGAAAATTCCCCAAATCACTCAGAGAAGGATCTCTTTAACTAAATTTTGGGCACTATAAAAAGGACCCTAGGCCTCAATTCAAATGAACATTTTCTTAAAAAAAAAGGGTCAAGAGCTTCAAACAGAGAGAACTCTGAGAAAATTTCAAGAAAAAAGGTAAAGAACCTTCATGAAATAGAAGAAATTTCTTCTAATAGATCATTGATTTAAAAACAAGATCAATGATCTTTACATAATAAACAGTGCTTTGCACTTCTTATGAACCTCTGGTTCTTTAAAACAAGAAAACAATAAAATAAAAAATAGTGCTTTGCACTTTTATGAACCTCTGGTTCTTGAAACAAAAAAGAAAAATTTATTTTTCTTTGATCTAATTTAGATCAAGAAATTAAATAGTGCTTTGCACTTCTGTTCTTGAATCTAAAAGATTCTTAGTGCTCTGCACTTACAAACTGCGCTGTTGCGCTCTTAAGAGAGCGCCACGTGTCAGCCATAGAACCACTTGCACTACGCGCTCTTGAAATAAAGCTTTGCTCTCTGGAATTGGCGCAACTCACCAGAGCGCGCCACGTGTCAGCAGCGCACTAGCGCAGCGCACTAACGCAGCGCACTGCGCTATTGCGTTTGCGCTCACCACAGCGCGACACGTGTCACCACCATATGAGTTTGCGCTCATTACTTACCGCAAAGCGCCTGACAAGCCACGTGGGGCACTGTCAGAGTATTTAATGCTCTGCATTATTAAAAAAAGGGACAGGGCCCAATTAAAAGGCCTAACAGGCCTAATAAAAAATGCTATCCATTATTAAAGAAAAGGGACATAGCCCAATTAAAAGGCCTAACAGGCCTAATAAAAAATGCTATGCATTTTAAAACGGGGGGGCAAAGCCCCAAAAAAAAAAATAGATGCTCTGCATCATTTATAAAAGGGCAAAGCCCAGTCAAAACAAGAATAATGCAGTGCATTACTAAAAAGGGGTAAAGCCCTAGCACAGGCCAAAGACAAAAAATGTTGAAACTGGACTTAGCCCAATTTTGGCCATAAGTCCTTAAATTAAATTGACTGAGCAAGATTGCTCTCTCAAATCAATTTACTTTGGTTCGAGGGTACATCTCCGAACTCCTCTGACACCTGTCGTTGTAATCCTTCAACGACGTCAGAGAGGTGACGGGTCCCGACGACCACAAACTAATATCGGACCGAGACGTCCTTAAACTAATATCGGACCGAGACGTCCTTAAACTAATATCGGACCGAGACGTCCTTAAACTAATTTCGGACCGAAACGTCCTTAAACTAATGTCGGACCATCACGTCCTTAAACTGGAACATGGACCACCACGTCTTTAAACTGGAATACGGACCACCACGTCCTTAAACTGGAACATAGAGCACCACGTCTCTAAACTGGAAATGGACCGCAACGTCCTTAAACTACCTATGGACCACTATGTCCCTAAACTGGAACAATAGAGCCTCCAAATGCTCTTTTGCCGGATCTAAACGGTCCCGTTTAAGTTGATCTTAGCCCCAAATACGGCTAACGTATCCTTAGACATTTAAATGAATGATAAAACTCCAAATCAACTTTGGTTCAAGGGTACATCTCTGAACTCCTCTGACACATGTCGTTGTAATCCTTCAACGACGTCTGAGAGGTGATGAGTCCTGACGGCCATATATTAATCATTACGTTAAGTTGATCTTAGTCTAAAACAGGACTAACATATCCTTAATGAACGTTTAAGTTGATCTTAGCCGCAACGCGACTAATGCATCCTTAAACTAAAAACACCAAACCCAAATCTAAGTAAATACGGATTTGGACTAATCCACGTCCTACGGGCGACGACATTACTCAGTCTCCGTATACTATCCAGGGCACCCACAAACAAAACAAACACCCACGACACGAAGTGAAATTCTGGAGAAGGAGAAAGTTGTTACCGCGACGCGGTAGCGTAATTAACTGCAGGGGCTTGCGCCTACAGGGAAGAGCGTCCCCACAATCAAAAACCCCTCACCCTGAGGGGGAATCTGACGAAGTTTGCTACACCGGCCGCATCCGTCTAAACATCCGATACACAGTGCCATAAATCAACTTGGCATCTTCGGAGAGGTAGACGGATAAAACCAAATAGCATCTGCCCCGAATCTCAGGCAAGACGCAAAGTCTGCGCCGCCATTTGGAGGGGAACATTCCTCGTATGATTTGCTTTTAACTACGAGGTTGTCGATATAGCATTCGACGATTTCGTGTATGAGGTCGTCGAAAATCTTCGTCATGGCCCTCTAATAGGTGGCACCGGCGTTCTTTAGACCGAATGGCATCACCTTGTAGCAGAACATGCCCAAAGGGGTCCGGAAAGCGGTATGCTTCTGGTCTTTGGGATGCATCTTTATCTGATTATATCCTGATGAGCCGTCCATGAAGGAGAAAACTTCATCAGTGGACGTGTTATCTATCATCAGCTCAGTGACTGGTATTGGGAAGCCGTCCTTTGGGCAAACTTTATTGAGATCCTGAAAGTCCACACATATGCGCATCGTCCCATTCTTCTTCATTACTAGAACAATGTTGGCGATCCAGTCAGGATACTGAACCTCTTGGATGAAGCCGGAGTCGATTAGCTTCTTGGCCTCAGTGTTGATGCTCATCTCAAGCTTGAGCCGCATTCTTCTCGGTGCTTGTTTGATCGGCTTGACATCCGGGGATATTGCCAATTTGTGTACAGTAATCTCTAGATCTAGTCCTAGTATCTCGAAATAGTTCCATGCGAAGCAATCTTTATGCTGCATGAGCACGTCTTTTAGCGTAGCCACCCTTTCTTCAGACAACAGTTCACTGACGAACGTCGGCCGCGGGTCATTGGCCGTCCCCAAATCAATTTTCTTGAGGTTATCTGCAGTAGTATGTATTCCATCTTCCAGCTCTTTTAGCACCGGTGGAAACTCTGAGATCACCTCGTCATCATCGTTTTCGAAGCACCAGGGGAGGTCATCCATATTCTCGGGCTCTTCTTCTGACAGCGTTATCATATGACAAGTACGAGATCGCTTCTAAGACCGATATTGATCTGGTTCTATTCTCGTGGTTTTCGGTTCATGCTTCTGCGGCGGGGTTACCTTTCAGCTGCTAGATAGAGCGAACCTGCCTTGGTGATACTGGTCTTCTACCCAGTCTTTGAATGTGAAGCAGTCTTCGAGAGGATGTCCTATTGCCCTGTGATAGGAGTAATAGTTCGGGTGAGAGACTTCACCTGCTTGCTCGGGGTGCTTGGACTCCGGGAGTGTAATCATTTGATGTTTTATAGCAAGATCAAGTATCTTCTGTGTTTTGTCCTGGGGATAAGAATATGCTCGACCCATCTTTTTCATAAGAGACGAATCCGGGCTGCTCGATTCCTGATCGCGTGGCTTCTTGGACCCACTTTGTCGCTGTCGAACACCTTTCCCGTTCTTTGGTTTATTTCTGCCTCTGCGTCGGGCCTTTTGTACAACGGGTTGACAAGGAGGAGCATTTTCATTTTTCACAGCCTGTTAAAGGAGGCGTTGCATCCTGGCTTTCTCGTAGATGGCCATTTCATGATTATGATCGTCTCAAATCTTTTAACCCGCTTCCTTTATTAGCTTGTCCATTTGTTCTTCGAACGACGGACTTGGCATCTTTACGGCGGGGGCTCGTTTTGGTTCAGGGTTAACATCTTCGCACAGAGCATCTCTTTCTTCGTCAAAGTCATGTATGACGTAGCAGTCGCGGAATAGCTCCCGTTTCTTGGATCGAACATATCCAAGCCCGATCGTTTCCATTCTCCCGTTGGGCAACTTTTTTGAGTTCCGAGAACGTTCCAGATCCTGTTATAGAACCGTGCTTGTCGCACAGTTTGCTTAAGGGGTACACCTTGGCGTCTCAAGAGTCTCTTTAGTCCGTCTGTGTAATATCTGGGCAAACGGATGGCCTGGAGCCTGTCAAGTGTAGAATCCACACCATGCCAGATTTCTTTTTCCACTTTGGTCTCTGTTGATCGATAAAAGAGGATCGCCTTGTCATCTCTTTGCCTGGGAGGGACGTAGAATGTGTGCAGTTCTTCCACACTGTAGGTATCAAGCGCGTCTAGCTCTTTATGATGTTTTGGCTGAACCGTGGCAACTTGCAAATTTTGATCTTCATCAGCGAAGGCTTGTATTGATGGCCGAGCAGAGAATACGGTATTGACCTCATCTTCCGAGTCGCTGCCGAAGATCAACATAGGAGCGGATGGTCCCGGCTTGTTGCACTGGGGCGGACATGAATAAACTATTTCTTCTTCCTCCTCGGTATCACTCCCGAAGATCGAAATAATGGTGATAGCTTTGTTCTTATCCCCCAGTTTGTCACATCTTTCTGTGTCCTCGAAATCTGGCAGGAAGTATTTTGCATCTTCGTACTTTCGACTTCGTTCACGGAGAACGGGTTTAGTTCCCCTATCACAGTGTACTCAAAACCATCTTTGAAATACTTTATACACTGATGTTGTGTAGAAGGGATGATGTTGTACTCGTGTAACCAGGGCCGGCCGAGCAAAGCATTATAGCATGTTTTGGCTTCAATGACGTGAAATTTAATGTCTGTGACGAGCAATCCAAAGCGCATTGTCAATATTACAAACCCGAGCGTCCGTGATGACTGGGAGTCAAACCCAGAGATAGTAATCTTATCCTGAGCGAGGTGTTGAACGCTCATGCATATTTCCTTCAACACCCTTACATTAAGGAGGTTAACGGAGGACCTATTGTCGACCAGGATTTTCCCTATCTTTATGTCATGACAGTATCCGGAGACATATAGGGGACGGTTATGCTCACACGTCCCGAGGAGAAGATCTTCATCGCCGAAGGTGATATCCGCTATGTGCACTTCTTCCAGTTCGTCCTTCATCTTTTCTTCGGTGAGGAAAGCTTGGAATTGCTCGGGCTCTTACAGTTCCTTGATCAAAGACTCTCTTACCTCTTTTGATAGTAGAAGGGCGTCGAGAACGCTGAGCTGTGAAGGTAGCTTTCTCAAGTGTGGCAGAACGTTGTAATCCACCTTACTTATCTTTGGCAGGTCCTTGGCTGCCAGCTTTTCGACGGCTTGGTCATCAAGAATGATATCCTCATGGACCTTTTCTTTCCCCTTATCTCTTCTATTTAACCCACTGTTCGAGGGCCCAAGATTCTTTTCGGGTAGCATACGATTGTGCAGTTGAATGTTCTCGCAGTCCTTCGGTTCTTCCTCTTTTCCCGAGGTGGATTCTTTGAAGAGAGGGTCAAGAGTCATTTCTTCATCAGAGTCGCTTCCGAAGGTGAGAACTTGCGGTCCCCCAGCGCCGATCATGTGACAGTTGCCGGTAGTCCCTTTACGCTCCTCGGTCGTATTTCTTTGCTCCCAACGAGTTTTGCGTTTCATCCGCTTGAAATGTTGTCGTTGAGCAACATATCCCTGCCACCAGTTTTCGAAAGCGTTGCACTCTTCGGTGGGGTGCGCAATCTTTCGATGATATAAGCAGTAGCTAGGATGTATTTCCGCTTCACCAAGAATGTTTCCTTCGGAGGGTGGCAGCTTCATTCCCATTGATATGGCTTTGGCGAACCTCTTCCTCATCTTGAACCTGCTTTTATTTGCGACGGATGTACTTTAATCTGGCGGGAGTGTTTCAACCCTTTCGTCCAGTCGCCGGCGTTTGGCTTTTTTGAATATGGCCATCTCACGCTCTCGAGCAGCTTTGCTTTTAAGAAGTGCTTCGTTCAGGAATGCATCAATCCTTTCGTCTGGCGGCCCTAGAAGTTCCGGCTCAGGATCTGCCCCCGGTTTCTTCGTGTAAGGAGCTTCTTCATCGTCTATCGATGAGTGAGAGATCACATGGCAACTTGCCACATAATCTTCAAATTCATCCGACAAGTCTTCTCCATTGTCATCGTCTCCGTCCTCAAGGATGTGGCTGAGAAATTCTTGGAGTGTGACTGGAGTCCACACTTTTTGATTATATTCTTCCAACGCGTCAATCTGTTTTTGCAGGTCTGTGCGCTTGTCACCAGGCTTTACTGGCTTTTTGGTCTTCTTCTTCATCTTCGAAGACTTTGACGGCTAGGTGTGAGTGCTTTGGCGATCACCACCAATCTTTGGAGTTGGGCGCGGTTTCAGCATTCCCTCGATGATCTCGAGTTCCAGTGGATTTTTCCACCTGATCGCCGGGCATGTTTGGAGATCCTTCAGCATTCTTTTTATTTTGTCTGAAAGAGCGACCTCCCATGGAGCTTCTTCTACGAAAGAACACGATGCCCCCGGTGTATCCGTTTTCTTGGGAGCGTGTGGCTGTGGCGGGTTCACTTTCCAATTCTCAGATAGGGCAAATTTTCCCTGTTGGTATTGATCTTCGATCCAGCCTTTAAAGACGAAGCAATCTTCAATCGGATGGCTTACCGTTTTATGGTTGGGGCAATAATTGGGACTATTATCTTCACCAGGTTGCAACGGTCATTTTGGATTCAGCAGATTGATGAGCCTGTTGCACACCGCTAGTTCGAACAATCTTTTCGTTTTGTCCCGGGGAAATGAATAAGGGCGCTTCATTTTCTCATTATAGTATCGCCGTTTTTCCTCTAGTTAATCCGTTAGTTTTGGTCCACTGGGATGCTGTTGAGTATTTGCGACGAAGGTCGCATTCCCTTTACCCTTTTCGTTTCACGTCTCCGGCTTTGGAGGAGATGGTCTATGACCCATCTGGTCCATTTGGGCCAGTTTGTCAATCCAGGTCTGGAACGTGGTCGGCTTGAAGAACATCATGAATTGGGAAATAGTTGCTTTAGGGTCCAGAGTAGCCCACGAACATGCCCACCGCCGACGCTTCTTCGATGCGCTGCTTACATTTTGATCATAAATTTCGCCACCGTATTGTGTATTCGACCCAAGTTTCGCCTGGTTTTACCCTGGCGTTAATTAATGCGGTAATCGGGGTGCGTTCACTAGCACTCGTGAAACGCTGGGTGAATAGTAGTTCCATCTCCGCAAAAGGCTTGACGGAGTCATTTGGAAGTTCAAAATACCACTTAAATGCCGTTTCCAACAAGCTGCCGACGAACTGGAAAAGTAGCAATTTATCATCACCTCCGGTGTTGCCACATAGAGCCCTGAACTGGGTGAAATGCTGGTGGGGATTGCCTGTCCCTTTATATACATGAAATTTAGGGATCGTATATCCCGGCGGGTACTTTATTTGGTCATACCAGCCTGGATATGGTCATCCAGTTTTAACAATTTGGCCGGCCGCTTCATTCGCCTGGTGAGCTCGATTTGCTGAACAATTTAGTCATCGAGAACGGCCTTGGAGATGGTTTCCTCTTTGGCTGTTGAAAGAGCCGGAGGAGGGTTCGATGTTTCCCCTCTGTCGTCTTCAATGATGATCGGGGGGTCTTCATCGGGAGGTTCCGGCTGTAACATCATCCCAGCCATGTCTTGGAATAAGAGAGCCATTCGTTTTATATTGGCTGCCTGTTCCGCAGCCTCCTTTTCTTTCCTCTCGAGCATTCTTCGGAGGAACTCGGTGTCAGTTTCTTGTTCCTGACGCTGCTCCGAGGTCTCTAGATTTTCTTTTGGCCCAGTGAGTGCGGCCATTGTAGTTAGCATCTCCTGAAGCTTCTGCTGCTGTTGTTCCTGAGCCTTCGTTATCGATCGGGTAAGCGGTCGATGACCCGTAGAAGCACGGCTTTCCTCTTTTCCAGAAGCCATATAAACAGTATGCGCCATCATGCCCCTAGACTTGGGGCGTTTAGATTCGGTGTCTCTGCGGTTCGCCGCGGTCACAGGGGCTCTCTCTGGCCTCCTTCTCTTGTGAGTAGTTGAAGTCGAGAAGGCCGTTGCAGTGGGCACCCAGGAAGCTATCGCCTTTTGTGGCTTGACAGGATGGTCCTTTTCTTGCCAAACTTTTATCTTTTTCTGTCGGCGAGAGTAATCTTGATCAATTACTGAGTCCTGAACCTGTCGTCAGACTTTGTAAATTTTGGAAGAAAGCCGCTGAGGGGGTTGTTCTGGCTTCGCCTTCGGTGCATTCTCCACGGGTGGAGGAGATCTCTTCAGTACTGCAGTAGGGGAGTTCCTACGCATCTTGTTAAGTAGTTCAAAGCTTTTCCCAGTTGGAATAGCAACATCGATCTCCACCGTTGGAGCTGGTGGAGTAAATCCAGACGGAGAGCTGCCCCCAGCCTTCCGTACTCGGCGCCAGTGACGACGGCGAGCATGTCGCGCAGATGGTGTTGGTTCAGCTATGGGGATGGCTTTGTCATGCCCCCTGTTCTGGTGAGGCGCTGCTGGTACCAGCTGTTCCCCTCCGAATGGCGGCCGAGACATTAGGATGTCTTGCCTGAGATTCGGGGCAGATGCTATTTGGTTTTATCCGTCCACCTCTCTGAAGATGCCAAGTTGGTTTATTGCACCGTGTATCGGAGGTTTAGACGGATGCGGCCAATGTTGCAGACTTCGTCAGATTCCCCCTCGCTTGAGGGGGTTTTGATTGTGGGGACACTCTTCCCTACAGGCGCAAGCCCCTGCAGTTAATTACGCTACCGCATCGCGGTAACAACTTTCTCCTTCTCCAGAATTTCACTTTGTGTCGTGGGTGTTTGTTTTGATTGTGGTTGCCCGTGGATTGTATACGGAGACTATTTATTTCGTCGCCCGTAGGACGTGGATTAGTCCAAATCCGTATTTTCTTAGATTTAGGTTTTGGGTTTTGGTTTAAGGATACGTTAGCCATATTTGAGGCTAAGATCAACTTAAACGTTTGTTAAGGATACGTTAGTCTAATTTCCAGACTAAGATCTACTTAACGAGATCGTCTAGATCTATTTCCAGTTTAGGGACATGGTGGTCCATTTAATATATGGCCGTCGGGACCCGTCACCTCTCTGACGACGTTGAAGGATTACAACGACATATGTCAGAGGAGTTCGGAGATATACCCTTGAACCAAAGTTGATTGGGGGTCTTATAGTCTAATTTGGGACTAAAGTCTGTTTGAATGTTTAAGGATACGTTAGCCATATTTGAGGCTAAGATCAACTTAAACGGGATCGTTTAGATCCAACAAAAGAGCGTTTGGGGGCTCTATTGTTCCAGTTTAGGGATGTAGTGGTCCATAGGTAGTTTAGGGACATTGCGGTCAATTGGTAGTTTAAGGACATTGCGGTCCATTGCCAGTTTAGGGACATGGTGGTCCATTGTTCCCGTTTTAGGGACGGATGTTAGTTTTAGAACGCATTATTCCATGGGTTTAAGGACCCCATAGTCCATATAGATGTGTTTAAGGACGCATTAGTCCATTAGTTTAAGGACGCATAAGTCCATGGGTTTAAGGACCCTACGGTCCGTATGGGTGTGTTTAAGGACGCATTAGTCCATTAGTTTAAGGACGCATAAGTCCGCGGGTTTAAGGACCCCACAGTTCGTATCTTAGTTTAAGGACGCTTAAGTCCATAAGTTTAAGGACCCCACAGTCCGTATTGATCTGTGGTTGTCGGGACCCGTCACCTCTCTAATGTCGTTGAAGGATTACAACGATAGGAGTCAAAGGAGTTCGGAGATGTACCCTCGAACCGGATGTAAATTGATTTAAGAGAGCAGCTGTGCTCAGTCAATTTAATTTGAGGACTTATGGCCATGATTGGGCTAAGTCCAGTTGAAAAATGTTCAACACTTTTATTTGTTTTTGTCCTATTAGGCCTATGCTAGGGCTTGGCCCCTTTTAAATAATGCATAGCATTAATCTTGGTCTCTGTTGGACCTTTATTTGGGCTCTGCCCCTTTTAAAATAATGCATTGCATTATTTATTAATTTGTTTGGGCTCTGCACTTTTTATTGCATTGCAATTTAATTTGATCTGCTAGGCCTTTCTGATTTGGGCCTGGCCCTTTAGTAAAAGAAATGCATTGCATTTATCAGGTGCTTTGCGCTAATCACTGAGCGCAAGCGCTTATAGTGACACGTGTCATGCTCTGGTGAGCGCAAGCGCAGTTAGCGCAGTGCGCTGCACCAGCGCGCTGCGCTGCTGCGCTGCTGCGCTGCTGACACGTGGCGCGCTCTGGTGAGTTGCGCCAATTTCAGAGAGTAAGGCTCTATCAAAAGCGCATAGCGCAAGTGGTTCAGATGCCGACACGTGGCACGCTCTGGTGGCTTGCGCCAACCCAGGAGCGCAGCAGTGCAATTTTTTTGCAAGTGCAAGGCACTATTTCAATAATCTTGAGAATCTTTAAGATTCCAGAACCAATGGTTCACAAGTGCAAAGCACTATTTGTTTTCTTGATCTAATTTAGATCAAAGAAAACAAGTTTCTCTTGTTTTTTAAAGAACCAATGGTTCATAAGAAAGTGCAAAGCACTTATTATTATTTATTGTTCTTTTTATTGAAGATCATTGATCTTGTTCTCAGATCAATGATCTGTTCATGAGAGAATTTTCTTTTTTTTCTAAAGGTTTTTACCTTTTTCTTCTTGAAATTTCTTCAGAGTTCTCTCTGTTTGAAGTTCTTGATCTCTCACAATTGTTGATGCCTTTGATTTAGGATCTAGGGGCCTTTATATAGTGCCCATAAATTTGTTAAATTTGTTAAAGAGATCTTTCTCTGAGTGATTTAGGGAATTTTCCCCACCGTTGGATCTTTGATCCAAGGGCTCCTGTTTTACAGAAGAAAATCTTCTTGTTTTAACAAGAACAGAAAAATTTCTTTAAAATTTTAATTCTGTTTGGCGCAAATGCCCCAGCGCGTGACACGTGTCACGCAGCGCACAGACACGTGTCGCGCAGCGCAACTGCGCTGACATGTGTCGCGCAGCGCACGGCGCAGCGCAACTGCGCTAGCGCATCTGCGCTGACACGTGTCGCTCAGCACAACTGCGCTTGCTCATCTGCACTGACACGTGTCGCGCAGCGCACGGCGCAGCGCTTCTGCGCTGACACGTGTCGTGCAGCGCAGCGCTTGCGCAAACTTAAGCGTTGCTTCCTTTAATTTTGTTTTAAATAGAGCTTTGCTCTGATTGGGCACGCTACCTTGGGCGCTGCGTTGATGTATCAGTTTTTGACACGTGGCGCGTTGCGCGCAGCGCAAAGAATCTGAAGCGTTACTTCGAATTTTGAATTTTGAAATTCAAACAGAGTTTTGCTCTGATTGGGGGAAACAAATGCCCCCCCACCGTTGCGCTCACGTGGCGCGCACGTGAGTGCAGCGGTGGCAAGATCCTGACCGTTGGATCAATGGGTGAGCTGAAGGGGCGCAAGCGCCTTATAAATAGGACCCCTGGCCCTTAGAAAAATCTTCACCATTTTCTAGATTTTGATTTACAAAGCTTTGCTCTTGCTTAAGAACTTCAGAGCTTTGCTCTTGCTTTCAGACTCTAGAGCTTTGCTCTCATCTCCCAAAGTTAGAAAACTTTAGGTAATAATTAATTTAAATCAATTTTAACCAACAGAGCTTTGCTCTTATAGATCTTTTGATCTAAAGAAATTCCCTTTGGGGTTTCATCAACAGAGCTTTGCTCTTACGAATCCATAGTTCTACAGAGATCTTGTTCATGGGTTTTAACCCATGAGCAGAGCTTTGCCCATGGATCAAAAATAGATCTTTTTGATCTAAAAGTGAAGAACTTCTAAGAGTCTTCAAATTTTTTAATTTCTTTAGGAGTTTAAATAGATTTTCTCATCATCATCACAGAGCTATGCTCTTTTAAGGAATCTTATTCCCCTGAGACCAGAGTTTGACAAGTGTCACTCTGTGACAGAGCTTTGCTCTGAAAGAGGAGATTTTCTCCTTACCTCTAGGGATATTTTTTTATTAATGGGAATATTCTCTCGGGGACCAACTGACAATCTCATCTAATGATGGGGTTGTCTTATTAACGTATTGTCATCCAGATTTTGTGGGTCCCCTACCCACTGCACTGCTGTGTGGTGTAATTAATTAATTTTAATTTAATTAATCTTTAATTTAATTAATCAATTAATGAATTTTTTCAAACGCCAAGCGTTGGAATTATAACACTGACGGCTAATTTCTTTTCACTTGCAGAGATCATGTCTCTCGATACTTCATTCCCGTTCGCTCGCTCAGAGGAAGGGTTCCCTGAAGCGCCCTTGGACCGCGAAGTCTTAGCCATGATCAAGGACCACGACCCGGAATATAAGAGTCTCCACCTTTAGGGGTCGTGGTATAATCAAATTATTATGGGACGCAGCTTCACGTGCGCAGTACCGTCAGAACCCATCACGGCACTTCATTACGCCAGCCCACCCCCGGTGCAGTACGCCGTGGAGATGGTTGATTGGACATCGAAGGGCTTTCTTCATCCGGCCATAGATGCAATCCCGGTCCAGCGTCCTATGGTTTTGGATATCCTGGGATGCCGAATCTGTCAAGGCGAGGCACGCCCTTAGGGGCAATCATATAACATAGGTGATCCCCCACCACCCGATCGGCTATCTGCCGTGGGCTCGGTATATCCTGTCGACAAAGAAGTCGCAGTTGATAAGGTTAGGGTTGTACACCGCGGTCTACGTCTCCCTCTTCCAGTATCCTACGCTTCCCACTTAGTGGTTCAAGGCTTTCTTGGAGCAGTGGAACATTCCCACTCACACTTTCCTTGCAATGGATCGGGAAGTGTCGATTTATCTGCAGGAGTTCACAGAAGTCTCCGGTTTACCGGTTATAGGGGAGCACTATGAGGAGTTGCTCCCGACAGACGAATATGTTTTCGGTGCCAAGCCGGCGGTAAGGGGCCTCACGCCGGAGAATGCTGTTCAACACCAATTCCCAAGTTTGATCAAGGTGTTGAACATCTACGAGGCCTTTTTCATCGAACGTGAGAGTCGCGGAGTCGGTTTCGAGGATTTCACCGCCCGGTTCCTTCACCCAAGTGTCCTCTCGGCAGAAGCTGCCAAGTTTGCCACCCTCGAGGACCCTTTCGGTTTAGGTTTGGATAACCTACCGGCGAAGGAAATAGACCAAAAGGATTTTTTCCTTCCTAACTCCCCGACCATGTCTTTTGCGGAAGTTGCAGCCCCTGAGATGGACGAGGAGGCCTTCTTTTTAGGATTTCTTGGGCTATGGATGAGTTGGTTTGCGCTCCCGATGCACTCTCGCCATATGCGGCCCTCTGTCTTTTACCCGGCTTACCGGATGACCATTAGGGTAAAGGTAGCCGTTGGGATAGCCGGTTTGGCATATTTGTACCATGGCCTCAGTCGAGCGGCGGATGCTAATGAGCCTGGGGTACTGCACGTGATCTTCCCGATGCACTACTTCATATCGTGGCTCGAGCTACACACATCGGGTGTCTTCGGCATGCACAAAAGGCCCTCGTTCTTTGACAGGTGCAGCTTCCCTCGCATCATACAGCTGATTGGCGCATCAATTATGACTCCATCGCCGAGGAATGCCAGGGGTTTGCTCCTTCGCCCCCACACCGTTGGAGACGGGATGTCTTTCATTGACAAAGTATTGACTATTGGAAAGGCATTCACCACTGCAGTACGGCCATTGCAAGACACTTTCGAAGATGGAGCCTCAGTTTTGACGGCCCGGGAGACCCTCCATATATATTCCATCAGACCGGGCTTCCTGGTATTTAGGCAGAACAGTGCGGCGATTTTCATGAGATACAACCCGCATCGGTTCGCCCAACAACTGAGCTACGATCAGGGGGTACCATTGGAAGCTTTTCTATTGGAACCTGCTGCCACGGAAGAAGGGATGGAGAACGCGCTGCATCATTTCATGCGTCTGAATACGGGTTCTCACTTTTTTATCAGTGAGCCGGCTTGCGCCCCACTACTCCTCAACGTATATAAAGAATGGTGCAATCATGCGACGGGAGCCGTTATAAAGGAGGAAAGGCGATTGCTGGTCGACCGTAAGGGTGTGCCTCCAGGTAGCGACCGCAACGCTCTTTTGGTGCCAAGGACCTCGGTAGTTCCCCCTCTAAAAGATGCTAGAGCCGGACCACCGTGTGCAAAGAGTCCCCTACGTGGATAGTCACTCCCTGATATTGCGGATGCACCACCAGCGCCCTGTGCTCCCATGGAGACAGTGGTTGTAGCCTCGCCGAAGTCTGGCGTGGGTGCGGACATCGGGACCCGCCGCCCCAAGGTGGCTGCCAAGCATAAGTCGATCCCGGGTGCACCCAGGGTTGGTGGGCAGAAGAAGAAAAAGAAATCGCTCTTCGCCGCTGATGTCGCGTTCAGCCAGGAACCCCACGCTACCTATGGTGAGGGCCTAAGTGAATATGGGACTAATGAGGGATTAGTCATGCCGCCGGACGATACGGACTTGGAGGCCGCCCTTGAAGCTTCGGAGCAGTTGGCGAGGCGTGACGCATGGCTGGGTAAGCTTGCAGAATCAGGCAATCACTAGTCGCACTTTCTATTGCATCATATTTTTATTATTGCCTTTGACTAACATTTTTCATTCTTTTCTTCCAACAGGCATCAACACTGAAGAAGCCATTGCCGCTTCCCTCAAGACCTTCCAAGAGGAAAAACGCCTTAGAGCGTCTTTAGGCCTTAGTAAGCTTCAATTCATCAAGTTTTCATTTTCCTTGTGTTATGGTCGATCTAACCTCTCCCTTTTTATCGCAGGAACCTCAATGCCATTTCCGCCAAGTGACGCGGATATTCCGCCAGCTGCCGATGTTCCTGCCTCCTCAGGGCTACCGCGGGAGGTCCGTCTTGAAGAGCCGATGAGAAATGCCTTAAAGGCTCTGGAAGCATCTCTAAACGAGGACGACGACGCCTTGATGAAGGAAGCGTCGAAGAGGTCTATTGCGACAGCCCGGGAGGAAAGGATGCGGTCGAGGCACGAAGCAAAGGCACGCAGGGCTGCCTTGGCCATTGGAGCGGGCCCAAGCACCGTTCCTCGTGCCGATACCCCGTCAGAAGAGCCCCCGGTCGCCCTGTCTACAGCTCATAGACAAGCGATTCGCGCCAATAGGGAGGCTAATAATAAGTCCACCTCAGGTAGTATTTCTTTTTAGAATTTTGTTGTAAAAATCATAAAGCTGCTGGTTCTTATATATTCTATCCTGCAGGGCCAAGTCCAACCGAGGGGGAGACTGTCGAACCTGAGGAGCCAGAGGGAGAGGCATTGGTCGAGCCCGAGCCGATGGCGGACGACGTCGCTGAGGTTGCCGCACCTGAGCTGGGGGCAGAGGGAGCTGTAGCTGAGATGGTCGTCGATGCTGAACCTGAGACGGCGGTAAATGAGACGACCGCTATAATTGAGCCCGCGGCAGCGGCGGACGAGGCGCCTAAGACCGGCGACCCCATGGTGACGGCGGATGAGGAAATAGCGACCGCCGAGCCTAAAGAAGTAGCGGGTGAGACGGGGACGGCTCTTGGGGAAAAGCCAGCCGTTCTTTCTCAAGAGTCCGGTAATGCTCCAGTCATAGCTCTCCCTGCCTATGGCCCTCTGGCGTCTCCTGGACTTGTCAGCACGACGACAGCCCCCGTGGAGTCTGGGGATGAGGCCACGGGTGGTGGTCTTATGTCAATGGAGGAGGGATACGCCTCCGTCTCGGCTGGAGGCTCATCAGGTAAACTTCGGATTACCATCCCCCTTTTTATCTTGCCATCGCTTCTGACAGGTTTACCCTTGTTTCTTAACGCAGGTGCGGCCAGCGCCGATGCTCCACTGCTCTAGGGAGCGCCGTCAACTACTGCCTTGGCGGTGGTCACTTCTCAGCCCTCTCTTATACCATCAAAGATGTTGGAAGGTATGGATTTGCGACCTATTAGTTTCGTCTTTCAGTCGCCTGATTTATGTACTAAAGTCGTACTGCTGTGTCTTTTCAGGAGTGTTTTTTGATCATCTTTATCAAGTCTTGCTCCCACACTTCTCCTTCCCATCTGAATTCGCTTCTTCCTCTGGTGGCGCTGGTGAGTATGGTTTCCCCTTGATATCTTTCTTTTCCATTGATGGAATTACTTCTAACTTTTTTTTGTCTCGACTGCAGTGCTACAAATTGAAGGAGGGGATGAAAGATCGGTTGCGCCACCGATCCTTCCGGCCTTACCACCTGCCTCAGCTGGTATAGCGACTATCACATTGATAACTCTCCCTTTTTTTATTTCCTGAACTGTTATCTGATCATATCTTGTTTCTTTTCAGCTGTTGTTCCTATCTCGGTACCCTTCGAGCCTCGCATCACAATGCCGGACTTTAGCAATATAATTGGGAGAATCTGGCAGGTCCTTTCCTGAGACGTCCGTCTTCGAAAGGCGCCGCGAACAGTTTGCGTATGCTTAGCGACTACATCGAGGAGCTCGACGTTGAGACTCCTACGTCTGCGGCGGATTTCGCCACGGCGGTTAACCCGATGCTGGTGATACTCGTGAATTTCCATGACGAGGGCATCATCGCATCTTGGGTTAACCATTGTAGGGAGATCGAGGCTCGCCTGCATCAGCTGGAGTCGATGCGTCCCACCCCCGAGACTTTAGCCGCTAGCAATGAGAGAGCAGCATGGATCAAGGAAAGCGCTTCTTACGTCCACCACTTGGAACAAGAAGCAGCTTTGAGGCTGAGGGAATGCCTAGAGACCTCGAGCGAGACGGCTCGTCTGCGTGCTGAGGTTGAGGCGAATGCTGCCCAAGTGAAGGCTATCTTTGAGGGTCTCCTGGAGCGCATCTCTCATGGGCTAAACGTGAAGCGAAAGCTTGATGTCGCCGAGCGTGACACCCCAGGCCGCGAAGCTGCTCATCAGGCCGTCAGGGAGCAGCTTGCATCTGTCTTGCAGCAAAGGGCTCAGGTGGAGGCAAAACTGGCGGTGGTGGCCGATCAGGAGAAAGTGTGGAAGGAGGTGCGCGAACAATTGCTAGAGTTATGCAAGACGCTTCCTTCCCAATAATTCCCCTTGTATCTACATACTTGTAAAAAAAAATTCTTTTTTCGAATAAGATGTATCCATTCTTTATTCTTTTGTACGCTTCACCTTGTACTTGATTACATTCAATAAAGATACACACTTTTCTTTGCAATGTCTTGTACTGTTTCTTTGCTTTTTCCTTTATCTTATTATCAGCATGCTGTCTTGATAAACACATTTGACCGATAATAGAGTAAGCGTCTAGATTTTTCAAGAGATAGCGATGGCTTAGGCCGCAGGTTCAGATCTGCCGCCTAAGACTTTTCAACTCTATGAGCCGTGAGGGTCTTATAGAGACTTTTCTCCCTACGGATCGAGAGGATCTCGTAAGTGTATTTTCTCCTTAGGAATCGTGAGGATTCCTAAGCGCGTTTTCTCTTATAAGTCGTAAGGATCTTATAAGAGAATTTTTCCCTCTTACGAGCCGAGAGGACCCGTAAGCGGTTGTTTCCCTCCTTGTCGAAATTCGACTTTGGAGAGTGAGACCCGTGAATAGCATGCAAGAGACCGTTTTAGACCGACTTGCAGGGTCCCATTGTTCAGGAAACAAGTTTTTAATCCCTGCTGCCTGAGGTTTCATCTTGCAAGTTGAGACGAATCGGGAATTTCCCGCGGAGACACTGGTTTCTCTACGAGCCGACGCGAATCAGGAGGCTCTCATCAAGGACGCTTGTTTCCCTAAACTGAGGTATTTACCAAGGATATTTGTTTCCCTGGCGTTGAAACGAATTGAGAATTTCCCGCAGAGACACTGGTTTCTCTGCGAGTCGATGCGAATCAGGATTTTCTTCGTCAAGGACACTTGTTTCCCTGAGTCGAAGGATTTTGCCGAAGACACTGGTTTATTCGGAGTTGAGACGAATCGGGAATTTCCCGCGGAGGCACTGGTTTATCTACGAGATGACGCGAATCAGGAGGCTCTCATCAAGGACGCTAGTTTCCCTGAGTTGAGGTATTTGCCAAGGACACTTGTTTCCCTGGAGTTGAAACGAATCGAGGATTTCCCGCGGGGACACTGGTTTCTCTGCGAGTCGACGCGAATCAGGATTTTCTTCATCAAGGACACTTGTTTCTCTAAGTCGAAGGATTTGCCGAAGACAATGGTTTCTTCGGAGTTGAGACGAATCGGGAATTTCCCGCGGAGACATTGGTTTCTCTGCGAGCCGACGCGAATCAAGAAGCTCTCATCAAGGACGCTAGTTTCCCTGAATTGAGGATGCTGCCAAGGACACTGGTTTCCCTGGGTTGAAACGAGTCGAGGTATTCCTGCAAAGACGCTATTTTCTCTGCGGGTCGACGCGAATCAAGAGGTTCTCGTCAAGGACACTGGTTTCCCTGAGTCGAAGTATTTTGCCGAGGACACTGGTTTCCTCGGGGTTGAAACGAATCGAGGTATTCCTGCAAAGACGCTAGTTTCTCTGCGGGCCGACGCGAATCGAGGTGCTCTCATCAAGGACGCTGGTTTCCCTGAATCGAGGATGCTGCCAAGGACACTGGTTTCCCTGGGGTTGAAACGAGTCGAGGTGTTCCTGCAAAGACGCTAGTTTCTCTGCGGGTCGACGCGAATCAAGAGGTTCTCGTCAAGGACACTGGTTTCCCTGAGTCGAAGTATTTTGCCGAGGACGCTGGTTTCCTTGAAGTTGAAACAAATCGGAGTATTCCTACGGAGACACTGGTTTCTCTGCGGGCCGACGCGAATCAAGAAGCTCTCATCAAGGACGCTGGTTTCCCTGAATCGAGGTATTTGCCAAGGATATTTGTTTCCCTGGTGTTGAAACGAATCGAGAATTTTCCGCGGAGACACTGGTTTCTCTGCGAGTCGACGCGAATCAGGAGGCTCTCATCAAGGACGCTTGTTTCCCTGAATTGAGGTATTTGCCAAGGATATTTGTTTCCCTGGTGTTGAAACGAATCGAGAATTTCCTGCGGAGACACTGGTTTCTTTGCGAGTCGACGCGAATCAGGATTTTCTTCGTCAAGGACACTTCTTTCCTTGAGTCGAAGGATTTTTCCGAAGACACTGGTTTCTTCGGAGTTGGGATGAACCGTCGAGATTTGGCTTCGTTTTCTGGCGGAGCCTGTTGGGGAAGTATGGTTCCCTCCTTGTTTGCGCCCTTGGATTGTATACAGGGATCGATGTGATCTCAACTGTAGGGCCAAAGTTTTATCATTTCTTTTTTTTTATTTCCGCGATGCTCTATCATTTCAGCTTTTATATCGCGAAGGTCGCGATTGCCCAACCATTTCGGCTATTTTTCGCGGTGCCCAATCATTTCGGCTATTTATTTTATTTTTACTCGCTGCTTTTTATTGCGAGTTGCCCAATCATTTCGGCTATTTTATTTTATTTTTACTCGCTGCTTTTTATTGCGAGTTGCCCAATCATTTCGGCTATTTCGTATGCATACGTTTCTACTTGCTGCTTTTTATTGCAAGTTGCCCCATCATTTCGGCTATTTCGTATGCATACATTTCTACTTGCTGCTTTTTATTGCAAGTTGTCCTATCATTTCAGCTATTTCGTATGCATGTGCGGCCTACCGGCTTTTCACCGTAAACCTGAAATTAGACACCGATTTCGGCATCAGCACCGCTGCAACTGGGATATTGCCAGGAGCGAATCATCATTTGCCTCTGTCGATGCCGAACAAAGGTGGCTTAGCGAACATGGTTAAGATCCTGTCGACTAAGGCTTTGACTTCATGAGCCGTAAGGGTCTCACAAAGGTATTTCTCCCTACAAGTCCTGAGGATCTTGTAGGTGTATTTTCTCCTTAGGCATCGTGAGGATCCCTAAGTGTATGTTTTCTCTTATAGATCGTAAGGATCCTATAAGAGAGTTTTCTCCTTGTAAGTCGAGAGGGCTTACAAGGGTTGTTCATCATGCGAACATATCCCCAGTCACGGAGGGGACTTGGTTAGGGAAATGTTTATTCGCGCCCATGGATTGTATACAAGGGTCAGTACTGAGCCGCTTGTAGGGCAATATCGGAAGTTGTAGGGGTTGCTTAAGCACAGGTTTAGGTCTCTGTAACTTAAGACTTTCAAATTTTATGAGCCGTGGGGTCCCATAAGAGAGTTCTCCTTACGAGTCGTGAGGATCTCGCAAGTGTATTTTCTCCTTAGGAATCGTGGGGATCCCTAAGTGTATTGCTCCCTTGTGAGTCGTAAGGATCTCACGCGGGTGGTTTCTCCTTACAAGGTCGAGAGGACCCTGTAAGTGTCCTTTAACGAGGTTGCGCCCTTTCGGATTTTCACAAACACTCGCCGGTAGTCCTGCTGTTTTTACTCACGGAGCCCTTTCGGGTATTCATCCGTGCCCATTTTGCTTATGGACGTACCGTTTTTTAATTCTTTTAATTCTTTTTTTTTTACGAGGTCGCGCCCTTTCAGGTTTTCACGAACAATCGCCGGTAGGCCTGCTGTTTTTACTCACGGAGCCCTTTCGGGTTTTCATCCGTACCCGTTTTTCTTATGGACATACCGTTTATTATTATTATTTTTTATTCCCTTTTTTTTATTCATCTCGTCAGCCTAAGGATGCTGCGATAGTAGTTTAAGGAAGTTTCGGTCCGTTATTAGTTTAAGAACGTTTCGGTCCGTCATTAGTTTAAGGACGTTTCGGTCCGTCCAGGAAAAGGCTGACTACTGTTTATAAAGTTTGGGCTTAGGAAGATAGCGAGCGGACATAGTCGTCGTCATCTATCATTGACCTAGGCAGTAACTCGCTTAGCGTAGTATTTCTTTAGGAATCGACCATTTATTGGCCTGTAAGGCCTTTCAATGTGCATATCCATGAGTAGATATGCTTCACCCTGGTAGACCTTGTCTATGATATACGGGCCTTCATAGTTTGGCTCGAATTTTCCCTGCTTGGCGCGATTGGGGATCATAGGCCTTTTGACTACTAGCACGAGTTCGCCTTGGCGGAATGTCCCCGGCCGGGTCAATATTTCATATGAGCGCGTCATCTTTACTTTATAAGCTTCCAGATTTTGTTGCGCTATGAGCCGTGTTTCTTCAAGGGCATCAAGCTCCTCAAGCCGAAGGTGAGCATTTTCTTCGTTCGTCAGCTCGTAGTGGACTGCCACTCGTAGAGAGGGTAACTCTATCTCGAGGGGGAGTACTGCTTCTGTACCGAATACCAACGCGTAGGGTGTTGTGTTCGTGGCTGTCTTGAACATAGCTCGATATGCCCAAAGAGTCTCTTGCAGTCTTTCATGCCAGTCCTTCTTTTTTCGGGACACCGTCTTTTTCATGATCTTTGTCAGGGTCTTGTTGAAGACCTCGGCTAGACCATTAGCTCGTGGATTATAAACCGAGGAATATCTCCAGTCTATATTATGCTGCTGTGCGAAGCGACTGATCTTGTGGCTTCTGTAGGCTGGCCCGTTATCGGAGATGATCCGTCGCGGAGTTCCAAACCGATATATGACGTGTGTTTTGAAGAAATGGAGGATATTCTCCATCTTCACTTCCCTCAGCGGTACCGCTTCTGCCCATTTGGAGAAGTAGTCAGTCGTCGCCAGGATGAAACGATGTCCCTTGGACGATACTGGTTCGATAGGGCCGACTATGTCAGTTCCCCACATTTCGAACGGCCGGCTAGCCACCGTTGGATATAGTGGATTTGGATGCTAATGGATGAAGTCCCCATGAATTTGGCATGAGTGGCATTGCTTCGCATGTTCGAGGCAGTCTTGAATCATCGTGGGCCAGTAGTAGCCCATCCGTTTGATCTTCAACTTCATCTTTGGGCCTGCTTGGTGAGAACCACAGATTCCGTCATGGACTTCCTGAACGACTCTTTCCGCTTCGTCAGGTCCTAGGCATCTCAGCCACAGAGAATCAATTGACCTCTTGTACAGAGTATCATTGACGAAGGCGAAAGACAGAGCTCGTTTTATGAGCTGATGTCTTGAGGACGCATCTTCGGGCGTTCGACGGTATTTGAAGTAGTCTATAAAGACTTCCCCCAATCCTCAGCCTTTTCTCGGTCTTTTATTTGCAAGGTCGTCTGTTCAATCGCTTCCTTCTCTTCGGGTGATTCCGGAGATATTTCTGCTGGGGCGAGCACCCGACGGCTTTGTACTACGATTCTTACGTCATCGAGGTTCTCATTAGCCAGTTCTTTAGCGAGCTTGGCCAACGCGTCCGCTTTGCTATTTTCCGTGCACGGTATGCTTTCCAGGGTATAGGAAGGAATTTGGTTCAACAGTTGTTGCACCTTTTCGCCGTACTTCACCAACTCCGGTTTGCACGTTTGGTAGTCATCGTTTACTTGACTAACGACCAGCTGGGAGTCTCCATATATGAGGAGGTTTTCAATTCTCATGTCGATGGCGATCTCGAGGCCTGCTATCAAAGCTTCATATTCGGCTTCATTGTTCGTCCTCGGCTCTGTCAAGGAGAAAGCGAAGCGCATTATGCCTCTGTTAGTTATGTATATGCCCTAGAGGCCATTGTTGTACATATGATGTATATTATGATGGATGCTTAGATATATACAGAGAGGACTTTCTTGCTCGTCATGATAGTATGCTATTTGGTTTCACTTTATCTTAACATGTTGACTTGTATTGGTTTACTGTTTTACTCTCACATGTTGATAAAGCCCTTAGGATCTCTACTCGACTACTGGGACTATGATGAGATCATACTAGTGGGGCCACGGTAGTCAATGAGTACATCCTATAACTGTTCCTAGTCGAGGGTATATCGAGACAGGGCATCGATACACCAGAGTAGACTAGCGTATACGCATCTTGACCCATATGATGGGCGATGGATGATCCCATATCCATCGGTGTTTGACATCAGAGATGGTGTACGGGTGCTCAGTGGAGACTGGGTACACTGGACGGACTCGCCGAGAACTCCCAGATGGTGATATACCACACGTCATATGGCAGTTCTCCGGTGACACTGGTACAGGGTAGTCTGTAGACCCGAGATCGTCATAGAGTCTTGTGTGATTCCCACTGTGCTTTGATTTCCACCTTACCACGTCCAAGAGGGCGTGCAAAACGATGGCTTTTGGGTACAGTCCCGAATCACATGGAGGCAATGAGCGATAGGAGGGGATTCGCCTCTCCCGGTATAGGGAGTTGATGTTGTGCTGTGTTCGATTGGCTATAACTGGAAGTCCCTGGCCAGGGCTGATATAGAGATATACTGGTAAGTGTTACCAGTAGTTTCTCGACCCGTTATGAGCCATACATCGACACGACTTATCGGTTACTGGGTCTGACGTATACCACCCCTAGACTTGATATGCGACATATCAGACGAACAGACCGGACTGTACGGGAGTGTTACTGATTGGATTCACAGGAGAACGCACAGGCTAGCTTGTTGATCTTCTGATCGCTCAATACCTGGGTGGCTGTTACGTTTAGCTGACCGCTTGCAGCTTGTGGGTGTTTGATATGATCATCACCTGCTACCGGCGTATTGACGATTCTTTAGAGTCCTACACAGAGGTTTCTTGGCTCAGGCGAAACGGAGTAGAGGCACATATGTGATATGTGCAGGACCGAGAATAATGCGATATGGGATACCGTATTATATTCTCGCGATATTTTGATATGAACCGGGTCATCGGATCAAGTGTTGATTCGATGAATCGGTAAATGATATATTAGTCGGTAATATTCGATATAGCTGGATCGTCGGATCAAGTGTTGATTCGATGATTTAATGTATAATAATATATATGATATATTATTACATTATCTAATATTGGCTCGCTTTATTATTTCATTTTCTCATTGGATGATATATATGCGATATATGTTAATTGTATTATTTTCTTTTGTTGCAAATATATAATATATATGTGATATATATTATTGTGACATGATATGATTAATTGTTAAACATGTTTAAGGATGATTAATTGAGGTTACGGTTTGATTTGGGTTAGATGCTTCATGCACCTTCTAGAAGCTTTTTCTTTTGTCATTGTAAAGATATTAATGGATGACACATTCTTTAACCCAACCAAACCCTAACTCTAGTTTATTCTCTACTAAATCCTAGCCACTCATCCTTGACCATGGTTTATAATCAATCATATACTCTTTCTTTCTATTCATCACAAAAGAAAATAATTCATTACCTTTTCCATAATCATCTTCTTCTCTCTTGAAGAAAGCTTTCTTGATTTTCTTTATGTGATGAATAAATATGAGAAAATGATTTAAAAAGAAAGCAAAATTACTACTCTCTCATCCTCATCTCATCTAGCCCTTGAGATTAGTGTGTTCATCTCTTTAGAGTGAGAAAGCTTGAGTCTTTGCAACTTCGACGTAGATCATCGGAGATTTGGAACACTTCAAGCTAGCATGGATCGTTCGAGTCGTGGAGCTTCTCATGAGTCCGGGAGATCGTGGATCGCGACAAAAGGACTTCTACTCGGAGCTTGTGAAGCGAAGGAGCGGACTACAAAGGTTGTAATCCCTCACAATTAGATAAAAGTTATCATCTTGCATGTTTAAACCTAATAATCTAGCAAAGATCCCGGCTTTGGGTTGTTCGGCACATCTAAATTTTTATCCGGGCATGTTTGATGCCTTTTGAACCTTCACAAGAGTGCCTAGGAACCCTACAGCCTCCTTGTGGATTCATGAAGATAAGGCCTACCCCCGATTTGACTATGGGCGTGTTTTGTCTGCGCTTCTTCATGGAAGATGCTCCATCGAAATAAAACTCCCATCGGGTATCACCTCCGTCAATCGCGTCAAACGCATGTTCATCTGGCAGATCGCAATTTAGAGGAGAATCAGCAGGTATCGGATGTTCAGCGAGGAAGTCAGCAATAGCCTGGCCTTTCACTGCTTTGAAAGGTTGATAGGTTATCGAGAATTCCATCAAGAGCAGGGCCCATTTAGCGTGTCGTCCCGTCAATATGGCCTTTGACATTAAATATTTAAGAGGGTCCACCTTCGAGATGAGACGGCTTCATGTGCCAATGCATAGTGTCTGAGTTTTGTTATCACGAAGATCAATGCCAGACTGTGTTTTTCAATGGGGGAGTAGTTGCTTTCTGCCCCCAGTAGGACTCGACTTAAATAGTAGAGTGCTCTTTCTTTCCCTTGGTCATTCTTTTGCACCCATAATGCGCCTATGGAACCTTCGAGGGCCGTTGTATAAAGGATTAGTGGTTTTCCCTTAACCGGGGCAGCCAGCACTGGCGGGTTTTGCAAGTATTACTTGATTTTGTCCAGTGCGCTTTGGCACTTTTGATCCCATACGAACGGGGTTCCCTTCTTCATCAGGTGGCTATAAGGACGACACTTGCCTGAAAGGTTGGCTATAAATCGCCGTATATACGCAAGCTTTCCCTGGAGAGACCGCAGTTGTTTGAGAGTTCTTGGCGGAGGCATTTCCATTATCGCCTTAATCTTCGACGGATCTATCTCGATACCTCGGTGTCGAACTACGAATCCCAGGAATTTGCCCGAAGAAACTCCGAATGCACACTTGAGAGGGTTCAACTTCAAGTTGTATTGTCGAAGGTGTCGAAATACAGTCTTTAGATGCTCAAGATGTTCCTCGTATGATTTGCTCTTAACCACGAGGTCGTCGATATAGCACTCGATGATTTCATGTATGAGGTCATCAAAGATCTTCATCATGGCCCTCTGATAGGTGGCACCGGCGTTCTTTAGACCGAAGGGCATCACCTTGTAGCAAAATATTCCCAAAGGAGTCCGGAAAGCGGTATGCTTCTGGTCTTCGGGATGCATCTTTATCTGATTATACCCTGATGAGCCGTCCATGAAGGAGAAAACCTCATGAATGGACGTATTGTCTATCATCAGTTCGGTGACTGGCACTGGGAAATCATCCTTCGGGCAGGCTTTATTGAGATCCCGAAAGTCCACGCATATGCGCACCGTCCCATTTTTCTTCATCACCGGGACAATGTTGGCGATCCATTCAGGATATTGAACCTCCTAGATAAAGCCAGAGTCAGTTAGCTTCTTGACCTCGGCATTGATGCTCATCTCAAGCTCGAGCCGCATTCTCCTTGGCACCTGTTTGACTGGCTTGATGTCCGGGGATATCGCCAATTTATGCACAGCAATTTCTGGATCTAGTCCCGGCATTTCGGAATAGTTCCATACGAAGCAATCTCTATGCTGCATAAGCAGGTCCTTTAATAAAGCCACCCTTTCTTCAGATAGCAGCTCGCTGACGAATGTCGGTCGCGGGTCATTTGCTGTCCCTAACTCAATTTTCTTGAGGTTATCCGCAGTGGTATGTATTCCATCTTCCAGCTCTTTTGGCGCTGGTGGAAATTCTGAGATTACCTCATCGCTGCTGTTTTCGAAGCATGGGGAAAGGTCATCCATGTTCCCGGGCCCTTCTTTTGATATCGTTATCATATGACAGGTACAAATTCGTTTCCAAGCCCAATGTGGAACTGGTTATTCTTTCGTGGCCTTGGGTTCGTGCTTCTGTGGCAGCATTACCCTCTAGTTGTCAGATAAAGCGAACTTGCCGAGCTGATACTGATCTTCAACCCAATTCTTAAAGGTGAAGCAGTCCTCGAGAGGGTGTCCTATCACTCGGTGATAAGGGCAATAGTCTGGGTGAGAGACTTCGCTTGCTCGTTCAGGGTGCTTAGACTCCGGCAGTGTAAGCATTTGATGTTTTAGAGCGAGGTCAAGTATTTTCTTCGTCTTGTCCCAAGGAAAAGAGTACGCTTGACCCATTTTCCTTATGAGGGATAGATCGGAACCGCTCGATGCCCGCTAGCATGGCTTCATAGTCCCGTTTTGCTGCCGTTGAGCGTCTTTTTCGCGTTTCGACTTGTTTCTGCCTCTGCGTCGAGCCTTTTTTATAACAGGTTGACAGGGAGCGGCATCTTCATCTTCCATGGCCTGTTGGAGGAGGCGTTGCGTTTTGGTTTTCTCATAGACGGCCATTTCACGGTTATGGTCGTCTCGGACTTTTTGACCAACTTCCCTTATAAGCTTATCCATTTGTTCTTCGAACGACGGACTGGGCACTTTTGCATCAGGGACTTTTACTGGTTCAGGATTAGCGTCTTCCCATTGAGCATCCGCTTCTTCATCAAAGTCAGGCACGACGTAGCAACCATGGAGTAGCCCTCGTTTCTTGGACCGAATGTAAATAGTCCGATTGTTTCCATCCTCCCACTAGGCCGCTTGTGCTGAGTTCCGGGTACGTTCCAGACCCTGTTGTAGAATTTGGCTTTTCGAGCGGTCTGTTTAAAGGATATCCCCTGGCGCCTCAGCAACCTTTTCAAGCCTTCCGTATAATATCTGGGCAGACGGATGGGCTGAAGCTTGTCAAGCGTAGGATCCGCGCCGTGCCAGGTTTCCTTCTCCACTTTGGTTTCTTCAGAGCGGTAGAATAGAATTGCCTTTTCGCCTTTTCTCCTGGGAGGGACATGGAACGTCCGCAACTCTTCTACACTGTAGGTATCGAGTGCATCCAGTTCTTTATAATGTTTAAGCGGCACCATGGCGACTTGTAGACTTTGCTCTTCATCAGCGGACGTTTGTATTGAAGGTCGAGCAGAGAATACAGCATGGACCTCATCTTCTGAGTCGCTACCAAAGATCAACATGGGAGCGGACTGTCCCGGCTTGTTGTTTTGGGGTGGATCCGAATAAACTATCTCCTCTTCCTCTTCGGTATCACTGCCGAAGATAGGGATGGTGGCATTAGCCTTATTCTCCGGCTTGTGACACCTCTCCGTATCTTCGAAATCCGGTAGAAAGTATTTGGCATCTTCATATTTGCGGACCTCGTTCACAGAGAATGGGTTCAGTTCTCCCATCACGGTATACTCGAGACCATCCTTAAAATACTTCACACACTGATGTTGTGTAGAAGGGATGATGTTGTACTCGTGTAACCATGCTCGGCCAAGCAGAGCATTGTAGCATGTCTTGGCGTCTATGACGTAGAACTTAATGTCCGTGACGAGTAGCCCAAAGCGTAGCATCAGTATCACAGATCCAAGAGCCTTTGATGATTGGGAGTCGAACTCGGAGATGGTGATCTTGTCTCGAGCGAGGTGTTGAACACTCATGCAGATTTCTTTTAACACCCACACATTAAGTAGATTAACAGACGATCCGTTATCGACCAGGATTTTGCCTATCTTTATATCATGGCAGTATCCTGAGACATAGAGGGGGCGATTGTGTTCGCACGTCCCAAGGAAAAGTTCTTCGTCACCGAAAGTGACATCGGCCGTGTGCACTTCCTCCAATTCATCCTTCATCTTTTCTTCGGCCAGGAAAGCTTGGAACTGCTCCGGGTCCTGTAGTGCCTTAATTAACGAATCTCTCGCCTCCTTTGATAGTAAAGGGCGTCAAGAATGCTAAGCTGCGAGGGTAGTTTTCTCAGATGCGCTAAGACGTTGTAATCCACCTTATTTTTCTTCGGCGGGTCTTTGGAAGTTAGCTCTTCCATGACTTGGTCATCTAGGGCGATGTCCTCAGAGACCTTTTCTTTCCCCTTATCTTTTTTGTTTGAGGGTCCGAGATTGTAATACCCGGTTCTTTTTATACACCAATATTCATATTTGGTTACTCTCAAAATTTATTCATTTTATTCTACAACTATTTTGTATTATAAACAAACCCCAAACCCTGAATCTTTACTTTTTTCCATAATACAGCCAACCCAAACCCCCAGCCCATTCTTTTTCCCCATTTTATTCTTTAAGCCCGGCCCCCTCCTTTTCCTTGATTTTAGTCCTTAGCCCGGCCCTCTTTTCCTTCTCCTCACAATTCTATTTATTTGTATTTTTCCTGGCCCAACCCCAGCCCGGCCCACATCCTTCCCTATTTTCTCTTTATTTTTCTTCGGCCCGCTCCCGCTTCAGCCCTCAACCGCACCCGCTTCATCGACCCGACCCGCTCCTATTCATCCTTCTCCCCAACGGCTCTCTCCCAATTTCCCGCTCACTTCCTTCAACGCGCGATCCGCCTTCTCCGCTGCCTCCTTCGCCCACGCTCGCGCTCTTGTCGGCCACGCTCGCGTGCCGTTATTCCCCACGACGTGCGACCCTCACTCCCCACGACGCGCGACCCTCGTCTCTCTATCTCTCCCTCACGTCTTCTCCTTTCTCTCTTTCCTTCCTCCTCCTCCTCGAACTCACCTGCACCCACTCGTGCCCCTGCACACCCGGTTCCCGTCGCCGACGACGACGAGAACGACCACCGTCACTACCCTCATCGCCTCACACTTCGACTTCTACCCTTCTCCTCATCTCCTTCCTCCTCAACCCAAAATCCCCGAGCACCCTCACCAGCACCCCCGAGCTCCTCCTCCTCCTCACACAACCCCACTCCTCTCTCTCTCCATGCACCCGAGCCGACTCCCGCTTCACCGCCGTTCAACCTCCGCCGTCACCACATCATCCTCATCATCGTCGTCGCCATCGTCTCTGTCTCTTCCTCTGTTCTCTCTTCCTCACCCTCTCTCTCTCTGTGTGTGTGCTCTCTCTCTCTAACTAATCTCTCTCTCTCTCTCTGTGCTCTCTCTCTATATATATATATCACACTCTCTCTGTTCTCTCCCTCTCTCTCTTCTTCTACAACTCTCTCTCTATGTGTGTCTTTCTCATTCTCTCAAATCTCTCCTCTCTTTCTCACTCTCTCTTCCTCTACTCTCTCTCTCTGATCACTCCCCCTCCCTTTCTCTATTCTCTCTCTCGTGATCCTCCTCACTTCCCGAGCTTCACAGCCGAGCCCCAACCACCAAGCCTGTGAGCCACTGCTGCCATCACCGGAGCGCCGTTCGTCGCGCGTTCATGACGTTACCGTCACCGTACATCCCCGAGACGTGTCCAGGCAAGTATTTTACTTGCTTACATGCTATATACTCAAGTTACAATCTTAGATTACTTAAATCATAAAGTTACAATTTTAGATCAATTAGGTGTCATACATGTTCGATGTGTGTTCCCAATGAGAATACTTATCAAATTTGACGGAACTGGATGGTTTATATTGGCCCTTGTAGTGATGGATATCTTGCGCAAGTTTCGCTGGAAAATACGACTATTAACGACCAAAACGACTACGCCCAAGATTACCCGTAAAACTGGAAATTTCTTGTACCTGAAAACCGTTAAAATCACCATAAATTATATACACACTGGAATGATGCGTTCGAGGGCTTAAATCGAAGAAGACTCGACAAACTATAACCATATATAAATTTCTACTTGTTTCTATACTTAAACTATGACAATATTTGGATCGGAGTACGACTCTGGACTGCAGTCCAGAGCGACTCCAGTTGTTGTTTACTGTCCCGTAATGAACACCACCCAGTTTTCTTAACTCATAGGTTGCGGAACTCCGCTGTTTATTATAGGTGAATCTGTTAGCTAGACAACACAAGTGGTTTCACCCTATTTCATCAACATGTACTATTTAACCTGTAATTTAAAAGATCGGGACGTATGACAGTCTCAACAGAATCAGAATTTACATACTAGTATTGAACAGTGTATATCTCCTGACGTACAGACGCGATTGAAGATCCGTCTATTGAGTTGAAAATCTTACTAAAAACCCTAGATTTCATTCAACTGTAGCATTGCTAAATTCTGATCCCAACTGGGATTAAAATGCGTTGTGAAACGGACTTCTGATTCTGAAACCGGATTTCCAGCCGTGAACGCTTAAAATGAATTGGCCATAACTAGTGATCCTGAAACCCGATTGCCGTGAAAGCAAATTCGCTGGATAGACAACTGAACCTACTATTTATTCCCCTTTCATTATTTCGCTAAATTGTACCATTATGATTTATGATAAATTGTTCAAGTAGTAGATTACTGATTCATGACATCTCGATCATGCTTTACATACTGTTTACGCATCATATCATACATATGTCACTGCATTGATAACCTAGTGATAATGTGCATTACCCAGTGTTAGGTATTAGTGATGATTGTGGCAAGTACGTTAGTGTTTGTGTATAAGTGATTAAGTGAAAGCGATACGTACTTGTACACAATCAGTGAACCTTATTATTCTATTGCATTGTCGACGTCTGTGAGACGCGTGTACGTGTGACTATAAGTGGTATGGGACACTTATGGAAGCTCTTGCACCAGTGTCACAGATAAGGCACCAGACACTGCCATTTATCTTAGGTATTATTCGGGATGTGCTTGATGGAGGTCCTGCCTCCAGTTCTCGCGCAGACTTGTCACAGACCGATTGGTATTTAGAGTTATGGTTAGCATTTGATGTAGACCACGGGGTGTGGGATAGTTTGAGTGTGAGTTCAACAGAATCTCGGGAGTCCCATGCCGGCTTATATATTTAGGGAGATATATGGAGATTTACAGGGTACATGATTATTACCGTGATTTACATGTTGGGCCCGTGGTCCCTTGCCCTTGGGTTTTACCCTTGGATGGAGGACACTCACAAGTGGTTGACTCTCACGCTTGGACTGACGATAGGTTTAGTGACCTGTACAGTGAGACTTAGAGACTAATAGGGATGATAGCATCGATATACATACTTACTGTGTTTACATACGTGGCATATCATTCTACTGCTTTTACTGTTCCGCTGCATTGATTACTGCATGTTCATACATATACCGTCATTGATTTACTGTTATATATATCTATTATCACTGTTAGAATTGTCACATGAATTTATATATTATATTGCTATTGTGTCGCTCTGACGACCTGAGTATGCATGCTCAGTGTGAGGAGAAGATTTAGCTTGGACCAGGACTAGACGTATATCACAGACACCTCGACTTTCTATCCAGAGTTATACTCATTTGTTTCCCCTCTGGTCAGTTCTTTATATTGTTTCATTCAGTTACTGCATTTCTCATTACCTACACATCATTTACTGTTTACCATGAAAAACTAGAAGCCGAAGTGTGACTACGGCAGGACATTTCCTTGACCGTAGGAGCATGGCTGGCCTTGTTAACCCCTCGTATTTCGTATTTTGGGAAGCGGGGCGTGACATAGTTTAGTTGGTATCAAAGCCCAGGTTTTTCTTCGATTGGGATTGCAGTTTTCCGTGTATAGCTTGGCAATCTATGACATCTATCGGTCTAGGTTGTAAACTTGTTATTCTTGATCCATATTCACATCGAGTATTCTGCTATCCATACGCTAGGGTTTATGGTGACGTGGCAAAGTTTCGTGGTTGTAATTGTGAACTACATCACGATTACACTACCATACTCTGTTTAAGTGACTTAGTGTCATACAGTTGATTTTTCCGCTTGTAATAAATTTCATCACATCTAATATTCTTGAATTTTTGTCCAATCCATATTACATTTTGATTCTTATAGCTTGTGCCTTATATCGTTCTCGAAATTATTGTTTCAGGATCATGTCTTCCAACGACTCTTCCTCTATCTCCACTCCCCAGAATCAGAACATTGAGGTTCTGAGTGTACTGCAAGGTCTGAAGGAAGCCCAGGAGCGAACGAACGACTTGTTAGCTGAAGGACTGAAAAGGCAGGTGTATCAGGCACCAGCGGGAGTCTCCAATCATAAAGGGATCCCCGTTAGACGAGGAAAAGAGAAGAAGATGAAGCGCCAATTTGTTTCCCCGCGACAGAAACAGCAAAAGACCCCATGTTGTGGGTACTGTAAGAGGCCAGGACACCTTCAGAGGGATTGTCGCCGCGCCCAAGGGAAATGTCTGATTTGCGGATCCAGCGGACATCTTATCAACGGTTGCCCAAAAAGGAAGGAGCTACAAGGAGGAGACTCATCCACACTCTCCACTTATGCCAAGTGATGATTATTGCGTAGTTCAAACATCGAGGATGAGGCGGACCCAGCGCAGGATTCAACTCACGTGACGAGAATGCAACGTTCTGGTAGTCAAAGAAGAATTTTCATGTTTTCTACTTTCAGTAATAATGTTGTCATCCTCTTATGAATATTTCTTTCTGTTTGAAATCTTGTATCCGTTGAACTTTTAGTTGAATGCAACAAAACTTGAATCGTAATATATTTATCATTCCCTTGCTTTCTCCTTACTTATACTATTCATTATCACAGCATTTTAATCCTGCTCTTTCAGTTCCTGCCACCGCATATTTTCCTATACTTCGTACCCTGATCTATTTTCTTGATGTATTACACTGTCTAATCATGACTCTTTCTTTTTAGGCCATGACCCACCCTGGAGCAGCGCCGCATCTAGATGAGGATGCACAGTCATGCGTTTCCTTAGACCGCACGCTGATGAGTTCTGATGATGAGATCAACGATCCCCAGGCCATTTTCGGGAACAGCGATTCCGAAGACGAAGGAGCAGTCGCCCCAGAGTTTAACATGATAGACGATTCCGACGAAGAGGAAGGAGACCCTGAAGAGAACCCAATAGAGGAAGATCCCGAGGAAGACCCGATAGAAGAAAATCCAGTGGAGGAAAACCCCATAGAAGAGAATCACATGGAATCAGACCTCGATGTAGAAGCTCCAGCCAAGGAAGAAGGACCAGAAGATCAAGACCCTGTGGTGGAAGAATTCCCAATGGCGATCCCCGTGAGGCGCTATGGAAATGGATGCCCCTACCTGAGCGCGCGAGCCTACCGCAACCTGCTGAACCTCCACAACCGCGACTGACGGGATTCTTTTAGATGTTGTCTTCTCTGGCCAAACAAATCTGTGTATAGCTTAGAACCACCTTTCGTATTTGAGAATGCTTTGTTTAAAATCTTCTGGAATAAAATAAATTGTTGAGTTCGTAAATCTTTCGATCTTCTTAGTTCACTGTGTCTTCTGCTGAGGTCTGTCCACCCCTACTCCTTACGTTGTCTTAACCCTCATTCAGATTAACCAGTACCACACCCGATCTTCTAGAGACCCACCCTCCATCCTCCGTCTGTGCCTCGTTTGAGATCCTTCTGGGAGGAGAAAATTTTAGAGAAACTTCCGAGTTCACTAACCCTTCAAATTCTTGATTCATTTGATCTACCGACCGTTATCCTCCCCATACTCTTCCCCTTGCAACCCTTACTTCCTGTGCTGAACCGATCCCAATCTCCTTGACCTTCAGCCTAAAGCCGCTGTACTCCAACTTTTGAAGGAGCCACACTTCCTTGTAATCCCTACCTAGCTAGCCCTATTCATATTTGTGTTTTCTCTGTTACCCTAACTATATTTAGGGACTTTATTATTCGAATTTGGTTTTCATTACCTTGTATTTGTCGAAGAGTGCGCGTTATTGATTACTTAGTTTTATGTACACTACTATTATCTTTATTTTTCAGTAGCGCAACCTTACACCGCGCACATTTGTGTTCCATGTTCCTTATTTTCACTATGTGAGTTTCTAAGTTTTTAATCGATACATTATCCTAAAATGTTTTAACCTACCGACAAATTTTTCATTACTTTATTATTGCTACTTTATTTTCCGGGCATTGTGCCTATAGTTACTATTATTAGTGGTTGTGCATTATACTCATTATTTTAGCTGCGCTACCTTTGATATGCGGGGTGTGCATATGTTTAGGATCTCGATTTTATTTAGCACGCCTCGAATGTTATTGTTCGTTATCGCTATTTTATTTCTATACTGATGGCTTTCCCTCATAATTGATTTCTATTTTGTACTTGTTTAGACCTATTATTTTAGTTGTATCATTTGCCTATGTACATAAACCTTTAAATTTCTGCTTCCGCCTATTTCAAGAAAATCATCATGTGTTGGTTTGCGATATAGTAGCGTTCGAGTATTATTTTTTGCTTGCCGTTTCTTTAAATTTCGAGGACGAAATTTTTATAAGGGTGGTATGATTTAATACCCGGTTCTTTTTATACACCAATATTCGTATTTGGTTACTCTCAAAATTTATTCATTTTATTCTACAACTATTTTGTATTATAAACAAACCCCAAACCCTAAATCTTTACTTTTTTCCATAATACCACAGCCAACCCAAACCCCCAGCCCATTCTTTTTCCCCATTTTATTCTTTAAGCCCGGCCCCCTCCTTTTCCTTGATTTTATTCCTTGGCCCGGCCCTCTTTTCCTTCTCCTCACAATTCTATTTATTTGTATTTTTCCTGGCCCAACCCCTGCCCGGCCCGCATCCTTCCCCATTTTCTCTTTATTTTTCTTCGGCCCGCTCCCGCTTCAGCCCTCAGCCGCACCCGCTTCATCGACCCGATCCGCTCCTATTCATCCTTCTCCCTAACGGCTCTCTCCCAATTTCCCGCTCACCTCCTTCAACGCGCGATCCGCCTTCTCCGCCGCCTCCTTCGCCCACGCTCGCGCTCTTGACGGTCACGCTCGCGCGCTGTTACTCTCCATGACGCGCGACCCTCATCTCTCCTTCTCTCCCCCACGTCTTCTCCTTTCTCTCTTTCCTTCCTCTTCCTCCTCGAACTCACCTGCACCCACTCGTGCCCCCGCACACCCGGTTCCCGTCGCCGACGACGACGAGAACGACCACCGTCAGTACCCTCATCGCCTCACACTTCAACTTCTACCCTTCTCCTCATCTCCTTCCTCCTCAACCCAAAATCCCCGAGCACCCCCGAGCTCCTCCTCCTCCTCACACAACCCCACTCCTCTCTCTCTCCACGCACCCGAGCCGACTCCCGCCTCACCGCCGTTCAATCTCCGCCGTCACCCCATCATCATCATCATCATCATCATCATCATCATCATCATCGCCATCGTCTCTGTCTCTTCCTCTGTTCTCTCTTCCTCACCCTCTCTTTCCATTCTCTCTCTCTCTGTTCTTTCCCTCTCTCTCTTCCTTTACAACTCTCTCTCTCTCTTTCTCTGTGTCTTTCTCATTCTCTCAAATCTCTCTCTCTCTTTCTCTACTCTCTCTCTCTCTCTCTCTCTCTCTCTGATCACTCCCCCTCCCTTTCTCTATTCTATCTCTCGTGATCCTCCTCACTTCCCGAGCTTCACAGCCGAGCCCCAACCACCAAGCCTGCGAGCCACTGCTGCCATCACCGGAGCGCCGTTCGTCGCGCGTTCGTGACGTTACCAGCACCGTACATTCCCGAGACGTGTCCAGGCAAGTATTTTACTTGCTTACATGCTATATACTCAAGTTACAATCTTAGATTACTTAAATCATAAAGTTACAATTTTAGATCAATTAGGTGTCATACCTGTTCGATGTGTGTTCCCAATGAGAATGCTTATCAAATTTGACAAAACTGGATGGTTTATATTGGCCCTTGTAGTGATGGATATCTTGCGCAAGTTTCGCTGGAAAATACGACTATTAACGACCAAAACGACTACCCCCAAGATTACCCGTAAAACTGGAAATTTCTTGTACCTGAAAACCGTTAAAATCACCATAAATTATATACACACTGGAATGATGCGTTCGAGGGCTTAAATCGAAGCCGACTCGACGAACTATAACCCTATGTAAATTTATACTTGTTTCTGTACTTAAACTGTGACAATATTTGGATCGGAGTGCGACTCTGGACTGCAGTCCAGAGCGACTCCAGTTGTTGTTTACTGTCCCGTAATGAACACCACCCAGTTTCCTTAACTCATAGGTTGCGGAACTCTGATGTTTATTATAGGTGAATCTGTTAGCTAGACAACACAAGTGGTTTCACCCTATTTCGTCAACATTTTCTATTTAACCTGTAATTTAAAAGATCGGGACGTATGACAGTCTCAACAGAATCAGAATTTACATACTAGTATTTGAACAGTGTATATCTCCTGACGTACAGACGAGATTGAAGATCCGTCTATTGAGTTGAAAATCTTACTAAAAACCCTAGATTTCATTCAACTGTAGCATCGCTAAATTCTGATCCCAACTGGGATTAAAATGCGTTGCGAAACAGACTTCTGATTCTGAAACCGGATTTCCAGCCGTGAACGCTTAAAATAAAATGGCCATAACTAGTGATCCTGAAACCCGATTGCAGTGAAACTAAATTCGCTGGATAGACAACTGAACCTACTATTTATTCCCCTTTCATTATTTCGCTAAATTGTACCATTATGATTTATGATAAATTGTGCAAGTAGTAGATTACTGATTCATGACATCTCGATCATGCTTTACATACTGTTTACGCATCATATCATACACATGTCACTACATTGATAACCTAGTGATAATGTGCATTACCCAGTGTTAGGTATTAGTGATGATTGTGGCAAGTACGTTAGTGTTTGTGTATAAGTGATTAAGTGAAAGTGATACGTACTTGTACACAATCAGTGAACCTTATTATTCTATTGCATTGTCGACGTCTGTGAGACGCGTGTACGTGTGACTATAAGTGGTATGGGACACTTATGGAAGCTCTTGCACGGGTGTCACAGATAAGGTACCAGACACAGCCATTTATCTTAGGTATTAGTCGGGACGTGCTTGATGGAGGTCCTGCCTCCAGTTCTCGCGCAGACTTGTCACAGACCGATTGGTATTTATGGTTATGATTAGCGTTTGATGTAGACCACGGGGTGTGGGGTAGTTTGAGTGTGAGTTCAACAGAATCTCGGGAGTCCCATGCCGGCTTATATATTTAGGGAGATATATGGAGATTTACAGGGTACATGATTATTACCGTGATTTACATGTTGGGCCCGTGGTCCCTTGCCCTTAGGTTCTACCCTTGGATGGAGGACACTCACGAGCGGTTGACTCTCACACTTAGACTGACGATAGGTTTAGTGACCTGTACAGTGAGACTTAGAGACTAATAGGGATGATAGCATCGATATACATACTTACTGTGTTTACATACGTGGCATATCATTCTACTGCTTTTACTGTTCCGCTGCATTGATTACTGCATGTTCATACCTATACCATCATTAATTTACTGTTATATATATCTATTATCACTGTTAGAATTGTCACATGAATTTATATATTATATTGCTATTGTGTCGCTCTGACGACCTGAGTATGCATGCTCAGTGTGAGGAGAAGATTTAGCCTGGACCAGGACTAAACGTATATCATAGACACCTCGACTTGCTATCTAGAGTTATACTCATTTGTTTCCCCTCAGGTCAGTTCTTTACATTGTTTCATTCAATTACTGCATTTCTCATTACCTGCGCATCATTTACTGTTTACCATGAAAAACTAGAAGCCGAAGTGTGACTACGGCATGACATTTCCTTGACCGTAGGAGCATGGCTGGCCTTGTTAACCCCTCGTATTCTGTATTTTGGGAAGCGGGGCGTGACAGAGATTCTTTTCGGGTAGCGTCCGATTACGCAGTCGGATATTTTCGCAAACCTTCGGCTCTTCTTCTTTTCCTGAAGTGGACTCTTTAAAGAGGGGACTAAGAGCCAGCTCCTCGTCGGAATCGCTCCCAAATGTGAGCACTTGCGATCCCCCGGCGTTAACCATGCGACAATTTCCGGTGGTTCTGTTAAGCCCCCCAGTCGTACCGTTCTGCTCCCGGCGAGATTTGCTCTTCTCCCGTTTAAAATGTTGTTGGTGAGCAACATATCCTTTCCACCATCTATCGAAAGCTTTGCACTCTTCAGTGGGGTGCGAAATCTTTCGATGATATAAGCAGTAGGAGCGGTGCATTTCCGTTTCACCAATAACACTTCTCTCAGAGGATGGTAGCTTCATACCCATTGATATGGCTTTAGCAAACCTTTTCCTCGTCTTAAATTTGATTTTATCCGCAGTGGGTGTACTTTGATCCAGCGGGAGTATCTCAATTCTTTCGTCAAGGCGCTGGCGCTTGGCCCTTTCGAATATGACCGCCTCGCGCTCCCGATCAGCTTTGCTTTTCAAGAGAGTTTCATTGAGGAATGCGTCAATTACTTCATCCGATGGCCCCGGAATTTTTGGTTCAGGATCTGCCCCCAGCTTTTCAGTGCAAGGAGTCTCCTCATCGTTCGTGAGCGAATGGGAAATTATATGACAGCTCGCCACATATTTCTCGGATTCATCTGACGAACTATCTCCCTCATCATCCTTTTGAAAGACGTGGTTGAGGAACTCTTGGAGTGTAATGGGAGTCCGTGCCTTCTGGTTGTATTCCTCCAGCGCGTCAATTTGTTTTTGCAAATCCGTGCGCTTGTCGCCAGGCTTCACGGGCTTCTTTGATTTCTTTTTCTTCTTCTTTGAAGATTTCAACGGCTGATTGTGAATGCTTGGGCCACTTCCATCGATCATTTGAGTTGGACACGGCTCCAACATTCCTTCAATGACCTGCGGCTCCAACGGGTTCTTCCACTTGATCGCTGGGCATGTTTGAAGATCCTTCAGCATCCTCCTTGTCTTGACTGACAGCACGACCTCCCATAGGGCTTCTTCGACGAGAGAGCACGTTGCCCCCGGCGTATTCATCTTTTTAGAGGTGTGGGGCTGCGGCGGATTCACCTTCCATCTGTCAGACAATGCGAACTTGCCCTGTTGGTACTGGTCTTCAATCCAATTTTTGAAGACGTAGCAATCCTCAATCGGATGACCCAGTACTCGATGATAGGGACAGTAGTTGGGATCGTTAACATCATTTGGCTGCGACGGGCGTCTTGGATCCGGCAGATTTATGAGTCGGTTATGCAATGCCAGCTCGAATAATCTTCTTGTTTTATCTCGGGAAAATGAGTAAGGACGTCCTAGCCTCTCTTCAAGGGGTACGCGTGGACGCATATTATTTTGACGAATGACCGGTTTCGAGTTGCTCGGCTGTTGTTGAGCATTTGCGACAACGATCGCTTTCTCCTTCCCTTTTTCATTTCGGAAGTCCGGCTTTGGAAGAAGAGGTCTATGGCCCATCTGATCCATTTGCGCTGGTTTGTCGATCAGGGCCTGGAAGGTAGTCGGCTTGAAGAACATCATAAATTGCGAGATAGTTGCTTGTGGATCCAGGGTTCCCACAAACATACCCACTGCAGGAGCTTCTTCAATGCGTTGCTCGCATTTTGACCATAAGTTCCGCCACCTTATAGCGTATTGGACCCATGTTTCGCCCGGCTTCACCCTGGCGTTAATCAGTGCCGTCATCGGGGTGCGTTCGCTGGCGCTTGCAAAACGCTGGGTAAACAGTAGCTCCATCTCCGCGAAGGTTTTGATAGAGTCGTTTGGGAGCGCAGAGTACCACTTGAATGCTGTATCTGATAAGCTTCCAACGAACTGGTGAAGCAATAATTTATCATCACCGCCAGTGTTGCCGCAGAGTGCCCTGAACTGGGCAACATGCTGGTGAAGATTGCCCGTCCCCTTATAGACATGGAACTTGGGAATTGTATAGCCCGGCGGGTACTTGATCTGGTCGTACCAGCTCGGATATGGTCGTCCTGTTTTTACGACCTGACCGGCTGCTTCGGTCACATGATGAACCCGTATTTGTTGGGCTATATACTCGTCCAAGTCAGCTTTGGAGATTGTCTCCTCCTTGGCCGTTGACAGAGCCGGTGGAGGATTTGACGTTTCTCCCCTATCGTTTTCAAGGACGATCGGGGGATCTTCGGCCGGAGGATCCTGCTGGATCATCATCCCTACCATGTCTTGGAACAGGAGGCCCATACGCTTTATGTTGGATGCTTGTTCAGCATCCTCTTTATCCTTCTTCTCCAATATTCGTCGAAGGAATTCGACGTCGGTTTCTTGCTCCTGGCGTTCATCTGAAGACGTTTCAGGGCTTTCTTTTGGCCTAGTAAGTGCGGCCATCGCGTTCATCATCTCTTGGAGCTTCTGCTGCTGTTCCTGTGCTTTGGTCACCGATCGCTCTGTTGATATGCGGCTGTCTTCTTTACCAGACGCCATGTAGACGGTATGAATTACCATGCCCCCAGACTTAGGGCGTTTGGGTTCACCACCTTTGATATTAGCCATAGGTGTAGGGACTTTTTCTGGCCTTCTTCTCTTATGGGCTGTAGAAGTTGAGGGAGCCATTGCTTTGGGCACCCAAGTGGTCGTTACCTTCCGCTGCTTGATCGGGGAATTTTCTTCTTGCCGACTTTTCGACTTCTTGTATCGACGAGAGAAATCAGGATCAATCACAGATTCTCGGACTCGTCGCCATGTCTTGTAAATCCTGGAGGACAACGATTGAGGAGGCTGCTCCGGCTTTCCTGCTTCCATGGTAGTCTCTACTGGTGGAGGAGATCTTTTGAGCACCGCAGTTGGCGAGTTTCTGCGTACTCTATTCAGTAGCTCGAAGCTGTTCCCGGTTGGAACAGCAGCGTTAACTTCCACCGTTGGAGCTGGCGGAGTCATCCCAGAAGGGGAGTTGCCCCCGGTCTTCCTTACCCGGCGCCAGTGGCGTCGTCGGGCGCGACGAGTCGTCGGTATTAGTTCAGAGACAGAAACAACTTCTTCTTGCCCCATGTTCAGGTGTGGGGCTGTTGCCGGTGTCAGCCTATTGAAGACTGATGTCTTTTGAGCAGCAAGAGCAGGAGTGGGAGTTGGGACGGTCAATCTTGTAAAGACCGATCTCTTAGCAGGAGAAGCCGCCTTGACGACTTCAGGAGCAGGTTTGGCTACTCTTTATGGAATAGCCTTCTCTGGGACTGCAAGCTTCGTTATGGGCCCGCAGGAGTTTTGGCCCAGTCTGGAGAAGACTGAGGCACTGGTGTTAGGCGACCCGTTGAGAGGAGCCGCAGTAACTGAAAGTCGATCGAAGACCGACTTCTTAGGGGCTTCTTGTACGGGCACGGGGGTGCTGAAGCTTGTTGGCGGAAGCATAGTTCCGAAGAACAACCCCGTGGTGGCATGAGTAATCTGCTCCACGGGCATGGTGAACAAAGAGGCCGTTTGGGGCCCATAGGTTATGCCCCCAGTTGAGGCCGGACGCGAGCTGCAGCTGCAGTTGGAGCACTTCAAACAGGTAGAGGCCATCGATGCTTGATTTCTGGGCCAGGCAAAAGACCAAATCTTAGTAACTTAAAATCCAAAAGCAACCATTAACAAACCGCGATTCGTTCGCGAATACGACATACGAAGTGTGGAGTGGAAAGAGGAAAAGGTCCCACCGGGCGTGCCAAAATCTGTTCCCCTCCGAATGGTGGCCGAGACATTAGGACGTCTTGCCTGAGATTCGGGGCAGATGCTATTTGGTTTTATCCGTCCACCTCTCCGAAGATGCCAAGTTGATTTATAGCACCGTGTATCGGAGGTTTAGACGGATGCGGCCGATGTAGCAGACTTCGTCAGATTCCCCCTCGCTTAAGGGGTTTTTGATTGTGGGGACGCTCTTCCCTGCAGGCGCAAGCCCCTGCATTTAATTACGCTACCACATCGCGGTAACAACTTTCTCCTTCTCCAGAATTTCACTTCGTGTTGTGGGTGTTTGTTTTGTTTATGGTTGCCCGTGGATTGTTATACGGAGACTATTTATTTCGTCGCCCGTAGGACGTGGATTAGTCCAAATCCGTATTTTATTAGATTTGGGTTTTGGGTTTTGGTTTAAGGATACGTTAGCCATATTTGAGGCTAAGATCAACTTAAACGTTTGTTAAGGATACGTTAGTCTAATTTCCAGACTAAGATCTACTTAACAGGATCGTCTAGATCCATTTCCAGTTTAGGGACATGGTGGTCCATTTAATATATGGCCGTCGGGACCCGTCACCTCTCTGACGACGTTGAAGGATTACAACGACATATGTCAGAGGAGTTCGGAGATGTACCCTTGAACCAAAGTTGATTGGGGGTCTTATAGTCCAATTTGGGACTAAAGTCTGTTTGAATGTTTAAGGATACGTTAGCCATATTTGAGGCTAAGATCAACTTAAACGGGATCGTTTAGATCCAACAAAAGAGCGTTTGGGGGCTCTATTGTTCCAGTTTAGGGACGTAGTGGTCCATAGGTAGTTTAGGGACATTGCGGTCCATTGGTAGTTTAAGAACATTGCGGTCCATTGCCAGTTTAGGGTCATGGTGGTCCATTGTTCCCGTTTAGGGACGGATGTTAATTTAAGGACGCATTAGTCCATGGGTTTAAGGACCCCATAGTCCATATAGATGTGTTTAAGGACGCATAAGTCCATAGGTTTAAGGACCCCACGGTCCGTATGGGTGTGTTTAAGGACGCATTAGTCCATTAGTTTAAGGACGCATAAGTCCGCGGGTTTAAGGACCCCACAGTCCGTATCTTAGTTTAAGGACGCTTAAGTCCGTGAGTTTAAGGACCCCACAGTCCATATTGATGTGTGGTTGTCGGGACCCGTCACCTCTCTGACGTCGTTGAAGGATTATAACGATAGGAGTCAAAGGAGCTCGGAGATGTACCCTCGAACCGGATGTAAATTGATTTAAGAGAGCAGCTGTGCTCAGTCAATTTAATTTGAGGACTTACGGCCATGATTGGGCTAAGTCCAGTTGAAAAATGTTCAACACTTTTATTTGTTTTTGGCCTATTAGGCATATGCTAGGGCTTGGCCCCTTTTAAATAATGCATAGCATTAATCTTGGTCTCTGTTGGACCTTTATTTGGGCTCTGCCCCTTTTAAAATAATGCATTGCATTATTTATTAATTTGTTTGGGCTCTGTCCATTTATAAATGATGCAGAGCATCACTTTTGTTTGGGCTCTGCCCTTTTTATTGCATTGCAATTTAATTTGGCCTGCTAGGCCTTTCTGATTTGGGCCTGGCCCTTTAGTAAAAGAAATGCATTGCATTTGTCAGGCGCTTTGCGCTAATCACTGAGCGCAAGCGCTTATGGTGACACGTGTCATGCTCTGGTGAGCACAAGCGCAGTTAGCGCAGTGCGCTGCTGACACGTGGCGCGCTCTGGTGAGTTGCACCAATTTCAGATAGCAAGGCTCTATCAAAAGCGCATAGCACAAGTGGTTCAGATGCTGACACGTGGCGCGCTCTGGTGGCTTGCGCCAACCCAGGAGCGCATCAGTGCAATTTTTTGCAAGTGCAAGGCACTATTTCAATAATCTTGAGAATTTTTAAGAGTCCAGAACCAATGGTTCACAAGTGCAAAGCACTATTTGTTTTCTTGATCTAATTTAGATCAAAGAAAACAAGTTTCTCTTGTTTTTTAAAGAACCAATGGTTCATAAGAAAGTGCAAAGCACTTATTATTATTTATTTTTCTTTTTATTAAAGATCATTGATCTTGTTCTCAAATCAATGATCTGTTCATGAGAGAATTTTCTCTTTTTTGTAAAGGTTTTTACCTTTTTCTTCTTGAAATTTCTTCAGAGTTCTCTCTGTTTGAAGTTCTTGATCTCTCATAATTGTTGATGCCTTTGATTTGGGGAATTTTCTCCACCGTTGGATCTTTGATCCAAGGGCTCCTGTTTTACAGAAGAAAATTTTCTTGTTTACCAAGAACAGAAAGATTTCTTTAAAATTTTAATTCTGTTTGGCGCAAATGCCCCAGCGCGTGACACGTGTCACGCAGCGCACAGCGCAGCGCAACTGCGCTGACACGTGTCGCACGGCGCAGCACAACTGCGCTAGCGCATCTGCGCTGACACGTGTCGCGCAGCGCACGGCGCAGCGCATCTGCGCTGACACGTGTCGCGCAGCGCAGCGCTTGCGCAAACTGAAGCGTTGCTTCCTTTAATTTTGTTTTAAATAGAGCTTTGCTCTGATTGGGCGCGCTGCCTTGGGCGCTACGCTAATGTATCAGCTTTTGACACGTGGCGCGTTGCGCGCAGCGCAAAGAATCTGAAGCGTTGCTTCGAATTTTGAATTTTGAAATTCAAACAGAGCTTTGCTCTGATTGGGGGAAACCCAGCCTCTTGAAGACCGACGTCCGTTGAGCAGCAGTATCTAATATGTCAAAGACGGACCTTTGAGCAGGAACGAGGGCCAGAGTGGCCAGCCTCATAAAGACCGATCCCTTGATGGGAGAAACTTCTTTAGTGACCTCGAGAGCAGGAATGGCTATCCGTTTTGGGATGGCCGCTTCAGGTATCGTGGGCTTCTTGACGGGCCCATTGGAGTTCAGGCTCAGCCTATCGAAGAATGATGTTGCCTTGGCATTGGATGACCCGTTGAGAGGGGCCATGGTGGTAGTGAGATGATCAAATACCGACTTCTTCTGCGCTTCTTGCGGCAGCGGGATGTTAATGCTCACTGGTGGGAGCATGGTCTCGAAGAACAACCCGGTGGTAGTCTGTGTTACCTGCTCTACCGGCATTGTCAAAAAGGAGGCCGCTTGGGGCCCGTAAGTTACACCTCCAGATGAGGCGGAACGGGAGTTGCAGTTGCAGCTGGAACATTTTGTGCAGGTAGACGCCATTGACCTCTCGTTTTCTGCACCGAGCAAGACACCAAATCTTAGTACCTTGAATCCAAGGGCAACCGTATCAAACCGCAATTCGTTCGCGAACACGACACACGAAGTGTGGAGTGGAAGAGGAAAAGGTCCCACCGGGCATGCCAGAATCTGTTCCCTGCCGAAAACACGGAGACGCGACCGGGCTGGTCCGTCTCGCCTGAATTTCGGGGCAGATACTAATAGGTGCTATCCGTCCACCTTTCCGAAGATGCCAAGTTGATTTATGGCACCATGTATCGAAGATTTAAACGGATGCGGCCGATATAGCAGACTTCGTCAGATTCCCCCTCGTTTGAGGGGGTTTTGATTGTGGGGACGCTCTTCCCTGCAGGCGCAAGCCCCTGCAGTTAATCACGCTACCGCATCGCGGTAACAACTTTCTCCTTCTCCAGATAGTCACTTCGTGTCGTGGGTGTTTGTTTTGTTTTTGGTTGCCCGTGGATTATATACGGAGACTAATTTATGTTATCGGCGTGGTTAGTCCAAATCCGTATCTTCTTAGATTTGGATTTGGGGTTGGGTTTAAGGATAAGTTAGTCTCATTTGAGACTAAGATCAACTTAAACATTTGTTAAGGATACGTTAGTCTAATTTTTAGACTAAGATCAACTTAACGGGATCGTTTAGATCCAATAAAAGAGCATTTGGACTCTATTGTTTAGTTTAGGGACATTGCGGTCGATTAGTTTAAGGACATTATGGTCCAAGGTTAAGGACATCATAGTCCGTGAGTTTAAAGACATCACGGTCAAGGTTAAGGACATCATAGTCCGTGAGTATAAAGACCTCACAGTCAAGGTCAAGGACATCATAGTCCGTGAGTTTAAAGACTTCACAGTCAAGGTTAAGGACGTCATAGTCCATGGGCTTAAGGACCCCACAGTCCGTAGAGTGTTTGGTTGTCGGGACCCGTCACCTCTCTGAAGACGTTGAAGGATTACAACGACAAATATCAGAGGAGTAAAGAGATGTACTCTCGAACCGGTGTGAGTTGGTTGAAAGATCTGTAGTCCAATTTGGGACTAAGATCTGTTAAAATATTTATGAGCAGATGGGCTCAATTAATATGGGTTGAGGACTTATGGTCAATCTTGGGCTAAGTCCAATAAATGTTTAACATTTTGTTTTGGGCTGTTGAGCCTTTATTGAATGCCGAGCATTCATCAGAGCTCTGGGCTTATTAAAGAACAATTTATGTTCTGTCAGCGCAACACGTGGCGCGCCAGGCGCTTTGCGCCAATCAAAAAACGCAGTGCGCTACAGCCAAGTAGCGCACATGTAAGGGACAAGTGTCGCACTCAGCGCTAAGCGCTATATGATGAGCGCATGATGCCAGTTTATGAGCGTTGAGCGCTATTCCATGAGCGCATTGCGCTTTCAATTTAGTGGTGTACACGTGAGTGACACGTGGTGCGCTTGGCACTGAGCGCCAGCCCATGAGCGCAGTACGCTATTTCAGAAGCGCAAAGCGCAAGTTGTCAATTGGCGCATACGTGATTGACACGTGGCGCATTTGGCGCCGAGCGCCTGTCCAGGGAGCGCAGAAGCGCAGTTCAAGAGTGCAAAGCGCATTTCAAAAGCGCAAAGCGCATCTGATCAATTTTATGATCTGGAAACAAATTTATGTTCTTTTTAAAGAGACTTTGTCTCATGATCTAAGAACAACAGTTCTTATTTTTGCAAGAGATATTTCCTATCTCTTATGTTGATGAAAGGCTTTGCCTTTTTAGATCTATGATTTGTGAGGAGAATTATGTTCTTCTTTTATTTTATAATGAGATCTTTTGATCTCTTTGTGAAAGACTTGTTGTCTTTGCAGATCTATGATCTGTTTAAAGAAAAGAATTCTTCTTTCTTAATCATGAGATGATTTCATCTCTGTGTTCATCATCCTTCATTCTTACCTTGATGAAACATCTTTTTGCAAGAGCTTGCTCTTTCTCTTTGAGTTTTTTTTCAAAGTTTATGGGGGGGTTTCTCTATATCAGACTTGAAGTCTTGGGGCCTTTATATAGGGCAAGCTGATTTGTTGAATCAGTTAAAAAGATTTTTCTCTGATTGATTTAGGGATGTTTCCCCACCATTGGATCTTTGATCCTAGGGCTTCTGTTTTACAAAAGGCAATCTTCTTATTTTTAACAAAATTGAAAAATCTTTCCATAACAGAATTTAATTCTGATTAATTAATGATTTATCATTATTATTAGATTTTGTGATCTAACGGTGGGGAGTTTTTTAACTCCAGCACTAGTGCACCCGTGATTTGCACGTGGTGCGCTGCTTAGAGCGCAACGCTCTTAGCGCTAACGCACCTGTGTCTTACACGTGGTGCGCTGCTCGGAGCACAGCGCACCCTGCGCTAGCACACCCGTGTTCGACACGTGGCGCGCTTCTTAGAGCGCAGCGCGCCTAGCACTAGCGCACACATGGTGCGCTGCCTAGGGCGCAACGCACTTGGCGCTGCATCAGAAGCGTTGCTTCAATTTTTTTTGAAATTTGAATTTCAAACAGAGTTTTGCTTTGATTGAGGGAAACAGCGGTCCATTGGGTTTAAGGACATCGTAGTCCATGGAGTTTAAAGACATCATAGTCTAGTTTAAAGACATCATGGTCTGTAGGGTTTAGTTTAAGGACGTTGCGGTCCATTGGGTTTAAGGAAATCATAGTCTATAAAGTTTAGTTTAGGGACATTGCGGTCCATGGGGTTTAAGGACATCGTAGTCCATGAGTTTAAGGACCTCATAGTCCAGTTTAAAGACATCGTAGTCTATGAGGTTTAAAGACATTATAGTCTGTAAAGTTTCTGGTTGTTGGGACCCGCCACCTCTCTGAAGACGTTGAAGAATTACAACGACACATATCAGAGGTGTGAAGAGATGTGCCCTTGAACCAATGTTGGTTAAGAGATCTGTAGTCAGGGTTTGGGATTAAGACCAATTAAAGAAATTGTGAGCACGTGGGCTCAGTTAATCTGAATTGAGGACTTATGGCCAACTTGGGCTCAGTCCACTCAAATTTGAATAAAATGTTGAACATTTGTTTGGGCTCAGACCCTTTTGGTTCAATAATGCTGAGCATTAATTTGGGTTTTGACACCCCTCTTTCTTTTGTTTTTTATTGGGTGTTGAACACTCTTTATGGTGCAGAGCGCTTTATGTAAAGAACACTTTGTGTTCCCTCAGCGCTCACGTAAGGAGCATGTGGTGCGCTTGGCGCTGAGCGCCAAACCTGGAGCGCTAAGACGCTTCTTGTGAAATAGTGCACACGTGAGGAGCACATGGTGCGCTTAGCGCTGAGCGCCAGACCTAAAGCGCTGAGGCTCTTCTTATGAAATAGCGTACACGTGAGGAGCACGTGGAGCGCTTGGCGCTGAACGCCAGGCGCTGAACGCCAGACTTGGAGTGCTAAGGCGCTTCTTATGAAATATCGCACATGTGAGGAGCACGTGGAACGCTTGGCGCTGAGCGCCGGACTTAGAGCGCTGAGGCACTTCTTATGAAATAGCGCACACGTGAGGAGCACGTGGGTGCTTGGTGCCGAGCGCCAGACTTGGAGCGCTGAAGCGCTTCTTATGAAATAGCGCACACGTGAGGAGCACGTGTGCTCTGAGAATTAAACTCGCAGTTTATAAGAGACTTTGTCTCATGGATCTAAGAACTGAGTTCTTCTTTTATGAGGAGATGCTATGATCTCTTTTGCTTTCGTGAAAAACTTTGTCTTATAGATCTGTGATCTAAAAAAAGAACTAAGTTCTTATTATGGGAGTGTTAAACTCTCAAACATGGAGGAGATGTTATGATCTCTCTTCTTTTTATTTATCTTGAAGAAGGTTCTTCTTCTTAGAGCTTGCTCTTCTCTTTTTCTTCTCTGAGAACTTCAAACTTATGGGGGGCTTCCTCTCTCCAAGACTTGAAGTCTTGGGTCCTTTATATAGGGGAGGCTGATTTGTTGAATCAGTTAAGGAAATCTCTCATTGAGAGATTTCTAATTGATTTGGGGAATGTTTTCCACCGTTAGATCTTTGATCCAAGGGCTTCCGTTTTACAGAAGATAGTTTTCTTGTTATTAACAAGATTGGGAAAGTATTTTCCCATACAGAACTTATTCTGTATCTTGGTAATTTTTAATCACCATTGGATCTTTGATCCAACGATTCTCTGATTTACAGAGAACAGTCTTTATTATTTGGAAAGATTTGAGGAGTATTTTCTCAACAGAATTGAATTTTGTAATTTGATGATTTATCATCTCAGTAGAATCTTTGATCCAATGGTGGAGAACATTTAGTTCTAGCGCTTGGCGCTCTCGTGCTTTACACGTGGGGCGCTGCCTCAGAGTCTTTGACTCTTAGCGCTGGAGCTAGCGCTCTCATGCTTTGCACGTGCCTCAGAGTCTTTGACTCTTAGCGCTGGCGCTCCTGGCGTTAGCGCTCTCGTGCTTTGGACGTGAGGCGCTGCCTCAGAGTCTTTGACTCTTAGCGCTGGTGCTCTTGGCGTTAGCTCTCTCGTGCTTTGCACGTGAGGCGCTACCTCAGAGTCTTTGACTCTTAGCGCTGGCGCTCTTGGCGTTAGCGCTCTCGTACTTTGCACGTGAGGCGCTGCCTCGGTTTAAATTTCAAATTTTGAACAGAGCTTTATTCTTATTGGGGGAAACAAAGGATCCCCCATCGTTGCGCTCACGTGGTTTACACGTGGATGCAGCGTTGGCAGCCTTTCCACCGTTAGATCTTGGAAGTTGGATCGACTTCCCCTGCCTATAAATAGGGCCTTTGGCCCTTTGAGATGACCGTTGTTCATCTTCTTGCTTTCCTGTTTTCTGAGAATCTTATTCTCTCTTCAGAGCTAAGCTCTCTGTCTTAAGAACTCTCTTAGAGTCAGAACCCTGTCGAAAATTTTTAGGTAAAGATCAAATCTTTGAAGGAATTATTTCATAATCTAGGGTTTCACCCATTAACAGAGACTTGCTCTTCTCAGATCATAGATCTAAAAAAATGTTTTAGGGTTTTACCCATTATCAGAGCCTTGCTCTTCTCAAATCATAGATCTGTTAATCATCCATGAAGAACTCTTAGAGTTTGTTCATAGATCTTGAAGATCTTGGGGGTTTTAACTTAGTAAAGCTTTGCTTTTTAGGGTTTTTGATGGGTTACTCCATCATCTTCACAGAGCATAGCTCTTCAGAAGTTTTTTTTGGGGAATTTTTATTCTCTTCATCATTAGAGTTGACAGATGTCACTCTTTTGCAGAGCGCTGCTCTCAAGGGAGTTTTACTCCTCGGCCCTAGAGGCCTCTCATTAAATGAGAATTCTTTTAGGATTTCCTATTTAATGAGTGACTGTCTCATCAATGATGAGCTGTCACCTTGATTTAGTGGGTCCTCTTTGGTCCCTTTCCACTGTATTGCAGTGTGGTACAAATTTTAAGTACCAAGTGTCAGAATTTGAATTGTAGCCTTGACAGCTAATTCTTATTCTTCTTAGCGTAGGTACTATATCTCTTGACACCTCTTTCCCCTTCGTTCGTCCGGAAAGCGCATTCCCTAACGTGCTTGTGGATAGGTAAGTTTTTGCGCTGATCAAAGATCATGACCCGGAGCAAAAGTCTCTTCATTTATGGGGGTTGTGGTACAATCAAATCATCCGGGGTCGACGCAGCTTCTCTTGTGCGGTGCCTTCGGAACCCATTTCGGTGATCTCCTACGCCGACTCACCCCCAGTGAACTATGCCGTAGAGGAGGTCAACTGGACTTCGGAGGGTTACTTTCAGCCCTCTATGGCCGCAATACCCGTACAGCCGTCGATGGCTTTAGATACTCTAGGGCGGCGTATATGTTAAGGCGAGTCGCGCCCTTGGGGATAGACGTATATGATTGGCTTGACTCCTCTCCATCCAGCCGGGTACTTGCAGTGGGCCCGGTATATTTTGTCGGCCAAGAAATTGCAGCTGCTGAAGCTTGGGTTGTACCCCGTGATTTATGCGTCTCTCTTCCAGTATTCTATGCCCCCTGTATGGTGGGTCAAAGCTTTCCTGGAACAATGGAACGTTCTGACTCATACATTTCTTCTATCAGATTGGGAAGTCTCAATCTCTTTGGAGGAATTCGCGGAGATCTACGGCTTGCCTGTCAGGGGAGAGAATTACGAGGAGCTACTTTCTCTTAACGAGTATATCTTTACCGCCAAGTCAGTGGTGATGGGCCTTACCCCGGAGAATGCTATTCAACATCAATGCCCAAGTCTGATTAAGGTGTTGAATATTTATGAAAGTCTATTTCTTGAATCCGGAAGCCACGGGGTTAACTTCACAGATTTCATCACCCGTTTTCTCCGCTCAGAAATCCTATCGAAGGAAGCCGCGAAATTTGCCAAACTCGACGATTCTTTTGGCTTTGGTTTGGACAACCAGCCGGCAGCGGAGGCGGATCAGAGGAATTTCTTTCTCCCTGACACCCCGGTCATCTCTTTCGCAGAGCTCGCAGCTTCCGATATCGACGAAGAGGCGTTCTTTCTGGGGTTCCTTGGGCTATGGCTAAGCTGGTTAGTTCTCCCAATGCACCCTCGCTATATGAGGCCATCTGTCTTCTACCCAGCTTACCGAATGGCTATTGGGATGCGAATGGCCGTCGGGGTCATTGGGCTAGCTCACCTATATCATGGCCTTAGCTTGGTGGCCAAAACCACTCAGCTGGGGGTGCAACCCGTAAACTTCTTGCTGCACTATTTCACTTCATGACTCGAGCTGCATGTGCTCAGCGCTTTTAGAGTCCACAAGCGGCCCCGTTTCTACAAAATTCATAATTTTCCTTGGGTTATGCGGCTAGTTGACGCTTCCGTTTTGGAACCAACTCAGCGAGAGGCTCGGGGTCTGGTTCTTTGTCCACGTACAGTTGGAGATGGCATGACCTTTGTCGATAAGGTTTTAACCATCGACAAGGAGTACGCTAAGACGGTGCAGCCGCTGCGGGACACCTTCAAAGACGGGGCCTCTACCTTGAAAGCTCGGGAGATTCTTCACTTATATTCAATCAGGCCGGGCATTTTATTGTTTAGGCAGAACAATTCGGCGTTGTTCATGAGATACAACCCGCACCGTTTCACCCAACAATCAAGCTACAATCAGGACATCCCGCTCGAGGCCTTCCTAGCTGAGCCTGCTGCTACAGAGGAAGGTATCCGTAGTGCGCAGCACCATTTCATGCGGCTAAACACCGGGTCTAACTTCTTTATCAGCGAGCCGAGCTGCGTTCCGAAAGTCTTGAATGTATATGTGGCATGGTACCAGCACGCGATGGGTGCTGTTATCAGGGAAGAAAAGCGATTATTGCTTGATCGTAAGGGTGCTGTCCCAGCTAGTAATCCAGCCGTTCCTTTGAAGCGGCGGACCATCGTTCATCCTTCTTTGAGAGAAGCTGCTGCGGTTGTGGTCCCGCATGCCTTTCCCGATAAGCTTTTACCTCATGTGCCTGTAGAAGTAGTAGCTGCAGCGTCTCCCGAGTCTGGCGTGGGTACGGAGATCGGGACTAGTCGCCCAAAGTTGCCCGCCAAGCGCAAGCTCCTGTTGTCGGCTGCCGGCGTCCGCTCGCAAAAGAAGAAGAAGTCGATGTTTTCTGTCGACGTCGTACTCGGCCAGGAGCCCCATGCTCCCTATAGTGGGGGCCTGAGTAAGTACGGGACCAATGAGTGTCTATTTATCACGCCTGCAGACGATACCAATCTTCAAGCTGCCCTTGTGGCTTCCGAGCGACTGGCTCGCGATGAGGTAGCACCGATCACCATCGCACAGTCAGGTATACTTCAGTTATATTTTTCTGTGTTTATTCCTTCCTTGCTTTTACTAATGTCCTTTTCTTCAACAGGTATCTCTGTCGAAGAGGCTCTTGCTGTTTCCCTCAAAACATTTGAAGAGGAAGAAAGGCACCGTGCTTCTTTAGTCCTTGGTATGATTCGGCTCATTATGCCTTCATTCCTTTTTCTTTATTTGTAGTCTGACCCCCTCCTTTATTTTGTTGCAGGGACTACTTTAACACGAGCTAGCCGAAGTATAGTGCCGATCCCGAGCGGCGGCGACGCTTCCAGAGCCGGCTATTATGGCCCCAGCTCCCCCGCCAGTATTGCTAGAGGATTCACTTAAACAGTCGATGACGGATGTCATAGTGGCTCTAGAGGCAGAGCTTGGTTCGGACGATGACGTCCCTCTGACGGAGGTCTTGAGGAGATCGCTTCTCACCGCTCAGACAGAAAAGAAGCGTAGGAAGTGTGTGGCTAGGGAACGTAATGCCAGCTTGGCTGTGGGTGCAGGTTCAAACATTACCCCGTCCGTCGCTATTTCTTCAGAGGATGCTCCTGTCACGCCCCGCTTCCCAAAATACGGAAAACGAGGGTTGACTAGGCCAGCCATGCTCCTACGGTCAAGAAATCATCCCGCCGTAGTCACACTTCGGCTTCTAGCGCTACATGGTAATCAGTAAATAAGCACAGTACTAAAGGAATCACATCACTAATTTATTACATTAAAATTTCATTGTTCACAGATTACAGATAATAAGAACGATAACTAACCAAGTTCAATCTCACAATCTCTTTTATGGAAAGCAGTAAATGAAGAAGGTACACCAAACTATATCTCCGTGAACTCAAAGGATAGATCCGTCTCCTGTGCTGGTCCTTCCACGGAATCTGAGCATGCATACTCAGGTCGTCAGAGCGACACAAATAACGATATTATTATAATCAGAAGAAACAGGTAAATGAGGTAATACTGGTATGATAAATAATGCAAGTAATCACTATGTCACAATATGATGCAGAATATATTATGTGTCCCTATCGGTCTCTAGGTCATGTTTGAAATCATATAGTGGAAGGAGGATCATGTTTAACAGGAGTCTCGTACATACCCGAGACAACGGCCCACATGCCCGGGACATAACCCTGTCAGCCGGATCGCTAGATCCTGTCCTACACGTATACGTATCACGGTTCGAATGATCATCCTCTAAACACGGTCCCGCTAAATACGATACTCTTTCCACTTTGATTTCCCCTTTTTCCCCAGGTTACACTATTTAAGATATTGATCTAGTTGTGTACGAGTATACCAATGGCACGGTTTCATCACTGTCCACTGTATCAATCACTGTCACGAATATTCACTTTCCATTGGTGTACTCGTCACTCCTAAACCAATACATATCACGCACGATAATGCAATGTCCACACGCACTAACACTGTGTATATGACAAGGGTATGATATATGTATTATATGCTACCAATAAGCTCTGTATGTTATGAATTTCATGCATGTCATGAACTAAAATAAATTGCACAAATTAATATGTTACGAATTCAGCAAAAATGATGTAAGTAAGATGTATAAAACAATCAGTCAGTAATTCATCAAAATTTGTTTCAGTTCAATCGGAGTTTCGGTTTTCAAGATATAACTGTTTCAGTTTAAGTGCTCGCGGCTGGAATTTCAATTTCAGAACTGAACGCCTGTTTCGCGACACGAATTTCACCCAGTTGGGCTCAAAATTTAGCAATGTCACAGTTAAATGAAATTTAGGGTTTTCGATAAAGTATTCAACGCAATAGACGGATCCTCAATCGCATCTGTACGTTGAAAGTTATACACAGTTTAATCTCAATATGTCATTCAGAAATTGTTCTAAACAGCTTTACGTTCTGCCCTTTTAAATATAGCTAAAAATAACAAACGGCGATGAATCGGAATGAAACCACTTGTTTTCTTTCACTAACAGAAATATATTATAACTATTGTAAATATCCGTATCATGCGATTTCAGGAAACACGGGGACGCAGGACTTTAGACAGAACACACTAATCAGAAACGCTCTGGACTGCAGCCCAGAGTCGTGTTCCGATCCAATTATCTTCAGAACAGAAATGATCAGAAATATATGTAGGATTAAAGTTCGTCAAGTCGTCTTCGATTTAAGCCCTCGAACGCATCTTTCCAATATGTGTATGATTTATGGTGATTTTATGCGTTTTCAGCTACGAGAGAAATCTAGTTTTAACAACATGTTTAGGGGTATCGATTTTTGTTACTAACAATCGTGTTTTCCAGCGAATTTCACACAAGATATTCATCATTATAAGGGCCAACATAAAATATCGATTTCCGTCAAATTAGACAATCATTTCCATAGGTAACTAACATCGAGCACTTAGGTCATGACACGTATAGGAAATCGGTAAGTTTGTAAACTACATGATCTAGGTGGGTAACACTATTATTATAGCATGAAGCAAGTAAATACTTGCCTGGAGAACGCCTTGGGGTCGCACGACGGCAACGATGTCGCGAACGCGCGTTGTACGCCGCAGAATCGACTCGCGCGAGCTTGGATCTAGATGCGGGTTTGACGTCGGAGTTCCCGGAGTCGTCTTTGTGCTTGCTGGAAGTCTAGAATGGTGCTTTGTGGGTTTCCCGGGGTGCGCTGGGGTCGGCGTCGGTCGGCGGCGCTCCGGCTATGTGTACAGTGCGGTTTCACAGTGAGGGGAAAAATTGAAAATGGGTTTTTGAGATTTTGAAGAGGAGGAGAGGTTTAGGCAGTGGGCTAGTGGATTACGGTGATGGTGCTGAGGGGGTCGTAGGGAGATCGGCGATGTGGTGGGGAGTTCGCCGGCGTCGAGGGGCGTATGGTGGCTGAGCTTGGTTGAAGTGGGTTGTGTGCAGGGGATGTTCTATAGGGGTGCTCGGTTGATGAAGGGAAGAGTCGTGGAGGGAGGAAGAGGGTGACTGAGTGGCTGTCGTCGACGTGGGTCGAGCAACGAGGTGGGCTGATCGCCGGCGGTGGAGGTGTCAATGGTTCGAGAGAAATTTTGGGTGCTCGCGTTTTTTTTTGGGGCTCGGTGAATGTAGAGGAGAGAGATGAGGAGTGAGTTGGAGACGAGGTTGAAAACGTGAGGGGGGGTAACGGCAGGAGCGTGGTCGTGAGGCGTGAGCGTCGGCGGAGGAGGCGGGTCACGCGCGAGTTAAAGGAGGTAGCCGTTGGGAATTTGAAGAGGGAGATGAACAGGGAGTGTGGGTCGGGTCTTGAAGAGGAGGCTGGGAAAGGAGATTGGGCTGCTGAGCTGGGCTTGTTAAAAGAATTTATTTTCCTTTAAAACTTCGTGGGCTTCAGGAGAGAAACGGGCCGCTCAAAAAAATTAATTCCCTAATAAAATTCTAGGTGGGCTGAGAAGAGACGGGCCGGGGCTGTTTAAAAACAAGATTTACTTAAAAAAATCGAGTGGGCTGGAAAAATCTTAGTAAAGGGTTTATTAATAAAAGGAATCAGAGTGGACTGAGGGATAAAAGATTGGGCTGAGGGAAAAATATATTGGGCTGAGGGAAAAAAAATAGTAAGGGCCGGGAAAATTTAGTAAGGGCTGAAGGTAGTTTAGGGTTTTAATTTATTTTAACCTTGTTTTTAATTTGTCTTTGGTTTTAGGTTTTAAATCTTGGGTTTTAACTTTTAGGGTTTGGAAAAATATAAATATTAAGCTTAATACCCAATTCGAAATATGAATGAAAAGAAGAGAAACTACTGAAAATAGGAACTTTTATTAGAATGGAAACGGGGATTTACATCATACCCCCCCTTAACAAAATTTCGTCCTCGAAATTTAACAAGGATACAAAGAAACAAAAGTACTAAACAAAGAGATGCGGATAGCGATCACGGATATCTTCCTCCCGCTCCCAGGTGGATTCTCCTGGGGAACGACCGCCCCAAGACACTCGGACTAACGGAATGACCTTATTCTTCAGCACTTTCTCTCTGCGGTCGAGAATGGTGGTAGGTTGCTCCTCGTACGATAAGTCAGTACCCAAAACTAGCTCTGAATGGTCCAGGACATGACTCTCATCCCGGACATAACGCCGCAACTGTGACACGTGGAAGGTATTGTGCACACCAGCTAGCGATGGAGGCAAGGCAAGTCGATAGGCCACCTCTCCTACTCGCTCTAGCACCTCAAAAGGTCCGATAAAACGGGGACTAAGTTTTCCCCGACTTCCGAATCTGATAACTCCACGAGTAGGGGAAATCTTCAAGAACACATGATCTCCGACTTCGAATTCTAGTGCCCTTCTGCTAGTATCTGCCCAACTCTTTTGTCGATCCTGAGCCGTCTTAATACGCTGCCTGATCATTTGGACCTTGTCCACTGTCTGAACAATGAGTTCGGGGCCTAGTAATCTTCGTTCTCCCACATCGTCCCAACATACTGGGGATCGACACTTCCGCCCGTATAGTGCTTCAAAAGGAGCCATCTGAATACTAGCCTGATAACTATTGTTGTAAGAAAACTCGACTAGGTGCAGATGGTCCTCCCAGGAACCCTGAAAGTCCAACATACAGGCTCTCAACATATCCTCGAGCGTCTGAATTGTACGCTCGGATTGTCCATCCGTCTGTGGGTGATAAGCTGTGCTGAATTTAAGGCGGGTTCCCAAACTCTCCTGTAAGCTCTTCCAAAAGTGCGACAAGAATCTCGTGTCCCGGTCTGACACAATGCTGACTGGAACACCGTGAAGTCGCACAATCTCCTGTATATATCTTTCTGCCATTGATTCTGTCGACTGTCCCACTCAGAAAGGTAGAAAGTGTGCAGCTTTTGTGAGGCGATCGACGATAACCCAAATAGCGTTATTGCCTCTAGGGCTCCGTGGTAAGGCCGTCACAAAATCCATAGTAATGTGCTCCCACTTCCATTCAGGTATCGGCAATGGTTGTAATAATCCTGCTGTTCTCTGATGTTCCGCCTTCACCTGCTGACATACCAAGCATCTGGATACGAACCTCGCAATTTCCCGCTTCATTCCGTTCCACCAAAAGTGCTGCTTTAGGTCCTGATACATTTTTGTACCTCCTGGATGCACAGAATAAGCTGAACTGTGTGCTTCAGCCAACACTTCTTCTCGTACATCACCTTTTGGTACGCAGAGTCTGCTACCGAATCTCAGAGAGCCATCTTCATGTATAATCAAATCAGTTCTCAATCCAGCTTCCACTTGCTCTCTGAACTTTTGCAATCGGGGATCATCCGCTTGTGCAATCTTGATGCGATCCACCAGGGAAGATTGCACCTGTAGTTGCCAAAATTGACTGAGTGCGTTCGGCGTAACGACCTCAAGTTCAAGTCTCTGAAAATCCTCAATAATGCTTCTCTGATCGGTCAACATCATGACCGCTGGCTTGCGACTGAGCGCATCTGGTACAACATTGACCTTCCCCGGGTGATACTGAAGGTCCAAGTCATAATCTGCCATCAACTCTAGCCATCGGCGCTGCCTCATGTTCAGTTCCTTCTGAGTGAAAACATACTTCAAACTTTTATGATCCGTGTAAACCTCCACTTTCTCACCCAAAAGATAGTGCCTCCAAATCTTCAATGCAAAGACTACCGCGGCTAACTCCAAGTCATGCGTGGGGTAGTTCTTCTCGTGGTTTCTCAGTTGTCGTGAGGCATAAGCAAACACACGGCCGTGCTGCATCAAAACACAGCCTAAACCCTTTCCTGAGGCATCACTGTGTATCACCAAACCACCTGAATTATCTGGTACAGTAAGAATAGGCGCCGTGGTTAACTTCTGCTTCAGGGTGTCGAATGCCTAAGTGCACTCTTTTGTCCATGTAAACGGTACGTCCTTCCGTGTTAGCCTCGTCAATGGTTCCGCGATTCTGGAGAAATCTTGGACGAATCTCCGATAATAACCTGCCAATCCCAGAAAACTCCTGATCTCAGCCACTGACTTCGGCGTCGGCCAATCTCTGACAGATTCTATCTTCGCCGGGTCCACCGAGATGCCTTCGCCCGAAACAATATGTCCCAAAAATTGAACTTTATCGAGTCAGAATTCACACTTGCTCAGCTTCGCATACAGCTTCTCTTCCCGAAGAATTTGTAGAACCGTGCGCAAATGCTCAGCATGCTCTTCCCAGGTCTTCGAATAGACAAGTATGTCGTCGATAAACACAACGACGAACGTGTCCAAGTATTTTGCGAACACCCTGTTCATTAAATCCATGAATATTGCTAGGGCATTGGTAACACCGAAAGGCATCACAAGGAACTCGTAATGTCCGTATCGGGTCCTGAAAGCCGTCTTGCACACATCCTCGGCTGCTACTCTGATTTGATGATACCCAGAACGGAGGTCCAACTTCGAGAAAACCTTGGCTCCACTTAGCTGATCAAATAGGTCATCGATACGCGGGATTGGGTACTTGTTCTTTATTGTGACCTTGTTCAGTTCCCGATAATCTATACACATTCGCAGCGATCCATCCTTCTTCTTTACTAATAGAACTGGTGCACCCCACGGTGAAGCGCTTGGCCGAATAAATCCCTTCTCCAATAATTCTTCAACCTGTTTCTTCAATTCCGCCAACTCCACTGGTGCCATCCTGTAGGGGGCTCTGGATACTGGGGCTGTACCTGGAATCAAATCGATTGAGAACTCCAAAATTCGAGGAGGTGGTAGACCTGGTAGATCTTCAGGAAATACGTCTAGAAAGTCCTAAACAATTTCTGGGGCTGGGCTCTTATCAATCTCCATAGCTGTCAGCTCCTTAGGCTTTGCTCTGTATTTAGCTGGCTCCAAGGATTCGCTTCCGCCCTCGAAAATGAACTCCGGGTGATTAGGGATGCGGAAGATCACCTTCTTTACACGACAATCGATAACTGCGTGGAAAGTGCTCATCCAATCCATCCCAAGAATTGCGTCGTAACTGCCTGTCCTAATTAGGAGGAAATTCGCATAGAATTCCCTACCATACACTACAACCGGGCATAATCTACATTCTCGACTAGATATAATAATGCCATTACCCGTATGAATTTCCCATCACTTGGTTAGTGGTTCATGTGGTATTGAGTGTGTATTTGTGAAATGCTCAGACAAGAAACAATGCGATGCTCCTGAATCAAATAGTACTCTAGCTGGTAAGGCATGTACGAGTAGAGTACCTGTAACCACATCTCCTGACGCTTCCGCCTGCTCGGCGGTCAAGGTGAAAGCCCGACCCTGACCGCGACCTGTAAATGGTTGCCTCTGCTCCTGCGGCCTCTGCTGTGACGGTCCAGAACCTCCCTGTATTTCTGTTCGCTCAGGACAACTGTTAATCCTGTGTTGACTGGAACCGCAAATCAGGCACTATCCCTTGGCACGGCGACAGTCTTTCTGAGTATGTCCTCCTCTACCGCAATAGCCGCAAGTTACGCCCTGTCTCTGGGGGCGATGCTGTGGACAAACGGGCGCTTCATTTGCGTAGTCCCTGCTCTGTGAACCAGTATAGCTCCTCGAGAAGGCGCGTGGGTACGTGCTGGAACGACTGGGGGTCTCCTGAACTTGTTAACCAATTGCTCCTGAACTCTCGCCGCGTTGAGTACCTGTGCGAAAGTCTGTAGATCCAACGATGCAATCAGCTGCTGCAACTCAAAATCTAACCCCTGAAGGAAACGCCTGGCCCTGGTGACTTCTGATTTGACCATGTATGGAGCAAAGCGGCTCAAACGGTTGAACTCTGCCGCATAAACGTCCACTGGGCGTCCATTCTGCTTTAAAAGAATAAACTTTTCCTCCATTTCTGCCTTGGCTGTGGGAGGAAAATAATGATCTAAGAAGCACTCCTTAAACTTGCTCCATTCGATCGGCCTTTCAAGTCTGCTTTCTTCTACCGACCACCATGTACAGGCCTCGTCTTCTAATTGTATCTTTATCACATCCACTCTGTCTTCCTCTGGAACCCTGGCAGCTGTCAATAAATTCTCCATGTTCACTAGCCATTGTTCAGCCTGAAGGGGTTCAGCTAGCCCTGTGAACGCAGCTGGGTGTAACCGTCGGAAGTCTGACACAGTACCAGCCCTAGCCTGATAAGCTGGTGGAGTAGCGCCCTCGGGGGTGGTAATAAGTGCGGAGGGTCCTCCTACGGTGGTAATCGCCCTGAGTCCCTCAGTAAGCAAATCTGTCTTCCTCTCCTGAGCTTCCGCGAGAGTGGTCAGTGCACTGAGTATTCTTTCCGTGCGGTCCTGAGAGCTGGAGTCCGAGGAGGGGTCGTTCGGGGACGTCATATCACTAGAAGATTCAAAAGAATAGGTTCAGATTCAAGGATAGAAATCAAGAGTAGTGAAACAAGAATAACGTAATACAGTTTAGTTAATGTTATCCCTTGATACTAAACACAGGCCCTGATACCAACTAAACCATGTCACGCCCCGCTTCCCAAAATACGGAAAACGAGGGTTGACTGGGCCAGCCATGCTCCTACGGTCAAGGAATCATCCCGCCGTAGTCACACTTCGGCTTCTAGCGCTACATGGTAATCAGTAAATAAGCACAGTATTAAAGGAATCACATCACTAATTTATTACATTAAAATTTCATTGTTCACAGATTACAGATAATAAGAATGATAACTAACCAAGTTCAATCTCACAATCTCTTTTATGGAAAGCAGTAAATGAAGAAGGTACACCAAACTATATCTCCGTGAACTCAAAGGATAGATCTGTCTCCTGTGCTGGTCCTTCCGCGGAATCTGAGCATGCATACTCAGGTCGTCAGAGCGACACAAATAACGATATTATTATAATCAGAAGATGAGGTAATACTGGTATGATAAATAATGCAAGTAATCACTATGTCACAATATGATGCAGAATATGTTATGTGTCCCTATCGGTCTCTAGGTCATGTTTGAAATCACATAGTGGAAGGAGGATCATGTTTAACAGGAGTCTCGTACATACCCGAGACAACGGCCCACATGCCCGGGACATAACCCTGTCAGCCGGATCGCTAGATCCTGTCCTACACGTATACGTATCACGGTTCGAATGATCATCCTCTAAACATGGTCCCACTAAATACGATACTCTTTCCACTTTGATTTCCCCTTTTTTCCCAGGATACACTATTTAAGATATTGATCTAGTTGTGTACGAGTATACCAATGGCACGGTTTCATCACTGTCCACTGTATCAATCACTGTCATGAATATTCACTTTCCATTGGTGTACTCGTCACTCCTAAACCAATATATATCACGCACGATAATGCAATGTCCAGACGCACTAACACTTTGTTTATGACAAGGGTATGATATATGTATTATATGCTACCAATAAGCTCTGTATGTTATGAATTTCATGCATGTCATGAACTAAAATAAATTGCACAAATTAATATGTTACGAATTCAGCAAAAATGATGTAAGTAAGATGTATAAAACAATCAGTCAGTAATTCATCAAAATTTGTTTCAGTTCAATCGGAGTTTCGGTTTTCAAGATATAACTGTTTCAGTTTAAGTGCTCGCGGCTGGAATTTCAATTTCAGAACTGAACGCCTGTTTCGCGACACGAATTTCACCCAGTTGGGCTCAAAATTTAGCAATGTAACAGTTAAATGAAATTTAGGGTTTTCGATAAAGTATTCAACGCAACAAACGGATCCTCAATCGCATCTGTACGTTGAAAGTTATACACAGTTTAATCTCAATATGTCATTTCAGAAATTGTTCTGAACAGCTTTACGTTCTGCCCTTTTAAATATAGTTAAAAATAACAAACGGCGATGAATCGGAATGAAACCACTTGTGTTCTTTCACTAACAGAAATATCTTATAACTACTGTAAAGTTCCGTATCATGCGATTTCAGGAAACACGGGGACGCAGGACTTTAGACAGAACACACTAATCAGAAAAGCTCTGGACTGCAGCCCAGAGTCGTGTTCCGATCCAATTATCTTCATGGTTACAGAACAGAAATGATCAGAAATATATGTAGGATTAAAGTTCGTCAAGTCGTCTTCGATTTAAGCCCTCGAACGCATCTTTCCAATATGTGTATGATTTATGGTGATTTTATGCGTTTTCAGCTACGAGAGAAATCTAGTTTTAACAACATGTTTGGGGGTATCGATTTTTGTTACTAACAATCGTGCTTTCCAGCGAATTTCACACAAGATATTCATCATTATAAGGGCCAACATAAAATATCAATTTCCGTCAAATTAGACAATCATTTCCATAGGTAACTAACATCGAGCACTTAGGTCATGACACGTATAGGAAATCGGTAAGTTTGTAAACTACATGATCTAGGTGGGTAACACTATTATTATAGCATGAAGCAAGTAAATACTTGCCTGGAGAACGCCTTGGGGTCGCACGACGGCAACGATGTCGCGAACGCGCGTTGTACGCCGCGGAATCGACTCGCGCGAGCTTGGATCTAGATGCGGGTTTGACGTCGGAGTTCCCGGAGTCGTCTTTGTGCTTGCTGGAAGTCTAGAATGGTGCTCTGTGGGTTTCTCGGGGTGCGCTGGGGTCGGCGTCGGTCGGCGGCACTCCGGCTATGTGTACAGTGCGGTTTCACAGTGAGGGGAAAAATTGAAAATGGGTTTTTGAGATTTTGAAGAGGAGGAGAGGTTTAGGCAATGGGCTAGTGGATTACGGTGATGGTGCTGAGGGGGTCGTAGGGAGATCGGCGATGTGGTGGGGAGTTCGCCGGCGTCAAGGGGCGTATGGTGGCTGAGCTTGGTTGAAGTGGGTTGTGTGCAGGGGATGTTCTACAGGGGTGCTCGGTTGATGAAGGGAGGAGGCGTGGAGGGAGGAAGAGGGTGACTGAGTGGCTGTCGTCGACGTGGGTCGAGCGACGAGGTGGGATGATCGCCGGCGGTGGAGGTGTCAATGGTTCGAGAGAAATTTTGGGTGCTCGCGTTTTTTTTGGGGCTCGGTGAATGTAGAGGAGAGAGATGAGGAGTGAGTTGGAGACGAGGTTGAAAACGTGAGGAGGGGTAACGGCAGGAGCGTGGTCGTGAGGCGTGAGCATCGGCGGAGGAGGCGGGTCGCTTGCGAGTTAAAGGAGGTAGCCGTTGGGAATTTGAAGAGGGAGATGAACAGGGAGTGTGGGTCGGGTCTTGAAGAGGAGGCTGGGAAAGGAGATTGGGCTGCTGAGCTGGGCTTGTTAAAAGAATTTATTTTCCTTTAAAACTTCGTGGGCTTCAGGAGAGAAACGGGCCGCTCAAAAAAATTAATTCCCTAATAAAATTCTAGGTGGGCTGAGAAGAGACGGGCCGGGGCTGTTTAAAAACAAGATTTACTTAAAAAAAATCGAGTGGGCTGGAAAAATCTTAGTAAAGGGTTTATTAATAAAAGGAATCAGAGTGGGCTGAGGGATAAAAGATTGGGCTGAGGGAAAAATATATTGGGCTGAGGGAAAAAAAACAGTAAGGGCCGGGAAAATTTAGTAAGGGCTGAAGGTAGTTTAGGGTTTTAATTTATTTTAACCTTGTTTTTAATTTGGCTTTGGTTTTAGGTTTTAAATCTTGGGTTTTAACTTTTAGGGTTTGGAAAAATATAAATATTAAGCTTAATACCCAATTCGAAATATGAATGAAAAGAAGAGAAACTACTGAAAATAGGAACTTTTATTAGAATGGAAACAGGGATTTACAGCTCCAGCCGCCCTATCTATCGCCCATAGACAGGTTGTGCACGCAGCTCGGGAAGAAACCAAAAGGCCGTCCAAAGGTAACGTAACGCTGAGTCTTTTATTAGAATTTGATCTTCAAATTCTTATATACCATATCCTGCAGGGCCAAGTCCTGGCGATGAAGTGGTAGGTGAGATGACGGCGACCATGGAGCCCGAAGTGGCCACTATCTCGAGAGAGTCTGGGACTGCCCAAACCGTCGCTCTTTCCCTCTGCGGTTCTTCGATATCGGCAGGCATCGCAAGCATTACAACGGCTCTTGTAGAATCAGGGGATGAAGCTACGGACGCTGAAACTATTCCGCTGAAGGAGAGCGAAGAAGCTGCAACGCCCGGTGAGGCTTTCTACGCAGTTTTGGCTGCTGGCCGGTCAGGTAAGTCTCGAGCTACTGTCCTCTTTTATTTCATAATCCCGTTCAGCTTCCTCTGACGATTTTTTGTTTGTAGGTGTGGCGAACGTGGAAATTGTTCCATCTGAAGCACCTCCGATTGCCGCCGTGACGGTTGTTGTTCCCCCGCCTTCTCTTATGTCCCCCAGAATGTTGGAGGGTATGGATTCGCGATCTATTTAATTGAACTATGAACACCGCCTTCCTTGTACTGACCATATATCGTCGCAACCTTGCAGGAGTCCTCTTTGATCATCTGTATCAGGTGCTGAACCCGCATTTCTCCTTCCAGTCGGAAGTCACTCTACCTGCCGGTGTTGGTGAGTATAGTTTTTAATCGACATCCTCTCCTTTCTTTTATGGGCAACCATGTCGTTGCTAATTCTTTTTTGAATTGATTGCAGCGTTACAGATTGGAGGAGGGGACGAGAGAATAGCTGCGCCTCCGGTACTCCCAACTTTGCCACCTGTCGCAGCCGGTATAGTAGACTCCATTGCTCGTGTGATTTCTTTATTTCGCGAGTCAGCTTTTAACCGTAATTCATTTTGCAGCAATCGCACCGCTCCAGCTCCCTTCGAGTCTCGCATCCTAACGCCAGCAGGGCGCTTTTCTAGACGTCCATCTTCCAAGGGCGCAGTGACCAGCCTGCGTATGTTGAGTGAATCCATCGAGGAGCTTGACGCAGAGGCCCCTACAATCGCTGCAGATTTTGCTGCTGAGGTTAATCCGATATTGGTGACGCTTGTGCACTTACATAGCAAGGTTGTCGTCGAATCTTGGATTAATTTCTGCAGACAGATCGATGCTTGCTTGCATGAAGTTGAGCTCAAGCATCCTACTCCCGAGGTTCTGGCTCTGAACCCCCAGCGGGCTGCGTGGGTTGAGCAAAGTGCCCTTTTCCTTCGCCATTTCGAACAAGAGGCGACCCTCAAGCGAAAAGAACGTGAGGCAACTTCCGCCGAGTCTGTCCAACTGCATGCCCAGGTCGAAGCGAACGCTGCACAGGTGAACTCTATTTTTGAAAACCTCTAACGATATATTTCTGACGGGCTGGTGCTGAGGAAAAAGCTTGAATTCACTGAGCAGGTTACGCAGAGTCGGGAAGCTGCTCAGCAAGAAATCGATTAGAAGCTTTCATCCTGCTTACAACAACGAACTCGAATTGAAGCGGAGTTGGCCGCGGCGGCTGATCATGAAAAGGAGTTGAGAGGAGTGCGAAAGCGGCTTGCTGATTTGCTAAAAACGCCTCCTTCTCAGTAGCCATCTTTGTATCGATCGAAAATTTGTAACATGCCTTTATTCATTTTTTATTCTTTTGTATGATGTATCTTGTACACAATTGAATTCATGAATAAAAGACATACATTTTTTTATTATCGCTTTCTTCTCTCTGCTGTGTCGTTGGCATGTTACTCTAGCAAGTGTAGCCTGCAGATAATAGATAACAATTCATCTCGAACCCTTTGTAGGGTAGCGATGGCTTAGGAAACAGGTTTAAGTCTGCTGCCTAAGTCTTTTCAACTTTATGAGCCATGAGGGTCTCATAAAGACTTTTCTCCCTACGAGTCGAGAGGATCCCGTAAGTGGAATTTCTCCTTAGGAATCATGAGGATTCCTAAGTGCGTTTTCTCTTGAGAGTCGTAAGGATCTTACAAGAGAATTGTTTTGCTTACAAGTCGAGAGGACTCGTAAGTGGTTGTTTCCCTCCTTGTCGATATTCGACTTGGGAGAGTATGACCCATGGATAGTCCATCTTGACCTTCTTACAGGGCAGCAATGGCTTAGGAGACAGGGTTAGGATCTGCCACCTAAGACTTTTCAACTTTATAAGCCATGAGGGTCTCATAAGGACTTTTCTCCCTACAGGTCGAGAGGATCCCGTAGGTGTATTTTCTCCTTAAGGGTCGTAAGGACTCCTAAGTGCGTTTTCTCTTGAGAGACATAAGGATCTCACAAGAGAATTTTCTTTTCATTCGCAGGGACACTAATTTCCCTGGGGTCAAGACGAATCGAGAGATTCCTGCAAAGACACTGATTTCCTTGCGGGTCGACGCGAATCAAGAGGTTCTCGTCAAGGACGCTGATTTCCCTGAATCGAGATATTTTGCCAAGGACACCGGTTTCCCTGGGGTCGAGATGAATCGAGAGATTTCTGCAAAGACATTGATTTCCTTGCAGGTTAACGCGAATCGAGAGGTTCTCGCCAAGGACGCTGATCTCCCTAAATCGAGAGGTTTAGCCAAGGACGCTGATCTCCCTGAATCGAGAGGTTTAGCCAAGGACACTGATTTCCCTGGGGCCGAAACAAATCGAGAGATTCATGCAAAGACACCAATTTCCTTGCGGGTCGACATGAATCGAGGTTCTCACCAAGGACGATGATTTTCCTAAATCGAGAGGTTTTGCCAAGGACACTGATTTCCCTGGGATCGAAACGAATCGAGAGATTTCTGCAAAGACACCGATTTCTCTGCGGGTCGACACGAATCGAGGTTCTCGCCAAGGACGTTGATTTCTCTGAATCGAGGTTTTTGCCAAGGACACTGATTTCCTTGGGGCCGAAACGAATCGAGAGATTTCTGTAAAGACATTGATTTCCTTGTGGGTCAATGCGAATCGAAGTTCTCGCCAAAGACGCTGATTTCCCTAAATCGAGAGGTTTTGCCAAAGACACTGATTTCCCTGGGGTCGAAACGAATCGAGAGATTTATGCAAAGACACTGATTTTTTTACGGGTCGATGCAAATCGAGGTTCTCGCCAAGGATGTTGATTTTCCTGAATCGAGGTTTTTGTCAAGGATACTGATTTCCCTGAGGTTGAGACGGATCGAGAGATTCCTGCAAAGACACTAATTTCCTTGCGGGTCGACGTGAATCGAGGTTCTCGCCAAGGACATTGATTTCCCTGAATCGAGGTTTTGCCAAGGACACTGATTACCCTGGGGTTGAGACGAATCGAGGTATTCTTGCAAAGACACTGATTTCTCTGCGGGTCGACGCGGATCGAGGTTCTTTCCAAGGACGCCAATTTCCCTGAATCGAGAAGTTTTGCTAAGGACACTGATTTCCCTGAGGTCAAAACGAATCGAGAGATTTCTGCAAAGGCACTGATTTCTCTGCGGGTCGACGTGAATCGAGGTTCTCTCCAAGGACGCTGATTTTCCTAAATCGAGGTTTTGCCAAGGACACTGATTTCCCTGGGGTAGAAACGAATCGAGAGATTTCTGCAAAGACACTGATTTCTCTACGGGTCGACGCGAATCGAGATTCTCACCAAGAACGATGATTTCCCTAAATCGAGCTTTTTGCCAAGGACATTGATTTTCCTGGGGTCGAGACGATTCGAGAGATTCCTGCAAAGACATTGATTTCTCTGCGGGTCGACGCGAATCGAGATGTTCTCATCAAGGAGGCTGATTTCCTTAAATCGAGATATTTTGCCAAGGACACTAATTTCCCTGGATGTTGGTTGACTTTTTTCTGAGACGGAGTCATTGGATGACTTATTTCCGAGACGGGGTCTTTGGATGACGTGTTTCGCTTTCCGCGGTGTCAGGATTGACATGCTCCGCTTTCTGTGATGTCAGGGTTGACATACTCCACTTTCTGCGGTGTCAGGGTTGACTCTAGGTTGTAGAGTCTTGGAACTGAGGGCTTTGCCATGGCTCCAATTGGTGATGTTGCGTCTGTATCCTACTGGAATGAGGAGGATCGCCATTGTAGGTCTCTAGGCTATAGATGTTGCCGTCGAGATTTGGAACTAGGTTCTTTGCTCTGGCTCCGTTTCATCGCGACCCTGAGGTCGGTTGTTGATGTTACGTCTACATCCAGTTGGAGTGAGAAGGAACATCGTGGTGATCTTTAGGCTGCAGATGTGGCCATCGAGATTTGACTCTCTATTTGAGAGAGCCCGGTGGGAAAATGTAGTTCCCTTTTGTTTATGCCCATGGATTGTATACAGGGGTCATTATGGACCTGCCAGTAGGGCAAAAATTTCATTCTTTCATTTTTTTATTTCTTTCCGTGATGCTCTATCATTTCAGCTTTTTATATCGCGAAAGTCGCAATTGCCCAATCATTTCGGCTATTTTTCGCGGTGTCCAATCATTTTGGCTTCTTTTTTTTCCTTTTTACTCGCTGCTTTTTATTACAAGTTGCCTAATCATTTCGTCTATTTTTGCATGCATATATTTTACTTGCTGATTTTGTTGCAAGTTGCCCTATCATTTTGGCTATTTCATATGCATTTATGGCTCACTGACTTTTTGCTACAAGTATGGAACTTGGAATCTGATGCCAATCTTAGCATCAGCATCGCTGCGACTGGAATATTACCAGGAGCGAATCATCATTTGCCGTGAAAGGACTTGGAATTTGTTACCGATTTAGGCATCAGCATCGCTACTACTGGAACGTTGCCAGGAGCGAATCATCATTTGCCTCTGTCGATTTGAACAAAGGTGGCTTAGCAAACAGGGTTAGGATCCAGTCGACTAAGGCTTTTGACTTTATGAGCTGTAAGGGTCTCATAAAGATGTTTCTCCGTACGAGTTGTGAGGATCTCGTAAGTGCGTATTCTCTTTAGAAGTCGTGAGGGCTTCTAAGTGGTGTCCTCTCTTATAAGTCGTAAGGATCTTGCAAGAGTATTTTCTCCTTGTAAATCGAGAGGACTTACAAGTGTTGTTCACCAAGTGAGGAAATTTCATGCTATCGATGGAACTTGGTGGGGAAATGATTATTTGTGCCCGTGAATTGTATACAAGGGTCAATATTGAACCACTTGTAGGACAGTCTGGGAGATATGATGGCTTAAGAGCAGGTTCATATCCCTATAGTTTAAGGCTTTTGAATCTTACGAGCCGTGAGGGTCTGATAAGAGGGTTCTCCTTACGAGTCGTGAGGATCTCGTAAGTGTAATTTCTCCTCAGGCATCGTAGGGATCCCTAAGTGTGTTGCTCCTTTATGAGTCGTAAAGATCTCATGCAGGTATTTTCTCCTTATAAGGTCGAGAGGACCTTGCAAGTGTGCATGAATTTTTTTACGAGCCTGCGCCCTCTCGGGTTTTCACAAACTCGCCGGTAGCCCTGCTGTTTTTACTCACGGAGCCTTTTCGGGTTTTCATCCGTGCCCATTTTGCTTATGGACGTACCGGCTTTTCTTTTTTACAAGTCTGTGCTCTTTCGGATTTTCACAAAAACACCGGTAGCCTTGCTGTTTTACTCACGGAGCACTTTCGGGTTTTCATCCGTACCCATTTTGCTTGTGGACGTTTTTTTTGGCGTCAGCCCTAGGATGCTGCGGTTTGTAGTAGTTTAAGGACGTTTCGGTCCGTCGCTAGTTTTATGACATTGCTGTCTACATCTAGTTTTAGGACATTACGGTCCATTGTTAGTTTTAGGGACATCTCTGTCCATTGTTAGTTTTAGGATGTTTCGGTCCGTCGTTATTTTAAGGACGTTTCGGTCCATAGCTAGTTTTAGGACATTACGGTTCGTTGTTAGTTTTAGGACGTTTCGGTCCGTTGTTAGTTTTAAGACGTTTCGGTCCATAGCTAGTTTTAGGACATTATGGTCCATTGTTAGTTTTAGGACGTTTCGGTCCGTTGTTAGTTTTAGGACGTTTCGGTCTGTTGTTTGTCCTGCATGCATTTGTATTTGTTACGTGATAGGATACATAACGATAAAGTGGGATACACCCATTTAGGGTATGATTTGGTTTGGTTGGGGTGTTTTGTGATCCATCCCTACCATGACTTCTTCCACTTGACGTCGACGCCTGGCTTTTTCGAATATGGTCATTTTGCGTTCTCGATCAACTTTGCTCTTCTGACGGACTTCGTTTAGCAGCACGTCAATCAGCTCATCGGACGGTTCCAAGGATTTTGGTGCCGATTCTGCCCCCAACTCCTCTATGTTATCATCTAACGCCGAGTGAGCTTCTTCATCATTTAGTGACGAATGAGAGACCATGTGACAAGTTACAACGTAATCCTCGGACTCTTCTGACGAGTCGTCTCCCTCGTTATTGTCATCATCTCCGCCCTCAAGGATATGGTTGAGAAACTCTTAGAGTGTGACTGGGGTTCGCGCCTTCTGGTTATATTCTTCCAACGCGTCAATATGCTTTTGCAGGTCCGTGCGTTTGTCGTCAGACTGCACGGGCTTTTTGGTCTTCTTCTTCTTTTTTGAAGACTTCGACGGCTGAGCCTGGGTATTTTACCTATTGCTACCAACTCCCGGTATTGGGCGCAGCTTCAGCATTCCTTCAATGATCTCGGGCTCTAGCGGGATTTTCTACCTGATTGTGGGGCATGCTTGAAGATCCTTCAACATTCTTTTCGTTTTTACCGAAAGAACTACTTCCCATGGAACTTCCTCTATGAATGAGCATGATGCCCCCGGCGTGTCTTCCCTTTCAGGAGTGTGTTGTTGTGGCGGATTTACCTTCCAGTTTTCAGATAGCACGAACTTGCCTTGTTGGTACTGGTCTTCAACCCAGTTTTTGAAGACGTAGCAGTCTTCAATCGGATGGCCCAATATTCGGTGCTAGGGGTAGTAATTGGGATTGTTGACGTCATTCAGTTGCGGTGGATGTCGGCTCTGGTAGAGTGATCATCCTGTTGCGCACTTCCAGTTCGAACAGTCTCATTATTTTATCCCGGGGAAACGAGTAAGGACGTCTCAACTTCTCATCGAGGGATCGCCGCTTGTTGCCTTGGCGAGCAGCTGACTTCGGCTCACTCGGCTGTTATTGAGCGTTGGCGATGAAGGTTGCTTTCCTTTGCCCTTTTCATTTCGAAACTCCGTTTTTGAAGAGGAAGGCCTATAACCCATCTGGTCCATTTGAGCCAGCTTGTCGATCAAGACCTGGAAAATGGTCGGCTTGAAAAACATCATGAATTAGGATATGGTCGCCTGCGGATCGAGGGTTCCCACAAACATTCCCACTGCAGGAGCTTCCTCTATGCGTTGCTCGCACTTTGACCATAGGTTCCGCCATCGAATTGCATACTGAACCCAGGTTTCTCCCGGCTTCACTCTGGCATTGATGAGTGCCGTGATCGGGGTGCGTTCACTAGCGCTTGCGAAACGCTGGGTGAATAGCAACTCCATCTCTGCAAACGTCTTGACAGAGTCGTTCGGAAGCTCAGAGTACCATTCGAATGCTGCTCCGACAAGCTGTCAACAAACTGGTGAAGCAGCAGTTTGTCTTCACCCCCGGTATTACCGCACAGACCCCTGAACTGAGTGACGTACTGGTGCGGATTACCCATCCCTTTATACACGTGGAATTTAGGGATCATGTATCCCGGCGGGTACTTTATTTGATCGTACCAACCCGGACAGGGTCGTCCAGTTTTAACGATTTGGCCAGCCGTTTCGTTCGCTTGATGAGCTCGTATTTGTTGAGCTATATAGTCATCAAGCTCAGCTTTCAAGATCGTCTCCTCTATGGCTGCTGACAAAACCGGAAGAGGGTTTGATGTCTTCCCTCTATAGTCTTCAATGATTACCGGAGGATCTTCAGCGGGAGGGTCCGGCTGGATCATCATCCCGACCATATCTTGGAACAAGAGCGCCATTTTTTTTATGTTGGATGCTTGTTCCACAGTCTCTTTGTCTTTCTTCTCGAGCATTCTTCGGAGTGACTCAGCGTCGGTTTCCTGTTCTTGGCGCTGCTCTGACGACGTCTCCAGGCTTTCTTTTGGCCCAGTGAGTGCGGCCATCTTTGTTAACATTTCCTGGAGCTTCTGTTGTTGCTCCTGAGCTTTTGTTACAGATCGGGTGAGTGGTCGGTGGCCCCCGGAAGCGCGGCTCTCCTCTTTCCCGGAAGCCATATAAACAGTATGCACCACTATTCCCCCAAACTTGGAGCGTCTGGGTTCAGTGCCCTTGAGATTCGTCCCAGGCATAGGGATCTTCTCCGCCCTCCTCTTTTTATGGGCGGTCGAAGTTGAGAGGGCTGCTGCAATAGGCACTCGTGCAGCCGATACCTTCCTCAGCATGGCGGCAGGGTGGTCCTCCTCCTGTTGAGTCTTCATCTTCCTCTGTCGGCGGGAGTAGTCCTTGTCGATCACAGAATCCTGGACTCTCATCCAGACCTTGTGGATTTTGAAAGACAGCCGCTGAGAGGGCTGCTCCGGCTTCGCCTTTGTAACATTCTCCACAGGTGGAGGAGATCTTTTCAATACAGTGGTCGGAGAATTCTTGCGGACCCTCCTGAGTGGTTCAAAGCTATTCCCAATTGGAACAGCGGCGTCAACTTCCACCGTTGGAGCTGGTAGGGTAACTCCAGAGGGGGAGCTGCCCCCAGCTTTCCTCACTCGGCGCCAGTAGCGACATCAAGCATGGAGAGCGGCCGAGACCACCTCCATTGTTGGATCAGCTTTTCCATGCCCCCTGTTCTGATGAGAGGCTGTTGTTGGCATCAGCCTGTCAAAGACACACGTCCACTGAGAGGGAATGGTCAACCTGTCGAAAGCCGACCTTCGAGTAGGGAGAGCAGCTTGGACGACTTCAACTGTAGCAAGAGTTGGAGTGGCCTTCTCTGGTATTGCGAGCCTCTTTGCGGGCCCACTTGAGCTTTGACCCAGCCTGTCAAAGATCGAGGTATTGGAGCTGGACGACCCGCTGAGAGGGGCCGTGGTAGTGGTAAGCCGATCAAAGACCGACTTTTTCGAAGCTTCCTGTGATGGCACTAGGGCGTTGAAGCTCACTGGCGGGAGCATGGTCCCGAAGAACAACCCAGTGGTAGCCTGTGTCACCTGTTCCACTGGCATGGCAAAGATGGAGGCCGCTTGGGGCCCATAGGTCACCCCTCAAGCGAGGACGGAATGGGAGTTGCTGTTACAGTTGGTGCAGTTGGAAGCCATTTTCTCTGCACGGGAGCAAGACACCAAATCTTAGTACCTCGAATCCAAGGGCAGTCACATCAAACCGCGATTCGTTCGCGAACACGACACATGAAGTGTGGAGTGGAAAGAGGACAAGGTCCCACCGGGCGTGCCAGAATCTGTTGTTGGGGTAAAAATTTGCACACCGGTTGACCGAGTCAAAGTCAAGGTCAACCCCCAAGCCAGGTGGGCCCAAGCCCAGGTCAAGCGGGCCCATGCCCAAGTCGAGCCCGCGGCCAGCCTCCTCCATACCAAAATATAGATCATGTAATAAATAATTTTTTATGTAATTTTTTATGCATGAATGTATGCGAAATGGGCATAAAGCCAAATTTTTGTAAGCCCATGGCTTATGTGCAAAAAGAAATGGCACATGAGCCATGGGATGGCTAAAATGTCATTTTTGTAAAGTCCAAGGGGCTATATGTAAAGTGTATAGCCTATAAAGGCAAGGATAATGAAAATATCCCAACAACTTTTTCTCTCTCCAAAGAAAAATCTAGATCTGTGATCTTCTCCTTCCTCAAGGTTTTAAACCTTTCCTCTTTTTTTTAATTAAATCAAGAGTTTTACTCTTCCTTTTCTAAAACTAAATAGTTTTTCACCACAAAACCCACAAAGGGGAACTCAGATCTGCCATCAGATCTCATAAAGGAGGGATTTTTAGAATCTCATATTTCTTGATCTTCAAGATCCGGCCAACAAAGGAAGAAGAAGGAGACCCATCTCCAGAAACCCATTTTGGGGAAGAACTAGGGCTCACGGGGAGAAGCCCTTCATCAGCTTCAAAACATTTTAGGAGTTTAACTCCACACACACACACACACACACACACACAGAGAGAATAATAAGTGCTCCTTTCTGGGAGTACAACTCCCATTGCAGGGACCAAGTCCCTTTTGCTGCTCGAGCGCCTGCGTGCTGACATGTAGTGCGCTAGCGCTCTTGCGCCCAGAGCGCTAGCGCTCGAGTGCCCACGTGCTGACACGTAGCGCGCTAGCGCTCGAGCGCCCACATGTTGACACGTGACGCGCTAGCGCTCTTGCGTCCAAAGCGCTAGCGCCCGAGCGCCCACGTGCTGACATGTGGCGCGCTAGCACTCAGTGCGCTAGCGCTTTTGCGCTCAGAGCGCTAGCGCCCAAAACGCTAGCGCCTGAGTGTCCACGTGCTGACACGTGGCGCGCTAGCGCTCTTGCGCTCAGGGTGCTGGCGCCCAAAGCGCAAGCGCCCTGGCGCACACGTGCTGATATGTGGTGTGCTAGCGCTTAGTGCGCTAGCGCCCAAGCGCCCACGTGCTGACAGGTGGCGCGCTAGCGCTCAAAGCGCTAGTGCTCTTGCGCTCAAAGCGCTGGCCCCACGCATCCTTTGGATGCATTTTCCCCCTTTTTTATATATATACATATGTATACATATGTACACACACACACTCCACGACACTGTCCCTGTTAGAAAAAAATTTCTAACGGGACGCTGCCCCGCATCCCGCAAGGGGGCTGCTAGCCCCCTTGACCCCCAGCCCGCTATCCGGGTAGTGGGACCCCTATATACACACACAGAGAATAATAAGTGCTCCTTTCTGGGAGTACAACTCCCATTGCAGGGACCAAGTCCCTTTTGCTGCTCGAGCGCCCGCGTGCTGACACATAGTGCGCTAGCGCTCTTGCGCCCAGAGCGCTAGCGCTCGAGCGCCCACGTGCTGACACGTAGCGCGCTAGCACTCGAGCACCCACATGTTGACACGTGACGCGCTAGCACTCTTGCGTCCAAAGCGCTAGCGCCCGAGCGCCCACGTGCTGACATGTGGCGCGCTAGCACTCAGTGCGCTAGCGCTATTGCGCTCAGAGCGCTAGCGCCCAAAACGCTAGCGCCTGAGTGTCCACGTGCTGACACGTGGCGCGCTAGCGCTCTTGCGCTCAGGGTGCTGGGGCCCAAAGCGCGAGTGCCCTGGCGCCCACGTGCTGATACGTGGCGCGCTAGCGCTCAGTGCGCTAGCGCCCATGTGCTGACACGTGGTGCGCTAGCGCTCAAAGCGCTAGTGCTCTTGCGCTCAAAGCGTTGACGCTGGCCCCACGCATCCTTTGGATGCCTTTTCCCCCCCTTTTTATATATATATACATATGTATACATATGTACACACACACACACTCCACGACACTGTCCCTGTTAGAAAAAAATTTCTAACGGGACGCTGCCCCGCATCCCGCAAGGGGGCTGCTAGCCCCCTTGACCCCCAGCCCGCTATCCGGGTTGCGGGACCCCCGTAAAAACTCTACGGGGCTCCCGATATATCCAAAACCCCTTCAAAACACAACACTGCACATTGAGTTCGCATGACCAGTTTAACCCGTCAATCGGAGATTCGCTCGCTCCAAAGGCGAGGGGTAATTAACGGCAGCTTAGTCCGCGGCTGCCGGAGATTTGGATCCCCACAATCATTAAACCCCGGCCTACCCTAGGCAGGGAGAATCTGTAATGCGCCTGACAAGCTCGCGCGTATTCCCATCTCAATGGGGTGACGAAAAATACCCTACAGATTCTGGCACGCCCGGTGGGACCAATCTCTCCTCCCATATTTCGGGTTAAACGTTCATGCGAACTCAATTAATATACATATCTATATTTATACTAAAATAATGCTCTTTCATGCAGGATTTTCAAGCAATCACCTTTCAACAATGTCTCCGAAGATGAACTCAGCTCCCATCTTCTACACGATGAAGATGGATGCCAGGACGGTCCTTCCGACCAGTCTCGGGAGACAATGGGAAGAGTCACTGCTACCATTCGGCTCTATCCTATTTGTCTCGGCTAATGTCATCCCTGCACCTCAAGGCCCGGTGACAGACGAGCCGGTCTCGAAAGGCAAGAGGCCAAATGTGGTGGTCTCGAAGATGCCCCAACTCAAACGCAAGTCGGTGTTTGAACGACTTTCCTTGGCCCCAGCTGGGGGCAAGGACATCAACACCAGCAAAGCAACAAGGCATCCCGAGCAAGCTCCGACGATGCCCTTGACAACTGCTCGATCGGGTGTCTTCTCTAAGCTCCCCACTAATCGACTCACGGTGGCTTCCCAGGAAACAGATGCCCGCCAAGCCCTTAAAATTGAGAAGCTAAGGAAGAAAAGGCTCAGATACAGAGCCAACAAAAGGGCTAGGGCTCCTGCTAGGCTGAACCTCGTGAGGTTCGAGGAACAGGGTTACCCCGCTAAAGATCAGGGGATGGCTGAATGTGTTATCCACACTGTCTACATGGTGGGCACGCGCAGCAAGAGCAAGGACGGGGCCACCACATCCCAAATCCAATCTGGCGTGAATATGGCTGCCACATTCCAAGACCAGCCTCCTCTGGAAGGTAATGAAGACCCTCCCAATGAGGCTGATAAGCAGAAAGAGCTCTCAGTTCATGAGGAGTCGGGCTCGGAAAGCGAAGATGAGCCAATCTTCCGTCCCAAGAACGCAGAGCAGCAACTTCTCCAAGAGCTCCGAAAGCAGCTCAGAAACAAATACAAGGAGATGGCCAAGCTTTACTCAAAAATTGACGACTTGACAAACATCGTCTTACAGCTCACAGCTCAACTTTCCTCTCAGCCGCCCAATCAAGTGCAGGGTTCTGCTCGTGAACCGGGAAATGGTGCCCCAAAGCGGTCGACGCCTATTCCCTTAAATCCAAAAGTGGGCGAACCACATGAAATCAGTCGCATCCTATCTCGGGAGATGTCTTGGCTACCGATGACAGTAGCCCACTAACTCAAGATCAAATCATGGATTTGGTTGTCGGCAAAGTCAAAACATTGGTGGCCGAAGCCGAAGTGCAAAAAGATATCAATACTAGTAGGAGACCATATCCTGCTCAGTATGATCTGGTAGAATTTCTTAGCGGCTATGTCATCCCCAAATTCGGAAGATTCTATGGGACGGGAAATGCGAATCAGCACATCGCCCACTTCAAAGCCTCATGCGGGAACACTGGGGGCAACGATGCGCTTCTCCTCCGCCAGTTCGTTAATAGCCTGACCGATGTTGCTTTCGACTGGTACGCGAGCATACTGGATGGCTCCGTTACTACTTTCGTCCAAATGGAATCTTTGTTTCGACAAAGGTTCATGAGCGTCAGCGATAAGATCACCATTGCCGAGCTCGTAAGGACCAAGCCCAAGAATAGCGAAAGCAGTACGGATTTTATAACCCGATGGCGCAATCTCTCCGTCAAATATGAACCGCCGATAGAGCAGGACCAATCTGTCAGTCTCCTCGTCGGAAATCTCAACAATTGGATGGCCCCGTTTCTATGCACCGCGGGTTTCAAAACATTCCAAGAGCTGACCAGGAAAGTCCAGATGTTGGAACGCTCAAAGCAGGAGTCCTCTTCTGACTCCCAAAATAACAATAGGTCCTTGAGAAACCGAAAAGACGATAATCGCAAAGGCGGAAATCCCGACGATTCTGAGTCTTTCAACACTTCGGCTAACCGAAATAAGTGAGGGATAAGCGGGCCTAGTTCCAACCAGCCTCGGAAGCCAGTGTTCGGAGAGGGAGGAGAATCTCCACTGAAAGAGAAGCTGGACAAGGTCTATTCCTTCAGAAGGGACAAAATCCGTAAAATATTCAAAGATGCCCTGAGGAACGGTCTACAACTGCCAGAGTCAAAAAGACCGCAGGAAGCGAATATGACCGACGACCCTAAATACTGCCCCTATCACAGAGTGATAGGTCATGCCATTAAGGACTGCTTCGTCTTCAAAGATTGGGTCGAAAAGCAATACAAGGCAGGAGAGATAGAACTGTCCAAAGGTGTGTTAATAAACAGTCAAGTCGCAACCGCCAATTTTACACAAACGGAGACCGAAGATCTTCGTGAAACTGATTCTCTCAGACATCTGCCTTTCATTGAAAACAATCGACCACCACGTCATTAAATTGGGAACAGTCGACCTCTAAGTCGTTAAACTGGGAATGTAAAATATATATATATATGTGTGTGTGTGTGTGTGTGTGTGTGTGTGTGTAAATAAACAAAAAAATGTGTAAATAAAAGAAAAATAAAGAAAAGCCGAAATGATGGGGCAACTCGCAATAAAAATCAGCGAGTAAAAATAAAAATGAAAATAAAGCCGAAATGATGGAGCAACCGCGAATAAATAGCCGAAATGATAGGGCAATCGCGACCTTCGCGATAAGAAAAGCTGAAATGATAGAGCAATCGCGGTAAAACAAAAACAAAAAAAAAACAAACAAAACAAAGGCGAATGATGAGTTGCTCCCGGTACCATATTCCAGTGCAGCGATGCAGACGCCAACAAAAAAATTCAAATTTCCAAAATTCTCCTGGCCCTACGGCCAGTCCCCAAATTGACTGCCGTATACAATCCACGGGCTCAAATAATTCTCATCATACCCATATCCCACCGCAATCACCAGTTACACGGCTGGTCTCCGCCTTTGGAATTATGCTCCATTGAGAAGACCCACTCATGTGTCCTCAAGATACATGAGGAGAACAAACCTTCATGGGATCCTTACGACTCACAAAGGAAGAACACACTTGGGGGTCCTCACGACTCCTAAGGAGAAAATACACCTGCGGGATCCTTACGACTCGTAGGGAGAAAATGCTTTTATGGGACTCTCACGGCCCATAAAATTGAAAAGCCTTAGGCGATAGGGATCTAAACCTGTCTCCTAAGCCATCGCTCCCCAAATCCCAAGTGGCGAATGATGAGTCGCTCCTGGTACCATATTCCAGTGCAGTGATGCAGACGCCAACCAAGTTCCAAATCCCATACCCCAACGGCGAATGATGAGTCGCTCCTGGTATCATATTCCAGTGCAGCGATGCAGACGCCGACAAAGTCCCAAAATTTTTCCGGCCCTACGGTCTGGATCATACATCCTGCAAAACCGTATACAATCCACGGGCATAAAACAACCCCAATCTCTCCCAAGTCCTACCGGTGAGACCACATTCAAAGTCCCACCAAAAATAAAAAAATAAAAATAAAAATAAAAATTAAAAAGGGTATGTCCACAAGCAAAATGGGCACGGATGAAAATCCGAAAGGGCACTGTGAGTAAAAACAGCAGGACTGCCAGCGAGTTTGTGAAAACCCGAAAGGGCGCAAACTCGTGAAAAAGAGATGAAATGCACTCACAAAGTCCTCTCGACTTTGTAAGGAGAAAATTCCCTCATCAGATCCTTACGACTCACAAAGGAGCAACACACTTACGAGTCCCCACGACTCCTAAGGAGAAAATACACCTACGGGATCCTTACGACTCGTAGGGAGAAAATGCTTTGTGAGACCCTTACGGCTCACAAAATTGAAAATTCTTAGGTGATAGGGACCTAAAACCTGTCTCCTAAGCCATCGTTTCCTAATATGCAAACACAAATGATGATTCGCTCCTGGTACCATATTCCAGTGTAGCGATACTGATGCCAAGCAAAAACAAATTCCCAAATCCTCCCGGGGCAAATGATGATTTGCCCCTGGCATCATTCCAGTATAGCAATACAGATGCCAAACCAAAACCAATTCTCAAATCCTCGCATGAAAAATGATGATTCGCTTTTGGTACCATATTCCAGTATAGCGATGCTGATGTCAACCCGAATCAAATCAAACCAGCAAGCTCTGCGTCGAAATCATGCTTCGTCTCAGAATGTACCCCGTATCAGAATCATACTTCGCCTCGGAGTACCTGCCTTCCCTGTCGGAATTATACTTCGCCTGGGAATCAACCTCTGCATCGAAATTATGCTTCGGTCAGAATGTCTACCGCTCATCGGAATGATGCTCCGATCCCCTGGAATCATGCTCCGCTCTTCGGAAGGATGCTCCGATCCATGGAATCATGCTCCACCCTTCGGAATGATGCTCCAAATCCTGGAATTATGCTCCGCGAATCAGAATGATGCTCCGAATCCTGGAATCATGCTCCGCTCTTCGGAATGATGCTCCGAACCCTGGAATCATGCTCCGCTCATCGGAATGATGCTCTGATCCCCTGGAATCATGCTCCGCTCTTCGGAATGATGCTCCGATCCCCTAGAATCATGCTCCGCACATCGGAATAATGCTCCGATCTCTGGAATCATGCTCCGCTCTTCGGAATAATGCTCTGACCCCTGGAATCATGCTCTGCTCATCGGAATAATGCTCCGATCTCTGGAATCATCCTACGCTCATCGGAATGATGCTCCGATCCCTGGAATAATGCTCTGCTCTTCGGAATGATGCTCCGATCCCCTGGAATCATGCTCCGCTCATCGGAATGATGCTCCGATCCCTGGAATCATGCTCCGATCCCTGGAATCATGCTCCGCTCTTCGGAATGATGCTCCGATCCCCTGGAATCATGCTCCGCTCATCGGAATGATGCTCCAATCCCTGGAATCATACTCCGCTCTTCGGAATGATGCTCCGATCACCTGGAATCATGCTCCGCCCTTCGGAATGATGCTCCGATCCCTGGAATCATGCTCCGCTCTTCGGAATGATGCTCCGAACCCTGGAATTATGCTCCACAAATCAGAATGATGCTCCGATCCCTGGGAATCATGCTCCTCGAGGGATACTCCATCCCTGGAATTATGCTCCGCAAATCGGAATGATGCTCCGATCCCTGGGAATCATGCTCCCCGAGGGATATCCGACCCTGGAATTATGCTCCGCGAATCAGAACAATGCTCCGATCCCCCAGAATCATTCTCTCTGGGATGATGCTTCACCCCTGGAATGATGTTCCACCTTGAAGTTCAGCTTCAAGATCCATCAATTTCATGCACACAACTCAAATGTGCGGTGTGCATTTATTGATGAGGGGAAATTTGTTGGGGTAAAAATTTGCACACCGGTTGACCGAGTCAAAGTCAAGGTCAACCCCCAAGCCCAGGTCAAGCGGGCCCATGCCCAAGTCGAGCCCGCGGCCAGCCTCCTCCATGCCAAAATATAGATCATGTAATAAATAATTTTTTATGCAATTTTTTATGCATGAATGTATGCGAAATGAGCATAAAGCCAAATTTTTGTAAGCCCATGGCTTATGTGCAAAAAGAAATGGCACATGAGCCATGGGATGGCTAAAATGCCATTTTTGTAAAGCCCAAGGGGCTATATGTAAAGTGTATAGCCTATAAAGGCAAGGATAATAAAAAAATCCCAACAACTTTTTCTCTCTCCAAAGAAAAATCTAGATCTGTGATCTTCTCCTTCCTCAAGGTTCTAAACCTTTCCTCTTTTTTTTAATTAAATCAAGAGTTTTACTCTTCCTTTTCCAAAACTAAATAGTTTTTCACCACAAAACCCGCAAAAAGGAACTCATATCTACCATCAGATCTTATAAAGGAGGGATTTTTAGAATCTCATATTTCTTGATCTTCAAGATCCGGCCAACAAAGGAAGAAGAAGGAGGCCCATCTCCAGAAACCCCACTTTAGGGAAGAACTATAGCTCAAGGGGAGAAGCCCTTCATCAGCTTCAAAACATTTTAGGAGTTTAACTCCTCATACACACACACACACACACACACACACACACACACACACACACACATACAGAATAATAAGTGCTCCTTTCTGGGAGTACAACTCCCATTGTAGGGACCAAGTCCCTTTTGCTGCTCGAGCGCCCGCGTGCTGACACGTGGTGCGCTAGCGCTCTTGCGCCCAGAGCGCTAGCGCTCGAGCGCCCATGTGCTGACACGTGGCGAGCTAGCGCTTATAGCGCTAGCGCACTTGCGCTCAGAGCGCTAGCGCCCAGAGCGCTAGCGCTCGTGCGCCCACGTGTTGACACGTGGTGCGCTAGCGCTTTTGCGCTCATAGCGCTACCGCCCAAAGCGCTAGCGCCCGAGCGCCCACGTGCTGACACGTGGCGCACTAGCGCTCAGTGCGCTAGCGTTCTTACGCTCAGAGCGCTAGCGCCCAAAGCGCTAGCGCCCGAGTGCCCACGTGTTGACACGTGGGGCGCTAGCGCTCTTGCGTTCAGGGCGCTAGCGCCCAAAGCGCTAGCACCGTGGCGCCCACATACTGACACGTGGCGCGCTAGCACTCAGTGCGCTAGCACCTGAGCACCCACGTGCTGACACGTGGTGCGCTAGCGCTCAAAGCGCTAGTGCTCTTGTGCTCAAAGCGCTGGCGCTGGCCCCACGCATCCTTTGGATGCCTTTTCCCCCTTTTTTTATATATATACATATATATACATATGTATACATATGTACACACACACATACTCCACGACACTGTCCCTGTTAGAAAAAAATTTCTAACGGGACGCTGTCCCGCACCCAGCGAGGGGGTTGCTAGCCCCCTTGACCCCCAGCCTACTATCCGGATAGCGGGACCCCCGTAAAAACTCTACAGGGCCCCCGATATATCCAAAATCCTTTCAAAACACAACACTGCACATTGAGTTCGTATGACCAGTTTAACCCGTCAATCCGAGGTTCCCTAGCTCCAAAGGCGAGGGGTAATTAACGGCAGCTTAGTCCGCGGCTGCCGGAGATTCGGATCCCCACAATCATTAAACCATGGCCTACCCTAGACAGGGGGAATCTGTAATGCGCCTGGAAAGCGCGCGCGTATTCCCATCTCAATAGGATGACGAAAAATACCCTACATCTGTTCTCCGCCGAAAGACGCGACCGGGACATTGGGACGTCCGGCCTAAATTTTGGGGGGGGGGGCAGATGCTTTTTGGTTTTATCTGTCTATCTCTCCGAAGATACCAAGTTGATTTATGGCACCGTATATCGGAGGTTTAGACAGATGCGGCCGTTGTAGCAGATTTCATCAGATTCCCTCTCGTTTACGAGGGGTTTTTGATCGTTGGGACGCTCTTCCCTGCAGGTGCAAAGCCCTGCAATTAATTACGTTACCGCATCGCGGTAACCACTTTCTCCTTCTCCAGAAGGTCACTTCGTATCGTGTGTGTTTGTTTTATTTTTGGTTTCCCGTGGATTGTATATGGAGACTAATTTATGTTGTCGCCCGTAGAGCGTGGATTAGTCCAAATCCGTATTTTCTTAGATTTGAATTTGGGTTAGTTTAAGGACCGTTAATCTTATTTTAGATTAAGATCAACTCAAACGTTTGTTGAGGATACGTTAGTCTAATTTTAGACTAAGATTTACTCAACAGGATTTTGGGATCATTAAGATCCGACGAAAGAGTGTTTGGACTCTATCGTTTTAGTTTAGGGACATTGCGGTCCATTGGGTTTAAGGACATCGTAGTCCATGGAGTTTAAAGACATCATAGTCTAGTTTAAAGATATCATAGTCTAGTTTAAAGACATCATAGTCTGTGGGGTTTAGTTTAGGGACATTGCGGTCCATTGGGTTTAAGGACATCATAGTCCATGAGTTTAAGGACTTCATAGTCCATAGAGTTTAGTTTAGGGACATTGCAGTCTATGGGGTTTAAGGACATCATAGTCCATGAGTTTAAGGACCTCATAGTCCAGTTTAAAGACATCGTAGTCTATGGGGTATAAAGACATCATAGTCTGTAAAGTTTCTGGTTGTCGGGACCCGCCACCTCTTTGAAGACGTTGAAGAATTACAACGACACATATCAGAGGTGTGAAGAGATGTACCCTTGAACCAATGTTGGTTGAGAGATCTGTAGTCAGGGTTTGGGACTAAGACCAATTAAAGAGATTGTGAGCACATGGGCTCAGTTAATCTGAATTGAGGACTTATGGCCAACTTGGGCTCAGTCCACTCAGATTTGAATAAAATGTTGAACATTTGTTTGGGCTCGGTCCCTTTTGGTTCAATAATGCTGAGCATTAATTTGGGTTCCGACACCCCTCTTTCTTTTTTTTTATTGGGTGTTGAACACTCTTTATGGCACAGAGCGCTTTATGTAAAGAACACTTTGTGTTCCCTCAGCGCACACGTGAGGCGCAGGTGGTGCGCTTGGCGCTGAGCGCCAGACCTGGAGCGCTAAGGCGTTTCTTATGAAATAGCGCACACGTGAGAAGCACGTGGTGTGCTTGGCGCTGAGCGCCAGACCTGGAGCGCTGAGGTGCTTCTTATGAAATAGCGCACACGTGAGGAGCACGTGGAGCGCTTGGCGCTGAGCGCCAGACTTGGAGAGCTGGGGCGCTTCTTATGAAATAGCGCACACGTGAAGAGCACGTAGAGCGCTTGGCACTGAGTGCCAGACTTGGAGCGCTGAGGCGCTTCTTATGAAATAGTGCACATGTGAGGAGCATGTGGATCGCTTGGCGCTGAGCGCCAGACTTGGAACGCTGAGGCGCTTCTTATGAAATAGCGCACACGTGAGGAGCACATGGAGCGCTTGGCGCTGAGCGCCAGACTTGGAGCGCTAAGGCGCTTTTTATGCAGTTCTGATCAGTTTTGTGCTCTGAGAATTAAACTCACAGTTTATAAGAGACTTTGTCTCATGGATCTAAGAACTGAGTTTTTCTTTTATGAGGAGATACTTTGATCTCACTTTCGTGAAAAACTTTGTCTTATAAATCTGTGATCTAGAAAAAGAACTAAGTTCTTATGATGGGAGAGTTAAACTCTCAAACATGGAGGAGATGTTATGATCTCTCTTCTTTTTATTTACCTTGAAGAAGATTCTTCTTCTTAGAGCTTGCTCTTCTCTTTTTCTTCTCTGAGGACTTCAAACTTATGGGGGATTCCTCTCTCCAAGACTTGAAGTCTTGGGTCTTTTATATAGGGGGGCTGATTTGTTGAATCAGACAAGGAAATCTCTCATTGAGAGGTTTCTAATTGATTTGGGGAATGTTTCCCACCGTTGGATCTTTGATCCAAAGGCTTCCGTTTTACAGAAGATAGTTTTCTTGTTATTAACAATATTGGGAAAGTATTTTCCCATACAGAAATTATTCTGTATCTTGGTGATTTTTAATCAACATTGGATCTTTGATCCAACGATGCTCTAATTTACAGAGCACAATCTTTCTTATTTGGAAAGATTTGAGGAGCATTTCCTCAACAGAATTGAATTCTGTAATTTGATGATTTATTATCTCAGTTGGATCTTTGATCCAATGGTGGAGAACATTTAGTTCTAGCGCTTGGCTCTCTCGTGCTTTGCACGTGAGGCGCTGCCTCAGAGTCGTTGACTCTTAGCGCTGGCGCTCTCGTGCTTTGCACGTGAGGTGCTGCCTTAGAGTTTTTGACTCTTAGCGTTGGCGCTCCTGACGTTAGAGCTCTCATGCTTTGCACGTGAGGTGCTGCCTTAGGGTCTTTGACTCTTAGCGCTGGCGCTCTTTGCGTTAGCACTCTCGTGCTTTGCATGTGAGGCGCTGCCTCAGTTTAAATTTCAAATTTTGAGCAGAGTTTTGCTCTGATTGGGGGAAACACGAGGATGCACAATAATCCGCACCATCCCGAACGAGATCCCCAAAAGTGGGTTGTAGAGGCTCAATTGTAAGGAATTGATTAACACACTTTTTAAAGAAATGGTTTTGCAAGTTTGATGGTGTTTATTTGTAATGTCGTATTATCCCATAACTATATTCCAAAATTTCATCGTGCTATGTCAAAGATGTGTGTTGTGATGAGACAGGTCATTATCTCGTGAGTTATCTAAAGGTAATATTATGCTGATTTGTGTCGAAGATAAAGTATGTCGTATTTTACCGTAAAAATACGATAAAAATTGCATAAAAATTCTGTTGAGATGAAACTTGTTTTAATGTGTTTTTTAATGTTTGTTAAGTATTATATGAGAGTATGATATTTTATTGTTTAAGAAAAATAGAATTTTTAAAGAAAATCCGAATCGGAAGTCGGATGAACTTCGCTTTCGTCGGGTTTAGAAATGAGACTTTTTAGAATAGGAGAAGAAAGGGGGAGAGGGGACTTACTGGCTATTGAGAAAGAAGAGAGGTAAGGGAAGACTAGGGAAGCATCGGGGCGTCGTTTCGTCGCCAGAATCTCTTCGGAAAACTTTACCCTTTGCTAACTTCACTTGCACACTATAAGGACTTGGAAATTTTTGAGAGTTTTTGTAATGAAATTCTGAGTGAGAGATGAAATGGAGTGTGGTATTTATAGAGAAAATTAGGGTATAGTGTTCTGAATTGGAGAATTAAAAATTTGCATTTAACAGGATTAAAGAGGTGATTTTAATCCCTCTGCCAATGTGCAGAAAGATCAAACAATATGGGGAAAGTGGGGTAGGCGAAGGGTTGCATTGGAGAAATTTTTTTAGCATTAGCTACGATTCCCACCGGCGGTACCGGTCCCCCTTGTTCATCTTGCCGGTCGAATCCGATGATATGGGGCTCGGATTCACGCCACGTGTTGGGGTCTGTGTAAATGCTATTTCCCATGTGTTTGTTTATTCTGTGTCTTTTCGTTTTACGTGTAGTGCACGTGTAAATCCTTAGGCTTCTAAAAGATTAAAAGAAAATACAATAAAAAATAATGTGGCTGATGGGATTTGAACTCAGGTGCTATGTCTCAGCAGTGCAAGGTCTTTACCAGTGAACTACAAGCTCTTTCTTGATGTTCAAAAGCAAATTTAATTTATAACTTGTGCTCAGGCTTAGGTACTTCTTTCTGTATTTTGAAAAAATTTGTACAGAAAGTTTAGGGTTGTTACACCATTCATGAATGGAAGAAGGAACAACCACTACCCCTGACCCGGCCGCCCCTCCTTTATGTTTTTTAAGCGAAAAATACACCCAGCTCGGCTCCTCCTTACTGGTACCCGAGGTGAATTTTATAGCAAAGAGACAAGAGGAAGGTCAAACTAAAGGGATCTGATCAAGTTTTAACCGGACCAGAAACCCGAGGAGGATCCTCCACGAGTTCGGCGCAAGCTGGCCCGGGGTAAGATGGAAGCAATGAAGCACCGCACAAAGCTCTGGTGAGAAGGGCAGACGCATTCCTGCCCGGAATGCTTCCAGATACAGGGTAACCTCCTTGCCCCGCATCTGGTCTACCTGTTCACCCTCTTTAGCCAGATGGAGTGAATAATTGGAAGGAATATGGAATCGAGTCTGGATGTCGGAGAGCTCGACCATGCGATTCAAGACGAAAGGCGCATCACGGGTATTCCCAATGCGCACCTTGGGAGCCCTTGTCGCCGCCCAACGTTGAGTGACTCAGGAAGCCCTGACTCTAAGGGTCGAGCCCGACACAGAAGACGCTGTAGAAGAAGAACTCTTTCGGCTATCTGAAACCGAAGTGGAAGAAGACCCACTGGACTCGACCCCAGCAACTGGAGCCTCATCGCCCGACTCTACCCCTACTACATCTATAGACACCTCGGAGGAAAACATCTCACTTGATTCAAACAAAAGGACTCGCCGAGGAAAAATCAACGGAAGATCCGATCTATATGGAGGAGCTCCGAGCAATCTTTAAGCAGCGGAAGGCGATTAAGGCAAAGTGTTGGCCCTAGGATGGTCCCCTCCTATTTATACACCCCAAAGAGAACATCCTACGGCCCGGATCGATTCCCTCCAAAACGAAACATCGCACCTAGCGGCAGTCGAAACTCCACGTGGCGGTTGAACATTGGAGATGTCTCTTCGATTACAGGAGTCAAAGACAGCCTGTCTTGCCCCGCCAACCGACGTCCGACACGTGGCCCGTACCCCAACTGACGATCGACTGAAACGGCGCCCTTTCTTTAAAGCGCCATCATTTCACTGATCCGCTGACGCCATCGGGGATACGCGCGAAAATTTAGGCGCACGATAAGACGACACGTGGGCCCAAAGATCGAAACGACGCAACCACCAAACGCCATGTCGTTCCCGGGCAACCCACATTATGATTCTCGACACCAAACTAAGCAGAAGAAAAACCAAGCAGGCCACTCTCGTTCCGACCCAGGTCGGGTTGAGAGTGGGGGGCTAATGATGATGCTTACAAGTGGTATCTCCTCAAATTACGACACGTGGCGGATGACGCATCCCGAAGGCTACGGAGGTGGAATTAATGAGATGTATTAGGGGTGTTCCTTGGGACCTCATCTCCAAGGACGCATCCGACCTTTCGGAGACCTCCCTGAATACTTTCCACATTCACCTAGCAAAGAGCCAACAGCTCGCCTCCAAGCACTCCAGCGAGCTTCCTCGGTCTCCTTGCTCATCTCCGAGTTATCTTACAGACCGAGCTTCCTCGGTCTCCTTGCTCGTCTTCGAGCCATCTGACGGGCCGAGCTTCCTCGGCCTCCCTGCTTGTCTCTAAGCCTCTTGACAGGCCGAGCTTCCTCGGCTTCTCCGATCAACCGAGAGCGCGGAACCTAAGCGCCTCCGCAACGGCTCCGCGTATCTCGCTAGGACGAGATATCTGCCTCCCCATGTTCCACGTCCCACGCTAGCGTGTCCCCCCATTAATGGGCATATTCTTCCATTAATGCGAGGATAACGCATGGACGTAACTGATAGCGATGATCTCGCGTCTGCTCGCTCCACGCTACCACTATATAAACCCTTCTCTCAGACGACTTAGGTAACTCGAACTGAACCCAATAGGTCGCTACGTTGCTCTTATTCCCCAGTACTAACTTGATCGTTGGAGGGTCCTACGATGGTCTCCCATCTCGGGACTTTTCTTACAGGTAGCTCGGCCTAAGCCACTTCCAACAACCTATTGAGATTCACACGCTCAACAACCCCAAAATAAACCTCAGCCGCTAAAAATCGTTCGCTACCAGATCGACGAAGAACAACATCTGAGGGAGATCAAAGTCTCCATCATGTACCAAGGAGCAATTTTAAGAGTGGTAAATCCTAGTGAGACCATGGCAATCAAATTTTGTTGTGAGAGAGATTAGAGGTGTACTTATACACATACGCACACATGCATGCATGCATACATTACATGAGCCGGCGTTTCTGCAAAGGGTTTCTCGAATCTTCACTTAAGCTTCTCCTTCTTCTCCGATCCTCTTTGAGAGAGAGCTGCGATATTTTTCCCCATCCTAAGTTTTGGGGTCTTATATGGTAAAAACCCAAATCTTAAACATTTGGCACGCCATTGGAAACCCTAATCGATACCGATGAAGTCTAAGGCCATTATGTGATTTCGATTCGGTGGCGTTTTGGGAAATTTCGATCGATTGCTTTCCTCTTTCGACGCAATTCTTCCCTCAGTTGAGGTGAGTGTAATCTATTGATTCAGTTGTGTTTCAGTTTATTTCAGGAACGAAAATTTAAATTCAGATGCGAGTGTAATATATAGCTGGCAAATACTGCCAACATAATTAGGCATCCACGAAATGAAAAAACCTTTCCTTAGGGATTTAAGCAATTTGTGTCGATAGCAATTTTCGTCTGATTGCTAAACTCGAACCTTTGTGTTATATGAATGTGCTTACTTACTGATGGAGATCCTTTTCGGGTCTCCTTTAGATGGTGTCTTCCGTCGATCTCCCGATGGATTTTGGAGGTGATCTTTTGTTGCGTGTGGGTCTCAATAGGTTTTGAGGAGGTTGGTTATTTAAGGAGCTTAGCGCCGAGTACCTACAAAGAAGTCCCGGGGTGGTTTGGTACCACCGAGGACCCTCCAACGATCAAGTCAGCACAAGATCCGAGCAGAGTAATGGCTAAGTGGAATAAAAAATGGCTTACTTGACCCCTCTATGATGGGAGTTTAAATAGCGGTGGCGGTACGCAGCAGCAGGCGCGAGAATCTCGCCGGCAGTTACGCTCCCGACGTCACGCCCGCGTAGAGAGCAGATCGTCCATTAATGGGGATCGTGAAGGCATGGAACGTGGGATGTTGCTGGCGGAGAATCCGCGCATAGCGAAATTTGCGGAGCGGCGGTTACGCCTGTGAGCGATGGAGTTGGTCGGAGGGCCGAGGAAGACGGCCTCGGCCGGGGGGCTCGGGGATGAGCGGGAAGGCCGAGGTGTCTTGGTCTTGTGGAAGCTCGGGGCAAGCTGAGGGGCCGAGGAGGCCAATTTGCAGGGGGGGCCCGAGGAGGGCTATTTTGTGCTTGCAGGTCGGGTACAGGGGTGGCCTGGTCGGCCCCTGTAGGCCCTTTCATCTGAGTTCTGGGACACGCCATCTGCCACGTGTCCTGATCTAGGGGATCGCCAATATTGAGCATCATCATTAGCCCCCCACTCTTTTCCCGACCAGCTAGCGGGTCGGGTCAGTAGTGGACTGCCGAGCCGCCCAGGGTGAGCTCCCTCCTAAGGTTTCGTCAGGACGCGTCCCCGGGCCGTGAGCTGTCTTTTCTGCCAGCGAATCAGGGCGAGATCTCCGCATTTAAGGAAGGTGCGCCGGTTTGTGCATCTTGCTTGAGGTGACGGTCCACGTGTCAAGCGTCGGTTGGCTGATGCGACGTATGCAGACCTGCAACGCCTGAAAGGGTGCGGTCCAGTGTGGGAACAACAAGTGGAGCAATCGGAGCCGTTAGACGCGAGGAGGCGCTTTGGCAGGAGATGAAGGGCATCGTTGGATGAGGTCGCTCGTGGTGATAAATAGAGGTGAGGCCCGTTCCAGGGCCTCTACTCCTTCATATTTTCCCGTTCTAAGTCGTGGTAGCTCGGCGCTCGTCTTCTTTCTTTCACTTTCGTTTCCCGAGGATCCTTCTTCTCAAGGTTAGATATCTTCTTTTGTCGAGTCAGTAGATGTTGTTGAAGTATGTTCTAGGAACCCTTTAGGTGGGCCTGAGTCATCCCGGGGAGCAGGGGTCGGGCCCTCTTCCCGGGATCGTGCGGCTGGGGCAGCCCCAAGGGAGGAGGCGGTAGATGCTGCCCCCGGCGCCTCGTGTTGGGTGAGGCATGAGGATGAACTTGCCAATGTTTGGGCTCTCTTCCACATCCCCCCGCGTTATACGCTTCGTCTGGCCAAGGAGGGAGAGAGGGAAAACCAAGTACGGGGCAGGGAGATCGCCCTGTACTTGGAAGCTTTTGGGGGTGGAATGCGCCTGCCCTTCTCTCCTAAGGTCGTTGAAGCGTTGAACTTCTTCGGGTTAGCCCCCGGCCAATTAGTGCCAAACTCGTGGAGGATTCTTCTCGGGTTACTGTTCCGCCTGAAGTTACAGGTGATTCCCTTCAGCCTCTCCCTCCTTGATTCTTCCCTCGTCTTCAAAAATCACCCTGGTGGTCGAGCGGGCGACCCGAGGTGAGTTTATCTCTCTTTCAGAAAGCGACAGGGGGCGCTGCCGGGACGGGGGTTGTGGCCCTGCCTTTTTCCATTCACGACTGGAAAAGGAAGTTCTTCTTCGTTTCCCCTCCCGAGAGCGAGGACTGGCCCGTGCCTACAAGGTGGTCGAGGGAGAAATACTTGCCGGGGAACCAGTCCAGTGACCCCGTCGCGGTGAGAGTGGCGTCGTGGGAGCCCATCCCCTATTTCGACGTGCTGTTGTCTGAGAGGGTCCTGAGTTGGGCCGGGCTCAGCCCCGTTGAGTTCGTCGGTAAGTTTAGGTTTGTTTTTTGGCTTGTATATTGCCTGTGTCGCTGACTTCTTTACATTCGGTTTTGTGCAGGACCCATGGACATGGACTCACTCCGAGCTTCCATGCGCCAGCCGAGGAAGGTCGCGAAGGCTGGCGGTGCCAACTCTTCGCGGTCAAAGCCTGCCCCAGCTCCTTCTCCTCCGGTGGTCGCGTCCCGCGAGCGTTCGGAGGCGGATCTCGCCCCGGAGCCCAGCAGAGTGTCGGGCCGGAAGCGGGCTCGGATTCTGGAGGACCCGGCCTCAGAGGAGGAGGTCGGCTCTCCCTCGGAGCCGCTCAAGAGGAGATCTTCCTGGGCCCGTCCTCGCCGATCATGGTGGAGGAAGGGGGCCTCCAGTTCGTAGTGCCTTCAGGGCTATCCGTCGCGGATAGCCTGCTGCATGAGATAGAGACATCGGCCGGAGGTAGAGTTCCCGAGGGGACCTTCAGGGCTCAGCTGGCGTCCATCGCCCAGGAGTCCGTGCAGGTAAGTGTTTGGCTGATATTCTTTTTTGATATTCGGTGCCTCCCTCGTCTTTCTGATCTCTCTCCTGCCTTTCAAGTTCTCCAGCACGTTGCCCTCGCCTTACGCATGGAGGTCGAGGTGATAACCCCGGCGATGAAGGCTGCGGGCCAGCTCACCTCGCTGGAAGAGAGCTCTAAGTGGGAGCTGGAGGTAGTGATGGCGAGGGCCGCCGCCTTGGAGGGCGAGGTGGAGGCCAGGAAGCGGGAGGTCGCCCAGTACCGCGAGGCCGCCGAGGCCAAGCTAGAGGACGCTCAGGTGCTTGCCGGCAACCTGAAGAAGATGGTAAAAACCCTCCGGAAGGAGCTTGGGGTGGCGGCTGAGTCGGCGAAGTCGGCCGACGTGAGAGCGGTGAAGTTGGCCGACCTCTCGGCGGTGAAGGTGGCGGAGGGCTACAAGAAGTCTAAGGACTACTATGATGACCTGGCCGTTGCCACGACCCTCATCTGGCACGAGGCCCTCGACGCCGTTAAGGCCCGAATGCCGGAGTTCGTCGACGAAGAGCTCCGGGCCGAATACCCCCTCACGGACGCCGATGAGCAGGGGCAGGAGATTCCTGGCGAAGAAGTCGCCGAGGACCCAGCTCACCTCGTGGTGGATGTCGAGGGCCCCGAGGTTGCTCCTGGCCCCGAGGCCTAAAGTCCCCGTCTTCCTCCTCCTTTTATTTTGTTGCTTCCGGAATTTGGTAAGCCTGCGTGCATTTTATAAGGCTGGGGAGCCCAGAACACCCTTTGTAAAGACTTTGCCTTTTAGTAATAAAACTTTTTCTTTGGTTTCATCGGTCTGCAATTTGTCTTTTGGTCTTGAAGAATGCTTGTAAAATATCTCTGCTTGCACTGTTGGGCTTCCATGTCAGGTCGGCCATTTGTCTAGCGATCGTTCGTCGAGTTGATCTAGATCACTTACCAAGCGCGCCAAGCACTGCCTTGAAGGAGGCGTCTCCATGGCCCCGAAGTCGAGTGGGATCGCTCAGACACGGATAGACTTGATGCCCCCTGTTGGGGCTGTCCGTCGTGTTGTCGCCGAGCATGAACGGGTAGATGCTCGGTTATCCCTTGGCGAGGGCCTAGCTCTCTGGCGTCGTGGGTAGGCAACTACCAGCCTGGGGTGAATGAGCGGGGTATCCGCTCGGGTGCCTCTTGTGGGGGCTTCGATCCCTGGCGTCATGGGTAGGGAGTCACTAGCCGGAGACGACCGGGCAGGGTAGCTGCTCGATTGCCTCTTGCGGTGGCTTTGATCCTTCAGGACGGGGACCGAGCAGTATTACTGTCCAGTGCCTCTTGGCGAGGACTTTGATCTCTGTCAGTTGTGGTTTGAAGCTACCAGCCGGGGATAGCTGAGCAGCATAGCTGCTGAGCTGCCTCTAAGAAGGACTTGGGTCCTTAGCGCTGGAGGGGCTGTAAGAAGCCCACTAAGGATGATCGGGCAGTGAAGCTGCGCGGTTGCCTCTTGACGAGGGCTTAGTTCTCCGGCGTTGTGGGTAGGCAACTACCAGCCTGGGATGAATGAGCGGGGTAGCCGCTCGGGTGCCTCTTGTGGGGGCTTCGATCCCTGGCGTCATGGGTAGGGAGCTACCAGCCGGAGATGACCGAGTAGGGTAGCTGCTCGGTTGCCTCTTATGATGACTTTCGATCCTTCAGTACGGGGACCGAGCAGTGCCTCTTGGCGAGGACTTTGATCCCTTTCGGTTGTGGTAGAAAGCTACCAGCCGGGGATAGTCGAGCAAGGACTCGACTGCTTCTGGGAGGACTTTGATCCTTAGCGCGGGAGGGGCTGTAAGAAGCCTACCAAGGACCCTTGGCCGGGCAGGGTTACTGCCCGGTGCCTCTTGGTGAGGGCTTTTGTCCTGAAGGATAGCCGAGCGAGGGATCCTCGGGCTCGACTGCCTCTGGGAGGGATTTTGATCCCTGTCGGTCGTGGTAGGAGGCTACCGGCCGGGGATAGCCGAGCAGGGTAACTGCTGAGCTGCCTCTAAGGAGGACTTAGATCCTTAGCGTTGGATGGGCCATGGGAGGCCTGCTAAGGATAACCGGGCAGTGAAGCTGTGCGGTTGCCTTTTGGCGAGGGCTTTGATCCCTGGCGTTGCGAGTAGGGAAGCTACCGGCCGGGGATAGCCGAGCAAGGTAGCTGCTGAGCTGCCTCTAAGGAGGACTCGGATCCTCGGTATTGGAGGGGCCGTAGGATGCCTTCTAAGGATAACTGGACAGTGAAACTGAGCGGCTGCCTCTTGGCGAGGGCGTTGTGAGTAGGGAAGCTACCGGCCAGGTATAGCCGAGCAGGGTGGACACTCGGCTAATTTTTCGTGAGGTTTAGCCCGACCATCCAGTTGTAGGCATGGGGAATAGGAACGGTCGCGGTGACCGTACGCGTAGCATGCGCATTGAATGTGGGGGAGGCGAAGCGTCAGGATCGCGTCGTTTCGAATCCGCCAGAGAAGGCTTGATGATCACCGCGTGGCAGCGACCGGTTGGGCGAAAGCGGCGGCTGTTGAACTTCATTGGGGCGCAGTAGGCTATATAAGGCTGAAGGGGCACTGGTCCTTCCTTCCTTCATAAACAGATCATTGAGAATGCAAGACTTCCCATTTACCATCCCCGAGATCATCCACTTTGAAGACGTATACCTTTATGACCAGAACTGCTCCGAGGACACGGTGCAGTTGGTCTATGAGAGTATCGAGGACCACTTCGGCCGGCTGCTCCCCTGACGCTCCTCCCTGCTGCAGCTGCTGATGTACTCCATCTGGAGGGCATCGCCGGGGCTTTACAACCCACTGTCCGAACAGTTCTATGACGAGGCCGTGGGCAAGCTGCGGTCTCTAAGGCGCTTCGGCCTGATTTCCGTGAACCGGCTGGCTCGTTCAAAGGCGCTCGTCTGCGAGTGCTACGAGCTGAGGCTTGGGGTCAACGCGCGCGGGGGAAACCGAGGGCAGAGGTCGGATCTTGCGAGGCCTCAGCTGGCGGAGATCTTTACCGAGTATCATGAGCAGCGCTCTCTGCACCCCCTTCCCCCGCTATTGTAATTTTCTTTTTCTTTTTGTACTTAAGGCTGAGGAGCCTATAATACCCTTTTATTTTCGAATAAATAAAATCTTTCCTTCTTTTTTCTCATGTTCCAATGATCTTTATTAAATTAACAACGGACCCTAGGAGAGTTTACATTGCCTTGACAGAAAAGTTCATGCTAATAGATGGCCTTATTAGCGCGGCCCGAGCTCCCCGGGGGCCTATTGGTCTCTGTGCTCAGCACCGTGTACGGGGCTTCCTGAGCGCCGGACTGGTCATTTACTAAGACGAGCATGATTTGGCCGATGGTCAGCTCGGCGGGTGGGAACGCTGCTCCTGCTCGTGGTCGGCCTGCCGTTTGTCCCTCAAGTAGGTGGCGAGGTGCCCCGATCGGATGAGCTCCTCGATGTAGTCCCGGAGTTGCTTACAATCCTCCGTGGCGTGGCCCAGCATCCAGTGGAAGGCACAGTAAGGGCCCCAGATTCGCTTCGAGGCCTGACGCGGGATTAGAGGGAACTTGAAGAACCCCTCGCCCTGGGCCTCCTCTAGCAATACTGCGAGGGAGACGTTGAGTGGGGTGTACTCCTGGAACTTCGGGTGATAGGGCTGCTGACGCTCCAGCCTCTCTTCCCGAGCCCTCTTCTTCTGGTCGGTCCGTTATGCTCGGGGGAGGTTGCCATTCACCTCGGACTCCAGCTGAACCTCACGCTAGGTCCACGCCTTGATCTCGGCCATGGTCTTAGGTTGTGCCAATGCAAAGGAGTGTAACCACTCCTTGTGCCTAAGCACAGATCTGAGCGCCGTGATGACGGTCTCGTCCCGGTGCTCGGGGACCTCGAGGAGAGCGTTGTAGAAGCGGGTGATGTAAGCTTTGAACGTCTCCTTGTCCCCGCTCTTTATTGTGAAGAGATAGTCGACCGTGCGCTTCTGCCAACGGTTCCCAACGAAGTGGCCGAGGAACTGAGTAGCCAGCTCGTCGAAGGTCGAGATAGAGCGAGGCTCGAGCCCTCAGAACCAGTCCCCGCCCTGCGCGGATGAGGGTGGCTGGGAAGGCCCTGCACTGGGCGGCGTCGGAATGGTCCTGGAAGCTCATCCCCGCCGTGAAGGCATCCAAATGGTCTTTGGGGTCGGTTTTCCCGTCAAACAGAGAGACCTTCGGGGGTTTGTTGCGCGAGGAGACGTGGACAGCGAGCAGTCCCTCTGTAAACGGTTTGGTGAGCGAGTCGGCGGCATACTCAGCCCCGTCGGCCGAGAGGTGACCTTCCCGGCGCATACCCTCGATCTTCTTCTCGAGGGCGTCAAGCCGGCCATGGTACCCCGAGGACTCAGCGCCTCATGATCCCTGGCCTCTGCAGTGGGAGGCCCACGTCTGGGCACGGCCCCGGCTCCTTTCGATGAGGTTCCTCAGATCCCCGGGCGAGGTGGCTCTCGAGCCGTCGTGGCGGGCCCCTTTTGTGCGACCCCGTCGAGGGAGGGGGTGTCGGTCATGTCTGTGGGCAAACGAGGTGACCGACATCTCCTCAGGAGGGTAAGGGTCACGAGGAGACTCGAGGCGAAGCGCTCCGGCGGCGGACCTTGGTGTGGAGCCGTGGGGCGCCCAACGGGCTCTAGGGAGTATCGGCCCGTGAGATCTGTGGTCAGGAGTCGTAGCATGCCGGTGGTCAGCCATGCCGACGGGGGCAGAGCATTCTGGAGGCGGTGGAGCGGCGATCTGGGGCCCCGGCCCGGCCGTTTGGACACGGACGAATGCCTCTACGAAGGACTGCAGCCGATCTATTCGGCTGGCGAGGGCGTTGATGATGGTCGCCGGAGGAGGTTCATCCGCGCCTCCGGTGAGGGGGAGGCGGCGGCTGGTACCCGGATCTTCAGGATGGTTGCCTGCCATTTGGACGGAGATCGGAAGGCCAACTTTGTTTTTGTGGAGCTTCGTTTCCCACAGACGGCGCCAACTGATGGAGGTCCTTTTCGGGTCTCCTTCAGATGTTGTCTTCCGTCGATCTCCTGATGGAATTTGGAGGTGATCTCTTGTTGCGTGTGGATCTCAATGGGTTTTGAGGAGGTTGGTCATTTTAGGAGCTTAGCGCCGAGTACCTGCAAAGAAGTCCCGGGTGGTTTGGTACCACCGAGGACCCTCCGACGAAGTCAGCACGAGATCCGAGCAGAGTAACGGCTAAGTGGAATAAAAAATGGCTTACTTGACCCCTCTGTGATGGGGGTTTAAATAGCGGTGGCGGTACGCAGCAGCAGGCATGAGAATCTCGCCGGCAGTTACGCTCCCGACGTCACGCCCGCGTAGAGAGCGGATCGCCCATTAATGGGAATCGTGAAGGCATGGAACGTGGGATGTAGCTGGCGGAGAATCCGTGCATGGCGAGATTTGCGGAGCGGCGGTTATGCCTATGAGCGGTGGAATTGGTCGAAGGGTCGAGGAAGACGGCATCGGCCGGGAGGCTCGGGGACGAACGGGAAGGCCGAGGTGTCCTGATCTTGTGGCAGCTCGGGGCGAGCTGAGGGGCCGAGGAGGTCAATTTGCAGGGGGCTCCGAGGAGGGCTAGCTTGTGCTTGCAGATCGGGTACAGGGGTGACCTAGTCGGCCTCTGTGGGCCCTTTCTTCTGGGTTCTGGGGACACGCCATCTGCCACGTGTCCTGATCTTGGGGATCGCCAATATTGAGCAGCATCACTTACTCTGGAGAAATTATTCGGTATATCGGTCAAGAGAGATAAAGAAATGGAACTTTTTAGGCACCCACCGGGGTTCTATTTCTCTCTCTCTCTCATGACCGGGCATGTATGGCCGGCACACAGAAGAATTTTCCTTATGATGAAGCATTGATATGTAAATAGTGGAGGAATATGCCACGGCATATAAAGTTTGTCGGGTATCTGAAATATAGATGAGAGTTAAAGGTTTAATGCATGAACGTGGGATTCAAAGAGCTATTTGATTTGATTAATCATTTACATAATTTGCACAATTAATGAAAAGTGGATATATATTTTAGTATTTGTGTTCAATGTGCTAAAGGAAGAGAATACTCAGACGATTTAGCTAATTTACTTTAGAAGAAATTGAATATGTCCATCTGTTCTTCTTAACAATCTCTGAGGATCATAATAATTTCTTGGCTAATATGCAGGAAACCCCCTCACCTTTGCTCGTAAAGCATGAAACTTTGCTCGTAAAGCATGAAACTGCTCTTAACTTGGGGAAAACATGCACTCTACCCTAAATATTTAACATTGTTAGTTTTCTTGATCTATTTGTCCTAAAATGCAATTTAAACTTTCTTCCCCAAATTTCTTTCTCCCCATTCTTCCCAAAAAAAAATTACCTTCCACCTTTATTCTCCAAAATTTCCAATCTAATCTTACATGCCATCTACCTAAAGGAGTGAGAATGGATTTTAGATAGTATGAATGCGGGAAAGGGGAAAAAAAATAGAGTAATAGGGTTAAGTAAGTTAGAATTAAGATAGGGGCATTTTTGGTATTGAAATGACTCATGGATGGAAAATACTTACATTGTTAGGGTTTCTGGGGTTAAAGTGCAGGTTTTCCAAGTGAGGGGGTCTGCTGCTTTTCAGGCAAAATGAGGACGGGAGGGGGTTCCCCCGTGCATTTAAGCCTAACTTCTTCAATTTGTAATGAAGAGAATCCATTACATATGCGATGGATATTTGCTCGGGAATGTATAAAGTATAAAATGAACGTAACAACAATACCAACTATTGCAAAGGCATCATGAACATAAGTACGAACCACAAAATATTTCATCAAGGGTTACATGTGAAGTGATCTAAAGGAAAGCCGGAGAGGTCATTGCCTCAGGTGCCTAAGGGAGGTCGTTTCGTGTTCAAACCAGGTTATGTTGCCAAATCTGCACTCTCCTAAGTTATCGTTATATCCAAAATCCTCCTTTTTCTATTTTGATTTTCATAACTTTACCCTTTTGGGAATTTTGCGGTCTACAAAGGGTATAAATAGCCTAAATGAAGGATTTTTAGGAATGCATGCAACCGTGTTATGTTACTTTCCTTTTATTTTCCTTCTCTCTTTTTCCACATCACTGGTCAATGGAGACACTGGCCTCGACTAGCAATAGGAAAACACCAATTGCGCCGACCGCCAACTATTGCTGAGACTAACATTTTGGGCTTCTTTAGGAAAAAAGTATCTTATCTGCTTCCATTTGTTGCTTAATATATTTTTTCCAGTTTTGCTTCCATTTTAGATAAAGATTGCATTACTTTTCTTTTTGCAATTTCCTTTTATGGTTCTATGGTATAGTTTTGTGTTCTATAATTTGTTCAATTTTGTATCAAATGTCTTTAATTCATATTTGCTTTACTTGTAATGATTAAAGCCAACCAGTCTACTCGATAGTGAGACCGGATGAACATGCCAGCACACACTATGTAATAATTTAGTTTTAATGATTATTAAAAATTAATCATTGGAAACTTCATAACGTGCTGTGTGTTTTATTCTATAACCTATTCATAATTTTTGTGTCGCATATCTAGAATGTTTTGTTGCATCATTCTATTTTTGTGCTTTATACCCATGTCATCCGTCTATCAATTATTAAAATGAACCATCGTATAATTTAGTCGCAAATGCAACCGCTAACAAATAATATTTGCTAGCGAACTTAGAAATCTATCGCTTCGATATGCTGGGGCAATCGTCGTTTTAGCATCTCTCATTGAGTCAATATATGACTGTCATGTTGGACTTGCCAACCCTTTAAAACTCTAACAGGCATTATACCTCAAATACTAAAAACCCTCTACAATATTGGCAAAAGAAAACCGTTTCTCGAGTCAGCAAAACATAGCCAGCTAAAGTGTACAAATAGCTATTAGTATCGTTGTGGTAGGACCATCACTTATTCAGTTCCGATGCACTATATGCATCGAGGAGCATCAACAAGAGTCTTCATATAAATGATTTCATCCTTCATGTATTTTTTCCCCTGTAGATATCCTCGGCAATATTGAAAGCGTAGATTGACTAGTGGATGCTCTTACAAAACATGAATTAAAGCTGGTTTCCGCCAGTATTGGATGGAAGAAGTAACTTGTTGATTAACTATCAAGTGCAAAGGGAATCGTTATTTGGACCAGAAAAATGTCTGTCCTTTAAATTGCTGGTCAAAAAGTTGTCTTGTGGGTCAGAATTATCATTTGACATTTTCAGAAACTTCAGTTCTGGCTGGAAATTGATCCTAATGTCTAAATAAAATGGATAATCTAAAACTATTGTACTTGCTGAGCATGAATTTTCAAGTTGAAGAAGCGATTAGAATGAAACATTTTGTAATGCTTTAATTACTTCTATGTATGAAAGAAGGAAAGATATGAATGGTATAAAGGAACGAAATGGGCAAATTGGATGATCGTTCTCAATGGTATTATCTCTGTACAGGTAAATCAGCCGCCATAGAATTGGAAATCTAGTTCAAACTAATCAACATTCTATGAATTTTACCAAGAAACATGAGATACAGATGGAAGAATAGTTCTATATATTCAATGGTTCAAGAGTCAACCTAGTGAGACCATGAGATGGAACCTCTCAACTGGCAATAAAAATGATTTATATGAATTGAAATAAAGTGAAATTTAGGAAATAGGAAGACAGGTTTTACTAAATGGATTCTGGTAACTATCAGTAGCCGGGAGCATACAAAACAGTGGCCTATGAGCGTTTACTTAGATTTCATGTATTTAGATCTTTAATTTTTCTTATTATTATAAGCTTTTCTTATGTGTTTCTAATGTCATATTAGATTTAAGTGATTGCTAGTCTTGATACAATCAGAACAAGCATATAATGATCATTATGAAATAAGCAGGCAGGCATGCATGTTTCTGCACGTGCTGGTGGAGGGTAAAGGGACCCTAAGATGACTTCTTAGGTCGAATACTAAAGGACCAGCATGAAATCTGTTCAGATATGTGAATAACATAGTCTCGCATTGGAAAAACTATAAGAGCTATATAGGTATATGAGACATAAGATGTGACTGTTTACCGCCGGAAACCGGACCGAGGCACAGGGAGCGCGTCTAGACCATGAGTCTGGGGGCAGATGCTATATGAAACATATCCATCCACTTTTTTGAAGATACCAAGTTAATTTATGGCACCGTATATCAGAGATTTGGATGGATGCGACCGTTGTAGCAGAGATTCTCCATGTATGATGAGGGTTTTTTTTATTGTGGAGACGTTTTTTCCTGCATGCGTAAGCCCCTGCGGTTAATTACGTTATCGCCAAGCGATAATAATTTTCTTTACTCCCGAAATCTTCGTATGTCATGTTATATTTTGTTTATTTTGGGGTTGACCTTGGATTGTATACGGAGATTAATATATATCACCCGTAGAGCACGGATTAGTTCAAATCCGTATATATTAGATTTGGGTTTAATCTTTAGGACGCATATCTCATATAAATGAGGTCCATCAATTCAGAAGATATATGTCTAAGGATCGTTAGTCATATATAAGACCAAGATCAACTCAGATGATATGGTATATGGGATCATTAGTCGTATATGACATTAAGATTAACTTATGTAACAGTGAGCATATAGGCTCAACTGATCATTTGATCACATATGAAGTATAGATTTCTATATCATGGGTAGCCCGTGGATAGTATACGGTAGTCAATATAGAGACAGTCCGCAGGGCAACACATTAGTTTAGGGACATTGTGGTCCATCTTTCAGTTTGCACACGTGTGTATATATTACGTGGCAAAGTGAACGATGGTAACATGGGATGCGCTCAATATTGAGATGCGATCCAATTTGAACGCATTTATATTTCCTTCAAAAATATACATATATGTATGCTTTCATAGGTTAGGATGGTGCATATGTTTGTATAGGGTACGCATCTATATGGGGTTGTGTATCAATATGGGGTGTACATTTGTATGGGGTATGCATCGGTATGGGATGCGCTAATATGGGGTAAAAACATTCCCCGTTTTGATGAAATTTCATATTTTTAATCAAGTTGGGATAAGAAAAGAGTCATTGGTTGTCGGGACCCGCCATCTCTCTGAAAACGCCGAGAAATTACAACGCCATATATCTAAGATGCAGAAGGATGTACTCTTGAACCAAATCACGTGTATGAGGGAAGAGAACATGTTGAATCTAAGGATCGTTAGTCTTATATGAGATTAAGATCAACTTAGTCTTCATGGGTTGAAGATCTTTAGTTGCACATATGCGTAAGATCAACTTGGATATCATGAGCATACTTTTGAAGGATTCTTAGTTGTATATAGGACTAAGATCGATTTAGGTATCATGGATTAAGGATCATTAGTCGTATATGTGACTAAGATCAACTTAGAAATATGATTAAGAATCTTTAATCATATTTTAGATTAAGATCAACTTAAACATAGATGGGCATATGGGCTCGAAGAAGTTTATGCTTCATAGACTTGGCCAATTTGGGGCTAAAATTGAATTTCTATATCACCCAGTAATGCTAAGCATTCAATGCATGGCTCTCGTATGGATATCACATGAGTTGCCGAATCTCTGGCGCTCACATGGATATCATGTAATGCGCAGGGTCATATGGCACATGTCTTCTGCTTACGTAGACATCACGTGAGGCGCATCGTTTATGGCTTCTCTCTCTTCTTTGCTTTGTGGTGCCACATGCATATCACGTGATGCACGCCCTTTAGCTTCTTGTGCGCTTAAGTGCATATAACTTGAGGTGCATGACATCATGTTTCTTGGACGCTCACGTACTGCGCATATGGGTCGGACGCATGCTACGTGGCCTAAGCCCATCGGTGCATGGCTATCCGTGCATATTCCTCTGGCGCATTGCCTTTTACCTTTAAAGATTAATCTCTTTTATTTTTGAAACTTAAGTTTCAAAGAAGCTTAAGTTTCTATTAATGGTTTATATAGACCATTAACAACATCAACACCACAACTTTTATGATCAGGGGTCTTTCTTTGTGCTCGGTTCAAAAGGAGGCAGCTTGATCGAAGTATAAATGTCATCATCATCATTGTCATCATTTTTATATTAACCTTCAGATCGGTAGGGTTCTATCCATCATCATGTTTATGAAGAAAACTTAAGTTTTCTCTAAACCCTAGATTTTAAGATCAAAAACATTTTCTGTAAAACATAAGTTTTCAGCAAGGTTGAATTTAACTTAAGGATCTTAAGATCCGAGAAAGAACTTAAGTTCTTCTCATGAAGGTTAACCTGCTTACCAATAAGGCTTAAGTCTTCTATCATGGAGATTATCCCCTATCTTATCTCAGTCTTATGAAAAGAGGAAGAAGATTGCAATTAGCAAAAAAATCTTAAGCTTTTTTATCTCAAGTTTACGGGGATCTCTTATATGAAGAATTGATCTTATGAGTTCTTTATATAAGGATACGAATATTGTTAGGCAAGTAGAGAAAATCTCTCATTGAGATTTCTCTAATTGATCTTAAGATCAATCCCAGATGCTTAAGCATCGTTGAATTTTGATTCAAGGGTCTTTATTAACCCAATTGGTATTTTCTTTGTTTAGAAAAATACATGATTGATTTATTTGTTGATATTAATATTTATCATTTTGTTTGGGAAAGATATGGAAAATTAATTTCCAAATATAGCTTACGCTATAATGAAGCGAGAGCTTCAATGTTTTGATGCTTGCGCCAAAGGATCATTGGTGCATGCCCACGTGTGTATCACGTGGCGCAGCTATCTTGTGCTGCAAATCTATGATTGCGCATGTGATTAAAATTTCCTTCTGCCATGTGCTCACTTGATATGCTTATGCAAGTTCCTTGGCCTCTTTATTCATGATGCACACTTTATAACTTGGGCATTTATATAAGTGCTTTTGCCCCTTTTATGATAGGTGCGCACCTAACATGTTTGTGTGCCAAAATTGGTGCAAAAAAAATGCCCCAAACTATTTTGCCCACGTAAGTATGTATGTGAGTTAAGTAGTGTACCATTAGAGATTCGATGGCTTAGGAGACAAGTTTAGATCCCTTCCAACTAAGGCTTTTTCCATCTTCATAAACCTTAAGGGTCTCATGAAAGCATTTCTTTCTATAAGTCTAGAGGATCTCATAGGTGTGTTTTCTCCTTAAGAATCGTATGGATCCCTAAGTGTATTTTTCATATGTGAGTCGTAAGGATCTCACATATGTATTTTCTCCTTTCTAGTCAAGGGACACGCAAGTGGCTTCTTCCCAGTAGCTTGGTTAGCCAATGGAGGGTGTCTGATACAATTTTGTCGTATGTGGCCATAGATAGTATATGGTAGTCAGTATGAAGACAGTCTGCAGGGCAGCGATGGGTCAGGAAAAAGGTTTAGATCCCTGTCACCTAAGTTTTTTCAACTTTATGAGCTGTGAGGGTCTCATAAAAGTATTTCTCTCTATGAGTCGAGAGGATCTCATAAGTGTATTCTTCTTAGAAGTCGTGAGGTCTCTTAAATGTCTTTTCTCTTGTGAGTCTTAAGTTCTTACAAGAGTATTTTTTCCTTGCAAGTCGAGAGAATTTACAAGTGTCGTTCACCATGTTGGAAATATCACTCAGTTCCGGTGGAACTTGGTTGAAATATATTTTGTTTGCGTCCGTGGATTGTATACAACAGTCAATATTGAACTACTTGTAAGGCATAAATCTTATGGAGGTATGATGGCTTAAGAAACAGGCTTGGATCCCTATAAATTAAGGCTTTTGAATTCTATAAGCCGTAAGGGTCTTATAGGGGTATATTCTTCTTATGAGTCGAGAGGATCCCGTAAGTGCATTTTCTCCCTAAGAATCATATAGATTCCTAAGTGTGTTTCTCCTTTGTGAGTCGTAAGGATCTCACGCAGATATTTTCTTCTTACAAAATCGAGAGGATTTTGCAAATGTACATACATTTTTTTACGGGTTTGCGCCCTTTCGGGTTTTCACAAACTCGTCGGCAGTCCTGCTGATTTTACTCATGGAGTCCTTTTGGGTTTTCATTCGTGCTCATTTTGCTTATGGACATACCGTTTTTTAACTCTCGGATGTACCTTCGCCGTAAATGACCCAACTGTTTGTTGGTAGGACTTGGGAGAGATATGGATCATTTATGCCCGTGGATTGTTTACGGTGATCAATGTGGAGATCAACCGTAAGGCATAACATTTTTCGGAGGACTGCATTATCGGTGGAGCTTCATAGCCGGTATGATTTTAGGTGCAGCCTCTTAAGTGGGACAAGAGTTGCAATCTTCGCCGGTGGTACTCCAGGTGCAACATGGATCATAAGGAGTCTGTAATGCAATATATATTTGGAAGCACATGGTGGCTATACATATCGCTCGTGCTCATAGATTACACACGGTGATTAACATGGAAATCAGTCGTATGGCAACATATTAGTTTGGGGACATTACAGGTCCATAAGAAACATGGGGTATATATTGTTTGTGCCCGTGGATTATATACGGTGATCAATATGGAGATCCACTGCAGGGCACGATGCTAGTTTAAGGATAGTGGTCCAACATGTTTGTTTTGGTCGGGGAGTTACAGAACTCGTCTTTTCCGCTGCTTGGTTTCTTAGGCGTTGCTGCATGGCCTTTTAATAAATGGCCACTTCACACCTTATGTTATCTTTATCTTCTTGGACTGCTTCTTTTATTATCGCGTCAATCGGGTTGTCTTGCAGGAAATAAAAAGCACTTTGCACGGTACATGTACCCTGCTCATCAGTGTTGCTTTCTAATGCTGACGGAGCATCTTCATCATGTATGAAGAAATGAAAGACTATATGGGAGCTTCCCCCATACTTCTTTTCTTCTTCTGCTGAGTTTTCTTTTTCCTCGGCATCGCCATGTTCGAAAAGATGCTGAAGTGACTCTTCAAGAATGATTGACGAGCGCGCCTTCTGGGTATATTCCTTCAACACGTCGATATATTTTTGCATATTCGGCCAGCTGTCTACATATTCAACGGGCTGGATAGACTGGGCAATATATTCATCCAGCTTCACTTTTATGATCACTTTCTCTATCGCCGTTGAAGGGGCTACTAGATGATTGGGAGCATCTCCTTTATTATCAATAACAACTATGGGTTGTTCATCTGCCGGGTTGTTTATCTGCTGGTGGTTGTGATTGAGCCAATCATTTCAGCCATATTCTGGATTAAGAAAGCCATCTTGTTCATCTTAGCATTCATTTCCGTAGCCTTTTCATCCTTCTTTTCAAGGACGCGTTTCAGGTAGTCAATGTCAGACTCATGTCCCGTTCTTTCTTCGGGAGCATTGTCAGGGTTTGTATTGGGCGGTGGACTCATGAGTTCCGCCGCTTGAGCCAATATCTCCAACGGTTTCAGTTGATCCTTCGTTATAGACCGAGTGATTGGTCTATGAGAAACGGAGTCTCGATTATCATCTTTGGAGTTCATCATATATACTGTATGAACTACCATGCCCCAAGACTTTAGGCGTTTGGAGTGTGGACCATTGGAATTTGTCTCAGGCACCGGGATTTTATCAAGCCTCTCTTTTATGAGAAGCTGTTTTTGAAAGGACCATCATGGCAGAAACCTTTTGAGAATAAGCCTCCTTATATTTAGGAGGGAGGGGGTCTATCATCATCTTATCGATCTTCGAGCTTTTTCGGTCGACGAGAGTGGTTATTATCAATGACAGAGTTCCGGACTTCTTTCTAAATTCTATGGATGGTTGAGGAAAACCGTTTGACCGAACGTATCGTCTTAAGCTTATCATGTATTTCCACAGGAGGTGGCGACTTCTTCAGTATAGCAGGGGAGAATTGCATTTAACCACTTTCAGAGGTTCCAATTTGTTCCCAGTCGGAACGGCCGCTCAGATCATCGGATCAGGTGGAGTCAGCTTAGATGGGGAGTTTCCTCCAGCATGCCTCACTCGGCGCCAAAATCGACGTCGGGCACCTCTGGTAACAGAGTCTGGTGCTTTTTCAGCTGTGGAAGCTTCATGGGTCTGCCTCCTGTGCTCTTTCAGACTATCTTCCCCCTATGTTTATATGAAGTTTTGACAGGTGACAATCGCTTGAAAACTGACTGTCTAGGCCCGAGAGCAGCAACAGCTTGAGCCATCAGCCTGTAGAAGACAAACTGCCTGAGCGGAGCATCATCCAAAGAAAAGCTCACTATTCTTTCGCATAGAGACGAAACGTTAGCTTCAATATCCTATCATCCAAGGGCAACATAAATATATATACCGTGATTTTGTTCATGAAAAATACGACACACGAAGTGTGGAGTGGAAAGAAAAAAAAGGTCCTACCGGGCGTGCCAGGACCTGTTTACTGCCGGAAACCGGACCGAGGCGTGGGAAGCGCGTCTAGGTCATGAGTCTGGGGGCAGATGCTATGTGGAATATATCTATCCACCTCTCCGAAGATACCAAGTTGATTTATGACACCGTATATCAGAGATTTGGATGGATGCGACCGTTGTAGCAGACTTATCAGGTTCCCCTCTATGATGAGGGGTTTTGATTGTGGGGACGCTTTTTCCCGCAGGCGCAAGCCCCTGCAGTTAATTATGCTATCGCCAAGCGATAACTTTCTCTACTCTAGAAATCTTCGTGTGTCATGTTATATTTTATTTATTTTGGAGTTGATCTTAGATTGTATACGGAGACTAATATATGTCATCGTCCGTAGAGCGTAGATTGGTCCAAATCCGTATAGATTAGATTTGGGTTTGAACTTTATGACGTATATCTCATATAAATAAGGTCCATCAGTTCAGGAGATATATGTCTAATGATCGTTAGTCATATATGAGACTAAGATCAACTCAGATGATATGATATATGAGATCATTAGTAATATATGAGACTAAGATCAACTTATGTAATAGCGAGCATATGGGCTCAACTGATCATTTGATCACATATGAAGTATAGGCGTTTATACCATGGGTAGCGCATGGATAGTATACGATAGTCAATATAGAGACAATCCGCTGGACAACACATTAGTTTAGGAATATTGCGGTCCATCTTTCAGCTTGCTCGCACGTATATATATTACGTGGCGAAGTGAACGATGGTAACATAGGATGCGTCCAATATTGGGATGCGATCCAATTTGAAGGCATTTATATTTCTTTCAAAAATATACATATACATATATGTATACTTTCATAGGTTGTTGGGATGGTGTGCATGTCTGTATAAGGTACGCATCTGTATGTGGTTGTGTATCAATATGGGGTGTACATTTGTATGAGGTATGCATCTGTATGTGATGCGCCAATATGGGGTTAAGACATTCCCTGTCTTGATGAAATTTCATATCTTTCATCAAGTTGAGACGAAAAAGGAGTCATTAGTTGACGGGCCCCAATACCTCTCTGAAGACGCTGAGGAATTACAACGCCGTATATCAGAGGTGCGGAAGGATGTACTCTTGAACCAAATCCCGTATATGAGAGAAGAGAACATGTTGAATCTAAAGATCATTAGTCTTATATGAGACTAAGATCAACTTAGATATCATGGGTTCAGGATCTTTAGTTGTATATGTAACCAAGAGCAATTTAGATATCATGAGCATGCTTTTGAAGGATCCTTAGTCGTATATGGGACTAAGATCGATTTAAGTATCATGGATTAAGAATCATTAGTCGTATATGTGACTAAGATCAACTTAGAAATATAATTAAGGATCTTTAATTTTTTTATCAACTTAAATATAGATGAGCATATGGGCTCGAAGAAGTTTAAGCTTCACAGACTTAGCCAATCTGGGGCTAAAGTTGGGTTTCTATATCACTTAATAGTTCTAAGCATTCAAATGCATGGTGCTTGCGTGGATATCACGTGAGTCGCCGAGTCTCTGGCGCTCACGTGGATATCACGTGATGCGCAAGGTCATATGACGCATGTCTTTTGCTTATGTGAACTTCACGTGAGGCGTATCTTTTATAGCTTCTCTTCTTTGCTTTGTGGCGCCATGTGCATATCACGTGATGCGCACCATTCAGCTTCTTGGGCACTCACGTGCATATCACATGAAGCGCACCACTTCATGTTTTTTGGACGCTCACGTCCGTATCACGTACTGCGCATATAAGTCGTGGCGCATGCCACGTGGCTTAAGCCCATAGGCACATGGCCATCGGTGCATATATCTCTGGCGCATGGCCTTTTACTTTTAAAGATTAATCTCTTTTATTTTTGGAACTTAAGTTTCAAAGAAACTTAAGCTTTTGTTAATAGTTTATATGGACCATTAACAACATCAACATCATAACTTTTGTGATCAGGAGTCTTTCTTTGTACTCAGTTCAAAAGAAGCTGCTTGATCGAAGTATAAACTTCATCATCGTCATAATTTTTATATTAACCTTCAGATCGTTAGGGTTCCATCCATCATCATGTTTATGAAGAAAACTTAAGTTTTCTCTAAACCCCTAGATTTTAAGATAAAAATACCTTCTGTAAAACTTAAGTTTTCAGAAAGGATGAATTTAATTTAAGTATCTTAATATCCGAGAAAGAATTTAAGTTCTGCTCATGAAGGTTAACCTACTTATCAATGACGCTTAAGCCTTTTATCATGGAGATTAATGTCCTATCTTACCTCGGTTTTATGAAAGGAGAAAGAAGAAGATTGCTATGGGGGATCTCTTATATGAAGAATTGATCTCATAGGTTATTTATATATGGGTATGAATATTGTTGGGCAAGTAAAGAAAATCTCTCATTGAGATTTCTCTAATTGATCTTAAGATCAAGCCCAAATACTTAAGTATCATTGAATTTTGATCCAAGGGTCTTTATTAACCCAATTGGTATTGTTTTGTTTTGAAAAATACCTGATTGATTTATTTATTGATATCAATATATATCTTTCTGTTTGGGAAAGATATGGAAAATTAATTTCCAAATATAGCTTACGCTATAATGAAGCAAGAGCTTGAATGTTCTAGTGCTTGCGTCAAAGGATCATTGGCGCATGCTCACGTGTGTATCACGTGGCGCAGCTGTCTTGTGCTGCAAATCTATGGTTGCGCATGTAATTAAAATTGTCTTCTGCCATGTGCGCACTTGATATGCTTGCGCAAGTTTCTTGGGCTCTTTATTCATGGTGCTCCCTTTATAACTTGCGCATTAATGTAAGTGCTCTTACCCCTTTTATGATAGATGCGCACATAGCATGTTTGCATGCCAAAATTGGTGCAAACAGGGACAAACCTCCATAAGGCTTGAGTCTTATTGGATGGAACCCATTTATGTCGAAAGCCCGTTTGGACCCTCATATAAATAAATATATAATCGCCCCTCCCGTTCATAAACATTAAATTTAATAAAATCCAATGGTGGACCATTATAATAAATAAGCCATATATTGATGATGATCTCCATATCATAAGAAAATCATGTGATTGGATAGCTTCAAAGTTTAAACCATGGGTCAAGTGGATATAAAGAGTGTCTTTCCATTATAGACCATGAGTAATTAAGTTAATTCCAAGGTAATAGAACATGATATGCGCCACCATGTGGTTGACAGGTGCATATCTCATATACTGCATTTGCTTAAGCGGTGGCATTTTATTAAGAGAAAAAAGGAAAGGTTAAAACAAAGGGTCTGACTATAGAAATTGATACGATTGGAAAGAAAACTTAGATTTTATTGTTAATGAAAATTTAGGTTCATTAATAAACATACATTCCAAGGAAAAGAAGTAGACCTTAAAAGAGGTGAGCAAAAAGAAAGAAGAGAGGTTATAAAAAAGATGAAGGTTCATTTAAGTTTAATTGGTTTTATGCTAGGTCCAATATAGTGCTTGATCATTACACACAAAGTTTCAACCTTGTTCTCATAAAAAAATGCTTGGTCCAAGATGCTCTTAGCTTTGGCAATGAGTTTGGTATGCATAATGAACCATTCGGATCAATTATATGCACCATGACGGCACATACCTCATATGCGGGCGCATATGCATTGCATAAACGCATTTTATAACAGTGGTTAAAGCTATAAATTACCCATCCTATCTTCCATTCCACATGCCTTCCTTTTAGCGTTAACTCTTCATGCTCCTCCAAATCCCATTACAGTCATGATTATTATTTTCCATGATGCGAAACTGTTCCTATGTTGCATAGATTTATTGTCAAGGAGATGTATCCATATTGGATTCTTTTGAATCGTCGGTGATACTTGTGGAACTCTTTTTCGCACTACCTAAAATTTATACCATGTTTTAGATATACCGAACATGTACTATTGACTAAAACATCAATTATCTATGCATCAACACCAACTAATTATTGTATCTTTAGCTAAGATTTGCTAATATAATAATGATTGATATGAAGTTATTATGTGTATATATTTATATAGAAAAAACTTAGCGTATCCCACCAACGATTGGCATCCTTGACTTTTAAAAAATTGCGAATTCTTAATCAAATCCATGCTACTAACTGAGTTAATACTTAATAATGAGTTATTGATGAATTTTGAAGGTGTTCAATGTTTCATGACAAAAAGGCAGAGTGTAGGAATTAGAGAGACAAGAAGGCAGAGTGTAAGAATTGGAAAATGTGATGCTTTGAATAATTACTTAGTACTTTTCTATTCCATTTTTTAAAGGCTAAATTAAGTTTGCTTTCCATGTTCTTAAGAGTATGGATGCAAGATTATGGTGTCATTAGCATGTAGATTATTTACTATTCATTGGGCGAGATACATTAATGCTTGGTCAACCCTTCCTAAGCTTTTTTGAGTTTACTTAATCCTTCATGCAAGGATTAGAGACTTGACATAATCCTTGAGACTTGATATAATCCTTCATGCAAGGATTAGAGAGGTGATTAGTAGCCATTGGAGGGTGATGAAATTAGCGGAATAAGTGAGTTCCCTCATTACCCCTCCCTTTTAAGAAAATACCCATGCCGGGTCTTCTAGGGTTTTTACGCATTTTTGGAAAGGTGATCTCAGTTGCCATATATATATATATATATATATATATATATATATATATATATATATATATAGGATAAAGAGAGAATTATTTCTATCTGGCAACCTCTCTCACTTACATATAATTCTTTCCCCCTAACCCGAGGGCAATAATGAACAAAGAAAGACGATCACGAAAAGAAAGAAAAATCATCATCGTATCGTTTCTAGTCCATCCTTTCAAGTGTTACGAAAGACTTTCAAATAAAAGAACACCAAAGAAACTGAGATGTGTTCATAGATCGTGTTGTTATGGTGGAACTGTTGGTTGCTCTCTAATGATTGTACCACCACATCGTATCGTTTCAGTTATAATAACAGTAGAAAATCATCATATGAATCTTATTCCTTAGGAATAGCGTTGATTATAAAACACAAGGAGCCATTAAAATTTGGCAGAAATTTATGATTGGTTGTGCACTTGACATCTATTCTTTCATGGTTAGTGTCAACTGTCAAGTACCTGGCTGAAAAAGCTATAGAGAAGTAGGGATTTGCCAGTCTCTAATGCCTGCATGCAAATTTTCCATAACTGGCAGAAGGAATCTTGAAGAATCAAATGAGAGATTTGTTTTAAAAGTTTCCTTGCAGTTTTGAAGCATGATTAAAGCTAGAGCCAAACAGATCTTAATTCAATAAGGTGTACTGTACTATATACGTCAAGTATAATACAAGCAAGTGCTGTGACGGCATTGTGGTAATAATATAATAGGAGCAAGTGTCTCTGTAACATAGGGGTAAGCTTCTTTTCGTGGAGCAAGAGGTTTGGAATTCAAATTTTGCTTGCATCAGATAATAGCCTATAGCGAGACATTGAAACAATATTATTATAAAACAATCGGTTGACTAAATTGTCGAAATGACACTGGAGCAGGACTAGTAAAATCAGACGTTTGTGGGACGTCATACCTCCAAAAACAAACATGAAAGATGAAACAACACGAGAGTTCTTTTTCTTTTTCTAAAGCTCTCTCGATTCTGACATCGATGTGCAACCAAGTTTCCTTGTAGTAATAGAGACATCAGGCCATCATTCCAAATATACATGACTGGTTATGATGGAATATCTCCTATCAAAACACAATTGGTCATACCAATCTTATTGATATAAATTAATTCCCCATATTCCTGAAACAGTTTCTGAGGCGAATTAGAAATAATAGAGGAAAACATAAAATCCATGCAGTACCCTGTACTTCTCTTCCCCTGTAATTTTCATCTACTTCCCCACAAAGCTTGTCTTTTTCTCGTTCAATATATACTGTCGCTTGTGTAACAGAGTATGATGCAATAATGGATAAGCTTGTGGTTTTCTTGGTTTACTACTGGATGATATGCTCCCTTCTTTGGAGATTTTTGATATATCAGAATTTGGTTACTGTTGATGTTCCTCGTCTCTATAGATACAATCATAAAGAGGATTTTGTTTAACTTCTTCAGATTTGTTTACTTGTGCTGACAAACTATTTTGTCAAGCAGTTTTGGTACCACCAAACTGGCATTCTTGCAGTTATAAATAGTATCGCATCATCATCGTCTTAGTTTATTCCCTATCAAACAAAAGTCTCTTTTCCCCCCGCATTTCTAAGCGTTCTTTGTCAAAATTGATGATCCTTTGTACGCTTGATGTCAAATGTATCATATCTAGCTTCATCTAAAAGAACGCTGTATTTATCCCGTCCTTTTCTTTTTGTAAAATAAAGACGCTGTGGGCATCATCCAAATTTTCGAAACTAGCAGAAAAGAGGTCTTAATTTATATTTTACATTAGAGAACTCTTAATAAAATGAAGTGCGAGCCAAACATAATGCATTTCTATAGACAGTTTCATTCTAACATCCGCAAATCGTTGTTGAAAAGGCACCAGGACGGGTGAAGTTCTAATGTTGACTCTTTTTTATGCGCTGTCCTTGAAATTTTAGTTTCTAAATAAGTACCCTGCAGTTGAAGTCGAAACCCTTGATTCTAAATGTCTCCCGGCCTCCATTCTCCGACTTTCTATCTTCGGACAGCGATATGTGTATCACGACAAATATGATATATAAGATGTTCATCCAAGAGCATCTCCAATCTACAGATAATCTACCAGTCTTATTAGAAATAAATCCCCCCATACTCCTGAATCCTGACACCAACAATGTCCATGCGGTACTAAAAACGGCTGAAGGCAACATAAGATCCTTGTAATTAACAGTGCAAATTCCAGCAGGAAAATAAGAGAGGGGGTCGAAATTTAGTTGCTTTAAGGGTTAATAATCCGTAGACTGTCAATGTAGCTGTTTCCCATGGTGAAATCGTTCCTCGTAATATAGCTGAGAAAATCTCGAAAGCTGCTATCTTTGTATCCTTTTGGGTGTTGATCATCCATGAGCTCTTTGGCAACGGTCACCATCCCGTCCATGGAGAAGCCATGGATGCTTGCAATCGACACTCTCTTCTCACGCTCCAGAATTACCCTGTGGACAACACTCCTGTACCGCCCGTTGCTCACCACTTCAAAATAATCTCCTATGTGCACGTGCAACACGTCCGGAAATTCCAAGGGCACCGATTTCCATGCATTTGAATCCCTGTCGATTATCTGAAGGCCCTTGCAGCTCTGAAGTAGGATAGTTATGCAGCCGTAGTCGGAATGAGGAGCCAATCCTAACATCGAATCTGGCATCCGGTTGCACTTTTCATAGCTGTTTAGAGTCATCACTTGCATTCCATCCTCGAGTTTGTTTCCTATGTATCTCTGACCCAGACCCAAGCTCTCCAGAATTGCATCCATCAGTTGAAGGGCTACTCTCCTTAATTCTACTGCATACTTGCCCATCTTCTCCCTGTTAATCAATTATGAGTAATCAGAGTTTGTTGCATGCAACGATCTAATATCATTTCTTCCGAATGGTCAGGTCATACCTATAGTCGGCCGGAGAATGCGGCCAAAACTTGATCCATTGGCTAAGGGGGTGAGCGTACTGTTTCAAGAAATCCCTAGGCTTTATGATTCTCTCCTCGCTGGAGCATACACCGTACCTCACAGGTTGGTGTACATCTTCGGAAGCATGTTCTTTCTTCTCTTCTGGTGATAATTCGAAGAAACTCGAAGCTGCTTCCATGGCACCATTGATGACAGACTTGCTGATCCCATGGTTTATAACCTGCACGCATTCGGTTACAAGATATTTATCAATACTTGCATTTGGATAACCAACCTTTTTGCTTTCTTTCTTTCTTTCTTTTTCCTGCATACAGTAATAAAAACAGGTCGGGACCATGGACCACATGAACTCTGAAAAAATACTGACCTGAAAGCAACCGACGCTTTGGCACGCGCTCCCGACATCGTCAACCGTGAGGGACCGTGCCCTCGAATGGGAGTTCAGGCCCTTAAAGTCTATCATTGGAACAGACAGGGTCTCAAACTTGTTGGCTGGTGCACGGAATCTCGGTACGCAAGTTGAGCCCGCTATAACTCGCCTCACATTCATTGTCGCTGTTTGTATAAACACAGCAAAGTGAGTACAAATTCGCCCTTCATTTATAGGATATTCATATGCATGGCACTTGAGCTAGAATCCGAGTGGCCATTGGACCTAATCCATTTTACAAGGGGAAGACTTTATTGATGTAGGACCTATATGTATAATTTAAATTGAGCAGCAGCAGAAAGCATTTAAAGTGAAAAAGAAAACCAACCAACAAAAAGGGAGCTGTTTTGCATTCTGTTGGGTGCTGAACGGATAAGAGGGGGGAAACATGGACTCTTTTGTGAATGGAAACTGAGACCCATACAACTCCTGAATCGATGCCGTCTTTTCTTGATACCGCCTTTTGTTAATACTGCTTGCAGAACATAGGAATGCTGCCTGTTTATGCAACTTGCTGCTCCCCATTGTCGTTTGCTTCCCTAATTAATTGTGCTCATGGGGGCCTCCACACTTCACTCTAGTGCATTCCCAATTCTAGTATTATTTAAAAGGAGGATATTTTGTCCGCTCCGACTTCAAGTGACAGGTTGCCACTGGTTGTCGGATCTGATCCCGAATTGCAGGAAACCCCCCCTTAGTTTGTAATACCTGCGTTTTGCCCCTGGCCATAGCGCGGCGTATTAGTTTTCCGTTGGTAATTCCCAAAATATTCCTAGCCGGTCGTGGCGTTTTGAACCAGGTGATATTACGGAAATTACAAATTATGAGGTACGGAAAGGTTAACTATGGTTAAAATAAGGCTTAAACGCAGGAAACACCCCCCCACGTTTGGTTGAAAAGTAGGAAAATCCCTAATGTATTTCGTCTGATTTAACCCGACGAAATAGGTGTGCTGCAGGAAAAAAAACATGAGCTCATTTCGAGAAAATACAATACAAATTCCATTTATTTCCCCAAACATGGCCAACAATCAAATAATATACACCATAATAATCTCCGCTCCTCTGCATGTAAACTCAATCCAATCCACAACACAACCAACATAATAGTAGTACAAATTCAGACACGCTACATCCAATTCACGGCCGTATATATAAACTCAACCCAATCCACAGCACAACCAATTCACGACACGCTACAAATCTGACACGCTACAAATCCAATAAGATACGATAGTAAGATGTGATAATAAAATAAAATACGAGGTTTAATAGTAATACAACATCACAAGATTCTAAAGTCCGATATGTAATATTAATAACAAGATGTTTTACTAATTAAACAAATAACTTAGACATACGAGGTCGATACACGAGTCTATCTAATCCGCTCTATCTCATACTCGTCCTCGCCTCCGTCCTCACCCTCGCCCCCGCTCCCTTAGTCTGAAAAGTCATTGAAATCGTGAAGGTACTAGTGTTAACAATTAAAAGGTTATTAGTTATAAATTTTAAAATTTATAACTTGATAGGATATGTATCATACTTACATCTGGAACTTTCTTCCTTAAGCCTTCAAGCTTTGTATAATCTCAATTCTCGTCTTAATTGCTCTATTGACTTCCTCTTGGGTCATTCTCCTTCGCGAACCGGAACCGCAAACAGATGAGGGTCCAGATGCAGAACAAGACGAGAACACTCTTGCTCGAGCACCCGTGGGGGTATGAGGAGACGCTCCTTCTCCACGAGCAGCCTGAGTGGAGTGGACGGAGGTGCAAATGGGGTCACGTGATCCTGAATAAATACCCCTAGGCATACTTCGGACACTGATAGGCGTGATATGCTGTAGGCGAGATGCCTTGATCGACAAGATGAACTCTCCCGTTCCGTTCCGGGTTGTACCGCTGAATGACCTCATTAAATTGATGGAGCTCGATGGGAGGAGGATTCGGTCATTCTCCTCGACAAACACCTCTACCACCTCATCGATCTCTCTACACATTTGTTGCTGCAGAAAACAGTATGAACCAAATTTAGTCAATTATTAAAAAACGATATAAAGATTCGATTATTGAAACTCGTTTAGGAGCATACTTACATTATGATCAGTCGTCTCCTGTGTGCTGGGGAACCTGGGGTGATGCGTAAACCTCATACTATAAATATCCACACGGCTGGACATATCTCTCGTTTGTCGTGCCTGTCATTTAAATGAAGATTTGATTTTAAACAAGTTTATGAAATAAGCAATTTCAAAATATTTGATTTGATCATACATGTTTAACTCTATATTGGGAGAAATTCATCCCTCCGTCCAACCAAACATCTATGTTATGACTCTGAGAAGCTACTCCGTATCGGATCCTCTCCTGAAATTCATCCGAACTGAAGTGATCTATCATGGCAGCCCAGTAATTGTCATGCCCTGCATCCCAAAAGATGGCAGCATGCACGTAACGAGGTCCGCGACGTATTTATATCGAGAAGGGTCCCTTTCGAAATAAATACGTAAACCGTATCATAAGCAATATATAATAAACAAGAATTAAACGATAGCATAAATCCAACTACATTATTATATTTCCAAGTCACAATGTTCAAAACAAAAGACAGCAAGTCTGGAATTCAAATACAACGAAAATAAAACTAAGCAAATCCTGAATAATAGGCATACTGAAAGAAAAAAGGACCGGTGGTCGACTAGAAATCTTCTTGAGATGACAGCTGAGAGTAATCCTTCTCTGTCGGCTCAATCTCCCCTGTCACTAAGCGACCTAACGAATATTCCCAAAGAAAGAAACAAAAGAATGTCCGTCAGCAATCTTGCGCTCGGTAAGTCCCCAATAAAAATGATTATAAAATAAGGTGATATAATGACAAGTATATGAGCAGGTATGAAAAATAGCATACTGAGATGAACAAACATGATATGTCAAGTAGATAGGGCAAACTGTACGAGCATGGCAGTTCTATAGTTCCATATAAGCATGTCAGTTTTATATAACTATAGCAGTTCTACGATTACATATTTGTTGTAGTGCGATGGTGAAAATATGCGTGTATACGAGAGTGGTCCGTCAAATTCACGGAACAATGGCATACGAGATTCAAGTTGGGTGTTTTTAGTGAACTCTCATGTCACGGCATACGCGCACTACTAGACTACCCTATTTTCCAGCGTATATTAAACTATAAATAATGACACAAGTCATACACGAATCCATGAATACGTTAGAGCTGCAAGTTCAAGTCAAGTGTGTCAAGTTCAAGTCGAGTTCGTGTCAAGATCGCATCATTAAGTGTCCATAGCTTGATTCAAGTTCGTGTCAAGCATATAGTAGGTTATTCACATGATTCATGTAAGTGCATGAAATAAGACAAGTGTAATGTTCAAGCACAAATCAGAAACAATATAATAAAAAAATGCTGGAAAACTATCAATTGTTCAACTTACATGAATTCAAAAAATACCAAGAAATGTAATCCTAGGTGTTATGTAGACTCAGGTTCAAACCTCATCTAATTCCAGCTACCGGTTCGGGAGTTGGACGCATTTCGGTATCGCCGTGCGGAACTGATCAGTTCAGCACCAACACATTTTTAAAACTTAGTTTGCGATACTTTCTGTTGGTTTCAGGTCTCGAAAATAATTAGAAACTTATAGGTTTTATGGTCTACTTATTTAAACAATTTAAGTTCGCGCGATTTGGATTTATGAAGCTCTAGTTATGATTATTTTAAGATAAGGGTTTAAAATAGATTCTTTATTTTCTGGACAGCAACTATGGGGTGTCTTGTAGAGCATATATCAGGTCGTTCTATACATTTTTGAGTCACCAAATATATAGAAAAGTTGTAGGTCTGCAAATTTAGCATCCATACATCAAAGGATCGTCAAAAACCAAGTTCTATATCTCGAGTTATTTCAGTTTTAAAAACATTGCGCGAATCAGGACAGATTATGTCCAGATTCGACACATAATTTAAAAAGTCAGAATTGTGGTATTTCCGTCTTTTTTCAAGAAAACATTAAAACTAAGAAAATCTAGATCTTTCGATCTAATTGTCGAAAATACTTGAGTTTTCTCAAATCGGACCTCGGTAGACAGAGTTATGGGTTTTCGAATGAGGCCGTTAAAAACAGTTTTTTTTAAAAAAATAGTGACTAAAAGTGTCGTAAATCCTAAACCATTGTTCGGTTTGACCCGAAAATTTTACAACACATATACAAAAGTATATTCTATCATAGATAAATTTCTAGAAATTAAAATTAATTTCTAAAAATTATTTTAAAGATAAAGATATTTACGATCATATTTGAAAGTGACAAAACTATGAAATTAATTTGCGAATTCGTTTTCTTTTATTTTTACAAACATAATAATAATGAATATACAGAGTCCATAAAAATCATGTCGCGAATTGAAGTATGTAATCGATGTTTCAAGTATGCAATCGGGTTACAAAAAGAAACACACATGAACTGATATTTCACGAAACTACCATAACAATTCTTTCACATATATACTTTCTTACAACTCTTGTAAGATGCTACTTACAACGATTAGTTGCATGCAATGATTAGCATAGACTACATACAAATACCATGAGCATTAAAAAACATATGGAATGTATAGACAACCATTCATGTGCATAACATTCATAGTTTATTTTTCATTCTCTTTTTTTCTTCTTCACAAAACTCAAACAAGGGCTATCGACATCATGGAAGTCTAGACGAAGGGAGAGAGAAGGATAAAGAGAGAGAGAGAAAGGAAAAGGTGAGGAGATGGGACTTACAAGATGTTGCAATACGATGCAACAACCATATCACCGATTCGATCAAAGCCTCGGTTGAGAGGCTTCCGACGATTTAGGATTATCAAGGACCTTCGAACGGCTTATAGGTGGAAGAGAATGATGATGATTTTTTGTTGAATTGGAGGAGGAAAAAACAATTAAAGGACAATGAGACGCCACAACGTCTCAACCAATGAGTTACTTATGCATATTCTTTTAAAAGATCAGAAGTGAATAACTTAAAAAGTAAATCGAAAATCAATTTCTTAAACTAATTTCTTTTATAAAACAAATTCTCTTTTAAAAAATCTAATAAAATAAAACAATTCTTTTTCCTTCTCTTTGAAAATAAGATTATATAATGCGAAACGATTAAAATAAAGAAATAAATAATTTATAGAGGTTAGGATTTGAACTCGAGATCTGTGAGACAGGAATGTAAGGACTTAACTAATGACATACAAGTTTACTCTTGCAGATATTCAACATGATTTAAATATATACCAGCGATTGAAAGAAAAGCTGTATTTTATTAAAGAATGAAAATGCAACGGCACATGGATTTTGGGGTCATTACAGTAATCGTCGGTCCAAGTCATTGGCTTCTGTGCCCATTTTGCCACATCGGTTGTAGCGGTCTTCCATTTTTTGTGAATCTGGTGCTTGTGATCACGCCAACTTCTCGACATGTAAGTAAACAATCTCTCTCTAAGCATGTGCAGAGGTACATGAGCGCTATTAATCTACCAAACTATGCTAAAGCGCGCCAACAAAGAAACACAAAAAGGCATTAGCATCTCTCTCACACACACATACACAAAAGTAACTGCAGAAATGCTTAATTAAATAATCTTATCAAAATCTCCTCCAAGGCCATTTGCTTATTGGCCTCCAAAGTTGTAGCCGTCCAATCAACCGCGACATATCTAGACCCAACTTAAACGCAATGTGGCATTTGTTTCTCGTTACAAATTGAGGCGCAGAATTTTTTTAGTTGTTTTGCCCCTGGCTTGACGAAATCACGAGTTGCAGACATATGCACAACGATCTTCGGGCCGTCTTTCCCCCGACCCAATATGTTTAGTACCTGTGTGGGCTCCTTTTCCCATGACCCTGACTCGACGAACTGGATCCCACATCCTTCGCAGACTGTCCACGTCCATGACCGCGTTGTGAACTCGTACCCTGAGACATATCTAATGCAACATACATATATGAGTCGTATTACGAGAAGTTGAAATGTTTGTTTGTCTACAGATCCCTTGCCTCCAGATCCAGATCCTCTGGCCTCGATTGCCCTCTCCTCCAAAATTCAGACCGCCCTCGCCTCCCTCTCCCAAATCCTTATATAAAAAATAAAATAAAAAAAACCTATCTCGCCTCATCGCCGCCTCTCTCGCCTCACTGCATCTCCAAGATTGCCTCGCCTCACTCTCGCCTTCCTCTACTGAGATCGCCTTGCCTCCCTTTACAGTGATAGCCTCCTCTCCCTCTCGCCTCTACAGAGATCGCCCTCGACACCTCTATAGAGATCAGAGATCTCGCCTCCTCCAGATCGAGTACTCTATATCCTTTTCTTTCTGTAGAATTCAATTGATGGATACTGCAGACCTCCTCTTAGATTAATTCACAATAGCCCTTACTGTGAATTAATTTCCGCAGCAGAATTTGATCTCAAAATCTGCACTTTCAATGCCTGCTCTCTTTGACGTTCAATATGATGGACAACAAGATTAATCCCCGTGGATGTGGTCGTGATTCCCTTTCTTGCTCTTATTGCGGTCGTACCAACCATACAGATCGATTCTGCTGGGCGAAGCATGACTGTCCATATCGGATTCCTATTATCCGGCAGAGTACGGCTCCTCCATCCACGACGACTCAACCGCCAGCATCATCATTCTCACAGATCTTTCCTAAAAATATACAGCAACTGCAACGTATTTTCTATCATATCTCTACTACAAAGTTAACCACATTAGCTATATCTTTATTATCTCAGTCAAACCCTTGGGGTCCTTGACTCCGTGTCTTCCGACCACATGACTCATACTGCTTCTAACTCTGTGTTTTCCACTTTGCATAAATTCATTTTCATTACCAATGGGGAAGTCCTTCCTGTTAGTGGTTGTACCAATATTGATGTGATATATTCCTTACCACTTAAAAATATTTAAGTTGTTCCTTCACTTCGTACAAATTTATTATCTGTTCGTCATCTTACCAATGATTTCAACTGTTCAATAACTCTCTTTTAAGTACTTTGTGATCCAGGACAATCAGACGAAAGAGCAGATTGGTGTGGTAAATAAATTAATGGCATGTACTGTTTGGATATGCCACCTTTCGTATCTGCTATTGTTTCTACCATTTGCTGGTATTGACGTCTTGGATATCCACCTCTCCCTATGCTATGTACTATGTTACCTGATTTCTTTTTATCTGATTTCTCATGCGAGTCATGTATTTTGGGCAAACATTTTTGTTTCTTTTTTCCTTCAGTTAATAAACGTAATTCTTCGATATTTGAGTTAGTCCATTATGACATTTGGGGTCTTTACAAGTATACTAGCATATTTGGCTACAAATATTTTATCACATTTATCGATGATCACTCTAGAATGACATGGCTGTTTTTTTACATGATCGATCTGAATTACCACATGCGTTCAAAACATTTATTAATGAAGTAGTTAATCAGTTTAATACGTCTATTAAAACTTTGAGAACTGATAATGTAAAAGAATATATAAGTCGTATTTTTCAAACTCTTTGCCAATCTTGTGGGATTATTCATCAAACTTCCTGCTCATACACACCACAACAAAATGACATTACTAAAAGAAAAAACCGCCACTTGCTTAACGCTGCTCGTTCTATTATGCTTAACATGCATATCCCAAAACGTCTTTGGAATTTTTCCTTACTGTATGTTTTTTGATTAATCACATGTCTTCCATGATTCTTCAAAACCAAACATCGTTATCTATTTTATTTCCCAACCAAGACCCTTTTCCCTTTCATCTTAAAGTATTCAAGTGTGTTTGCTATTTTCATAATCATCGATTAACTCGCGATAAATTGAATTTTAAGGCTATCAAACATATATTTGTTGGTTATTTTAGGACTCAAGGTTATGCTTTTCTACTTCCTTCTATATCCACTATCGTAGTCTCTTGTGATGTCACCTTTCTTAAGGACCAGCCCTTTTACCCCTTACGAAAAGTCCTTCTCACGTCCCACCACTACCACCACTTCCTATACCTCCAGCTGACCAACTAATTCAAACTAAATCTACTACCATCGAATTTCCTCATTCTCCGCCGATTACGCATTCTATAGGCGTCCATCTAAAGCAGTGATAGATTCAACAGCAGATACTGAACCTCCTCCTCCATGTATACAGCCGGAAGTTGACGAGCCTTCACCTCTCCTTCCTTCTGATGGTTTGTCCGACGATATACCAATTGCTCTTTGCAAAGGTAAACGAACATGCACTGCTTCTCATTCTTTTTCTTCATTTATTTCATATTATCGTCTTACTCCAGCTTTATATCATTTTGTCTCTTCCTTATTTGTTGTTTCCCTTTCTCACTCTGTTCAGAAAGTTATGAGTCATCTAGGTTGGTTTATGGTTATGATGGAAGAATTGCAGGCACTGTGGCCTAATCATGCTTGGGATCTAGTCAACCTCCCTTCATAAAAAGGTGGTTGGTTGCCGGTGGGTCTTTACTGTCAAACATAATCCTGATGGCAGTGTATCTCGTTTGAAAGCTCGTCTTATTGTTAAAGGCTATACTCAGTAATACGGTGTAGACTATGTTGAGACCTTTTCTCCAGTGACCAAACTCACTACTGTTCGCATTTTGATCTCTCTTGCGGTTATCCGCGATTGGCCTCTACATCAGCTAGACGTCAAGAATGCCTTCCTCAGTGGCGATTTTTCCGAGACGGTTTATATACAGCAGCCTCATGGCTTTGAGCGTGAGGGGGACTTTCTTGTATGCCATCTAAAAAAATCTATCTATGGGCTAAAACAATCTCCTCGAGCATGATTCAATAAATTCAGTATGGTCCTAAAAAAGATAAATTTCACAAGAAGCCCGGCGGATCCATCTCTTTTTACACAAATAGAAAGAAGAAATGGTTATTTTCCTTCTTTATGTTGATGACATAATCATCACTGGAGATGATTCTGAAGGTATATCTAAGGTCAAAATTCATTTAGCCTCACATTTTCACACCAAAGATTTGGGTCCTCTACGGTACTTTTTTTGTATAGAGGTGTCTCAAAATAAGATATCATTATTTCTGTTACAGTAGAATATACTCTTGATCTTCTTAAAGAAACATGATTTCTTAGCCGTCGCTCTGTTGATACTCCTATGGATATAACAGTAAATCTCTCTTGCATTAGCTCATCTGATGACCAACCATTTTCTGATCTCGGTCAGTTTCGACAGTTAGTTGGGAAGCTAATATATCTTACGGTTACTTGCCAAGACATATCCTTTGCAGTCAGCACAATGATCCAGTTTATACAGGCGTCCTTAGTTTCCTATTTTCGGGCCGTTGAGTGCATTCTCTGCTATTTGAAGTATGCACCTGGGCAAAGTCTTCTTTATAAACCTTATTCTAATCTGTCGCTTGTAGCCTATGCTGATGCCGATTTTACGGGATCCATGGATGACCGTCGCTCCTCGAGTGGATTTTGTATATTTTTTGTGGGAACCTAGTTACTTGGCGCAACAAAAAGTAATAGATTGTTGCACGCTCATCAGCCGAGCCTGAACATAGAGTTATGGCCTATGCCGTTTCAGATTTGACGTGGCTTTCCATATTGCTTCAAGATCTCGGTGTTCTACAACACCCGCACGCTTGTTCTGTGACAATAAAACCGCAATTCATATTTCAGAGAATCCGGTGTTTCACGAACGCACAATACACATTGAAGTAGATTGCCACTTTATCCGGGAGAAAGTTGTTGAAAAGAAAATCAATCTCCATCATGTTTCTACTCATGCATAGATTGCAGATATTTTGAAGAAAGTTCTTCCAAGAACCGCATTCATTCATCTATTGTCCAAGCTATGCATCTCCGATATCTATGCTCCAGCTTGAGTGGGTGTGTTTGAATAATTTAGATTATATTGTTATTAAGATATATTGTACCATAGTACTTGGGCATCAAGTAATTGTAATTTCTATATAAAGAGACTTTTGGTCACAGTAAAATCTATCTCTTTCTCCTTTCTTTTTACTTTAACAAAGATTATAAATAATACAAACATGTAAAATTTAATAATCATCATCCTCTATAGCACCACTCTCCCTCGCTGAATTTTACACGGAGTCATTGATGAATTGATCTGATGCACGCGTTGTTTGGCTTCGGCTACGGACAACGGATCTTGATGATCTATCCTTTAAAACAATCTTTGGACCGATGTCACCCCTTGATAAGCTAACGTCGTCGATATCCATAGTCAGGTCTTGTAATGGTGTGATTGGCATGGTTGGACAGCTAATTTCAATATTTTCATCAAAATTTCACATGTTATAATAGTATCGCGGATTTGTGCTGATAACGACATGCCACTCGGCATCACTAAGGTCTGAGACATAAAAACATTGACGTGCTTGACCCGCTAATATGTAAGTCTCATTCGTGAAAGCGAGTTTTGCTGAATTTAAAAGGAGTAGCCCGTTTTCTACTTTGTAATCTTGGTGTTCTGACTTGAGATCATACCACAGGCACTTGAATAAGACAATCATGTGTGCACGATAACGTACTTGTATTATATCTTGCAGCACATCGTAATAGTCCAGTTATCCCATGGTTAGATTGAGATCTCTAGACGATATGTAATCTCTTATAGTTGATGTCAACAAATGCCGCAGTTTTGGAATTTTCTACGTGTATCTCTAGCTTGTGTGTGAAATCTAAATCCATTAAGGACATAACCTGTAAGACACTCAACTATTGGATCTGGTTCAAAGCCAAGTATCTTTATATCTTCTATTACGTTAGCATCTACGGTTGTAAGAACCTAATAAAGCAAAATGAGATTTCAAAATCGCATTTAGTTTAAGGGATTTGACATCACTTATATAGTTGAATATTTTTAATCTAGTTTTAAACTTACAAAATTTTTAAACTATGTCGTAAATTCTCGATTTCGAGCATTATCGATATGCCTCGATGGTGATTGACCCCTCGGTGGTCAGTACCGAGTTTTCCATAACCTAAGTTTGAAACAATATAGATAATTAATTTCATATTTATAAAAAGGAAAATATTAGTGAGGAATCATATTATATACTATGAATTAGACTATATACATACTCATGAAATACATCGTTCTCATCAGAGTTAAATAAAACATATCGATGTATCATGTCAAGCTCCTCACTGCGAAGTGCGAGATGGTTCACGTCACTTATTATATTTCCACCACCACGGGCGGAAGACAAATATTAATCATTGTCTCTCGTTGCCCATGTCATCGTTACGACATGGCTTGTTGAATGCATTCTCGACATCCTTAAGGTATATCGAACAAAATGCCATACATTACTCGGCGAGAAACCCTTCGGTAATCGACCTCTCGGGCCTAGTTTTATTATGAATATATCATTTTATCTTAAACATCAACCTGTGGGTTCGATTTTGGTAAGTTTAATTGCTGCTGTGATAAATACTATTCAAAAACAAAAAATTTCGGTAGCACGTCCCCGCTGTTCTCTGAGTTTACTGCAATAGAAGGGATAATAATCATTTTAATACTATATATCAATATTGAAATGACCACCCCTTCTATATTTGTATACGGAGAATCAGCGAAAATGTGCCGACGAAACAAATTTCGAAACTAATGAAAATACAAATGCAGGGCGTGTATGCGTTATAAATTCTTAATTTGTCCACACTGGATAAATTCATCACTTATAGTGCGACTAGTTTTCTCGTCGCATAAATTACGATATGGTTATCAACAACAAATGATTAATGTTCGATATAGACAGCCTTCACGTGATTTTATGTCACAATGAAAACCGTACGCATATAAGTGATAGATGGGGTTTAAGCCACGTTATTTAGTTTTCTAATTATTTATCATAAGTCTTTTCAATATTATATAAGAATCACGATAATAATATAGAAATTTTCACATTTAAGGTTTTCTTTTAAAGCTTAGGGTTTTATCTTCGAGTTGCGAGTTTGGTTTCACTTCAATTTTAAGGTTTAAGATTTCCAATTAAAGCTTAGGGGTTTATGGCTTCACAACAACCACTACTACAATAGGGGGTTGCCCCTACGGATAATGAAATCCGTAGTGGTAGATTTATTTTAGCCCTACGGACTAATCCGTAGGGCCCGACGGTTGTCCCTACGGTGCCCTACGTTTTAATTTAAAAATATTAAATCGTAATTTGTTGTTTGCCCTACGGACCCCTACGGAGCCGCAAACCAATGACCTACGGACTAAACCGTAGGGGCATCTAAATGGGAATTTAATTAAAAAGGCACAGAATGCCCTATGCCTCATCTCGATCTCTCGCGCGTTAACTCCCAAAATTCCCAAAATCCCCAAATTTCTTGTTCCCGTTGTCGCAGTTTTCTCGTCTCCGTTCTCGTTGTCGCCACCGCCATTCGTTTCGTCGTCGCCACCGCCTTTGTTCTTCCTCGTCGCCGATTGCGCGCGTTGTCGACTACCGATCGAGCGTCTCCGTCATCTCCTCCACCGCCTACAGGTTAGTAAATCTCCAATTAAATATAATTTTGATGATTTTAGGGCTAGGGTTCAGGGTTTGGGTACCGATGAGGGTTAGGGTTAAGCATCGGTTGGGGTTAGGGTTAGGGTTGGGGTTCGGCTGGGGCTGGGGTTGGGTTAGGGTTAGGGTTGGGGTTGGAGTTCGGCTGGGGCTAAGGCTGGGGCTAGGGTTGGGGATAATGAAAATTTTGTATAGAAAATTACAAAGGTTTATAGGCCTATAATCGATGATGGAGCGACAGTTTGCCTTTCTGGGAATAAGACAAATGAGGGTAGAATTAACAGCCTTGGGCACCCTTTATGTTTGAAAAAATATTTCCCAACTTTAGGAAAAAGCTTTGCATAATGCATGTTGACCCTACACATATCAATCCTTTTGTAAATCTATATAGAGCATCATTTCTCTGTGCCCCCACTTTGTTTGTGGGCGTGGGCCATGGATTGATGTATGACAGAAATTTGGCCATGGAGCGAGGAGCGAGATGCTATCGGAAAACTCTAACTAGAGCGAATGTCGACGTGTTGGCTGCTAACTTATTATTAGGTTGAAAAAAGGTGTGCCTATAGATGTGAGAGTGGAATAGTCAAAATGGTAAGTGTGTAGTGCAAGTCTTGATTCAACAATTTTTCTTGGTTCTGCAATAAACTGGAGTGGATACTGGACTCTAACTCTAAACCTAAATATTTACCCAGGGGCAAGATTTCATGATACATGCAAATTACAATTTGAGAGGAAAATAAAAATATTATATGCACCCTCAAGATGGCCAGCATACATGAAAACACGTGTGTGAAGATTATACAAACTTAATCATTCATATAGGCAGAATGCGCTGTTTCAAGTAAACTTACCCAAATTAACCTAATTAATCCTAACCAACACCCTAACCCTTTCAAATTATCAATAATTAACCAAAATTAACCCTAGCCTCTAATTAACCCAAATTAACCCTAGGCTCTAACCCTAAACCTGATATGTCTGAAATCATATTAGAAATGATATGTCTGCAATCAAATTCTGCATTTATATTTTGTGAAATAAAAGCTTTTTCAAAATGAGAAGCTGTCATATGAACAATCTGTTTATGCTCCTCAAAACAAATGCCTTCTACATTTTGCAACTTTGTAATTCTGTTTTGACATCTTCCGACATTAACCCAACAATGAAAGAATTTGGTATTTTTATCACCATCTGAAATCTATTTTTTCCTTGATTTATGTCTCCAAAAAAATTGAGGAAGGTTGTGTTTGTTATATCAAAAACCTTTTTGTTGAACCCAACAGGTGACAGTTTAGAGTTGTTATAAATAGCTCTTACATGTTGTTTAATGCATGTACCATTATTAAGAGAGTGCAAGGTAGAGAACAATAATTTGTTTCAACGGCACGTTTCTCAAGTTAAAACCAATATATGATACTCGATGATAATATGAAACTTTCATATTCTTATCGATACTCATATATGAAACTCAAAGCGCCACTTAGTCGCCGTCTATCGGTTAACGTACGTTCGATATTCGTCGTGACATAGAACTGTACGAAGGTTGTTAAATATCGGACGGTATAGCTCGATACTAACAATCGTCGTATAGTGTATGTGATGAGAAGATTCAATCGTATGATAACTGATAGATTTGTCCCGTGTGGACAAGTTAAGAATATATAAAGCAAACACCTTCATTCACTTGTGTTTTCATCCGTTTCGAGATATTTCGTCGGTACCTTTTCGCTGGTTCTCCGTGTACAAAGATAGATTAGATGTTCATTTCAATGTTGTTTCACCGCTTTGAAATGATTATCTATTCTATCACGGTGTACTCAGAGAACAGTGGGGAGGTGCTGCCGAAATTTACTCGAAACGGTTGAAAGCACAAGCGAATGAGTGTTCGCTCTATACATTCTTAATGGGATAGAAGCCTTACCCCTGACAGCCGAAATACACACATACAACAAGAATACACAACAAACGCATCATTAGAGAGTGATTCAAGATGTTCAAGTTAAAACCAATATATGATACTCGATGATAATATGAAACTTTCATATTCTCATCGATACTCATATATGAAACTCAAAGCGCCACTTAGTCCCCGTCTATCGGTTAACATACGTTCGATATTCGTCGTGACATAGAACTATATGAAGGTTGTTAAATATCGGACGGTATAGCTCGATACTAACAACCGTCGTGTAGTCTATGTGACGAGAAGATTTAATCGTATGATAACCGATAGATTTGTCCCGTATGGACAAGTTAGGAATGTATAAAGCAAATACCTTCATTCACTTGTGTTTTCATCCGTTTCGAGATATTTCGTCGGTACTTCTCCGTGTACAAAGATAGATTAGATGTTCATTTCAACGTTGTTTCACATCTTTGAAATGATTATCTATTCTATTACAGTGTACTCGGAGAACAGCGGGGAGGTGCTGCCGAAATTTACTCGAAACGGTTGAAAGCACAAGCGAATGGGTGTTCGCTCTATACATTCTTAATGGGATAGAAGCCTTACCCCCGACAGCCGAAACACACATATACAACAAGAATACACAACAAACGCATCATTAGAGAGTGATTCAAAATGTTCAAGTTAAAACCAATATACGATACTCGATGATAATATGAAACTTTCATATTCTTATCGATACTCATATATGAAACTCAAAGCACCACTTAGTCCCCGTCTATCGGTTAACATACGTTCGGTGTTCGTCGTGACATAGCATTATACGAAGGTTGTTAAATATCGGACGGTATAGCTCGATACTAACAACCGTCGTGTAGTCTATGTGACGAGAAGATTCAATCGTATGATAACCGATAGATTTGTCCCGTGTGGACAAGTTAAGAATGTATAAAGCAAACACCTTCATTCACTTGTGTTTTCATCCGTTTCGAGATATTTCGTCGGTACTTCTCCGTGTACAAAGATAGATTAGATGTTCATTTCAACGTTGTTTCACCGCTTTGAAATGATTATCTATTCTATTATAGTGTACTCGGAGAACAGCGGGGAGGTGCTGCCGAAATTTACTCGAAACGGTTTAAAGCACAAACGAATGGGTGTTCACTCTATACATTCTTAATGGGATAGAAGCCTTACCCCCGACAGCCGAAACACACACATACAATAAGAATACACAACAAACGCATTATTAGAGAGTGATTCAAGATGTTCAAGTTAAAACCAATATATGATATTCGATGATAATATGAAACTTTCATATTTTCATACATGAGTATCCTCAAATCTAACTTTGATTATCGATAATTTATTCTTTTCAACGACAAACGCACACACAAAGCATATACACGGATTTTCTCCTTTGTCAGTAATCATCCCGTTCTTAGATTTCTCAATATAGTTATCATAAGCTACAATTTATATGTTATACAGTCTAACATGGCCCATGAGTACGTCAGAGTTAAGGACTGGATGTATGTGGATTGGCAATAACGTATGCAACCTAAGTTTGTCGTAGGAGTTGCCGCTTTTATTGAATTTGCACGCGCACATAATAAGATCGTGATAGAGAAGATTCTCTTCCCGTGCAATAGATGTGGGAATAAGTACTGGCAGAAGGTAGAATTGGCAGAGCTTCATATCGTAAAATATGGTTTTACTAGATTTTATACAACTTGGAAATATTACGGGGAAGGAGAAGAACGCAGTAATGCGGTAGAAGAAGAAGAAGGAGAAGACGATAATATGGCAGGAGAAGAAGGAGAAGACGGTAATGCGGCAGAAGAAGAAGACGGTAATTTCTTTCCATCAGAAGAAATGGGGGATATGGTAGAGGCTGCCCTAGGTGAATCTATTCGTACCAAAGATGACATTCCTTCTGGTCAAGGACCGCGTGCGGATAAATATGAAAATTTCATGAATGATACTAGAAAACTAATTTATGAGAATGCAAAATATTCCACCCTCTCATGTTTCGTCCAACTTTTCCAGATTAAGTGCCTAAATGGATGGAGCAACAAGTCATTCACAATGCTTCTTTCGTTCTTGAAAGATTCTATGCCCCCGGGAAATAACGTGCCCGACAGCTGGTACGGAGCCCAGAAGATGATGTCTGATTTGGGTCTGAAGTGTGAGAAGATTCAAGCATGTCCTAAAAATTGCGTGTTGTACCGAAAAGAAAATTCAGATTTGAAAGAGTGTCCAACATGCGGAGAGGCCAAGTATAAGCCGAAAGATTCTGATAAGAAGCCTGATATACCTGTCAAGATAGCACGATACTTTCCCATAACACAGAGGCTGCAGAGGCTATTCAGGTGCAAGAAAACAGCTGAGGTAATGATTTGGCATCACCGTGCTCCTCCAAGTGAAGATGGAAAAATGAGCCTTCCAAGAGATTCAACGGCATGGAAGGATTTCGATAGGAGTCACGCAATATTCAGTAGCGATCCTCACAATGTCAGGCTCGGACTGGCTAGTGATGGCTTCTGCCCATTCAACTATATGGCTGGAAGTTACAGCACATTGCCCGTTGTAATGATAATTTATAATATGTCGTCTTGGTTGGCTATGGACCAATCATACTTTATGATGCCTCTTCTTATCGACGGATCAAACTCACCGGGAAACAATATCGACGTCTATCTCCGATCTCTGATCGATGAGTTAAAATCCTTGTTCATTGATGGTGTAGAGACTTACGATGCAAACACAAATATAACCTTCATACTGTGTGCGGTTTTAATGTGGACAATTAATGACTTTCCTGCGTATGGAATGCTATCAGATTAGTCCGTATATGGTCACAAAGCATGTCCTCATTGCCATCAACACACAACATTGAAATTCTTGCATTTTAGCAGGAAGGTTTGTTATTGCGACCATCGACGTTTCCTGCCTCTAGACCGCCCCTACAGGTTAGACGCTGTTCACTTTGATGGTCATCAGGAGCTTCTTGGACCTCCAGCCCCATTGTCCGGAGAGGACGTGACTGCTCAGTGGGATGGTTACAATAATGTGACCTTCGGGATGGATCCGACAAAACAGGTCAAACCACCATTTTGGAACAAGTTAAGCATTTTCTTCGAGCTTCCGTACTGGTCAACAAATTTAGTGCGTCATTGTCTGGACGTCATGCATATAGAGAAAGGAGTATCAGAGCACATACTCAACTTGCTTTTTTGTAAATACGGGAAATCGAAAGACAACCTGAATGCTCGGATGGATCTACAGGACTAAGAAATAAGAGGTGAATTGCACCCTAAACTGGTAGCGGGTAAACCAGGCAAGTTTGTACTTCCCAATGCCGCTTATCATATGTCACAACCGGAGAAGAAAAGATTCCTGCAGGTGTTGCATGATTTGAAAGTTCACATAGATTTCTCAGGATCATTCAGTAAGAAGATAAAAATTGTGAAAGGCAAGATCGATGGGCTGAAAAGTCATGATCACCATATTATCGTGGAGCATCTTCTTCCATTAGCCCTCAGGACTTCTCTTCCCGAATCGGTTGGTTTAGTAATCAACGACCTATGTTGTTTTTTCAGAGAGTTGTGTGCTAAAACACTGGATGTTATGACGCTGGATAAACTAGAAAATTCTATTGCGTTGATACTTTTCAAGTTTGAGCGTATTTTCCCACCGTCATTCTTCGATATCATAATACACCTGACGGTTCATCTTGCAACTGAGGCTAAGTTAGCCGGACCGGTACAATATCGATGGATGTATCCCGTCGAGAGGTACGCGGAATTTTTCGTTTCGCGTAATTTTTAAAATTATTGTTGTCCTGTATTCCCGTATTTATTTATTCAACATATTTTCTTTAGGTACCTCTACACTCTTAAAAAGTATATACGCAATAGAAATCGACCAGAGAGTTCTATCATGCAAGGTTATCTTCTTGATGAAGCAACCACATTTTGTTCCCGCTATCTGGACGCGAACATTGAGACGAGAGTTAACCGGCCTCGAAGAATTCAAGACGGGCCATATGGTAAAGCCGATTATAAGAGGGTGGACACTATGTTTATCAACAAGATATACCGGTTTATCTTGCTTAATTGCGCATGTTTTGAAAAAATTAGAGAGTAAGTTTTTTTGGATTAATTGTTATATTTGTGTTTGTGTGTGTATGAAATGATATAATATTATGTCATAATTTATTGTCGAAAACAGAATTCATTTTAACGAGGTACGTGAGGGCATCCTGATTGGAACGATGAACGATTGGAAAAATATCATCAGGATAATTTTTGCGATTGGGTTGCAGATCATGTAAGTTATTCGAATAACATGTTATTGCTATCAGTTTTAATCTAAACTTATATCGTTATGTATTTGTCGTAAAATTTTTTTTGTTAGATCCATGATCCGAACCTGTCTGCATCATTTGAGAGTGATTCAAGATGTTTAGCTCAATTTCCTAGCATGGAGGTTGCATATTATAAAGGATTCGGTGTCCTTGGATATAAATTCGAAGTTAAGGACATAGAAACATCTAGAACCACTCAGAATAGTGGGATTGCGACGGTAGGATCAGATGGTGTGATTTATTATGGATACTTAAATTGTATACTCGGCATCCACTATTCCGGACGATCAGAACCCTTTTATATATTCCAGTGTACTTGGTACGATACGCGAACCGATACGGATAAATGGAAAAACAATCTTGGGACTTGGAAAGATGAATATGGATTGACCATTGTGAACACACTTCGATTTTACGGTCAGGAAGATCCGTTTATCTTTCCGAACCAAGCGTTCCAAGTATACTACTCACAGTGTTTGAAGCATCCAGGATAGAGTGTCGTATGCCGTTGGAAACCTAGGGATGTCTACGATGTTTCAGAATTCGAGGACAGCGATGAGGATGAAGAAGAGAGAAGACTTATAGTGCTCCGACCGTCTGTTTCGAACGACGGGTTGTCTTCGGCTGATCATGAAGTTACGTGGGTTAGAGATGATATCGATGATGAAATCCAAGTAGATATGTCTAATGCGCCCACGAAACGAAAAAGGTTACCAGTAATGTTATATTATTACTTCACATTTTACGATCTATACATATATAGTCAATACTCGTAATGATTGTCTAATGCGTCCACGAACCGTTTATCTAGATTTGATGACGATGACCGGAGCAGCGAGGGGAGGCAGGAGCTCCAGCCGCGGCACCGGAAGAGGCAGAGGCAGAGGTAGAGTGGTTCTGCCCCCCGGAGAGCTGCATAGGGAGCTTCAGAGGGCCGGTCCTGCACCCCGATCAGAGACCCCTTCGGATGCCTCCTTCCGTGTGGACTTTGCCACACCTCCAGGTATATTGCACGAATATTCATTTTGAATGTAATATTATAGATATACATGCATGTTCATGTCAAAATTACTTATATCGTCAATGTTTGATTTTCTAGCTGTTGGTGATGTGTCTACATCAGGGACAGATGCCACTCCCGCACCTGCAGGTATGTTTATATATCATATAGTGCACGTATATTGATTTAGAATGCTATATCATAAATATACATACATTCTTTTTGCTCTTACGTACTTACATCAGGGACAGAGGCCATTCCCGCACCTCCAGGTATGTTTATATATCCTATAGTGTATACATGTTGATTTAGAATGTTATATTATTGATATACGCATTTTTTTTGCAATTACTTATATATCTGATACTTGATTGTCTAATTATAGGTGGTGCGTCCTCGTCTGGTGCAGGGGTCACTCCCGTCACTTCCATTCCCTCCGCTCAGTCTGCAGGTTTGTATGAATAAATATAAAATATTTATTCATTTTACATATCCTTTAAGAATAAACATGAACTCCATGTAATTTTATCGATGTTTATTTTCTAGTTGGAGATGCGTCCACGTCCGGGTCACCGGCTGTTCCTCACCGGAGGAACTATCATCCCGCTCGTGCTGCTGCCCGGGCCCAGGCTCGTACTTTAGTCACCGGAGGTATATATCACACATCAATTTTTGTTAAACCTTGATTTCTTAATACAACTTTATCTTAATATTGATTGTCTTGATATTTCTTACAGACGCAGGGCCTCCCCATCTCTAGAGGGGGACTCGAGGCCCGAATCAGTCCCACAGGATGAGGCCCGACAGAGCTAGGGGGAGGCAGCATTCCCTCTCTTTTTTACCCCTGATTATCGCTATACCGGGGATCATGCCGAGAGGTTCGGCCGGTATATGGGGGATGAGAGCCGGCTCGTGAAGAACTATCCACTTCACGTTGAGTGGGGCGACCAGCACCGGTGCTCATTCGCCCTCTTCTAGGATCAGGCTCGGGTATTAATATATATTTTCATTTGATTTATCCAATATATTTATTATTAACACTTGCAATTTAATAACAATGTTTTTTTTTGTATTTTTAGTTGGATTGCGATTTTCAGCCTGTACCCGACCCTGATCACCCTGGGAGGGTGCTCGATCTTCACACTTTGTACAATGGCCTGATGAAGAACATGCAGATGAAGGTCCGATACAACAGGAATGAGCTGAAGACCGACTGCTATTCCCTGTGGACAGCGACCCCCGAGACAGAGAGAGCAACCCTCCTATCTACTCCGGCCTTTGCGAGAGTCGACACAGATACATGGCCTCTATTGTGCGAATATTTCGACTCTCATCGCAAACAGGTATGTATTTTAAATATAATTTATTGTTTAGTATATAATTTATTTTTTTGTGTTGCTTAATTAGAAAACTAAATGTGAATGTGTTGTGCAGAAACAGGCCGATCAAAATAAAGAGAATAGGAAGTCGGCGAAGAGGGGTCGCCCCACTTATACAGCTGGCTCGAGGAATATTACTCGTGCCATGGGCTTATCGGTAAATTACAATAGACCGGCCTTTGTGATATAATGTAATATTAAGAGTTATTTTCTAATATATCTAATATTAAGAGTTATTTTCTAATATTGCAGAGAGCTCAGACCCTGGCGCAGGGTGGTACACCAAGCGTGCTGTCCGCGTATCTTGCCGTCCACGGCACCTCGATAGATCCCGCCACGGGTGAGCTTCGATACCCCGACGCTGCTACCCAGGAGTATTGCGTAAATATTAATATTTATTCAACCCCTATTTGAAATTTTAGTTTTAAAAAGTTCAAATTTAAATGATATACTTATATTTTACTGGTTAATGTGGGTGTAGGAGCGGGTGGTTGAGCAGGCCGAGGCATCGGGGATCAATTTTACTGGACAGAACGATCCGATGCTGCTGACCCCAGTCCTGGACGCCGCACACGGAGGGCACCACGGAGGTTGGGAGAGAGGCCGGGAACTGGACCCTAGCAGGGCTCATATGAGGTTGGACTCCACTCCGGCGGTTACTTCCTCCGTCTCCAGTGAGCGACGTTTCCAGCAAGAACTGGACAGCTTGAAGGCCATCGTTCAGGAGTTAAAGGAGATGTTGGTATGTATACTACTTAATAGTAAAATATTATGTCATATTATAGATAGCAACATATCCAATATTAGTACGTAGCCTGAGCTTATTTGGTTGTAGACTTACCTTTGATTAATCATACATACATATCTAATTAAAATAAACTACGGTTTTCCAAACTAGATATCCAAACGAGGCCTAAGTCCCTAAGTATACATAGATTGGGGTTTCGCAATAACTTGATAATGATACGAATTCGACTAATACACAGTTCTTACTCGTTTATTACACACGTAGGTCCAGACGCGACAGGGTATATCGGCCGAGCCTCCACATGTATCTCCTTCGGCCGCGGCTCCGCAAACCACTACCTCGGCTGCGGTTCCGCAGACAGCTCCTATAGCTCCACTGCCCGCTCAGACTCCCGCAGCTGCGGCTCCGCAAGCCACTACCTCGGCGGCGATTGCGCAGACCACTCCTACAGCTCCACAGCCCCCTCAGATTCCTGCACACTCTACATTGCATAATTTATTGACTCAGGGTATATCCGAGGAGCAAGCGTGCCAGATTATGGCGTTTATCAGAGGTGGAGCTGAACCGAGTTAGGGTAGCTTTTTGGTTCTTATATTTTAAACATGTATTTATTTATATGATACATATTGTATATATTTTGGACGATATTGATATTGGTGGTGTTTGCGTGTTTATATTGATATCATATTCTGCTTGTTGATTTCTTTTGTATATTATGCGTGAGATGTGATTATGAATATTGCGATATATATTCTGCGTGTTGATTAATTTTATATATGATGTATATATTATTGTGCACAGGGCGAGAAAAAAATAGGCAGCCCTTTTTTTAAAAAAAAACCCTGATAATATGTACCTACGGATTAATCCGTAGGGCCCAACATTGCCCCTACGGATTAATCCGTAGGGACATACTTTGCCCCTACTAATTTATCCGTAGGGGCAAAATATCAGGATACCTGATATTTTGCCCTTATGATCTCAGTAATAGGGGTTATACTTGTACCTACGGATTTGTCCGTAAAGGCAAACAAATGCCCCTACACATGTATCCGTAGGGACAAAATATCAGGATACCTGATATTTTGTCCCTACACATCAGGACTTACGCACGTATCCGTTGGGACAACTATTTGGCCCTACGGATACGTCTGTAGGGACAATTAATTTATTTTATAAACCGACAAATTAAATAAGTTTTTTGTCCCTGCAGCCTAATCCGTAGGGACAACTGGACCCACACATTATGCCATAGGGACAAGTTTTTGACCGTAGAGGAATGTTCAAGGCTAAGACTTGCACCTGCGGCGTTTGCACCTACAGAGATATTTCTTGCCCCTACGGATATATCCGTAGGGGTTATGGTTTGCTCCTACGGATAAATCCGTAGGGATAACCCCTATTTGTAGTAGTGAACAAATTAACTTAGGGTTTAGTGATTTCATTTCATTAATTTAATTATTTATCATGAATGTGTATTATGTGTGAGTAAACGCGCGCGCACTTAGACACACGCTCTTACATACACACACATGACTTCCTCACACACACACACACATTCACTTTTCAACAATTCCTCTTCTCCTCCCAAACTACCTTTTTAATTAAACTTCATCTTCCATTAAACCCACATCACACTTCTCCTAAAAGCTCAATACCAATCTCTTCATTAAACTCATATTCACTTCTCAACACTTTCTCAACTTTTGATCACAAACACCATGTCCAAATAAAAATTTTCAATGAACCATAGGAGGTTACCTTTGGCTTACTAATCAAAGAGACTAAATATTATTGTAAATCAGTTTCATATGAAAAGTGCGTGTGTGTGTGAGAGAGGCTCGTATCATGATCAACGGCAACGTCAAGGACGGCGGCAGATCTGCTTCGAGGACAAGGCGGCGGCGGATCTACAACGAGAAGGAGGCGGATCTGCGACAAGAGGAGATCTGGGCAGAAGCAGGGAGTGTTTCCGGTGATTTAACCCTTGTTTTTTACAAGCCTTTATTCTTATTCTGTTTTTTACCTCGAGATTTGGGAGTGAGTTGGGAGTGAGTTATCGCAGGTGTGGCGTTGAACCTAATACGAAAAGGCAGCGTGCAATGTGTTAGGATTGGCTTGGATGCAAACGAAGTAAAGTTTATTTTGCCAATGGAACTGTGCCAGTGAGATCCAAAGGATTAAATGCAAAATAGCCAGCGGACTCCACTGATCCATATAAAAGTCCACTGCAGTTTGGACCCACCGAATCCTAGCAGGTCCCCATTCCTTCTTCCTTTTTAGGCTAAGTTCTGAAACCAATATTCTGAGAACACTTCAGATAATAATTTAACCCCACTGAACCATCAAGATATGAACAGCTTGGACTGTATTGTCCTGATTTTGTACTTGTGCGGTAACAGTTTACATGTGAGGTGGCACTCCTATAAAATTGTTTGAAATGATGTGCATTCCCCAAATAGATGATGCAATGTTTATGTTTTCGTCTATTTTGGGAGTTTATTAACTTACTTAGTTGCATCGGGCATGTGCCAAATAACTTATGTGTGTATGTGAGTTGCACTATTCTTTATTGAAGTTGCTTTTAACTATTGGATGTGTGTTTCGACGGTTGGATTCAAATAGCAAGTTAGTAATGACATCCCACAAAAAATAGTGACGACATCATCCTGGGAGAGCGGAGTACAAAGCGGCATGGTAAGGAATTTTCTACATTGACGGCTGAACATGCCAATCGGAATCGGTCATCTTGATCATCATATTTTTAAATACATGGGCATCCATATGATATAGATTTTGTTCGTACTTGTATCAGATAATTGCAAAATTAACGGTTTTTGACAAAAAAGATTCTACGATACTAAATGAATGGATAGTGATCTCCAAACGATTTAAAGATTGGTGGCTATAGGCCTCGGCAGACGGAAGTTGTTTATTATTATAACTAGAAGTACTTAGATGAAGTCATTAGTCAACAAAGTAAAAAATAGAAAAAATGACAAAACTTCAATAGCCAAACTTGAGAATTGAAGATGTCCAGCTCATCTACTACAAAATACAAAAAAAGTACATGAAAAGTCAACAACACTCTTTCTCTCTTTTATAATCTCATTTATTACACATTCTCTCTTATGCTTAAAATCCCAAAAAGAGATTTGTGTTACAAATTTAGACATAAGCCATTATATCTTTGTTAACTTATAAATTTCTCAATTCTAATATTATCACTAATCGCATTAATTTAGTTTTAATTTTATTAAACTATAGATATCCATGGAAATTTTTATGTAATGTCATGTTGTTCAAAATACGCGCACTTGTAAAAATACAAGTTTTAGTTAGCTGGAGGGCATGTGAATTGAAAGTAGTTTAGCACCTACTGCTGCTGCTGCTACTATTATTATTATTATTATTGTACTGATCCTCCGTAAGTTTTAACCTATGCACACAACACACATGGTGTTAATTTGTTACCACTTTCCTTCATGGGGTTTGAACGCCATACTTTTTTCAAGGGAAAATATATATGCCGACTGAGCTATAGCTCATTGGTAGTTTACACTTATTTTGATTTCAGTTTTTGACAAATTATTTCAAAGCTTTGGCCAATGGCTTCTTGGAAATTAGGATAAGTATCCAAATAATTAATTGAGCAGGCTAGGACTTCATTATGGAAGGTTTCCAACATCATCAAAGCTTCTTTACTCTATCTAAAAGCTGTGGGCTCGGAGCTTTATTGCATGCGCATGGGTCATGTATACCATAAAGTTTTCTCGTAGGTCTAGTAATAAGCCTTTTAAATTATCACCAGAGGCCCCTGGCATATCCTTTTTCTGTTGATGCCAAATAAGTGGTTGATCTCAAATGGTATTAGGTGTATAAGGTGTGATGATCCTATATATCTAGAAATCTAGGTCTCACTGTTACATACATATGTTGGCATGTGTGATGCACTTGTGTATGTGTGTGTATTTGAGTTGTACTAAAAAGATAGATGCCAGTTTAGATGTGTGAGAGAGATGATGGTGAGGATCAATTTAGTTGGCAGAGAAACTTTCTTAAATTTTAGAGTTTTTGTTGGAAAAATAGTAGAAGAGAGCACGGCCCCTTTTAGTTTGAGCTATAATAGTAGATTCATGGATATAAGAAAGTGTTCTGGTATGTTTTAGATCATAAAGATGGTTGATTATTTTGAATCAGCTGTGAAATTTATTATTTAGAGCCTAATACAATGAACATTACAGGAGTAAGATTGTGAAAGACAATGAGGAAATGTCAAAAGGAATCACTGGAGTTGTGGAGTAGGTAAAAAATCTTCCAAGGTTCCTAGATGCATTCTCTAGCATAATCAAATCTACCACATTCATCAAGTTTCATGGGTTCTAAAATAACCAAGTCATGTGTTTGTGTGGCTGGTACTCGATCGATAGACTTGACTATGCCAAAGAACATTTCAGATAGCAAACACGAAGGAGAACTGTGTTGGGGTCGAAATTTACATCTCATTGCCAAAATTAAAAATTAAAGTCAAAGTCAACGCCCGTACAAGTGGGCCTAAGCCGGAGTCCGAGTTAAATGGACCTGAGTCAAGTTCAAGCAAGGGGTCGGCCTCCATGCCAAGAGAAGAAAAAGATTATGCAACAAATAAATTTAATGTATTTTTTTTATGAAAAAATGAAAAATAATGGACAAAAACCCAAAATTGTAAAGCTTAAGAGGCCTAAATGAAAAGTGTAGAGGTTATATAAGGTTCCCGGGATAAGAAATCAAAAACAAGAATTCTCCTCGGCAAAAAATTTAGGGTTTTAGAGCCGTCCTTCTCTCTCAACCTCCTCACTTAGGTTTCTTCTCCTTAGGGAAAAGTTATTTTTAGAAACAAAGGAGATTTCTTTGCCCTTCCATCTTCATTCATCATCATCCATTAAACAAAGAAGAAGCAAAGTAGGAGAGGTCATCTCCAGAAAAAAAGTGAGTTTTCTATTGCTGCAAAGATCTCACTTTAAAAAAAAAAAGAAGCAGAGATTTTCTTTGTTCGTATTATTCAAGATCCAAACATACAAAGTCTTGGAGATTAATTAAAAATATATTTTTTAATCAAACTAGCGAAGCGTACGCTTCACAAATTGAAATCAAACGCTTTATGAAAGTGCAAACTTTTATCTACAGGTGCGCCTTATGCAAACGCGCAAGCGCCAAAGGCGTTTGCAGCAAAATTGGGAATGTGTGTTATGTGCAATGCACGTGCGCTAGCGCGCTTTATGCAAATTTGCGCATGTGCGCTAGCGCCAGGGGCGCTTTCCGTAAATTTGGGCATGTGCGCTACGTGTAATGCATGTGCACTAGCGCTAGCTTTCCGCAAAATCGCGCATGAGCGCTACGTGTAATGCACGTGCGCCAGCGACAACGTCTGGACGAAATGCGCCATGTGCAATGCACGTGTGCCAGCGCCATAGTTATCACCATGTGCGCCACATGCAATGCACGTGCACTAGCGCCACATGCAATGCACGTGCGTCAGGGCTCATGAGCGCTGAACCGGAACTTTAAATTTAGCAAAAATTTGCTAAGTGTTGAAGTCTGGACGTCCCTAATGATCTTAAGATCAACAGAGAACAAAGTTCTTCACATTTGACCAAATCATTTAGGTAGGTCTTAGTTCTCAAATGAGACCAAGTGTTCCTGGGCAAATCATACTTTTAGAATAAAAAGAACTTATATGTCTTATTCATGACATGAGAATTGAACATGAGTTCACCCAGTTGGCAAACCAAGATACTAATATAGGGATTGTGTTTTAAACACAAGGATTAAGTAATACTTGATCAAAATAAAAAAAAGAAGGCAATACCGTTCTTCCCAAAAATTCCAACATTTATTTCAAACACCCATATCCCACGTTGAGTTCGCATGAAGCGCACGACCCGTTAATCGGAGGTTCTCTCGTTTCGGAGCGAGGGGTAATTAACGACAGTTTTGTTCGCGTCTGGCGGAGATCAGGATACCCACAATCAATATACCCTCGCCTACCCTAAGCAAGAGAATCTGTAAGTAGTTACTCGTGCCGCTAACTTGCGTCCAAGGCGGAATGCAAAAAGAAAATTTTAAAGTAAAGAACAAGTTACTACGACATAGAATCGATTCCAAATACTAAACTAGCAAACTAAAAAACAGTTTAACTACTTGGTTATGGTTTACAACCTTTGTAGTCGTGTCCTTCGTCTTATTTTCCATTTCTTAAGCTCCTAAGTCCATTGGGAACAAATTTGGGAGTTGATCTTCCTTATTGAAAATGATCCACTTGAAGGAAACCATTTTAAAGCTGTTCTATTTCAAATGAGCAAGCTAGCTCAATCTTTAGCTTCACACAAGAACTCAAAGTAAAGCAATTTGTGAACAAAACATGTTAGGAGTTGATCACAAGATATGTAGTATCTCATTTTCTTTTTATTTTCTCAACTTAAAAAACTCAAGAGAAGAAGAAGCAGCTAGCATGACTCATAACCATTTCTAATTCTTTTATTTCTCTTCATATCTTTTAAGAATTGAATGAGTGTAATTGTGACTCACAAGTGTGAGTCATAAGTGCACACCATTCTACAAAGATCATGAAGAGATGAGAAAATAAAAGAGGCCACCTCATGTACACACACACACACATTTATACAAGTATATGCTACAAATACATACACACGTATTCGTATCAAAATACGAATATCCGTATTTGTATTAAGATACAAATACCCGTATTTATATTAAGATACAAACGATCGTATTTATAAATACTTGTATTCGTACAAATACCCGTATTCGTATCAAAATACAAATACTGTAAAACAGAGAAAATGAGAGATATAATACTAGCTCACATATCATCTATATGTGATACTCTAGCTATCTTTCAAACCGGCTAGTATTAAAAAAATGTCCGATTAAAGTACGTATACTAAAAACACGTATTTAATCGAACATCCGTACATATCAAAATATGCACACTATATCGTTTCGCCTGAGCCGGAAAAACCCTTTATATGGGACTCTAAAGATTCGATAATACGCTGGTAGTGGGTTTAACCATAAGCACGTTGGCGGTACTAGCTGTATGTAACGACTACCCAGGTATTCTACGAAAGGAAGGTCGACAAGAAAACTCGTCCGTATCCCTACTGATCCTATAAGTGACAATCTCCTTACAGTCCAGTCTTTTTGTCGAAGAGTGTCGCATATCAGGTCTAGGGGGTAGAAAACGTCAGACCCCTGATAACCCGATAAGTCATGTCGATGTGGTTCAAAATCATCTTGAGAAACTACTGATCTCACTATCGGTAAATCTCATCTGCCTTGGCCAAGGTCTTATGGTGATGGCCAATCGATCATAACGCGACTCCCTATACCGGGAGAGACGAATCCTTTCTATCTCTCATTGCCCCCACGTGCTTCGGGACTGTACCCAACTAAAACCTATTTGCACGACTCTTTAAAGCCGTGGTAGGGTAGTAATCTAAATACGGTGGGAATACACTCGAGACAAATGACGATGTCAGGTCTAAAGACTACCCTGTACCTGTAGGGTTTGCTTAGCACCTTAGCAAGGTTTTGGCAAGTATCAATCATGCTACTTTAAAATTTTGGGGTGCTAAACAAATCCTAACCAAGATCTTAACTAGAGAATTAGGGTTAAAACAAGATATGTAAACTCTTTACATCTAAGCGAACAAGGAATACAACCTTTGTAGACCGGTCCTTCACTTCAATAGTTTCGTGTAGTAGTCTCTTCGCTGCGATCACTAACTTCCGGACTCTAGAGAGGCTCCCATGAAGAAATGGACAAGTTTGCTTCGAAGTTTTCGAAGCCGAAGATGATCTACGTTGAGGAGACACTAGCTCATGCTATCTCTTCACTAATTGTGTAGATTAGTGAAGCAAACACCTTAAACTAAATGTCTGATAGTAGAGGATGATGAAGTAAGAATTTAGCTCACTTTACTATTTAATTTCTCACTATATTTCTTCTTGATCTCAAAGTCAAGAGAGCAAAAATGAGATGAGGAAGAAGAAGAAGAAGGAAATAACTCAAGTGATGAAAATATCTCTCATAGTTCAAATACAATCCTTGGGTGAGTATATCATCCATACACTAACCCATGTAGAGAATTAACCATGGTAAGGGTTAATGGTTAGGTAACAAAATATCTTAAGTAGAAACAAAAGAGTGGACTAAGTCAAAGCTTATCTACAAGTTTCTACAAGCTTCCAACTTTGATTAAATCCATTAATTTGTAATTACTTAATGATAAATGAAACCTAACATAAACCCTAGCATGGTATGAGTCTCATACATACATGTTGCATGTGTAACCCAGCATGTCACAATATTATATATCACATATATAATATTCATGTAACAAAAGAAAACAATACAATAAACATATATCACATATATGTTAAATGCATCATAAGTGAGAATAATAAATATTTAAGTGAGCATATATATATATATACACACACACACACACACACACATACATACATACATACATACATACATACATACATACATACATACATATATATTATATATTATTTCATCGAATCAACACTTGCTCCGATAACCCGGCTAAATCACATATAACCGGCCGATATCACACATCGCGAGAATAGAATACTGTATCACATACTTGTATTAATCTCGGTCCCTCACATATCACATATGTGCTCCTACTCCGTTTCGCATGAACCAGGAAACCTCTGTGTAGGACTCTAAAGACTCGTCAATATGCCGGCAGTAGGTGATGATCATATCAAACACCTACAAACCGCAAGCGGTCTGCTAAACGTAACGGCTACCCGGGTATTAAGCGATCAAAAGATCAACAAGCAAGCATGCTCATTCTCCTGCGAATCCAATCAGTAACACTACCGTACAGTCTGGTCTCTTCGTCTGATATGTCGCATATCTAGTCTAGGGGTGGTAAACGTCAGACCCCAGTAACCGATAAGTCGTCCCGATGTGAGGTCCATAACGTTTTGAGAAACTACTGATAACACTTACCAGTAAATCTCAGCAACCCTGGCCAGGGATTTCCTGTTATGGCCAATCGAGCACAGCGTAACATCAACCCCCAATATCGGGAGAGATGAAACCCCTCCTATCGTTCATTGCCTCCATGTGATTCGGGACTGTACCCAAAAGCCACCGTTTTGCACGATCTCTTGACCGTGGTATGGTGAAAATCAAAGCACAGTGGGAATCACACAAGACTCTATGACGATCTCGGGTCTACAGACTAACCTGTACCAGTGTTACCAGAGAACTGCTATCCGACGATAGGTATAATACCATCTAGGAGTTCTCGGCGAGTCCGTCCAGTGTACCCAGTCTCCACTGAGCACCCGTATACCTTCTCTGATGTCAAACACCAATGGATATTGGATCATCCATCGCTCATCATATGGGTCAAGAAGCGCATACGCTAGTCTATTCTGGAGTATCGATGCCCTGTCTCGATACTCTCACGACTAGGAAAATTTGAAGGATGTACTTATCGACTACCCTGTCCCTACTAGTATGATCTACATCATAATCCTGATAGTCAAGTAATCATCCTAAGGGCTTTATCAATATGTGATCACAAAACAGTATTTGTTAACATGTTAAGATAAAGTGCAACCAGATAGCATACTATCATGTCGAGCAAGAAAGTCCTCCCTACATATATGTCCAAGCATCCACTACAATATACATCGCATGTACAGTAATGACCTCTAGAGCATACATATAACTAACAGTACCTATGTCATCGGAGAATTGCTATCTAACGATATGTATATAACCATCTAGAATTTCTCGGCGAGTCTGTCCAGTGTAACTCATAACCAAATGAGCACATGTATACTATCTTTGGTGCCATACACCAATAGCTGTGGAACCAACCATCACCCCTCATCGGGGTCAAGATACGTATACACTAGTCTATTATGGAATATCGATGCCCAGTCTCGATACTCCCATGACTAGGGAAATTTATGGATGTGCTTATGGACTACCCAGTCCCCATAAGTATGACCGCCATCATAATGCTGGTAGTTAAGCAAAGATCCTACGGGCTTTATCAACATGTAATAACGAAATATAATAACCAGTAAAATATACATGTTAAGATAAAGGCAAACCAAATAGCTTACTATCATATCAAGCAAGATTATCTTGTACATACATATCCCTAGCATTCTATATAATAAAGGCCTCTAAGGCATACATATTTAACAATCTCCCACTTCCAATAAGGTCTGTTATTGGCGTATCGAGTATCCAACGTCTGCTCTAGGGCCATTTGTTGGTGTATCGCATACCCAACATCTCAAAAAGTCGCTCGAACTGTGCTTGAGAGAGGGCTTTGTGAATGGATCCGCCGTGTTTTTTTTGTATCTACTCTCCGAATCTCAATCTCCCTGTGATTTACGATCTCCCTGATCAGGTGATACCGCTTCAAGATGTGTCTGGATTGCTGATGGGATCGTGGTTCTTTCGCTAATGCCATAGCCCCATTATTATCATAATAGGTATTGGATCAATAATGAACAGAACCACCTCAAGTTCATAAATGAAATTCTTTATCCAGACCGCTTATTTTGCGGTATTGTTGGCAGCAATATATTCAGCCTCCATCGTCGAGTCTACTACGGTGTCCTGCTTGTAGCTCTTCCAACAGACCTCCTTTCCGTTGAGGGTAAACACATAACCCGAGGCAGATTTGCTGTTATTCTTGTCACTTTGGAAGCTTGATTCAGTAAAGAACTCCATCTGGAGGTTTCCATTACCGTACACCAAGAACATCCCCTTAGTCCTTCTCATGTATTTCAGAATGTTCTTCACAGCCATCCAATGTTTCTCCCCTAAGTTTGACTGATATCGGTTTACAACGGTATGTGCATAAGCTACATCTAGTCTGGTATATAATATCACATACATTATAGACCCTACTGCCAAAGCGTAAGGTATAATGTTCATGTGAGCCCTCGCCTCATCAGTCTTGGGAGACATCTTTTTGGAAAGGGTGATTCCGTTACAAACGGGTAAATTACCGCACTTGGAATTTTCTATAGTAAATCTCTTTAATATGGTGTTTATGTATCTTTATTGTGAAAGTCCCAACATTCTCTTGGATCTATCTCTATAGATCCTTATCCCCAGAATATAGGAGGCATCACTCAGGTCTTTCATGGAGAAATTTTGTGACAAGAACAGCTTGACCGACCGTAATATAGGAATGTCATTTTCTATTAGGAGAATGTCATCAACGTACAAAATGAGGAATACGACAGCTCTCCCTACAATCTTCTTATATATACAAGACACATCAACGTTTTTGATGAAGTCAAATTTCTTGACTGTCTCATTAAAACAGATGTTCCAAGTTCGTGATGCCTGCTTTAATTCATAAACGGATTTAAGATATTTTCACACCTTCCCGCTGCTCCCACCGTCTACAAAGCCCTCTGGCTGATCCATATAAACACACTCTTCTAAACTTCCATTTAGAAAAGCCGTTTTTATGTTTATCTGCCAGATGTCATAGTCATGGAAGGAAGCAATAGCAAGTAGGATCGAAATAGATTTTAGCATATCCATTGGAGAAAGGTTTCGTCATAGTCCACACTTGGTCTTTGATGAAAACCTTTTGTAATAAGTCTACCCTTGTAAGTTTCTACTTGTCCATCTGCACCAATCTTCTTCTTAAAGATCCATTTGCAGCCAACGGGTTTTACCCCTGTTGGTGCAACGTCTAAAGTCCAAATTTTGTTGGTGTACACGGACTCCATTTTGAATCGCATAGCATCTAGCCTTTTCACAGAGTCCCTACTGGAAATGGCCTGCTTGAAACTAGTAGGATCATCTTCCAACATACAATTCCCTCGATCCCCGTCTATGAGAAAACTGTAGTATCTCTCGGGCGGATAAGAAATCCTACTAGATCTGCTGAATGATTGAGATTCGTCGGGGACTATCGAATCCTGAGATTCCACAAAATTTTCAGTTTCAGTTTATTTTTCTGGACTTTCGTCTAGTTCTACCGCGCTCCCACTTATTTCTTTGCAAGAAATTCCTTCTCTAAAAAGATGGAGTGGTGAGCAACAAATACCTTCTATTCCTCGGTGTGGTAGAACAAATATGCATGCGAATACTTAGGATATCCCACAAACTTATATAGAACAGATCATGCCAGAAGTTTGTCCGGATTTTGCACTTTAAAATAGGCTGGACAACCCTATATCTTAACACGTTTAAGACATGGTTTATTTCCACTCTATATTTTATATGGAGTCTTAGACACTGATTTGGATGGAACTTGATTCAATAGGAATGCCGCTGTCTGAAGCGCATGTCTCCAAAATGAAAAAGACAACTCAACACTACTCATCATGGAGCGAACCATATCCAATAGGGTTCGGTTCCTCTGCTCCAATACACCGTTGTGATGTGGTTACGGAGGAGTATGCTGAGAGAGAATTCCTTTCTCTTTTAAGTAGTCAAGGAATTTTGTGCTCAAGTATTCACTTTCTCGATCAGATCATAAGACTTTAATACTTTTGCCAGTCTGGTTCTCTACTTCGCTTTTAAATTCTTTGAATTTCTCAAAAACTTCAGATTTGTGTTTCATTAGAAATACATATCCGAATTTAGAGAGATAATTAGTGAATGCAATGAAGTACGAGAACCCACCCTTGCATGTATAGACTTTGGACTATACATATCACTGTGTATGAGTTCCAAGAGCTCTGCAACTTTTTCTCTATGTCATGTGAATACAGTTTTGGTCATCTTTCCTTTGAGGCAAGATTGACAAGTTTTATAAGATGAAAATTCAAACGGATCCAAATATCTATGTTTATACAACTCAGCTAATCTTTTCTCGATGATATGACCAAGTTTACAATACCACAAGTAGGTTTCGATCGTATCTGAACTCTTCCTCTTGCGTGTATTTATATTTAAAACTGTGTTTAGATTAAGAACGTATATACCATTATATAATGTACCTTCTGCAATTAATACTTGATTGAGGTAAATGTTCATGATATTTCTATCTGGAACAAATTTATATCTTTCTTTATCTAGTAAAGAAACTGATATAATATTGCATAACATAGATGGTATATAGTAACATTTGTTCAAAATCACAGTGTTGCCACTTGGAAACACTATGTGATATTCGCCGACAACAATATCAACCTGTGCTCCGTTTACTACTCTGACGGACATATCACCCAATCTAACCATCTTACTTTTTCTCAGTCCCTATAATAAATTATAGATATGAGATTCCGATCCGGTATCTAGTATTCAGGAGGTAGTACTGACCGAAAAACAGTTCTCAATAACCAATACACCCGAAGAAGATGCATTAGAATGCTTCTCCTTCATCAGGGTCATATGGTAGTCCGTGCATTTCTCTTCCCTTTGTCCATACTCGTGACAGTTGTCATAAGTTAGAGCCGAACCGATATTCCCCAGTCCAGTGTAATAAGCTGGTTCGGTCAAGTCATACATATTATTATCTTATTAAGGCGTGAAATGGTTGCTACCTAGGGAAAGAAACACTTAGCATGCACTCTTATAAGATTAGATTGGTTTTTAATTTATCTAATCAGGATGGCTCCCACTGTTTCCTCAAATTCTCCTTTAAATCTTAAAAGGAGAACTAGTTGGGTTCATGTACGCCCCACAAGTTCGCCAACCGTTTAGCCAAACCAGTGTTGGTACTTCGAGGGAGGCTCCCTGTGCTTTCGCATGGATCTAATTAAATTATCCTGTTTCCGCAGAATAATAACCCCGTTAACACCTTTTTAGATACCTAATGGGTTATCTAGTTGTGAAGTGAAAATCTCCCGGGAGTAATCTTACTCATAGTGGGAATCAGAACCCAACTATCATCTCATGATAATCTTGATGGAAGCCATTCAAGTCAGTACACTTTAGAAGATATGCACACACTTTGCAAGTTTCCTTTATATTTGAAACGCCCGATATAGTTTTTACCTCTAGCGATATATGACCTTGACAAAGGCCAACAAACCGCAAACCACTAGTTAAGTTCAACCTGTCGTTATCCTGAATTAATTTAGACCCATCCGTATGAGTCCTTGATAAAAGCCAACAAGGCTATACAACTGTCCTAGATAATCACATCTCTATGCAACAGACAAGAAACATCTAGCTATTGCACACCACGTCTTGACAAAGGCCAACAAACGCAGCATGGATACTAGATACTACTCAGAAATGACGGAGGGCTACGTTTGGTTTTTGGCGAAAAAGCTTTAACGCAATGAAATTGATATCGTTGAAAGAATCTAGTGATTTCGAAACGAGTGGTTCAAGCTCAATTTTGAAAACATTTGGTTTTATAAAAAATCGAGTAGTTTTGAAAAGAACCGAGTGGTTTTGAAATTTGATTCCAACAACATCATATTAGGTTTATTTTCTTGCATTAATCAGACTTATTGCGGTCCCATCATTTAAGTTCCTGTGCATCACAGAAACAACCAAAATATAATGCTTTATATGCCATCCACATTCTCCACGGGGTCCCGGGTCTTCACCGTAAGGTTACTTAACTTACGGCAGGGCGGAGACAGGGTTAGTGCAGATGAAAAACATATAAACACATTTATAATATATCATCACAGGAAGGTAATAAACATCACAGGCATGCGATAACCAATATGGAATAGCAGATAAACTAGGAGCCTCGTGTTTCGTTTTAAGCCGCAAACGAAAACCGACGTTCTTCGGTCGTGTGGATTGCTCAAACATCACCTAAACAAAAACCTTTACAAGTGCGGCGAATAGTCCATCAATTCTAGAGCGAGGCGGTTCGAACTCATCACCATGAGATGACCAACTAACACACTCTAGAACCCGGCTACTCGAGCACTTCTCCACGGGTTTATCCTAGTACATGAATGAATAATATACAATAGTGACATCAACCTCAATCCGGATTTGTCCTAATAAAAAATATACATCGAACAGTAACGACGACCACAATCAGGCCGCTCGCCACGAATAAACAAATATACATCCATTCTATGATGAGAGGCTATCCACCATGACTATCCAGCTAAACCATCACAAGATATATATCAACCACAATACAAGCAAATATGTGCAATCCCGTCTAATTGACTTATAGCAATTAGACGACGTTTACAAACACATATACATCAACACAAATATTCAACGATGTTAAAATTTCGATTTTAAAACTTTTCATATTGCCCGTAAACACAAATAACATCAAAAGAAATTTAGGCCAAAACAAAGTATACTAAAAATCCAAAATCCATGTACCCAAACCACTGGAGAAAGCTCGAGACCAGAACTCAAGTTCTGACCGCCAATAGTGACCAAAAGCCATTTTCTAGCGGCCAGAGTTTGAGCTTCTGGGCTCTTACTCCTCTAATGATAATTATGTATCATAGATCTCTCTGCAACTATTTAAAAATTTTTGAGGAGTCATTTCAAAAAATGGACAGAAACTTGGAATTGGGTTTTTAAAATACGGAAAAATTCGTCTTTCGAAACTTAAATATCGTCTACGACTAGTTTAAGTGTTTAGGTGGCTCTAATACCATGTAAGTAGTTACTGTTAGTTATATGTATGCCCTAGAGGCCATTACTATACATAGGATGTATATTGTAGTAGATGCTGGGACATATATAGGGAGGACTTTCTTGCTCGACATGATAGTATGCTATCTGGTTGTACTTTACCTTAACGTGTACACTGATTATCTCTCTGTTGCATGTTGGTAAAGCCCTTAGGATGTGTACTTGACTACCTGGACTATGATGCGGATCATACTAGTGGGGACATGGTAGTCCATAAGTACATCCTTTAAAGTCCCTAGTCGTGGGTATATCGAGACGGGGCATCGATATACCAGAGTAGACCAGCGTATACCTTCTCGACCCATACAGATGGACGATGGATGATCCCATATCCATCGGTGTTTGATATCAGAGATGATATACGGGTGCTCAGTAGAGACTGGGTACACTGGACGGACTCGCCGAGAACTCCCAGATGGTATTATACCTTACGTCAGATGGCAGTTCTCTGGTGACACTGGTACAGAGTAGTCTGTTGACCCGAGATCGTCATAGAGTCTTGTGTGGTTCCCACTGTGCTTTGATTTCCATCTTACCACGTCCAAGAGGGCGTGCAAAACGGTGGTTTTTGGGTACAGTCCCGAGTCACATGGAGGCAATGAGCGATAGGAGGAGATTCGTCTCTCCCGGTATAGGGGGTTGATGTTGCGCTGTGTTCGATTGGCTATAACAGGAAATCCCTGGCCAGGGTTGCTGAGATTTACTGGTAAGTGTTACCAGTAGTTTCTCGAATTGTTATAGACCTCACATCGACACGACTTATCGAGCTATTGGGGTCTGACGTTTACCACCCCTAGGCAAGATATGCGACATATCAGACGACGAGACCGGACTGTACGGTAGTGTTACTGGTTGGATTCACAGGAGTGTGAGCGGGCTTGCTCGTCGATCTTCTGATCGCTCAATACCCGGGTGGCCGTTACGTTTAGCAGACCGCTTGCGGCTTGCGGGTGTTTGATATGATCATCATCTGCTGCCGGCGTATTGACGAGTCTTTAGAGTCCTACACAGAGGTTTCCTGGCTCAAGCGAAACGAAATAGGAGCGCATATGAGATATGTGCGGGACCGAGAATAATGCGTGTATGCGATACCGTATTTCATTCTCGCGATGAATGTATCGATTGGTTGTATGCGATATGACGTAGTTATCGAATCAAGGGTTGATTTGATAAGCCGATACATTGGATACTAGTCGGTTATATTCGATATGACCGGATCATTGAATCAAGTGTTGATTTAATGATTTAATGCATAATTATATATTTGATATATTACTTTGCATTAACTAGTATCGGTTCACTTTAAATGGATTTTCTCACTTGCATTGCACAAGTTGTATATGTGATATACTTTTGTGCACTTGATTGTGTCATGTTTGATGATACATGTTAACTTGGATTTGTGTGAAGATTAAACCATGGTTGTGAGAGTGGTTAGGGTTTTGTTTATTCTCTTATTATCTATTTATTTATTTATATATTCATTTTGGAAAGTTTTAAGGATGGTGGCTTGTTTTGTTTTTATGTTGAAGCTTCTTGAAGGTTTGATCAAGTCAACCATTCTTATCTCATCCTTAACCCTAACCATTCCCACTAACCCTAGTTTAGTCTCTACACTTGACCATGGTTAATTTTATGATAAGAATCATTTTTATTATTCTTTTATCATAACTTATCATAACATTATCTTCTTCTTCTTCATCTTCTTCAAAGAAGAAAAAGCTTGACCATCAATGGTGGATTGATGAAAAGAGTGAGAAATCCAATTCTAAAGTCTACCCACTTCCTATTTCTTCATCCTCTACCTCTTGCCAAGTAGTAGAGTGTGTTTCCTTCACAAGTTTTCAAGGCTTGGTGAAGGTGGAGCTTGATCTAGTGATGCCTCGACGTAGATCATCTTCGGCACGTTGTCGACGACCTAGCCCAGTCTTTTCTCCGATGAAACCACCATGAGAGTCATGGTTCGATTTGGACAGCGGAGAGGACTTCATTGCGGAGCCATGGAGGTGGAGCACCGGATCTACAAAGGTTGTATTTCCGTTCCCTTAGTAAAGTTGTTTACTAGTAATCTAGCCGACGATCCGTTCTAGGGTTTCTCGGCACCGTTAAAATTTGAAATTGGCATGATCGATGCCTTGTGAGACCTCATTAGGGTGCCTAGGAACCTTTCAATGGTATCAGAGACAAGCTAGAGCCTTAGGCGATGCGTAGACGGAATTTGAAACCCGAACGAACCCGAAACCCCAATTTTACATGCTCTCTGGACTTTTTTCAAAAACAGGGTTTTTTGTAAATTAAAAATATGCAAAAAAATAAGCAGGGTTTTATAAGAATTACGGTGCAAAATTTTGGTCGTAATTCCATCAAAAAGCCGCGGAACCGCGGCCTTAGCCCACGTGGCGCGGCGGTTCCGCGGCAATACTGTTGCATCGTTGACCAAAATTTGCACAGTAATTATTAGTTTGCTGTGCTGAGTTCTCTGGGTATTTTTAAATTTTATTCAAGAGTTGAATTTTCTGGAGTTGTTTTGGGGATTCGGTGTTTCGATCGGAGTATCAGATTTTGTCTATTTGGCTTTCCGGATAAATTTTAGAATATGTTAAAAAGTTCGACCGGATATAAATACCCAATTTTTCCCCTGTCGGGAAATTTCCAAGTGTTGGATCTTTCCGTGGTTTAAAGACGTTCTAAGTAGTGCAAGTAACTCGATGGACCCTCTAGAAGACAACAAACCTTAACTCGATTATGTGACCGTCTTGAACTACCCTTTGAACCTTCGGGTTTGGGGCAGTACAGCGTGCCACATGTGAGGCGTTGGCTTGACCCTTCTACGGCTGGACCGTTGGTACTGAGGCGCGAACTGAATGTTTTTAGACTTGTTTCATGTGTTGATCTGTATCGGGAAAACTTGGGTGTTCGATTGTTCGATCGGAAAGTTTAACATTTTCTGTTTATCCGGAATGTGATACAACAATTGGAATTCACAAAAGTTATGTGATAACTGAATGAATATTATAAACATAGCAGTTTAGTCTCACTTGATCGGTTGCCACGGAATTTTGATGTGATCAAAAGTCCGTCGTAATCACGTAGCGTACGCGGATACTCGCCGGGTAAACTTAATAGACAGCCTCACTCCATTGCCCCGACCAAGTGACTGTAGGAGAACCCCGTCGCCGAAAGCATCCGTCCGGGTGCTCGCGGTAGCGGTGTTCCGCCTTGGTGCACTTCGTCGACGGCATCGGGGGTGCGACCACCTACTAAAGTTTGCGACGAGCATTCGATCAGGATGTCGGGAATCTTATTGAATTGCCCGACTTGATATTGAAAAGAGTTTTCGATTTTGAGACTAAAATGCGGGGTTTATAAATGTTAGGCATGCGATGTCTAAGTAATTCATTTGGTCAGGCATGCGATGTCTGAGGTGGTTGCGGATTCCAACTGTTGTAGTTTTACACTTTCTTTTCTGTGACCGTAAGTGTAATATGTGATATCGCCGGTTTCGTTGCTATATGTCAACGACATTTGGGATGGACATATTTACGTACGTTGATGACATGTGATGTTATGTGTTGCTGGATATGTTATATTGGATCGTCGTGTTCGAATAGCCGGGTTTTTTTTATGTGAGATGAGTGTTTTTCATTTTCATTCATGTAAAAACTTGTATGTAATATTCTTTTATTTGGGGCACTTCCAGGTTGCGGAAGTTGTCACCCTTTGTATATTATTTACTTTTCTGCACTAGGATAGACCCAAGGAGGAGGGCACAAGTAACCGGGTTCTGGGGTCCAGTGGGAGACTAACTCGAGGAGTCGAGTCCGGGTCTCCTAACTCTAGAATTGGTAGGGTTGCTTGCCGCTCTCGTAGGGGTCTAGGGGTGTAGGTTTGGCTATTCATCACGACCGTGGAATCCGTATTTTATACTGGCTCGTATTGAAAACACGGACGTCCTAATATATCCAATATTTCATATGATTCTTCTGCTGCGATATCTGTGATGTGATCATGTGATGTTCTGTGATAGATACAGTATATATTTTATATGATATATTATATAGACGTTACTTATGTTTTACACCTGCGCTAACCCTGCCCCGCTCTGTCGTTAGTTACCTAACCTAACGGTGCACGAGGGGACATCGAGGCGAATGCGGATGGCATAAGTGTACGTCGTATTTATCTGTGATGTTTAGGTACTTAAATGATGGGACTTCATTAATATGATTAATGAAAGAAAAGAAACCTAAAGATGTTGTAGAATCGAATTTCAAAAATAAAATAGGTAGCTACAGTTCTTGCTTTGCACAGCGGTATATGTGATATATCCTGCACCTTATTCGATGAGGAAAGGACCGAGATCCCTTCACCGGGAGTGACTCCTTTAGCAATAACTGGCAGATGCTACACACTCGGTTTGTCTTTTGATTGCTTTTAAGAGTTTTTGCTTTGCACAGTGATATATATGATATATCCCGCACCTCATTCGACGAGGAAAGGACCGACGATCCCTTCACCGGGAGTGACTCCTTTAGCAAAACTAGAAAAGCCTCAAAAACACTCCATTTCAAAATTCATTCGCTCCTACAACGATATCAAGTTCATTACGCAATAGGTTTTCAGAAAAACCTGTCGTAGCCCTCCGTCATTTTAGGAAGTAGAGTACTTAGTATTCGTGCTACGTTTGTCGACCTTAGCCGAGGCGTAGTGTACGGTAGCTAAGTGATGTCTTCCTACACCGCATATGATGCGATTAGTTAGGACAGTCATGTGGCTTTGTTGACCTTAGCCAAGGGTCATGTGAGTGGGTCTAATTAATCACGAAATGACGGGTAGAACTTGACTAGTGCTTATGATTTGTTGACCTTAGCCAAGGTCATAGGTGCTAGGGGCAAAATATTATCGGGAATTTCAAGTGTTGAAATTTGCAATAAGATTGCATACCTTCTATGAGATAGTTGGATCCCGATACCCGCTGCGAGTAATTGTTACTCCTGGGAGAGTTTTATACATTACAATTAGCCGATCAAGTAGGTGTATAGAAAGGTGTCAACGGGGTCACGCCTCTGGGAAAACGAGGTTTAGATTAATTAGGTCCGTGCGAAAGCACGGGGCACCTCCCTCAAAGTACCGACACTGGCCTGGCTGAAAGATTGGCGAACTTGTAGCGTGTAATTAATCCCGGCTAGTCTTTCCTTTTAGGGTTTGAAGGAAGATTTGATAAACAGCAGTGGGAGCCATCCTGATTAGATAAAATAATAACCATTCTATTCTTGTAAGAGCGCACGCTGAGTGTTTTCTTCTCTCTCTCTCCTGGTAGCGACCATATCACGCCTTAATCAAGATAATAATACGGATTATTGACCGAACCCGCTTGTTATACTGAGCTGGGGAACGTTGGTCCCGCTCCAACTTATAATTGTTATAAGACAGAGCAGGAAATAGGGGAATACCAAGATTCCCATGCCGCCCAAATGAAGAGAGTGCATGCTGATGCATCATCTTCGGGTGTGTTCATTACAAAGAACTGTTTCTCAGTATCCTCCGAATCCTGGGTATATGATACCGGATCAGGATCCCAGATATGTAATCTGTTACATAGGGCTACAAAAGGGTAGAAAAACTGAGAACGGGTGATAAGTTTCATGAGGCAGAAAACGGGGCAAGTGTTGCAGCCAAGTCTGTCGGTCACTGTCACCCTGTATTGTAATACATTGATTCTGAACGAATGTTATTAGATACCGAACCTGATATACAAAATCATATCACTCTCTTTATTAGTAAAGAATTGATAAAATTTTGTATTGTTGGATAATGTTTTGAACATTTCCTATATCAAAAGTTGATCGGTTCAGGCACGTTATCTAAAAGCATTAATGTTCTAAATCAAACTACAGTTCTTCGTATACAGAACACACACAAGAGGAAGAGTTCAGAAATGAACGGATCCTTCTTGAGGTATTGTAGACTAGGTCATATCAATGCGACCCGACTAGCTAGAGTTACATATAGATGCATATTTAAATCAGTTTGAATTTACATCTTGTGAAACTCGCCAGTCATGTCACAAAGATAAGATGACCATAGCTCTGTTTATTGGAAACAGAGAAAGAGTTAGTGAACTCTTGGGACTGATACATGATGATATATGTAAGGTCTCCTGTCTACACATGCCAGGACTGAATCTTTATACTTCATTATATTCTCTGATAATCTCTCAAGATTCAGTCATATGTTCCTGTTGAAACATGAGTCCGAACCTTTTGAGATATTCACAGAATATAAGATAGAAGTAGAGAACCAATACGGGTATAAGTATTATGTCCTATGATGAGATCAAGGAGGAGAATACTTTAGCACGGAAATCCTGGACTATTTTAAAGGAGAATGAGATTCTCTCTCAGAATTACTCCTCTGTATACACCATAGCACGATGGTATATCGGGGCGGAGCAGATACACCCTATATGATAAGGTGTGCTCTATGATGAGTAATACTGAGTTACCTATTTCCTTTTAGGGGGTTATGCACTTGAGAAGCTGCATACCTATTGAATAGGGTTCCAATCAAATCAGTTGCCTACCGCTTCATATGTGATATGGAATGGGAAGAGCCCATATCTTAAGTTAGTTAAGATTTGGGGTTGTCCGGCTAATGTCTAAAAGCAAAATCCGGACAAGCTCGAGGCAAGGTCTGTAATGTAGAACTGGAAAGGTTCCAGCTATACAAAATACAGCAGATGATTTAATAGAACCAAAGGATTCAGTAGATTCCAACGAACCTTAGCCTCTCCGCCGATCTAGTAGGGTTCCTCACCTGCCTGATAGATACTTCGGTTTCTCGATGACAGTGGGAGCGAGGATTGCATCATGAGATGATGACCCAACTAGCTTCGACCTGGCCATCAGGAGTAAGACTCTGTAAGAATGGCTGGATGCTTAGCGATCTGAGATGGAATCCTTATACACCAACAAAGTATGGATTTTGGTTGCTATATCTGAAGGGTTAAATCCCTATCAGGAGCAAGTATATCTTGAGAAGATTACTTGGTGTAGATGAAAAAGTTGAGACTTTCAAAGCTAGACTTGTTAAAGGTTTTCATCATCAACCAGGCGTGGATAGTGGTGAAACCTCTTCAAGTAGCTATGCTTAAGTCCATCCAGATCCTACTTGCCATGGCTACATACCATGACTACGATATCTGGTGGTTGGGTGTCATGACTGCTTTTCTAAATGATGTTTTAGAAGAGTGCGTCTATAAGTACACAGCCAGAGGGCCTCGTAGACAGTGGGAGCAGCGCAAACGTGTGCAAGATGCTTTATAGGATAAAGCAGGCATCGCGGAGTTGGAACATCTGTTTTGATGGATTAGTCAAGGAAGTTGACACCATCAAAATGGTAGATGAACCTTGTATATACAAAAAGGTAGTAGGGAGTATGGTGGTGATCCTCGTAGAGTACGTGGATGACATACTCATGATATGGAAGGAGTTTCCTATGCTACGCTCGGTCAATCTCCGCTTATCACAAGGATTCTCCAGATAGGATCAATGTGATACCATATCCATCCTGAGTTTTCATCTATGAGATAGATGTTATTTGGGTGTTAGTATACTCACTAGTTGTAGTGAGATGGTATCAATCGATCCTGAGGAGAATCACTGGAAGGGTTCCAGGGTGATAAAGACGACTGAATGTCAGTCGCAGGCATTGTCTTTACCCTCAGTAAAGGGACGGTATGTTGGAAGAGTTCCAAGCTAGATACCGTGGCATACTAGACGATAAAGGCAGGATACATCGCTACTTAAGATGCTACCAAAGAGGTTGTTTGGATGTATATTAGTTCATGAGATGAACTTAGTTCCTACCATTGTGTGACAATGGAGTTATGGCTTGTGCCAGGAACCCCCGTCCCATCAGTGATCCAGACATATTCTAAGGCAGTATCACTTGATCATGGAGATGGTTGATCTTTAAGGGATCGAGGTTAGGAGAGTAGACTCAGAGGACAACACGGTGGATCCACTCACGAAGGCCTATTCCCAGAGAGAGACTTTTATGGGATGGTTGAGTATGAGATACTACAACCACTGCTACAGATGGCCCTAGTGCAAGTGGGAGATTGTTAGTTATATGTATGCCCTAGAGGCCATTACTATACATAGGATGTATATTGTAGTGGATGCTGGGACATATATAGGGAGGACTTTCTTGCTCGACATGATAGTATGCTATCTGGTTGTACTTTACCTTAACGTGTACACTGATTATCTCTCCGTTGCATGTTGGTAAAGCCCTTAGGATGTGTACTTGACTACCTGGACTATGATGCGGATCATACTAGTGGGGACATGGTAGTCCATAAGTACATCCTTCAAAGTCCCTAGTCGTGGGTATATCGAGACGGGGCATCGATATACCAGAGTAGACTAGCGTATACCTTCTCGACCCATACAGATGGGCGATGGATGATCCCATATCCATCGGTGTTTGACATCAGAGATGATATACGGGTGCTCAGTAGAGGCTGGGTACACTGGACGGACTCGCCGAGAACTCCCAGATGGTATTATACCTTACGTCAGATGGCAGTTTTCTGGTCACACTGGTACAGAGTAGTCTGTTGACCCGAGATCGTCATAGAGTCTTGTGTGGTTCCCACTGTGCTTTGATTTCCATCTTACCACGTCCAAGAGGGCGTGCAAAACGGTGGTTTTTGGGTACAGTCCCGAGTCACATGGAGGCAATGAGCGATAGGAGGGGACTCATCTCTCCCGGTATAGGGGGTTGATGTTGCGCTGTGTTCGATTGGCTATAAAAGGAAATCCCTGGCTAGGGTTGCTGAGATTTACTGGTAAGTGTTACCAGTAGTTTCTCGAATTGTTATAGACCTCACATCGACACGACTTATCGAGCTATTGGGGTCTGACGTTTACCACCCCTAGGCAAGATATGCGACATATCAGACGACGAGACCGGACTGTACGGTAGTGTTACTGGTTGGATTCACAGGAGTGTGAGCGGGCTTGCTCGTCGATCTTCTGATCGCTCAATACCCGGGTGGCCGTTACGTTTAGCAGACCGCTTGCGGCTTGTGGGTGTTTGATATGATCATCATCTGCTGCCGGCGTATTGACGAGTCTTTAGAGTCCTACACAGAGGTTTCCTGGCTCAAGCGAAACGAAATAGGAGCGCATATGAGATATGTGCGGGACCGAGAATAATGCGTGTATGCGATACCGTATTTCATTCTCGCGATGAATGTATCGATTGGTTGTATGCGATATGACGTAGTTATCGAATCAAGGGTTGATTCGATAAGCCGATACATTGGATACTAGTCGGTTATATTCGATATGACCGGATCATTGAATCAAGTGTTGATTTTATGATTTAATGCATAATTATATATTTGATATATTACTTTGCATTAACTAGTATCGGTTCACTTTAAATGGATTTTCTCACTTGCATTGCACAAGTTGTATATGTGATATACTTTTGTGCACTTGATTGTGTCATGTTTGATGATACATGTTAACTTGGATTTGTGTGAAGATTAAACCATGGTTGTGAGAGTGGTTAGGGTTTTGTTTATTCTCTTATTATCTATTTATTTATTTATATATTCATTTTGGAAAGTTTTAAGGATGGTGGCTTGTTTTGTTTTTATGTTGAAGCTTCTTGAAGGTTTGATCAAGTCAACCATTCTTATCTCATCCTTAACCCTAACCATTCCCACTAACCCTAGTTTAGTCTCTACACTTGACCATGGTTAATTTTATGATAAGAATCATTTTTATTATTCTTTTATCATAACTTATCATAACATCATCTTCTTCTTCTTCATCTTCTTCAAAGAAGAAAAAGCTTGACCATCAATGGTGGATTGATGAAAAGAGTGAGAAATCCAATTCTAAAGTCTACCCACTTCCTATTTCTTCATCCTCTACCTCTTGCCAAGTAGTAGAGTGTGTTTCCTTCACAAGTTTTCAAGGCTTGGTGAAGGTGGAGCTTGATCTAGTGATGCCTCGACGTAGATCATCTTCGGCACGTTGTCGACGACCTAGCCCGGTCTTTTCTCCGATGAAACCACCGTGAGAGTCATGGTTCGATTTGGACAGCGGAGAGGACTTCATTGCGGAGCCGTGGAGGTGGAGCACCGGATCTACAAAGGTTGTATTTCCGTATTCTTGTAGTTAAGTGTTAACTAGTTTCATTTATCGCCTAAAAATCTAGCCGACGATCCGTTCTAGGGTTTCTCGGCACCGTTAAAATTTGAAATTGGCATGATCGATGCCTTGTGAGACCTCATTAGGGTGCCTAGGAACCTTTCAGTTACTCGTGCTCGTACCTCTAACTTGCGGCTAAAACGGAATGCAGAATGAAAATTCTAAACTAGAGCACAAGTTACTACGACCTAAAATCGATTCCAAACACTAAACTAGCAAACTAAAAATGAGTTTAAGTACTCGGTTATGGTTTACAACCTTTGTAGTCGTATCCTTCGTCTTCTTTTCCACTTTTTAAGCTCTTAGGTCCCGTTCAGTCAAAAATATTGCAATCTTTAACATAACAATTTTCTCACTTTTCTAATCATCTAATGATGTTTGTTATAAATATAACACGTATTACAAGTTCGTCTGGAAAATATCAAATACCACATGTTATACATTATAATCAATATTTTGGAAGGAAATTGTGTGTATATTATTTCATGCATGATATTGTAAATCTCAACATTCTTCATTGAGATTTTGTGCAGAAAATTATTTCAGGACAGATATCGGAATCGCAAATTCGCCGACAAAAAAGCAGCAAATCAAAGAGTTAAATTCTGGCAGAGATTCAGAAAAGATAAAAAGATTTCAGATATCAAATATAAACCTAGATATCAACACAAGAAGACAGAAGAAAAATGAAGCTCTGTTCTCACCAAACGGCCGCGGATATGCGGCCGAGTCAGGCCGATCCGCCGTGGATCCACGGCCGAGTTGGGGACTCCGGTGACGACACTTTTCCAGAAGCTTTCCTACAACCTCTTAGCTTGTTGAACATGCTTCATTGTAACAAACTTGTTCTGGAAACTTCCCTACAATAGCTTAGCTTCTTGAAGAAGCTTGATAACTACCTTATTCTAGAAGTTTCCCTACAACTACCTAGCTTCTTGGGGAAGATTGACCTAGCTTCTAGTGGAAGATTGGTGAAGGGCTATATAAAGGAGCTAAGCCTTCATTTTGGGGGTTACTCAATTTTTAGTTGAACAATTCATTACACAAGTTGAGTGACACAACTTGTAACTCCAATTCAAATCAAGATCCAAATCAAGAATCGTTGAGAACAATATCGAGCGACGACATTCAAGATCCTTTACGCGAAGCTGATCGTCATCAAGAGCACGGGATCCTCGACAGGTCTAAGTCTCACGGAGATCGAGAAAAGCGAAATTCGATGGAATAGTTACCTCTTCAAAGGAGCGATCGAGAGCAATTCTTGTAACCTCAGATTGAAGGAACGTGTAATTGGAAGTTGATTAATAAAGGTGATCATTTGTTAATTCTCGTTTTCTTTAAATTTTCGCATTATGAAATTTCTAATTCTTGATTCTTTTATTTTCATGATGCGTGAGTAAATCTCTGCTTGCTAAAGATTCGAAGGAATTTGGTAGATCAAATGGTGATGAAATCCTATACGCATCTTAAGTCTTATGAGAATTATGAAATTTAGGAAAAAGAATCGTCAATGACCAAATTTGGAATGAGATCACCATTCTTGATAATTGCGTTGCAATTTGGGATTAAATGATTGATGATTCTCTTTGCTAAAGACTAGATTTGAATGATGATCAATGAAAAGACAAGGGATAGTGAAGGAGAAACCCTAGTTTCTTCAATAGATCCCTAATCTTCATTCATCACCATCGTTCTAGCTATAATTCATCAATAGATAAGATGAGTCATTATTAGTATTCATCATTGCTACTAATTCCTATCGAATCCTACAAGCTATTCTTCAATTTTCTTGATAACTAAAATTGATTTTAGACACTTTCTTGATTACTAAATCTTAAACTCTTTCTTGAAAATATTTCATCTAATAAATCTTGGTTCATCTTCTTGAATTTTCTTTACTATTTTCTTTCGACTCAACTAAATCAAGAACGAATAAATACACGAATCTCAGTGGACGACTCGTACTCATTAACGAACTACATCGACACCGTTATTGATTGTGGTTATAAATTCTTTGATTGTGATTATACTTTCATTTCAACCAATCGAGAACAATTATCAATCAAATGGCGCCGTTGCCGGGGATTTGTGCATAATTTGTTCGTTCTTGCTATTTGAGTTGAAATGTTATTATTCTATCAAAATTTAATTCAAGAATCGCATCGTATGCTTAACGATTAGTGTATGAATTTTTGCGAGAGAATCTGGAATCATTGGAGCAGAGAGATTGAGATTCTGAAGCATTCAAGAAGGCCATAGAACTAAAAGGAGCACTAGTAAAAATTTTTGTTCAAAGATCTTGCAATTTGACCGCGGAACCGCGACCTTAAGCTTGTATTGGCCACGGAACCACGGCGGTATTGAGGCTTTAAGACTCCAAAATTTTCAGGTATATTTCTTGGCCTCTTCTCTCTTTTCTGCTAAGTCTAATAACAACTTTTATGTAGGATTCTTTGCAAAAATTCGCCGCTTAAAAAAATTTTCTTGTTGTGTTTCTTGAAACTGGTTGTTTGTGCATATTTTAATACGGACAATTAAGGGGCAAAGACCAAATTCAGATTAGGTGGGGATTTCATTACCCTTCCCAAGCCCTACAAATCACAAAACGAGCATCTGCATCACCCTTCATTAATTAAAAAATATCTAGACCGAGATTCTAAGGACCGTCGCGCTCAATTAGGACAGAGGAAGGTCGTGGGTAATCTATTGCTTATCTGCATTTCTTTTGTGGTGTCTAAGGCAAGCAGTTACTTAATTAGGCCCGCTACTTCGTAGCGGATACCTCCCACTTACCTGGCACTTACCTGGCCACATGAGAGATAAAGAAGTAGTAGAGAATTTATCCTGCGATTTGTCCTTTGGAAGTCTAGGAGTGGTCTAGTGCTTGACCTAGATAACCATAGTTCTAGGGTTGCTTGTGCATTTTTGTGATTTTGCGAGTCAACCCCCTTGTCCACTTTTAAAGCAAAACAATTCAAATTTTTTTCTTTTATTTTACCCTTCCCTCCTCTTCCCTTCTTATAATGGGTAACCCTAACAGACGAACTCTTGCCGAGCTTTGCTATCCACAACCAGATATTTCTTGTCTTCATAATCGCTTCGGTATACCATCCGACTCTCCCATGTTTTTAAGAGATCGGATAGAACAAGAGGATAGAAATAGTTGGCCACCTCAGTCCAGGTCTTATCAACCGTATCCTAATTCTATATCTGTTTCAGTTGATACTCTGAGTGAGGATACCCCTAGATGCATGTCCATTGCTGAGCATATAGCAAGGGCTAATGGCCAAAGTTTCAATCCGGACCAATATCAACCATCACCATCACTTTCTAAAGAAGAATTTCATAATCGGTTTGTGGCATATATGATGTCTATTGAAAATAGCCAACCAACCAACCAATATCAATATTCTTCTTATCATAATGTTGATCCTACTCCTGCCCAATTTTCGCAACCATTCTATTCTTATCAATCCTATCCGACTTTTACACCTTCTCTAGACAGTCTTTCTAATCAGTCATTTGGGAGTTTTAATTATCTACAAGAATTTCAATCTTATACTGAAACCCCTTATCAATCCAAGTCTAGTCTTGAGCGGATATTAGAAAAATATATGGAAATGTCGCACCAAATTAGAAAGGAAACAACAGAGTGGATGCAAGCAAATAATTTCAAATCAGCCCAAAATTTTTCGGTATATAATACGGCCATAGGACAAAGTGAGAATTTGGGTAGTGAGACAGAACTGTGCAACCTTCCTAATCAAACCTTCCCATTCCAAACTGAAATCTACAACTCCAGTTTCACAGATTCATCGAGTACACCAAATGATTCACCAATTGAAAATAGAATGTCTGATAAGTTGTGTTACTTTGTAGTGTTTGATTTACCCGATTGTGAAGGGTCCATTTCAAGTGAAACCATACTCAATCCTTGTGATCTCTACACCTCCACTCATGAACTAAAATTGATTGAAAACCATACTTTTAATGAGGTGTTTGAGAATTCTAACCTTCACTTGAATGAGGAGATTGACGTTGGGAATATATTGAATGATGAACCCAAAATTTTGGATAAGTTTGTCCCACCAATTCATCAGGTCCTTTCACTTCCTTGTGGTCATCATCTCGAGCTTTTAATAATTCTTCCTGAACCCCAAATGCGTCTTAAAGTTGATGATAATTGTATAACCAAACAGCAGACCGAAATGCAGCCTTCATCTCCCACATCTGGTTCAGCGATACTCGATACACCAATTTGTTTACCCATTTCACCTTCTACTTTTTCAGGTTCTTCTTCTATTCTTCCTATAATTTCAGTGAGTGTTGATGAATCACAATCCAATAGTTCAAGTTCGATAATTCCAGAAAGCCAACTTGATTTAGATACTTTTGAAAATGAGGTAGATGAGTTTTTCGAGTCTCCTACCTCCATAATTTTTGAAAAATCAAGTATGATAAATTCTGGCACAAAACTTATTGACAACAATCACACCATCGATGAAAGTTTTGAAGAACTTTTTGCGGACGAACTTGCATTCCTAAACAACACGGATTTTGTGATTAATCAACCTTCACCTATAGAAGTTGAACCACCATCCTTTCTTCTTATAAAATACGAGAATGCCAATATTACACTCATTTATGATCATTCACATTCTCGTTTTTATTTATCATCACCTCTTATCTCTTCACATTCACGTTCACGCAAATCCTTTCCATACCACCACTTATCTCTTCCCCACTTCTTCTTGGCTCTATATAACACGTTCTTTCACCAACCTATACGTTACATCGATAAAATCTTTGAATGGTTGGTATTAACTTTTTGTCTTTGTAAAGTTTTATATTGACCAAATAACTTTACCCTCTCTTAAAATGCTTAATATTGTTTAACTCAAGTTTGGGGGGGAGGGTTATATTTTTGGCTCTTGAAAATAAAAGTTGTCCTCAAAATTTTGAGCCAAAAATAAGTTTAGGGGAGGATTTTCACGTTTATTTATTCTTATCCTCGTTAATGACTTATCCTCTCAAGTCTATAGGTTTTTGAGATTGAAAAGACGACAACAGTGAGGACACTGCTGTAAACAGATTTGGGAGAGATTTGTGCTTATTTGTGCATTACTTTGCATAAGCACAAAAATTTCAAAACTTTCTTCTTTTATAATGAAAGATTAGAAAGTGAAAAATTACATTTAAAAGATTGGAAAAATTTAAGAAAAATAAGAAAGTTAGATGTTTTCTTAAACAAAACTAGTAATAAGTAGTTATGAGCTGTTGTCTCAAGGGTTAGTAAGATGAATGAAGTCACTAATCTGAGAATAAAAATAAGTCTGAAAAATAGTTCCTATTATGGAGGCCAAACATCTGACGTTGATACCCTACTATACGCACTTACACACGTCTTGAAACTCGGGATAGTAGAGGATTCCTTGAAATGCTCTTGTCTAAAAGCCAAAGTACGAAGAAAATAATAAATGAAGCATAAAATTATAAAATGGTGAAGAAAAATGAACACTGGTTTTGTAATCACCAAGACAACATAAAAAAAATATGGCGAGGGTGCTTCATCACCTAATGCCTTAGACCAACTGGTTTGGGAATCACTGCTAAGCCTTAGGTGTTGCAAGACGAGGAAATTGCTAATTAAGCCTAATATGTGAACACATTTAGTAATCGGTCGGTTAGTACCTCAAGAAGCATTAATGGTCGCATGATGAATGTGTGAGCAATTCCATCTAAAATATTCACCGAACTAAAAAGTGCTGAGGTAGATGGACAAGAGTATGATAGCTTGAATTGAATTCTTCGAGTGTAGGGATGTCTTTTACACACACGTAGGGGTATATGATCTGTGTTTGGAAGAAACGTAGGGATGAAGAATAAAGGCGATGTTTTATTGAGTGATGATGTGATTTCCAACATTTTTTCATGACTATTAAGATAGGGCTCATGACAACCGAAAAGCTAGTGTAGTTGAAAACTCTGATTTCAAATTTTTTCTTTTATAGTTCTTATCTTTATATGTAACTTTCACCGTCTTCTTTTATTATGGGATTTTATGGGTGCAATCCGCTGAAAACCCTCAGGAGACAACACTCCTCCTACTAGGGACACCTAGAGTTTAAAGGCTTGTTGCACGTGCTCAGTGCAATCGTGTTGCCTACGAAAGTGTGCTAGTTAGTTTTTCTTTTTCTTTCTATTTTTTCTTTCTCTTGAATAAAAGAAGTTTACTCGAGACGATCAAAATCAAGTTTGGGGGAATTTTTTCAGTCGAAATTATTGCAATGTTTAACATAACAATTTCCTCACTTTTCTAATTATCTAATGATGTTCGTTATAAATATAACACGTATTACAAGTTCGTCTGGAAAATATCAAATACCACGTGTTATATATTATAATCAATATTTTGGAAGGAAATTGTGTGTATATTATTTCATGCATGATATTGTATATCTCAACATTCTTCATTGAGATTTTGTGCAGAAAATTATTTCAGGACAGATATCGGAATCGCAAATTCGTCGACAAAAATGCAGTAAATCAAAGAGTTAAATTCTGGCAGAGATTCAGAAAAGATAAAAAGATTCCGAATATCAAATATAAACCCAGAGATCAACACAAGACGACAGAAGAAAAATGAAGCTCTGTTCTCACCAAACGGCCGCGGATCCACGGCCGAGTTGGGGGCTCCGGTGACGACACTTTTCCAGAAGCATCCCTACAACCTCTTAGCTTGTTGAAGATGCTCCATTGTAACAAACTTGTTCTGGAAACTTCCCTACAACAACCTAGCTTCTTGAGGAAGCTTGATAACTACCTTATTTTAGAAGTTTCCCTACAACTACCTAGCTTCTTGGGGAAGATTGACCTAGCTTCTAGTGGAAGATTGGTGAAGGGCTATATAAAGGAGCTAAGCCTTCATTTTGGGGGTTACTCAATTTTTAGTTGAACAATTCATTACATAAGTTGAGTGACACAACTTGTAACTCCAATTCAAATCAAGATCCAAATCAAGAATCGTTGAGAACTGTTAGTGTATATGCCCTAGAGGCCATTACTGTATCATACTAGTTTGTATATTACTTGATGGAAGCTTGGGATATTCACAGTTGTATATACAATCTTGCTCGAAATGGTAGTATGCTACTTGGTTTGTCTCTACTTTAATATGTGCATGAGTTTCTTTTAGCATATCGCTTATATACATATTAGTAGAGCCCTTAGGATCTTTCCTTGATTACCAGCGTTGTGATGGCGCTCACACTCGTGGGGGCTGGGTAATCCATAAGCACATCCTTATACAGGTCCCTAGTCGTTAGACTATCGAGACAGGACATCAATACTCCGGAGTAGACTAGCGTATGCGTTTCTCATCCCAGCATGGGAGACGGTCTGTCCCACAGCCGTCAGTACGTCGTACTTGAGATAGTATGCGGGTGCTCGTTAGGTTACGAGTACACTGGACAAGACTCGTCGGGAACTGTTGGTTGGTATTATACCTATCGTCAGTTATCAGTTCCCAGGTGACATGAGTACAGCTTAGTCCGCTGACTTGACACTGTCACTTCGCCTCGAGTGTGTTCCCACTGCACTTTGATTACTACCCTACCACGGCTCAAAGGAGTCGTGCAAACAGGTAGTTTTTGGGTGCAGTCCCGAAGCACTTGGAGGCAGTGACGGTTAGACAGGATTCGTCTCTCCCGGTATTGGGGGTTGACATCGCGCTGTGTCCAGGAGAGCCATTACACAAGTAGTCCCTGGCCAGGGCAAGCGAGATATATTGATAGGTTTCCAGTGTTATCTCAGGGTGTTCTGGGCTACACTCCGACACGACTTGTACCGCTATTAGGGGACTGACGTTCACCGCCCCCTAGGCCCGCCATGCGATGTATCAGATGAACAGACCGGACTGTACGGAGACTGTCACATACAGGCTCAGTAGGAGTTCAGATGGGGTCACCTCGTCAGTCTTCTTATCGGCATCTACCTGGGGACCGTTACGTACAGCTAGTGCCGCTTGCGGTCTGTGGTTAAACCCACTGCCAGCGTAGTGTCGAGTCTTTAGAGTCCCACAAAGAGAGCTATTCGCCTTTAGGAAAAATGAGTAGAGGTCGCATGGTTTTGCGACAGGGTTCGTTCACATCCGCGCACTTTTGCACGTTTGCTGTCCGGACAGCTTATACTAGCGGGCTTTGGTTTAAGCCAGATCCTAGTATATGATTTGGGATTGGTTTTATCTCTTTGTATTCGTGTTCCTCGGATCACGAATACGGGTGCGTATGCACAGTTGATTGAGACAGAGGGAGAGGACTTTGATTAGGGTTAATGACCATTGTCATTTTGCTAACCCTAATGCTTATGTGTGTATTATGGTTAATTGATATTAGTTATATATAATTGTGCATGGTTAGGGTTGATGATGTTAGTTATGTATATGCCCTAGAGGCCATTGTTGTACATTTGATGTATATTATAATGGATGCTTGGTTATATATAGAGAAGACTTTCTTGCTCGTCATGATAGTATGCTATTTGGTTTCACTTTATCTTAACATGTTGACTTGTATTGGTTTACTGTTTTACTCTCACATGTTGATAAAGCCCTTAGGATCTGTACTCGACTACTGGGACTATGATGAGATCATACTAGTGGGGCCGCGGTAGTCGATGAGTACATCCTATAACTGTTCCTAGTCGAGGGTATATCGAGACAGGGCATCGATACACCAGAGTAGACTAGCGTATACGCATCTTGACCCATATGATGGGTGATGGATGATCCCATATCCATCGGTGTTTGACATCAGAGATGGTGTACGGGTGCTCAGTGGAGACTGGGTACACTGGACGGACTCGCCGAGAACTCCCAGATGGTGATATACCACACGTCAGATGGCAGTTCTCCGGTGACACAGGTACAGGGTAGTCTGAAGACCCGAGATCGTCATAGAGTCTTGTGTGATTCCCACTGTGCTTTGATTTCCACCTTACCACGTCCAAGAGGGCGTGCAAAACGGTGGCTTTTGGGTACAGTCCCGAATCACATGGAGGCAATGAGCGATAGGAGGGGATTCGTCTCTCCCGGTATAGGGAGTTGATGTTGTGCTGTGTTCGATTGGCTATAACTGGAAGTCCCTGGCCAGGGCTGATATAGAGATTTACTGGTAAGTGTTACTAGTAGTTTCTCGACCCGTTATGAGCCATACATCGACACGACTTATCGGTTACTGGGGTCTGACGTATACCACCCCTAGACTTGATATGCGACATATCAGACGAACAGACCGGACTGTACGGGAGTGTTACTGATTGGATTCACAGGAGAACGCACAGGCTAGCTTGTTGATCTTCTGATCGCTCAATACCTGGGTGGCTGTTACGTTTAGCTGACCGCTTGCAGCTTGTGGGTGTTTGATATGATCATCACCTGCTACCGGCGTATTGACGATTCTTTAGAGTCCTACACAGAGGTTTCTTGGCTCAGGCGAAACAGAGTAGTGGCACATATGTGATATGTGCAGGACCGAGAATAATGCGATATGGGATACCGTATTATATTCTCGCGATTTATGGATATGAATCGGGTCATCGGATCAAGTGTTGATTCGATGAATCGGTACATGATATATTAGCCGGTTATATTCGATATAGCCGGATCGTCGGATCAAGTGTTGATTCGATGATTTAATATATAATAATATATATGATATATTATTATATTAACTAATATTGGCTTGCTTTATTATTTCATTTTCTCAGTGGATGATACATTGATATATATGCGATATATGTTAATTGTATTATTTTCTTTTGTTGCAAATATATAATATATATATGATATATATTATTGTGACATGATATGATTAATTGTTAAACATGTTTAAGGATGATTAATTGAGGTTAGGGTTTGATTAGGTTTAGTTGCTTCAAGTTCTTTCTAGAAGCAATTTTCTTTTGTCATTTGTAAAGATATTTTGTGATGACACAATTTTAACTTAACCAAACCCTAACTCTAGTTGTTTCTCTACTTGTTCTCATCCAATCATCCTTGACCATGGTTAATAATTCAATCATATGTTTATATTTCTATTCATCATAAAAGGAAATGATTATCATTATCTTTTGATTATCCATTATCTTCTTCTTCTTCTCTCTTGAAGAAGCTCTCTTGAAAATTCTTATGTGATGAAAGATTATGAGAAAATGACATAAAAAGAAAGCTAAATTACTACTCTCTCATTCTCATCTCATCTAGCCCATGGGATTAGTGTGTTCACTTCTTTAAGAGTGAGATAGCTTGAGTTCTTTGAAACCTCGAGGTAGATCATCGGAGATTTGGAATACGACGAGCTAGAATGGATCGTTCGAGTCGTGGAGCCTCTCATGAGTCCGGGAGATCGTGGATCGCGGCAAAGGGACTTCTACTCGGAGCTTGTGAAGTGAAGGAGCGGACTACAAAGGTTGTAATCCCTCACACTTAGATAAAAGTTATCTTAATGCATGTTAAACCCTAATAATCTAGCAAAGATCCCGGCTTTGGGTTGTTCGGCACGTCTAAAATTTAATCCGGGCATGTTTGATGCCTTAAGAACCTTCACAAGAGTGCCTAGGAACCCTACAGTGGTATCAGAGCCTAGCTAGAGCATTAGGCGATGTGTTTACGAAGTTAAAACTCCGATCGAACCCGTAACGACGGAAAAAACCCCCTCTCTGGAAATTTTTTAAAAATTGGGATTTTTCTGAATTAAAAATATGTAAAAAAATCAGCAGGCAATTATAAGAATTACCATAAAATCCGAGCCTCTAATTCCACCAAACAGCGGCGGAAGCACGGCGCAAGCATGGCTTGCGCGGCGCTTCCGCGGCGGAACAGTAAGATCAGGACACGTGGCTTCATGGTAATTCCCGTAGTTACTTTCTGACCATTCTGGATATTTTTATTCTGTTCCAGGTGTTTAAAATTCTGGGGTTTGTTTTGTAATAGTAGACTCGATCGGAATATTTAACTTCGTATTCCTTTCCGGATATTTAGAAACTGTTAAACTGGTTGAACGGATATCATTAACCCACTTTATTCCGGCATGGCAAACTTTCAAGCGTTGAATTTTTATTGGGTTTAAATCTTTCGGAAAATTGTACAAGTTAAGCGGTGGACCCTCTAGAAGACAACAAACCTTAACTCGATTATGTGACCGTCTTGAACTGCCTTTTGAACCTTCGGGTTTGGGGCAGTACGGCGTGCCACATGTGAGGCGTTGGCTTGGCCCTTCTACGGCTGGATCACTGGTACTGTGACATATTCTGGGATTATTTGAACTCCGCTCAAGAGTTGAGCACTTCGGGAAATTTTGGGTGTTTGATTATCTGTTCAAATAGTTTAATACCGTATATTTATCTGGAATGTGATACAATATGTGGAATTCATAGAGTTAGGCATGAAATACGAAGTATGTGATATTTCGGATTTACGATGTCTAAAGTGATTGTGGATTCCAAATATTGTAGTTTTACACTTTCTTTTCTGTGACCGTAAGCGTAGTATGTGGTGTATCGCCGGCTTCGTTGCTATACATCAACGACAATCGGGATACGCATACTTGCTTACGTTGATGATATGAGATATTATGTGTTGCTGTGATATGTTATATTGGATCGTCGCGATCAGAATAGCCGGGGGTTTTATGTGAGATGAGGGTTTTTATTTTCATTCATGTAAAATTCTTTTGTAAAGTAATATTCTTTTATTTGGGGCACTTCCTGGTTGCGGTTGCTGTCACCAGTGTATATTATTTACTTTTCCGCATTAGGTAGACCCAAGGAGGGGACCACAAGTAACCGGGTTCTAGGGTCCAGTGGGAGGCCATCTCGAGGAGTCGAGACCGGGTCTCCTAACCCTAGAATTGGCAGAGTTACTTGCCGCTCTCGTAGGGGTCTTGGGATGTGGTTTGGCTATTCGTCGCGACCGTGGAATCCGTGTTTTATACAGGCTCGTATTGAAAACACGGACGTCCTAGTATATCCAATATTTCATATATGTTCTTCTGCTGCAATGTTCTGTGATGAGATCATATTACTGCCTGAGACGAATGCTTATACTATATATATATGCTGATATATAAATATTACTGCTTTCGTTTCTTCTGTGATGCTTAGGAAGCATAAGCTGATGGGATTTTTATTAATGAGATTAATAAAAGAAAAGAAACCTAAAGATGTTGTAGAATCAAAACTTTATAAAAAAGGGGTAGCTACAGTTTTGCTTTGCACAGTGATATATACGATATATCCTGCACCTTATTCATTGAGGAAAGGACCGAGATCCCTTCACCGGGAGTGACTCCTTTAGCGAAACTGACAGATGCTACAAAACGCGGTTTGTCTTTTGATTGCTTTTAGTGTTTTGCTTTGCACAGCGGTATATATGATATATCCTGCACCTTATTCGATGAGGAAAGGGCCGACGATCCCTTCACCGGGAGTGACCCCTTTAGCGAAACTAAGAAAAGCCTCAAAACACTCCTTTTCAAAATTACTCGATTCTACGACGATATCAAGTTCATTACGCTCAGGGTTTTCTGAAAAACCTGCGTAGCCCTCCGTCATTTCAGATAAAGACTAGTTAGTATTCGTGCTACGTTTGTTGACCTCCGTCAAGGCGTAGTGTGCGGTAGCTGATTAGTATTTACCTATTTATGCATATGATGCAGATTGGATTAGGGTAGTCGTACGGCCTTGTTGACCTCCGTCAAGGGTTGTGCGGGTGGGTTTAATTCAATCAAGAAATGACAGGTTGAACTTGACTAGTAGCCTATGGTTTGTTGACCTCCGTCAAGATCATAGGACACTAGGGGCAAAAGTTTTATCGGGAATTTCAAGTGTTGAAATTTGCAATGAGATTGCATACCTCCTATGAGATAGTTGGATCCCGATACCCACTGCGAGTAAGAGTTACTCCTGGGAGAGTTTTACACAGGACAATTAGTCATTCAAGTAGGTGTCTAGAAAAGTGTTAACGAGGTTACGCCTCTGGGAAAACGAGGTTTACTAATTAGGTCCGTGCGAAAGCACGGGGAACCTCCCTCAAAGTACCGACACTGATCTGGCTGAAAGATTGACGAAATTGTAGGGTGTAATTAATCCCGGCTAATCTTACCTTTTAGGGTTTTAAGGTAGATTTGATAAAAACAGTGGGAGACATCCTGATTAGATAAGATAATAACCAATCTAATCTTGCAAGAGCATACGCTAAAGTGTTTTCTTCTCTCTCTCTCCAGGTAGCGACCATTTCAGGCCATAATCAAGATAATAATACGGATGTATTGACTGAACCTAATTATTGTACTGAGCAAGGGAACGTTGAACCCGTTTTTTCTTATAAGAGTTATAAGATTGAACAGGAAACAGGAGAATATCTAGATTCTCACGCCGCCCAAAAGAACATGCATGTTGATGCATCTTCTTCAGGTGTGTTAGTTATTGAGAACTGTTTCTCAGTTCACCCTACGTCCTGGGTATTAGATACCGGATCAGGATCCCACATATGTAAACAGTTACATGGGCTACGTAAAGGTAGAGAACTGGGAAAAGGTGATCATTCCGTTCAAGTAGGGAACGGTGCAATTATTGTAGCCAAAGCAGTTGGCGAATATCACCTTGTATTACCAAGTCGTAATACACTGATTCTGAATGAGTGTTATTATATACCGAACATGATGTGCAACATTATATCAGTTTCTTTATTGAGTAAAGAGGGATATAATTTTGTAGTACAGGAAAATGTTATGAACATATTCCTAGATCAAAAGTTGATTGCATCAGGCTCGTTACATAATGGCATATTCATTCTAAATCAGAATACAGTCCTAAATGTACAAAACACACACAAGAGGAAAAGTTCAGATATGAACGAATCCTACTTGTGGCATTGTAGACTTGGTCATATCAATGCAACACGACTGGCTAAGTTACATAGAGATGGTTATTTGAATCCGTTCGAATTATCATCTTATGATACTTGCCATTCATGTCTCAAAGGAAAAATGACCAAAGCTCCGTTTAGTGGACACGGAGAAAGAGTTACTGAACTCTTAGGACTAGTACATAGTGATGTATGCGGTCCCATGTCTACACATGCCAGGAACGGTTCTTCCTACTTCATTACATTCACTGACGATCTCTCTAGATTTGGACATGTGTTCCTGATGAAACACAAGTCTGAAGCCTTTGAGAAATTCAGAGAATATAAGCACGAAGTAGAGAATCAAACGGGCAAAAGTATTAAGATTCTTCGATCTGATCGAGGAGGTGAATACTTAAGCGGTGAGTTCCTAGATTATCTAAAAGAGAATGGGATTCTCTCTCAGCTTACTCCTCCTTATACACCACAGCACAACGGTGTATCGGAGCGGAGGAATCGCACCCTATTAGATATGGTGCGCTCGATGATGAGCACTGCTGAGTTACCTATTTCCTTCTGGGGGTATGCGCTTGAGACAGCAGCATACATACTGAATAAAGTTCCTACCAAATCTGTGCCTACCACCCCATATGAGATATGGGAAGGGAAGAGACCATATCTTAATTTTGTTAAGATATGAGGTTGCCCGGCTTATGTCAAAAGACGGAACCCGGACAAACTCGAGGCAAGATCTGTTTTATGTAAGTTTATTGGATATCCCAAGCATTCGCGAGGGTATATTTTCTACCACAGTGAGGAACAAAGAGTGTTTGTTGCTCAACACGCCACCTTTTTAGAAAAGGAATTTCTTGCAAAAGAGATTAGTGGCTCTGAGGTAGAACTGGAAGAAGTTCCAGCAGAACAAACTACAACAGATGATTTAGTGGAACCAGAGGATTCAGTAGTACCCGACGAACCCCAGCCTCTCCGCAGATCTAGTAGGGTTTCTCATCCACCTGAGAGATACTACGGTTTTCTCATTGATGGTGGAAGCGAGGATTGCATCATGGATGATGATGAACCGACTAGTTTCGAGCAGGCCATCACGAGTGGTGACTCTGTGAAATGGCTGGATGCAATGCGATCTGAGATGGAATCCATGTACACCAACAAAGTATGGACTTTGGAAAATGCTCCTGAAGGGGTAAAACCCATTGGGAGCAAGTGGATCTTTAAAAAGAAATTTGGTGTAGATGGAAAAGTTGAGACTTTCAAAGCTAGACTTGTAGCAAAGGGTTTTCGTCAACGTCCAGGTGTGGATTATGACGAAACCTTTTCTCCAGTGGCTATGCTTAAGTCCATCCGGATCTTACTTGCCATTGCTGCATACCATGACTACGAAATCTGGCAAATGGATGTTAAGACCGCCTTTCTAAACGGTGATTTAGAAGAGTGCGTGTACATGACTCAGCCAGAGGGCTTCGTAGATAGTGGGAGCAGCGGAAAGGTGTGCAAGCTGCTTAAATCCATTTATGGGTTAAAGCAAGCATCGCGGAGTTGGAACATCTGTTTTGATGTTGTAGTCAAAGAGTTTGACTTCATCAAAAATATAGATGAACCTTGTATCTATAAGAAGGTGGCAGAGGGTAAGGTAGTCTTCCTCGTATTGTACGTGGATGACATACTCTTGATAGGAAATGATATTCCTATGCTGCAATCAGTCAAGCTCTTCTTATCACAGAGATTCTCAATGAAAGATCTAGGTGATGCCTCCTGCATATTGGGAATCATGATCTATAGAGATAGATCTAAACGGATACTGGGATTGTCCTAATCCAGGTACAATGACACCATACTAAAGAGGTTTAGTATGGAAGAATCCAAACGTGGGAATCAGCCCACGATATCTGGACTCACTCTCTCCAAAGAGATGTCTCCCAAGACTGATTTGGAGAGAGCTCGCATGCAAGGGATACCCTATGCTTCGGCAGTAGGCTCTATCATGTATGCGATGCTATGTACCAGACCCGATGTAGCATACTCACTAAGTGTAGTGAGTCGGTATCAAGCAGATCCTGGAGAGAGTCATTGGACAGCAGTGAAGACCATTCTCAAGTACTTACGAAGGACTAAGGAGATGTTCTTGGTGTATGGTAACGGAGAACTCCAGGTGGAGTCCTTTACCGATTCCAGCTTCCAAAGTGATAAGGACGACTCTAAGTCGCATTCGGGTTTTGTCTTTACCCTCAATGGAGGGGCGGTATGTTGGAAGAGTTCCAAACAGGATACCGTTGCAGACTCAACGATGGAGGCTGAATACATCGCTGCCAACGATGCTGCCAAAGAGGCTGTCTGGATCAAGAAGTTCATTAGTGAACTTGGTGTGGTTCCATCCATTGAGCATCCAATACCTCTGTATTGCGATAACAATGGAGCTGTGGCGTTAGCCAAGGAACCCAGGTCCCATCAGAAGTCCAGACATATTCTGAGGCGGTATCACCTGATCGGGGAGATAGTTGATCGCCGGGAGATCGAGGTCAGGAAAGTAGATACGAAGGACAACACTGCGGATCCATTCACGAAGGCTATTCCCCAGATACAGTTTGAGAGATTATTCGGGATGCTAGGTATGAGATACTACAGAAGCTGGCCTTAGTGCAAGTGGGAGATTGTTAGTTATGTATATGCCCTAGAGGCCATTGTTGTACATTTGATGTATATTATAATGGATGCTTGGTTATATATAGAGAAGACTTTCTTGCTCGTCATGATAGTATGCTATTTGGTTTCACTTTATCTTAACATGTTGACTTGTATTGGTTTACTGTTTTACTCTCACATGTTGATAAAGCCCTTAGGATCTGTACTCGACTACTGGGACTATGATGAGATCATACTAGTGGGGCCGCGGTAGTCGATGAGTACATCCTATAACTGTTCCTAGTCGACGGTATATCGAGACAGGGCATCGATACACCAGAGTAGACTAGCGTATACGCATCTTGACCCATATGATGGGTGATGGATGATCCCATATCCATCGGTGTTTGACATCAGAGATGGTGTACGGGTGCTCAGTGGAGACTGGGTACACTGGACGGACTCGCCGAGAACTCCCAGATGGTGATATACCACACGTCAGATGGCAGTTCTCCGGTGACACAGGTACAGGGTAGTCTGAAGACCCGAGATCGTCATAGAGTCTTGTGTGATTCCCACTGTGCTTTGATTTCCACCTTACCACGTCCAAGAGGGCGTGCAAAACGGTGGCTTTTGGGTACAGTCCCGAATCACATGGAGGCAATGAGCGATAGGAGGGGATTCGTCTCTCCCGGTATAGGGAGTTGATGTTGTGCTGTGTTCGATTGGCTATAACTGGAAGTCCCTGGCCAGGGCTGATATAGAGATTTACTGGTAAGTGTTACTAGTAGTTTCTCGACCCGTTATGAGCCATACATCGACACGACTTATCGGTTACTGGGGTCTGACGTATACCACCCCTAGACTTGATATGCGACATATCAGACGAACAGACCGGACTGTACGGGAGTGTTACTGATTGGATTCACAGGAGAACGCACAGGCTAGCTTGTTGATCTTCTGATCGCTCAATACCTGGGTGGCTGTTACGTTTAGCTGACCGCTTGCAGCTTGTGGGTGTTTGATATGATCATCACCTGCTACCGGCGTATTGACGATTCTTTAGAGTCCTACACAGAGGTTTCTTGGCTCAGGCGAAACAGAGTAGTGGCACATATGTGATATGTGCAGGACCGAGAATAATGCGATATGGGATACCGTATTATATTCTCGCGATTTATGGATATGAATCGGGTCATCGGATCAAGTGTTGATTCGATGAATCGGTACATGATATATTAGCCGGTTATATTCGATATAGCCGGATCGTCGGATCAAGTGTTGATTCGATGATTTAATATATAATAATATATATGATATATTATTATATTAACTAATATTGGCTTGCTTTATTATTTCATTTTCTCAGTGGATGATACATTGATATATATGCGATATATGTTAATTGTATTATTTTCTTTTGTTGCAAATATATAATATATATATGATATATATTATTGTGACATGATATGATTAATTGTTAAACATGCTTAAGGATGATTAATTGAGGTTAGGGTTTGATTAGGTTTAGTTGCTTCAAGTTCTTTCTAGAAGCAATTTTCTTTTGTCATTTGTAAAGATATTTTGTGATGACACAATTTTAACTTAACCAAACCCTAACTCTAGTTGTTTCTCTACTTGTTCTCATCCAATCATCCTTGACCATGGTTAATAATTCAATCATATGTTTATATTTCTATTCATCACAAAAGGAAATGATTATCATTATCTTTTGATTATCCATTATCTTCTTCTTCTTCTCTCTTGAAGAAGCTCTCTTGAAAATTCTTATGTGATGAAAGATTATGAGAAAATGACATAAAAAGAAAGCTAAATTACTACTCTCTCATCCTCATCTCATCTAGCCCATGGGATTAGTGTCTTCACTTCTTTAAGAGTGAGATAGCTTGAGTTCTTTGAAACCTCGAGGTAGATCATCGGAGATTTGGAATACGACGAGCTAGAATGGATCGTTCGAGTCGTGGAGCCTCTCATGAGTCCGGGAGATCGTGGATCGCGGCAAAGGGACTTCTACTCGGAGCTTGTGAAGTGATGGAGCGGACTACAAAGGTTGTAATCCCTCACACTTAGATAAAAGTTATCTTAATGCATGTTAAACCCTAATAATCTAGCAAAGATCCCGGCTTTGGGTTGTTCGGCACGTCTAAAATTTAATCCGGGCATGTTTGATGCCTTAAGAACCTTCACAAGAGTGCCTAGGAACCCTACAGATGACTATTTGACCACTCTTGACTTGTTGACCTAGGTTGACACTTTGACCATCATCATTCCATATAAAAGATGCTCTTTGATCCTTGCAATTAGCATTAAATATGAAATGATAATGGTCATGTCTTGATTAAGCCATGACAATTATCTCACTAATTATCAATTTACAATAATTCACATATATATGTGAGAATGCTTCATTATTCTCTCATTCTATCATATTCATTCTCTCTCCTCCTCTTCCTCTCTCTCAAGCTCTCCCCTCTCATGTGTTGAGAAACACTTGAGCTTGAGAAAACCTCTTCTAGATAATCTCTACTCTCATCTAGGGTTCTAGGATTAGCACTTCTAGCACCTTAGTTACTTCTAGCTTGAAGTTGAAGCCAAAGGTTGAGGCTCTCGGGTGGATCCTTCTTCGACTAGAGAAGGCGACAAGGTGATCCCTTTCTACCACTCCAAGGAGCAAGGAGAGAAGGACATAAAGCCCAAGGTATAACCTTTCTACCCTATAGCTAACTCTCTTTAGCTTTTAGCTAGTTTTGTTTAGAAAAGATCCCGACTTTATCTAGTCCATGTTGCCTAGAGTAGTAAAATCCGATTTTTATTCCGTTTTCCGCCTCCCCGCAAGCACCGGGGTGGGCAACGTGGACTTACAAGAACTACATCGAGCGACGACATTCAATATCCTTTACACAAAGCCGATCGTTATCAAGAGCACGAGATCCTCGACAGGTCCAAATCTCACGGAGATCGAGCAAAGCGAAATTCGACGGAATAGTTACCTCTTCAAGGGAGCGATCGAGAGCAATTCTTATAATCTCGGATTGAAGGAACGTGTAATTAGAAGTTGATTAATAAAAGTGATCATTTGTTAATTCTCGCTTTCTTTAAATTTTCGCATTATGAAATTTCTAATTCTTGATTCTTTTATTTTCATGATGTGTGAGTAAATCTCCGCTTGCTAAGGATTCGAAGGAATTTGGTAGATCAAATGGTGATGAAATCCTATACGCATCTTAAGTCTTATGAGAATTATGAACATTAGGAAAAAGAATCGTCAATGACCAAATTTGGAACGAGATCACCGTTCTTGATAATTTTGTCGCAATTTGGGATTAAATGATTGATGATTCTCTTTGCTAAAAGCTAGATTTGAATGATGATCAATGAAAAGACAAAGGGATAGTAAAGGAGAAACCCTAGTTTCTTCAATAGATCTCTAATTTTCATTCATCACCATCGTTCTAGTTATAATTCATCAATAGATATGATGAGTCATTATTAGTATTCATCATTGCTACTAATTCCTATCAAATCTTACAACCTATTCTTCAATTTTCTTGATAACTAAAATTGATTTTGGACACATTCTTGATTACTAAATTTTAAACTCTTTCTTGATTTATCTTGAAATCATTTCATCTAATAAATCTTGATTCATCGTCTTGATTTTTTTTTTTACTATTTTCTTTCAACTCAACTAAATCAAGAACGAATAAATACACGAATCTCAGTGGATGACCCGTACTCATTAATGAACTACATCGACACCGTTATTGATTGCGGTTATAATTCTTTGATTGTGATTATACTTTCATTTCAACCAATCGAGAACAATTATCAATCAGGTCCACTGAAAACAATCTTGGAAGTCGGTCTTCCTTTTCGAAGATGATCCACCTGAAGGAACCTTAGCTCAAGCTCTAGCTTCACACAAGAACTCAAAGTGAAGCAACTTGTGAACAAAAATTTCTAGGAATTGATCACAAGATATGTATTATAGGTAAACTCTTTATTTTCTCTCTTTTTCTTTTTCTTTTTCTTTTCTCAACGTAGAAAACTCAAGAGGAGAAGAAGAAGAAGCTAGCATGGCTCATAACCATTTCTCATTCTTTTCTTTCTCTTCATATCTTTTAAGAATTGAATGAGTGGAATTGCGACTCACAAGTGTGAGTCACAAGTGAAGGGTTGCCTAGCACGACAGCAAGAATTCGGGAGGCATCGTCTATGCCAATTTCAAAAATTTACCGTTCTAGCTAACCCTAACCCTAGAATCGATATTAGAAATCCGACGAAACTAAATGTAAACACTTTACATCTAAGTGAATGAGGGAATACAACCTTTGTAGACTGGTCCTTCACTTCTAATGCTCCATGTTGTAGTCCCTTCACTGCAAGTTGTGAAGACCTGGACTCTAGTAAGGGTTCACATAAAGAACCGAACAAGCTTGCTCAATGCCTTCGAAGCCGAAGATGGTCTACGTCGAGGAGACCCGAGCTCATGGTACCTCTTCACTAATGTGTGAAATTAGTGAAGCAAACACCCTAAACTAAATGGCTAATAGTAGAGGATGATGAAATAGGAAGTTGGCACACTTTAGATTTATTTTTCTCACAAGATTTCATCACTTAGAAAAAAACTAGCAAGCTTTTTCTTAAGTGAGGAAGAAGAAGATGAATGAAACTCATGAGGTTAGAAATGCAACCATGGTGAGTGTATGCCATGCACTAACCATTATAGAGACTAAACCATAGCTATGAGTTATGGGTTGGGTTAACAAATATTTTAAGCTAGACAAACAAGTGGACTAAGTCAATGAAGACTACAAGCTTCTACAAGCTTAACCATGACTCATTATCCAAGTTGTTTAAATTACTTAAAACAAATAAAACCCTAACTTTAACCTAGCATGGTGTGAGTCTCATACTTACATGTTGCATGTGTAACCTAGCATGACACAACAATATATATCACATATATATTTTGTGTGCAAAAAGAAAACAATACATTTAACATATATCACATATATATCAATGTATCATAAGAGAGAAAAATAAATACTCAAGTGAGCTAATATTATTTAATGTAATGTAATATAATATATCTAATATATAATTATACATTAAATTATTAAATCAACACTTGATTTAATAATCCGGCTATGATTCATATAACCGACTAATATCAACAGTAACAACTTATCGAATCGACACTTGATCCGATAACTTGGCTATATCACATATAACCGACGAATGTCACATTTCGTGAGAATAGAATGCGGTATCACATACTCGCATTAATCTTAGTCCCGCACATATCACATATGTGCTCATACTCCGTTTTGCATGAACCAAGAAATCTCTGTGTAGGACTCTAAAGACTCGTCAATACGCCGGCCGTAGGTGATGATGATCATATCAAACACCCACAAGCCGCAATCGGTTTGCTAAATGTAACGGCCATCCGGGTATTGAGCGATCATATCAACAAGCAAACCTGCTCGTACTCCTGCAAATCCAATCAGTAACACTACCGTACAGTCCGGTCTCTTCGTCTGATATGTCGCATATCACAGCCTGGGGGTGGTATAACGTCAGACCCCAATAGCCTGATAAGTCATGTCGATGCAAGGTCCATAACGGTTCGAGAAAATACTGATAATACTTACCAGTAGATCTCAGCAACCCTGGCCAGGGATTTCCTGTTATGGCCAATCGAGCAGAGCGCAACATTAACTCCCAATACCGGGAGAGACGAAATCCCTCCTATCGCTTATTGCCTCCATGCGAATCGGGAATGTACCCCAAAACCACCTTTTTGCACGATCTCTTGACCGTGGTATGGTGGAAATCAAAGCACAGCGGGAATCACACAAGACTCTATGATGATCTCGGGTCTACAGACTAACCTGTACCGGTGTCACCAGAGAACTGCTATCCGACGATAGGTATAATACCATCTAGGAGTTCTCGGCGAGTCCGTCCAGTGTACCCAGTCTCCACTGAGCACCCGTGTACCTTCTCTGATGTCAAACACCAATGGATATGGGATCATCCATCGCCCATCGTATGGGTCGAGAAGCGTATACGCTAGTCTACTCTGGAGTATCGATGCCCTGTCTCAATACTCCTACGACTAGGAACAGTTATAAGGTGTACTTGTGGACTACCCTTAGCCCCACTAGTATGATCTCCATCATAGTCCTGGTAGTCAAGTACACAACCTAAGGGCTTTATCAACATGTGAGAGCGAGACAATAAATGTACATGTTAAGATAAAGAGCAATCAGATAGCATACTATCATGTCGAGCAAGAAAGTCCTCCCTATATATGTCCAAGCATCCACTACAATATACATCCCATGTACAGTAATGGCTTCCACGGCATACATATAACTAACAATCTCCCACTTGCACTAAGGCCATCTGTTGTAGTATCCAATACCCAACAATATAGCAGTGGTTGTAGTATCTCATACTCAACCATCCTAAAATCTCTTAAATTGTATTTGGGGAAACAGGCCTTGGTGAGTGGATCCGCCGTATTAACCTCAAAATCTACTCTCCTTACCTCGATCCCTTGGAGATCAACCATCTTCTTGATCAGGTGATACTTGCCTCAGAATATGTCTGGAACGCTGATGAGACATGCGTTCCTAGGCCAAAGCCACAACTGCATTGTTGTCACAATAACAGTTATTAGACGCTCAATGGTAGGAACTTTGTTCATCTTATGAATAAGAATTGTCCAGACAGCCACTTTGGTAGTATCGTTGGTAGCAATGTATTCAGCCTTTATCGTCTAGTATGCCTCGGTATCTAGCTTGGAACTCTTCCAACATACCGTCCCTCCACTGAGGGTAAAGACAATGCCTCTGACTGACTCTCAGTCGTCCTTATCACTCTGGGAGCTCAAACCAAGAACTTTCTTTTAGTGCTTCTCAAGTACTTAAGAATGTCCTCCACAGCTGATATTATGTGTTGCTGTGATATGTTGATATTATGTACTCAAGTACTTAAGAATGTGCTTCTCAAGTACATCAACGACAATCGGGATACGCATACTTACTTACGTTGATGATATGAGATATTATGTGTTGCTGTGATATGTTGTATTGGATCGTCGCGTTTGAATAGCCGGGGGTTTTATGTGAGATGAGAGTTTTTCTTTTTCATTCATGTAAAATTCATTTGTATGTAATATTCTTTTATTGGGGCACTTCCGGGCTGAGGATGATGTCACCATTGTATATTATTTACTTTTCCGCATTAGGTAGACCCAAGGCGGGGAGCACAAGTAACCGGGTTCTAGGGTCCAGTGGGAGACCATCTCGAGGAGTCGAGACCGGTCTCCTAACCCTAGAATTGGCAGTGTTGCTTACCGCTCTCGTAGGGGTCTAGGGATGTGGGTTTGGCTATTCATCGCGACCGTGGAATCCGTGTTTTATACAGGCTCGTATTAAAAACACGGACATCCTAGTATATCCAATATTTCATATATGTTCTTCTGCTGCAATGTTCTGTGATGAGATCATATTACTGCCTGAGACGAATGTTTATATTATATATATGAGATATATGTTATATTGCAGATTTCGTTTCAAATGTGATGCTTGTGAAGCATAATCAAAAATGGGACTTCATTAATTAGATTAATGAAATAAAAGAAACCTAAGATGTTATAGAAATTTGTTTAAAAACTGGTAGCTCTAGTTCTTGCTTTGCATAGCGGTGTTCCTTGTAGAACATTCAGCACCTTATTCGATAAGGAAAGAGCCGAGACCCCTTCACCGGGAGTGACCTCTTTAGTGAAACTAGCAGATGCTATAAACTCGGTTTGTCTTTTGATTGCTTCTATAGTTCTTGCTTTGCATAGTGATATTTATGAAATATCCTGCACCTTATTCGATGAGGAAAGAGCCGACGATCCCTTCACCGGGAGTGACCTCTTTAGCGAAACTAGAAAAGCCTCAAAAACATTCCATTTAAAATCACTCGATTCTACAACGATATCAAGTTCATTACGCAAAAGGTTTTCTTAAAAACCTGTCGTAGCCCTCCGTCATTTCAGATAAGTACTTCATAGTATTCGTGCTGCGTTTGTTGGCTTTTGTCAAGGCGTAGTGTGCGGTAGCTATTTATGTTTATCTGCTTATGCATATGATGCAGATTGAGTTAGGGTAGTCGTGCAACTTTGTTGGCATTCGTCAAGGGTCGTGCGGGTGGGTTTAATTCAATCGGGAAATGACGGGTTGAACTTGACTAGTAGCCTATGATTTGTTGGCATTCGTCAAGGTCATAGGACGCTAGGGGTAAAATATTATTGGGAATTTCAAGTGTTGAAATTTGCAATGAGATTGCATACCTTCTATGAGATAGTTGGATCCCGATACCTGCTGCGAGTAAGAGTTACTCCTGGGAGAGTTTTACACATTACAATTAGCTGATCAAGTAGGTGTCTAGAAAGGTGTTAACGGGGTTACGCCTCTGGGAAAACGAGGTTTACTTTAATTAGGTCCGTGCGAAAGCACGGGGCACCTCCCTCAAAATACCGACACTGGCCTGGCTGAAAGATTGGCGAACTTGTAGCGTGTAATTAATCCCGGCTAGTCTTTCGTTTTAGTGTTTGAAGGAAGATTTGGTTAAAACAGTGGGAGACATCCTGATTAGATATATTAGATAACCAATCTAATCTTGCAAGAACATACGCTGGGTGTTTTCTTCTCTCTCTCTCCAGGTAGCGACCATATCATGCCTTAATCAAGATAATAATACGGATATATTGACCGAACCCGCTTGTTATACTGAGCTGGGGAACGTTGGTCCCGCTCCAACTTATAATTGTTATAAGACAGAGCAGGAAATTGGGGAATACCAGATTTCCCGTGCCGCTCAAACGAAGAAAGTGCATGTTGATGCATCATCTTCGGGTGTGTTCATTACAGAGAACTGTTTCTCAGTATCCTTTACGTCCTGGGTATGAGATACCGGATCAGGATCCCGCATATGTAATCTGTTACATGGGCTACAGATAGGTAGAGAACTGAGAACGGGCGATAAGTTTCATGAGACAGAAAACGGTGCAAGTGTTGCAGCCAAGTCTGTTGGTCACTATCACCCTGTATTACCAGAATACATTGATTCTGAATGAATGTTATTAGATACCGAACCTGATGTACAACGTCATATCAGTCTCTTTATTAGTAAAGAAAGGATATAATTTTGTATTGTTGGATAATGTTTTGAACATTTCCAATATCAAGTGTTGATCGGATCAGGCACGTTATCTAAAAGCATAGACGTTCTAAATCATATTACAGTTCTAAGTATAAAGAACACACACAAAAGGAAGAGTTCAGAAATGAATGAATCCTTCTTGAGGTATTGTAGACTAGGTCATATCAATGCGACCCGACTGGCTGAAGCTACATATAGATGCATATTTAAATTAGTTTGAATTTACATCTTGTGAAACTTGCCGGTCATGTCACAAAGATACGATGACCATAGCTCTGTTTGTTGGAAACAGAGAAAGAGTTAGTGAACTCTTGGGATTGATACATGATGATGTATGATGGTCCCCTGTCTACACATACCAAGACCGGTTCTTTGTACTTCATTAGATTCTCTGATGATCTCTTAAGATTCAGACATATGTTCCTGTTGAAACACAAGTCCGAACCTTTTGAGATATTCACAGAATATAAGTTAGAAGTAGAGAACCAACAACGGGTATAAGTATTATGTTCTTTGATGAGATCAAGGAGGAGAATACTTAAGCACGGAATTCCTGGACTATTCTAAAGGAGAATGAGATTCTCTCTCGGCATTACTCCTCCGAATACACCATAGCACGATGGTATATCGGGGCGGAGCAATAGCACCTTATGTGATATGGTGTACTCTATGATGAGTACTACTGAGTTTCCTATTTCAGTTATGCACTTGAGAAGCTGCATACCTATTGAATAGGGTTCAAATCAAATCAGATGCCTACCACTTCATATGTGATGTGGAAAGGGAAGAGCCCATATCTTAAGTTTGTTAAGATTTGGGGTTGTCCGGCCTATGTCTAAAAGCAAAATCCGGACAAACTCGAGGCAAAGTCAGATCTGTGGAAGTTTGTTGGATATTCCAAGCATTCGCAAGGGAATATCTTCTACCAAACAGAGGAACAAAAGATGTTTTATTTCTCAGCATGCCACCTTTGTGAAAGGGAATTTCTTGTGAAGAAATTAGTGGTCATGAGGTAGAACTGGAAGGATTTCCAGCTATACAAACTACAGCAGATGATTTGATAGAACCAAAGGATTTAATAGTAACCAACGAACCTCAGCCTCTCCGCCGATCTAGTTGGGTTCCTCACCCACCTGAGAGATACTTCGGTTTCTCTATGACAGTGGGAGAGAGAATTGCATCATGAGATGATGACCCAACTAGTTTCGAGCTGGCCATCAGGAGTAGGACTCTGTAAGAATTGCTGGATGCTTAGCGATCTAAGATGGAATCCTTATACACCAACAAAGTATGGACTTTGGTTGCTTTATCTGAAGGGTTAAATCCCCATCAGGAGCAAGTATATCTTGAGAAGATTACTTGGTATACATGGAAAAGTTGAGACTTTCAAAGCTATGCTTAAGTCCATCCAGATCCTACTTGGTACGGCTACATACCATGACTACGATATCTGGTGGTTGGGTGTCATGACAGCTTTTCTAAATGATGTTTTAGAAGAGAGCGTCTATAAGTACACAGCCAGAGGGCTTCATAGACAGTGGGAGCAGCGGAAACATGTGCAAGATGCTTTATAGAATAAAGCAGGCATCGCGGAGTTGGAACATCTGTTTTGATGTGGTAGTCAAAGAGTTTGACTTCATCAAAATGGTAGATGAACCTTGTATATACAAAAAGGTAGTAGGGAGTATGATGGTGATCCTCGTAGAGTACGTGAATGACATACTCTTAATAGGAAAGGAGTTTCCTATGCTACGCTCGGTCAATCTCCGCTTATCACAAGGATTCTCCATATAGGATCAAAATGATACCTCCTAAATCCTGGGGTTTGGATCTATGAGATAGATCTAATTGGATGTTAGGATACTCACTAGTTGTAGTGAGATGGTATCAATCGATCCTGGGGAGAATCACTGGAAAGGTTCCAGGGTGATAAGGACGACTGAATGTCAGTCGCAGGCTTGTCTATAACTTCAGTGGAGGGACGGTATGTTGGAAGAGTTCCAAGCTAGATACCGTGACTTACTAGACGATTAAAGGCAAGATACATCGTTACCAAGGATGCTACCAAAGAGGCAGTCTGGATATATATAAGTTCATGAGATGAACTTCGTTCCTACCATTGTGTGACAATGGAGTTGTGGCTTTAGCCAAGGAACTACCGTCCCATCAGAAATCCAGATATAATTCTTAGGCAGTATCTCCTGATCATGGAGATGGTTGATCTCCAGGGAGATCGAGGTTAGGAGTGTAGACACAGAGGACAACAGCGTGGATCCACTCACAAAGACCTTTTTCCTAGTAGAGACTTTTATGGGATGGTTGAGTATGAGATACTTCAACCACAGCTAATTGTTGGGTATGTGATACCACAACAGATGGCCCTAGTGCAAGTGGGAGATTGTTAGTTATATATATGCCCTAGAGGCCATTACTGTACATACGATGTATATTGTAGTGGATGCTTGGACATATATAGGGAGGACATTCTTGCTCGACATGATAGTACGCTTTCTGGTTGCTCTTTATCTTAACATGTACTCTGATTGTCTCTATATACATGTTGATAAAGCCCTTAGGATATGTACTCGACTACTGGGACTATAATGAGATCATACTAGTGGGGCCACGGTAGTCGATGAGTATATCCTATAACTGTTCCTAGTCGAGGGTGTATCGAGACAGGGCATCGATGCACCAGAGTAGACTAGCGTATACGCATCTTGACCCATATGATGGGCGATGGATGATCCCATATCCATCGGTGTTTGACATCAAGGATGGTGTACGGGTGCTCAGTGGAGACTGGGTACACTGGACGGACTCGCCAAGAACTCCCAGATGGTATTATACCTCACGTCAGATGGCAGTTCTCCGGTGACACTGGTACAGAGTAGTCTGTTGACCCGAGATCGTCATAGAGTCTTGTGTGATTCCCACTGTGCTTTGATTTCCATCATACCACGTCCAAGAGGGCGTGCAAAAAGGTGGCTTTTAGGTACAGTCCCGAATCACATGGAGGCAATGAGCGATAGGAGGGGATTCGTCTCTCCCGGTATAGGGAGTTGATGTTGCGCTGTGTTCGATTGGCTATAACCGGAAATCCCTGGCCAGGGTTGCTGAGATTTACTGGTAAGTGTTATCAGTAGTTTCTCGAATTGTTATAGACCTCATATCGACACGACTTATCAAGCTACTGAGGTCTGACGTTTACCACCCCTAGGCGAGATATGCGACATATCAGACGACGAGACCGGACTGTACGGGAGTGTTACTGGTTGGATTCACAGGAGTGTGAGCGGGCTTGCTTGTTGATCTTCTGATCGCTCAATACCCGGGTGGCCGTTACGTTTAGCAGACCGCTTGCGGCTTGTGGGTGTTTGATATGATCATCACCTACTGCCGGCGTATTGACGAGTCTTTAGAGTCCTACACAGGGGTTTCCTGGCTCAAGTGAAATGGAGTAGGAGAACATATGTGATATGTACGGGACCGAGATTAATACGATATGAGATACCGTATTCTATTCTTGCAATTCATGACATTGATCGGTTGTATGCGATATAGCCGGGTTATCGGATCAAGTGTTGATTCGATATGTTACACATGATATTAGTCGGTTATAGCCAGGTTATTAAATCAAGAGTTGATTTAATAATTTAATGTATAATTATATATTTGATATATTACATTACATTAACTAGTATTAGCTCACTTATGATTTATTTTCTCACTAGATTGTGCACATTGTTTATATGTGATATATGCAAGTGTACATGTTTGTATCATGCTTGATGATACATACAAGATGGGTGTATGAGACTTATATCAAGTTTAGGTTAAATTAGGGTTTACTTATTTCCTTAAGAATAACAAAAGAGAGGAGACTTTAGTCAATGTTATCAAGCTTGTAGAAGCTTGTATGCAACATTGACAAAGTCAACTCTTTTGTCATTCCTTAGGATATTAGTTAACCCAACCCTTAACCTCATACTTTGGTTAATTCTCTACATGAGTTAAGCATGAGGGCTTAACTCAACCATGGTGCAATAATTCATTGGATAAGTTTTCATTTGGATGAATTATTCACTTCTTATTCACTTCTTCTTCTTAACTTCAAACTTATATTCCTTGAATTTCTCAAAAGTCTTAGACTCGCGTTTCAATAGGAACACATGTCTGAATCTTGAGAGATAGTCGATGAATGTAATGAAGTACAAGAACCAACCCAGGCATTTGAGACATCGACCGTATACATTATCATGTATCCGTCCCAAGAGTTCAATAACTCTTTCTCTGTTTCCAGTAAACGGAGTATTGGTCATATTACCTTTGAGACAAGACTGGCAAGTATCATAAGATGAAAATTCGAACAGATTCTCATATTCATCCTTATGTAACTTAGCTGGTCGTGTCGTATTGATATGACCTAGACTACAATGCCTTAAGAAGGATTCGTTCATTTCTGAACTACTCCTCTTGTGTGTGTTCTAGATATTTTGAACTGTGGTTTAATTTAGAACGTATATGCTATTACATAACGTGCCTGATCCAATCAACTCTTGATTCAGGAAAATGTTCACAACATTATCTTCTAATACAGAATTATATCCTTTTTTAACTCATTAAAGAAACCGATGCAATGTTGTATATCAGGTTCGGTATATAACATCATTCGTTCAGAATCAATGTATTAATACAAGGTGATATTTGCCAACAGACTTGGCTGCAACAATTGCACCATTCTCTAACTCTTAGAGATATATTACCTATTCTCAGTTCTCTACCTTTCTGTAGCCCATGTAACTCTTACATATATGGGATCCTAATCTGGTATCACATATCCAGGACGTAGAGGATACTGAGAAACAGTTCTCGGTAATGAATACACCCGAAGAAGATGCATCAACATGCACATTCTTCGATTGGGTGGCATGGGAATCCGGATATTCCTCTATTTCCTGCTCAGTCTTATAACAATTATAAGAAAGAACGGAACCAACGTTTCTCTGCTCAGTATAATAAACAGGTTCGGTCAAAACATCCATATTATTATCTTGATTAAGGCGTGACATGGTCGCTACCGGAAGAGAGAGAGAAGAAAACACTCTGCATGCGCTCTTGCAAGATTAGATTGGTTATTATTTTATCTAATCAGGATGGCTCCTACTGTTTTAGTCAAATCTACCTTCAAACGCTAAAAGGTAAGACTAGCCGGGATTAATTACACCGTACAAGTGTTGGATATGTATGCTCTAGAGACCATTATTGTATAGTACTAGTTTGTATATTACATTTTGGAAGCTTGGGATATATACATGGATTGACGACAGTCTTGCTCGATATTATAGTATTCTACTTGGTTTGTTTCTATCTTAATATGTGTATATGTTTCTTTTAACATATCGCTAATACATATTGATGGAGCCCTTAGGATCTTTGCTTGACTACCGGCGTTGTGATGGCCATCACACTAGTGGAGGCCGGGTAGTCTATAAGCACATCCTTATACAGGTCCCTAGTCGTAGGATTATCGAGACAGGGCATCGATACTCTAGAGTAGCTGGTGCATACGCTTCTCATCCCAGCAGGGGAGATGGTCTGTCCCACAACCATCAGTACGTCGTACTGGAGATAGTATGCAGGTGCTCGTTAGGTTACGAGTACACTGGACATGATTCGTCGGGAACTGTTGGTTGGTATTATACCTATCGTTAGTTAACAGTTCACAGGTGACATGAGTACAGCTTAGTCCGTTGACTTGACACTGTCACTTCGCCTCGAGTGTGTTCCCACCGTTCTTAGATTACTACCCTACCATGGCTCTATTGAGTCGTGCAAACAGCTAGTAGTTGGGTGTAGTCCTGAAGCACTTGGAGGCAGTGACGGTTAGACAGGATTCTTCTTTCCTGATATTGGGAGTTGATATCGCGCTGTGTCTAGGAGAGCCATTACACAAAGTCCCTGGCCAGGGCAAGCGAGATTTACTGGTAGTGTTTCCAGTAGTTTCTCAGGGTGTTCTGGGCTACACTCCGACACGAGTTGTACCGCTATTAGGGGTCTGACGTTTACCGTCCCCCTAGGCCCGACATGCGATACTCTTAGATGAACAGACCAAACTGTACGGAGATTGTCATATTCAGGCTCAGTAGGAGTTTGGATGGGTTCACCTCATCGGTCTTCTTATCGACATCTACCTGGGGACCGTTATGTACAGCTAGTACCGCTTGCGGCCTGTGGTTAAACCCACTGCTAGCATAGTGTTGAGTCTTTAGAGTCCCACACAGAGGGTTGTTCACCTTTAGGCGAAACGAGATAGAGGTCGTATGGTTTTACGACAGGGTTCGTTCACATATGCGTACTTGTGCGTGTTCGGTGTTCGGGCATTTGATACTAGGGGGCTTTGGTTTAAGCCAGATCCTACTATTTGGTTTTGGGTTGGTTCGGTCTTATTGTATTCGTGTTCCTCGGAACACGAATGCGGGTGTGTATACACAGTTGACAGAGGCAGAGGAACCTCATTAGGGTTTTGACCATTGACTTGATTAAAACCATAAGGAGATGGAGGAAATTGATTAATGAGTTTTAATTAGAGATAATTGTATCATGGTTAATTGGTTTGACAATTTGACTAAGTTGACCCATGTTGACTTAGATATTTTTGTGAGCATGCTTAGCATTAATTGTGACATGATAATGGTCAAATCAACATCAACCATGACAATTTATCCTAATTAAAATCATCATTATTCTTTTTGTTGATATGAGAGCTATCTCCTCATTTTATCATGGCACATTCTCTCTCTTGCAAGCTCTCTCCTCTTCCTCTCTCAAGGCTCTCTTGTTTCATGAGTTGAAAATCAAGTGATTTGTGAGATCAAACCACCAAAACACATCTCTAATCACTCTAAGGTTCTTAGTCTAGAAAGCCAAGCACTCTAGTTACTTCATTGTTGAGGTAGGAGCTCAAGGTAGAGGCCTTCGGGTGGATCTTTCTTTGGCAAAGAGAAGACGGTGAGGAGGAGCCATCTACACCACTCCAAGGAGCTCACAAGAAGAAGAAGCAACACAAGAAGAGAAGGAGTTCAAGACCAAGGTATAATCATTTAACCTAGTAGTTAAAACTCTAAGTTAGTTTGTTAGTTTTTGTTTAGCAAAGATCCTTCATGGTTTGTCTATGTTTCCTTGTGAGAAAAATTCGATTTTTACCTATTCCGCCTCCCCGAAAGTACCGGGGTGGGTAACATAGACCTTTCAGTGGCATCAGAGCCTAGCTAAACAACAATTAACATGTTAGCAAAGTCTTTAGAACTTTGATCCCGGAAAAATTGAAAGATACCGTCAAAATCTTTTGTTTTCTGCCGATTTTAAAACAGGTCTAAAAATATTTTCAGAGACCTGAAAAATACGTGCAGGTTTTTTTAGGGACACCCAAGAAAAACGAGCTCGTGACTCGGTAAGACTGCCGCGGAAGCGCGGCGAAACCGCGGATCCGCGGCCGAGTCGACTAGGTGTCAACTCGTTTTTCTTGCAGATTGTCCAGCTTGAGGTTTTATGATTTTTCAGATACTTTGTTTCTGCCCAGATTCTTTTGAGTACAGTGTTGTATTTGGGGTAGTTTCAAATTTGAATATTGATCGAAATTCTATAAACTTTAGCTAATTGGATTATATCTGTAATGTGATATATGTACTGAACGTCTACTAATCGCTATACGTCGATTAGTGGGGGTTGTACATATCTGTGATCTGTGATGTTGGATTGTGCATATGAACTTGTTGGATCGTCGTGGATGAATAGCCGGGGATGTGAGATGAGTGTTTTTTTTATCTTTTCATTTGATGTAAATTGTAAATTGATGTAATATTATTTTTTTGGTGGCACATCCGGGTTGAGGTTGTATCCACCATTGTATATTATTTCTTTTACTGTTTTTTCTCCTAGGATAGACCCAAGGTGGGGTGCACAGACTACCGGGTACTTTGAAGTGCCGAGTGGCCTACTCACTTTATTGAGGGAGGCTGCTCCACTTCGGGTATTTGGCGGGTAGTCTGCCGCATCCGTAGGGGTCTAGGGTGGGGTTTTGGATATTCATCACGACCGTGTAATCCGTCTTTCATTGCAGGCTTGAACGAAACGCGGATTCCTAGCATATCCAATGTGTTCATCTGTGATCTGGAATGACTATCATTGCGTCTGACGAATGTATATATCTATATATGATATCTAGTAGACGTTGCTTATGTTTTTCATCCGTGCTAGTCCAGCCCCTGCTCTGTCGTTAGTTAAGTAACCTAACGAGTGATAACGGAGCCCCGTGGCGAATGCGGATGGCATAAGCGTACGTTATATTTTCATTGTTTTCTGCAATGGTAGAATTAATTGATGGGGCACATTATATTAATGCAAAGAAAAACAAACCTAAAAGATATTGTTGGAACCAAGTTTTAAAAACAGACATTACAGACGTTCTCTTTTTGCTTTGCACAGTGGTATTCAGTTTGGAATATCCAGCACCTCATTCGACGAGGCAAGGGCCGAGATCCCTTCATCGGGAGTGACCCCTTGAGTAAAAATTTGCGTCAACGTAATACTTTCACTATAGTCGATTATTCTTGCTTTGCATCGTGGTATTCAGTTTGGAATATCCTGCAACTCATTCAACGAGGAAAGAGCCGAGATCCCTTCACAGGGAGTGACCTCTTTAGCAAAAGTTTTCGCCACTATATATTTTAAAAGGCAATCAGGTTCCTTCAACGATATCAAGTTTATTACGTTAACAGGTTTTTCGCCAAAAACCAAGCCGTAGCCCTCCATCATTTTGGATTGGTATTATTTAGTATTCATGCTGCGTTTGTTGATTGTGTCAAGGCTCAGTGAATGGTAGCTGAGTATTGCTTATCTGTAGCATACAATGTGATTGGTTAGGACAGTCGTGTAGCCTTGTTGACTGTGTCAAGGGTTATGCGGGTGGGTTTAATGCAATCAAGATAATGACGGGTTGAACTTGACTAGGACTCTTTGATTTGTTGACTGTGTCAAGGTCACTTGGGTCTTAGGGGCAAAAACTACATCGGGAGTTTCAAACATACAGGAAACTTGCAGATTCAGCATACCTTCTGGAGTGTGGTGACTAGAGTGGATTCCATCTAGGTCATCACATAATGATAGTTGGATCCTGATTGAATGATTTAGCGTGCTCGCGCTTTCTAAAAGATAGATCAAAAATATTTGTAACCGCAATCAAGAACGGCGTCGCTTTGCAGCTAGCCGGTGAGTACGGGTCGGTCCACAGGGATTTTGTGAATTTACGATTCGCGCTTACGAGTTAATTCCGAAGGGTGTTCGGATTGATTATTAAATCTAAAAACTAAATTAATCTATATCTAAGTCTTGTTAGGGTTAGGTCTAGGTTATGTTTGGAAAGTCTATAAATCTCACCGCTTTCTATACCCATATGAAGATCTAATTAGGTGTTATGGTAATTATTAATAAAAGGGATTAGAACCATTTGGAAAGATGTTTCTTCCTCTAGGTTCTTGTCCTTACTTTAGAAATCCTTACCCTAACCTCCATGGAAAACAATCACAACCGGGCCTTTATACTACGGTATCACCGCTACCTCGATGGATAGGGTGCCGTAGGGAGCGGTATGTGCATGTATGCATAGAGTTCTATGAAAATATATGACGGGCAAGAAAGGGGATGAGAGATCTTCGTCTCTCAAACCTTCCCCAGATCTAACCCTAACAAGCGAGGAGACTACTCACTCATTAGGGAATTGAAGAACATTTATCTAGGGCAGAGAATAAAAATTACCTAGGGCAAGAATTAAAATCTAAACTAGGGCAATTAAATAAATCTACTTACTTTACAGATGGCTCTCTCCAAACATTTACGCAGGGTTGTCAGATCTGAATAGATGATATGAAAAGAGGCATCGATGCTCTCCAAAAGAATTCTAAATTTTATTCATAGAAAGAGGCATAGGGAGGCATGAGAAATTATAATGAGTAGAGTTCCTATTTATAGAGAATAGGAAACCCTAGGTTATAATTGATTTGCATGTCTACATTTACCAAAATATCCTTAGGAAGACCTAGTCAAAGTAGACTTCAAGCTTTGGTAAAATTTTATGTCTCTGTCTCTTTAAAGAAAGTATTGGGCCTTGGATCTTTGGGCTTCCTTATTATTTGGTTCTTTATTAAAATAGCTTCTATGTTTCTTCCAGATCTCCAGTGAATAATTGCGGTGGACTTTTAACCGTTCGCTTTGTAATCTTGGACCTTGCATTGCCTTGTACTTTTTGAATTTTATCTTTGATGTAGGCTTGATCAAGAGTCTTCTATTTGTTGGTCAAAGTCCACTTTTTCATCGTCTTTACATCGTTTTCACTGTTTTCTGTCTAAGAACCTGTAACCCGTAACATGTAGCAGACATGCGTCAAAAGCACCTGTTTATTTATAAAAAGAATAAGAATGAGAAATATAATAATGCAATATTATGGTGTGAACAAATACCCCCAAACTTATCTTTTGCTCGTACTCGAGCAAACTTATTTTTATTCACTAAAATCCTAACCACACTTTCGCAGGGAAACGCGATTGCACTGAGCACGTGCAACAAGCCGTTAAACCTCTAGGTGTCCCTAATAGGAGGAGTGTTGTCTTCTGAGGGTTTTCAGCGGATACTACCCACAAAATCCTATCAATTCGGCTTTTCGACTTTAATTCTCCAATTAGGTTTTCTGACAAGGAATTCTATTATCTTCTACTTGTAAATTATCCACCCATATTCTTCACGCTTTCTTATCATCTAACTTAAGATTATATATATCTTGCAGATTTACTTAGCTTTCGGCATTTCTTAAGTTTTCCTTCTAGGTTTCCATCTCTACTTAGGAATTTTTATCAACTCTATTAAAGATACAAGTTCTATTCTTCACTCCTTTCTTTCATCTAAACTCCAATCACATATCCCCTACGTGTATGTATAGATCACCCCTACACTTGGAAATTCAAATCAAGCAATCGTACTCTCATCCGTTGTCCAAAGTACTAATTAGTTGGTGAATTTAATTGAATTTTGCTCACACATCCTTCATGCGACTGTTAATACTCCTTGAGGTACAACAACCGATTACAAGATGCGTTTGCACTTTAAAGCGTACTTCCTAGTCTTGCAACATCCAAGGCTTTAGCAGTGACTCCCAAACCAGTTGGTCTAAGGCACTAGGTGATGAAGCACCCTCGCTAAATATTTTTCTATTTTTACAGCCTTAAGTAATCACAAAAACCAGTGTCCATTTTTTTCTTTATTCACTTTTTTTTTCTTTATTTTCATTGTACTAAGGATTTTAGACAAGAGCATTTCAAGGTCTCCTCTACTATTCCAAGTTTCAAGGTACGTGTTGGTGCAGTTTGTAGGGTATACATTTTCAGAATCTAGACTTAAGCTAGGAACTATTTTTCAAACTTATACTCTAATAAGAACATCAATACTCTTCCCTTGTTTAGACTTAGCCTAAGAAGTGAACCCAAAATTTGCCTATTTCTAAATAAACTACAAAGGCATATACTTTCTACCGTTAAATTTTAAGGAATGTTATTTTTAGGGTTTTTAATTCACTAAGTCTAAGATCTAGTTGTTCCTAGCCAGTTAACCGATTTGTCAAACTCAAGTCAATTAGCCAAAATTGAATACATTAATTTTTATAATTTTTGAAAATTTTCAATTTTTATGGGTTTTCAAATAAGTATGCAAATGCAAAAATATGTACAAATGAATGCGAAGGAAGAAGACGTACCGAGCATACCCCCAAACTTGAACTTGACAGTGTCCTTACTGTCATGCTGTACCAAGAGGGTCAAAATACCGGCACTCCCCTGTTTATTTATTTATAATTTTTTTTTATATTTTTAATGTTTTGATTTTTTTTTATATAGAAAAAAGAAAACAAAAAGATATATACATATATACAACAAGGTCCCCCCCAAACTTAAGTTTGGCCTTACACAAGCCAAAGGTTAGCACCAACCATTCAAAAATCTTATCGTGGAAATGGTATAGTTGGTGCAAGAAAATGAGAAGCACGCGAGATCGTGTGGAAAGAAGAATGGTAGAATATGGTCTCGGTGGGGAAGAAGAATGGCGAAAAGAAGAAGGAAGTGGAGTACGATCTTGAGGGTGTAAATCGAGTGAATAAATTAGCGCAATTTGTGATGACCGATGTGTTAAAAGCGATTGCGCTAACCTATCAACTCGTCGAGAAATGGGATCAAATCCCTCAAGATTCACAAGAAAACATGGGTACGCCGAACTTGGTATAGGAGATGAAAGCGTAACGGTCATTTGTTCGGTCGGGACAATAGGAGAGACGAAATGGAGTGAATTAGGGATAGTATCTTTCTCACCGTAGTAAACTGTTTCGAACTTGAAAGATTCCATTAATGGTTCGAAACTACTATAATCAACCGAGTCTGATGGTTCAACTAACTCATATGAAAATGTAAAGGACTCAAACTCGGGCGGTGAGTCATCAACATCGTCCGAAAAAGTGAAACACTCGTAGGTGTGATCATCTGTGAGAACTGTGTTAGATTCAAAGGAAAAATTTTCAAGCTCACAGTCTTCAAGCGGGGTCGGAACGATGGGAAGGAGGGAGGGTGATATAACAGTCAAAGGTTCAGGAGGATGAATTGGAAAATCAGACACATCAAATAAAAATGATTCAACCTCAATATTATCCTCAAGACTCTCCTCAATACTATCCTCAACATTCAACTCATCCATGCCATTATCATCAAAATCTAGACGCATATGAGATTCGGGAGAAACTTTTAATAACTCAGGATGATGATTTGAACATAAACTTTCAAGCAAATCGACAGGTTCATCATCCGAAATATTCCTGGCATCTATATCCTCGATCAAGTGAAAATCAATTTCTTTAGACACCTCATCAGCATGGATATGTATCGATTTAGGTTCTAGAGTGGAGGTGTAAAGATCGAAAGGATTAGGTGCGGTTTCACTCGAAAGGGGTTCCTCACAATTTGGCAAATCAAGCACTACAAAATCACACAACTCATTTTTATTTTCAACTGGTGAATCATTTAGGGCAATCGATGGCAAACAGGAGTTGTGGGCTTCAATTGGGTAAGGGTAGGTTTGATTTGGAAATCCTCTCACATTCTCTCTCTGTCCAACCGCCTCCTCATACATTGGAAAATTTGGAGCTAGTTGGAAACTAGCTACCGGTTCACTCGGTTGCATAAGGGCGGCCACGGACGCTTCCACATTCCTAACCATTTTGTTTGTTGCTGTGATATACGCCTCCAATGCCTCTTCCAAACTAGACTTTGGTGGTAAAGGGGTTTCGGCAAAAGATTCGAAATTGTTTGGATATGTGAAACTCCCAAAAGGCTGTGTAGAAGCAGTGTCTAGTGAAGGTGGGAAGGTCGGGTAGGACTGGTAGGAAGTGGGTGATTGGACAGGGGTAGGATCAACATATGGATAAAAAGGTGAATAGTCTTGTGGTTCCCTAGAATTAGATGAGTGGAGAGGGGTGAAAGATCGGCTGCGAGATTGAGCAATATGCTCAGCAATGGACATCGGCTTAGGAGAGACGGTAGGACTTGAAAAAGTGGTATCAACATATGGAGGTGGTAAGGGTTGACTTGGTTGACACAAAGTGGGTTGAAAAGTCAAACCGTTTCCCCTAGACGCCTCTATTTGATCTTTCAAAGATATTTTAGGCAAGGAAGGATCGTCTTTAAATTGATCGAACAAATTGCCGAACGACGCAAAATTAGGTTCGGGATACCAAAGTTCGGCAAGTGATTTATTGTGTGGGGTACCCATGTTAGAAGAAAGGGTGAAAGAAAGAAAGTTTGTTGGTGCAAGTAGGGTGCAAGAATTTCTTAGCGACAAAATTTTTTGCAAGCTTTTATAAAAATTTTCCTTTTTTCCTTTTTCTCTTTATTTGAGACTGTTTGCAGAAAAAAAATTCGATAAAGGGCTTAGACACAAATGTAATCAACCAGAAATGCACAATCAGACCTATATCTATGGTCACCTAGGTCAGCTAGACAGCTCCTAACTGTTCCAAAGGGCTAGAAATAGGACCTCAAACCGTCTTTTCACCGCCAATTGCGGCCAGGTAAGTGGGAAGGAACCACAATAGTGGGCCTAATTAATAACCACTAGCCTAGACACCGCAAAGTCAGTTAGGATAAACGGCCGATGCCTATACTAGTCCTCTGTCCTATTGAGCGCGACGTCCTTAGGGCTGAGTCTAATATTTTTTTAATTAAGAGTGGTCAATGCAAATGCTTTATGTGATTTCTGGGGTCCTGAGAAGGGTGATGAAATCCCCACCCAATTTGAATTGGTCAAAAGCCCCTTAAAATCAGTTTTAAAGATATGCAAACAGAAAAATCACTTGCAATCAAATCTTTTTTGTGAATTTCAAGGTTTGCAAGTTTTCTAATTAAAATTTTTCTTTTTCCGCTTGCTCTTTATTTGGAAAGATATTTTTAGCAAAAATATTAAGGATATACAAATCAGAAAAGATCACTTGCAATCAATTATTATTGTAAGAATATCACAAAGAATCTTTATTTGGAAAAAAATTGTTGCAAAAAGATATTCGAGAAAAGATATACAACAAAAAAGATTACTTGCAATCAATTTCTATTTTAAACGAGGCACAAAAATCCTGCACAAGATTGTTATTTGGAAAGAGAAAGATTTTTAAAGCGCAAAGAATCCTGCAGGAGGTTTTTCAGAAGATATATCGGAGATTTGCAGAGGAGGAGATCAGAAGACTTACAGATTTTTTTTTTACTGCGCTTCTGCCCGCTGTTTTATTTATTTTTTATTTTTTATTTTTTTTGAACCGACCAGGCCGCGGCGGTTCCGCGGCCAGAAGAGGTGTCCCGCGGCGGTTCCGCGGACGGAAAGAGCCGCCGGCGCGTGTTTTTTTTTGCACCAGATCGCGCGGTTGACTTGTTGACTCGGTCCTCTAAATTTTTTTCTGTTCCTCTGTTGTTGCAATCTTCTGTTGATAGGATCGTTTATTTTCTGTTTCGCTTTCTGTAGATTTCCAAATCCGAATTTGTTCGCAGATCCTGCAAAATTCACACAAAGATACCCTTTCCAAAAATAACAGATGATATATTTTTATAATTTTTTTGGATTTTTCAGATTTTTTAAATTTTATGATTAACCCGAAATTGCGAAAAGGAAAGTTCTACGCCATCCCCGGCAACGGCGCCATTTGATTGAATGATTTAGCGTGCTCGCGCTTTCTAAAAGATAGATCAAAAATATTTGTAACCGCAGTCAAGAACGGCGTCGCTTTGCAGCTAGCCGGTGAGTACGGGTCGGTCCACAGGGATTTTGTGAATTTCCGATTCGCGCTTACGAGTTAATTCCGAAGGGTGTTCGGATTGATTATTAAATCTAAAAACTAAATTAATCTATATCTAAGTCTTGTTAGGGTTAGGTCTAGGTTATGTTTGGAAAGTCTATAAATCTCACCGTTTTCTATATCCATATGAAGATCTAATTAGGTGTTATGGTAATTATTAATAAAAGGGATTAGAACCATTTGGAAAGATGTTTCTTCCTCTAGGTTCTTGTCCTTACTTTAGAAATCCTTACCCTAACCTCCATGGAAAACAATCACAACCGGGCCTTTATACTACGGTATCACCGCTACCTCGATGGATAGGGTGCCGTAGGGAGCGGTATGTGCATGTATGCATAGAGTTCTATGAAAATATATGACGGGCAAGAAAGGGGATGGGAGATCTTCGTCTCTCAAACCTTCCCCAGATCTAACCCTAACAAGCGAGGAGACTACTCACTCATTAGGGAATTGAAGAACATTTATCTAGGGCAGAGAATAAAAATTACCTAGGGCAAGAATTAAAATCTAAACTAGGGCAATTAAATAAATCTACTTACTTTACAGATGGCTCTCTCCAAACATTTACGCAGGGTTGTCAGATCTGAATAGATGATATGAAAAGAGGCATCGATGCTCTCCAAAAGAATTCTAAATTTTATTCATAGAAAGAGGCATAGGGAGGCATGAGAAATTATAATGAGTAGAGTTCCTATTTATAGAGAATAGGAAACCCTAGGTTACAATTGATTTGCATGTCTACATTTACCAAAATATCCTTAGGAAGACCTAGTCAAAGTAGACTTCAAGCTTTGGTAAAATTTTATGTCTCTGTATCTTTAAAGAAAGTATTGGGCCTTGGATCTTTGGGCTTCCTTATTATTTGGTTCTTTATTAAAATAGCTTCTATGTTTCTTCCAGATCTCCAGTGAATAATTGCGGTGGACCTTTAACCGTTCGCTTTGTAATCTTGGACCTTGCATTGCCTTGTACTTTTTGAATTTTATCTTTGATGTAGGCTTGATCAAGAGTCTTCTATTTGTTGGTCAAAGTCACTTTTTCATCGTCTTTATATCGTTTTTACTGTTTTCTGTCTAAGAACCTGTAACCCGTAACATGTAGCAGACATGCGTCAAAAGCACCTGTTTATTTATAAAAAGAATAAGAATGAGGAATATAATAATGCAATATTATGGTGTGAACAGATCCCGATCCCACTGATGAGTTGGATTACTCTTGGGAGATTATTTCACTTAACAATCAATGCTATAAACCAAGTAGGTGTCTAGAACGGTGTTATCGGGGCTACGCCTCTAGGGAAAAGAGGTTATATAATTAAGGAATTTCGCGAAAGCGTTGGAAAACCTCCCTCGAAGTACCAACACTAGCCTGGCTGAAAGGTTAAGCAAGTATTGTGACGTGCGATTAATCCTGACTAGTTCTTCTTTTAGGGTTTGAAGAAGAATTTGAGGAAACAGTGGGAGCCATCCTGGTTAGATAAATTAATAACCAATCTAATCTTGCAAGAGCGCACGCTGAGTGTTTCTTTTCTCTCTCTCCAGGTAGCAACCATTTCACGCCCTAATCAAGATAATAAAAGGTATCGCTTGACCGATCCGAATTCTTATTCGGGGCTGGGGAAAGTCGGGTTGGCTCTAACTTATGATGGCAATCATGAGTATGAGCAAGGGAAGGAGGATTGTATGGATTCCAAGGAGACCCAAATGAAGAAGAAGCATACTATTGCATCTACTTCAGGTGTTCTTGTAGTTGAGAACTGCTTTTCGGTCAGTCCTCCCTCCTGGGTACTAGATACCGGATCAGGATCTCATATCTGTAATTTATTGCAGGGACTGAGAAAAAGTAGGATCGTTGGACCTGGTGATATGTCCTTCAGGGTAGGGAACGGAGCACAAGTTAATGCTGCAGCCGTCGATGAATATCACTTAGTGTTTCCAAATAGCAATACTATGATTTTGAACGATTTCTACTATGTACCTTCCATGGTCCATGGTTTGCAACATCATATCAGTTTCTTTACTTAATAAAGATGGATATAACTTTGTTCTTGATAGAAATATCATGAACATTTACCTTGATAAGGTACTGGTTGCAGAAGGTACACTGTGTAATGGTATCTATGTTCTAAATCAGAATACAGTTCTCAATATACAAAACACACGCAAGAGGAAGAGTTCTGATACGAACGAATCCTACTTGTGGCATTGTAGACTTGGTCATATCGGGGAGAAAAGACTAAGTAAGTTGCATAAAGATGGACTCTTGAATACGTTCAAGTTTTCATCTTATGAAACTTGCCAGTCTTGGAAAGATGACCAAATCTCCGTCCACCGGACATGGAGAAAGGGCAGCAAAGCTCTTGGGACTCATACACAGCGATGTATGAGGTCCAATGTCTATACATGCAAGGGGAGGGTTCTCGTACTTCATCACATTCACTGACGATCTCTCTAGGTTCGGATATGTGTATCTCATGAAACAAAAATCTGAAGCTTTTGAGAAATTCAAAGAATTTAGAAATGAAGTAGAGAACTAGACTGGCAAAAGTATCAAGATCCTCCGATCGGATAGAGGAGGGGAGTACTTAAACACGGAATTTCTAGAATACTTAAAAGAGAATGGAATTCTCTCTCAACTTACTCCTCCGTATACACCACAGCACAACGGTGTATCGGAGCGGAGGAATCGTACCCTATTGGATATGGTTCGCTCTATGATGAGTAATACTGAGTTACTTCTTTCATTCTGGGGATATGCACTTCAAACAGCAGCACATCTTTTGAATCAAGTTCCATCCAAATCCGTATCTAAGACTCCGTATGAAATATGGAGTGGTAAGAGTTTTTATCTTAAACGTATTAAGATTTGGGGTTGCCCAGCTTATGTCAAAAAGCAGAACCCAGACAAACTTGAGGCACGGTCAGTTTTGTGTAAGTTTGTGGGATACCCAAAAGATTCTAATGGGTATCTATTCTACCATGCAGAGGAACAGAAGATTATTGTTTCTAGGAAAGCCACATTTTTGGAAAATGAATTTCTTGTTAAAAATATTAGTGGCGGCACGGTAGAACTGGATGAAATTCCAGAGACACAAACTGTAACTAAAGATTTGGTGGAACCGCTAGATTCAGTTATACCCGACGAACCTCAGCCACTCCGCAGATCTGGTAGGATTTCTCATCCGCCCGAGAGATACTACGGTTTTCTCATACACGGGGATCGAGAGGATTGCATCATGGAAGAAGATGACCCTACCAGTTTCAGTCAGACTATTATCAGTAGGGACTCTAATAAATGGCTGGATGCTATGCGATCCGAAATGGAGTCCATGTACACCAATAAAGTGTGGACCTTGGATATTGCTCCACCTGGGGTAAAACCCGTTGGATGAAAATGGATCTACAAAAGAAAACTTGGTGTAGATGGGCAGGTGGAAACCTATAAGGCTAGACTCATGGCAAAAGATTTTCGTCAAAGACCTGGTGTGGACTATGACGAAACTTTTTCTCCAGTGGCTATGCTTAAATCCATCCGGATCCTACTTGCCATTGCTGCCTTCCATGACTATGAAATCTGGCAGAGGGACGTAAAAACGGCTTTTCTAAACGGCAATTTGGAAGAGTGCGTTTATATGGATCATCCAGAAGGTTTTGTAGACAGTGGGAGCAGCGGGAAGGTGTGCAAGTTGCTTAAATTCATTTATGGATTAAAGCAGGCATCGCGGAGCTGGAACATCTGTTTTGATGAAGCAATCAAGGAATTTGATTTCATCAAGAACGAGGATGAGCCTTGTATTTATAAGAAGATTGTAGGACGAACTGTCGTATTCCAAGTCTTGTACGTGGACGATATTCTTTTGATAGGAAATGACATTCCTATTGTACAATCGGTCAAGCTATTTTTGTCACAACGGGTCTCCATGAAGGACCTGGGTGATGCCTCGTACATTCTGGGGATCAAGATCTACAAAGATAGATCCAAGAGATTACTGGGACTTTCGCAGTCCAAGTACATAGAGACCGTACTAAAGAGATTTAGTATGGAAGAGTCTAAGCGTGGTAATATACCCGCATTGCACGGAATCACCCTCTCCAAGAAGATGTCTCCCAAGATTGACGAGGAGAGGGTTCGCATGAGCACTATACCCTACGCTTCGGCGGTAGGATCTATAATGTATGCGATGCTATGTACAAGACCAGATGTAGCTTACGCGCTAAGCGTGGTGAGCTGGTATTAGTCAGACCCAGGTGAGAACCACTGGACGGCAGTGAAGAACATTCTCAAGTACTTGAGAAGGACTAAGGAGATGTTCCTGATTTCCGGTAATGGAGACCTCAGGGTCAAGTCCTTTACCGATTCAAGCTTCCAGAGTGACAAGGACGACAACAAGTCTATTTCGGGTTTTGTGTTTACCCTCAACGGAGGGGCGGTGTGTTGGAGGAGTTCCAAACAGGATACCGTCGCAGACTCGACGATGGAGGCTGAATACATTGCTGCAAGCGATGCCGCAAAGGAGGGGGTCTGGATGAAGAAGTTCATTAGTGAACTTCAGGTGGTTCCGTCCATTGTTGACCCAATACCTTTATATTGTGATAACAATGGGGCTATAGCTTTAGCAAAGGAACCAAGGTCCCATCAGAAGTCCAGACACATCTTAAGGCGGTATCACCTGATCAGGGAGATCATTGATCGTCAGGAGATCGAGGTACGGAGAGTGGACACAAAAGACAACATGGCCGATCCATTCACAAAGGCCCTCCCTCAAACACGGTTCGAGCGACTTTTTGAGCTATTGGATATGCGGTACACCAGCAGCTGGCCTTAGTGCAGACGTTGGGTATGCCGTACACCAATTACTGGCCTTTAGTGCAAGTGGGAGATTGTTGGATATGTATGCCCTAGAGGCCATTATTGTATAGTACTAGTTTGTATATTACATTTTGAAAGCTTGGGATATATACATGGATTGACGACAGTCTTGCTCGATATTGTAGTATGCTACTTGGTTTGTTTCTATCTTAATATGTTTATATGTTTCTTTTAACATATCGCTAATACATATTGATGGAGCCCTTAGGATCTTTGCTTGACTACCGGCATTGTGATGGCGATCACACTTATGGGGGCTGGCTAGTCTATAAGCACATCCTTATACAGGTCCCTAGTCGTAGGATTATCGAGACAGGGCATCGATACTCCAGAGTAGACTGGTGCATACGCTTCTCATCCCAGCAGGGGTGATGGTCTGTCCCACAGCCATCAGTACGTCGTACTGGAGATAGTATGTAGGTGCTCGTTAGGTTACGAGTACACTGGACAGGACTCGTCGGGAACTGTTGGTTGGTATTATACCTATCGTCAGTTAACAGTTCCCAGATGACATGAGTACAGCTTAGTCCGTTGACTTGACACTGTCACTTCGCCTCGAGTGTGTTCCCACTGTTATTAGATTACTACCCTTCCACGGCTCTATTAAGTCGTGCAAACAGGTAGTAGTGGTTGCAGTCCCGAAGCACTTGGAGGCAGTGACGGTTAGATAGGATTCGTCTCTCCCGGTATTGGGAGTTGATATCGCGCTGTGTCTAGGAGAGCCATTACACAAAGTCCCTGGCCAGGGCAAGCGAGATTTAATGGTAGTGTTTCCAGTAGTTTCTAAGGGTGGTCTGGGCTACACTCCGATACGACTTGTACCGCTATTAGGGGTCTGACGTTTACCGCCCCCTAGGCCCGACATGCGATACTCTTAGACAAACAGACCGGACTATACGGAGATTGTCACATTCAGCCTCAGTAGGAGTTCGGATGGGTTCATCTCATCGGTCTTCTTATCGGCATCTACCTGGGGACCGTTACGTACAGCTAGTACCGCTTGCGGCCTGTGGTTAAACCCACTGCTAGCGTAGTGTTGAGTATTTAGTGTCCCACACAGAGGGTTGTTCACCTTTGGGCGAAACAAGATAGAGGTCGTATGGTTTTACGACAGGGTTCATTCACATATGCGTACTTGTGCGTGTTCGGTGTTCGGGCAGTTGATACTAGTGGGCTTTGGTTTAAGCCAGACCTAGTATTTGGTTTTGGGTTGGTTCGGTCTCATTGTATTCGTGTTCCTCGGAACACGAATGCGGGTGTGTATACACAGTTGACTGAGGCAGAGGAACCTCATTAGGGTTTTGACCATTGACTTGATTAAAACCATAATGAGATAGAGGAAATTGATTAATGAGTTTTAATTAGAGATAATTGTATCATGGTTAATTGGTTTGACTATTTGACTAAGTTGATCCAGTTGACTTAGATATTTTTGTGAGCATGCTTAGCATTAATTGTGACATGATAATGGTCAAATCAACATCAACCATGACAATTTATCCTAATTAAAATTATCATTATTCTTTTTGTTGATATGAGAGCTATCTCCTCATTTTATCATGACACATTCTCTCTCTTGCAAGCTCTCTCCTCTTCCTCTCTCAAGGCTCTCTTGTTTCATGAGTTGAAAATCAAGAGCTTTGTGAGATCAAACCACCAAAACACATCTCTACTCACCCTAGGGTTCTTAGTCTAGCAAGCCAAGCACTCTAGTTACTTCATTGTTGAGGTAGGAGATCAAGGTAGAGGCCTTCGGGTGGATCTTTCTTTGGCAAAGAGAAGACGGTGAGGAGGAGCCATCTACACCACTCCAAGGAGCTCACAAGAAGAGGAAGCAACACAAGAAGAGAAGGAGTTCAAGACCAAGGTATAATCATTTAACCTAGTAGTTAAAACTCTAAGTTAGTTTGTTAGTTTTTGTTTAGCAAAGATCCTTCATGGTTTGTCTATATTTCCTTGTGAGAAAAATTCGATTTTTACCTATTCCGCTTCCCCGAAAGTACCGAGGTGGGTAACATAGACCTTTCAACAAGTTTGCCAATCTTTCGGCCAGGACAGTGTCGGTACTTTGAGGGAGGTTCCCCGTGCTTTCGCACGGACCTAATTAAAATAAACCTCATTTTCCCAGGGGCGTAACCCCGTTAACACCTTTCTAGACACCTACTTGATTGGCTAATTGTAATGTGTAAAACTCTCCCAAGAGTAACTCTTACTCGCAGTGGGTATCGGGATCCAACTATCTCATAGAAGGTGTGCAATCTCATTGCAAATTTCAACACTTGAAATTCCCGATAATGTTTTACCCCTAGCGTCCTATTACCTTGACGGAGGTCAACAAACCATAGGCTGCTAGTCAAGTTCTACCCTTACATTTCATGATTGAATTAAACCCACCCGCACGACTCTTGACGGAGGTCAATAAGGCCGAACGACTACCCTAATCCAATCGCATCGTATGCAGCAGATAAGCACTAGTCAGCTACCGCACACTATGCCTTGACGGAGGTCAACAAACATAGCACGAATACTAAGTAGCACTTATCTGAAATGACGGAGGGCTACGACAGGTTTTTAAGAAAACCTTTTATGTAATGAACTTGATATCGTTGTAGAATTGAGTGATTTTGAAAAGGAGTGTTTTTGAGGCTTTTACTAGTTTTGCTAAAGAGGTCACTCCCGGTGAAGGGATCTCGGCTCTTTCCTCATCGAATGAGGTGCAGGATATTTCACAAATACCACTATGCAAAGCAAGAACTAGAGCTACCAGTTTTAAACAAGTTTCTACAACATCTTTTAGGTTTCTTTTATTTCATTAATCTCATTAATGAAGTCCCATCAATTATGCTTCCTAAGCATTACAGAAGAAACGAAAGCAGTAATATATAATATATATCACATATATATAATATAAGCATTCATCTCAGAACATTTCACAGTGATTACATCACAGAGCAGCAGAAGATAACATATGAAATATTGGATATACTAGGATTTCCGTGTTTAATATCAAGCCAGTAATAAACACGGATTCCACGGTCGCGATGAATAGCCAAACCCTACATCCCTAGACCCCTACGAGAGCGACAACCAACCCTACCAATTCTAGAGTTAGGAGACCCGGTCTCGACTCCTCGAGATGATCTCCCAGTGGACCCTAGAACCCGGTTACTTGTGCTCCCCGCCTTGGGTCTATCCTAATGCGGAAAAGTAAATAATATACTTCAATGATGACATCATCGTCAACCCGGAAGTGCCTCAATAAAAGAATATTACATACAAGTTTTTACATGAATGAAAATGAAAAACTCTCATCTCACATAAAACCCCCCGGCTATTCAGAATACGACGATCCAATATAACATATCGCATCAACACATAATATCACATGTCATCAATATAAGTAAATATGCGTATCCCAGTTGTCGTTGACATATGACATCGAAACCGGCGATACACCACATATTACACTTACGGTCGCAGAAAAGAAAGTGAAAAACTATAACAGTTGGAATCCGCAACCACCTTAGACATCATAAACCCAATGTATCACATACTTTGGATTTCATGCCCAACAAAATTAATTCCTTAGATATCACATGCCTAACAATTATAAACCTCGCATTTTAGTCTCGATATTGAAAACACTTTTCAATAACCTGTCGGGTAATTCAACAACATTCACGATAACCTGATCGAATGCTTGTCGGAAACTTTAGTAGATGGCCGCACCCCCGATGCCGTCGACAAAGTGCACTAAGGCGGAACACCGCGGCCGCGAGCACCCGAACGGATGCTTTTGGCGACGGGGTTCTCCTACAGTCACTTGGTCGGGGCTATGGGGGGTGGCTATCTAACAAGGTTACCTGGCGAGTATCCGCGTACGCTACGTAATTGCGACGGACTTTTGATCAATATCAAAATCCCGTGCCAACCGATCAAATGAGACTAAACTGCCAGATTTATAAAATTTAAACTAGTTATCTCATAACTTTTTGTGGATTCCAAATATTGTATCACAATCAAATATAGCTAGACGAAGTTAAACTTTTTGATCGAATAAGCAAACACCCAAAATTTCCCAACAAGCTCAACACTTGAGCGGAGTCTAAAAAAGTAGCCAGAACATGCCACAGCACCTATGAACCAGCCGTAGAAGGGTCAACCAATGTCTCACCTGTAGCGCCGCTAAACTACCATAAATCCTAGGGTTTAGTAGCGGTTCTGACGGTCACAGAATCGAGTTGAGGTTTTGTTCTTCTAAAGAGTCCACAGAATCACCTGCATGATTTTCTGAATATTTTAAACTTGGAAAAATCCAACACTTGAAAAATTTCCAGCGGGAAAAAAATTGGGTTATTGATATCCGTACGAACCTTTTAACATCGTCTAAATAACCCGAAAACATGTTAGAATTACGAATACGAAACACTCCGAGTTGCCTTTGCAGAAAGTTAACATCACATGAAAATTTAGCAAAAACAAATAACATCTGAAACACTAAAACTCAGAGACTGGAACACACAAAAAATTTGAAGCCCAGACTCCACTGAAAAACCGAGCACACCGGATTTTTAGCCTATGTGGCTGGCCACATTTTGATAAAAATTCTCCAAATTTTGGTGGTGTTCATGTTATATCTCATACAACATTCTGCAGTTGTTTAAAATTTTTTTAACACTTTTTAAATTCGACTGAAACCAAGTTTTCGTATCAGGTGTTTCGGAGTAGTTTCGATTTCGTAATCCTAGCAAATATCGTCTAATTTTCTAGCCTGGCTTTGATACCACTGAAGGGTTACCTAGCACGGTAGCAAGAATTCGGGAGGCATCATCCATGCCAATTTCAAAAATTTGCCGTTCTAGCTAACCCTAACCCTAGAATCGATACTAGAAAATCGGACGAAACTAAATGTAAACACTTTACATCTAAGTGAATGAGGGAATACAACCTTTGTAGACCGGTCCTTCACTTCTAAAACTCCATGTCGTAGTCCCTTCGCTGCAAGTTGTGAAGACCCGGACTCTAGTAAGGGTTCTCATGAAGAACCGAACAACCTTGTTGAATGCCTTCGAAGCCGAAGATGATCTACGTTGATGAGACTCGAGCTCATGCTACCTCTTCACTAATGTGTGAAATTAGTGAAGCAAACACTCTAAACTAAATGGCTAATAGTAGAGGATGATGAAATTGGAAGTGGGCTCACTTTAGATTTATTTTTCTCACAAGGTTTCATCACTTAGAAAAAATTAGCAAGCTTTTTCTTAAGTGAGGAAGAAGATGGTGAATGAAACTCATGAGGTTAGAAATGCAACCATGGTGAGTGTATGTCATGCACTAACCATTGTAGAGACTAAACCATAGCTATTAGTTAAGTATTGGGTTAACAAATATCTTAAGCTAGACAAACAAGTGGACTAAGTCAATGAAGACTACAAGCTTCTACAAGCTTAACCATGACTCATTATCCAAGTTGTTTGAATTACTTAAAACAAATAAAGCCCTAACTTTAACCTAGCATGGTGTGAGTCTCATACTTACATGTTGCATGTGTAACCTAGCATGACACAACAATATATATCACATATATATTTTGTGTGCAAAAAGAAAACAATACATTTAACATATATCACATATATATCAATGTATCATAAGTGAGAAAAATGAATACTCAAGTGAGCTAATATTAGTTAATGTAATGTAATATATCAAATATATAATTATATATTAAATTATTAAATCAACACTTGATTTAATAATTCGGCTATGATTCATATAACCGACTAATATCAACAGTAACAACTTATCGAATCAACACCTGATCCGATAACTTGGCTATATCACATATAACCGACGAATGTCACATTTCGCGAGAATAGAATGCGGTATCACATACTCGCATTAATCTCGGTCCCGCACATCACATACGTGCTCCTACCCTGTTTCGAATGAACCAGGAAACCTCTGTGTAGGACTCTAAAAACTCGTCAATACGCCGGCAATAGGTGATGATCATATCAAACACCCACAAGCTGCAAGCGATCTGCAAAACCTAATGGCCACCCGGGTATTGAGCGATCAGAAGATGAACAAGCAAGCCTGCTCGTACTCCTACAAATCCAATCAGTAACACTACCGTACAGTCCGGTCTCTTCGTCTGATATGTCGCATATCACAACCTGGGGGTGGAATAACGTCAGACCCCAATAACCTGATAAGTCATGCCGATGCAAGGTCCATAACGGTTTGAGAAACTACTGATAACACTTACCAGTAGATCTCAACAACCCTGGCCAGGGATTTCCTGTTATGGCCAATCGAGCATAGCGCAACATCAGCTCCCAATACCGGGAGAGACGAAACCCCTCCTATTGCTCATTGCCTCCATATGACTCGGGACTGTACCCAAAAACCACCTTTTTGCGTGATCTCTTGACCATGGTATGGTAGAAATCAAAGCATAGTGGGAATCACACAAGACTCTATGACGATCTCGGGTCTACAGACTAACCTGTACCAGTGTCACCAGAGAACTGCTATCCGACGATAGGTATAATACCATCTAGGAGTTCTCGGTGAGTCCGTCCAGTGTACCCAGTCTCCACTGAGCACCCGTGTACCTTCTTTGATGTCAAACACCAATGGATATGGGTCATCCATCGCCCATCATATGGGTCGAGAAGCGTATACGCTAGTCTACTCTGGAGTATCGATGCCCTGTCTCGATACTCCTACGACTAGGAATAGTTATAGGGTGTACTTATGGACTACCCTTGGCCCCACTAGTATGATCTCCATCATAGTCCTGCTAGTTAAGTACACAACCTAAGGGCTTTATCATCATGTGAGAGCGAGACAATAAGTGTACATGTTAAGATAAAGAGCAACCAGATAGCATACTATCATGTCGAGCAAGAAAGTCCTCCCTATATATGTCCAAGCATACAAACAACAACTGAGCCTTTTATCCCAAGCATATGGGGTAGGCTAAATATAACTAACAAGAAGTCCACACCATTCTACAAAGATTATGAAGAGATGAGAAAAGAAACGAAGCCATCTCATGTGCACACACACACACACACATTTATACAAGTATATACTACAAATACATACACCCGTATTCGTATTAAGATACGAATACCCGTATTTGTATTAAGATAAAAATACCTTTATTTATACAAATATTATATTAGTACAAATACCCGTATTTGTATCAAAATACAAATACCATAAAAGAGAGAAAATGAGAGATATAATACTTGCTCACATATCATTTATATGTAATAATCTGGCTATTTTTCAAACTGGCCAATATTAACAAAATGTCCGATTAAAGTACGTGTACTAAAAACACGTATTTAATCGAACCTCCATACATATCAAAATACGCACACTACATCGTTTCGCCTGATCCAGAAAACCCTCCGTGTGGGACACTAAAGACTCGACAATACGCTAGCAGTGGGTTTAACCACAAGCACGTCAGTGGCATTAGTTGTATGTAACGGATATCCAGGTATTTTACGAAAGGAAGGTCAAAAAGCAAACTCGTCTGTATCACTACTGAGCCTATAAGTGACAATCTTTATACAGTCCATCTCTTCATCTGAGAGTGTTGCATACCGGGTCCAGGGGGTGGAAAACTTCAGACCTCTATAAGTCGTGTCAATGTGGCTCAAAACCATCATGAGAAACAACTGATCTCGTTATCAGTAAATCTCATCTGCCTTGGACAAGGTCTTATGGTGATGTCCAATCGATCACAGCGCGATATCGACTCCCTATACCGGGAGAGACGAATCCCTTCTATCACTCATTGCCCCCAAGTGCTTCATGACTGTACCCAACTAAAACTTGTTTACATGACTCTTTAAAGCCATGGTAAGGTAGTAATCTAAGTATAGTGGGAACACATTCGAGACAAATGATGATGTTAGGTCTAAAGACTGCCCTATACCTATATCACCAGAAAGTTGTTATCTGACGATAGGTATATAACCATCTAGAAGTTCTCAGCGAGTACGTCCACTGTAACTCATAACCTAATGAGCACCTGCATAATATTTTTGGTGTCGTACACCAATACCTGTGGGACCAACCATTGCTCCTCGTCAGGGTCAAGATACGTATACACTAGTCTACTCTGGAATATCGATGCCCAGTCTCGATACTCCCACTACTAGGGACATTTAAGGATATGCTTATAGACTACCCAGCCCCTATAAGTATGATCGACATCATAACGCTGGTAGTCAAGCAAAGATCCTACGGGCTTTATCTACATGTAATGAAATGTAATAACTAGTAAAACATACATGTTAAGATAAAGACAAACCAAATAGCATACTATCATATTGAGCAAGATTATCCTGTATAAACATATCCCTAGTTTCCTATACAATAAAGGCCTTTAGGGCATACATATCCAACAGAATCTGTATATGCCTGACAAGCGAGCGTATTCCTATTTCAATAGGATGGCGAAAAACACTCTATAGATTCTGACACGCCCCGTGGAACCTAACTTTCCTCCCATATTTCGGGTTAAACGATCATGCGAACTCATTCAACATACACCGTTGTCTGTACAGAACAATACTCCTTCATTCAGATTATCAACTTTCAAGAACAATCAACTCTCAACAATAATCAACAATGATGGTATTTTGAATGCTTGTTAGTCGCAAGTAACGGATAACGACCTGGGTCTGCTCACCGTTCTTCGCTTCTACTTTGTGTTCGGATGTTGTAACGATCCTAAAGTTCACATACACTTTTATTATTCTAATATTAATAAAAGAGTGTATTTCTGTTCTGGGTATGAGTTATAAGTAATTTTTGTTAAATAAAAGCAGGAAACTCTTTATAGCCCATTCATTAAGACACTCCACCGCTGTCCCATAGCCCGCGTGTTCGAATCCCAATAGCACCAATTTTTTTAAATATTTTTCTTTATGACATTTTGGAAGTCTAAGAGTTTGCACGGGTTTTAAACGGGGTTACGAAACATTATATAATAAAAGATATATTAAATGGAGTTTGTTGCACTGATCCAAGACCATGGCATGAACCCCGAGGTCGGACGCCAACATGGGGCCGAATGGGGGCGGGTTTGGGCGGCCTTGAGGAGCCCAATGCCTCCGTCCTGAGCACATGCGATCTTTGGTCTCCCTTCTAATCCTTTTAATGTACTAAAACCCCTGAATTTAAACATAGAGCAACAGTATCTTCCCCTACACCATTAATCTCTTTTTAATCCACTTTAAATTCTTTTTAATTCATCATATCTCTTCTTCTCTCCCTATATATACCTAGACATCCTATCTTCCTTCCCATTTATGAAAATTACTATAAATCCATCTTAAAACTCTATCTCTCAAATTTATTCTCAAGACCAAGTTACAAGCCAACTCAAGTCTCTCAAGTTCGTTCCTCCATGCGTTGCCAATCTCAAGCTCATTCCTCCACGCATCGTTGGTCTCGGTTCTTCTAACCGAGGCTCAACGTTTAGCGCAACCTGTAAGTCCCCTTTGATCTTCCTCTCTTTTGTTCATTCTCTCTCACAACATCAAATACTTTTTAATAAACCATGTTAATCCTGACATGTCATTTGTAAATATTGATAGACACGACTACCATCCTACTACTCTAACAAGCTATATGCCTCACTAAATCCATATAATTTCTCTTTTCATTTAAATGAAATTTGTTACTAGGTTAAAACAATTTTAGAAAATATCGTTAAAATACCATGCATATTATTCTTGTTCTTGTGATATGTTAATCTAAACCATGGACGGGGTAATAACCCACTCCACACGCATACATGGAAATTATAACACGTTTATATGTCGTCGCATTTTTTAAAAGAACCAATTTTCGTGAAAATACTCTCAAGTTAAAATACTGAATTAAACCTACATTCTTCTCTTTGCAATTGCGCCTCTACAACTATCGTTAGGCAAGCCCTATTGCGGATGGTGCGAATTATCGCACATCCTGCGTCTAGTGGAGTAAGATGCATAGCACCTCACAGATCATGGTCTTGAAAAAAATTATATGACCAACATCTCAAATTAGGTTTTCTATTAAAATACCCTAAGTTTTCAAAAGATAAATTCTTTCACTAACATACCTTAAAATTCTAAAAGTTATGTGTTTGTCACTAAAATACTAAAAATTCTAAATTATGTTTTTATAAAAACAATCTCGGTATTTTAATTAACATATTTTTACCAAAAACACCCTCGAGATTTATTTTTAAAATAAAGTATTTACATGAAACCCCCTCGATCTTGTAAATTGACTAATTTACTTAAATAATTTAAAATTAATAAATGAAATATTTTCACATAAATACCTAGAATCCATAAAACAACTATTCTTTAAGGTATTTAGGTAAAAGATGAGTTTAAGTGACCTATTCTCTCTTAAGTCTCGGAGAACTGGAGACAATCAGTGTTATCACTTTCTTATTCTCCGATATAAAATTCATATATTCAAAGAAATCATATTACTTTAATACTGAATCAAACATGACCCAACACAAGAATACACCTTGACTTGTATCCTTACACTTGACATGACTACTTGATCTTGACATGAACTTAATTGTATTTACACAATTTACTCAATCAAACCTATTATATGTTTGATTAGAATTGATCTGAAACATGAATACGTAATGACTCGACATGAACTCTTGACATGAATACTTGAACTTGACATGAATACATGAATTCGACTTGAACCATGAACTTGTATTCTTCTTATGTATTCATTGATTTGGGCAAGACTTGTGACTATGATTGTAAATTAGATTACGTTGGGTATTGGGGTGGTTTAAGTGTGAATCCAACAAAATCTCAGAAGTCCCATTAGTTTATGAATCCATGTCCACTAACACATGCAATCTATCATGAGGGTCCGTATTTTCAAGCCTCTGGACGATAGCCCGTTGGGTTTGGAATGCTTCAATATTAGGTTGAAGTCCCATTACTAACGCTCTTGATTCGGGCCCGTGGTTCCTTATTTCTGGATGATATTCTGTTTGGTTTGAGAACACTTTTAAGATTGGTCGACATTCACACTTGAACTCACGTTAGTTAGCTTATCTTTTTATAGACTCTTATAAGACACAATACCTCATGTTCACTCACACATTACCTGTTATGCCATTAATGCCATATTATATTTCATTTTTATACCGGTTATACATCATTTTTCTTTTTGGGGACTTACCGAGCGTAAGTTCGTTGACGGACATTCTGTTCACCGCCGGAAACAGAGACGAACCGGGATGGATCGTCTTGCCTGAATCTAAGGGTAGATGCTATTTGGATTTATCTGTCCACCTCTCCGAAAATTCCAAGTTGATTTATGGCACCGTATATCGGAGATTTGGACGGATGCGGTCGTTGTAGCGGACTTCGTCAGATTCCCCCTTGTTTTATGAGGGTTTTTTTATTGTAGGGACGCTCTTCCCTGCAGGCGCAAGCCCCTGCAGTTAATTACGTTATCGCATTATGATAACCACTTTCTCCTGCTTTGAAAGTTCACATCGCGTCGTGTGTTTTTTTTGTTTGTTTTGGTTGCCCGTGGATTGTATACGGAGACTAGTTTCTGTCGTTGCCCGTAGGGCGCGGATCAGTCCAAATCCGTATATTTTAGATTTGGTTTTGGTTTATTTAAGGACCGTTAATCTGATTTGAGATTAAGATCGATTTAAACATTTGAGCATTTGGGCCCAATTATTTTAGTTTAAGGATATCACGATCCATTATTGTTATGTTTGAGGCGAATATTAGTTTAGGGACATTTCGGTCCAACATTCCCATTTTGGGGAAGAATATTAGTTTAAGGACATTTCGGTCCATTATCGCCGTATTTGGGGCGAATATTAGTTTAAGGACATTTCGGTCCATTATTCATCTTATGCGCACATGTATTTGTTACGTGACGGAGCGAACAATGGAGATATGGAATGTGCTCAATTTGGGGCACGATCCGATTTGAGGCATGCACGTCAATTTGGATGTGCATCAAGAAGTTATTGGTCGTCGGGACCCGCCACCTCTCTGAAGACGTTGAGGAATTACAACGACATGTATCACAGGTATGAAAAGATGTACCCTTAAACCAAATCCTGTATTTGAGAGAAAAAAGGTTTTGTTGTGGACTTAAAAATCGTTAGTCATATTTGAGACTAAAATTACCTTAGGAGATATAGGATGAATATCATTTTTGATATCATCAATGAGAGACCATTAATCATTTTTGAGACTAAGATCAGTTTAATAATATTTTTGGATCACTTTTACTTAAGATCCGGCAAAAAGAGCATTTGAGCTCAGCTGGAAGAAAACTTCAGAGACTTAGCCAATTTGGGCTTTAGCTTTCCTACTCTTCTTCTTCTTTTTTTATTCAAAAAGTGCTAAGCACTTCTTTAGGCTCTGTTTGTTCAGCCCTTTTCTTTTTATGCAAAAGTGCTAAGCACTTATTTGAGGCTCTGACACTCACATGGGTGTTATGTGAAGCATTTAATTATGGACGCTGCCCAATGAGCGCTGAACACTCTGCCACTTTGGCTGTTTATAAAGTGTTAGGCACTTTTCTCTCTTCTTTTCCTTTTTGGTGGCTCCTACATGAGGAGTACGTGAGGTGCTAAACGCTGTCCAATCAGTGCTAAGCACTTAGCCGCTCTTACTATTTTTTTGGTGCCCACGTGAGGAGCACGTGAGGCGCTGGGCGCTACCCAATCAGTGCTAAGTACTCGGCCGTTTTGGCTATTTATAAAGTGCTAAGCACTTTTTATGTGGCGCCTGTGTAAGGAGCACGTGAGGCACTAGTTTCTTTTGTATGGAGATTTAATCTCTGTTGATATTTCTCTGTTAATGGTATTTTGACCATTAATGATCACCAAGATCATTACTTTAAGAATCTAGGATCATGTTCTTTAAGAACTAAATTCTTGATTTAAAGGAACTGAGTTCCTAGAGTATTATGGACACCATATTCTTTCTCTTTAAATTTGTTCTTGCCTAAATCATTGATTCTCAAGAACAAGATCATCCCGATGAGAATTAAATTCTCAACTTGTGGAAGACATGTCTTGTGGATCTCAGATCCAGAGAAAAAACTAAGTTCTTTTTATAAAAAAAAGGGTTAAACCCCTATATGTGATGTTGAAGATATTTTAATCTTTTTTTCTTTACCTAGAGTTTCGAGAATGAAACTCTTCTTCTTTTTTTGAGAAATGAGTTCTTTTTTGTTTTGGAAGATTTCTGTATTTTTTAAAAAAAGTTTATGGGGGGTTCCCTTTATATGAAACTTGAAGTCTCGGGTTCTTTATATAGTAGAGGCAAATTATTAATTAGTTTTGAGAAAATCTCTCATTTAGAGATTCCAATTGATTTAATTGCTCTCAAAATTGAGTTGGGGAATTTTACTCACCAATGGATTTTTGATCCAAGAACTTCTATTTTTTTTACAGAATATGATTTTTGTTTTTAACGAGAATGGGGAAATATTTTCCCCTATACAGAATTTATTCTGTAAGATGGTGATTTTTTTAATCACCATCGGATTTTTAATCTAACGGTTCTCTGTTTTACAGAGAGCAATCTTTCTTATTTAGAAAGATTGAGGGAATATATTCCAGAATAGAATTTTATTCTACAATTGGATTTTTGATCCAACCGAGAGTACCTTTCTTATTTCAGAAAGATTTGGGAAATATTTTCTCCAAATAGAATTTGATTCTTTATTTTTGATAATTTATCACCTTCGTTGGTTTTTGATCCAACGACTCTATTTAACAGAGAGTATTGTAGAATTTTAATTTTACCTGGGCGTCAGTGCTCACGTGTTGTGCACATAGGCACTACATAAGAATTTAATTCTTAATATAGGTATTCCTGTACTTCGCACACTGACGCCAGCGTGAGGAGCACGTGCGGCGCCATCTAAGAGTTTAACTCTTATATAATGAACCCTTCTGTGCTTTGCACATTGGCGCCCCCGTGAGGAGCACGTGAGGCGCCGCCATAGGATTTAATCCTATAAGATTAGTTCTGGTGCTGACGGCCTCGTGGAGAGTACGTGAGGCGCTGCCTCTTTGAACTATGGACAGAGCCTTGCTCTTTTATTAGGTTAAATATTGGAGGAACAAATGTGTAACATTTCAGAAATATAAAATATTATTTTTGAAAATTTAATATTAAAATAATATATTTCGCAAAAACTATTTGATTTACGAATAGGGATTTTTCGTAAAATGGTATAAGTATATACCAATATTTGGAAATTGATCGGAGATTAAAATGATTTATTTATTATAATGATATTTATCGGAATTTTGGCAAAATCCGTATTTTTACATATTTTCATGACTTGTGCACCATGTCTTGTGCATGTTAAGTGTTGTGTTTATGACTTATGAGTTTGTGAATGATGTGAATGTGTCACGACCCGAAATATTAGCTCATGACCAGCACTTGAATCACGCAACGTCTAAAGGCGTAACGGAATTCAAGTAAGCCGAAACCCAGAAATCTAAACCTTTTAAGAAAAATAAAGGAGGTGAGGTTTTGAAATAAAAGTATAATGAAATCAAGTTTTCTTAATGCATAGAAAAGAACATGAATGATGCAAGTGAAGTTTACTAGTTGAAAACATGTTTCGTCTTTTAAAAATTTTGGCAGCACCTCCTTTGTATATTTTGATCCAAAACCACAAGTACATAATAAGAATAAAGGCATTCCCAAGCGGGAGCTAGCTCTTCGCCAAACGGCGGATCACAACCACGCAATATAGCATAAATAAGTATACGAGGCCCAACGGCGAAGATCACCACAAAGAGACAAGGAAGCAAGACATAAATATCACAAGTAGCGAAAAACCCCTCGCTCTAAGTCTCGCAACCACAAACCCACTAAGTCTCATTACTTATACAAATTCTAATTTTGATTGATTGATGGAGTTAACTCGATACAATATGAAATGTAATACAAGAGTGGGTACGATACAAATGTCCCACCTACCACTGCAAAACACCAAAAAGAAACTGTGCGCCAGCGATGCCGCTACTGATCCACGCGGTCAACCTGCAAGAACTGTGGCACAACGGGGGTGAGTTGCCAACTCGTGAATAGAAATATATCTACAAGTAGAAATCGAATAAATAACGACTCCTAGGTCAACTATATCATGAGGTAATACTATGATATCTAGGGTGACCGGGTCGTATATGTGCCAATAAGGTAGTCAATACCTATATGCATGCGAGTAACATCCAACAGTAATAATCAATGCATGCAGATATATGGATCTCGTCCACCCGTAAATCAATGTCTATAAGCATGTGTATAATCTCCAATAGTAGAATCAATGTATGTCTGTATATATGTGGATCTAGTCCACGCGTCAACCACTGATGCAACGACATCATGCATGTAAATATCATAAAAGAGTGTGCATGAAAGTATGATGATATATATATCAACGGTGTCCCTACCGACACATCAAATCATGGAACCTGAGTGCCTAGCATCGACACTCGAAAACATCATGAAAAACGTGCCCAACATCGACACGTAAATCCTCATATATCGGGCTCCGTCAGTCCGGATCGGCCCACGGGCTCCGTCAGTCCGGATCGGCCCCTATCATCTCTCGACACCGGTCGATATCCTCCGGATATCCACCGAGCCTAAATACTATCACCTGTAGGAAGTAGTCCCTCTGCCAGGCTCGGCGTCTACTGCACAACGATCCGTTCTCGCCTCGGGGTACCATACCGGGTCCACCATGTACCCGCAATCGGCCTCATCCGCCTCCTCGAATCAGGTTTCACATGTCGCTCTCAGAACCGAGAAAACACATGGTGGACGCACTGAAATATCATATCAAGAGAAACCTGGTTTTTGAAACAACACATAATCTCTTTTAAAATGTCCACGGTTCTCAAATCCAGAAATCTCATGAAAACAGCATATCTCAATACGTACAATAATAGAGCATGATATGTGCGACATATAATAGAAATGTAAGCATATCGTGTATCATGCAACGCGGAATAGTGAAATGACATATTAAGGGAAAACCGCTCTTTTAAAATGATTCCAGTTTTTAAAATATAACATGTGGTTCCCAATTTTACAATAACACCAGTTATCTATGTAGGTACAATATGTATATGCGCAAGTATAGATGTACCAATGTATGTGTGCACAAATATGGATATACAAATGTGTATATCCGCAAGTATGAATGTATCAATATATGTATGCACTGGTATGAATGTATCAATGTCTATGTGCACGAATATGGATATACAAATGTGTATATCCGCAAGTATGGATGTATCAATGTATATGTGCACGAATATGGATATACAAATGTGTATATCCGCAAGTATGGATGTATCAATGTATATGTGCACGAATATGGATATACAAATGTGTATATCCGCAAGTATGAATGTATCAATGTATATGTGCACGAATATGGATATACAAATCTGTATATCCGCAAGTATGAATGTATCAATGTATATGTGCACAATATGAATATACAATGTGTATGTGCGCAAATATGAATGTATCAATGTAAATGCGCAAGCAGGTTATGCGAAGAGTCACATCATGATGCAACAATCCTACTGTGTAGTGACATGGCAATTATCGATGATGAAGTGTGTGAGCCTATAAACTGTGTACGTATGACATACGCATCATCGATAATGGTGCAAGTGTACTATCATAGGTATATGCGATGCAATAATAATATCATGAATGCAGCACAAGGTAAATCATATGCAAATGCTGACGGGTATACGTATCTAATATGACCGAGTCGGGGGATCTATCAATCGGCATCCATCCTAACAATATCGCGTACGGTATGATCCATCGTACGACAATCTCTAGTCAAGGGTAAGGATCAATCATCAAGTCAAACTCATCACGCACGGAAAATCATCGTACGGCGGCATTAAGCTAATAGGGATCCTATCTTCCTATACGACAAATGAGGGTATGACCTGAAATCACGTACGGCCTATCATCCATGATTCACAACATTATATATATATATATATATATATATATATATATATATGTCCCGGTTCATATCCGCAATAATCTCATATCAGGGGACCGGCATGGTATAAATCATCTCGATCGACTCGCATCCGTATACCACATATCATCATATTATCATATCATCATATATTCATATCATCATATCATCATATATTCTTTCATCGCATTTATATCTCATAACAAGTCGAGTTTACCTAAACATTCTATCTATACTATAGGTATAGGTATCTAATCTAGCATACACACCCGAACCATACAAGCAGATTTTTAAAAGAAGCGAATCGTAGTTTTGAAAATATGGGTTACGGTGTTTTTAAGAAAAAGATATCATTTGAAAATCCGTAACTTCCCACAAGGTATATATTTAAAAGATACATACGATTCTTCGGTTTAGAAAATGGTATGGTTCGAATGACACATCTACATCGACTATCTAGTTCTACAGTACCCTAAACGGCAATATCGCTAAACGTCATCCTATGATAGTAGTAACATATCACTTCTAACTACCCTTTAGTTTCTAATATAGTATCACTAACTATCCTTTACTATAACCCTAGTTTCCTAATCTAGGTTTCCTAACCATATTCTATAATCATTTTTCCATCAATACTTTGCGGGGGTGCTATACGCCATCCACCCGACTTCCCCCGTGGATATAAATCCACTCACCTTAGCTTCGCTTGCCGAAGTCGATGACTCCACGCTCCGTCACCTCGGAATCCACGCGAAGGTACCTACAATAACAACACACACCGCAACGCTATTAAAATCAAGTTCTGAAATCCAAAACGGCACGCGCCTTGCTTGTAAGTTAGAACCTATTGCATACGCGTACAAAATCAACCAAACAACCCTTGTTGTCGATGTACAAACATGCGACAACCAAATAAAAATCCAAATATCAAAACTAAACATTTCAAAATACGGAAACATAGCCAAAAACCACACTAAAGTGCTCCAGATTTTGATTCAGGCCAAAAGGAGTTGCACAAACAAGTCTAGGGTGTTGTATATGATGTATTTGAGCTACTGGACCAACCCCGACACTCCATGTCACCATGTGGCCGGCCACATCATCAAAATAACCGGCCTCCTCTGGTCCCCCGCTCAGGTTGGGTCCGTCTCGTCAAGGTGGCCTCCTAATACCCTAATTTGGCCCATAGAGTTGTTTGCTCCTCTAAAAAATCCCCCGGTTTGCTCCAGATTTCCCTGCACACCCAAATTTGTCACAAACCGACATGAACTAAATTCCCAAATCCATATTTTGGTTTCTAAGCTATGGTCCAGGTCAAGCATTACCTCACAAGTCTCATTGACAGCCACAAAACATCGCCAATTTCCCAAACCCTTCTCTTGGGATTTCAAAGTTCACACATCCATCACTAAACGACTTCTAAACTTAAACAAAAGCTACGAAATCACAACTACTCTAAATGAAAAGAGATATACCTCATGGTCACTCCCAAACAAAACCCTAGAAGTCCCAAAGTTGTCAAAATCCGACTTTTCTTGGTTCATAGCGATGAGGGTGATGAGGTGATCATTTTTTTGTGAAAGGGTATAGGGTTTTAGCAAGGTTTTTGGGGTGGATCAAGAGGGTAGAAGATGGAGGGATGTGGAGGAGAGGGAGATGAAGAGGGAAGCGAAAATGATGGGGGAAATGGGTCAAGGCAGCAGCCCCCTCTCTCACTATTGTTCTCACCCACTCACTATCCATGTCATCATTTTGTCTCCTTTCTCTCTCCGCACTCATCATGACATCTTTTCTTTCTCTTTTCTCATCAAAATACATACACCCAAATAAAACAACACCATGAAATAACATGTAACATGTCATGGTGCACTTACCATGAAAAACTATAGAAACACGGATTTGGCTTAATCGCGATTAGCAGTGCACTAATCGGGTTTTTATCAAAACTGAATTTAATAAATTTTAAAAACGCCAAATCCTTTAAATATATTTTTAAATGAATAAATAATTTTAATTTCCAATTATTTCACAATTATTGATATATATATTTATACCCTTTTTCGAAAACCCCAATTTCGCAAATCGGCAGTTTTCGGGAAAAATATTATTTTAATATTAAATTCCAAAAATAATATTTTATATTTTCTGAAATGTTACAGTGTTCCCCCCATAAATAAATTCGGTCCCCGAATTTAAATTTAAACCCCCAAAATCTAAAACATTTCAATAATCAGTTCAAATCAACGGGACTCCGAAATCATGGAAAACACAGAAATAACACCGCGCGTCAAGTGCGCATGAAAACGAGTACAAAGCTCAAAATCAAACTCCGTCAAGCGTTACGCAAATCATCTAATTTGCACGCATATCCTCGGTGTTATAATGGAGATACAGATCTCGAAATCCACTACTGAAATCCAATATACACTAGTCAAATACTATAATACGTGTATAATACGCATCTTTGAAAACTCCAAAATTGAATAAAGTACATGCAAAATCTTTTCTAAATCGCCGCGGGAATGCGTAACTCACGGCATAACTGACGGACGCTTATTTTAAAATAATAATATATGTCCATATATGTCTTCTTAAATACACGTTCCGTCGTTTTCAAAATATCCCAAAAGGTTTTCCTTTATAAACGTTCGCGTCGCTCACGGACATGTAGGAAATAGCGAGACTATAGCTCTTTTGAAACCTCTTGGTAAGATTTTAATGCATGCAAGGTACTCAGGTACTGTTCTCGGATCAGTCCTGTTTGGCTACTACACAATATAGTGCCCAACATGAAAACAAAGTGCTCAAAAGCAAAATCAGCCTCAAAAGGCGTATCCAATAAACACATGCGTCTGGTGCGCATGGAATTCAAATCCAAATACAGGTGCCACAATATGCACCAAAGCCCAAAACTATGTGCAACAGGTGTGCACGAAAGCATCTGTCCACTGCAACGGTATGCATGACAACAATATTGGGTGCATTTGATATGCACAAGAATCCAATCAGGTGCACAAGGTGCACAAAACAATATCGAGTATCAAAATCGAATCGACGGTATACAACATATTTCAATCCAAATCCAAATCAGGTATACTGTAGTATATAATTGCACAACCATGTGCATCAACGTGCACAAAAGCAAATCGAATAATAAAGTGCATGAAAACTATGCCGAAAGCATAAATCAAATCATATGCATGCCCTAGGCATGAAATCACAATAAATATCTCGAATAACATCAAAATGAAGTCAGGTGCAACTGTGGTGCACAAAATACGTATCAATGCACTACAAGCACATATAAGCTATACCGAGTGCAAAAATCAAATCATCTGTATGAAATCCATGAAATCATAAACATGTGCGGCTAAGGCACAAAATCGACATCAAACGCAATAGGCATGCACAAATTGCAAATCAACACAACGGTGTATAAAATATATATATCAGGTGCGAAACTATGCGCAAACATGCAAATACCGAGTAGGTGCAGCCATGGTGCACGGAATCAATATCATGAAACTCAATCATCAAAACTCAAATCGCAACCAAGGACATTGAGGTACACCTCCTACAACGTCGAAAAATAATTCAGTGCGCCTACAAATTGGCAGGGCAAGAATATCTGCTCGCCTCTTGCTCACGGTCTGGCGTCTTCTGTCTTTGGGTCCTTATATTCTCTGTGGATTACCAATCTCGCAATCCATCGACTCATCGGCCCTGTCAGGTGTGCTAACGGGGACGATTCCGTTCCAGCACTTCTCTGATCATCTCCCGGTCAATCATCACGACCACTCGTACGGCAGCACTTCACTGGCGTCGGCCTCTGGTCCTCTGAATACACTTGACCCATTTGATCCTGGATGCAAATCTCATTGCAGCAGTGTTCCGGAAGGAATTTTTCTCAAGGTCTCTTCCGATCTCGCCTATGCCGAACTGTACGGAGGATGGTACTCTTGTATAATCTTCCCACTTTTCTGGACATCTGAGTGTTCCGCACACATTTCCTCGGAAATTGGCCGTATCCGAACGCCTCTGTAAGTATATCAGGTCTCTGATCTCGATGGGGAGTAGCAACAGCTCGTCAGCATCTCGCATGAACCTCTGGCTCCCCTTGTCTTTATCATCTCTCACCATGGCGTCACGCTATTGTAGGGTTCCTAGGCACTCAAGTGAGGTCTCACAAGGCATCAACCATGCCAATTTCAAAAATACGGGGTGCCGAGAAACCCTAATACGGATCGTTGGCTAGATTTCTAGGCGAAAAAGCAACTAGTTAACTACTTAACTAAGAGTAACGGAAATACAACCTTTGTAGATCCGGTTCTCCACCTCCATAGCTCCATGATGAAGTGTCCTCGCTGTCCAAAATGAAATCCGGGCTCTTGTGTCGGCTTCATCGGAGAAATGGGCGGGCTAGGTCATCGACGACGTGCCGAAGATGATCTACGTCGAAGCATCACTAGATCAAGCTCCACCTTCACCAAGCCATGAAAACTTGTGAAGGAAACACACTCTACTACTTGGCAAGAGGTAGAGGATGAAGAAAAAGGAAGTGGGTAGACTTTAGAATTGGATTTCTCACTCATTTTCACATTCCACCATTGTTGGTAGAAAGCTTTCTTCAAGGTTGAAGATGATGAAGAAGAAGAATTATGTTATGATAAGTTAATTAAAAAAGAAAAGAATAATCAATCCTTATCATAACATGACCATAGTTAAGTGTAGAGAACTAATCATGGTTTAATGCAATGGTTAGGGTTAAGCTAAAAACAAAATGGTCATCAAGTCAAAGCATTCATGAAGCTTCATGAATGAACAAAAGAAATGCCACCATTTTATCATTTCATTTCCTTTTTCCAATAAGAAAAAGATTAATAAATAAATGAATAAAATGAATAAGCAAATAGTAAACTCTAACCATTCCATTAACCAAGGTTTAATTCTATACACTTAATTAAAAAGGCATGTATCATCAAACATGATACAAGCATGTGCACAAAATCATATCGCATATGCAATGCGCACACCCGAGCGAGAAAATCCATTTAAAGTGAACCGATACTAGTTAATGCAAAGTAATATATCAAATATATAATTATGCATTAAATCATTAAATCAACACTTGATTTAACGATCCGGTCATATCGCATATAACCGACCAGTATCATTAGTAACAACTTATCGAATCAACACTTGATCCGATAACCCGGTTATATCGCATATAACCGATCAATGTCACATCGCGAGAATCGAATACAGTATCACATACTGGTATTATTCTCGGTCCCGCACATATCTCATATGCACTCATATTTCGTTTTGCTTGAGCCAGGAAACCTCTGTGTAGTACTCTAAAGACTCGTCAATACGCCGGTAGCAGATGATGATCATATCAAACATCCACAAGCCGCAAGCGGTCTGCTAAACGTAACGGCCACCCGGGTATTGAGCGATCAGAAGATCGACGAGCAAGCCCGCTCACACTCCAGTGAATCCAACCAGTAACACTACCGTACAGTCCGGTCTGATCGTCTGATATGTCGCATATCTCGCCTAGGGGTGGTAAACGTCAGACCCCAATAGCTCGATAAGTCGTGTCGATATGAGGTCTATAACAATTCGAGAAACTACTGGTAACACTTACCTGTAAATCTCAGCAACCCTGGCTAGGGATTTCCTGTTATAGCCAATCGAACACAGCGCAACATCAACTCCCTATACCGGGAGAGACGAATCCCCTCCTATCGCTCATTGCCTCCATGTGACTCGGGACTGTACCCAAAAACCACCGTTTTTCACGCCCTTTTGGACGTGGTAAGATGGAAATCAAAGCACAGTGGGAACCACACAAGACTCTATGGCGATCTCGGGTCAACAGACTACTCTGTACCAGTGTCACCTGAGAACTGCCATCTGACGTGAGGTATAATACCATCTGGGAGTTCTCGGCGAGTCCGTCCAGTGTACCCAGTTTCTACTGAGCACCCGTATATCTCCTCTGATGTCAAACACCAATGGATATGGGATCATCCATCGCCCATCTGTATGGGTCGAGAAGTTACACGCTAGTCTACTCTGGTATATCGATGCCCCGTCTCGATATACTCACGACTAGGGACTTTGAAGGATGTACTTATGGACTACCATGTCCCCACTAGTATGATCCGCATCATAGTCCAGGTAGTCAAGCACACATCCTAAGGGCTTTACCAACATGTAATAGAGAGACAGTCAGTACACACGTTAAGGTAAAGAGCAACCAGATAGCATACTATCATGTCGAGCAAGAAAGTCCTCCCTATATATGTCCCAGCATCCACTACAATATACATCTTATGTACAGTAATGGCCTCTAGGGCATACATATAACTAACAATCTCCCACTTGCACTAGGGCCATCTGTAGCAGTGGTCGAAGTATCTCATACTCAACCATCCCATAAAAGTCTCTCTCTGGGAATAGGCCTTCGTGAGTGGATCCGCTGCGTTATCCTCTAAGTCTTCTCTCCTTGCCTCGATCAACCTGGAGATCAACCATCTCCATGATCAGGTGATACTGCCTTAGAATAAGTCTGGATCACTGATAGGACCGGCGTTCCTTGGCATAAGCCACAACTCCCTTGTCTCACAATGGTAGGAACGTAGTTCATCTCATGAACCATTATACATCCAAACAGCCTCTTTGGTAGCATCTTAAGTAGCGATGTATCCTGCATTTATCATCTAGTATGTCACGGTATCTAGCTTGGAACTCTTCCAACATACCGTCCCTTTAAAGAGGGTAAAGACAATGCCTGCGACTGACATTCAGTCGTCTTTATCACTCTGGAACACTTCCAGTGATCCTATATGGAGAATCATTGTGATAAGCGGAGATTGACCGAGCGTAGCATAGGAAACTCCTTTCTTATCAAGAGTATGTCATCCACGTACTCTACGAGGATCACCACCATACTCCCTACTACCTTTTTGTTTATACAAGGTTCATCTACCATTTTGATGAAGTCAAACTCTTTGACTACTACATCAAAACAGACGTTCCAACTCCGCGATGCCTGCTTTATTATATAAAACATCTTGCACACGTTTCCGCTGCTCCCACTGTCTACGAGGACCTCTGGCTGCGTACTTACAGACGTTCTCTTCTAAAACATCATTTAGAAAAGATGTCATGGCACCCAACCACCAGATATCGTAGTCATGGTATGTAGCCGTGGCAAGTAGTATCTGGATGGACTTAAGCATAGGTACTAGAAAAGGTTTCATCATTATCCACGTCTGGTCAATGACGAAAACCTTTAACTAGTCTAGCTTTGAAAGTCTCAACTTTTCCATGTACACCAAGTAATCTTCTCAAGATATACTTGCTCCTGATGGGGATTTAACCCTTCAGATATAGCAACTAAAGTCCATACTTTGTTGGTGTATAAGGATCCCATCTCAGATCGCTAAACATCCAGCCATTCTTACAGAGTCTCACTCCTGATGGCCAGCTCGAAGCTAGTTGGGTTATCATCTCATGATGCATTCCTCGCTCCCACTGTCATAGAGAAACCGAAGTATCTCTCAGGTGGGTGAGGAACCCTACTAGATCGGCGGAGAGGCTGAGGTTCGTTGGAATCTACTGAATCCTTCGGTTCTACCAAATCATCAACTCCAGTTTGTATAGCTGGAACGTTTCCAGTTCTACATAACAGACGTTGCCTTGAGCTTGTCCGGATTTTGCTTTTAGACATAGGCCGGACAACCCCAAATCTTAACTAACTTAAGATATGGGCTCTTCCCATTCCATATCACATATGAAATGGCAGGCTACTGATTTGATTAGAACCCTATTCAATAGGTATGCAGCTTCATTAGTGCATAACTCCCAAAAGAAAATAGGTAACTCAGTAGTACTCATCATAGAGCACACCATATCGAATAGGGTGCAATTGCTCCGCCCCGACATACCATCGTGCAATGGTGTATACGGAGGAGTAATGCTGAGAGAGAATCTCATTCTCCTTTAGAATAGTCCAGAAATTCTATGCTCAAGTATTCTCCTCCTTGATCTCATCATAGGACATAATACTTATACCCGTATTGGTTCTCTACTTCTAACTTATATTCTGTGAATATCTTAGAAGGTTCGGACTTGTGTTTCAACAGGAACATAGGTCTGAATCTCGAAAGATTATCAGAGAATGTAATGAAGTAAAAAGAACCGGTCTTGGTATGTGTAGACATGGGACCTAACATACATCAACATGTATCATCCCAAGAGTTCACTAACTCTTTCTCTGTTTCCTATAAACAGAGCTATGGTCATTTTATCTTTGTGACATGACTGGCGAGTTTCACAAGATGTAAATTCAAACTGATTTAAATATGCATCTAAATGTAACTCCAGCTAGTCGGGTCGCATTGATATGACCTAGTCTACAATACCTCAAGAAGGATTCGTTCATTTCCGAACTCTTCCTCTTGTGTGTGTTTCGTATACTAAGAACTGTAGTTTGATTTAGAACATTAATGCTTTTAGATAACGTGCCTGAACCGATCAACTTTTGATATAGGAAATGTTCAAAACATTATCCAACAATACAAAATTATATCCTTTCTTTACTAATAAAGAGACTGATATGATTTTTTATATCAGGTTCGGTATCTAATAACATTCATTCAGAATCAATGTATTGGTAATACAGGGTGACAGTGACCGACAGACTTGGCTGCAACACTTGCCCCGTTTTCTGCCTCATGAAACTTATCACCCGTTCTCAGTTTTTCTACCCTTTTGTAGCCCTATGTAACAGATTACATATCTGGGATCCTGATCCGGTATCATATACCAAGGATGCGGAGGATACTGAGAAACAGTTCTTTGTAATGAACACACCCGAAGATGATGCATCAGCATGCACTCTCTTCGTTTGGGCGGCATGGGAAATCTGGTGTTCCCCAATTTCCTTCTCTGTCTTATAACAATTATAAGTAGGAGTGGGACCAATGTTCCCCAGCTCAGTATAACAAGCGGGTTCGGTCAAATATCCGTATTATTATCTTGATTAAGGCGTGATATGGTCGCTACCAGGAGAGAGAGAGAAGAAAACACTCAGCGTGCGCTCTTGCAAGAATAGATTGGTTATTTTATCTAATCAGGATGGCTCCCACTGCTTTTTATCAAATCTTCCTTCAAACCCTAAAAGGAAAGACTAGCCGGGATTAATTTCACACTACAAGTTCGCCAATCTTTCAGCCAGGCCAGTGTCGGTACTTTGAGGGAGGTGCCCCGTGCTTTCGCACGAACCTAATTAATGTAAACCTCATTTTCCCAGAGGCGTAACCCCGTTGACACCTTTCTAGACACCTACTTGATCGGCTAATTGTAATGTGTAAAACTCTCCCAGGAGTAACAATTACTCGCAGCGGGTATCGGGATCCAACTATCTCATAGAAGGTATGCAATCTCATTGCAAATTTCAACACTTGAAATTCCCGATAATATTTTACCCCTAGTGTCCTATGACCTTGACGAATGCCAAACAACCCATAGTCCACTAGTCAAGTTCAACCCGTACATTTCTTGATTGAATTAAACCCACCCGCACGACCCTTGACGGAGGCCAAACAACGCCGTACGAATACCCTAATCCAATCGCATCATATGCTAGCAGATAAGCACTAGTTAGCTACCGTACACTACGCCTTGACGGAGGCCAAACTACCGCAGCACGAATACTAACTAGTACTTATCTGAAATGACGGAGGGCTACGACAGGTTTTTCTGAAAACCTATTGCGTAATGAACTTGATATCATTGTAGGATCGAATGAATTTTGAAATGGAGTGTTTTTGAGGCTTTTCTAGTTTTGCTAAAGGAGTCACTCCCGGTGAAGGGATCGTCGGTCCTTTCCTCGTCGAATGAGGTGCGGGATATATCATATATATCACTGTGCAAAGCAAAAACACTTAAAAGCAATCAAAAGACAAACCGAAGGGTGTAGCATCTGCCAGTTATTGCTAAAGGAGTCACTCCCGGTGAAGGGATCTCGGTCCTTTCCTTATCGAATAAGGTGCAGGATATATCACATATACCGCTGTGCAAAGCAAGAACTGTAGCTACCTGTTTATTTTGAAATTCGATTCTACAATATCTTAGGTTTCTTTTATTTCATTAATCACATTAATGAAGTCCCATCATTTAAGTACCTAAACATCACAGATAAATACGACGTACACTTATGCCATCCGCATTCGCCTCGATGTCCCCTCGTGCACCGTTAGGTTAGGTAACTAACGGCAGAGTGGGGCAGGGCAAGCACGGGTGTAAAACATAAGTAACGTCTATATAATATATCATATATACTATATACTGTATCTATCACAGAACATCACATGATCACATCACAGATATCGCAGCAGAAGAAACATATGAAATATTGGATATACTAGGACGTCCGTGTTTTCAATACGAGCCAGTATAAAACACGGATTCCACGGTCGCGATGAATAGCCAAACCCACACCCCAAGACCCCTACGAGAGCGGCAAGCAACCCTACCAATTCTAGAGTTAGGAGACCCGGCCTCGACTCCTCGAGTTGGTCTCCTACTGGACTCCAGAACCCGGTTACTTGTGCCCTCCTCCTTGGGTCTATCCTAGTGCGGAAAAGTAAATAATATACAAACGGTGACATCTTCCGCAACCTGGAAGTGCCCCAATAAAAGAATATTACATACAAGTTTTTACATGAATGAAAATGAAAAACACTCATCTCACATAAAACCCCCGGCTATTCAAACACGACGATCCAATATAACATATCCAGCAACACATAATATCACATGTCATCAACGTAAGTAAATATGCGCATCCCAATTGTCGTTGACATATAGCAACGAAACCGGCGATATCACATATTACACTTACGGTCACAGAAAAGAAAGTGTAAAACTACAACAGTTGGAATCCGCAACCTCCTCAGACATCGCATGCCTGACCAAATGAATTACTTAGACATCGCATGCCTAACAATTATAAACCCCGCATTTTAGTCTCATTATCGAAAACACTTTTCAATATCAAGTCGGGCAATTCAACAGGATTCCCGAAAAACTGATCGAATGCTCGTCGTGAACTTTAGTAGGCGGCCGCACCCCTGATACCGACGACGAAGTGCACCAAGGCGGAACACCGCTACCGCGAGCACCCGAACGGATGCTTTCGGCGACGGGGTTCTCCTACAGTCACTTGGTCGGGGCTAAGGAGTGTAGCTGTCTATTAAGTTTACCCGGTGAGTATTCGCGTACGCTACGTGATTGCAACGGACTTTTTATCACATCAAAATTCCGTGGCAACCGATCAAGTGAGACTAAACTGCTATGTTTATAACATTCATTCAGTTATCTCATAACTTCTGTGAATTCCAATTATTGTATCACATTCCAGATAAACAGAAAATGTTAAACTTTCCAATCGAACAATCGAACACCCAAGTTTTTCCGATACAGATCAACACATGAAACAAGTCTAAAAACATTCAGTTCGTGCCTCAGTACCAACGGTCCAGCCGTAGAAGGGTCAAGCCAACGCCTCACATGTGGCACGCCGTACTGCCCCAAACCCGAAGGTTCAAAGGGCAGTTCAAGACGGCCACATAATCGAGTTAAGGTTTGTTGTCTTCTAGAGGGTCCATCGAGTTACTTGCACTACTTAGAACGTCGTTAAACTACGGAAAAATCCAACACTTGGAAATTTTCCGACAGGGGAAAAATTGGGTATTTATATCCGGTCGAACTTTTAAACATATTCTAAAATTTATCCGGAAAGCCACACAGACAAAATTTGATAATCCGATCGAACATTCGAATCCCCAAAACAACCCAGAAAAATTCAACTCTTGAAAAACAATTAAAAATTCCCAGGAAAACCAGCACAGCATATTATGAATTACTGTGCAAATTTGGATGCCACAAAAGACAAAACGGCCGCGGATCCGCCGCATGAGCCATGCTCGTGCCGCGGAACCGCGGCGAATTAATGGAATTGGGCACACGAATTTTACAGTATCCCTTAGAATTTCCTGCTGATTTTTATGGATATTTTTAATATGGAAAAATCCCAGATTTTGAAAATAGGACAGAGAGCAATTTTTGAGTTGGGTTTCGGGTTCGTTCAGGTTTCAAATTCCGTCTAGACTTCGCCTAAGGCTCTAGCTAGGCTCTGATACCACTGTAGGGTTCCTAGGAACACCAAGGAGGTCTCACAAGGCATCAACCATGCCAATTTCAAAAATACGGGGTGCCGAGAAACCCTAATACGGATCGTTGGCTAGATTTCTAGGCGAAAAAGCAACTAGTTAACTACTTAACTAAGAGTAACGGAAATACAACCTTTGTAGATCCGGTTCTCCACCTCCATAGCTCCATGATGAAGTGTCCTCGCTGTCCAAAACGAAATCCGGGCTCTTGTGTCGGCTTCATCGGAGAAATGGGCGGGCTAGGTCATCGACGACGTGCCGAAGATGATCTACGTCGAAGCATCACTAGATCAAGCTCCACCTTCACCAAGCCATGAAAACTTGTGAAGGAAACACACTCTACTACTTGGCTAGAGGTAGAGGATGAAGAAATAGGAAGTGGGTAGACTTTAGAATTGGATTTCTCACTCATTTTCACATTCCACCATTGTTGGTAGAAAGCTTTCTTCAAGATTGAAGATGAAGAAGAAGAAGAATTATGTTATGATAAGTTAATTAAAAAAGAAAAGAATAATCAATCCTTATCATAACATGACCATAGTTAAGTGTAGAGAACTAATCATGGTTTAATGCAATGGTTAGGGTTAAGCTAAAAACAAAATGGTCATCAAGTCAAAGCATTCATGAAGCTTCATGAATGAACAAAAGAAATGCCACCATTTTATCATTTCATTTCCTTTTTCCAATAAGAAAAAGATTAATAAATAAATGAATAAAATGAATAAGCAAATAGTAAACCCTAACCATTCCATTAACCAAGGTTTAATTCTATACACTTAATTAAAAAGGCATGTATCATCAAACATGATACAAGCATGTGCACAAAATCATATCGCATATGCAATGCGCACACCCGAGCGAGAAAATCCATTTAAAGTGAACCGATACTAGTTAATGCAAAGTAATATATCAAATATATAATTATGCATTAAATCATTAAATCAACACTTGATTTAACGATCCGGTCATATCGCATATAACCGACCAGTATCATTAGTAACAACTTATCGAATCAACACTTGATCCGATAACCCGGCTATATCGCATATAACCGATCAATGTCACATCGCGAGAATCGAATACAGTATCACATACTGGTATTATTCTCGGTCCAGCACATATCTCATATACGCTCCTATTTCGTTTTGCTTGAGCCAGGAAACCTCTGTGTAGGACTCTAAAGACTCGTCAATACGCCGGCAGCAGATGGTGATCATATCAAACATCCACAAGCCGCAAGCGGTCTGCTAAACGTAACGGCCACCCGGGTATTGAGCGATCAGAAGATCGACGAGCAAGCCCGCTCACACTCCAGTGAATCCAACCAGTAACACTACCGTACAGTCCGGTCTGATCGTCTGATATGTCTCATATCTCGCCTAGGGGTGGTAAACGTCAGACCCCAATAGCTCGATAAGTCGTGTCGATATGAGGTCTATAACAATTCGAGAAACTACTGGTAACACTTACCAGTAAATCTCAGCAACCCTGGCCAGGGATTTCCTGTTATAACCAATCGAACACAGCGCAACATCAACTCCCTATACCGGGAGAGACGAATCCCCTCCTATCGCTCATTGCCTCCATGTGACTCGGGACTGTACCCAAAAACCACCGTTTTGCACGCCCTCTTGGACGTGGTAAGATGGAAATCAAAGCACAGTGGGAACCACACAAGACTCTATGGCGATCTCGGGTCAACAGACTACTCTGTACCAGTGTCACCTGAGAACTGCCATCTGACGTGAGGTATAATACCATCTGGGAGTTCTCGGCGAGTCCGTCCAGTGTACCCAGTCTCTACTGAGCACCCGTATATCTCCTCTGATGTCAAACACCAATGGATGTGGGATCATCCATCGCCCATCTGTATATGTCGAGAAGGTACACGCTAGTCTACTCTGGTATATCGATGCCCCGTCTCGATATACCCACGACTAGGGGCTTTGAAGGATGTACTTATGGACTACCATGTCCCCACTAGTATGATCCGCATCATAGTCCAGGTAGTCAAGCACACATCCTAAGGGCTTTACCAACATGTAATAGAGAGACAGTCAGTATACACGTTAAGGTAAAGAGCAACCAGATAGCATACTATCATGTCGAGCAAGAAAGTCCTCCCTATATATGTCACAGCATCCACTACAATATACATCCTATGTACAGTAATGGCCTTTAGGGCTTACATATAACTAACAGCTATGTTATCTGCGCACTGCAACTATTCTCATCCTCTGTCAATCCGGAGTCTCTCAAACGGACTCAAGTCATGAACTCGGTATCTTCATCACTCAGCAGAAGATATCTGGCCGAACACGTCCTCGGGAACTCGTCCCTACCATCGGAGGAATACTCAATACTCGCCCGCTCTTGATCAACTCACAACGCATCGGGGTGAGGTCCTCTATCCGAAGATGGTCAGCTTACTGATCTCTTATTACATGGTATCTGGACGACGTCAAACTTTTCGATCGAGTCATCGAGGTCCCAAAATTTCCCAAAGGCTCAACACCTGAGCGCAGTCTAAAAATATCTGGTACATACCACAGCACCTCTGGACTAACCATAGAAGGGCAAACCCGAGCCTCACTGATGGCACCGCTAAACTGCCATAAACCCTAAGGTTCAAAGCGGTTCTATGGTCATCATGTCGAGTTAGGGTTTCATTCTTCTAGAGGGTCCACAGAATTACCTGCATGTTCCTCCGAACACTTTAAACTTGGGAAAATGGTGTCCTGGCACTCGTTCAAACCTTTTAGCTTCGCCAATACCACATGTGACTATTCTTCGCCCGCATGCTAAACAATGCTTCAATCCTTCAGGAAAGGCGATACATCGGCGGTCGTCTCTGGATCGGTCTACTCTAGGTCTGAATAAGATTCTTTCCACACTGGAAATCTTCAACTCAACTGGGTCTGCGTCGGTGCATCAATCTGACGAATCACCTTCGTCTCTCAAGTCGGGGTAGACTAGCTATCATCTGTCGCATTTCTTCCTGGAAGCTCCGGCGATCTTAACTCGTAAGCTCTGGAAGCGACATCCCATCAATCTCAGCAACAGCTGGGTCACCTGTCTACATGGTAGGCAACATCAAAATCTTTGAGGTATGCTGTACATCAACAGTCCTCTCGCAACTGGCAGCCTCTGTCAATGGCTCGATCATCCGGTGTGAAACCAAGCACCCGTCTCTACAAGAGGTCACAACATAAAATACTAACTTGAGACGTTCTCATGTCACCAGAAAACATAATGGTTAGCCCTCGTACCGGACGAGCTTGCCCTGACCGTAACACTAGCAGCAGCTCAAACAGCGCTCAAACTATGGTGACAGGAACCTCAATCGAGTATCGAAGAGAGAAGATCAACGGCATGAGAGGAAACGACAGATCCAGAATGGTTACATGATCATAAGAAGGAACGGCATCAATAAAAGTATGATCATGGAAACGAATAAAATCGAGGATCCCAAATGGATGTATAATCATGGATACGAAGAGAATCACTAGCAGCAGCTCAAACTGCGCTACTGATCCACGCGGTCAACCTGCAAGAACTGTGGCACAACGGGGGTGAGTAGCCAACTCGTGAATAGAAATATATCTACAAGTAGAAATCGAATAAACAACGACTCCTAGGTCAACTATATCATGAGGTAATACTATGATATCTAGGGTGACCGGGTCGTATATGTGCCAATAAGGTAGTCAATACCTATATGCATGCGGGTAACATCCAACAGTAATAATCAATGCATGCAGATATGTGGATCTCGTCCACACGTAAATCAATGTCTATAAGCATGTGTATAATCTCTGATAGTAGAATCAATGTATGTCTGTATGTATGTGGATCTAGTCCGCGCGTCAACCACTGACGCAACAACATCATGCATGTAAATATCAAAAAAGAGTGTGCATGAAAATATGAGAATATATATATCAACGGTGTCCCTCCCGACACATCAAATCATGGAACCTGAGTGCCTAGCATCGACACTCGAAAATATCATGAAAACCGTGCCCAACATCGGCACGTAAATCCTCATATATCAGGCTCCGTCAGTCCGGATCGGCCCCTATCATCTCTCGACTCCGGTCGGTATTCTCCGGATATCTGCCGAGCCCAAATACAATCACCGGTAGGTAGTAGTCCCTCTGCAAGGCTCACCGTCTACTGCACAGCGATCCGTTATCGCCCCGGGGTACCATACCGGGTCCACCATGTACCCGCAATCGGCTTCATCCGCCTCCTCGAATCGGGTTTCACATGTCGCTCTCAGAACCGAGAAAACACATGGTGGACGCACTGAAATATCATATCAAGAGAAACCGGGTTTTTGAAACAATACATAATCTCTTTTAAAATGTCCACGGTTCTCAAATCCAGAAATCTCATGAAAACAACATATCTCAATGCGTACAATAGTAGAGCATGATATTTGCGACATATAATAGAAATGTAAGAATATCGTGTATCATGCAACGCGGAATAGTGATATGACATATTAAGGGAAAACCTCTCTTTTAAAATGATTCCAGTTTTTAAAATATAACATGCGGTTCCCAATTTAACAATAACACCAGTTATCTATGTAGGTACAATATGTATATGCGCAAGTATAGATGTACCAATGTATGTGTGCACAAATATGGATATACAAATGTGTATATCCGCAAGTATGAATGTATAAATATATGTATGCACTGGTATGAATGTATCAATGTATATGTGCACGAATATGGATATACAAATGTGTATATCCGCAAGTATGAATGTATCAATGTATATGTGCACGAATATGGATATACAAATGTGTATATCCGCAAGTATGGATGTATCAATGTATATGTGCACGAATATGGATATACAAATGTGTATATCCGCAAGTATGAATGTATCAATGTATATGTGCACGAATATGGATATACAAATGTGTATATCCGCAAGTATGAATGTATCAATGTATATGTGCACAATATGAATATACAATGTGTATGTGCGCAAATATGAATATATCAATGTAAATGCGCAAGCATGTTATGCGAAGAGTCACATCATGATGCAGCAATCCTACTGTGTAGTGACATGGCAATTATCGATGATGAAGTGTGTGAGCCTATAAACTGTGTACATGTGACATACGCATCATCGATAATGGTGTAGGTGTACTATCACAGGTATATGCGATGCAATAATAATATCATGAATATAGCACAAGGTAAATCATATGCAAATGCTGACGGGTATACGTATCCAATATGACCGAGTCGGGGGATTTATCAATCGGCATCCAGCCTAACAACATCGCGTACGGTATGATCCATCGTACGGCAACTTCTAGTCAAGGGTAAGGATCAATCATCAAGTCAAACTCATCACGCACGGAAAATTATCGTACGGCGGCATTAAGCTAATAGGGGTCCTATCTTCCTATACGACAAATGAGGGTACGGCCTGAAATCACGTACGGCCTATCATCCATGATTCATAACATTATATATATATATATATACACCTATGTCCCGGTTCATATCCGCAATAATCTCATATCAGGGGACCGCCATGGTATAAATCATCTCGATCGACTCGCATCCGTATACCACATATCATCATATCATCATATCATTCATATCATCATATCATCATATATTCTTTCATCGCATTTATATCTCATAACAAGTCGAGTTTACCTAAACATTCTATCTATACTATAGGTATAGGTATCTAATCTAGCATACACAGCCGAACCATACAAGCAGATTTTTAAAAGAAGCGAATCGTAGTTTTGAAAATAGCGGTTACGGTGTTTTTAAGAAAAAGATATCATTTGAAAATCCATAACATCCCTCAAGGTATATATTTAAAAGATGCATAAGATTCTTCGGTTTAGAAAAAGGTATGGTTCGGATAACACATCTACATCGACTATCCAGTCCTACAGTACCCTAAACGGCAATATCGCTAAACGTCATCCAATGATAGTAGTAACATATCACTTCTAACTACCCTCTAGTTTCTAATATAGTATCACTTACTATCCTTTACTATAACCCTAGTTTCCTAATCTAGGTTTCCTAACCATATTCTATAATCAGTTTTCCATCAATACTTTGCGGGGGTGCTATACGCCATCCACCCGACTTCCCCCATAGATATAGATCCACTCACCTTAGTGTTCGCTTGCCAAAGTCGATGAAGCCACGCTCCGTCGCCTCGGAATACACGCGAAGGTACCTACAATAACAACACACACCGCAACGCTATTAAAATCAAGTTCTGAAATCCAAAACGGCACGCGCCTTGCTTGTAGGTTAGAACCTATAGCATACGCGTACAAAATCAACAAAACAACCCTTATTGTCGATGTACAAACATGCGAAAACCAAGTACAAATCCAAATATCAAAACTAAACATTTCAAAATACGGAAACATAGCCAAAAACCACACTAAAGTGCTCCAGATTTTGATTCAGGCCAAAAGGAGTTGCACAAACAAGTCTAGGGTGTTGTATATGATGTATTTGAGCTACTGGACCAACCCTGAAACCCCATGTCACTATGTGTCCGGCCACATCATAGAAAAAACTGGCCTCCTCTGGTCCCCTTGCTCAGGTTGGGTCCGTCTCGTCAAGGTGGCCTCCTAATACCCTAATTTGGTCCTTAGAATTGTTTGCTACTCTCAAAAATCCTCCGGTTTGCTCCAGATTTCCCTGCACACCCAAATTTCTCACAAACCGACATGAACTAAATTCCCAAATCGATATTTTGGTTTATAGGCTATGGTCCAGGTCAATCATCACCTCACAAGTCTTATTGATAGCCACAAAACATCACCAATTTCCTAAACCCTTCTCTTGGGATTTCAAAGTTCACACATCCATCACTAAACGACTTCTAAACTTAAACAAAAGCTAGGAAATCACAACTACTCTAAATGAAAAGAGATATACCTCATGGTCACTTGCAAACAAAACCCTAGAAGTCCCAAAGTTGTCAAAATCTGACTTTTCTTGGTTCATAGCGATTAGGGTGATGAGGTGATCATTTTTTTTGTGAAAGGGTATAGGGTTTTAGCAAGGTTTTTGGGGTGGATCAAGAGGGTAGAAGAAGGAGGGATGTGGAGTTGAGGGAGATGAAGAGGGAAGAGAAAATGATGGGGGAAATGGGTCAAGGCAGCAGCCCCCCTCTCACTATTGTTCTCACCCACTCACTATCCATGTCATCATTTTGTCTCCTTTCTCTCTCCTCACTCATCATGACACCTTTTCTTTCTCTTTTCTCACCAAAATACATACACCCAAATAAAACAACACCATGAAATAACATGTAACATGTCATGGTGCACTTACCATGAAAAACTGTAGAAACACGGATTTGGCTTAATCGCGATTAGCAGTGCACTAATCGGGTTTTTATCAAAACTGAATATAATATACTTTAAAAACACCAAATCCTTTAAATATATTTTTGAATGAATAAATCATTTTAATTTCTAATTATTTCACAATTATTGGTATATATTTATACCCTTTTTCGAAAACCCCAATTTCGTAAATCGGCAGTTTTCGGGAAAAATATTATTTTAATATTAAATTCCAAAAATAATATTTTATATTTTCTGAAATGTTACAGAATGAGAAAAGAAAAGAGAAAGCAAAATAAAAGAAAAGAAAAGGAAATTCAAGAGTGAAAAACAAAATGAGAAGAAACAAAATAGATATTTGTTGAGAGGGTGAGTGTAGGGTTTATTGTGAGTGAGAGAGTGATCTTAGAAAATTTCAAGTTGCTGTTAAGTGGTAAATAGAGCTTTAGTGAGTGTTTTCAAGACCTTAGAGATTGATTTACTGGCCTGGAAATGAGTTTAGAACCCGATACATGAAGTTAGAATTTTCCCGTGTCGGTTTTGTGAAATCTAAAGGCCTACAAGGTATCTGGAGCTATCTGGGGGTATTTTTAAGAAAATCAAGCAAGTTCATTGACCCAGATAAAACACTAGAAGACCACCGCAGAAGTATGAACCCATTTCTCCCCTTTTCGACTGGCGAGGCCGGATTTTTTGATGATGTCGCCGGACTCCATATATCCTATGGTGTTGAGTTTTTGCCTATAGTTCACTAACCCTATAACCTATCCTCTGTACTTACTTGTTTAGTCCCTATTTACCTGAGCCAAAATCTGGGAGTTGTTTGCGAGTGTTTTGGCTATGTTTTCCGATATATGAATTCTTGGTTTTTATATTTAGAATGCGTGATTTTTATATTTGAATTTGATTCCGTCGTTGGACGTTTGTACGTCAACGGACGAGGGTTGTTTGGTTATTTTTGCATGCGTAAGCTATAGGTTTTAACCTATAAGCAATCCGTGTGCCGTATCTATTTTCGGATATTGGTTTTAATAAAATTGCGATTGTGTATTGATTGTAGGTACCTTCGCGTGGACTTCCGAGATAACGAAGCACATCGACTTCAGCTAAGCGAGGAGTTTAGCAGGTGAGTAGATTTATATCTACGGGGGAAGTCGGGTGAATGACGTATAGCACCCCCGGAACCATTGATATGGAAGATTATGTTATGAGTTATAAATATGATAAAAGTTGATACTAATGAATATATTGATATATGAGAATATGAAATGAGAAAATGAATCATGATAAGTATGAATTGGAAGAGGACAAGTATGAGTATTAATGGTATGATATGAGATCGAGATCGATAAACACGACATGAGATTGAGATAGAGGTGTTGTGAAATTAATAAGATATGACGTTTATACAAATGCGATTTGAGATATGTGTGTGTGTGTGTGTGTGTGTGTGTGTGTGTGTGTGTGTGTGTGTATTTATGAGTATAATGAGTAATATGCCGTACGAGACTTTAGATCCGTACCCTCATTATTGTATAGGTCGATAGATTCCCTATTCTGTTACCTTGTACGATGGATTACGGTATGCCAGATGATTGATCCGCGCTAGTGATTTGAGGATGATGATTGATGATTATTGTCATATCGGATGTTATGAGGCGGGATCGCCGAGATAAAGATTGCCACCTGAACCATACCTATTTTCAAAACGACGATGTGTATCGTTTAAAAGTGACCGTATAATTCTTGTGTAGATAGATACACCCATTTAATGTTCATGTTGTGTAGGATATTACCCCTCGTGATGCACATACCACGTGCCGGTATTTAATACTAGATGATATCATTTGCTAGTACACCTGCACAATTACCGTTGATGCGCATGTTACACATACACAGATTTGCCGGCTCACGCACATTCTTCATCGGAAATTGCCATGTCACTTACACAATAGAATTGCCATGTCACTTATATAGTAGAATTGTCGTGCCATTTACACAGGAGAACTGTCCTATCATGATATTAATCTTAAAAGTAAAAGTACATTTATTGTTCAGTACTATCACTTGACACGCTTATATGATATACCCGATATGCTCATATTACTACTCTATATTGCATACATCGTACCTTATGGTTATCTGCTTACATAATATACCCGATATGCTCATATTTCTACTCTATATTGCATACATCGTACTTTATGGTTTTATGCATTGAGATGCTGTTTTTATGAGATCTCTGGATTTGAGAACCGCAGTTTAATTTCAAAGGAAATTGTGTATTGTTTTAAAAATGCGGTTTCTCTTGATATGATATTTCGAGATGTTCACCATGAGTTTTCTCGGTTCTGAGCAGCGAGTATACCCGATTCGAGGAGCGGTAGGCACCGTCTGCGGGTACATGGTGGACTCGGTGAGGTACCCCGGGGCAAGAAGACTCGTATTGTTATGCGGTGAGCCTGGCAGGGGAGCACTACCTACCGGTGATTGTATAGAACTCGGAGGATATCCAGAGGATACCTTTTTGGAGTTATGATATAAGATGGATATATGGACCGATCTGAGGATGCGGTGCCTGAGATGAGATAGATATGAGGGCCGATCTTAGTATGCGGCACCCGAGATATGAGGATTTACGTGTCGATGCTGGATACGGGTTATCATGATGTTTCGAGTGTCGATGTTGGACACTTAGGTTCCATGATTTTGATGTGTCATTGATGGACACATGGTTGATATCTTCATATATACAGGCATATGTTTTCATGATGTTTCGAGTGTCAGTGTTGGATACTTAGGTTCCATGATTTTGATATGTCGTTGATGGACACACATGGTAGATATCCTCATATATATATACAGGCTTATGTTTTCATGATGTTTGAGTGTCAGTGTGGGACACTCTGGTTGTATGATATTGTTTGTGTTGTTGATGGTCACGTTGATGATATCCACATGCATACATGCATATGATGTCAGACGTTTGTTTATATATGTCATTGCATTGACTCGATTGCTGACATATATGCGTACTTGGTCACCCTAGATATCATAGTATTACCTTCAGGATATAGTGACCTAGGAAATCGTTGTTTTATTCGATTTCTACTTGCTGATATTTTCTACTCACGAGTTGGCAACTCACCCCCGTTATGCCACAGTTCTTGCAGGTTTGACCGCTTGGGATCAGTTGCGGTATTGCTGGCACACAACTTCTTCTAGGGTGCTTTGCTTTGGTAGGTGGGACACATGTTGGATCGTGCCCACTCTCGTACTGTTATATTCTATTGTATCTAGATAAACTCCATCAGATCAGATCAAATCAGAGACTAGACATTGTATATTGGTAGACCTAGTCAGACTTGGTTGTGCGAGACTTAGAGCGATGGGTTTTCGATCGTTTTCTTGAGTTTTGATGTCTTGCTTCTTTATTTGTTCTTACTGGGTTGATTCTTCGCCGTTGGGCGTCGTATATATGTTATTACATGGTTGTGATTCCACCAGTTGGCGAAGAGCTAGCTCCCGCATGGGGATGCCTATATATTGTTGTGTATATGGTTTTGGATCAAAATATACAAGGGATGTATTGCCCAAATTTAGGAAAAAAAAAGACAAAACATGTTTTCAACTCTAGTATAATCCACTTGCATTTTCATGTTTCTTTAGCTATGCATTTCAAGAAAAACATGATTCATTATACTTTTATTTCAAAACTGCACTCCCGCTATTTTCCGCAAAAAGGTTTAGATTTTCTGGGCTTCTGCTTACTTGATTTACGTCACGCCTTTTGACGTTGCGTGAATTAAGTGACGGTCACGTGCTAAATTATGGGTCGTGACAAAGTTGGTATCAAAGTGTTAGGTTTAACCTTTGTTTTAGTCTGGGTTTGACTATGCGGAGTCTAGGGCATATATATTTCGGAACCTGGGCTTGACTTTACGGAAATTAGACTTATTGGGGGGGGGGGGGAAGGGGGTATTAGACCCGAACTTTCGTTTCATAGGTTGACCTTGATTGATGGAGTATGTAGCTTGAGTAGAGTGACGTACCGTACGTATGTTCCACGGTATATTTATGATACGATACTCCACTTAAGAAACCTTTGGATGTACTTATCTTGAGATCTGTGATACTATTCGTTCCTTTGATCATATATCCATTTGGGATCTATTGATTCTTTCATTCATTGATCTATCTTCTTCGATACCTGCTTGAGGTTCCTGTCACCATGGTTTGAGCGCAAATTGAGCTGCTGCTGGTGTTGCGGTCAGGGCGAGCTCATCATCGACGAGGACTGACCATGTTGTTTTCTGGTGACATAGGGACGTGTAGGTATAGTGTTGTATTGTGATCTCTCATTTGTGGAGAGTGTTCGGTTTTGCACCGGATGATCGGGCCATTGATAGAGGCTGCCGGATTAAGAGGACTGTTGATATACAGCCTACCTCAGAGATCGTGATGTTGTCTACTGTGCAGACAAATGACCCAGCTGTTGCTGAAATTGACGGGATGTCATTAGCTGAAACCGATGGAGCTTTCAGGCAGAGATGTGACAGGAGATAGCTAGTCTATCTCGAGTTGAGCGAATGATATGATTCATCAGATTTGATGTGCCGATGCAGGCTCAGTTGAGTTGAAGAAATCCAGTTGAAGGATCTTACTCAGATCTAGAGTAGATCGATTAAGAGAGGACGCTGTTCGTTGGATGCTCCGATATGAGATCGGTAAGTTGACCGGTTTTAGATAGAAGGACCTCACCAGATATGTTGTGAGTTGATCGAGAATGGATGAATAAAGTGTATTCCTCCAATGATTGGACGAGTTCTCGAGAACGTGTTTGGCTAGATATCTTCTACAGAGTGATGAAGATACCGAGTTTGTAATTTCGAGCCCGTGTGAGAGACTACAGATTGACCGTAGCCGAGAATGAATTGCAATATGCAGACAATAAGAGATGGTGTCGAAGTGGACGATAATAAAGACGAGTGGAACAAGAGGTTCGTGCGAGATGTTAATGAGCGGTTGTTACTCTCCGTTGATGCTGAAGGATTGATATGTGTGTAGAGGCATTAGATACAGCCGAATTTCCAGAGGAAAGCCGTGCTGAGGATACAACTATCCGGTTATGAGAAAAGAGTTAATCAAGAGTGCCAACCTTCGTATAGTTCGGCATAGGTGAGATCGGAAGAAGCCATGAGCAGGTTCTTTCCAGGACACCGCAGCGATAGAGATTTGCACCCAGGGTCAGTTATAGCGTGTGTATTCAGAGGGCCAGATGTCGCCGTCAGTAATGTGCCGTTTAAGAGTGGTTATGTTAATTGTCCAGACGGTGATTAGAGGAGTTCCAGAGCGGGACTATTCCGTTAGTACACCTGACCGGGCCGACAAGCAGAAGGATTGCGAGATTGGTAATCCAGAGAGGAACAGGGAACCCAAAGATCGGAGATGCCAGACCGTGAGTAGAAAGAAAGTAGATGATCTTGCTCTGCCAGTTTGGGCGCACCGACATATTTTTCGACATTGTAGGAGGTGTACCTCAATATCAATTATTGCGATTGCGTTTTGTGATCCGAGCATCACACTTTTATCGCTTGGACATGCGTTTTGATGATTGGGTTTCGTGATTATATTTTTGTGTGCCATGGCTACACCTACTGGAGATTTATATTGTGCATAGTTATTGCACTTGGTATCGATTGTGACTTCGTTGCACATATTTATGGTTTCATGGATTCGATACTGTTTATTTCGATTTCATGCATGCCATACGCACTTGACTTGATTTTTTGCACTCGGTATAGCTTATATGTGCTTGCAGTGCATTGGGATGGATTTTATACACGTAGCTGCACACGTTTATGATTCTATACACCTTGGTATACTCGATGTTGTTTTTGGGAGCATTTGAAATATTGATGAGTTTTCGTGCATTGTTGCACCAGATTGTATTTCGTGCATTTGTTGCACCAGATTGTCTTTCGTGCATTTGTTGCACTCGTATTTCTTGCATTGGTTGCACCGGATTCGTATTTCATGCATTGGTTGCACCAGATTATGTTTTCATGCGCGTCTGCACTAGATGTTTTTTATCGTGCATACTATTGCACTGGATGTTTTATACGGACCAAACACACTTGATTTGGATTTTCGCGCATATTGGGCGCATGATATGAGATTTTGTGCACACCAGGATGCACTTGATTGAGATTTTTATTCGTGCATGTTGGATGCATTTGATTGGGATTTTCATTCGTGCATATTAGTTGCACTGGGTTGAGATTTTCGTGCACTATAGATGCACTTGATATTATTGTCGTGCACATCCGTTGTACTGGACAGATGCTTTCGTGAACACCCGTTGCACTTAGTTTTTCTTTTGTGCACATTCGTGGCACTTGTATTGGATTGGATTTCAGTGCGCACCAGACGCTTGTGATGTTGGATACGCCTTTTGAGGATGATTTTATTTATGAGTATCGCGTTTTGATGATGGATACTATATTGTATAGTAGCCGAGCAGGGCTGGTCTGAGGACAGTGCCTGAGTATTTTTGCATGCATGAAAAGTGTGCCAAAGGTTTTCAAAAAGGGGCTATAGTCTCGCTATTTCCTACGTGTCCGCGAGTGACACGAAATTTTACAAGGAAAACCTTCAGGGATATTTCAAAAGGCAGGACGTATAATTTGAGCAAAACATATATAAATATATATTTACAATTTACAAATGATCGTCCGCCACTTGTGCCGTGAGCTATGCATAGCACGGAGATTTGGAAAAGATTTGGCATGAGTTATTCAGTTTTTTTAAATGGTTTACAAAGTTGCGTGCTATATATGTATTATGATTTTGACTATAGCATCATTGAGTATGGTATTGGATTTTGAGATTTGCATCTCCTTTATAACTCCAGTGATTGCGTGATGCTTGACGGAGTTTGATTTTTAGTTTCGTACTCGTTTTCAGGCGCACATGACGCGCTGTGGTATTTCAGTATCTTCCGTAATTTCGGAGCACCGTTGATTTGAGCTGATTATTGAAATGTTTTAGTAGTTGGGGATTTAAATTTTAAATTCGGGGACCGAATTTATTTAAGGAGGGAAGACTGTAACATTTCAGAAATATAAAATATTATTTTTAGAAATTTAATATTAAAATAATATATTTCGCGAAAACTATTCGATTTGTGAATAGGGATTTTTTGTAAAATAGTATAAGTATATACCAATATTTGGAAATTGATCGGAGATTAAAATGATTTATTTATTATAATGATATTTATCGGATTTTTTACCAAATCCGTATTTTTACATTTTTCTCATGACTTGTGCACCATGTCTTGTGCATGTTAAGTGTTGTGTTTGTGATTTATGAGTTTGTGAGTGGTGTGAATGAGAAAAGAAAAGAGAAAGGAAAAGAAAAGAAAAGAAAAGGAAATTCAAGAGTGAAAAACAAAATGAGAAGAAACAAATGAGATATTTGTTGAAAGGGTGAGTGTAGGGGTTATTGTGAGTGAGAGAGTGAGCTTAAGAAGAGAGAGGGTTTGAATTGGCTGCTCCTTCCTCCTCCATTGTTTCTTCAACTCAATTGCTTCATGCTTCTTCACATCACTACCTCTATGCATCACCTCCAATCCCCTCTCAAAATCTCATGCCCCCTTCACAAAAAACATGGACAAACCTATTCTAAACCCTTCGAACCATTCAAGTTTGGATTTTGAAGACTTTGGTCAACTCAAGAATTTTCTTTAGTAGCCAAATGAGGTAATCTCTTCACTTTAGATTAGTGTTTATGTTAAATATCCTACTTTAGTTTAGAATTTGATATAATTAGGATATGTGATCTTAGAAAATTCCAAGTTGCTGTTAAGTGGTAAATAGAGGTTTAGTGAGTGTTTTCAAGACCTTAGAGATTGATTTACTGGCCTGAAAATGAGTTTAGAACCCGATACATGAAGTTAGAATTTTCCCATGTCGGTTTTGTGAAACCTAAACGCTTACAGGGTATCTGCAGCTATCTAGGGTATTTTAAAGAAAATCAAGCAAGTCCATTGACCTAGATAAACCACTAGAAGACCACCACAGAAGTACGAACCCATTTCTCCCCTGTTCGACCGGCGAGGTCGAATTTTTTGATGATGTCGCCGGACCCCATATATCCTATGGTGTTGAGTTTTTGCTTGTAGTTTACTAACCCTATAACCTATCCCCTGTACTTGCTTGTTTAGTCCCTATTTATCTGAGCCAAAATCTGGGAGTTGTTTGCGAGTGTTTTGGCTATGTTTTTCGATATGTGAATTCTTGGTTTTTATATTTGGAATGCGTGGTTTTTATATTTGGATTTGATTCCGTCGTTGGACATTTGTACGTCAACGGACGAGGGTTGTTTGGTTGTTTTTGCATGCGTAAGCTATAGGTTCTAACCTGTAAGCAATCCGTGTACCGTATCGGTTTTCGGATATTGGTTTTAATAGAATTGCGATTGTGTATTGATTGTAGGTACCTTCACGTGGATTTTCGAGTCGACGAAGCACATCGACTTCAGCTAAGCGAGGAGTTTAGCAGGTGAGTAGATTTATATCTATGAGGGAAGTCGGGTGGATGGCGTATAGCACCACCGGAACCATTGATATGGAAGATTATGTTATGAGTTATAAATATGATAAAAGTTAACATCAATGAAAATATTGATATATGAGAATATGAAATGAGAAAGTGAATCATGATAAGTATGAATTGGAAGAGGACAAGTATGAGTATTAATGGTATGGTACGAGATCGAGATCGATAAACATGACACGGGATTGAGATAGAGGTGTTGTGAAATTAATAAGATATGACGTTTATACAAATGTGATTTGAGATATGTGTGTGTGTGCGTGCGTGTATTTATGAGTATAATGAGTAATATGCCGTACGCGACTTTAGATCCATACCCTTATTATTGTATAGGTCGATAGATTCCCAATTCTGTTTGATGACCCCGTACGATGGATTACCGTATGCGATGAGATGTACCGGATGATTGATCCGCGCTAGTGATTTGAGGATGATGATCGATCCAAATATTGGTCATTCTCGACGCGCCGCAGCCACTATTATTGTCATATCGGATGCTATAAGACGGGATCGCCGATATGAAGATTGCCACCTGAACCATACCTATTTTCAAAACGACGATGTGTATCGTTTAACAGTGACCGTATGATTCTTGTGTAGATGGATACACCCATTTAATGTTCATGTTGTGTAGGATATTACCTCTCGTGATGTACATACCACGTGCCGGTATTTAATGCTAGATGATATCATTTGCTAGTACACCTGTACAATTACCGTTGATGCGCTTGTTACACATACATAGATTTGCCGGCTCACACACATTCTTCATCGGAAATTGTCATGTCACTTACACAATAGAATTTCCATGTCACTTATACAGTAGAATTGTCATGCCATTTACACAGGAGAACTGCCCTATCATGATACTAATCTTAAAAGTAAAAGTACATTCATTGTTCAGTACTATCACTTGACATGCTTACATGATATACCCGATATACTCATATTACTACTCTATATTGCATACATCGTACCTTATTGTTATATGCTTACATAATATACCCGATATGCTCATAGTACTATTCTATGTTGCATACATCGTACTTTATGGTTATATGCATTGAGATGCTGTTTTATGAGATCTCTGGATTTGAGAACCGCAGTTTAATTTCAAAGGAAATTGTGTATTGTTTTAAAAATGTGGTTTCTCTTGATGATATTTCGAGGTGTCCACCATGAGTTTTCTCGGTTCTGAGCAGTGAGTATACCCGATTCGAGGAGCGGTAGGCACCGTCTGCGGGTACATGGTGGACCCGGTGAGATACCTCTGAGCAAGAAGACTCGTATTGTTAGGCAGTGAGCCTGGCAGGGGAGCACTACCTACCGATGATTGTATAAAACTCGGCGGATATCTGGAGGATACCGTTTTGGAGTTATGATATGAGATGGATATGAAGACCGATCTGAGCATGCGGCGACTGAGATGAGATAGATATAAGGGCCGATCTGAGTATGCGGCGCCCGAGATATGAGGATTTACGTGTCGATGTTGGACACGAGTTTTCATGATGTTTCAAGTATCGATGTTGGACACTCAGTTTCTATGATTTTGATGTGTCGTTGATGGACACATGGTTGATATCCTCATATATACAGGCATATATTTTCATGATGTTTCGAGTGTCGATGTTGGACACTCAGGTTCCAGGATTTTGATGTGTAGTTGATGGACACACGTGATAGATATCCTCATATATATATATACAGGCTTATGTTTTCATGATATTTGAGTGTCAGTGTGGGACACTCTGTAAGTCTACGGTAGCGCCCCGGCCGTCGATCCGAGGCCAAACGTGGAATTTTTTTTTTTTACGAAACCGGCGCTAACGCAGACTTTAAACCCGGATCGAACCATTAACACTAAACTAGCTAACTACAAAGATGATAGAAAGGCTATACCGAAGCAACTCGGACATGAAGTTTTCTAGCCGACATGTCCAAGGTGATGTAGAGAATGTGAGTGATAACTTTGTCTTAAGCATCCATTTATTCTCAACTCATGAGAGTGTATGGATGGAGGTTGAAGATGATGCCATGGTGGAAGTAGTGAGCTAGAGGAAGAAGAAGAAGTGGTTTTTCTTATTATTGTGTTGTAATGAAAAATGAGAGCACTCATTCATAATCTCAAGAGAAACCCCAAGAGTTATGGCTGTCCATTCTCTCTCCACCTTTCATTTCAGCACAATAATTAATCAATTATATGACATTTGCACCAAAAAAGAGACCATGAGTCACCTAATTGATTGTGCCTCTTCATGATGACTTCCACTCACAATTTCCACCATCCAAACATTAATCCAAATGTTTAGTCCAACAAAAAGATACGGCAACATCTAAAGTAAACTCGTGACGGATCACAAGGATACCCCTCACCTGTATATACATACCTGCATCCACATTCCGACTGATTGCAAATGCAATGAGACTAAAGTAATCCAACAAATCTAATATTAGGATCCGGCTTAAACCAAAGCCCACTAGTATGATCCGTCTGATCATAATCCGTGCACAAGTGCACGTATATGATCGAACCCTGCCATAATACCATACGGCCTCTACAACGTTTCGCCCGAAACTTGGGAAACTATCTGTAGGGGACTCTAAAGACTCATCAATACGCTGGTAGTGGGTTTAACCACAAGTACGTCGTGGTACTAGCTGTACGTAACGGCTACCCTTGTATTGACCAAAAGGGAAGCTGATGAGCGAACTCATCCAGAAACCCTACTAAGCCCGTCAGTGACAATATCCATACAGTCTGGTCCGTTCGTCTATGAGTATCACATGTCAAGCCTAGGGACCGGTAAACGTCAGACCCATAAAAGCGGTACAAGTCGTGTCGGAGTGTAGCCCAGAACACCCTGAGATACTACTGGAAAACCTACCAGTAAATCTCCTGCCTTGGCCAAGGACTTCATGTAATGGCTCTCCTAAACACAGCGCGATCTCACCCCCAATACCGGGAGAGACGAAACCCCTGCCGATCCGCTCACTGTCTCCATATGGCTTGGAACTGTACCCAACTAAAACCTGTTTGCACGACTCCTTTGAGCCGTGGTAGGGTAGTAATCAAAGCACAGTGGGAACTCAAACGAGACAAATGACAATCTCAGGTCGATAGACTAACCTGTACACATGTCACCAGGGAACTGCTATCTGACGTCAGGTATAATACCAACTAGCATGTTCCCGGCGAGTCCTGTATGGTGTACTCATAACCCAATGAGCACCTGTATATATATTAGCTGAACCAACTGACACCAACGGCTTGTGAGACCGGCCACCGCCCTTCGTCGGGGTCTCGACTGTATACACTAGTCTACTGGTGGAGTATCGATGCCCAGTCTCAAAACTCCCACGACTAGGGACCACTTTAAGGATGTGCTTATAGACTATCCAACTCTCACGTATATGATCGCCATCATACTGGTGGTAGTCAAGCAAGAATCCTAAGGGCTATATCAATGTGTAATAGTGATCTGTGATATCACCTGAAGCATGTACACGATGATAAAGATAAACCAGATAGCATACTATCATCTTGAGTAAGACTGTCGTACCAGCATAGGTCCTCCCTCAATCATTGCAATCACGTGCCTGCGATCCAATAATTGACTTTGAGGGCACTATATCCAACAATCTCTCACTTGCACTCAAGGCTAATTATTGCAATGTCGCATACTCACAGCCCGTGTGATACCGAACACCCAACTCCTCTACTGATCAGTCTCACAAAGCCCGTTTGTGAAACTATTGCGTTCGAGTAATAGCTTTAGTGAGTGGATCCACCCTGATGTTTCTTTCTATGTCTGTCTTTATCTCAAGTTCGCGGAGAAAGCTATCTCCCAAAATGAGCAATACCTGTCTTAGAATATGTCTGGATATCTGATGGGACCTAGTTCATAAATGAACTCTAAATCCAAACTTCTTAGACTGTATCGTCAACTGAACTTAATCAGTATCCTGCGCCATGCCTCCCTCAGTATCCGCTTGGACCTCCTGTCCAAACTACTGCCCCTCATCAGAGGGAAAACTATAACTCTGACAGTCACTCTGTCATCCAGGTCACCTTGGAAGCCTGGAATGATAACCGTCTCCCGAAGGAGGCTGTCGTTATCATATCCCTAGAACATCCACTTATGTTCTAAAACTACTTCCGAACGTTTCTCCAGGACTGGATTAATATCAACTTATTGCAGCTAGTGCAAAAAATAACATCTTGTGTGGTACTTGACATCCCATGATCGACTCAATTACCTAAGCAAGTGATATGCCAATCATGCACATCCCTCTCCCCTTTAGTCTGTAAGACACTTTTAGAGAGGGTGACTCCATCACCTGCAGGTATACTACCATGCCAGGAGTCGTCCATTCTAAAACACCTTTAGAATACTGTCTAAATACCCAAATTGGGACACTGCCCAAATCCAGATCTAAAACCATAGATCTAGTAACCAGAATATCTGATATAATATCCAAATCCTATGTGGAGAAACCACTGTGTGACAACCAAAGTATAACCGATCGTAGTATATGAATTTTACTTCCTACATTGTGTATGTCATCCAAATACCAGGACATCACACCCTACTACCTTCTTAACAGATCCATCCCCTATTCTGATGAAGTCAAACCTATGACTGTCACATCAGAAATAGATGATCTATCTCCGCTATATCTGCTTTAGTCTATAAATAGACATAAGCTACTTATCCACTATACTTCCACTGCTCCCACTGACTACAACAACCCTTTGGCAGAGTCATATACATGTGCACTTCTAAAGCTAGTTTAGAACGACGCTATACTCATCCTCCTGCCGGGTCTCATAGCCTGGAACAGCAGTAATGGTAAGTCCGGGTAAACAAGAACCTTCCTGTCACCGTCTTTGAGCATACCGAAGTACCTCTCGAGTGCCTGAGCTTACCCACCATATTTGCGGAGTGGCCAATGGAATGTCAAACCCGATTGAATCTTTAGGTTCTTATCAAATTTTTAGTAATCGTTTGTGGTTCTGGAATCACTTCCAGTTCTATCATACTCCCACTACTGTTTTCTGAAAAAATCCATTTTTATTAAAACTGTGGTGAGTCAAGAACAATATCACTATTGATCTTCCAGATGATAGAAAGTCAACCCTCTTCATAGCCCGGGTTACCCCACAAACTGCCATTACAGAAATGTGCTTTGAGTTATCCAGAGTCTGGTTTTAAGCATAAGCCGGACAACTCTATATACCTTAACATCGTTAAGATATGAGCCATTCTATATACAATATAGAAACAGAGGCACGAATTTAATTGAAACCAGATTCAAATCATGCAGCTGTCTCCAGTGCATGTCAACTTAATGGAGAGAGACCGATCAGCATTACTCAACTTAGGAGTGCATCCAATTATGAGTGACCTGAAAGAGAAACAAGTTTCTCAAAACCATTAATATCTACTGAATACCAAACACAAGTATCTATATCTTCGATCACCTTGAAGAACCCTGATACTTGCAACACGTAGTTCTCTACTTTATTCTTGTACCTATAACTTATCAAAACTTGGACCTTGTATTTCTACGAAACACATGTCAAAAACTGGAGAAGTCACAAGTAAATAGAATATAGTACGAGTACCAACCCCTCTGTCCTAATGGACACTGGACAACATACAATACTTTGTATAAGTCCCCTGAGTTTAATAACTCATGCCCTGTGCGTCGTAGATTGAAAACTGTACTATGGTTAAGAAGAATTTTCACCATTGTTTAATGCTCCTTACCTAACCATCACTGATATAGGTAAATGTCATGGACATAATTTCAAAAACTTATATCTCACTTTATAAAAAATAAACATACAGATATATCAATTTGAAATTGGTGCACAACAACGGATATTCAAAACCAAATATTTGCCGTCCAGCAAAAACCCAGGCGATTTTCATCAAATATCACCAATTAAAACGAATTCCGACATAATGAGGATGATCACCTAATTCCCAATAACTTCCACTCATCTTCTGTAAAACCATACAGATGTGAGAATCATACCTGGTAAATACACACCCTGGAGTAAAGGTCTAATTGGGAAATCAGTTTTCCATTAACAACACACAGTGAAACTGAAACATGAATATGTTTCGAAGGGATATCCGGGTATTCCTAGTAATGCCTCTTCCATTATCAGATTCACGACTGTAACTGTATATTTCTTTGTCATCTCTCCAAATCCCTTTATTTGTCTTTAGTTGTTACCTTCTCTACACCTTCGTTAGGCTAAATGGTTTTCTTCCTTCCCTACCATTCGGTACCTGCCTATGGTTTGGAAGAAGATTATCCAAAAAGCGTAATAGGTGTACTGTCCAAATCCTAGGAGCACTCGCAACGCGAGAGAAGGTAAAGGTAAAAGACAACTGAATAAACCTTATTCTTATTTCTCCTGAACCAGAATCCATCCCCGAACTGCAACAAGTTCCTTCGAGTTCGTATATAACCATACGATGGAGTATCCAATAACTGTGGATCTTCGTAGTGATACTGAGTGTTCTAGAGAAATACAAAGGTGAAATAGGAGCGGCGATGAAATACTTGGTTTGGTCGTGAATGATAGCAGTCGCAATTTACTTTGCCCTCTTACTAATCCCTTTATTTGTCTTTACTTATTATCTTCTGTACACTATACTTAGGCTAAATGGTTTTCTTCATTCCCTACTGTCACGCCCCGCTTCCCAAAGAAGGTGAAGAGTGGCGTGGCACGGTCCGCAACCTAACTGTATTGAAGGTGTTCTATTCAATACAATTATGTTAAGCGTAAGAATGAATCATAGTATGCAGGGTTGTGTACAAAAATAAAACAATAAAGCGAAAATCATTTATTTCCATTAACCAACTTTATTACATTCCAAAGAAAGAGCAAAGCAAACTAATTGGTTTAATTACATCAAAGGAAACAAAGCCCTAAACAAGTGGGCAACAAGAAAACTAATTAATCCTCCGATGCCATCTCCGCAAAATCTTCGTTAGTTGGTTCCTCGTCTAGATCTTCTTCATAAAACTCACTCCCATCTAACGGACATTCCAAAAGGGTAAAAGAGAGAAAAGTCCGTCAGCGAGTTATACTCGGGTAGGATTACCTCATAAGATAGTAAAGGTATAGAAACGAACAGGTGTGTATAATGAATATGATGTACATGAGTATAAAGGTATGAGGTTAAGTACAGATTGGATATATGAATATGAGTAGGTTTCATATGTTGTAAGTTATGTGTAGATGAAGGTAATAGTTTGTATTAGTTTGTTAAACATGGGTCCAGATACTCGAGATTATTCCATTGTGGCCACGGAACAACAATTGGGGAAGTGAAATGTACCGTTTCACTTCCCGGGATCATGATCGAGTAGTAGGGGAATCCGAGTTCCGAATTATCCTTGCCTAATCAAACTACCCATCCCCGTTATTCAGTGTAGAGGTCTAGAGTTAGTGCGTATACTTCTAGGCATGGAATTTCCACATTGTATAGTCGTCCACATTTTGGACTGTTCACCCGGAATATTGGGATCTTCATGTTTGTATAGTCGTCCACACTTTGGACTGTTCACCCAAAATAATCGGGATCTTCGTAAGTATTCCATACCTAGGTCCGCGCCTTCTAACCCTAACCGTATCATGTTTTGTCTATGTCATGTTGTCATAAACTGGAATTTTAGAAAGTTTATTCATCTCGTTTAATATGGCCTTCCACAACCACTCATTTTATTTTCTTAAGTTCGTAAAGTACTTCATCTCATCTTAGGGAAAGCTTAGTTAAAAATAAATAATAGTGTTTAATTATCCTTTATTACTTCTAACAAAAACCATGATATTTAAGATATTTATTATTTTGGAAAAGCATAATGTGTTACAGAAAATATCCTTTCGATAAAAGGACGAGGTGTTTATTTGAAAATCTTTAGCAAGAGGTTTTTATTTGAAAATCTAGTTTCTCCTAATGTTTCAAAAGGATAAGTTATGAGGTCCTCAAATCGCCTTTTCACCGCCAATTGTGGCCAGGTAAGCACAAGTAAGGAAAGGAGGGATCCGCTCACGAATCACCGTGAGACGGGGCTTTTAAAGTTACCTTTCTCACTTGTCTAGCCTAGGCACCACAAAGTCTGGTTTAGATAAACGATCGATGCCTACAACCGTTCCTTTATTCTAGATTGGTGTTATCTTAAAATTACCTTTTAAAAGATACTAAATATTCCCTTTTTAAAAAAAAGATATCGTTATTTAAATTTAATATTTTCTTTCTTAAAAAGTTAAGGGTTTTTAAAACTATTTGTAAGTAAAATATACGTATACTGTATCTAAAATATTTATTTCACATATCTTTATTTCTTACGGACATTTTAAACAAATATAATATTTAAATTAAACGAGGGTATCTTGTGGAAGTAACCTATTACGAGATCATTTTTATAGTGTGGGTAAGTCAGAGGTGGAATGACAATTCACGACATTAAGCATATTAGATTCCAGGTGGTTTGGGTATGCAATATACTTCTATGTATAGAGGAAATTTAAACACCGTTTTAAATGGGGGTTAACATTATTATTATTGAGGGTACAAGGAAAAAGGTATGCACAATTATTATAACAACTTTTTAAATATGGGTTGATGATTAGAAGTTGGAATTTAGATAGAAGAAGGTGACAGGAAAGGGGAGAGAGGCGGATTCTACCTTTTTTTAGAGTTTGGACGTAGAGGGTGGAAGACGTAGGCTGGTACAAAACTCCGCAAAAGCTCCGCGTCCCGATTTTTCCTTGGTGATTGGATGGAGCCGTAGCGTCGGCGTCGTCGATACGAAGGCACCGGTATTTTTTTCAGAATTTTTGGAGTTCGGTGGTGTGAGAAATTTAGGTTTAAAGTGCCTATTTATAGGGTTCAAATGGTAACAATAAAATCCAAAAAAAGTAGTTAAATCGCACGGGAAATCACGCCGGCCAATCATTGCGAATCATTCTGTTAATGATTGCGCCCGCCGCCACGTTTCTGTTAATCATTGCGAATCATTCTGTTAATGATTGCGCCCGCCGCCACCTTTTTCCTTGTACCCTCAATAATAATAATGTTAACCCTCATTTAAAACGGTGTTTAAATTTCCTCTATACATAGAAGTATATTGCATACCCAAACCACCTGGAATCTAATATGCTTAATGTCGTGAATTGTCATTCCACCTCTGACTTACCCACACTATAAAAATGATCTCGTAATAGGTTACTTCCACAAGATACCCTCGTTTAATTTAAATATTATATTTGTTTAAAATGTCCGTAAGAAATAAAGATATGTGAAATAAATATTTTAGATACAGTATACGTATATTTTACTTACAAATAGTTTTAAAAACCCTCAACTTTTTAAGAAAGAAAATATTAAATTTAAATAACGATATCTTTTTTTTAAAAAGGGAATATTTAGTATCTTTTAAAAGGTAATTTTAAGATAACACCAATCTAGAATAAAAGAACGGTTGTAGGCATCGATCGTTTATCTAAACCAGACTTTGTGGTGCCTAGGCTAGACAAGTGAGAAAGGTAACTTTAAAAGGCCCGTCTCACGGTGATTCGTGAGCGGATCCCTCCTTTCTTTACTTGTGCTTACCTGGCCATAATTGGCGGTGAAGAGGCGATTTGAGGACCTCATAACTTATCCTTTTGGAACATTAGGAGAAACTAGATTTTCAAATAAAAACCTCTTGCTAAAGATTTCCAAATAAACACCTCGTCCTTTTATCGAAAGGATATTTTCTGTAACACATTATGCTTTTCCAAAATAATAAATATCTTAAATATCATGGTTTTTGTTAGAAGTAATAAAGGATAATTAAACACTATTATTTCTTTTTAACTAAGCTTTCCCTAAGATGAGATGAAGTACTTTACGAACTTTAGAAAATAAAACGAGTGGTTGTGGAAGGCCATATTAAACGAGATGAATAAACTTTCTAAAATTCCAGTTTATGACAACATGACATATACAAAACATGATACGGTTAGGGTTAGAAGGCGCGGACCTAGGTATGGAATACTTACGAAGATCCCGATTATTTTGGGTGAACAGTCCAAAGTGTGGACGACTATACAAACATGAAGATCCCAATATTCCGGGTGAACAGTCCAAAATGTGGACGACTATACAATGTGGAAATTCCATGCCTAGAAGTATACGCACTAACTCTAGACCTCTACACTGAATAACGGGGATGGGTAGTTTGATTAGGCAAGGATAATTCGGAACTCGGATTCCCCTACTACTCGATCATGATCCCGGGAAGTGAAACGGTACATTTCACTTCCCCAGTTGTTGTTCCGTGGCCACAACGGAATAATCTCGAGTATCTGGACCCTTGTTTAACAAACTAATACAAACTATTACCTTCATTTACACATAACTTACAACATATGAAACCTACTCATATTCACATATCCAATCTGTACTTAACCTCATACCTTTATACTCATGTACATCATATTCATTATACACACCTGTTTGTTTCTATACCTTTACTATCTTATGAGGTAATCCTACCCGAGTATAACTCGCTGACGGACTTTTCTCTCTTTTACCCTTTTGGAAAGTCCGTTAGATGGGAGTGAGTTTTATGAAGAAGATCTAGGCGAGGAACCAACTAACGAAGATTTTGCAGAGATGGCATCGGAGGATTAATTAGTTTTCTTGTTGCCCACTTGTTTAGGGCTTTGTTTCCTTTGATGTAATTAAACCAATTAGTTTTCTTTGCTCTTTCTTTGGAATGTAATAAAGTTGGTTAATGGAAATAAATGCTTTTCGCTTTATTGTTTTATTTTTGTACACAACCCTGCATACTATGATTCATTTTTACGCTTAACGTAACTGTATTGAATAGAACACCTTCAATACAGTTAGGTTGCGGACCGTGCCACGCCACTCTTCACCTTCTTTGGGAAGTGGGGCGTGACACCTACCTTTCGGCACCGGCCTATGTTATGGAAGAAGACTATCCAATAAGCGTAATAGGTGTACTCTCTCCTAATCCTAGGAGCCCTCACAACCTGAGAGACGGTAAAAGGAAAAGACAACCGAATAGTCCTACTCAATCTCTCCAGAACCAGAATCCATCCTCGAATCTGAAACAAGTTCCTTCGAGTTCATATATAACCATACGATAGATTTATCCAATGGAAGTGGATATTCATAGTAATACGGGGTGTTCTGGAGAAATGCAAAGGGTACAAGAAGGAGTGGCAATGATGTATGCAACTCAGACAATCCAAAAGCCAGTGTTTTAAGAAAGTTCGGTTAACTTGGTCACTGAGTCATAGTCAAGGGTCGGGTCATGGTCGCTGCCAAAGAGAGAGAGAAAAGAAACACACTGCCTGCTCTCTAACCTAAATCAGAATGGTTATCACTTTATCTAATCAGGAAAGCTCCCACTGTATTCTCAAATTCTCTTCTAAACCTAAAAGAAGAATTAGTCGGGATCACCCGAAGAGTAAACCAACTCATCAACGGGAATCGTGATCCAACTATCATCGCATGATAACGTGATGGAATCCACTCACGTTATCACGCTCCAGAAGGTATGCGCATGCCTGTCAAGTTTCTATTTCTTTAGAAACTCCCGATGTGATTTTTACCCCAAGCGGTTTATGACCTTGACTTTGGCCAACAAATCATAACCCGTAAATCAAGTTCTACCCGTCATTGTCCTGATTGATTTAGACCCACCCACACACCCTTGACTTTGGCCAACAAAGTGGTACGACTGTCCTAAACCAATGCATATCCATGCAACGGACAAGCAACACACAGCTACCGCACACGATGCCTTGACTTTGGCCAACAAACATCGCACGAATACTATGCGCTACTTATCCGAAATAACGGAGGGCTACGACTGGTTTTTGGCGAAAAACCTTTAACGTAATGAACTTGATATCGTTGAAGGAACCAGATAGCATTTTATAAATATAGTGGCGAAAACCTTTGCTATAGAGGTCACTCCCGGTGAAGGGATCTCGGCTCTTTCCCCGTAGAATGAGGAGCAGGATATTCCAACTGAATACCGCGATGCAAAGCAAAAAGTAATCGACTATAGTGAAGTTATTACCCTGATGCAAACTTCTGCCCAAGGGGTCACTCCCGATGAAGGGATCTCGGCCCTTGCCTCGTCGAATGAGGTGCTGGATATTCCAAAGTGAATACCGCTATGCCAAGCAAATGAAAACGTCCTTATAATAACAGTTTTTTGAAAATTGTTCCAACAACATCAAATAGGTTTGTTATCCTTGCATTGATCAAAATCAATGCAGTCCCATCAATTAATCACACCAGAAAAGAACGAAAATATGATGTACGTATATGCCATCCGCATTTGCTATTGGGTCCCGTCATCACCCGTTAGGTTACTTAACTAACGACCGAGCGGGGACTGGACTAGCGCGGGTGTAAAACATATACAACATCTACTAGTATATATATCAATATATAATAATCGCTCCAGGCGTGATAAATGCAACATCACAGAAATGTAATAAGCATCACAGAACAATACAGATAATCTGGGATCCCCGGGTTTCACTGAGCTGCAACTGAAACCCGACGTTCCCCTGGCCGTGTGGATAGCCCGTGCAATGAAAACCTAGACCCCTATGGGCGCGGCAAGTTACCCGCCAAAACCAGAAGAGAGGCAGCCCCCTTTAGCAAAGTGAATGGGCCACCCAACACTTCACGGAATCCGGTAACTTGAGCACCCCTCCTTGGGTCAACCTATACCCCCTACGAGTGCGGCGAATAGCCCGCCAATTCTAGAGTGAAGGCCCCTCCGTCTCAAAGCCATGAGATGCGGGCCCGTTGCCCTCTAGAACCCGGCTACCCGTGCACTCCACCGCGGGGTAATCCTAGTACAGAAAAGTAAAATATGTACAACGGGTATATCGACCTCAACCCGGTCGTGCCCTAAAAGAATAATATACAAAGAGGCAGTGACAGCAGTTCACATGTCGGACGCCCGCCCCGCAATATCAAATGTACAAATAAAACTAAACTGTACTAATATTGCATCAAGCTATCCATCACGACAAATCCGCAATATCACAGCACAACACAGAATATCAACGTGAATGTCACGTTCGCAAACCTGTCTAAAAGAGCTATAGCAATTAGAAAAGATTTACCGCTCGAATGACATTCACGGTCGCAGATATAATGTAAGCACTGTGGACTAAATTATTTAAAATTTCGATCGACAAAATTTCCCGAAGTTGGCCCCAAGTACAATTCCAGCACTAAAAAGAATCTGGGACAAAACTATATATCACAAAAATCATATTTTCATGAACTAAAGCCCCAGAAAAAATTTAGGGCACTGTAGCCAAAAAAGGGCCGCTGAAGGGCCGCCAAATGCGACATTTAGCGGCGGTTCCGCGGTGGAATTTTGGAGTTAGGTCTCCAAACTTTTTCTGTAGCTTTAGTTATGCCTACATGTATTTTTAAGATGCCTAAAATAATTTTTTGAACAACCTTGAAATTCGACATCAAGCACACTGAAATGAAAATACGATTCGGAAATTTCGATCGATATTTTAAACACGTTAGAACAAGATAGTAAAGGTTAATGGCGTGACTCTGATATGATGTAAGTCTACGGTAGTTCCCTGGCCGTCGATCCGAGGCCAAACACGGAAAGAAAAACTTTTTACGAAACCGGCGCAAACGCAGACTTTAAACCCGGATCGAACCATTAACACTAAACTAGCTAACTACAAAGATGATAGAAAGGCTATACCGATCGATTTGTGTCCTTCGGACTTTAGCCACCATCCTTAGCTCCTCGCGGCATCTCCGATCTCCGGTCTCCTCTTCGGAAGGGCACCACATCTATAAGTCTTTTTATGGGCTCCCGCTTCAATCCAAAGCAATTCGAACATGAAGTTTGCTAGCCGACATGTCCAAGATGATGTAGAGAATATGTGTGATAACTTTGTCTCAAGCATCCATTGATTCTCAACTCATGGGAGATTGTTGGAGATAGTGCCCTCATAGTCAATTATTGGATCGCAGGTACGTGATTGCAATGATTGCGGAGGACCTATACCGGTAGGACAGTCTTACTCAAGATGATAGTATGCTATCTGGTTTGCCTTTATCAGTCGTGTACATGTTCAGGTGACTGATTACATGTTACACTTTGATAGAGCCCTTAGGATCTTGCTTTACTACCAACAGTATGATGGCGATCATATACTTGAGAGTTGGGTAGTTTATATGCATGTCCTTAATTGTGGTCCCTAGTCGTGGGAGTTTCGAGACAGGGCATCGATACTCCGGAGTAGACTAGTGTGTACAGTCGAGACCCCGACGAGGGGCGGTGGCCGGTCTCACAAGCCACTGGTGTCAGTTGGATCACCTAAGATGTATACAGGTGCTCATTGGGTTATGAGTACACCGGACAGGACTCGCTGGGAATCTGCTGGTTAGTACTATATCTATCGTCAGGTAGCAGTTCCCTGGTGACATGTGTACAGGTTAGTTCATCGACCTGAGGTCTTCATTTGTCTCGTGTGAGTTCCCACTGTGCTTTGATTTCTACCCTACCACGGCTCAAAGGAGTCGTGCAAACAGGTAGCTTTTGGGTACAGTCCCGAACCATATGGAGGCACGTGAGCGGATCGGCAGGGGATTCGTCTCTCCCGGTATTGAGGGCGAGGTCGTGCTGTGTCTAGGAGAACCATTACACAAAGTCCATGGCCATGGCAGGAGATTTACTGGTAGGTACTCCAGTAGTATCTCAGGATGTTATTGGGCTTCACTCCGACACGACTTATACTGCTATTGGGGGTCTGACGTTACTAGCCCCCTAGGCAGATATGCTATACTCATAGACGAACGGACCGGACTGTATATACATTGCCACTGCTAGGCTCAGTAGGGTTTCCGGATGAGTTCGCTCATCGGCCTCCCTTGAGGTCAGTCCATGGGCAGCCGTTACGCATTGCTAGTACCGCTGACGGTTTGTGGTTAAACCCACTGCCAGGGTACTGACGAGTCATTAGAGCCCCCCACAGACAGTTTCCCAAGTTCAGGTGAAACGTTGTAGAGGCCGTATGGTTTTATGGCAGGGTTCGGAAAATGCACGTGCGTTTACGCACGTGTTATTTTTCGGGCAGATGATACTGGTCGGCTTTGGTTTAAGCCGGATCCGAGTATTATATTGAGTAGGTATAATATCTTTGTCTCAGTTGCATTTGTATTCGGTCGTAATACAAATGCAGGTATATTTATACAGTTTCGGGGTTATCCTGAAAGTCGTTTCAGGATCACTTTTGGAAGTTGCCAGTTTCCAGTTTTCTATCAGCCGTCTTTTAACATTTGGTTAAAGACGGGTTTTTCTTTTCTTGAGATGAGTGTGGATTCTTCTAGAAGATTCTAGAGAGAGTGACTTGACATGGTGAGTCATTAGTGCATTAATGGTGCCATTAATGCTTGATGACTAAGGTTGTTTTGATTCATTGTTTCTAAATGAGTCATGCTTTTCTTTAATGATCAAGATATGCTTCTTTCTTTTATGGTCACCCCCTCCTTGCTCCTACCATCACCTCCCTCTTTACTTATATGTGGCCGGCCCCCTTGAGTGAGAGAGAGAGAGAGATTAATTTCATTCTTGTGAGAAAAGACTATGGTTAAGGGTGCATGGAAATTTCATTGCCTCAATTCATTCCATCACCCGATTCCCTCGGCAACTTCATTAACCGATCGTCCACGGATTTGGAAGAAGTGAGACAAAGTCATCTACTCATTCTCTACATCATTCTTGGTCGTCTCTTTTAGCAAACTTGACGATCGAGTTGCCTCAAGTCAGAGGCGGGAGCCCGTTTAAAGAATCGTCGACGTGGTGCCACCTCGACGAGGAGATCGGAGATCGACGAGACCGGAGCAGCTGCAACGGAGCGTGGGATGATGGTTAAAGAACGAAGGACTCGGATCGTTCGGTATAACCTTTCTACACTCTTTACAGTTTGTTAGTTTAGCAATAATGGCAGATCCGGGTTAAAGTATACGATAGCGCCAGTTAAAAAGTTTTTGTTCCGCATTTGGCGTCTGTAGACTGCCGGGGCGCTAGCGTAGACTTACAGTGGTATCAGAGCCTAACCATTTTGCTATGCTAACTTGTGCTAACGCGTTTAAAACATCGATCGAACCGGAAATCGAAAATTGCAAAATTCCAAGCTCACAGTTTCTGTCGATTTTAAATGGTCTCCTAAAATTTTTCTACATGTTTCAAAAATCTGTGCAGGCTTTTCTAAGAACACGGACCAAATTTGGGCACGTGATCCCACCAAGCCGCCGCGGAAACGCGGCCAAACCCATGGTTTGGCCGTGGATCCGCCGCCACTTGGTGAGATCATGCTCCCAAAATTGAACAGTATGTTCTTCTCTGGATTTTGTGGTTTGTGGTATATATCATTTGGGCCCAGGTTTTGTTACTGTTCACCAGTAAGTCGTGGGGCCCACTTCTTGATATTTGGTCGATCGAAATTTATACATGTTAGTTTACAGTGCTTACATTATATCTCCGACCGGGAATGTTATTTGATCGGTAAACCGCGTCAGATTGCTATAGTTCTTTTAGACGGGTTTGCGAACGTGACATTCGCGTTGATGTTCTGTGCTGTGCTGTGATGTTGCGGATTTGTCGTGGTGGATAGCAGTGTGCAATGGTAGTACAGTTTGAGTTTATTTGTACATTTGATATTGCGGGGCGAGCGTCCAACTTGTGGACTGCCGTCACTGCCTGTTGTATAATATTATTTTTGGGCACGACCAGGTTGCGTTCGATGTACCTATTGTACTATTTTTCATTACTGTACTAGGTTTTGCCCCGAGACGGAGTGCACGGATAGGCGGGTTCTGAGAAGCAACGGGTCCGCATCTCATGGCTTTGAGAGGCAGAGGGGCCCCACTCTTGAATTGGCAGACTATTCGCCGCACTCGTAGGGGGTACAAGTTGACCCAAGGAGGGGTGCCCAAGATTACCGGATTCCGTGGAGTGCTGGGTGGTCCATTCACTATGCTGTAGGGGGCTGCCTCGCTTCAGGTTTTGGCGGGTAACTTGCCGCACCCGTAGGGGTCTAGGTTTCATTGCACAGGCTATCCACACGACAGGGGAACGTCGAGTTTCAGCAACGGCTCTGTGAAACTCGGGGATCCCAGATTATCTATATTGTTCTGTGATGCTTATTACTTTTCTGTAATGTTGCATATTATCACGCCTGGAGCGATTATTGTATATTGGTTTATATACTATTAGATGTTGTATATGTTTTACACCCGCGCTAGTCCAGTCCCCGCTCTGTTGTTAGTTAAGTAACCTAACGGGTGATGACGGGACCCAGTGACGAATGCGGATGGCATATATGTACATTTTATTTTCGTTCTTTTCTGGTGTGATTGATTGATGGGACTGCATTGATTCTGATCAATGCAAAGTAAAACAAACCTGTTTGCAGTTGTTGGAACAAATTTAAAAAGTGTTATTGCAAAGACGTTTCCTTTTGTTTTGCATAGCGGTATTCAGTGGAATATCCTGCACCTCATTCGACGGGGCAAGGGCCGATATCCCTTCACCGGGACTGACCCCTTGGGCAGAAGTTTGCGTCAGGGTAATAACTTCACTATAGTCGATTACAAGTTGCTTTGCATAGCGGTATTCAGTGGAAGATCCTGCACCTCATTCCACGAGGAAAGAGCCGAGATCCCTTTACAGGGAGTGACCTCTTTAGCAAAAGGTTTTCGCCACTATATTTTAAAAAGCTATCAGGTTCCTTCAGCGATATCAAATTCACTACGTTAAAGGTTTTTCGCCAAAAACCAGCCGTAGCCCTCCGTCATTTCATATGAATGGTCAGTAGTATTCAAGCTATGTTGGTCTGGCCCTGAGCTAGGACATAGTGATTGGTAGCTGCTGGGGTGTTCACATGTTGCATAGATAGATGCGTTGGTTTGGGACAGTCGTACAGCCTTGTTGGCCCTTAGTCAAGGGCGAGTACGGGTGGGTTCAAATTAACAAGATAATGATGGGAAGAACTTGACATGTGACTTATGATGGGTTGGCCCTTAGTCACGATCATAAGAGCATGGGGTAAAAATCATATCGGGAGTTTCTAAAGAAACTGAAACTTGCCAAGTATGCGCATACCTTCTGGAGTATGAGTAACGTGGATGCATTCCATCACGTTATCATGCGATGAGAGTTGGATCCCGATTCCCACTGATGAGTTGGTTTACTCTTCGGGTGATCCCGATTGATTCTTCTTTCAGGTTTGGAGGAGAATTTGACAGGACAGTGGGAGGTTTCCGGATTAGATAAAGTGATAACCATTCTGATCTAGGTTTGAGTGCACGCAGAGTGTTTCTTTTCTCTCTCTCTTTGGCAGCGACCTTTGACCGACCCTAGACTATGACTCAGTGACCAAGTTGATCGAACCTTCTTAAAATACTGGCTTTTGGATTGTCTGAGTTGCATAAGTCATTGCCACTCCTTCTTTTACCCTTTGCATTTCTCAGAACACCCGTATTACTACGGATATCCACTTCCATTGGATAGATCCATCGTATGGTTATATACGAACTCGAAGGGACTTCTTCGAGGATGGATCCAGGTTCAGGAGAAATAGAATTGGTTTATTCAGTTGTCTTTTATTATCACCTTCTCTCAGGTTCCGAGAGCTCCTTGGTTTAGGAGAGTACACTTATTACGCTTATTGGATAGTCTTATTCCAAATCATAGGCTGGTGCCGAAAGGTAGGGAATGAAGAAAACCAATTAGCCTAAGTAGGGTGTGCAGAAGGTAATATGTAAAGACAAAATAAAGGGATTAGAAAGAGGGCAAAGTAAATTGCGACTGATATCATTCACGACCAAAACCGCATACTTCATCGCCACTCCTATTTCATCTTTAAAAGAATAAGGTATTATTCAGTTGTTTTTTATCATCACCTTCTCTCAACATACGAGTACTCCTTGGTTTAGGAGGGTACACCTATTATGCTTACTGGATAGTCTTCTTCCAAAGCATAGGCTGGTGCCGAACGGTAGGGAAGGAAGAAAACCATTTAGCCTAACGATGGTGTACAGAAGGTAACGACTAAAGACAAATAAAGGGATTTGGAGAGATGGCAGTAAAATATACGGTTGAAGTCATGAATTGGATTATGGAAGAGGCACTGCTATGAATACCAGGATACCCCTACGAAACATTTTAATGTTTCAGTGCATTGTTAAAAGAAAAACTGTTTTCCCGATTAGACACTTACTCCAAGGGTATGTATTTACCAGGTTTCATTCTCATATCTGTATGGTTTTACAGATGATGGGTGGGAGTAAGTTATTGGGAATTAGGTGATTATCCTCATTATATCGGAATTCGTTGTAATTGGTGATATTTGAGGAAATCGCCAGGGTACAGTTTTCAACCTACGACGCACAGGTTTTGAGTTGTTTAACTCAGCGGACTTATACAGAGTATTGTATGTTGTCCAGTGTCCATCAGGACAAAGGGGTAGGTCCTCGTACTATGTTCTGTTTACTTATAACTTCTCTAATATTTAGACAAGTGTTTCGTAGAAATACAAGGTCTAAGTTTTGAGAAGTTGTGGGTATAAGAATAAAGTAGAGAACCAGGTATCACAAGTATCGGGATTCTTCAAAGAGATCGAAGATGTAGATTCTTGTGATTGGTATTCAGATGATAGTGATGGTTTTGAGAAACGAGTTTTCTCTTTCAGGTTACTCATAATTGGATGGATTCCTAAGTTGAGTAATGCTGATTAACCTCTTTCCATTAAGATGATATGTACTGGAGACAGCTGCATGATTTGAATCTAGTTCCAATTAAATAAGTGCCAAAGTTTCTATATTGGATATAGAATAGAACATACCTTCAAAGATATTAAGGTACGGGGAGTTGTCCAGCTTATGCTTAAAACCAGACTCTGGATAACTCAGGGCACGTTTCTGTAATGGCTGTTTGTGGGTTGACCCTGGCTATGACGAGGGTTGATATTCTACCATTTGGAAGATCAATAGTGATATTGTTCTTGACTTGCCACAGTTTTAGTAAAAATGGATCTTTTTCAGAAAACAGTAGTGGGAGTATGGTAGAACTGGAAGTGATTCCAGAACCGCGAACGATTACGGAAAATTTAATTGGACCTATATATTCAATCAGGTTTGACATTCCAATAGCCACTCCGCAGATATGGTGGGTAACCTCAGACACCCGAGAGGTACTCCGGTAGCCTCAAGGACGGTGACAGGGAGCTTCTTATCTACCCTGACTTGACACTACTGTTGTTCCAGGTTATGAGACCCGGTAGGAGGGTTGTCGTAGTCAGTGGGAGCATCGGAAGCATAGTGGGCAAGTAGCTTATGTCTATTTATAGACTAGAGCAGTTATAGCGGAGATAGATCATCTAATTTTGATATGACAGTCATGGGTTTGACTTCAATCAGAATAGGGGATGGATCTGTTAAGAAGGTAGTAGGGTGTGATGTCATGGTATCTGGATGACATACACAAAGTAGGAAGTGAAATTCCTATACTACGATCGGTTGTACTGTGTCGTCACACAGTTGTTTCTCCAGACAGGATATGGATATAATATTTGACATTCTGGTTTCTAGATCTATGGTTTTAGATCTGGATTTGGGTAGTTTCCCAATGTAGGTACTTTGACAGTATTCTAATGGTTTTTAGAATAGTTGACTCCTAGTATGGTGGTGTACCTGCAGGTGATGGAGTCACCCTCTCTAAAGGTGTCGTATAGACTAAAGGGGAGAGGGATGTGTATGATTGGCAGATCACTTGCTTAGGTAATTGAGTCAATCATGAGATGTCAAGTACCACACCAGATGTTGTTTTTGCACTAGATGCAATAAGTTTGTATTAATCCAATCCTGGAGAAACATAAGGAAGCAGTTTTAGAACATAAGTACATGTTCTACGGATTTGATGACGGCAGAAGATTATCATTCCAGGCTTCAAAGGTGACATGGATGACAGAGTGATTGTCAGAGTTATAGTTTTTCCCTCTGACGAGGGACAGTATTATGGACAGGTGGTCCAAGAGGATACTGTGGGTGGCATGGTGCCCGATACTGATTAGGTTCAGTGATCGATACAGTCTAAGAAGTTTGGATTTGGAGTTCATTTATGAACTAGGTCCCACCAGATATCCAGACATATTCTAAGACAGGTATTACTCGTTTCGGGAGATGTCTTTCTCCGCGAATTTGAGATTAAGAGAGATATAGAAAGAAACTTCTAGGCGGATCCACTCACTAAGGCTATTTCTTGAACACAATAGTTTTACAAACGGGCTTTGTGAAACTGATTAGTAGAGGGGTTGGATGTTCGGTTTCACACGGGCTGTGAGTAGTCGACATAGCAATAATTAGCCTTGAGTGCAAGTGGGAGATTGTTGGAGATAGTACCCTCATAGTCAATTATTGGATCGCAGGTACGTGATTGCAATGATTGCGGAGGACCTATACCGGTAGGACAGTCTTACTCAAGATGATAGTATGCTATCTGGTTTGCCTTTATCAGTCGTGTACATGTTCAGGTGACTGATTACATGTTACACTTTGATAGAGCCCTTAGGATTTTGCTTTACTACCAACAGTATGATGGCGATCATATACGTGAGAGTTGGGTAGTTTATATGCATGTCCTTAATTGTGGTCCCTAGTCGTAGGAGTTTCGAGATAGGGCATCGATACTCCGGAGTAGACTAGTGTGTACAGTCGAGACCCCGACGAGGGGCGGTGGCCGGTCTCACAAGCCACTGGTGTCAGTTGGATCACCTAAGATGTATACAGGTGCTCATTGGGTTATGAGTACACCGGACAAGACTCGCTGGGAATCTGCTAGTTAGTACTATATCTATCGTCAGGTAGCAGTTCCCTGGTGACATGTGTACAGGTTAGTTCATCGACCTGAGGTCGTCATTTGTCTCGTGTAAGTTCCCACTGTGCTTTGATTTCTACCCTACCACGGCTCAAAGGAGTCGTGCAAACAGGTAGCTTTTGGGTACAGTCCCGAGCCATATGGAGGCACGTGAGCGGATCGGCAGGGGATTCGTCTCTCCCGGTATTGGGGGCAAGGTCGTGCTGTGTCTAGGAGAGCCATTACACAAAGTCCATGGCCATGGCAGGAGATTTACTGGTAGGTACTCCAGTAGTATCTCAGGGTGTTATTGGGCTTCACTCCGACACGACTTATACTGCTATTAGGGGTCTGACGTTACTAGCCCCCTAGGCAGATATGCGATACTCATAGACGAATGGACCGGACTGTATATACATTGTCACTGTTAGGCTCAGTAGGGTTTCCGGATGAGTTCGCTCATCGGCCTCCCTTGAGGTCAGTCCATGGGCAGCCGTTACGCATTGCTAGTGCCGCTGACGGTTTGTGGTTAAACCCACTGCCAGGGAACTGACGAGTCATTAGAGTCCCCCACAGACAGTTTCCCAAGTTCGGGCGAAACGTTGTAGAGGCCGTATGGTTTTATGGCAGGGTTCGGAAAATGCACGTGCGTTTACGCACGTGTTATTTTTCGGGCAGATGATATTGGTCGGCTTTGGTTTAAGCCGGATCCGAGTATATTGAGTAGGTATAATATCTTTGTCTCAGTTGCATTTGTATTCGGTCGTAATACAAATGCGGGTATATTTATACAGTTTCGGGGTTATCCTGAAAGTCGTTTCAGGATCACTTTTGGAAGTTGCCAGTTTCCAGTTTTCTATCAGCCGTCTTTTAACATTTGGTTAAAGACGGGTTTATCTTTTCTTAAGATGAGTGTGGATTCTTCTAGAAGATTCTAGAGAGAGTGACTTGACATGGTGAGTCATTAGTGCATTAATGGTGCCATTAATGCTTGATGACTAAGGTTGTTTTGATTCATTGTTTCTAAATGAGTCATGCTTTTCTTTAATGATCAAGATAAGCTTCTTTCTTTTATGGTCACCCCCCTCCTTGCTCCTACCATCACCTCCTTCTTTACTTATATGTGGCCGGCCCCCTTGAGTGAGAGAGAGAGAGATTAATTTCATTCTTGTGAGAAAAGACTATGTTTAAGGGTGCATAGAAATTTCATTGCCTCAATTCATTCCATCACCCGATTCCCTCGGCAACTTCATTAACCGATCGTCCACGGATTTGGATGAAGTGAGACAGTCATCTACTCATTCTCTACATCATTCTTGGTCGTCTCTTTTAGCAAACTTGACGATCGAGTTGCCTCAAGTCAGAGGCGGGAGCCCGTTTAAAGAATCGTCGACGTGGTGCGACCTCGACGAGGAGATCGGAGATCGACGAGACCGGAGCAGCCGCAACGGAGCGTGGGATGATGGTTAAAGAACGAAGGACTCAGATCGTTCGGTATAACTTTTCTACACTCTTTACAGTTTGTTAGTTTAGCAATAATGGCAGATCCGGGTTAAAGTATACGATAGCGCCAGTTAAAAAGTTTTTGTTCCGCATTTGGCGTCTGTAGACTGCCGGGGTGCTAGCGTAGACTTACAATAGCGCGATCTCACCCTCGATACCGGGAGAGACGAAACCCCTGCCGATCCGCTCACTGCCTCCATGTGGCTCGGGACTGTACCTAACTAAAACCTGTTTGCACGACTCCTTTGAGCCGTGGTAGAGTAGTAATCAAAGCACAGTGGGAACTCACACGAGACAAATGACGATATCAGGTCGATAGACTAACCTGTACACATGTCACCAGGGAACTGCTATCTGACGTCAGGTATAATACCAACTAGCATGTTCCCGGCGAGTCCTGTCCAGTGTTCTCATAACCCAATGAGCACCTGTATACATCTTAGGTGAACCAACTGACACCAACGGCTTGTGAGACCGGCCATCGCCCTTTGTCGGAGTCTCGACTGTATACACTAGTCTACTGGTGGAGTATCGATGCCCAGTCTCGAAACTCCCACGACTAGGGACCACTTTAAGGATGTGCTTATAGACTACCCAACTCTCACGTATATGATCGCCATCATACTGCTGGTCGTCAAGCAAGAATCCTAAGGGCTATATCAATGTGTAATAGTGATCTGTGATATCACCTGAAGCATGTACATGATGATAAAGATAAACCAGATAGCATACTATCATCTTGAGTAAGACTGACCTACCGGCATAGGTCCTCCCTCAATCATTGCAATCACGTGCCTGCGATCCAATCATTGATTTAGAGGGCACTATATCCAACATACTCAGGTTCCATGATATTGTTTATGTCGTTGATGGACACGTGGATGATATCCACATGTATACAGGCATATGATGTCAGATGTTTATTTATATATGTCATTGTATTGACTCGATTGTTGACATATATGCGTACTTGGTCACCCTAGATATCATAGTATTACCTTCAGGATATAGTGACCTAGTAATTCATTGTTTTATTCGATTTCTACTTGCTGATGTTTTCTACTCACGAGTTTGCAACTCACCCCCGTTGTCCCACAGTTCTTGCAGGTTTGACCGCTTGGGATCAGTTGCCGTATTGCTGGCACACAACTTCTTCCATGGTGCTTTGCTTTGGTAGGTGGGAGATTTGTTGGATCGTGCCCACTCTCGTACTGTTATATTCTATTGTATCTAGATAAACTCCATCAGATCAGATCAAATCAGAGACTAGACATTGTATATTGGTAGACCTAGTCAGACTTGGTTGTGCGAGACTTAGAGCGATGGGTTTTCGATCGTTTTCTTGAGTTTTGATGTCTTTCTTCTTTATTTGTTCTTACTGGGTTGATTCTTCGCCGTTGGACATCGTATATATGTTATTGCGTGGTTGTGATTCCGCCAGTTGGCGAAGAGCTAGCTCTCGCTTGGGGATGCCTATATATTGTTGTGTATATGGTTTTGGATCAAAATATACAAGGGATGTGCTGCACAAATTTAAAATAAGAAGAAGACGAAACATTTTTTCAACTCTAGTATAATCCACTTGCATTTTCATGTTTCATTAGTTATGCATTTCAAGAAAAACATGATTGATTATACTTTTATTTCAAAACTGCACCCCCACTATTTTCCGCAAAAACGGTTTAGATTTTCTGGGTTTCGGCTTACTTGATTTACGTCATGCCTTTTGACATTGTGTAAATTAAGTGCCGGTCACATGCTAAATAACGAGTCGTGACAAAATTCCCCCCACCGTTGCGCTCACGTGGATCGCACGTATGTGCAACAATGTCTTCTTTTCCGCCGTTCGATCTCCAGGGGAGTTGAACCGTCCCTTCATGTTTTATAAATTGGGCCTTTGGCCTTTGAGATAAATGTCGTTTCATCATCTAAGCACGATCCAATTATCATAGTTTAACCTATTTTTCTGGGTCTTCAAAAAGAGTAGAAGATATCAATAAACTTCTATGAAATGGTTTCATGGGATTCAGCCAATTGTCTCGAGTAAAGCCTTTCGCTACCAGTCGTGCTTTATACCTCTCAATCGACCCATCTGCCTCCTTCTTCTTTCTTGAGAATTTAATTCTCTTTTCAGAGCTTAGATCTCTTGTCCAAAGAAACTCTTAGAGTTTAAACTCTGTTTAAGAAAATTGGTAAGAATTATGACCGTTTTTCTCTTAAAAGAGACTCTTTTTGTCTTGGATTTTTAACCAATTAGAGCTTTGCTCTTTTCTTGGAATGATCTCTTAGAGATCTAAAAACTTTATTTTGGTTAACCATGGGTCTCGGAGATCTTAGGGTTTTACCCTATTACTGACTTTGATCTTTGAAAGTTATTTAGAATTTAATTCCATTTTCTAAGCGGATTTCTAGGATTTTATCCCATTATCAGAGGAATTTAATTCCGGGTTGTTCTACAGAGCTTAGCTCTGAGAAAATTTCTTTTTTAAGAAATTCTTTTGGGAATTTTATTCCCTTTCTTATTTTCTTTTTTGGGGTTCCTTTTTGCAGATTTGAAATCTGCTGTAGAACACATCTTTCAAGGGAGTTTAACTCCATAGTTCAATGAGATTTCTCATTAAATGAGAATCCTTTTGCATTCTTACCATGAGTGCCTTTCTCATCATTGATGGGCGCGTTATTTTGATTTTGTGAGGTCAATTATAATGATTTTGGTATTTTGATTGCTGACCCTTTACTGATTTTTCTTTTTAGATACTATGGTTTCGCATCTTTATTATCTTGAAAAGATCATCTCATATGAGGGCATTCGTGTTCAAGGTCGTTGTCAGGGCCAGGAGTATACCGACGCTCAATGCACCGAGGTAATGCGTCAGTTCAACGATTATAATGGTCGATTGCTCCCCCACCATTCTGCCCTTTTGAAGATTATCGTGGGGTCGATTTGGGAAGCAAATCCTGGGCTTGATGAGGCTATGCCGCTCAAGGTGCTTGATGATGCTGAAAATAATGTGCATTCAGTATATATGATGGGCCTGATCTCAAAGAAGCGAATAGATGATCTTGTCGATATTTTACATCGCGTCTTCCAACAAAAGGCGATAATATCCTCCTACTAGAGGGCGGACGACATTAGTGGGGATCCCGACGCTTGCATTCGTGAGAAAATGCACAAGAAAATGGATAAAGAGACCGAAAGTACTTTACTTAGACTGGCTTCCAAGTTCCTGAATCCGTGTCCGGAATTCAGTGTTTTGCCGTTGTAAACACTTCTCTTCTCGCTTCTTTTTTTTATCATTTCCAATGTATAAATTTCTTCGAAGTATGAATAAAAAAATTCCCTTTTCTCTTTATGCCAAAGCTCATATGTGTTTTACATGAAGTGTTGTTATATATATATATATATATATATATATATATATATATATATATATATATATATATATATATATATATATATATATATAGAAACTGTTGTTGGTGGTCTTGTGTCGTGCGCGTGAGGTGCTGCTGAGGATTTTAATCCCGAACCAGCATCGGCGCTCACACGTTATGCACGTGAGGCGCCACTCTAATCCCGGAAAGAATCAATGCGGGTGCTCACGTGTCATGCACGTGAGGCGTTGCTGATGCAGTCATTTTACCTCCTTACTCTGATTCCCATGAGTCAACCCTTTCTTTTCCCATGCCCTTTTTCCAGGCCTTGGAAATAGCTCCACCATGCACAACATTTTCTATACCTAAACTTGAATGCTTCCCTTTATAATCTGAAGCTCTGCTTCTCTTTTCTTTCACAAAGAGAAAATCACCTTTTAACAAACCAAGAGTTATGGCTTGCAATCGTCCGCATGCTCGTCAGCAACCGTGGGAGGTACCTATCAAAGGAATTGTCCCTCGTTTGCTACGCATTTGGTAGATCCCATTCTCACTAATGACCAGTGTGACATGGTGATGTACGAGCTTCTGGCTCGTCGGGGCTCTCCTCTTCCTGCCGGCTCTATTTGGCTTCGGACGATCTTCTTGTCTATACTTGCTGACATCCCTCCTCATCCAGCGGAGATGACTCTGGTGATGTTCGATGCGGCGGAGGACAAGATCGAGTGCTTCCATAAGACTTGTTTGATTACCTAGCCTCTGAGGGATTGTTCGGTTCGTCTGCTAAGCCAGATACGGGCTCAGCGGGCCATCATGTCAGCCTTTGCTGATGAGCACGGCGCTGACCGATGGGGAGCGACTCCTTGCGAAGATTATCGCTTCGACATGGTGGAGAAGGCGGAGAGGGAATTAGAGAATCTTGTATATCGTTTTGTTAATCCCTGTATCTCTGATCCCATACTCAACGATCTTTTCTTTGTGTAATAAATAATAATAATAACAAAATAATGTCGACCACTAAATGTTTCATCCCCGACGCATATTCATATAGGCATCCTGCCTCTGTACATACATTTTGTATTTTAATTTTTAGAAGTTTCGGATGCATGCATCTAGACATAGGTGAACATTGCACTGAAGTGATGCATAGCATCTGGCCGGTTTCGAGCTGGCATGTGTGACTTTTATTAGAATTTTGATCTGAGAAGATAGTGAGCGGATACAAGCGTCTTCTCAAATCTCCATCCTTAAGAAATGTATTTCTGAACCCCGAGGCCCATGAGTTGCGCCTTTCTGTTTCTCGATGTCTTGATTTAGTGCCCATTAGTTTACTTACTCGTTTCAGAGTGTGTAGTTTATTCACTCGTCATGGAGTCTCTAGTTTATGCACTCATTTCGGAGTCTGTAGTTTATTCACTCGTTTCGGAGTTTCTAGTTTATGTACTCATTTCGGAGTCTATTTGGTTTGCTTCCTTTGGGTTTACAAGCAAACTTGTCCAAACGTTGTATATAGATAACCCCCATTCTTTACGATGGAGGTCCGTTAGGTTTGTGGTACTAGGGTTTTAGTCCGTGGTACCGTTGCGTTGGCTGATGTATTTCTCAATATGCAGTCCTTAAGCCGTTGCTCGAGTAGCTCCGCGACTGTCGTGTCTCTGATCCCTTCGGGAGATGGACAAGTTGTCTTCAAGTAATCTCCTTAGGCTATATTACTGTCGGAAGAGCAAACATTAGGAATTTTCCATGACTTTTTTTACTTGAGATTAGGCTTAATTTAGAGCTCCGATGAGTCATAACCGCACCCTTCTGGGGTGGGATGATCTCCAATGGTCTTTCGGGTTTTATATGAGTTGCCGTCAAGACCCGAAGCTAGGAATACGCCATCACTTCGTTTTTTGTTTTGACGATATCGCGCTGATTCTTTGCTGAAGTAGGGTAGACATCTGTAGGACCTCTATGCTGTATGTATTGCAATTGAAGTCCGGAGCTAGGAATATGCCATTGCTCCAATTTCATTTGATAGTCGCGTTCGTATCCTGATGAAATAAGAGGGAACATCGAGATAGTCTCTGGGTTGTATATGAACCGTCAAGACTTGGAGTTAGGATTTTGCCGTGACTCCATTTCTATTTCACCCTTGGGTTTTTTTTATTGACGTTGCATCTGCATCCTGTTGGCATGAGAAGCACGTCGAGATGGAGTTAGGATTTTGCCATCACTCCTTTTTGATTTGGCTCCTTGGAGCCTTTGTTGACGTCGCATCTTCACCGAGAAGGAACGTCGAGTTGGAGCTGGGATTTTTCCATTACTCCTTTTTGTTTGACCCTTAGATCTTTGATGACGTTGCGTCTACATCCTGCTGGCATGAGAAGAACGTCTAGCTGAGCTCTAGGTTGTATGTGAACCGTCGAGATCTGGCTCTCCCTTTGACGGAGCTTGGTGGGAAAATACGGTTGCCTTTCTTTCATTTGTGTCCATAGATTGTATACAGGGGTCGGTGTGGACCTACCTGCAGGGCAGAAAATTTCAATTTCATCATTTCATTTTTTTATTTCTTTTTGCTATGCTTTATCTTTTCAGCTTTTTACATCGCAAAATTCGCAATTGCCCAATCATTTCGGCTATTTTTTTTGTTCGCTGATTTTTATTGCGAGTTGGGGACTTGGGTCCTGATACCAATTTTGGCATCAGTATCGCTGCGACTAGAATATTGCCAGGAGCGAATCATCATTTACCTTGAGAGGACTTAGAGTTTTATACCTTTTTAGGCATCAATATCGCTACAACTAGAATATTGCTAGGAGCGACTCATCATCTGCCTTTGTTGATTTGAACAATGGTGGCTTAATAAATAGGGTTAAGATCCTGTCGACTAAGGCTTTTTGACTTTATGAGCCGTAAGGGTCTCATAAAGGTATTTCTCCCTACGAGTCGTGAGGATCTCACATGTGTATTTTCTTCTTAAGAATCCTGAGGACTCCTAAATGATATTTTCTCTTGTAAATCGTAAGGATCTACCAAGAGTGTTTTCTCCTTATAAGTCGAGAGGACTTACAAGTGTCTTTCACCATATGGGGACATTTCTGGCCATTGGTAGAACCTGGTGGGGGAATATTTATTCGTGCCCGTAGATTGTATACAAGGGTCGATATGGACCGCCTGTAGGGCAACTTAGGGGATATGACGGCTTAAGAACAGGTTTAGATCCCTGAAGCTTAAGGCTTTTGAATCTTATGAGCCATGAGGGTTTCATAGGGGGGATTCTCCTTACGAGTCATGAGCATCTCGCAAGTGCAATTTCTCCATAAGAATCATGGGGATTCCTAAGTGTGTTGCTCCTTTGTGAGTCGTAAGGATCTCACGCAGGTATTTTCTCCTCACATGGTCGAGAGGACCTTGCAAGTGCTCATGACATTTTTTTACAAGTTTGCGCCCTTCCAGGTTTTCACAAACTTGTTGGTAATCCTGCTTTTTTTACTCACAGCGACCTTTCGGGTTTTCATCCGTGCCCATTTTTTCTTGTGGACATACAATTTTTTTAACGGAACTATCGAAAGTAGCTTTGTCATAGGTGACCCATCTGTTTGCTGGTGAGATTTGGGGGGTGGCTTCATCGCTGTAGTAGCTGTGTAGCCGGTAGGACTTGAGTTGCAACCCTTGTCGTTGAGACTTCGATTGCAATATATATTTCAAGAGAGTGTATCACCGTTTTGGAGGCGAAGTGCTAGTTTAGGGAAATCTCGGTCTGTTATCGCCATGTTTGAAGCAAATTTTTAGTTTTAAGGACTTCTAGGTCCATTGCCGCCATGTTTGAGGCAAAAAATTAGTTTAAGGACTTCTCGATCCGGTATCGCCGTTTTTGAGACGAAGTTTTAGTTTAAGGACATCTCAGTCCGATGTCGCCATATTTGAGGCGAGGTTCTACTTTAAGGACATCTCGGTCCGTTATCGCCATGTTTGAGATGAATTTTTAGTTTAAGGATATCTCGGTCTGACATTCCCATTTTAGGGACGAATGTTAGTTTAAGGACATTTCGGTCCATTATCACCATGTTTGAGACGGATTTTTAGTTTAAGGACATCTCGGTCCGGCATTCCTATTTTGGGGATGAACGTTAGTTTTTGGACGTTTTGGTCCATCATTAGTTTAGGAACGTCTCGGTCTATTATTAGTTTAGGTACATTTCGGTCCGTAATTGCCATGTTTGAGGCAGATAATTTCTAGTTTAAGGACTTCTCAGTCCATTATCGCCGTTTTTTGAGGCGACGGAGCTTCTTTGCATACCACTCTCAGAGTTTTTGACTCAGGAAGATAGTGAACGGACACGAGCGTCGTCATCTATCATTGACCTAGGTCATGACTCGTCAAGCGTAGTATTTTTTGAGGAACCAGCCGTTTATTGTCCGGAAGGATCTTTCGCCATGCATATCCATCAGCAGGTAGGCTCCACCTTGGTAGAATTTGTCTATAATGTATGGGCCTTCATAGTTCGGCTCTAATTTCCCCCATTTTGCACGATCGGGGATCATCGGTCTTTTAATATCTAGCACAAGCTCGCCTTAGAGGAATGTTCTCGGCCTAGTCAGTCTTTCGTATGACCGTGTCATCCTTGCCTTATAAGCCTCCAGATTTTGATATGCTATAAGGCGGGTTTCGTCGAGGGCATCGATCTTCTCGAGCCGAAGATGATTATTTTCTTCATCTGTCAGCTCGTATCGAACCGCTACTCATAGAGAAGGGAGTTCTATTTTCAGGGGAAGCACTTCTTCCGTGCCGAATACCGACATGTATGGTGTTGTATTCGTAGCTGTTTTGAACGTTGTTCGGTACGTCCAGAGAGCTTCATGCAGCCTTTCATGCCAGTCTCTTTTGTTTCTAGACACTGTTTTCTTTATAATCTTCATCAAGGTCTTATTGAAAGCTTCAGCTAGACCGTTGGCACGAGAATTATAGACTGAAGAGTATCTCCAATCTATCTTATGCTGTTCTGGGAAGCGGCTGATTTTATGGCTTCTGTAGGATGGCCCATTATCCGAGATAATTCGTCGTGGAGTGCCAAACCCATAGATGACATGTGTCTTGAAGAAATAGAGGATATTCTCCGTCTTCACTTCCCTTAGTGTTATTGCTTCTGCCCACTTAGAAAAGTAGTCGGTCGTTGCCAGTATAAACCGATGTCCTTTGGACGATACTGGTTCAATGGGGCCAATTATATCGGTCCCCCATATTTCGAATGGCCAGCTAGCTACCATTGGGTGTAGCGGGTTTGGATGCTGGTGGATGAAGTCCCCGTGAATTTGGCATGGGTGACACTGCTTCGCATATTCGAGGCAGTCCTAAATCATTGTGGGACAATAATAACCCATTCTTTTGATCTTTAACTTCATTTTTGGCCCAGCTTGGTGAGAACCGCAGAGTCCGTCGTGAGTTTCTTGGACGACTCTCTTTGCTTCTTCTCATCCCAGGCATCTTAGTCACACACGGTCGAACGATCTCTTATTTAGAGTATCATTGACGAAGGCGAAATACAGAGCTCGTTTCATGAGCTGATGTCTAAACGATGCATTTTAGGCATTCGTTAGGATTTGAAGTAGTCTATTAAGACTTCTCTCCAGTCGATGACCTTTTCTTCGTCCCCTAATTGAAGGGCTACTTGTTCAGTCATTTCTTTTCCTTCGGATGGCTCTATAATGTCTTCCGAAGACACATCTGTTGGTGCGAGAACCCTGCGACTTTGCATGGCAATCTTTACGTCATCGAGGTCTTCTTTGGCTAATTCCTTAGCCAATTTGGTCAATGCATCCGCCTTGCTGTTTTCTGTACATGGTATACTCTCCAGGATGTAGAAGGTGATTTGTGTTAGCGGTTGTTGTACTCTTTCACCGTACTTTATCAGCTCCGGCTTACACGTCTGATAGTTGCCATTTACTCTGCTAACGATCAGCTGGGAGTCTCCATATATGAAGAGGTGTTTGATTCCCATGTCGACAACGATCTCAAGACCTGCTATCAAAGCTTCATATTCAGCTTCGTTATTAGTCCTTGGCTCCGTTAAGGAGAGGGTGTAGCGCAGTAGCCCTCCTTACGGAGTCACGAAGATAAGGCCTATCCCAACTTTGATTATGGGGGTGTTTTGCTTTCGCCTCTTCAAGGAAGATGCTCCGTCGAAGTAGAGTTCCCATTGGTAATCATTTCTTCTCTCTCTCCTTCGATTGCGTCGAACGCATGTTCATCCGGCAACTCGCAATTTAAAGGGGAGTCAGTTGGTATCGGATGCTCGGCGAGAAAATCGGTGAGGAGGGCCCATTTGGCAAGACTTCCTGTTAGTATGGCCCTTGACATCAAATATTTGAGATGATCGACCTTTGATATGAGATGGACCTTATGTGCCAAGGCATAATGCCTGAGCTTCGCGAAGATCAGTGCCAGGCAATGTTTTTCGATGGGGGAGTAGTTGTTTTTTGCCCCCAGGAGAACTCGACTCAAATAGTACAAAGCTCTCTCCTTTCCCTGATCGTTCTCTTGTGCCCATAGCGCATCTAGAGAACCCTCAAGGGCTGTTGTATATAGGATAAGGGGTTTTCCTTAACCGGAGCAGTCAATACCTATGGATTTTGCAGGTATTATTTGATTTCGTCTAGGTCATTTTGGCACTTTTGATACCAGACGAACGGGGTCTCCTTTTTCATTAGATGACTGTAGGGACGGCATTTTCTGGAGAGATTGGCTATGAACTGCCAGATATACGCGAGCTTTTCTTGAAGAGATCAAAACTGTTTGAAAGTTCTTGGCGTAGGCATTTCCGTAATTGCTTTGATCTTTGAGGGATCGATTTTGATACCCCGGTGCTGTATGATGAATCCTAGGAATTTGCCTGAGGAGACTCCAAACGCGCATTTTAGAGGATCCATCTTCAGATTATACTTCAGAAGACGTTGGAACACTATGTTTAGATGTTCTTAATGTTTCTCATAAGACTTGCTCTTCACCACAAGGTCGTCGATATAGCATTCGACAATTTCATGGATGAGGTCATCAAAGATCTTCGTCATGGCCCTCTGGTAGGTAGCGCCAGTGTTCTTTAAATCGAAAGGCATCACCTTGTAGCTGAATATGCCCAGCGGAGTCCGGAAGGCGGTATGTTTTTGGTCTTCAGAATGCATTTTTATTTAGTTGTATCCTGAAGATCCATCCATGAAGGAGAAGACCTCATGGGTAGACGTGTTATCAATCATCAGCTCGGTAACAGGTACTGGGAAATCATCCTTCGGGCAAGCTTTTTTGAGGTCCCGAAATTCCACGCAGATGTGCACCGTCCCATTTTTCTTCATCACCGGAACGATTTTAGCGATCCAGTCAGGATATTGAACTTCTTGGATAAAACCGGAGTTGATCAGTTTCTTGACCTCAACATTTATACTCATCTTAAGTTCGAGCCGCATTCTTCTTAGCGCCTGTTTGACTGGCTTCATGTCCGACAATATGGCCAGTTTATGTACTGCTACCATTGGATCTAGACCCGGCATATCAGAATAGTTCCATGCGAAGCAGTTTTTATACTGCATGAGCACGTCCTTTAACGTAGTTACCTGTTTTTTAGATAGCAGTTCACTGATGAACATTGGCCTCAGATCGTTTTCCGTCCCTAAGTCAATTTTCCTTAGGTTATCCGCCGTAGTGTGTATCCTGTCTTCCAGCTCTTTTGGTGCTGGTGGAAACTCTTAGATCGCCTCGTCCTCGTCTTCATTTGCGAAGCACTAGAAGGGGCTATCTATAGTCTTATGCCCTCCCTCCTTTGAGAGTGTTATCGAATGGCAGGTACGAGTTCGCTTCCATTCTTGACGTTGAGCTGGTCCTGTCCTCACGGTATAGGTCCTCTTTGGCTCATGCTTTTGCGGTGGATTTACCCTCCAGCTGTTGGATAAAGCGAACCTGCCTTGTTGATACTGGTCTTCTACCCAGTCGTTGAAGGTGAAGCAGTCTTCAAGGGGATGACCTATTGCTCGGTGATAGGAGAAAAATCCGGATGATGGACCTCGTTTATTTTTTCGGGGTGCCGAGACTCCGGAAGCGTCATCATTTGGTGCTTCATGACAAGATTGAATATTTTCCCTGTCTTGTGTTGGAGGAAGGAGTATTCCCGACCCATCTTCTTTATAAAAGATGGGTTCCAACCGAGTTTTTCTTGATAGCGTAGCTTCTTAGATCTGCCTGGTTGTTTGCGAACGTTGTTTACGCTCTTTGTCCTGTTTTTGCCTCTATTTGGGATTTTTCCTTTTTGCGAGGACATATAGCGGGTTGGGGATGAAGGGCATTGTAGTCTTCTTTCTCCGCAGATTGTTGATTGAGGCGCTGCGTCCTGGCCTTCTCATAAATGGCCATTTCGCGGCTGTGATTGTCTTGGCTCCTTTGACAAGCTTCTTTTATTAGCTTGTCTATTTGTTCTTCGACTAACGGACTTAACGTTCTTAGAGCTGGATTTCGCTCTGTTTCAACGTCACGGACATTTGGCAAATTGTTTTCCTCTTCGCTGAAACTGTTTATGACGCGACAGCTATGGAACTGCTCCCGTTTCTTGGACCCATCTTCCCATTGGGCGTCTTTCGCTGAGTCTCGGGAATATCCCAAATATTTTTGTAGAATTGGGCTTGTCGAACAGTTTGTTCGAGGGGCACACCTTGGCGTCTTAACAGTCTTTTCAATCCCTCCGCGTAGTATCTTGCCAAACGGATTGGTTGAAACTTGCCAAGCGTAAAATCGGCACCATGCCAGACTTCTTTTTCTACTTTAGTCTCCGTAGATTGGTAAAAGAGGATCGCCTTTTCACCTCTTCGCCTGGGAGGCACGTAGAAAGTCTGTAGTTCCTGTACACTGTATGTATCGAGCGCATCAAGTTTCTTATAATGTCGAGGCGGAACCATTGTGATTTGCAGGCTCTGATATGCTTCGTCGAGGGTTTGCGCTGGCGGGCGGATGGAGAACACTGCGTTGGCCTCATCCTCAGAGTCGCTGCCAAAAAACAAAATAGAAGTAGATAGTCCGGGCTTGTTGTCTTGGGGTTTCCCCGAGTAGACTATTTCTTCATTTTTCTCGGTATCGCTCCCAAAGATCGGGATGGCAGCGGCGGACTTCTGTTTATCCTCCGGCTTATGACACCTTTCTGTATCTTCGAAGTCTGGTATGAAGTACTTTGCGTCTTCATATTTCCGGACCTCATTTACGGAGAATGGGTTTAGCTCCCCTGTGACGGTGCATTCTAAACCATCCTTGAAATACTTCATACACTGATGTTGTGTAGAAGAGATGACATTGTACTCATGTAACCAAGGCCTGCCGAGTAAAGCGTTATAGCAAGTCTTAGCGTCAATGACATGAAATTTGATATCAGTGACGAGCAAGCCGAAGCGTAACGTCAGTATTACGGACCCAAGCGTCCGTGATGACTGTGAGTCGAATCCGGAGATGGTAATTTTATCTTGGGCCAGGTGCTGAACGTTTATGGAAATCTCCTTCAGCACTCTCACGTTGAGAATGTTGACGGAGGATCCGTTATCGACAAGGATTTTCCCTATTTTTATGTCGTGGCAGTACCCGGTGATGTATAACGGGCGGTTATGTTCGCACGTACCGAGGAGAAGATTTTCATCGCTGAATGTAATGTCGGCTGTGTGAACTTCTGCCAGCTCGTCCTTCATCTTCTCTTCCGCAAGGAAAGCTTGGAATTGGTCGGGCACTTGTAATGCCTTGATCAGAGACTCTCGTGCCTCTTTGGACAAGAGGAGAGCATCCAATATGCTCAGCTGTGAGGGTATTTTCCTCAGATATGTTAGGACATTATAATCCCCCTTTTTTTTTCCTTGGCGGGTCCCTTACTGCGAGCTCTTTGACAACTCCATCATCGAAGGCAATTTCCTCAAAGATTTTCTCTTTCCCTTTGTCTTTCTTGCTCGAACCTTTGTTTGTAGGTCCGAGGTTTTTCTCAAGCAGCGTGCGGTTACACAGCTGAATATTCTCGCAGTTCTTCTCATCCTCTTCTTTTTCGGAGGTGGGGTCTTTGAAGAGAGGGTTGAGGGGTATTTCGTCCTTAGAATCACTCCCGAAAGTAAGAACTTGGGGTTTTTCTCCTTCTGAACTGTTATAAACCATATGACAGTTGCCAGCCATTTTTTCACGTGCATCTGTCGCACTTTTTTGCCGTCGACGAGCTTCGTGCTTCATCCTCTTAAAGTGTTTTTGATGGGCAACGTATCCTTGCTACTATTTCTTGAAGGTACTGCACTCTTCGATGGGATGGGTAACCCTCTGATGATATAGGCAGTAGTTCGGATGTGAATCCTTTCCATCGACGCATATGACCTCGGGAGTGTTTCTTACCAGAGGTGGCAGCTTCATCCCCATTGATAGGGCTTTGGAGAACCGCTTCTCTGCCTTGATCCTGCTCTTATTTGTGGCAGTGTGCTTCGGTTTTGATGGAGTACTTTACTACTCATCCTTGTCGCAGCTTCTTCATCCTGACTCTGACGCTTAGCCTTTTCGTATATGCCTGTTTCGCTTTCTTGGTCAGCTTTGCTTTTTTGAAAGGCTTCATTTAACAGCCTATCGATCGGGTCTTCTGGCAGTTATGGAGATTTTAGCGCCGATCCTGCCACTAGATCCTCTGCGCTGATTTCTGACGTTGAGGGAGCCTCTTCGCCATTTAACGACGAATGGGAGACCATGTGGCAACTTGCTACATAGTCTTCGGTTTCTTCTGATGAGTCATTGTCTTCATCGTTGTCACTATCTTCATTCTCAAGAATATGCTTGGGGAACTCTTCGAGGGTGACCAGTGTCCACGCCTTCTGGTTGTACTCCTCCAACGCGTCGATATACTTTTGTAGGTTTGTGCGCTTGTCATCATACTCGGCAGGCTACACAAGCTTCATGGTCTTCTTCCTTTTCTTTGAAGACTTCGAAGGCTCGACTTGGGGTTTTTTCCCTTGTCAACAAATTTCGGCACGGGACATGGTTTCAACATCCCTTCGATAATTTTGGGTTCAAGTGGGCTTTTCCACCTGACTGCCAGACATGCCTGTAGATCCTTCAGCATTCTTTTGGTTTTAGCTGAAAGAATGACTTCCCATGGAGTTTTTTCCACAAGCGAGCATGATGCCCCCGGTGAATCCACCTTTTTAGGAGTGTGCTTCTAAGGCGGGTTCACCCTCCAATTCTAAGACAGTGCGAACTTGCCCTGTTGATACTGGTTCTCAATCCAGTTCATGAAGATGTAGAAATCCTTAATTGGATGGCTCACCATTCTGTGATAGGAGCAGTAGTTAGGGTTGTTGACGTCGCCGGGTTGCGGTGGACGCCGTGGGTCTGGCAATGTGATAAGTTTGTTACGCATTACCAACTCAAATAGTCTCCTCGTCTTATCACGGGGAAACGAGTAAGCACGTCCTAGCCTTTCTTCCAGAGATAGGCGTAGACGCGCGTTGTTTTGGTGAGCAGCTGGTTTTGGGTCGCTCGATTGTTGTTGAGTGTTGGCAATGAAGGCCGCTTTCCCTTTACCCTTGGTGTTTTGAGGGTCCTTATTTTAGGAGGAAGGTCCGTGTCCCATCTGGTCTATTTGGGTCAGTTTATCAATCAAAGCCTGGAAGGTGGTTGGCTTGAAAAATGTCATGAATTGGGATACAATCGTTTGAGGATCAAGAGTCCCGATGAACATGCCCACGGCAGGGGATTCTTCGATGCGTTGTTCGCACTTTGACCACAGGTTTTGGCACCGGATCGCATATTGGACCCAGGTTTCTCCCGGCTTTACCCTGGCATTGATTAAATCCATGATCGGGGTGCGCTCACTTGCGTTGGCGAAATGCTATGTGAACAGCAGTTCCATTTCTGTGAATGTTCTGACGGAGTCATTTGGGATCTCCGAGTACCATTCAAAAGCCGTTTCTGACAAGCTGCCAACGAACTGGCGAAGCAACAGTTTGTCGTCGCCTCCAGTGTTTCCGCACAAAGCTCTGAACTGAGCGATGTGCTCGTGTGGGTTGCCTGTCCCCTTGTATACATGGAACTTGGTGATCGTATATTCCGGTGGGTATTTGATTTGGTCATACCAGCTTAGATACGATCGTCCAGTTCTGACGATTTGGCCAGCCACTTCATTTGCTTGATGAACTCGTATTTTTTGAGCTATATAATCATCAAGAGAAGCCTTGGAGATTGTTTCCTCCTTGGCTGCCGATAAGGCTGGAAGATGATTTGATGTTTTTCTTCTGTCATCCTCGATAATTATCGGTGGATCCTCAGCTGGGGGTTCTGGCTGGATCATCATTCCAACCATATCCTGGAAGAAGAGAGCCATCTGCTTTATGTTAGCAGCCTGCTCAGCAGCTTTCTTTTCCTTTCTTTCAAGCACCCTTCGCAGGAACTCTATATCGGTCTCTTGCTCTTGGCGTTGCTCAGATGTTGTGTCCGGGCTTTCTTTCTACGCGGTAAGCACTGCCATTTTGGTCAGCATTTCTTGGAACTTTTGTTGTTGCTCCTGAGCTTTTGTCAGCGATCGAGTTTGCGGCCGGTGACCTACGGAAGCACGACTTTCTTCTTTCCCGGAAGCCATATAGACTGTATGAACGATCATGCCCCCAGACTTAGGACGCTTGGGTCCAGCGCCTTTGGAATTTGCCGCAGGCGGTGGGATTTTCTCCAGCCTCGTCCTTTTATGGAAGGTTGGAGTTAAAGGAGCTTTTATGATAGGCACCTGTGTAGAAGAAGTCCCTCGTTGTGTGATGGAGGGTTGTTCTTTTTCTTGCCGAGCCTTTGATTTCTTCGGTCGACGAGAGTAGTCTTTGTTGATCACAGAGTTCTGGACTTTCCGCCAGACCCTGTGAATTTGGGAGGAGTGCCATTGATGGAGCTGCTCCGTATTTTCCTGTGTTGTGGCTTCTGCAGACGGGGAGATTTCTTTAGCACCGCCGTTGGAGAGTTCTTATGCACCTTCCTGAGTAGATCAAAGTTGTTCCCGGTTGGAACAGCAACGTCAACTTCCATCATTGGATCTGGTGGGGTAAGTCCGGAGGGGGAGTTGCCCCTAGTTTTATTCACTCGGCACCAGTATCGACGTCGAGCGTGTCTTGTAGACGGGACCACCTCAGATTTAGAAGCGGCTTCTTTGTGCCCCCGGCTTTGGTGAGGGGCTGCTGTCGGTGTCAGCCTGTTTAAGACCGACGTCCTGACTGAAGTTTGGGAAGGGCCCGCCAATCTTTCGAAGAACGATCTTCTGATGAGGGAAGCGCTTTTGACGGCTTCACCTGTAGGAGTTGGGAAGGCTATTCGTTTTGGGGAAGCCTCTTCAAGTATCATGAGCCTCTTTACAGGCCCGTTGGAGTTTCGGCTCAGTCTGTTAAAAACCGAGATACCCGATTTGGACGGCCCGTTGAGAGAGGCCATTGTGGTTGCTATTCGATCGAAGACCGACCTCTTAGGAGCTTCCTCTTATGGTGCTGAGACACCGAAACTCACTGGTGGGAGTATGGTCCAGAAGAATAGTCCAATAGTGACTTGTGTTACTTGCCCCACCGGCATTGAAAAAATGGAGGCCGCGTTGGGCCTATAGGTCACTCCTCCAGCTGGGGTGGAGCGAGAGTTGCTGCTGCAAGAGGTGCAGTTGGAAGCCATCGATTTTTTTTGCACAGGAGCAAGACACCAAATTTTAGTAGCTCGAATCCAAGGGCAACCATAGAGAACCACGATTTTGTTCACGAAACACGACACACGAAGTGTGGAGTGGAAAGAGGAAAAGGTCCCACCGGGCGTGCCAGAATCTGTTCACCGCGGGAAACAGAGACGAACCGGGATAGATTGTCTTTCCTGAATCTGGGGGCAGATGTTATTTGGATTTATCCGTCCACCTCTCCGAAAATGCCAAGTTGATTTATGGCACCGTATATCGGAAGTTTGGACGGATGTGGCCGTTGTAGCGGACTTCGTCAGATTCCCCCTCGTTTTATGAGGGGTTTTTGATTGTGGGGACGTTCTTCCCTGCGGCGCAAGCCCCTGCCGTTAATTACGTTATCGTATTGCGATAACCACTTTCTCCCTCCCCGGAAGTTCACTTCGTGTCGTGTGTGTTTTTCTTGTTTGTTTTGGTTTCCCGTGGATTGTATACGGAGACTGGTTTATGTCGTCGCCTGTAGGGCGCGGACCATTCCAAATTCGTATATTTTAGATTTGGATTTGGTTTATTTAAGGACCGTTAATCTGATTTGAGATTAAGGTCGACTTAAACATATGAGCATTTGGGCCCAATTATTTTAGTTTAAGGACATCGTGGTCCATTAGTACTATGTTTGAGGCGAATATTAGTTTAGGGACATTTCGGTCCAACATTCTCATTTTGGGGACGAATATTAGTTTAAGAACATTTCGGTCCATTATCGCCGTATTTGGGACGAATATTAGTTTAAGGACATTTTGGTCCATTATTCATCTTACGCGCACGTGTATTTGTTACGTGACGAAGTGAACAATGGAGATATAGAATGTGCCCAATTTGGGGCACTATCCGATTTGAGGCATGCACGTTAATTTGGAAGTGCATCAAGAAGTTATTGGTCGGCAGAACCCGCCACCTCTCTGAAGACGTTGAGGATTAAAACGACATGTATTAGAGGTGTGAAGAGATATACCCTTAAACCAAATCTCGTATTTGAGAGAAAAGGAGTTGTTGTGGACTTAAGAATCGTTAGTCATATTTGAGACTACGATTACCTTAGGAGATATAGGATGGATATCATTTTTGATATCATCAATGAGAGATCATTAATCATGTTTGAAACTAAGATCAGTTTAATAATATTTTAGGATCACTTTTACTTAAGATCCAGCAAAAAGAGCATTTGGGCTCAGCTGCAAGAAAACTTCAGAGATTTAGCCAATTTGGGCTTTAGTCTGCCTACTCTTCTTCTTCTTCTTTTTTTATTCAAAAAGTGCTAAGCACTTATTTGGGCTTTGTTTGTTTAGCCCTTTTATTTTTATGCAAAAGTCTTAAGCACTTATTTGATGCTCTGACACTTATATGGGTGTCATGTGAAGCATTTAATTATGGGCGCTGAGCACTCTGGCACTTTGGCTGTTTATGAAGTGTTAGGCACTTTTCTCTCTTCTTTTCTTTTTTGCTTGCGCCCACATGAGGAGCACGTGAGGCACTGGACGCTGCCCAATCAGTGCTAAGCACTCAACCGCTCTTATTATTTTTGTGGCGCCCACATGAGGAGCACGCGAGGCGCTGGACGGTGCCTAATCAGTGCTAAGCATTCGGCCGTTTTGTCTATTTATGAAGTGCTAAGCACTTTTTATATGGTAGCTACGTCAAGAGCACGTGAGGCACCAGTTTCTTTTGTATGGAGATTTAATTTTTGTTGATGTTTCTCTGTTAATAGTATTTTGACCATTAACGATCACCAAGATCATTATTTTGAGGATCTAGGATCATGTTCTTTAAGAACTAAGTTCTTGATTTAAAGGAACTGAGTTCCTGGAGTATTATGGACTCCATATTTTTTCTCTTTAAATTTGTTCTTCCGTGAATCTTTGATTCTCAACAACAAGATCTTCCCGATGGGAATTAAATTCTCAACTTGTGGGAGACTTGTCTTGTGGATCTCAGATCCAGAGAAAGAACTAAGTTCTTTTTATAAAAAAAGGGTAAACCCTTAGATGTAATGTTGTAAAGATATTTTTATCTTTTTTCTTTACCTAAAGTTTCGAGAATGAAGCTCTTCTTCTTTTCTTGAGAAATGAGTTCTTTTTTGTTTTGGAAGCTTTATGTATTTTTTGAAAAGCTTATGGAGGGTTCCCTCTATATGAGACTTGAAGTCTCGGGTTCTTTATATAGTAGAGGCAAATTGTTAATTATTTTTGAGAAAATCTCTCATTTAGAGATTCCAATTTATTTAATTGGTCTCAAAATTGAGTTGGATAATTTTACCCATCATTGGATCTTTGATCCAAGAACTTCTGTTTTTTACAGAATATGATTTTTGTTTTTAACGAGATTGGGGAAATATTTTCCCCTATACAAAATTTATTCTGTAAGATGGTGATTTTTTTTTAATCACCATCAGATTTTTAATCCAACGGTTCTCTATTTTACAGAGAGCAATCTTTCTTATTTAGATAGATTGGTGGAATATATTCCATAATAGAATTTTATTCTACAATTGGATTTTTGATCCAACCGAGAGTACCTTTTTTTATTTCAGAAAGATTTGGGAAATATTTTCTCCTAGCAGAATTTGATTCTTTATTTTTGATAATTTATCACCTCTATTGGATCTTTAATCCAACGGCTTTGTTAACAGAGAGTATTGTAGAATTTTAATTCTACCTGGGCGCCGACGCTTACGTGTTGTGCACATAGGCGCCACTTAAGAATTTAATTCTTAATATGGGTATTCCTGTGCTTTGCACACTGGCGCCCGCGTGAGGAGCACATATGGCGCCATCTAAGAATTTAACTCTTATATAATGAACCCTTCTGTGCTTTGCACATTGGCATTCGTGTGAGGAGCACGTGAGGCGCCACCATAGGATTTAATCATATAAGATTGGTTCTGGCGCTGGCGCCCTCGTGGGGAGCACGTGAGGCGCTGCCTTATTGAACTTTGTACAGAGCTTTGCTCTTTTATTATGTTAAATATTGGGGGAACACATTCCACCCACCTTTGTTTCTTTAGAATGTTCGTTAGATAATCTAAAGACGGAGGAGGTGGAACCGACTACCGAGGACTACAACCAGTTTACTTCTAAAGCCGTTCTATAGATTTTCTTTTCGGTTTTCAGTTTATGTATGCCATTTGTTTAGGCATTTATGTTATTGTATTTTCTTTTCTGAACATCCTATCAGTATAAATAAAGTTTTTTGATGTGAATGTAAATAAAATAGTTTGTTGAAAATTTCATTCTCTTATTATTTTTGTATCATGTATAATTGCTTATTTACGCTTAGCATATTTATTTGAGAAATGACCTTGAAAAAATATGTTGCAGGCTTGTCACGTAACTGTTACCGTTCTTTGGGAAGTAGGGCGTGACATGTTTTTTTGGTGGCCTATACAAGTCAGTTCTGCATGATGTCTTAAACAATATAATCATAAGAATTATGAAATTCAACTTTTACATTCCTTACAATTCAAATCCTTTTAATCTTATCCTATTTATTGAATCCATTTTAAACTTCACTTCCGACTTTCTTGATGATTATCTCTCGACTTTTGAATCTTTGATTCTTGTTCACCCCTTCTACTTGTATCTCGTGGGCCTATTGGCTCAGTAGGTTAGAGTATTTATCGACGAAACCCGAAGACGACGTTTTCTTTAGTTTTTCTCTGTGTCTTATTGCGATTTACTCCTTAAGAGAATTTCGGGAACGAAATTCTTTAAGGAGGGTAGACTGTAATGTCTGCACCATAATTTCATCCCTTTGAATCCTTTCTTGTTTTCCCCGATAAACGTGTCTCGACGTAAAGAGAACGAAACTGTAAACTCTTCATCTCGTTTGATCTTATCTTTTTAATTCCTTATTGTTTTCTTAAATCTTATCATATTGACTATGATAGTAGGATTTGGGTTAAATGGAGTTATGTGATTGTAATTATGAACTGCAGCATAATTACAATGCGGTATTCTACTTGAGTGACTTTGAGTTCTGCCATTGATTCTCCTCCCTCTTGACCGTTACTGTAACGACCCACTATTCTTTAATCTATCTCGCTTCCTTCGTTAAATTTTCTTGAAGAGCACTTCTTAATTTCTTGAATTCCTAAAATTTATGTCTGTTTCTTCTTACATTTCTTTGGCCATCTTTTACATCCAATATTAGCTTCATGTCGATTTGAGTACCGACTGGTAGAGCGACTATGAAACGCAGCTGCATTATCCAACCTTGTTTCCTACTCTATTACAACATTATCCTTGTGTAAATTTCGAGTACGAAATTTTTCTAAGGAAGGTAGGATGTAACGACCCTAAAGTTCCCGTACACTTTTATTATTCCAATATTAATAAAAGGATGTATTTTTTTTTCTGACTATGAGTTATAAGTAATTTTTGTTAAATAAAGTAAGAAATTCCTTATAGCTTATTGATTAAAACTCTTCACTCCTATCCCATAGCCCGCGTGTTCGAATCCCAACAACACCAATATTTTTAAATATTTTTCTTTATGACGGTTTGGAAGCCCAAGAGTTTACATGGGCTTTAAACGGGGTTACGAAACGTTATATAATAAAAGATATATTAAATGGAGTTTGTTACACTAATCCAAGACCATGGCACGAACCCCAAGGCCAAAAGCTAACATGGGGCCGACCAGAGGAGGGTTTGGGCGGCCTGCAGGAACCTATCCGCCTCCGCCTCGAGCACGTGTGATCTTTGATCTCCTCTCTACTCCTTTTAATGTATTAAAACCCCTGAATTTAAACAGAGAACAATAGTCTCTTTCCCTACCCCATTAACATATTTTTAATCCACTTTAAATTCTTTTTAATTCACCATATCTCTTCTTCTCTCCGTATAAATACCTATACATCCTATCTTCCTCCCCATTTTAAAAAATTACTCTAAATCCATCTCAAAACTCTATCTCTCAAAGTTATTCTCAAGACCAAGTTCCAAGCTAATTCAAGTCTCTCAAGTTTGTTCCTGCGCGCGTCGTTGATCTCAAGCTCGTTCCTCCGCGCATCGTTGGTCTCGGTTCTTTCAACCGAGGCTCTTGTCTTCCTCCAATCCGTTTAGCGCAACTCGTAATTCCCCTTTGATCTTCCTCGTCTTTGTTCATCCTTTCTCACAACATCAAATACTTTTTAATAAACCATGTTAGTCGTGACTTGTCATTTGTAAATATTGATAGAAACAACTACCATCCTACTACTCTAACAAGCTATATGCCTCACTAAATCCATGTAATTTCTCTTTTCATTTAAATGGAATATGTTACTGGGTTAAAACAATATTAGAAAATATCGTTAAAATATCATGCATATTATTCTTGTTCTTGTGATATGTTAATCTAGATCATGCATGGGGTAATGACCTACCCCCGACACACATGGAAATCATAGCACGTTTATATGTCGTTGTGTTTTTAAAAGAACTTATATTCATGAAAATACCCTCAAGTTAAAATACGGAATTAAACCCACATTTTCTCTTTGTAATTACATCTCTACAACCCTCGTTAGGGAAATCCTATTGCAGATGGTACGGATTATCGCGCATTTTGGGTCTAGTGCAGTATGATCCATGGCTCCTTACAGAGCATTAGTTTGAAAGAAAAAAATATCACTAACATCCCAAATTAGGTTTTCTATTAAAATACCCTACGTTTTCAAAAGATAGATTCTTTCACTAAAATACCCTAAAATTCTAAAAGTTATGTTTTTTTTCCACTAAAACACTATAAAATCTAAATTAATTTTTTTTTATAAAAACAGCCTCGACATTTTAATTAACATGTTTTTTTACCAAAAACACACTCGAGGTTTATTTTTAAAATAAAGTATTTATATGAAACCCCCTCGATCTTGTAAATGGACTAATTTACTTAAATACTTTAAAATTAATAAATGATATATTTTCTCATAAATACATAGAATCCATAAAACAACCATTCTTTAGGTATTAAGGTAACAGATGGCTTTAAGTGACCTATTCTCTCTTAAGCCTCTCGAAGCCGGAGACAATCAATATTATCACTTACTTATTCCCCGATATAAAATTCATATATTCACAGAAATCATATTACTTTAATACTGAATCAAACATGACCCAACACATGAATACACCTTTACTTGTATACTTGCACTTGACATGACTACTTGATCTTGACATGAACTTAATTGTATCTACATGATTTACTCGATCAAATCTATTACATGCTTGACTAGAATTGTCCCAAATCATGAATACATAATAACTTGACATGAACTCTTAACATGAATACTTAAACTTAACATGAATACATGAACTCGACTTGAACTATGAACTTGTACTCTTCTTATGTATTCATTGATTCGAGCAAGACTTATGACTATAATTGTAAATTAGATTACGCGGGATATTCGGGGTAGCTTAAGTGTGAATCCAATGAAATCTCAGGAGCCCCCCTGCTTCATGAATCCATGTCTACTAATATATGCAATCTATCATGAAGGCCCATGTTTCTAAGCCCCTGGACGATAGCCTGTTGGGTTTGGAATACTTCAACATTAGGTTGAAGTCCCGTTACGAACGCTCTTGATTCGGGCCCGTGTTCCTTACTCATGGATGATAGCCTGTTGGGTTCAAGAACACTCTTGAGATTGGTTGACATTCACACTTAAACTCACGTTAGTTAGCTTACCTTTATAGAGACCCTTATAAGACACAATACCTCATGTTCACTAACATTACCTGTTATGCCATTCATGACATATTATATTTCATTTTTATACTGGTTATACATCATTTTTCTTTTTGGGTACTTACCGAGCGTAATTTTGCTGACGTGCATTCCACCCACATTTGTTTTTTGGAATGTTCATCAGAGAGCCGGAGGAGGTGGAACCGACTATCGAGGACTATGACCAGCTTGCTTCTAAAGACATTCCATAAATTTTCTTATCAGTTTTCAGTTTATGTATGCCACTTGTTTAGGCATTTATGTTATTGTATTTTCTTTTCAGAACATCGTATCAATGTAAATAAAGTTTATTGAAGTGAATGTAAATAAAGTAAATTGTTGAAAATTTCATTCTCTTATTATTTTTGCACTATGTATAATTGCTTATTTATGCTTAGAATATTTATTTTGAGAAACGACCTTCTTAAAATAAATATGTTGCGGGCTTATCACATGGCCATTACCGTTCTTTGGGAAGTGGGGCGTGACAGATGCTAACAAAGAACTGCTTCACATACCAGCTCCACAAGTTCACGTCTGAAATGACATTAAACTAAAATTGATCAAGTTTTCAAGTTACGTCTGAAATGACTTTAAACAAATGTATGTTAAATTTCTGGGAAAATAAGCTAAGCTTTCAACGTAGCCATTGTTGATGTATAATCAAAACCACTACCTGAGAGACTTCTCCACCAAATCACATGCAGTAGGGGGCAGGACATCCGATCCAATCCAGGCCCATCATATTCTTTTCGGTTTCCATCAGCGTCCTACCATGGAAACTCCAATGAGCCAAATCAACAGACCGGTCTAAAAAAAGGTCGAACATCATAACCGTAAGGGTGCCCGAACTAAAGCATAAATCGGTGTTTGAGCGGCTTTCTATCTCTCCATCTGGGGGCAAAGTCGTCAACCCACAGGGGGCAACAAGACGTCCTAAGCCAGCTCAGGCGAGCCTATGACGACCGTAAATGCAAGTGTCTTCTCTAGACTGTCTATCGGTTAGCCCAAAATGGTCGCCAAGGAATCAAATGCCTGCCAAGCCCTTAAAACCGAAAAGTTGAAGCAGAAATGGATCGGATATAGAGCCAATAAGAGGGCTAAGCTTCCTGCTAGATTGGAGTTTGTCGGGTTCCAAGAACATGGCTAGCCCATGATAAAAACCAAATCTGCCATAAAAATCACAATTCTTTCAAATCCTTAGGGTCGTCGCAGAAGTATGCTATAACTGCACGGATCAAGAAGACGACAATTCAAAGAGTTCTACAAGAAGCCTGTCTATGCCCCATAATTAATAGTATAGCACAGTTTCATCAATGTCATGCCAAGCTCCACTTGCCGAGCAAAATCAAAACAAAGAACTCAAATAGAGGGTACCGGTTATATCCAAAATCTTGGTCGGACCGACTGCTTTCAACGCTTGTCCTTCCCTCAAAGGAGAGGACTACAACAATGGTCCAAAAGCCCGGCAAATATCTTTGTCAATGATGCGGAATTAGACGGATACACAATCCACGCAGTTTATATAGTAAGGCCCGAAAGAACAAGTCCTCATAGGCTTCACAACCATGATAAAGATACGGTTGCCACTGCCAATCCCTGGTTGATTCAGAAGACTCTACTCGGGCATATGGACAAAAAGAACCCACAATTCTTGAAGAGTCAGATGGTAGTGATAGCCCGGTCTCCGTCGGAACGAACAATGTTCCTAGATCTTCAGAAGCAGCTTCATGACAAAGACAAGTCGTCGATAAGGCCAAATAAAGAATAAGTGCAGTTTTGACCCCTAAGTCGTTAAACCGGGGACAAATAAAATCCTCTAAAGGCGAATGATGAGTCGCTCCTGACACTATTCCAGTGTAGCGATGCAGACACCAACCGAAATCCAAATCCTCCAATGGAAAATGATGAGTCACTCATGGCACTATGCTTCAGTGTTAGCGTGCTGATGCTGAACAAAAACCAAAATTCCAAGTTTTCCCAAGGCAAATGATGAATTTCTCCTGACACCTATGCTTTAGTGTTAGCAACGCTGATGTTAACACAGAATCCAGAATTTCAACTCAATCCAGCTAAAAAAAACGGGTTAGTCCACAAGAGAAAAAGACACGAATGAAAACCTGAAAAGGTTTCGTGAGTAAAAACAGCGAGACTACCTGATATATTGCATTTATTTCAGTATTATATCCTTATCATTTGCTATTTATTTTAATTAAAAGTGCTACTAAACATGTGTATTGAGTATAAGTGCATATTACAGGTTTACGTGCGTTAAATAGATCGATTCAATTTGATTTGGAGTAAAAATTCGCTAAATAAAGATTTGGACTTAAGCTAACCAAGGGACCGGTTTAAACTAGGCAACTAACCGCTTCAATTACGTGCAAGTGTGCTCGGGTCAAGAAAATGATGAGATAAATATTTAATAAATGCTATAGAGAGGAGTCGAAGATGCCACAAATAGATGGGCCCCAGACACCTGAAGAATTCGGCTAAAAGTGGGGGGATTTGATTACTTTCTGCCGACTTTTATTGGCCGTTCGATCTAGGCTTTTTCAATGATGATTCTATGGCTACGATCTATTGGATTTTTATGTTAGTTTATACATATCATGTTTACAGAGGGAAAAAACCCTATTGCCACTTTTATCTTCTCTAAAAACCCTAGTTCAAGGTTTTTTTATTGTGGATCATTGGTGTGGAGTAACTCATTTATCAGTAAGTTTATTTTAATTATGTCTTTTATTATTAATTGCTTTGCTTTATTTTTAATTATGTTTAGGTAATTTTATAAATACCTAGGGAACGATGTAGTTAGATCGTGCATATGTGTGACTTGTGATTGATCTATTTCTTTTCTTGTGTTTAATTGTTAATTAGATGAATCTTTTGTTGATTGTGATTTTATTATATCTCTTTGATAATTTATGTAGTGAATCATATAACCTATGCTCAGATCACTTTGATAGGTTATGTCGAATAGCATATAATTTATACTATAGGGATGATAAAATTAGAAAAGATAATAAATTTATTTGGTTAATAAAAATTACATCTTTTTAATAATGATGATCTAATTAGTTTGATAGGTTATGATGAGTATCTTTTAATCGATACTTGCTTAGGTTTGACAGGTTAAGATGAATATCTTATAATTTATTCTTATGAAAAAGATCATATTTATTAGAAAGAGTAGGGAAAGGAGAATTAGATTAATCACATTGGTAGCATATGTTAGATCTAATGAAATTGTAACCCTAGGTATGCTTTATTTATTAATTTAAAAAGTTGAATTTAATTTGCTTACTAGTTATTTAGAAAACCCTAATGGCTTGATTGAAAAATATTAGGAATTATATAAAATTTGCGTTATCTCTGTGGATCGACCAGTAACGCGTATTATAATCACCGTGTGCTTGCGGTTAATTATTATTTTATGCACTTTAATTCATGCATCAAGTTTTTGGCGCTGTTGCCGGGGATAACGGTTCATTTTTTAAGTTTTTATTATTGTTTTTCGAGTTATAATTTTTGTTTTAAGTTTTAGATTGCAAAAAATAGGAAATTATTTGAGAAGAAAGCAGCAGGAAAATTTGGGAGAAAATCCATCACAAAATTTCGGCGGAAAGTGGTTGATTTCCACACAAACTGTCGAATTTCTTAGGTAATTTTGTCCCATTTTTTTCCAGTAAATTTCTGTCCTTCTGCCCTACTCGAATCTCCTATTATTCTACTGTTTTCTGTAGGATATCTTTACATACATCCAAGTCGGGTTTAAATTATATTATTTGCTTGGTTGTTAGTAAGGTATTAATTTAGTTAAATCAATTTTAATTTTCTGCTTATAAAAAAATATTTATAATTTAGTTATAAAAAAAATATTAATACTTGTTTTTAACCATGCATGAGCGGTTGGATTAGGGATTCAAAACATTGTTCAGTTAGATTATATAATCTAGATTCAATCATGACAGACCAACAAACTAAACTTCAAAACGCTCTAGTTCCAGTTTCTCTTAGGGATAGATGCTACCCTGTACGATCATCTTTACCACATGTATTGTTTTGCTTTCCATAAATTGTAATCACTATGAAATCAAACCTCAATACATTAGTATGCTTCCCAAATTCACTGGAATAGATTCAGATGATGCTTACATTTTTATAAATGAATTTGATGTAGTGCGCTCAGTGATAAAATTGCAACAACTTAGTGATGACGATATCAAACTTAGGTTTATTCCATTTGCACTTAAGAATAATGCGAAAAGATGGTTATGTAGTCTACCTGCCAATTCTATATTCACATGGGAACAATTTGTTAAAACTTTCCTAAAGAAATTCTACCATAACTATAAAATTGCTAAAATAAGAAACGAAATTAATCAATTCCATCATATTGGATGAGAATCCTTTTGGAAATATTTCGAAAGATTCAAAGATCTTTCAATTAAATGTCCACTCCATAGTATGGAAAAATTTAGGTTATGCTAAATTATATAAGAAGTTCTAGAAGATAGTTCTAAAACCATGATAGAATCAATGAGTCAAGGAGACTTCTTTGCCAAAGATGTCGAAAGTGCATGTACGTTCTTAGAAAAGCTAGTGGAGAGGACAATGTAACGGGAAAGATCAAGCAACAAGGTCACATATTCAAGAGCGAACAATCAACAAATTTCATCAATTGCTTCCGAAGTTAAATTAGCTACGACGATGAAGAGATTAGAAGCGTTAGAGATGAAAGGCTCAAGTCAAGTCAACCCAGTTAATCAAGTATCACCTTTTTTGTGCAACAACTGTCAAGATCCAAATCATTTATCTGAGGAGTGTCCTTTTGGTGTCAATTTCCAACGTCTAGATAATATTAATGCTGCTTTTAATTATAACATACCTAAGAATGATCCTTATGTTCCGACTTATAATCCGGGTTGGAGAAATCACCCAAATTTTGTTTGGAATCAAAATAATAATCAAAATAATAATAATGCAAACAATCAATTTTCAAATTACCAAAATAATAAAGTAGGTCAACAATCAAATTCAAAATTTTAACCTGATTAAAATTCTAATCAAAATTTGAATTACGTTCCAAATCAATCAAATCCTACTATTAATGAAAGTGAAAAGCTATTGTTAAATATTGAAAAAAGCTTAGATTTTTTTATGAAAACCTCTACTCAATCAACTTTAAACTTAGAGAAACCTTTGACAATATCTATTCAGTCAACTAACCAAACAATAGCTAGGTTAGAATTACAAATGGGCCAAATAGCTTTAACAACGAGTGAGAGAGATAAAGGAAAATTTTCAAGTCCACCAATAGTTATTCCGTAAATTCAAAAAGGAAGTTTAAGTGAAACTAATACAGTTCAAGAAAATCAAGTCGACGTTGTATCAACTTTAAAAAGTGGTAAACAAGTTGATAATTAAGTAACTATGCCTACTGACTTAAACAACCAATAATATAAAACTCAATCTTCTGAATTAAATCAATCTATTCAATCAGATCAAATAGATGAATCTAATGAACATAATGAACAAGAATGTTCAAATTCTAACTTAAATAACCATATTAAGAAAAAATCTCCATTTCTAAATAAACTAAGGTCTAATAAACAATCCGCAAATATGGAAAAGATGCTAGAAATGTTTAAGAAAGTTGAGGTCAACATTCCACTTATTGATTCAATTCAACAAGTCCCTGCATATGCTAAATTTCTCAAGGACTTGTGTACCAAGAAGAGATAAACACTTGTACCTAAGAAAGTATTTCTTGCTGCAAACATCAGTGAGGTTTTGTCTAATCCTATACTGGTCAATTATAAGGATCCTGGTTTTCCAACCATTTCTTGTATTATAGGGGACAAATTCATTAATCGAGTTTTATTAGACTTAGGGGCAAGTGTGAACTTGCTACCATATTCAGTCTATGAATAGCTAGGATTAGGAAATCTTAAACCAACGAGATATACACGACAATTAGCCGATCGTTTTGTCAAAAAGACTAAGGGAGAGATTGATGACGTTTTAATTAAGTTGGGCGAATTTATATTCCCTGTCGATTTCATCATTCTAGAAACTGAACCAATCTCAAACCCTCGAACTCAAATTCCAGTGATTTTAGGAAGATTGTTCTTAGCTATATCAAATGCTTTGATTAATTTTCGCAATGGGTCTATGAATCTATCATTTGGTAACATGACCGTGGACTTAAATATCTTTAATTTAAGCAACCAACATGGCGAAATATTTAATCGGAATTTTACTATTAATTCTATCGAATAAGTATCAAAGGATGATGCTATTGATATCGAAGAATTTAAGCTTGAAGAAATCTTTAATGATGAATTCTTGGATGATGAGGACCCACAACCTAACCAAGTATCATATACAAGTTAGTACCATCATGAACCACTTTCAGATGAAACAACTTCGTCCTTCGATTGAGGAGCCGCATACATTAGAAGTTAAACCTCTACCTTCTCATTTGAAGTACGCTTATTTAGGTTCAAATGAAACACTGCTATTGATAATTGCCAACAATCTTCCAAAGGAGCAAGAAAAAGCTCTGTTGGTCGTTCTTCGCAAAAATATAGAAGCCATTGGCTAGACCATGGCTGATATCAAAGGAATTAACCCTACTATTGTTCAGTATAGAATACACTTATCAGATGATGTTAAAACCACTAGAAAACCACAACGTAGGCTTAATCTAGTTATGAAAGAAGCGGTGAGAAATGATATTCTCAAATGCTTGGATAATGGCATCATCTACCCAATATCCGATAGTTTGTGGGTTAGTCCAATCCATATAGTGCCCAGAAACTCTGGAATAATTGTTATGACAAATGAAACTAATGAACTCATTCCTAGACGAACACAAACAGGTTGGAGAGTTTGCATAGATTATAAGAAGTTAAACATGGCCACTAGGAAGGATCATTTTCCTTTTCCATTTATAGATCAAATGTAGGAGCGTTTAGCTGGCATGAGTTCTATTGCTTTCTTGACGGTTATTCAGGATACAATCAAATCTCCATAACTCCGAAAGATAAAGAGAAAACAACTTTCATATGCCCTTTTAGTACTTTTGCATATCGTCGCATGCCCTTTGGGTTATGTAAGCGCCGGTTACTTTTCAAAGATACATGATATCTATCCTCTCGGATATGGTTGAATGATTCTTAGAAATCTTCATGGATGATTTTTCGATTTATCTCTCTCCAACAATGTTTAAATAATTTGGAGTTAGTCTTAAGTCGATATATAAAAAACGATTTGACTTTTAATTAGGAGAAATGTCATTTCCTAGTTAAACAAGGAATTGTTTTAGATCACATTATTTCCAGTAAATGCATTGAGGTAGATAAAGCAAAGATAGATGTGAAATCTAACTTACCTCCTCCTAAGATAGTGAGAGACATAAGAGTATTTTTAGGCCATGCATTTTTTTATCGACGATTTATTAAGGATTTTAGCAAAATTGCTAGACCCTTAACTACGCTCTTGGCCAAGGGTATACCTTTTCAATTTGATTCGAAATGTCTCGAATCATTTGAACGCATAAAGAAATAACTCATTTCTGCTCCTATTATTCACACACCAGTATGGGGAGAACCTTTTGAGTTAATTTGTGATGCATCTGATTATGCTGTAGGCGCTGTCTTCGGACAGCATATCAACAAAATTCCACACGTTATCTATTATGCAAGTCGAACTCTCAATGAAGTACAACTAAATTATTCCACAACAGAGAAGGAATTCTTGGCTGTCATTTTTGCGCTTGAGAAATTTTTACAATATTTAATTGGATTGTTGATTACCGTATACACAGATCACTCTATACCTAAGCATTTAATGGCCAACAAAGATGCAAAGGCACGATTAATACATTGGATTCTAATGATACAAGAATTTGATTTAACAATTAAAGATAAAAATGGATCAGATAATGTAGTTGCCGACCATTTGTTGCGTCGTTCGAATGCACCAAATGTTGAAACTCCAATTAATGAACACTTTCCTGATGAACAACTCTTTACGATATCGAGCGAAGCTTGGTACGCTAATATAGTTAATTATTTAGTGACGGGTGAGACACCATCTATTTGGTCAAAACAGGATAAAAATAATTTTTTCTCCCAAGTGAAACACTTCTATTAGGAAGATCCATACCTATTCAAGTGTTGCCCCGACCAAATTATAAGGAGGTATGTCCCCAATTCTGAAGTAAAGAGTGTTCTATCATTGACCAAGCCTGTGGAGGTCATTTTGGGCCTTGAAAAACTGCAAAAAAGATTCTGCAATGTGGATTCTATTGGCCCATAGTTTTTAGAGACGCTGTTGAATATTACAAAATGTGCAATAATTACCAACGTATGGGTAAAATAGCTAGAAGAAATATGATGCCACTACAATCAATTTTGATTGTAGAAATATTTGATGTTTGAGGAATTGATTTTATAAGTCCATTTCCAAATTTGTTTGGAAATATATATATATATATATATATATATATATATATATATATATATATATATATATATATATATATATATATATAGTTGTGGACTATGTGTCTAAGTAGGTGGAGGTCGTACCTTACAAAACCAATGACAATAAAATTATTGTCAAGTTCTTGAAAGAGAATATTTTTTTATAGATTCGACACACCTCGCACAATCATTAGTGATAATGGCACACATTTTTGTAATCGATCATTTGAGACGCTTATGTGAAGATATTCAATTACTCACAAGCTGTCTACACCATATCACCCCCAAACTAAAAGACATGTCTAAGTTTCTAATAGACAGATCAAACAAATTTTAGTAAAGACTGTAAGTCTAACCGATAAAGCAAATACTTAAGCAAATGATCAATCTAGATATGTCTCCATATCGTTTGATCTATGAGAAAGCTTGTCACTTACCTGTTGAATTAGAACAACGAGCCATGTGGGCTATTAAACAATTAAATTTTAATCTAGTCGAGGTCGGTGGAATTAGAAAATTGCAACTTAATGAGTTGGAGAAAATTAGGAATGTGCCTATGAAAACACAAAAATTTATAAAAATAAAATCAAAGTGTTCCATGATAAGGGTATCTTACGTAAAATATTTCAAGTAGGACAAAAAGTCCTCCTCTATAACTCTAGATTGCATCTCTTTCCGAGTAAACTCAAATCTAGATGGATGGACCAATACACGGTAAAAAAAATATTTTATCATGGTGCAGTTGAACTTGAAGATCAAAAAACCGGTCAAAGTTTTAAAGTGAATGGATAAAGTTTAAATCATTTTTAAATATCATGGACGATTCGGAGCGTGTGCTCATGGTTCTCCATGAGCCGCAATACATTTGATTCAATCTAGCACCAATATCCTTGTAACATATGTATATAGGTTTTCTTGTTATTTTGTTTTAGGGGTAAAAGTGTCTTTTGCATCTTCAAAAACCCTATTCCCTTCATTATAAATAGAACCATCACTCTCATTCAGCTGATCATAGTCGAAAGGTCCAAGTCGAAGGAGAGGAAAACATTGAGGACGGTGTTGGAAATAAGTTTGGGGGGTCTTTTATGTATTTTTCTATTTGTTTTTCTTAGTTTCTTTGCTTAAGTATTTGCTTTATTGTATTTGCTTAAAAACAAAAAATATATATATAATTTATTGTATATATTCCATGATCGATATTGCTCTATTTGTTTCAAACTTTTAATGTCAAAAGAGCGATAATATGTTATGTAGGTTTACAGGTTTTGACAGAATCAGGTTAGGGGGGATTTTGTGAGAGGTTAGTGTTTTATTTCAGTTAAATATCTTGTCTACACAACGTACACACACACCACTTGATGTTCAAAATGAGATTGTCATTGCACTTGCATTTAGATGCAGTTCACTTGAGATTAGTAACACAACTTTAGGACGAGAAAATATAGAAATAGGTTCGCAAAAGGATGAATTAACTTCACAGCTTGATATTTAAGCCAAACATATTGAGGGTCTAGATGTAGAAAACAGTGAATTAGTCTCGACCAATAGAAACTTGAAAAATGAAATCACCGACCTTGAGAATAAAAATGATGAATTAACTGAAAGAGTCGACCTATATGGATATATGATAGATTCCCTTAAAAAAAGATAAAGAATGGTTAGCTGATTCTTATAAGGATTATAACGAGAAAATTGCTGACCTTAAAAGAGAAAGGAAAGAATTGTTAGCTAAGATCGACTTGTATGGAAAATGGATTGATGCATTGCAAGAGGATAAGCAAAGGTGTCGTGATAGAGCTAGACCTAGGGATGAACCTGGGAGTCAGGCCGGAATACCATATTTAAAAAAATATTGGGTTAGTTTATTTTTAGTTTTATTTTTAGTTAGTTTAGAATTTTCTTTCTTTTAGTTTTCTTTTTAGATAATTTTAAATAATAAAAAAGAGAAAAGGAGATAAAGAAGAGAAAAGATACCGGAATAATTTTCGTAAGATTAAGTTAGTTTGTTTGAAAATATGTAATCTGAGTCTAATTTTGAAGCAAAATTAATATGAAGGGAAAGTATTAAAGTATTTAAGAGATATTAAGTATGAAAACTAACTCATCTATAACTTGATCGTAATTAATTCACACCTTATTTACACATACACGTCTTTGGTTATAGGATGGATAGGATGACTTGATTAACTCCATGAATTTTCTATCTCTGATAATACATCTAGTAATTTTTTTTGAATAAAGATAAAAGCTTTTTCTTTACTAAGTGGCTAGGAATTTGTGTCTCAAGAAGTATTGGATGCTCACACGAAAGGTGGTTAAAAAGTCTAAAGATAAAATTTTAAGAACTAGTCAGGAGACAAATGCATGTGGATATGTCTTTTTTTAACACCCCCGCCAAGTAAGTGTTCTTTCCGAGTTAAAAATCCTCACAGTTCTCCGTGGGAGAATAATCTTGGCCTACTATCATTAGTAGTTGATAAAAGACTAATTGCGAAATTTAAGCTGCTTTCATAAAAACACAAAGAAAAGTTAGTTGTAAAGTTTGAGCTAGAAGAGTAAACGGAGATATAATGGTTTGAATATGAGTTTTATAACTAAAAGACTATTGCACAATCACAAGGTGTGTAGGAACGAAAATCAGTTAAAAGGTGGAGTGAAAATAGGAATAAGTATTCGATTAAAGATGATAGAAATCTTAGGTTAGAGACTAACACTTTGAGAGAAAAACTTGGGACAACTTAAGACTTTAAAAACTTTCGAGATACTTTTGGAATTCCTCCTAATCTTTATTTTCTTGTTTCTTATCTTCTCTTTTATGAATTTTATGGGTGTAATTTGCTGAAAACTCTCAGAAGACAACACTCTTCCTACTAGAGACACCTAGAGATTTAACGACTTGTTGCACATGCTAAAGGAAATCGCGATTGCCTGCGAATGTGAGCTAGCTTTCAGTTAGTTTTTAGTTTTTTTCTTTTTAGGTTTTTGTTTTCTTAGTTTTGCTCCAAGACTAGCAAAAGATAAGTGTGAGGGTATTTGATAAGCATAAAATATTGCATTTATTTCAGTATTATATCCCTATCATTTGCTATTTATTTTAATTAAAAGTGCTACTAAACACGTGTATTGGGTGTAAGTGCATATTACAGGTTTATGTGCGTTAAATGGATCAATTCAATCTGATTTGGAGTAAAAATTCGCTAAATAAAGATTTGGACTCAAGCTAACCAAAGGATCGGTCTAAACTGGGCTACTAACCACTTCAATTTCGTATAAGTGCGCTCGGGTCAAGAAAACGAAGAAATAAATAATTAATAAATACTATAGAGAGGAGTCATAGACGCCACAAAAAGAAGGGCCCCAGACACCTGAAGAATTCGGCTAAAAGCGGAGGATTTTACTACTTTCCGCCGACTTTTGTTGGCCATTCGATCTAGGTTTTTCCGACAATGATTCTACGGCTACGGTCTATTGAATTTTTATGTTATTATATATATCGTGTTCGTTGGATATAGTGCCATCAAGTCAATTTTTGTAATCGCAGGTACACGATTATGATGATTGAGTGAGGACCTATACGGGTAGAACAGTCTTACTCAAAATGATAGTATGCTATCTGGTTTGTCTTTTTCATCATGTACATGTATTATGTGGTATTACATATCACTATTACATATTGATAGAGCCCATAGGATTCTTGCTTGACTACCAGCGTTATGATAGAGATCATACATATGGGGGGTGGGTAGTCTATAAGCACATCCTTAAATGTCCTTAGTCGTGAGAGTATCTAGACTGGGCATCGATATTCCAGAGTAGACTAGTGTATACATTTCTATACCCCGACGAGGGGCGATGGTTGGTCCCATATCCATTGGTCTTTTGCACCTAAGATCGTATACAAGTGCACACTGGGGGTGAGTAGACTGGACGGATTCGCTAGGAATATGCTAGATGGTATTATACCTATTGTCAGATAGCAGTTCTCGGTGACATGAGTACATGTTAGTCTTTTGACTTGATATCGTCATTTGTCTCGTGTGAGTTCCTACTATGCTTTGATTACTACTCTACCACGGCTCAAAGGAGTCGTGAAAACAGGTTTTAGTTGGGTATAGTCCCGAGCCACATGGAGGCAGTGAGCGGATCGTCGGGGATTCGTCTCTCCCGGTATTGGGGGTTGATGTTGTGCTGTGCACAGATGGCCATCACCAGAAATCCTTGGCCAAGGTAAACGAGAATTACTAATTTGGATCAGTAGTTTCTCAGTGGGTGATGGGCTTCACATCGACAAAATATCGCGTTATTAGAGGTCTGACTTTATCAACCACCCTAGACCCGATATGTGATACTCTTAGATGAAAATACCAGACTGTACGGAGATTTTCACAGATAAGCTCAGTAGAGATCCAGATGAGTTTGCACGTCGGCCTTCCTTTTCGACAGGTACCCAGGTAGCCGTTACGTACAGCTAGTGTCGCTGACGTGCTTGTGGTTATGGATTTATCCAGTAACTCACTGCCGACGTACTGTCGAGTCTTTAGAGTCCTACATAGAGAGTTTCCCTGGTACAGACGAAATGATATAGTAGCCGTATTTTGATACGTGCAGGGTTCCAATCGAATGATTGTACTAGTTACCCGGACTTTTGATCGGACGGTTGATAATACTAGCCGGCTTAGGATTGAGCCGGACCATTAAATCTGGTATTGATTTAATAATTTAAGAATATATATTTCAGTATGTATATTCTAGTATTATGTTCTTTGTGTTATTCTATCTCTTTGGGTATTCATATTTTGATACAAATACGGGTATGCATATACAGTTGAGTGTATTCCGTATTTATACGGAAAACATTCTATGAGGTGGACACCTCATTTTGGTTTATGCATTTATTAATTTAAATGGAAATGAGGTGTAAAGGTAGTGAGGTGAGAATGGTGAGAACCATGCTTGAATAGTGTTGACAAATGAATTATTAATTCATTTGTGCAAACTATTCAAGTATGGTTGCTATATGTTTATTGGAAAATATGTTTTACAAAACCATGCTTCATATTTTTTCTCTCACTTGGTTGGATGGATGAAAATCATTCTCACCATTTTCCTCATCTCTCATCATTCGCCTTTCTTGAGCTTCTCCTCCTCCTTCTTGATCTTCCACCCTACCATCTCATGAGTTGAGAATCAAGAATGGAAGAGAGATATATATACACTAAGAACAACTCACTACATCCATAAACACTCTAGATTAGCATCCTAGAGTCCCTAGTTGCTCCACTAGATTTTTAGTATGGAGCTAAAGCCATGAACCACATCTCTCGGGTGGATCATCTTCGACGGAGGAAGACTGGCGGTCAAGCTCGATCAAGGAGACCTCAAGGAGCTAAGGAACAGGGTAGAAGACCGAAGGACATGGATCTTTTGGTAAAACAACTATATCACAGTAGATAATATCTTTGTAGCTTGTTAGTTTCATGTTTGGTTTCGATTCTAAGTAGTTGTTTCTAGCGCTAAGTTTTTTAAACCCCAAAATTTTTCGTTCTGCAACGGTCGCAATCGACGGCCAGGGTGCTAGGAACCCCAACATGGTATCAGAGCCACCCAAACATTAGAAACTAGTAGTAGACAATGCATTAATTTCACAACCGAAAAATTCCGATTTCAAAACCCACTCTCAGTTCTGAAAATTTTTTGGTCTCTGAATTTTTTTTAAACAAGTGCAGAGACTTAGCATAGACAAGTTTGTGACACACAATGAAAACAAGGGAATTCCATTATAATTTGGCCAGCCAAAACCCAAAAATTCCCGAATGTGCCTTTTTACTATTCACCAATGTACCTCGTTTTCATCCAGTGTCTTGGATTTTGTAAATTGGTGTTTTGGTCTTGTTTGATTTCCCCAGATTTCACTTAGTGTTGTCTTTGCTTTGGGGGAAACTTGGAGAGTTTCAAAACTTGAAATTTTGCATCGTTTATATCTGTGATGTGGTGTATGTGCTTTTCAAATGTCGTCTATTTGCTATATGTCATTTAGACGGGGTTGCACATACTTGCTTATACTGCTTTGATGTTGATATCTGTTATGGAATGTTCGGATTGTCGTGTGGGATTGTCCCTAGTGCAATACTAGTTGTATAGTTTAGATTCATTTGTATATTAATTATTGCGGGGTGAGCGTCCGACATGTGGATTGCCGTTTCTGCCAATTTGTATATTCTTTTATTGGGGCACGACCGAGTTGAGGTCGATGTCACCTTTGTATATATGTTTTTCTTTTCTGTACTAGGATTACCCTGCGGTGGAGTGCTTGAGTAGAAAGGTTCTATAGGGCAACGGGCCTGCATCTCATGGCGTTGAGACAGAGGGGGCTTCACTATAGAATTGGCGGGCTATTCGCCACACTCGTAGGGGGTATAGGATGTGTAACACCCTAGTTCATTTATACCAGTTCTATTTTGAGTATTTCTTTATTTATGGTATTTTCTTGAATTACTGTGTTTGGGTTGTGAATAGTGTTTTTGACATCTGTATTTGCATCCAATCCGACCCGCTTGCTGGAAACCCGTCTTGATTCCTGTTTATGATTTATCCCGGCTTGTTATGCGGATCCGTGCACTTTCTTTTTTTTAAATGCTGCATACGGGCATTTTATCTGACATCTGCATATTTTTCAATATAACATTTAAAGTCAAGTAAAATATTTTAAAAATATATAGCATGGCCTGCATCATACCCCTGACCCTGTGGTAGCATCTGCGAATCTTGTTCTTGTCCCATTCAGTGAAACAGACTCGTTTGGATGGCTACGTGCACGTTGCGTGCATCCGTTCTTGGGGGTATGCTTTTTCGTTACCCGGATATCCTGTTTTGATGTTGGTTGACACGTATATTATCCGTATTTTAAAACTAAATTTTTAGCCCCACCTGGACGTTTTTTGGACTATTTTGTATTTAGCCTAAAACTCAAATTTTATTAATATTATATTTTACTATTCTAAACAGAAAAAGAAAAATCAAATACTTTTAAAAACTGTTTAATATTATATATTACATTTATATTTTAACATAAAATATTTTTTTTCAAATCTTTTCCTTAACTGACTCTCTCTCTCCCTCCTCTCGATCTCTCTCTATCTCTCTCTCTCTCTCTCTTCCTTAAAATCCACGTCTTTGTTCTTCTTCTTTAAAATTTTCTGCCGCCTCGTATTCACAAAACCCTAACCCTACCATTCACCCTCGCAGCCTCAAACACCGTCACCGTCTCCCTCGTCTCAAATCCTATCACCCCGATCTCCTCCGACCACCGCAAACCCACAACCGAGACCTCACCTTCGCCACCAACCTCGGCCAAGAACCCGAGAACCCATCAGAGCCGCCATTTCTATTTTCTTTCTCCAGCCGAGAACTGCATCACCTTCAACCCTCGACCTAACTCTACCACCGTCGCCTCGCCTTCACCTTGCCGGCATTGCGATCGTCTTTTTCCCCCGCCGGCATTTGATCCTAATCGCAGCCACACCCTAGACTTCGCCGTCAAACCCGAGGTCCTCTAGCCATCGTCTTCTTCGTGGTCCCTCGACCGAGTCCCAGATCCCAAGTCAAGCCCTAGCCGAGATCGCGCCTCACGTCTAAGTATTGTCCTCGTTCCGTGATCGTTGGTTTGATGCAAGTATTCGATACTTGCTTTTACATGCTAATTACGATGAAGGTTATGTTTTATCGTAACATCATTCTCTATTTGATAATTAAGCTAACATTATGCTATAATCGTTAAATAATAAAATAGTAGCTTTAATAGGTTGATGATGGCCAGGTATTCTACATTTTAGATAATTTATACTGAATTGTTACATGCATCTATATAACTTATGAATACATGGTTTTGCCTATTAAAATACTGGAAATGTGCCCACTAATATTCATTTACATGCGTGTATTAATCAATACTATATACACTTAATTCATCGTAGCTATAAATAATACTTGAACCCGACATGACTTGTTACTTTATACACGATATATTGTTCTAATCATATTACCTGATTTGTACCATGACATATTTATGGTATTTGATTGTGATATATCCTACCTGATAGATATTTGTGCATCTGTGTTTTACTGTGCATCTGTATCATTTATTATATATCTAGTTGCATGCCAGATCATATCATTTCATGTTACTGTTATATTAACACCCCATGCTTGATAATATGCATCCTACGTAGTCATGGAGTCGTAGATGTAATCCTTGATAGATATTTGTGCATCCGTTTGTACTGTGCATCCGTACTTTTATCGTGCACCCGTACTTGCTACAGTTTTATTATGAGCATCCATTTGATACCTGTGCACTACCTGTCATGACCTGATATACCACTACTTGATATATTACCCGATCCTGTTTCTAATGCCGACAATCCTGACATGTTGTCCTGACGGACGTATCCTGTTGTCTGCATAGACAAACTTGTAACTGTTTGATCCTGTGTTGGCATTAGCTTCAGATTTATCAATACATGACTTGAATAAATAACTTGGGGGTAAGGAGAAATCAATGATGAAGCCTGACTTGTAACTCAACAGTTCGACGCTTATACTGATCAGTTATACGAGCTAGGCCAGCCCGGGATGCTGCTGCTGACATCATTCATCTGTACATGTTTCCTGTTTAATGCCTAGCGGCATGTCTCAGATTTCAGCCCAAGAATCCGGACCGTGGTCCCGGGCACGCACGGGATACTATTGAGTTACATCGACGATTCATTAAATTGATTTCAAAGACTTGAGAGTAATTAACCCAGTAGCATAGATTACTCACCGCATGCACATACACTTCACTGTTCCATATTCGTGTTACTGTTATACACTCATTACTGTTCATACTCATGCCTGCATATCTTGTTACCTCCTGATTATATTTTATTGTTTGATATTATGATGTACTGACGTTTGGGTTTTGCATGGCCCAGATCCTCTATCTTTGTCGTAGGCTGATCAGGAGTTTTTCCGCCGTCAGGTTGAACAGTGAGGATCCTGTTAGTATCTAGTTTTGTTTTGTTTTATTTCCATACTTTTGTTTCCTGATGTGAGCCCGTATTTGGGACGTACTTTCCAGATGTTATTGTTTATTGGATTTATTGCTTCTGCATATATTATTTCTTGACTCGTTTATTCTGGCATATGGACATATACTAGATAGTTTATTTTATTTCTACTGTTCTTGATATCTTATAGACAGCCATAATGTGACTGTGGAGGGATGTTTCCTAGCAACAGGTAGCATGGTTGGCTCTGTCACGTGCCGATCTTAGAGCACTCTGGGAAGCGGGGCGTGACAGGGTTTGTTTGGTATCAGAGACATAGGATTTAGGTTAATCGGGTTTGATTCTTTTGTAGTTGGGTATTGGACCCAATACACAAATCGGAAGATCCGTAATTAGGAACATGTCATGCCACTTGGTTATCGTGATTCTTGAATCATATCTTTCTCCTAACCCCTGTTTTGACGATATGCAAACAACTTTGTATCTCGACTTGAAACTTTTGGTTCCCTATTGTTTCTCTCTAAGATTTGGGCGACTTGAACAGAGTTATGTGATTGTAATTATGTATTGCAGCATGGTTACAATGGGTACTTTATTTGAGTAACTTGGAGTCCTAGTCTTGATTCGTATCCTTGATTTATGGTCATTATTTTACCTTACTTCTCTCGATTTCATTGCCAACCAGTTTATGTTCATCGCCAGTTTTGAATCTTGTTTATCATATTAATTGTAACATTTCAAAAAAATAAAATATTATCTTTTGGAATTTTGTAATTTAATAATAAAATATTGAATATTTTAATAAGGCGGTATAATTAAATACCGATAAATTGGGAAAAATTTGGAAAATTATGGAAAGTACTAAAAAGAGGGTGCTTTATGTGATTTATGCAAATTATGATATTTTACGATTTATTATACACTAATTTTGTGCTAATCGCGATTAAAAATCGCTAATCGGGCTTTAAGCGTGTTTTGTGCACATGGCATGCACATGTCATTTTAACACTTGTTACATTTTTCCTAAATGATTTTTGGGTGTATGGTTATTTGTTTTGGGTTTACTATTGCAAAGAGAAGAAAAGAAAAGAAAAGAAAAGAAAAGAAAAAGGGAAAACATTATTATATGAAGCATGGGCATGAGAGAAAGAGAGGGTGAGGGGTCAAAATTAGGTCTTGGCCATTCCTTCTCTTCTCATTTTCTTCATCATCCTTGCCTCCTCCTCTTTCATGGAAGCACCCCCTTTTCCCTCCTCTTCAAAACCCTCACTTCACCATCAAATCTCCATCAAAACCCCACTCCCACTTCACAAAAAATGTGCACAAGCTCTCAAGCTACCCTTTGGACCAAGCGAGTTTGTGTTTTGGTGCTGTAGGGGGATTCATGAGTGCCAAATGAGGCAACCCTTTCAAAATTAGTGTAGTATTTCAAGTGCTTTAGCCTATTTTCAAGTTTGTTTTCATTTTGGCGAACTTTAGTGAACCTTGAAGTTCTCTTGAGAGGGTTAGGGTTAAATTGAGTTGTGTTAGTGTAATTGAACTCTAGAGGTGACCTTAAACTCCCCAGTTGTCTAAAACCCAGACCTGACCAAACCTGAAAATGAAAATACGGAAAAACAGAAACATTTGATGTCGGTTTGTGAGGTATTTGAGTGTGCCGGGAAATCTGGGATAACCTGGGTTATTTTCAAGAAAAATAAACAACTCCAGGGACCAATTTGAGACCATAGGAGACTCCCCTGCAAGTTCGAGGCCCCAACTCATCCCCATAACCGAAGAGGCCGGATTTGGCAAGGGAGTGGCCGGCCACTTGGTGATGGGATGTGTCCAGGTTGTTCCAGTAGCTCATATGTACCCTATACATCATCCCAGAGTTGTTTGCTTACCTTGTTTTCACCTGAAACAAAATCTGGAGCATGTTTTCTTAGCTCATATGTACCCTATACATCATCCCAGAGTTGTTTGCTTACCTTGTTTTCACCTGAAACAAAATCTGGAGCATGTTTTCTTAGTTGCTGCTTTATGTTTCGTGATGTTTATGGATTTAAGTTTTGGTATTTGTGTTTAGCATCGATCACTTGACGTTTGTACGTCTCTATCGGGTGTTATTTGGTTAAGTTGCGAGGGCAAACCATAGGTTTGGACCTGTGTGAGTTCCGCGTGTCGTTTTGGTTTCGATTTGGATTTTAATGCAATACGATACGTTACTATATGTAGGTACCCTCGCGAAGACTTCGAGACGAAAAGCGAGCGCGTGACGACGTCGGCATCGGCAAGCGAAGCTCAAGGTAAGTAGATATATATCTACGGGGGATGTCGGGTGGATGGCGTATAGCACCCCCGCAGTTCGATGTACAGTATGCTATATATATGATATCTTTTATATGAGACATGGATATTCAGGATATGGTTATGTGTTCATGGATTAGTTTAGAGTTAGTTGCGAAACCATAGAGTAGTTGTTACACCTACACATGCACACACACACTTGCATACATTTACTTTATTACCTGTGCGTATATAGGGGTATGTATATATATATACACACAAGCGTATGTGACTATGTATATATATTTACACATATACATATACGGGATTATGAGGATAGTACTTGGGATTGGAGATGAGTCGATGAGTTTGGCCTTGAGGCCGTGAGATCGGTGATGTGATGTGGATCGTATTTTGAGACACGACACGATATTTTAGCGGGTCCTTTGACGTGGTGTTTTCATACACACGCATGCATATACATATGTGGTATCAGTGTTGTACTAGACATAGATCAGTACCCCGGATCATGATATTTGATAAAGAGGGTACCAGATGAATAATGTAATAGATGTGACATTTGACCCGTGCCCAGATTTGGGAGACCGTGCGACGGATTTACCGTACGAGCTATATATTGATGATAGATCCGCACTCTTGACTTGAGGATGTCATATTATAGATATTGTATCGTATGGGATAATTTTGAGGCGGGATCACCGACTGTTACATATATATATATATCGACTCAGATGTTAGGCGGTTTCCTTACCTTTCGATCAGCCTGTTTAGTTTAGTCTGGTAGTTTACTTGTAAATGGTAGATTAGATTCGAATCATACCTATTTCAAAAACTAACGAATCATGAGTATTTTAAAGACAGGCCAAGGGATTCTACGGATATTTCAAAGGACATACATTTTCTTAAAAACACTGTAGCCCTTATTTTCAAAACGCCACGATTCGTGTTATTTCAAATGGAAAAACTGTACGACTCATAATTAGATATATGCAGATTCGTTATCATTGTATTTGATATTCAGCTCCCGCATATTCTTGCTGCTCGCATCGCATTGCATGCTTATATTGTGTTTTCATATGTTAATATTGAAATCATGCGGTCAGGACACCAGCACCATTACCGATGATGCGTATGTTCCACATACACTTACTTGCCGGCTCACACACATCATCATCTGTAATTGCCATGTCACGTACACTTTAGAAAATATTATTTCATTGACATAGCTTGTTAGCTAATAGTTTCGACATGATATTAGTGTACTTGCTTTATATGTCAAGTTAGACATTTCACTTATTACTTGCAAATTCATGCATATTATTATTCACTGTTATGCAGTATTATGGAGTTTTATGCCAATATTCACTGTTTATTTACTGTCGATTTTTGGATTTCAGATTTTTATGAGATTCCTGGATATAGGAGAAAACCGCAAGAATATATATATAAACTTCTTTCTCTCTCTCTCTTTAAAATGAAAAGTGAGGTTTTCTCGTGATGTATGAGTCGTCCACCATGATATTTTCTCGGTTATGAGATGGATTTTGAGACCCGATTCGAGGAGTTGGATGAACCGTCTGCGGGTACATGATGGACCCGGTAAGGTACCCCGGGGCAAGAAGATTGAGGTGTAGACGATGAGCCCGGCAGGGGCAGACTGCCTACCGGTGATTTTACCTGGCGCGTCGGATATCCGGAGGATACCGTTCGTGGTCGTGTGATTGATGATAGGGGCCGATCCGGACTGACGGAGCCCTAGATAATGAGATTTAAGACACTGAGATTTTGAGATTTGAGATATTGAGGTATTGAGATTTGATGATACAGGCCAATCCGGATAGCCGGAGCCTGAGATATTGAGATATTGGGATTTATGTTTTGTGTCGATGCTAGACACTGATTATGTTGATTTCATTGATGATAGCTCATTTTAAATATACATAAATCTCACTAAGTTATGAAAGCAGTTTCTTCATTTACATGTATTCTATTTTCATGCATTCATACCTCATTCATATGATATGTTGCTATCTAAGGCACTGACACGAGCATATGGGATTGCACTTATGTAGATATTTACCCTTACCACCTTTTCATGCTTCAGACTTATCATTTGAGCTTATATATATTATTGATCGTATTGACATAGGATTGTGTCATACATACGATTTCTGCTCGGTGATGTTTTCTACTCACGAGTTGGCAACTCACCCCCATTGTGCCACAGTTTCTTGTAGGTTTTGCCGTACAGGTTCCGTTATGGCTTTGCTGGCACACTGCTTCCTTTCCGGGTGGTTGCTTTGGTAGGTGGGTTCACTTGTATTGTGACCACAATTGTACCTTTATTTTATTCAGTTGTATCTAGTAACTCCATCAACCAAACTTGTATATTTATTCAGACTTAGAGACCAGTGATGTATATTCTTTCGACCTTAGAGTCGCGTTGTATTATTGTGGATTTCATGTTGTTTTGAGTTTCGTTTTAAGTTTTGATCCCCGCCCTTCGGCGTTGTATATTATATTGCTTGCGTGGTTGTGGCCGTCGATTGACGAAGAACTAGCTCTTGCTTGAGGATGCCTTTTATCATTCATGTATATATTTATCATGTTGTACCTCGTTCGGGGCCAGTATTTACAAAGGAAACTCTGCCGAAATTTTCAGAAAAGACTTGTGATTTTAAAAATGCATATTTCGGCTTATGTTGCTAAACTACTTGATTTAAATTGGTTTTTCCTTCACTCTACTGCTTTACTTGATTTTGATTTCTGGGTTTTGGCGTACTTAGGTTACGTACGCCTCGAGATGTTTCGTAATTTAAGTGCCGGTCATGTTCCGTACTTTTCGGGTCATGACAAAGTTGGTATCAGAGTGTTAGGTTTTACCTTCGAGGTGTAGGATGACCCTTGGTTGATGGAGTAGGTAGCTTGAGTAGAGTGACGTACCGTACGTATGTTCCGCGGCATATTTACGATACGATACTCCGCTTAAGAAGCCTTAGGATGTACATTTCTTTGTACAGTATTATATTCATTCCTATGATCTATCCTCATCAGTACCAGTTTATGGTTTTGCTGCCACGATTACGGGCAGAGAGAGTTATGGCTAGAGTTGCGGTCAGCACGAGCTCGTCACGGATGAGGACTGACCAGGGCGTGATTCTATGGACATACGATTTGCATAGATGCGCCATGTTATTGTGTTTTCGCGCCATGAGCGTTTGATGGATCGCTGTTATGTGATTTCTCAGGCGTGCAGATTTGCACCAGAGGATTGAGCCACTGATAAAGGCCAGCCAGAATGTGATGACCATTTATGTATCGCTTATTCATGATGATTGAGGCACTGTTCAGCGTGCAGATGAATGAGCCAGTTGTTTCTGCGAACGATGAGATATTTCCCCAGATGTTGGAGCTATTGCAGTACGAGTTGTACTTAGAGATATGATAGCAGGTCGGTAGTCACCCAAGGATGAATGACTAAGACATGTGGTTCGTTCGCTTACCCCGATATGAGGTCATCAGATAGATTGATTCCAGCTAGAAACGACTTCGCACAGGTACGTTGAGAGTCGATAGAGGCGATCGAATGTCAGAAACCCATATTCCAAGTTTAAAGTGTTCGGAAAGACATGCAAGCAATTCTATGGACCTTCTAGAAGAATGAAACCTTAACTCGACATAATGACCGTGTGAAAGCCTTTGAACCTTAGGGTTTGCGGCAGTTCCGCAATGCCATTAGTGAGGTTTGGGTTTGCCCTTCTACGGCTGGTCCAGCGATGCTGTGGTATGTACTCGATACTATTAAACCATACCCAAGATATTGAGCTCTTGGGGGATTATGAGGTTTTGATGAATCGATCGAATGGTTCGACTTCATTCGGATGCTATGCGATAAGATGCATTGCTTGGGAGACTCCAGATACGAGTATAGCTGTTGGAGCACAGTCCATGCAGCCACGATGAGACGAGTCCGAAGCAGTCGACATTAAAGAAAAGTGGAGTAAGAGGTTCGTACGAGATCTTGATGAGACGACGTTCCACTCCACCGACATCAGAGATGTGATACGCATGCAGAGGCGTTGTATATGGATATATCTTCCAGAAGGAGTCTCAATGAGTATGCAGCCGTTCCGGAACAAGAAACAGATTTATTGAAGGGTGATAACTTCCGGACAGCTCGGCAGAAACGAGATTTGGGAGAGACCTCGACAGGACCTTTCTGGAATAATGCATGAGAAGGGTTGGACCCAGGAGTGGTCATTTTACGCACACCAGCAGGCCAGAGTTCAGCATCGTTGACGAGACATGTTATGAGTGATCATCACAGTTGGCCAGAGATTCTTAGAGGATGTGCTTGAGCGGGATTATTCCGCCATACTTGATTTCGGTATTTTGGGCGATTTATTCGCATGATTGAGTTTTGATGACCGAGTTTCATGATATTTGTTTTCGTGCACCATGATTGCACCTACTGGGTATTTGTATTTTGTGCTTGCACTTGAGATATGATTTATACACCGTTGTGTTGATTTATGATTTGTGCATAGTTATTGCACTTGATATCGTTTTGGTGCCTTGGCTGCACATGCTTATGATTTCATGGATTTCATACAGTTGGGTAGATTTTGTGCATATGGTACGCACCCGATTTGATTTTTGCACTCGGTATAGTTCACATATGCTTGCAGTGCAGTGATACGTATTTTGTGCACTACAGTTGCACAGGACTTCGATTTAATTTTATTTGAGGTATTGATTTTGACTTCATGCCTAGGGCATGCATATGATTTGACTTATGCTTACGGCATAGTTTTCATGCACTTTTAGTGTTTTGATTAGATTTTGTGCACGCTGATGCACATGGTTGTGAGATTTGATACAACGGTATACCTGATTTGGATTTGAGATGTGTTGTATACCGTCGATTTCGATTGTGATACTCGATATTTGTTTTGTGCACCTTGTGCACCTGATTGGATTCTTGCGCATATTTGACGCGCTTGGATTGGATTTTGCGCATGTTCGGAGCTTGATATTGGATTTCGTGATTTCGAGCTTATTGGACACACAGGATTTAGATTTTTATTCATGCATGATGGATGTACCTGATTTGGATTTTCGCGCATGTTGGGCGCATGATTTGAGATGCGATTTTGGTGCACACCAGATGCACTAAATCGGGATTCTTCGTGCATATCAGATGCACCTGATATTCCTGTCAGGCACACCTGTTGTCCTAGACAGATGTTTCGTGCACACCCGTTGCACTAAGATGCTGTTTCTGTGCACATGTATGGCACATTCATGGATTTTGATTTCCGTGCGCACCGGACGCACGTAGCATTCATATGCACACTTTGGGATTGATTTCTTATGGAGCAGTACGTTTTTATGATATTTACTATTGATATAGTAGCTGGGCAGGACTAGTCAGAGTATAGTACCTGGATATATTTTGCATGCATTGATAGTTATTGAAGGGATTTCCATAAAGGGAGCTATAGTCTCAGTATTTACCAACGTGTCAAGATGACACGAAACGTTTAAAACAAGAAACCTTTCTAAATTGTTTTCAAAACGGCGGTACGTGCATGTAAAAAAAGGATATATATATATATAGATAGTTATTTTCTTACCAGAGACGTCCGCCGCTATGCAGTGTTATGTGCACCGCACAGCACTTAAAACGGTTTGGTATGCATTTTCTTCAGGTGTTTATATGTATAGTGTTGATGTATATGTTGATTTCGTTTTGGATTTGACCCTAGTGTCTTCACCATGACTCAGGTAATTGCGGGATGCTCGACGGAGTTTTGTTTTTGAGCTATCTGCTCATTGTTCAGGCGCATGCATTGCGCCACTTTGCCTTATGTATTGATGGTTTTGGGACCCCGACGGCTGAGACTTTTTACTGAAATGTTTTAGTATTCGAGAGGTTTAAATTTAAATTCGGGGACCGAATTTCTTTAAGGGGGGAAGATTGTAACATTTTAAAAAAATAAAATATTATTTTTAGGAAATTTGTAATTTAATAATAAAATATTGAATATTTTAATAAGGCGGTATAATTAAATACCAATAAATTGGGAAAAATTCGGAAAATTATGGAAAGTACTAAAAAGAGGGTGCTTTATGTGATTTATGCAAATAATGAAATTTTACGATTTATTATACACTAATTTTGTGCTAATCGCGATTAAAAATCGCTAATCGGGCTTTAAGCGTGTTTTGTGCACATGGCATGCACATGTCATTTTAACACTTGTTACATTTTTCCTACATGATTTTTGGGTGTATGGTTATTTGTTTTGGGTTTACTATTGCAAAGAGAAGAAAAGAAAAGAAAAGAAAAGAAAAGGAAAAGGGAAAACATTATTATATGAAGCATGGGCATGAGAGAGAGAGAGAGAGGGTGAGGGGTCAAAGTTAGGTCTTGGCCATTCTTTCTCTTCTCATTTTCTTCAACATCCTTGCCTCCTCCTCTTTCATGGCAACACTACCTTTTCCCTCCTCTTCAAAACCCTCACTTCATCATCAAATCTCCATCAAAACCCCACTCCCACTTCACAAAAAATGTGCACAAGCTCTCAAGCTACCTTTTGGACCAAGAGAGTTTGTGTTTTGGTGCTGTAGGGGGATTCATGAGTTCCAAATGACGTAACCCTTTCACAATTAGTGTAGTATTTCAAGTGCTTTAGCCTCTTTTCAAGTTTGTTTTCGTTTTGGCGAAGTTTAGTGAACCTTGAAGTTCTCTTGAGAGGGTTAAGGTTAAATTGAGTTGTGTTAATGTAATTGAACTCTAAAACCCAGACCTGACCAAACCTGAAAACGAAAATACGGAAAAACAGAAACATTTGATGTCGGTTTGTGAGGTATTTGAGTGTGCAGGGAAATCTGGGATAACCTGGGTTATTTTCAAGAAAAATAAACAACCCCAGGGACCAATTTGAGACCATAGGAGACCCCCCAGCAAGTTCGAGGCCCCAACTCATCCCCAAAACTGAGGAGGCCGGATTTTGCAAGGGAGTGGCCGGCCACTTGGTGATGGGATGTGTCCAGGTTGTTCCAGTAGCTCATATGTACCCTATACATCACCCCAGAGTTGTTTGCTTACGTTGTTTTCACCTGAGACAAAATCTGGAGCATGTTTTCTTAGTTGTTGCTTTACGTTTCATGATGTTTATGGATTTAAGTTTTGGTGGATGGCGTATAGCACCCCCGCAGTTCGATGTACAGTATGCTATATATATGCTATATATATATATGATATCTTTTATGTGAGACATGGATATTCAGGATATGGTTATGTGTTCATGGATTAGTTTAGTGTTAGTTGCGAAACCCTAGAGTAGTTGTTACAACCACACACGCGCACACACACTTGCATACATTTAGTTTATTACCTGTCCGTATATGGGGGTATGTGTACACACACACACACGTGCGCGCGCGCATGGGTATGTGACAATGTATATATATATATACACACATATACATATACGGGATTATGAGGATAGTACTTGGGATTGGAGATGAGTCAATGAGTTTGGGCTTGAGGCCGTGAGATCGGTGATGTGACGTGGATCGTATTTTGAGATACGATACGATGTTTTAGCGGGTCCTTTGACGTGGTGTTTTCATACACACGCATGCATATACATATGTGGTATCAGTGTTGTACTAGACGTAGATCATTACCCGGGATCATGATATTTGATAAAGAGGATACCAGATGAATAATGCGATAGATGTGACATTTGACCCGTACCCAGATTTGGGAGACCCTACGACGGATTTACCGTACGAGCTATATATTGATTATAGATCTGCATTCTTGACTTGAGGATGTCATATTATAGATATTGTATCGTATGGGATACTTTTGAGGCGGGATCACCGACTGTTATATATATATATATATATATATATATATCGACTCAGATATTAGGCGGTTTCCTTACCTTTCGATCAGCCTGTTTAGTTTAGTCCGGTGGTCTACTTGTAATTGATAGATTAGATTCGAGTCATACCTATTTCAAAAACTAAAGAATTGTGATGTATAAGTCGTCCACCATGATGTTTTCTCGGTTATGAGATGGATTTTGAGTCCCGATTCGAGGAGTTGGATGAACCGTCTGCGGGTACATGGTGGACCCGGTAAGGTACCCCGGGGCAAGAAGATCGAGGTGTAGACGATGAGCCCGGCAGGGGCAGACTGCCTACCGCTGATTTTACCTGGCGCGTCGGATATCCGGAGGATACCATTCGTGGTCGTGTTATTGATGATAGGGGCCGAACCGGACTGACGGAGCCTTAGATAGTGAGATTTGAGACACAGAGATTTTGAGATTTGAGATATTGAGGTATTGAGATTTGATGATACAGGCCAGTCCGAATAGCCGGAGCCTGAGATATTGAGATTTTAGGATTTATGTTTTGTGTCGATGCTAGACACTGATTATGTTGATTTCATTGATGATACCTCGTTTTAACTATACAGAAATCTCACTAAGTTATCAAAGCAGTTTCTTCATTTATATGTATGATGTTTTCATGCATTCAAACCTCATTTATATGATATGTTGCTATATGAGGCTCTGACACAAGCATATGGGATTGCACTTATGTAGATATTTACCCTTGTCACCTTTTCATGCTTCAGACTTATCATTTGAGATTATATATATTATTGATCGTATTGACCTAGGATTGTGTCATACGTACGATTTCTGCTCGGTGATGTTTTCTACCCACGAGTTGGCAACTCACCCCTGTTGTGCCACGGTTTCTTGCAGGTTTTGCCGTAGAGGTTCTGTTACGGCTTTGCTGGCACACTGCTTCCTTTCCGGGTGGTTGCTTTGGTAGGTGGGTTCACTTGTATCGTGACCACTATTGTACCTTTATTTTATTCAGTTGTATCTAGTAACCCCATCAACCAAACTTGTATATTTATTCAGACTTAGAGACCAATGATGTATATTCTTTCGACCTTAGAGCCGCGTTGTATTATTGTGGATTTCATGTTGTTTTGAGTTTCCTTTTGAGTTTTGATCCTCGCCCTTTGGCGTTGTATATTATATTGCTTGTGTGGTTGTGGCCGTCGATTCACGAAGAGCTAACTCCCGCTTGAGGATGCCTTTTATCATTCATGTATATATTTATCATATTGTACCTCGTTCGGGGCCAGTATTTACATAGGAAACTCTGCCGAAATTTCCAGAAAAGACTTGTGATTTTGAAAATGTATATTTCGGCTTATGTTGCTAAACTACTTGATTTAAATTGGTTTTTCCTTCACTCTACTGCTTTACTTGGTTTTGATTTCTGGGTTTTGGCTTACTTAGATTACGTACGCCTCAAGACGTTTCATAATTTAAGTGCCGGTCATGTTCCGTACTTTTCGGGTCGTGACAAAGTTAGTATCAGAGCGTTAGGTTTTACTTTCGAAGTGTAGGATGACCCTTGGTTGATGTAGTAGGTAGCTTGAGTAGAGTGACGTATCGTACGTATGTTCTGCGGCATATTTACGATACGATACTCCGCTTAAGAAGCCTTATAATGTACATTTCTTTGCACAATATTATATTCATTCCTATGATCTATCCTCATCAGTACAAGTTTATGGTTTTTCCGCCACGATTACGGGCAGAGAGAGTTATGGCTAGAGTTGCGGTCAGCACGAGCTCGTCACGGATGAGGACTGACCAGGGGGTGATTCCAAGGACATACGATTTGCATAGATGCGCCGTGTTATTGTGTTTTCATGCCATGAGCGTTTGATGGATCATGGCTATGAGATTTCTCGGGCGTGCAAATTTGCACCAGAGGATTGAGCTACTGATAGAGGCCAGCCAGAATGTGATGGCCATTGATGTATCGCTTATTCATGATGATTGAGGAACTGTTCAGCATGCAGATGAATGAGCCAGTTTTTGCTGCAAACGACGAGATATTGCCCCAGATGTTGGAGCTTTTGGAGTACGAGTTGTACTTAGAGATATGATAGCAGGTCGCTAGTCACCCGAGGATGAATGACTAGGACATGTGGGACATTCGCTTACCCCGATGTGAGGTCATCAGATAGATTGATTCCAGTTAGAGACGACTTCGTGCAGGTACGTTGAGAGTCGATAGAGGCGATCGAATGTCAGAAACCCATATTCCAAGTTTAAAGTGTTCGGAAAGACATGCAAGCAATTCTATGGACCCTATAGAAGAATGAAACCCTAACTCGACATAATGACCATGTGAAAGCCTTTGAACCTTAGGGTTTGTGGCAGTTCCAGGGTGCCATTAGTGAGGCTTAGGTTTGCCCTTCTATGGCTGGTCCAGCGATGCTGTGGTATGTACTCGATACTATTAAACCGTACCCAAGATGTTGAGATCTTGGGGGATTATGAGGTTTTGACGAATCGATCGAATGGTTCGACTTCATTCGGATGCTATGCGATGGGATGCATTGCTTGGGAGACTCCAGATACGAGTATAACCGTTGGAGCACAGTCCATGCAGCCACGATGAGACGAGTCCGAAGCAGTCGACATTAAAGAAAAGTGGAGTAAGAGGTTCATACGAGATCTTGATGAGACGACGTTCCACTCCGCCGACATCAGAGATGTGATACGCATGCAGAGGCGTTGTATATGGATATATTTTCCAGAAGGAGTCGCGATGAGTATGTAGCCGTTCCGGAACAAGAAACAGATTTAGTGAAGGGTGATAACTTCCAGACAGTTTGGCAAAAACGAGATTTGGGAGAGACCTCGACAGGACCTTTCTGGAATAATGCACGAGAAGGCTTGGACCCAGGAGTGGTCATTTTACGCACACTAGTAGGCCAGAGTTCGACATTGTCGACGAGACATGTTATGAGTGATCATGACAATTGGCTAGAGATTCTTAGAGGATGTGCTTGAGCGGGACTATTCCGCCATACTTGATTTCGGTATTTTGGGCGATTTATTCGCATGATTGAGTTTTGATGACCGAGTTTCATGATATTTATTTTCGTGCACCATGGTTGCACCTACTGGGTATTTGTATTTTGTGCGTTGTTATTGCACTTGAGTTATGCTTTATACACCGTTGTGTTGATTTATGATTTGTGCACAGTTATTGCACTTGATATCGTTTTTGGTGCCTTGGCTGCACATGCCTATGATTTCATGGATTTCATACAGTTGGGTAGATTTTGTGCATATGGTACCCACCCGATTTGATTTTTGCAATCGGTATAGTTCACATATGCTTGAAGTACAGTGATACGTATTTTGTGCACTACAGTTGCACAGGACTTCGATTTAATGTTATTTGAGGTATTGATTTTGACTTCATGCCTAGGGCATGCATATGATTTGACTTATGCTTACGGCATAGTTTTCATGCACTTTTAGTGTTTTGATTAGATTTTGTGCACGCTGATGCACATGGTTATGAGATTTGATACTAAGGTATACCTGATTTGGATTTGAGATGTGTTGTATAGCGTCGATTTCGATTGTGATACTCGATATTTGTTTTGTGCACCTTGTGCGCCTGATTTGATTCTTGCACATATTTGACGCGCCTGGATTGGATTTTGCGCATGTTCGGAGCTTGATATTGGATTTCGTGATTTCGAGCATGTTGGACGCAGATGATTTAGATTTTTATTCGTGCATGATGGATGCACCTGATTTGGATTTTCGCGCATGTTGGGCGCATGATTTGAGATGCGATTTTGGTGCACACCAGATGCACAAAATCAGGATTCTTCGTGCATATCAGATGCACCTGATATTGCTGTCAGGCACACCTGTTGCCCTTGACAGATGTTTCGTGCACACCCGTTGCACTAAGATGCTGTTTCTGTGCACATGTATGGAACATTCATGGATTTTGATTTCCGTGCGCACCAGACGCATGTAGCATTCATATGCACATTTTGGGATTGATTTCTTATTGAGCAGTACGTTTTTATGATATTTACTATTGATATAGTACCTGGGCAGGACTAGTCAGAGGACAGTACCTGGATATATTTTGCATGCATTGATAGTTATCGAAGGGATTTCCAAAAAGAGAACTATAGTCTCAGTATTTACCTACGTGTCTAAGATGACACGAAACGTTTAATACAAGAAACCCTTCTAAATTGTTTTCAAAACGGCGGTACGTGCATGTAAACAAAGGATATATATATATATATATATATATATATATATATATATATATATATATATATAGAGAGAGAGAGAGAGAGAGAGAGAGAGAGAGAGAGTTATTTTCTTACTAGAGACGTCCGCCACTGTGCCGTGTTATGCGCATCGCACAGCGACTTAAAACGGTTTGGCATGATTTTCTTCAGGTGTTTATATGTATAGTGTTGATGTATATCATGTTGATTTCGTTTTGGATTTGACCCTGGTGTCTTCACCAAGACTCCGATGATTGTGGGATGCTCGACAGAGTTTTGTTTTTGTGCTATCTGCTCATTGTTCAGGCGCATGCATTGCGCCACCGTGCCTTATATATCGACTCAGATGTTAGGCGGTTTCCTTACCTTTCGATCAGCCTGTTTAGTTTAGTCCGGTGGTCTACTTGTAAATGATAGATTAGATTCGAGTCATACCTATTTCAAAAACTAACGAATTGTGAGTATTTTAAAGACAGGACAAGGGATTCTACGGATATTTCAAAGGACGTACATTTTCTTAAAAACACTGTAGCCCTTATTTTCAAAACACCACGATTCATGTTATTTCAAATGGTAAAACTGTACGACTCATAATTAGACATATGCAGATTCGTTATCATTGTATTTGATATTCAGCTCCCGCATATTCTTGCTGCTCGCATCGCATTGCATGCTTATATTGTGTTTTCATATGTTAATATTGAAATCATGTGGTCAGGACACCGGCACCATTACCGTTGATGCGTATGTTCCACATACACTTACTTACCGGCTCACACACATCATCATCGGTAATTGCAATGTCACGTACACTTTAGAGAATATTATTTCATTGACATAGCTTGTTAGCTGATAGTTTCAACATAATATTAGTGTACTTGCTTTATATGTCAGGTTAGACATTTCACTTATTACTTGCAAATTCATGCATATTATTATTCAATGTTATGCAGTATTATGGAGTTTTATGCCGATATTCACTGTTTATTTACTGTCGATTCTTGGATTTCGGATTCTTATGAGATTCCTGGATTTGGGAGAAAACCACAAGAATATATATAAACTTCTTTCTCTCTCTCTCTCTTTAAAATGAAAAGTGCGGTTTTTTCGTGATGTATGAGTCGTCCACCATGATGTTTTCTCGGTTATGAGATGGATTTTGAGTCCCGATTCGAGGAGTTGGATGAACCATCTGCGGGTACATGGTGGACCCGGTAAGGTACCCCGGGGCAAGAAGATCGAGGTGTAGACGATGAGCCCGGCAGGGGCAGACTGCCTACAGGTGATTTTACCTGGCGCGTCGGATATCCGAAGGATACCGTTCGTCGTCGTGTTATTGATGATAGGGGCCGATCCGGACTGACGGAGCCCTAGATTGTGAGATTTGAGACACTGAGATTTTGAGATTTGAGATATTGAGGTATTGAGATTTGATGATACAGGCCAGTCCGGATAGCCGGAGCCTGAGATATTGAGATATTGAGATTTATGTTTTGTGTCGATGCTAGAAACTGATTATGTTGATTTCATTGATGATAGCTCGTTTTAAATATACAGAAATCTCACTAAGTTATGAAAGCAGTTTCTTTATTTACATGTATTCTGTTTTCATGCATTCATACCTCATTCATATGATATGTTGCTACCTGAGGCACTGACACGAGCACATGGGATTGCACTTATGTGGATATTTACCTGTTAGTTATGTATATGCCCTAGAGGCCATTATTGTACATATGATGTATATTATGATGGATGCTTAGATATATACAAGGAGGACTTTCTTGCTCGTCATGATAGTATGCTATTTGGTTTCACTTTATCTTAACATGTTGACTTGTATTGGTTTACTGTTTTACTCTCACATGTTGATAAAGCCCATAGGATCTGTACTCGACTACTGGGACTATGATGAGATCATAGTAGTGGGGCCACGGTAGTCGATGGGTACATCCTATAACTGTTCCTAGTCGAGGGTATATCAAGACAGGGCATCGATACGCCAGAGTAGACTAGCGTATACGCATCTTGACCCATATGATGGGCGATGGATGATCCCATATCCATCAGTGTTTGACATCAGAGATGGTGTACGGGTGCTCAGTGGAGACTGGGTACACTGGACGGACTCGCCGAGAACTCCCAGATGGTGATATACCACACGTCAGATGGCAGTTCTCCGGTGACACTGGTACAGGGTAGTCTGTAGACCCGAGATCGTCATAGAGTCTTGTGTGATTCCCACTGTGCTTTGATTTCCACCTTACCACGTCCAAGAGGGCCTGCAAAACGGTGGCTTTTGGGTACAATCCCGAATCACATGGAGGCAATGAGCGATAGGAGGGGATTCGTCTCTCCCGGTACAGGGAGTTGATATTGCGCTGTGTTCGATTGGCTATAACTGGAAGTCCCTGGCCAGGGCTGATATAGAGATTTACTGGTAAGTGTTACTAGTAGTTTCTCGACCCGTTATGAGCCATACATCGACACGACTTATCGGTTACTGGGGTCTGACGTATACCACCCCTAGACTTGATATGCGACATATCAGACGAACAGACCGGACTGTACGGGAGTGTTACTGATTGGATTCACAGGAGAACGCACAGGCTAGCTTGTTGATCTTCTAATCGCTCAATACCTGGGTGGCTGTTACGTTTAGCTGACCGCTTGCAGCTTGTGGGTGTTTGATATGATCATCACCTACTACCGGCGTATTGACGATTCTTTAGAGTCCTACACAGAGATTTCTTGGCTCAGGCAAAACGGAGTAGAGGCACATATGTGATATGTGCAGGACCGAGAATAATGCGATATGAGATACCGTATTATATTCTCGCGACATTTAGATATGAACCGGGTCATCGGATCAAGTGTTGATTCGATGAATCGGTACATGATATATTAGTCGGTAATATTCGATATAGCCGGATCGTCGGATCAAGTGTTTATTCGATGATTTAATGTAAAATAATATATATGATATATTGTATTACATTATCTAATATTGGCTCGCTTTATTATTTCATTTTCTCACTGGATGATACATTGATATATATGCGATATATGTTAATTGTATTATTTTCTTTTGTTGCAAATATATAATATATATGTGATATATATTATTGTGACATGATATGATTTATTGTTAAACATGTTTAAGGATGATTAAATGAGGTTAGGGTTTGATTAAGGTTAGTTGCTTCATGCACCTTCTAGAAGCAATTTCTTTTGTCATGGTTAAGATATTTGTTGATGACACATTTCTAAACCTAACCAAACCCTAACTCTAGTTGTTTCTCTACACATTATTAGCCACTCATCCTTGACCATGGTTTACATATCAATCATATAGCTTTATTTTCTATTCATCACAAAAGGATAATTATCATTATCATTTCCATTATCATCTTCTTCTTCTCTCTTGAAAAAGCTTACTTGAAATTCTTTATGTGATGAATAAATATGAGAAAATGATTTAAAAAGAAAGCATAAATACTACTCTCTCATCCTCATCTCATATAGCCCATGAGATTAGTGTGTTCATCTCTTTAGAGTGAGAAAGATTGAGTCTTTGCAACTTCGACGTAGATCATCGGAGATTTGGAACACTTCAAGCTAGCATGGATCGTTCGAGTCGTGGAGCCTCTCATGAGTCCGGGAGATCGTGGATCGCGGCAAAGGGACTTCTACTCGGAGCTTGTGAAGTGAAGGAGCGGACCACAAAGGTTGTAATCCCTCACACTTAGATAAACGTTATCATCTTGCATGTTTAACCCTAATAATCTAGCAAAGATCCCGGCTTTGGGTTGTTCGGCACGTCTAAATTTTTATCCGGGCATGTTTGATGCCTTATGAACCTTCACAAGAGTGCCTAGGAACCCTACAGTGGTATCAGAGCCTAGCTAGAGCATTAGGCGATGTGTTTAAGAAGTTAAAACTCCGATCGAACCCGAACCGACGGAAAAAGCCCCCTCTCTGGAAATTTTTCAAAATTTGGGATTTATCTGAATTAAAAATATGCAAAAAAATCAGCAGGGAATTCTAAGAATTACCATAAAACCCGAGCCCCCAATTCGGCCAAACGGCGGCGGAACCGCGGCGCAAGCATGCTTGCGCGGCGGTTCCGCGGCGGATTCATCGATTGGCCTACACGTGGCTTTTATGGTAATATCCGTAGGTGCTTGTTGATGCTTCTGGATATTTTTAAAAGTGATTCCAGTGTTGTTTAAATCTGGGGTTTATTTTGTAATCGTAGATTCGATCGGAATATTTAAATTCGTATTTCTTTCCGGATATTTAGAAACTGTTAAACTAGTTGAACGGATATCATTAACCCACTTTATCCCGGCACGGAAAACTTTCAAGCGTTGAATTTTTACTGGGTTTAAATCTTTCGGAAAATTGTACAAGTTAAGCAGTGGACCCTCTAGAAGACAACAAACCTTAACTCGATTATATGACCATCTTGAACTGCCTTTTGAACTTTCGGGTTTGGGGCAGTACGGCGTGCCACATGTGAGGTGTTGGCTTGACCCTTCTACGGCTGGATCACTGGTACTGTGACATACTCTGGGATTATTTGAACTCCGCTCAAGAGTTGAGCACTTTGGGAAATTTTGGGTGTTTGATTATCTGTTCGAAAAGTTTAATACTGTCTATTTATCTGGAATGTGATACAATATGTGGAATTCATAGAGTTAGGCATGAAATGCGAAGTATGTGATATTTCGGATTTACGATGTCTAAAGTGATTGTGGATTCCAAATATTGTAGTTTTACACTTTCTTTTCTATGACCGTAAGTGTAATATGTGATATCGCCGGTTTCGTTGCTATATGTCAACGACAATTGGGATGCGCATATTTACTTACGTTGATGATATGAGATATTATGTGTTGTTGTGATATGTTATATTGGATCGTCGCGTTCTGAATAGCCGGGTGTTTTATGTCAGATGAGGGTTTTTATTTTCATTCATGTAAAATTCATTTGTAATGTAATATTCTTTTATTTGGGGCACTTCCAGGTTGAGGTTGATGTCACCCTTGTATATTATTTACTTTTCCGCATTAGGTAGACCCAAGGTGGGGAGCACAAGTAACCGGGTTCTATGGTTCAGTGGGAGGCCATCTCGAGGAGTCGAGACCGGGTCTCCTAACCCTAGAATTGGCAGTGTTACTTGCCGCTCTCGTAGGGGTCTTGGGATGTGGGTTTGGCTATTCGTCGCGACCGTGGAATCCGTGTTTTATACAGGCTCGTATTGAAAACATGGACGTCCTAGTATATCCAATATTTCATATATGTTCTTCTTCTGCAATGTTCTGTGATGAGATCATATTACTGCCTGAGAAGAATGCTTATACTATATATATATATATGCTGATATATAAATATTACTGCTTTCGTTTCTTCTGTAATGCTTAGGAAGCATAAGCTGATGGGATTTTATTAATAAGATTAATAAAAAGAAAAGAAACCTAAAGATGTTGTAGAATCAAAACTTTATAAAAATGGTAGCTACAGTTTTGCTTTGCACAGTGATATATATGATATATCCTGCACCTTATTCGATGGGGAAAGAGCCGACGATCCCTTCACCGGGAGTGACCTCTTTAGCGAAACTGGCAGATGCTACAAAACTCGGTTTGTCTTTTGATTGCTTTTAAAGTTTTGCTTTGCACAGCGGTATATATGATATATCCTGCACCTTATTCGATGAGGAAAGGGCCGACGATCCCTTCACCGGGAGTGACCCCTTTAGCGAAACTAAGAAAAGCCTCAAAAACACTCATTTTTTTTCAAAAACTACTCGATTCTACGACGATATCAAGTTCATTACGCAATAGGTTTTCTGAAAAACCTGTCGTAGCTCTCCGTCATTTCAGATAAATCCTACTTAGTATTCGTGCTGTGTTTGTTGACCTTGTCAAGGCACAGTGTACGGTAGCTAATTAGTGTTTATCTGCTAAAACATGAGATGCGATTGGATTAGGGTATTCGTACGACCTTGTTGACCTTGTCAAGGGTCATGCGGGTGGGTTTAATTCAATCAGGAAATGACGGGTTGAACTTGACTTGCGATTTATGGTTTGTTGACCTTGTCAAGGTCATAGATCGCTAGGGGCAAAATATTATCGGGAATTTCAAGTGTTGAAATTTGCAATGAGATTGCATACCTCCTATAAGATAGTTGGATCCCGATACCCACTGCGAGTAAGAGTTACTCCTGGGAGAGTTTTACACAGGACAATTAGTCATTCAAGTAGGTGTCTAGAAAAGTGTTAACGGGGTTACGCCTCTGGGAAAACGAGGTTTACTTTAATTAGGTCCGTGCGAAAGCACGGGGAACCTCCCTCAAAGTACCGACACTGATCTGGCTGAAAGATTGACGAAATTTTAAGGTGTAATTAATCCCGGCTAATCTTACATTTTAGGGTTTTAAGGTAGATTTGATAAAAATAGTGGGAGATATCCTGATTAGATAAGATAATAACCAATCTAATCTTGCAAGAGCATACGCTAAAGTGTTTTCTTCTCTCTCTCTCTCCAGGTAGCGACCATGTCAGGCCATAATGAAGATAATAATATGGATGTATTGACTGAACCCGCTTATTATACTGAGCAGGGGAACGTTGGACCCGTTCTTTCTTATAAGAGTTATAAGACTGAACAGGGAATAGAAGAATACCTAGATTCTCAAGCCGCCTAAAAGAACATACATGTTGATGCATCTTCTTCAGGTGTGTTAGTTATTGAGAACTGTTTTTCAGTTCATCCTACGTCCTGGGTATTAGATACCGGATCAGGATCCCATATATGTAAACAGTTACATGGGCTACGTAAAGGTAGAGAACTGGGAAAAGGTGATCATTCCGTTCAAGTAGGGAACGGTGCAAGTATTGTAGCCAAAGCAGTTGGCGAATATCACCTTGTATTACCAAGTCGTAATACACTGATTCTGAATGAGTGTTATTATATACCGAACATGATGTGCAACATTATATCAGTTTCTTTATTAAGTAAAGAAGGATATAATTTTATAGTAAAGGATAATGTTATGAACATATTCCTAGATCAAAAGTTGATTGCATCAGGCTCGTTACATAATGGCATATTCATTCTAAATCAGAATACAGTCCTGAATATACAAAACACACACAAGAGGAAAAGTTCAGAAATGAACGAATCCTTCTTGTGGCATTGTAGACTTGGTCATATCAATGCGACACGGCTGGCTAAGTTACATAAGGATGGTTATTTGAATCCGTTCGAATTATCATCTTATGATACTTGCCATTCATGTCTCAAAGGAAAAATGACCAAAGCTCCGTTTAGTGGACACGGAGAAAGAGTTAATGAACTCTTAGGACTGATACATAGTGATGTATGCGGTCCCATGTCTACGCATGCCAGGAACGGTTCTTCCTACTTCATTACATTCACTGACGATCTCTCTAGATTCGGACATGTATTCCTGATGAAACACAAGTCTGAAGCTTTTGAGAAATTCAGAGAATATAAACACGAAGTAGAGAATCAAACGGGCAAAAGTATTAAGATTCTTCGATCTGATCGAGGAGGTGAATACTTAAGCAATGAGTTCCTAGATTATCTAAAAGAGAATGGGATTCTCTCTCAGCTTACTCCTCCTTATACACCACAGCACAACGGTGTATCGGAGCGGAGGAATCGCACCCTATTAGATATGGTGCGCTCGATGATGAGTACAGCTGAGTTACCTATTTCCTTCTGGGGGTATGCGCTTGAGACAGCAGCATACCTATTGAATCAAGTTCCAACTAAATCTGTACCTACCACACGATATGACATATGGAGTGGGAAGAGACCGCATCTTAAACGAGTTAAGATATGGGGTTGTCCGGCCTATGTCAAAAGGCAAAATCCGGACAAACTCGAGGCACGGTCAGTTCTTTGCAAGTTTGTAGGATATCCGAAGAATTCTTATGGATATTTTTCTATCACAGTGAGGAGCAAAAAGTGTTTGTTGCTCAACATGCCACCTTTTTAGAAAAGGAATTTCTTACTAAAGAGATTAGTGGCTCTGAGATAGAACTGGAAGAAGTTTTAGCAACACAAACTGCAACGGAAGATTTAGTGGAACCAGAGGATTCAGTAGTACCCGACGAACCCCAGCCTCTCCGCCGATCTAGTAGGGTTTCTCGTCCACCTGAGAGATACTACGGTTTTCTCATTGATGGTGGAAGCGAGGACTGCATCATGGATGCTGATGAACCGACTAGTTTCGAGCAGGCCATCACGAGTGGTGACTCTGTGAAATGGCTGGATGCAATGCGATCTGAGATGGAATCCATGTACACCAATAAAGTATGGATTTTGGAAAATGCTCCTGAAGGGGTAAAACCCATTGGGAGCAAGTGGATTTTTAAAAGGAAATTTGGTGTAGATGGAAAAGTTGAGACTTTCAAAGCTAGACTTGTGGCAAGGGTTTTCGTCAATGACCAGGTGTGGATTATGACGAAACCTTTTCTCCAGTGGCTATGCTTAAGTACATCCGGATCTTGCTTGCCATTGCTGCATACCATGACTACGAAATCTGGCAAATGGATGGTAAGACCGCCTTTCTAAACGGTGATTTAGAAGAGAGCGTGTACATGACTCAGCCAGAGGGCTTCGTAGATAGTGGGAGCAGCGGAAAGGTGTGCAAGCTGCTTAAATCCATTTATGGGTTAAAGCAAGCATCGCGGAGTTGGAACATCTGTTTTGATGCTGTAGTCAAAGAGTTTGACTTCATCAAAAATATAGATGAACCTTGTATCTATAAGAAGGTAGCAGAGGGTAAGGTTGTCTTCCTCGTATTGTACGTGGATGACATACTCTTGATAGGAAATGATATTCCTATGCTGCAATCAGTCAAGCTCTTCTTATCACAGAGATTCTCAATGAAAGATCTAGGTGATGCCTCCTGCATATTGGGAATCATGATCTATAGAGATAGATCTAAAAGGATATTGGGATTGTCCCAATCCAGGTACATTGACACCATACTAAAGAGGTTTAGTATGGAAGAATCCAAGCGTGGGAACCAACCCACGATCTCTGGACTCACTCTCTCCAAAGAGATGTCTCCCAAGACTAATTTGGAGAGAGCTCGCATGCAAGGGATACCCTATGCTTCGGCAGTAGGCTCTATCATGTATGCGATGCTATGTACCAGACCCAATGTAGCATACTCACTAATTGTAGTGAGTCGGTATCAAGCAGATCCTGGAGAGAGTCACTGGACAGCTGTAAAGAACATTCTCAAGTACTTACGAAGGACTAAGGAGATGTTCTTGGTGTATGGTATCGGAGAACTCCAGGTGGAGTCCTTTACCGATTCCAGCTTCCAAAGTGATAAGGACGACTCTAAGTCGCACTCGGGATTTGTCTTTACCCTCAATGGAGGGACGGTATGTTGGAAGAGTTCCAAACAGGATACCGTTGCAGACTCGACAATGGAGGCTGAATACATCGCTGCCAACGATGCTGCCAAGGAGGCTGTCTGGATAAAGAAGTTCATTAGTGAACTTGGTGTGGTTCCATCCATTGAGCATCCAATACCTCTGTATTGCGATAACAATGGAGCTGTGGCTTTGGCCAAGGAACCCAGGTCCCATCAAATGTCCAGACATATTCTGAGGCTGTATCACCTGATCAGGGAGATAGTTGATCGCCGGGAGATCGAGGTCAGGAGAGTAGATACGAAGGACTACACTGCGGATCCATTCACGAAGGCTATTCCCCAGATACAGTTTGAGAGATTATTCGGGATGCTAGGTATGAGATACTACAGCAGCTGGCCTTAGTGCAAGTGGGAGATTGTTAGTTATGTATATGCCCTAGAGGCCATTGTTGTACATATGATGTATATTATGATGGATGCTTAGATATATACAGAGAGGACTTTCTTGCTCGTCATGATAGTATGCTATTTGGTTTCACTTTATCTTAACATGCTGACTTGTATTGGTTTACTGTTTTACTCTCACATGTTGATAAAGCCCTTAGGATCTGTACTCGACTACTGGGACTATGATGAGATCATACTAGTGGGGCCACGGTAGTCGATGGGTACATCCTATAACTGTTCCTAGTCGAGGGTATATCGAGACAGGGCATCGATACACCAGAGTAGACTAGCGTATACGCATCTTGACCCATATGATGGGCGATGGATGATCCCATATCCATCGGTGTTTGACATCAGAGATGGTGTACGGGTGCTCAGTGGAGACTGGGTACACTGGACGGACTCGCCGAGAACTCCCAGATGGTGATATACCACAAGTCAGATGGCAGTTCTCCGGTGACACTAGTACAGGGTAGTCTGTAGACCCGAGATCGTCATAGAGTCTTGTGTAATTCCCACTGTGCTTTGATTTCCACCTTACCACGTCCAAGAGGGCGTGCAAAACGGTGGCTTTTGGGTACAATCCCGAATCACATGGAGGCAATGAGCGATAGGAGGGGATTCGTCTCTCCCGGTATAGGGAGTTGATGTTGCGCTGTGTTCGATTGGCTATAACTGGAAGTCCCTGGCCAGGGCTGATATAGAGATTTACTTGTAAGTGTTACTAGTAGTTTCTCGACCCGTTATGAGCCATACATCGACACGACTTATCGGTTACTGGGGTCTGACGTATACCACCCCTAGACTTGATATGCGACATATCAGACGAACATACCGGACTGTACGGGAGTGTTACTGATTGGATTCACAGGAGAACGCACAGGCTAGCTTGTTGATCTTCTGATCGCTCAATACCTGGGTGGCTGTTACGTTTAGCTGACCGCTTGCAGCTTGTGGGTGTTTGATATGATCATCACCTGCTACCGGCGTATTGACGATTCTTTAGAGTCCTACACAGAGGTTTCTTGGCTCAGGCAAAATAGAGTAGAGGCACATATGTGATATGTGCAGGACCGAGAATAATGCGATATGAGATACCGTATTATATTCTCGCGACATTTAGATATGAACTGGGTCATCGGATCAAGTGTTGATTCGATGAATCGGTACATGATATATTAGTCGGTAATATTCGATATAGCCGGATCGTCGGATCAAGTGTTGATTCGATGATTTAATGTAAAATAATATATATGATATATTGTATTACATTATCTAATATTGGCTCACTTTATTATTTCATTTTCTCACTGGATGATACATTGATATATATGCGATATATGTTAATTGTATTATTTTCTTTTGTTGCAAATATATAATATATATGTGATATATATTATTGTGACATGATATGATTTATTGTTAAACATGTTTAAGGATGATTAAATGAGGTTAGGGTTTGATTAAGGTTAGTTGCTTCATGCACCTTCTAGAAGCAATTTCTTTTGTCATGGTTAAGATATTTGTTGATGACACATTTCTAAACCTAACCAAACCCTAACTCTAGTTGTTTCTCTACACATTATTAGCCACTCATCCTTGACCATGGTTTACATATCAATCATATAGCTTTATTTTCTATTCATCACAAAAGGATAATTATCATTATCATTTCCATTATCATCTTCTTCTTCTCTCTTGAAAAAGCTTACTTGAAATTCTTTATGTGATGAATAAATATGAAAAAATGATTTAAAAAGAAAGCATAAATACTACTCTCTCATCCTCATCTCATATAGCCCATGAGATTAGTGTGTTCATCTCTTTAGAGTGAGAAAGCTTGAGTCTTTGCAACTTCGACGTAGATCATCGGAGATTTGGAACACTTCAAGCTAGCATGGATCGTTCGAGTCGTGGAGCCTCTCATGAGTCCGGGAGATCGTGGATCGCGGCAAAGGGACTTCTACTCGGAGCTTGTGAAGCGAAGGAGCGGACTACAAAGGTTGTAATCCCTCACACTTAGATAAAAGTTATCATCTTGCATGTTTAACCCTAATAATCTAGCAAAGATCCCGGCTTTGGGTTGTTCGGCACGTCTAAATTTTTATCCGGGCATGTTTGATGCCTTATGAACCTTCACAAGAGTGCCTAGGAAGTCCGCTCATCGATCCGTGTCCTTTGGTCTTTAATCTCCGTATCTAACTCCTCGCTGCTGCGCCGATGAAGTCCGCTCCCCGATCAGGTCCGTCAAGTGGCACCACATCGATGAATCTGTATACGGGCTCCCGCTTCAAGGCCGAGACAACTCGGATATGAAGTTTGCTAGCCGACATGTCCAAGAATGATGTTGACAGAGTGTGGAATATGTTGTCTCAAGATACCCAAGCATTTGGGTGGAGGTTAATAGAGTTGCCATGGATGTAATGTGAGCAAAAGAATTTTAGCAAAGAAAATTCAAGCTTGTCCAAAGAGAATGGGGCTCGGCCAAGGAACATATAAGGTGTTCTCTGGATTTTTTGCAGCAAGCAGAGAATCATCCCCTAAAAGAATTCATTTGTTCCTTTTCTAATTTGCCACAAAAAAAAAAACCGTTCAAAAAGGAACATGCTAAAATTGCATAGAACTCCTACTGCCAAAACAGCCACCGACCTAGGAAATGGGTGCCCCCTCTTCACCACAAAAGAAGCCTGCTGGCGAAATTGCAGAGAAGCCCCCCACCAGCAAAATTCAGCCACCTAACAAAAGCCAATGCTTCACTGTGGGGAATGGGGTGGTCAAAGGTCAAAGGTCACATAAATTAAACATAGAGGATGATGTTAAGACGGGAAAAGAAAACTGGCAACTCCCAAAATAATCCCGTAACGAATTACGGGATTACACCTCAATGGTAAATACATACCAACATTTATATTCCGACCGAATACAAATACAAAGAAACAAATATATACCTGCACAATATAATACTAGGATCCGGCTTAAACCAAACCCCGCTAGTATTATCCGTCCGACCATGATTCGTGTGCATGGATATGATCGAACCCTGCCATAAAAGCATACGGCCTCTACAACGTTTCGCCCGAACTTGGGAAAATGTCTGTGGGGGACTCTAATGACTCATCAATACACTGGCACTGGGTATAACCACTAGCACGTCAGAGGTACTAGCTGTACGTAACGGTTGCCTATGTATTGATCGGAAGGGAACCTGACGAGCGAACTCATCCAGAAACCCTACTGAGCCTGACAGTGACAATATCCGTACAGTCCGGTCCGTTCGTCTATGAGTATCGCATATCGGGCCTACGAGGCTGGTAAACGTCAGACCCCCAATAGCGGTATAAGTCGTGTCGGAGAGTAGCCCAGAACACCATGAGAAACTACTGGAATACCTACCAGTAAATCTCGATTACCCTGGCCAGGGATTTCGTGTAATAGCTCTCCTAAACACAGCGTGATCTCACCCCCAATACCGGGAAAGACGAATCCCCGACGATCCGCTCACTGCCTCCATGTGGCTTGGGACTGTACCCAACTAAAACCTGTTTGCATGACTCCTTTAAGCCGTGGTAGGATAGTAATCAGACCACAGTGGGAAATCACACGATACAAATGACGATCTCAGGTCGACAGACTAACCTGTACACATGTCACCTGGGAACTGCTATCTGACGATATGTATAATACCAACTAACATGTTCCCGGCGAGTCCTGTCCGGTGTACTCATAACCCAATGAGCACCTGTATACATCTTAGGTGAACCAACTGACACCAATGGCTTGTGAGACCGGCCACCATCCCTTGTCGGGGTCTCGACTGTATACACTAGTCTACTCTAGAGTATCGATGCCCTGTCTCGAAACTCCTACGACTAGGGACACTTTAAGGATGTGCTCAAAGACCCCAGCTCCCACGTATATGATCGCCATCATACTGCTGGCAGTCAAGCAAGAATCCTATGGGCTCTATCAACATGCAATAGTGAACTAAAGCATGTACACAATGATAAAGACAAATGTAACATTTCAAAATAATAAAATACCATTTTTGGGAAATTTTATAATTTAATATTACTTTATTGAATATTTTAATAATTCGGTATAATTAAATACAAATAAATGGAGAAAAATTTGGAAAAAAATTATGGAAAATTCTAAAATAGGGTAATTTAGAGAATTATGCCATTTTAAAGTTGTTATGATTAGTTATATGCTAATTTAGTGCTAATCGCGATTAAAAATCGCTAATCGGGTTTTCGGGCAATTTTGTGCAAAACATGCACATACCATTTCCTACACTTGTGTTGCATTTTTCTTGCCATGGTTTTATTTTGGGGTTCACTATTTGAGTGAGAAGGATTTTGTGGGAAAAGAAAAGAAAGGAAAAAAGAATTGATTAGAATAATGTGGTCGTAGGTGAGTGAGTGAGAGAGAGAGGTGAGGGGGGGGGGGTCATTTGACCATGGGACTTCTCTTCTCTCTTCATTTTCTTCATCCCTCTTCCCCTCCTCCTCCTCATGCTGCTACTCCTTCATCTCCCTCCCCTCTTCAAGCCCCAAATCATCTCACAAACATCACCAAAACCCTACCCCCATTTCATTAAAAGTGTGCACAAGCTCAAAAGTTATAGGATGGACCAAGAAAGCTTTCATTTTGGTGCTGTTGAGGATTCTTGGGGGTCTCATGAGGTAATTTCCTTCACAATTAGAGTGGTATTTCTTGTGCTTAAGCTTCGATTCAAGTTTCATATCGATATTGCGTGTTTTTGTGGACTTGAGGAAAACTTAGTTAGGGTTTGAGGAAATTGTGAGTTGTGGTGAGAAATTGAGCCCAATAGAAGTTAGATAAACACCCTAGTGCGTGAATTGAGACCCAAACCTGAGACTTAAGGCCCGAAATACGGATTTAGAAATCGATATCGGAAAAGTTATGAAATCTGGGAAGCTTTTATGAGATCTGCTATCACCCGAGACATCCTAAAATAAAATTGAGTGGACAGTGATATGTGCAGGCACCCAGGAAGCTACCATCAAGACCCTAGCCCCTAACTCCATGACCCGGCCGCCAATTAATTTCCTCTGGCCGCAAATTGCGGCCAGACCTGCACCAAATTGGGTCGTTTTGGTTCTGCTGCTCCTACATCTGTAGTTTAGGCCCCTGGCATATATAGATTTGTCTAATTTGACCTAGGGTGAAATCTGGAGCCTATTTCCTTAGTTGCTGTTTTGAATTCGTGTTTCTGTATTCCGTATTTTTAATTCTGAATTTGTGTATTGTGTTTTACCCCGACTATTTGGCGTTTATACGACGATATCGAGGGTTGTTGATGGTTTTGGAAGGTGTTGTCCGTAGGTTATAACCTATTGATCTTAGCGTATCGTTTTGAGATTCATATGCCGTTTTAGTTCGGAATTGGTTTTGATACGCATTTGCGATATGTTAATGTGTAGGTACCCCATGCAGCCTTCGGGACGACAAGCAAAAGCGTGGTGACGTCAACAATGAAGACGCAAGGTGAGTAGATTATATCTACATGGGGAAGTTGGGTGGATGGCGTATAGCACCCCGCAGTCCATAGTTGATATACTATATTGTATGATAGTTATAGTGTGTCATGGATATTGTGTTACGTATATTATGGATAGTTTAGGGTTAGAAGTAAACTAGTGTAGTTCATAGTCGCAAACCCTAGAATAGATTTACACCCACACGCACACCCTTGCATATTCTTTATACTTACACGGTGTGATGGTGATATTGGATGACATTGGAGATGAGTGGATGATTTTGGACATTGTGCCGCGAGATCGGTGATTTGATATGATTCGTATTTGGGATACGACATGTGATCTTTAGCGGGCCTTTGGACGTGTGCTTGCACACGCAGTATATAGATGGTATCAGTTGTACAAGACTTAGATCAGTACCCCAGATTATGTGATATGATGATAATGATACCTGATATTTGATGAGAGGAATGTGATATTTACCCGTACCCAGCTATTGGGATGTCGTACGATGATTTACCGTACGAGCTTTATATTGATGATAGATCCGCACTCATGACTTGAGGATGCCATATGACATACTGTATCGTACGCAATACTATTGAGACGGGATCACCGACTATATATATACACCGATTCAGATTTAGGTGGATTCCATACCCCTCCCGGTTGACCTGATACTTAGATCTGTAGTTTGCATAGTAGATGTTAGACTAGACCCGAGTCATACTTATTTCAAATGGCATGCTGTATTACTATTCATTTACCATTTACTCTACGGCTCACATTGCATTGCATGCTTATATGTTATTGATTCATATTCTTTTGTGCATATGCCTTTACAAAGTTCCATGCTCATATTAGTGTTTCATGTTGCATGTATTATAATTCATGGATTCAGCACTGTGATATGGTTGCATATGATGATTCTGGATTGTTTTACTCCTGCGTATATATATCTGTGGTATGGGACGCTGAAATATATATGTACACCCATAGTATATATATATTAGTGGTATGGGACGCCGATATATATACACACCTACTTAATATACCATCATGATGATCTATGCAAAGTTATATATGCATGCCCGATATATGAGAGTGGGGGCTGACCCGGACTGACGGATGCCCGATATATGAGAGTGAGGGCTGACCCGGACTGATGGATGCCCGATATATGAGAGTGAGGGCTGACCCGGACTGACGGATGCCCGATATATGAGAGTGAGGGCTGACCCGGACTGACGGATGCCCGATATATGAGAGTGAGGGCTGACCCGGACTGACGGATGCCCGATATATGATAGTGGGGGATGACCCGGACTGACGGATGCCCGTTATATGGAAAGGAGCCTATGTGCTCGATATGAGATGAGCCTTTATGGTCGATGGCATATTATATCTCCCCTACCCCACATTTATTTTATATGCATTGCATCATATATTAGTAGTACCTGATAGAGTACCTTCATGAATGCTGCATACATATCGGATACATGATATATGGGTTTCACTTGATATTGAGATATATAGTTTGTGTCGATGCTCGACATTGATTGTCTGATGATTTCATTCATGATATCTGCTGTTTTCATTTTACCGCATACATACATCATATTTATGATATGTTATTACGTGAGTCACTGGCACGAGTACTTGGCACCACACTTATGTTCAGATGTTACATTGCCACTTTTCCATGCTTCAGACTTATTCATTTGAGGTTTATATTATATCTGATCGTTTTGACTTAGGATTATGTCATGCTTTCAATTTCTGCTTTAGATATTTTCTATTCCCGAGTTGGCAACTCACCCCCGTTGTGCCACAGTTCTTGCAGGTTTGCCGTACAGGTTCCATAGCGGCATTTCTGGCACACTGCTTTCCTTTGCGGGTGCTTTGCTTGGTAGGTGAGTTCTTTGTATCAGAACCGCCGTTGTACATGTATTATTCATTGTATCTAGAAATTCCCTCAACCAAAATTTGTATATTGTTTCTTTACTCTTAAAAAGGGTTTTAGATTTCTGGGCTTTTGGCTTACTTGGATCAGATGGAGTCCTATAGACTTCATATGGTTCAAGGGCCAGTCACGTGCTCTTTCGGGTCATGACAAAGTTGGTATCAGAGCGCTAGGTTAGCCTTGGTTCGAGTCTAAGTTTGACTATGTGGAGCCTAGGGTGTCTATATATATACGGAACTTAGGCTTGACCTTACGGGACTTGGAGTTGGTCGAGGGGGTATTAGACCCGAACTTTCGTCGCGTAGGATAACCCTTGGTTGATGGAATAGGTGACTAAAGTAGAGTGACGTACCGTGGGTATGTTCCGCGGCATACGTACGATACGCTACTCCGCTTAAGGAACCTTAGGATGTACATATTTTCGAGATCAGTGATTCTCTTCATATCTATGATTATACATCCATTTGAGATCCTCGATTCTATTAGTTCCATGATCATACTTTCATTGATGCTGTTCCTTCTTATGATCATGTATCCATTCTGGATCTGTTGTTTTCTCTCTTGCCATTGATCTGCTCTCTTCGATACTCGATTGAGGTTCCTATCGCCATTGTTTGAGCGCAATGAGCTGCTGCTAGTGCTACGGTCAGGGCGAGCTCGTCTGGTACGAGGGCCGACCGTTGTGTTTTCTGGTGACATGGGAATGTCTCGAGTTAGTATCGGTGATTGTGACCTCTAGTGGAGGTGAGTGCTTGGTTTCGCATTGGATGATCGGGCCATTGTTAGAGCTGTTAGTTGAGAGGACTGTTGATGTATAGCATACCTCAGAGATTATGATGTCGCCTACCGTGCAGACAGATGAACCAGCTGTTGCTGAGATTGACAGGATGTCTCTTCCGGAGCTTACGAGCTGAGATCGCCGGAGCTTCCAGGCAGATATGAAACAGATGATAGCTTGTCTACCTGATTTGAGAGACGAAGGTGATTCGTCCGATTTATGCGCCGGAGCAGGCCCAGTTGAGTCGAAGATTTCCAGTGTGGAGAGTCTTACTCAGATCTAGAGCAGACCGATTTAGAGATGACTGCCAATGTATCGCCTTTCCTGGAGGATTGAGGCGCTGTTCAGCATACATGCGAAGGAGCTAGTTTTTGCTGCGAACAACGAGATATTGCCCCAGATGTTGGAGCTACTATAGCATGAGTATATACTTAGAGATATGATGGACAGTCGCTAGTCACCGAGGGTGAATGACTAGGACATGTGATTCGTTCGCTTACCCAGAGGAGAGGTCATCGGATAGATTGCTTCCAGCTAGAGACGACTTCACGCGGAGACGTTGAAAGTCGACAGACACGATCGAATGTCGGGAACCTGCTATTCCAAGTTTAAAGTATTCAGAAAGACATGTAGGCGATTCTATGGACCCTCTAGAAGAATGAAACCCTAACTCGACTTAAAGACCGTGTGGAAGCCTTTGAACCTTAGGGTTTGCGGCAGTTCCGCGGCGTCATTAGTGAGGCTTAGGTTTGCCTTTCTACGGCTGGACCACTGATACTGTGGTATGTACTCGATACTATTAAACTGTAATCAAGATGTTGATCTCCTGGGGGAATATGAGGTTCTGACGAGTCGATCGGATGGTTCGACATCATTCGGATATCATGTGATAGGACACACTGCTTGGGAGACTCCAGATCCGAGCACAGCCGTTGGAGCGCAGTTCATGTAGCCATGATGAGACGAGTCCGAATTAGTCGACATTGAAGCAGAGTGAAGTAAAGAGTTCGCAAGAAGTTTCGACGAGATGACGTTCCCACTCCGCTGACATCAGAGATGCAATACGCACGCAGAGGCATTGTACATGGATATACCTCCCAGAAGGAGTTGCGATGAGTATGAAGCCGTTCTGGAACAAGAATTAGCTTCAGCAATGGACGATGACTTCCGGGCAATTCGGCAGGAATGAGATTGAGAGAGACCTCGACAGGACCCTTCTGGAATACTATACGAGAAGACCTGGACCCAAGAGAGGTCATATTGTGCACACCCAGCAGGCCAGAGTTCGGCATAGTCGACGTGGTAGTTGACCAGGTTAGGGTAAAGGACCTTACCCAGATGCGTTGTGAGTTGATCGAGGACGGACGGGTATTGAGTATTCCTCCGATGGTTAGGACGCGTTCCCGAGGACCTGTTTGGCCAGACATCATCTACAGAATGATGGAGCTACAGAGTACGCGATATCGAGTCCGTGCGAGAGACTTCGGATTGACCGTGGCCGAGAATAGTGCAGTGCTTAGATAGCATGGCGTGACGTCATAGTGGACGACGATAGAGACAGGTGGAACCAGAGGTTCGTACGAGACACTGATGAGCTGTCATTACTTCCCGTCGAGACTAGAGACCTGATATGCTTACAGTGGCGTTGGGATGCGACCAATTTCCGAGAAAAAGTTGTGCTGAGGACGCAGATGTCCATCGAGCGAGAAGAGATTATGCAAGAGTACCAGACTCTGTACAGACCGGCATAGGTAAGATCGAAAGAGACCTTGAGCAGGATTCCTTCCAGGACACTGCTGCAATGATATTTGCACTTAGGATCAGATGTATCATGTGCATTCAGAGAGCCAGAGGCCGACGCCAGCGACTTGCTGCTTTATAAGTGGTAGTGAGGATTGACCGAGAGATGAACAGAGAGGTGCCGGAACGGAATCGTCCCCGTTAGCACACCTGACAGGGCCGATGAGCCGATTGATTGCGAGATAGGTAATCCGCAGAGAAGATAAGGACCCAGAGACAGAGGACGCCAGACCGTGAGCAAGAGGCAAGTAGATATCTTGCGTTGCCAGCATTGGATGCACCTTTAGTGTTTTGAGATACGATTTTGGTGCACACCAGATGCACTAAATCGGGTTTCCTTGTGCATGTCAGATGCACCTGGTTTTGCTGTCGGCACACACGTTGCCTATGACAGTTGTTGAGTGCACACCTGTTGCACCTGAATGATACTTATGTGGATTTTGTTTTCCGTGCGCACCTGACGCACGGGGTATTCTTATATAAGCCTTAGGATTGATGTTTGTGGAGCCCCAACAATTTGGATTTTTGCTGAAATGTCTTAGTACTTGGGGGTTTAAATTTAAATTCGGGGACCGAATTTATTTAAGGGGGGTAGATTGTAACATTTCAAAATAATAAAATACCATTTTTGGGAAATTTTATAATTTAATATTACTTTATTGAATATTTTAATAATTCGGTATAATTAAATACAAATAAATGGAGAAAAATTTGGAAAAAAATTATGGAAAATTCTAAAATAGGGTAATTTAGAGAATTATGCCATTTTTAAGTTGTTATGATTAGTTATATGCTAATTTAGTGTTAATCGCGATTAAAAATCGCTAATCGGGTTTTCGGGCAATTTTGTGCAAAACATGCACATGCCATTTCCTACACTTGTGTTGCATTTTTCTTGCCATGGTTTTATTTTTGGGTTCACTATTTGAGTGAGAAGGATTTTGAGGGAAAAGAAAAGAAAGGAAAAAGAATTGATTAGAACAATGTGGTAGTAGGTGAGTGAGTGAGAAAGAGGTGAGGGGGGGTCATTTGACCATGAGACTTCTCTTCTCTCTTCATTTTCTTCATCCCTCTTCCCCTCCTCCTCCTCATGCTGCTGCTCCTTCATCTCCCTCCCCTCTTCAAGCCACAAATCATCTCACAAACATCACCAAAACCCTACCCCCATTTCATTAAAAGTGTGCACAAGCTCAAGAGCTATAGGATGGACCAAGAAAGCTTTCATTTTGGCACTGTTGAGGATTCTTGGGGTTCTTATGAGGTAATTTCCTTCACAATTAGAGTGGTATTTCTTGTGCTTAAGCTTCGATTCAAGTTTCATATCGATATTGCGTGTTTTTGTGGACTTGAGGAAAACTTAGTTAGGGTTTGAGAAAATTGTGAGTTGTGGTGAGCAATTGAGCTCAGTAGAAGTTAGATAAACACCCTAGTACGTGAATTGAGACCCAAACCTGAGACTTAAGGCCCGGAATACGGATTTAGAAATCGATATCGGAAAAGTTATGAAATCTGGGAAGCTTTTATGAGATCTGCTATCACCCGAGACATCCTAAAATAAAATTGAGTGTACAGTGATATGTGCAGGAACCCAGGAAGCTACCACCAAGACCCTAGCCCCTAACTCCATGACCCGGCCGCCAATTAATTTCCTCTGGCCGCAAATTGCGGCCAGACCTGCACCAAATTGGGTCGTTTTGGTTCTGCTGCTCCTACATCTGTAGTTTAGGCCCCTGGCATATATAGATTTGTCTAATTTGACCTAAGGTGAAATCTGGAGCCTATTTCCTTAGTTGCTGTTTTGGATTCGTGTTTCCGTATTCCGTATTTTTAATTCTGAATTTGTGTATTGTGTTTTACCTCGACTATTTGGCGTTTATACGACGATATTGAGGGTTGTTGATGGTTTTGGAAGGCGTTGTCCATAGGTTCTAACCTATAGATCTTAGCGTATCATTTTGAGATTCATATGCCGTTTTAGTTTGGAATTGGTTTTGATACGCATTTGCGATATGTTAATGTGTAGGTACCCCATGCAGCCTTCGGGACGACAAGCAAAAGCGTGGTGACGTCGACAATGAAGACGCAAGGTGAGTAGATTATATCTACAGGGGGAAGTTGGGTGGATGGCGTATAGCACCCCGCAGTCCATAGTTGATATACTATATTGTATGATAGTTATAGTGTGTCATGGATATTGTGTTAGGTATATTAAGGATAGTTTAGGGTTAGAAGTAAACTAGTGTAGTTCAAAGTCGCGAACCCTAGAATAGATTTACACCCACACGCACATCCTTGCATATTCTTTATACTTACACGGTGTGATGGTGATATTGGATGACATTGGAGATGAGTGGATGATTTTGGACATTGTGCCGCGAGATCAGTGATTTGATATGATTCGTATTTGGGATACGACATGTGATCTTTAGCGGGCCTTTGGACGTGTGCTTGCACATGCAGTATATAGATGGTATCAGTTGTACTGGACTTAGATCAGTACCCCAGATTATGTGATATGATGATAATGATACCTGATATTTGATGAGAGGAATGTGATATTTACCCGTACCCAGCTATTGGGATGTCGTACGATGATTTACCGTACGAGTTTTATATTGATGATAAATCCGCACTCATGACTTGAGAATGCCATATGACATACTGTATCGTACGCAATACTATTGAGGCGGGATCACCGACTATATATATATACCGACTCAGATTTAGGTGGATTCCATACCCCTCCCAGTTGACCTGATACTTAGATCTGTAGTTTGTATAGTAGATGTTAGACTAGACCCGAATCCTACTTATTTCAAATGGCAAGCTGTATTACTATTCATTTACCATTTACTCTACGGCTCACATTGCATTGCATGCTTATATGTTATTGATTCATATTCCTTTGTGCATATGCCTTTACAAAGTTCCATGCTCATATTAGTGTTTCATGTTGCATGTATTATAATTCATGGATTCAGCACTGTGATATGGTTGCATATGATGATTCTGGATTGTTTTACTCCTGCGTATATATATCAGTGGTATGGGACGCTTAAATATATTTGTATACCCATAGTATATATATATATATATTAGTGGTATGGGACGCTGATATATATATACACCTACTTAATATACCATCATGATGATCTTTGCAAAGTTATATATGGATGCCCGATATATGAGAGTGAGGGCTGACCCGGACTGACGGATGCCCGATATATGAGAGTGAGGGCTGAGCCGGACTGACGGATGCCCGATATATGAGAGTGAGGGCTGACCCGGACTGACGGATGCCCGATATATGAGAGTGAGGGTTGACCCGGACTGACGGATGCCCGATATATGAGAGTGGGGGCTGACCCGGACTGACGGATGCCCGATATATGATAGTGGGGGATGACCTGGACTGACGGATGCCCGTTATATGGAAAGGAGCCTATGTGCTCGATATGAGAGGTGCCTTTATGGTCGATGGCATATTATATCTCCCCTACCCTACATTTATTTTATATGCATTGCATCATATATTAGTAGTACCTGATAGATTACCTTCATGAATGCTGCATACATATCGGATACATGATATATGGGTTTCACTTGATATTAAGATATATAGTTTGTGTCGATGCTCGACATTGATTGTCTGATGATTTCATTCATGATATCTGCTGTTTTCATTTTACCGCATACATACATCATATTTATGATATGTTATTACGTGAGGCACTGACACGAGTACTTGGCACTACACTTATATTCAGATGTTACATTGCCACTTTTCCATGCTTCAGACTTATTCATTTGAGATTTATATTATATCTGATCGTTTTGACTTAGGATTATGTCATGCTTTCAATTTCTTCTTGTAGATATTTTCTATTCACGAGTTGGCAACTCACCCCCGTTGTGCCACAGTTCTTGAAGGTTTGCCGTACAGGTTCCATAGCGGCATTTCTGGCACACTGCTTTCCTTTGCGGGTGCTTTGCTTGGTAGGTGAGTTCTTTGTATCAGAACCGCCGTTGTACATGTATTATTCATAGTATCTAGAAATTCCATCAACCAAAACTTGTATATTGTTTCTTTACTCTTAAAAAGGGTTTTAGATTTCTGGGCTTTTGGCTTACTTGGATCAGATGGAGTCCTATAGACTTCATATGGTTTAAGGGCCAGTCACGTGCTTTTTCGGGTCATGACAACAAACCAGATAGCATACTATCATCTCGAGCAAGATTGTCCTGTCGGTTTAGGTCCTCCCTCAATCATTGCAATCGCGTACCTGCGATCCAATAATTGGCTTTGAGTGCACTATATCCAACAATCTCCCACTTGCACTTATGACTAATTATTGCGATGTCGCGTACTCACAGCTCATGTGATACCGAACATCCAACTCCTATACTAATCAGTTTTACAAAGCTCGTTTGTATAACTATTGTGTTCGAGAAATAGCCTCAGTGAGTGGATCCGCCCTGATGTTTCTTTCCATGTCTCTCTTTTTCTCAAGTTCGCGGAGAAAACCATCTCCCGAAATGAGCAATACCTGTCTTAGAATATGTTTGGATATCTGATGGGACCCAGTTCATAAATGAACTCCAAATCCAGCAAACTTCTTAGACTGTATCGTCAACTGAATTTAATCAGTATCCTGCATCATGCCTCCTTCAGTATCCGCTTGGACTACTTGTCCAAACTACTGCCCTTCGTCAGAGGGAAAACTATAACTCTAACAGTCACTATGTCATCCGGATCACCTTGGAAGCCTGGAATGATAACTGTCTCCCGAAGGAGGCTGTCGTTATCAAATCCCTAGAACAACCACTTATGTTCATAAGCTACTTCCGAACATTTCTCCAGGATTGGGATAATATATCAACCTATTGCATCTAATCCAAAAAAAAAACATATGATATTATATCCATATCCTATGTGGAAAAACTACTGTGTGACAACCATGGTATAACCGATCGTAGTGTAGGAATTTCACGTCCTACTATGTGTATGTCATCCAAGTACCAGGACATCACACCCTACTACCTTCTCAACAGATCCATATCCTATTCTGATGAAGTCAAAACCTATGACCGTCACATCAAAAATAGATGATCTATCTCCGCTATATCTGCTTTAGTCTATAAATAGACATAAGCTATTTATCCACTATGCTTCCGCTGCTCCCTCTGACTACAACAACCCTCTGGCAGAGTCATATACACGTGCAGTTCTAAAGCTAGTTTAGAACGACGCTATACTCATCCTCCTGCAGGGTCTCATAGTCTGGAACAACAGTAATGGCAAGTCTGGGTAAACAAGAACCTCCCTATCACCGTCCTTGAGGATACCGAAGTACCTCTCGGGTGCCTGATGTAGGGTTCCTAGGCACGCTATAGAGGTCTCACAAGGCATCAACCATGCCAATTTCAATTTTTATGGGTGCCGAGAAACCCTAATACGGATCGTCGACTAGAATTCTAGGCGAAAAACGAATCTAGTTAACAACTTAACTAAAGATAAGAAGCTACAACCTTTGTAGATCCGCTTATCCACTTCCTTAGCTCCATGTAGTCGTCCTCTCGCTGTCCATCTCGAATCCCGAACTCAAACGTCGGCTTCATCGGAGAATTGGGCGGACTAGGTCGTCGGCTTCGTGCCGAAAACGATCTACGTCGAGGCATCACAAGTTCAAGCTCCAACTTCACAAATTTGTGAAACTTGGGAAGAAAACACTCAAAACCACTTGGCAAGAGGTAGAGGATGAAGAAATAGGAGGTGGGTTCACTTTAGAATTGGATTTCTCACTTTAGAACTCAAGATGCCATTGATGGTATCAAGCTTTCTTTCTTGAAGATGATGAAGAAGAAGTAGATAGAATATGATAAGTATAGTTAAAAGAATAATAAAAATGAATACTTATCATCTTTTAACCTTGGTTAAGTGTAGAGAATAGACCATGGTCAAGTGAGAATGGTTAGGGTTAAGTATGAAGACAAATGGTCACATTAGTCAAACCTTCTTGAAGCTTCAACAAGCTTCATGTTAGAAATGAAACCATTTTGTTTTCTTTTATTTATTTATCAAGAAAGAATAGATAAATAAGTAAGTAAATAAATCAAAACCCTAACTATTATCATAACCATGGTTTAAGTCTTAACACAAAACCAATTTACATGCATCATCAAACATGATACAAACATGTGCATAAAAGTATATCACATATACAACTTGCACATCAAGTGAGAAAATCCATTTAAAGTGAACCAATACTAGTTAATGCAAAGTAATATATCACATATATAATTATACATTAAATCATTAAATCAACATTTGATTCAATGATCCGGTCATGTCGCACATAACCGACTAGTATCCAATGTATCGATTTATCGAATCAATGATTCGATAACTAGGTCATATCACATACAACCATTCGAAACATTCTATCGCGAGAATGAAATACGGTATCACATACACGCATTATTCTCGGTCCCGCACATATCTCATATGCGCTCCTATTTCGTTTCGCTTGAGCCAGGAAACCTCTGTGTAGGACTCTAAAGACTCGTCAATACGCCGATAGCAGATGATGATCATATCAAGCACCCACAAGCCGCAAGCGGTCTGCTAAACGTAACGGCCACCCGGGTATTAAGCGATCAGAAGATCGACGAGCTAGCCCGCTCACACTCCTGTGAATCCAACCAGTAACACTTACCGTACAGTCCGGTCTGTTCGTCTGATATGTCGCATATCAAGTCTAGGGGTGGTAAACGTCAGACCCCAATAACCGATAAGTCGTGCCGATGTGAGGCTCATAACGGGTCGAGAAACTACTGGTAACACTTACCAGCAAATCTCTGATCAGCCCTGGCCAGGGACTTCCCTGTTACGGCCAATCGAGCACAGCGCAACATCAACCCCCAATACCGGGAGAGACGAAACCCCTCCTATCGCTCATTGCCTCCATGTGACTCGGGACTGTACCCAAAGACCACCGTTTTGCACGCCCTCATGGACGTGGTAAGGTGGAGATCAAAGCACAGTGGGAATCACATAAGACTCTATGACGATCTCGGGTCTACAGACTAACCTGTACAAGTGTCACCTGAGAACTGCCATCTGACGTGAGGTATAATACCATCTGGGAGTTCTCGGCGAGTCCGTCCAGTGTACCCAGTCTCCACTGAGCACCCGTATACCATCTCTGATGTCAAACACCAATGGATATGGGATCATCCATCGCCCATCGCATGGGTCGAGAAGCGTATACGCTAGTCTACTCTGGTATATCGATGCCCCGTCTCGATACACACACGACTAGGGACCTTGAAGGATGTACTTATGGACTACCATGTCCCCACTAGTATGATCTGCATCATAGTCCAGGTAGTCAAGTATACATCCTAAGGGCTTTACCAACATGTAACCATAAGACAGTTTAAAGAGACTAGTGCACATGTTAAGATAAAGAGAAACCAGATAGCATACTATCATATCGAGCAAGAAAGTCATCTCTATATATGTCCAAGCATCCAATATAATATATATCATCTGTACAATACTGGCCTCTAGGGCATACATACAACAAACAATCTCCCACTTGCACTAGGGCCAGCTGCTGTAGTATCGCATACCGAGCATCCCGAAGAGTCTCTCAAACTGTATCTGGGGAATGGCCTTCGTGAGTGGATCCGCCGTGTTGTTCTTCGTGTCAACCCTCCTGACCTCGATCTCCCGGCGATCAACTATCTCCCGGATCTGGTGATGCCGCCTCAAAATATGCCTGGATCGCTGATGGGACCTGGGTTCCTTGGCCAAAGCCACCGCTCCATTGTTATCGCAATACAAAGGTATTGGATGCTCAATGGATGGAACCACTCCAAGTTCAGTAATGAACTTCTTGATCCAGACAGCCTCTTTGGCAGCATCGTTGGCAGCGATGTATTCAGCCTCCATCGTCGAGTCTGCCATGGTTTCCTGCTTGGAACTCTTCCAGCTAACCGCCCCTCCGTAAAGGGTAAAGACAAATCCCGACTGCGACTTAGAGTCGTCCTTATCACTCTGGAAGCTCGAATCGGTAAAGGACTCCACTTGGAGTTCTCCGTTACCATACATAAAGAGCATCTCTTTAGTCCTTCGTAAGTACTTGAGAATGCTCTTCACAGCTGTCCAGTGACTCTCTCCAGGATCAGCTTGATACCTGCTCACTACACTTAGTGAATATGCAACATCTGGTCTGGTACATAGCATCGCGTATATGATAGAGCCTACAGCCGAAGCATAGGGTATCCCTTGCATGCGAGCTCTCTCCAAATCAGTCTTGGGAGACATCTCTTTGGAGAGAGTGACTCCAGAGATCGTGGGCAAGTTCCCACGCTTGGAATCTTCCATACTAAACCTCTTTAGTATGGTGTCAATGTACCTAGATTGGGACAATCCCAATATCCGTTTGGATCTATCTCTGTAGATCCTTATTCCCAATATGCAGGAGGCATCACCAAGATCTTTCATTGAGAATCTTTGTGATAAGAAGAGTTTGACCGATTGCAGCATAGGAATATCATTTCCTATCAAGAGTATGTCGTCTACGTACAATACGAGGAAGACAACCTTACTCTCTGCTACCTTCTTGTAAATACAAGGTTCATCTGGGTTTTTGACGAAATCAAACTCTTTGATAACGACGTCAAAGCAGATGTTCCAACTCCGCGATGCTTGCTTTAATCCATAAATGGATTTAAGCAGCTTGCACACCTTCCCGCTGCTCCCACTGTCTACGAAGCCCTCTGGCTGAGTCATGTACACGCACTCTTCTAAATCACCATTTAGAAAGGCGGTCTTAACATCCATTTGCCAGATTTCGTAGTCATGATATGCAGCGATCGCAAGCATGATCCGGATGGATTTAAGCATAGCCACTGGAGAAAAGGTTTCGTCATAGTCCACACCTGGTCTTTGACGAAAACCCTTTGCTATAAGTCTAGCTTTGAAAGTCTCCACTTTCCCATCTACACCAAGTTTTTTCTTGAAGATCCACTTGCTCCCAATGGGTTTTACCCCTTCAGGAGCAACTTCCAAAGTCCATACTTTGTTGGTGTACATGGATTCCATCTCGGACCGCATAGCATCCAGCCATTTCACTGAGTCCCTACTCGTGATGGCCTGCTCGAAGCTAGTTGGGTCATCATCCTCCATGATGCAATCCTCGCTCCCTCCATCCATGAGAAAACCGTAGTATCTCTCAGGTTGGCGAGGAACCGTACAAGATCGGCGGAGTGGCTGGGGTTCATCGGGAACTACGGAATCCTCTGGTTCCACCAGATCTTCTGTTGTAGCTTCTGCAGCTGGAACCTCTTCCAGTTCTACCTCATGACCACTAATCTCTTTTTCAAGAAATTCCTTTTCTAAAAAGGTGGCATGTCGAGAAACAAACACTCTTTGTTCCTCAGGGTGGTAGAAGATATACCCTTGAGAATTCTTGGGATATCCTACAAATTTGCATAGAACAGACCGTGCCTCGAGTTTGTCCGGATTTTGTCGTTTGACATAGGCTGGACAACCCCATATCTTAACATAGTTAAGACTTAGTCTCTTTCCTTTCCATATCTCATATGGAGTGGTAGGCACAGATTTGGTTGGGACCATATTCAATAGATGTATGGCTGTCTCAAGCGCATATCCCCAGAAGGAAATAGGTAACTCAGCTGTGCTCATCATAGAGCGTACCATATCTAATAGGGTGCGGTTCCTCCGTTCTGATACACCATTGTGCTGTGGTGTATATGGAGGAGTCAGCTGAGAGAGAATCCCATTCTCTTTTAGGAAGTCCAGGAATTCATTGCTCAAGTATTCACCTCCTCGATCAGATCGAAGGATTTTAATACTTTTTCCGGTTTGGTTCTCGACTTCTTGTTTATATTCTCTAAATTTCTCAAAAGCTTCAGACTTGTGTCTTATTAAGTACACATGTCCGTATCTTGAGAGATCGTCAGTGAATGTAATGAAGTACGAAGAACCATCCCTGGCATGTGTAGACATTGGACCGCATACATCACTATGTACTAGTCCCAAGAGTTCCGTAACTCTTTCCCCGTGTCCCGTAAACGGAGTTTTGGTCATCTTGCCTTTGAGACATGACTGGCAAGTGTCATAAGATGAAAATTCGAATGGTTTCAAATATCCATCCTTATGCAACTTGGCCAGTCGTGTCGCATTGATGTGACCCAGTCTACAATGCCACAAGAAGGATTCGTTCAGTTCAGAACTCTTCTTCTTGTGTGTGTTAGTTATGCTCAGAACTGTTGATTGATTTAGAACATAAATGCCATTACACAACGTGCCTGATCCAACCAACTTTTGGTTACGGAAAATGTTCATAACATTGTCCTGTAATACAAAATTATATCCCTCTTTACTCAATAAAGAAACCGATATAATGTTGCATATCAGGTTCGGCATGTAATAACATTCGTTCAGAACCAATGTATTACCGGTTGGTAATACAAGGTGATATTCCCCTACAGTCTTAGCTGCAACAATTGCACCATTTCCAACTCTAATGTATTTATCACCTTCTCCAAGTTCTTTACCTTTCCTTAGCCCATGTAACTGATTACATATATAGGATCCTGACCCGGTATCTAATACCCAGGACGTAGAGCAAATGGAGAAACAGTTCTCTGTAACGAACACACCCGAAGAAAATGCATCAACATGTACTTTCTTCATTCGGGTGGTATGGGAATCCTGGTATTCCCCTATATCCTGTTCATTCCTATAACTCTTATAAGAAAGAACGGAACCAACGTTCCCCAGCACAGTATAACATGCGGGTTCGGTCAATACATCCATATTATTATCTTCATTAGGGCATGAAATGGTCGCTACCTGGAGAGAGAGAGAAGAAAACACTTTAGCGTATGCTCGTGCAAGATCAGATTGGTTATTATCTTATCTAATTAGGATGGCTCCCACTGGTTTTTATTAAATCTTCCTTCAAACCCTACTAGGAAAGACTAGCCGGGATTAATTACACCCTACAACTTCGTCGATCTTTCAGCCAGGCCAGTGTCGGTACTTTGAGGGAGGTTCCCCGTGCTTTCGCACGGACCTAATTATAGTAAACCTCATTTTCCCAGAGGCGTAACCTCGTTAACACCTTTCTTGACACCTACTTGATCGGCTAATTGTAGTGTGTAAAACTCTCCCAGGAGTAACTCTTACTCGCAGTGGGTATCGGGATCCAACTATCTCATAGAAGGTATGCAATCTCATTGCAAATTTCAACACTTGAAATTCCCTATAATGCTTTTTCCCCTAGCGTGCTATGACCTTGACGAAAGCCAACAAACCACAGCTCGCTAGTCAAGTTCAACCCGTACATTTCTTGACTGAATTGAACCCACCCGCACGACCCTTGACGAAAGCCAACAAAGCCGTACGACTACCCTAATCCAGTCGCATCATATGCAGCAGATAAACAACACATAGCTACCGCACACTACACCTTGACGAAAGCCAACAAATGTAGCACGAATACTATATGTAACTTATCTGAAATGACGGAGGGCTACGACAGGTTTTTCTGAAAACCTATTGCGTAATGAACTTGATATCATTGTAGAATCAAATGAAGTTTTTGAAATGGAGTGATTTTGAGGCTTTTCTAGTTTTGCTAAAGGGGTCACTCCCGGTGAAGGGATCGTTGGCCCTTTCCTCGTCAAATGAGGTGCGGGATATATCATATATATCACTGTGCAAAGCATAAACTATAGAAGCAATCAAAAGTCAAACCGAGTGTGTAGCATCTGCCAGTTATTGCTAAAGGAGTCACTCCCGGTGAAGGGATCTCGGTCCTTTCCTCATCGAATAAGGTGCGGGATAAATCACATATACCACTGTGCAAAGCAAGAACTGTAGCTACCTGTTTTATTTAAAATTTGATTCTACAACATCTTAGGTTTCTTTCCATTCATTAATCACATTAATGAAGTCCCATCATTTAAATACCTAAACATCACAGATAAATACGACGTACACTTATGCCATCCGCATTCGCCTGGATGTCCCCTCGTGTACCGTTAGGTTAGGTAACTAACGACAGAGCAGGACAGGGCTAGTGCGGGTGCAAAACATAAGTAACGTCTATATAATATATCATATATACTATATACTGTATCTATCACAGAACATCACATGATCATATCACAGATAAAGCAGCAGAAGAAACATATGAAATATTGGATATACTAGGACGTCCGTGTTTTCAATACGAGCCAGTATAAAACACGGATTCCACGGTCGTGATGAATAGCCAATCCCACACCCCTAGACCCCTACGAGAGCGGCAAGAAACCCTGCCAATTCTAGGGTTAGGAGACCCGGACTCGACTCCTCGAGTTGGTCTCCCACTGGACCCTAGAACCCGGTTACTTGTGCTCCCCTCCCTGGGTCTATCCTAATGCGGAAAAGTAAATAATATACAAAAGGTGACAACTTCCGCAACCTGGAAGTATCCCAAATAAAAGAATATTACATACAAGTTTTTACATGAATGAAAATGAAAAACACTCATCTCACATAAAAACCCCCGGCTATTCAATCACGACGATCCAATATAACATATCCAGCAACACATAACATCACATGTCATCAATGTAAGTAAATATGCGCATCCCAATTGTCGTTGACATATAGCAACGAAACCGGCGATATCACATATTACACTTACGGTCACAGAAAAGAAAGTGTAAAACTACAACAGTTGGAATCCGCAACCTCTTTAGACATCGCATGCCTAATCAAATGAAATACTTAGACATCACATGCCTAACAGCTATAAATCCCGCATTTTAGTCTCATTATCGAAAACTCTTTTCAATATCACGTGGGACTAAACTGCTAGATTTATAACATTCATTCAGTTATCTCATAACTGTTTGTGAATTCCAATTATTGTATCCCATTCCGGATAAATAGAAAATATTAAACTTTCCGATCGAACATTCGAACACCCAAGTTTTCCCGAAACCGATCAACACATGAAATAAGTTCAAAGACATTCACTTCATGCCTCAGTACCAATGGTCCAGCCGTAGAAGGGTCAAGCCAACGCCTCACATGTGGCATGCCGTACTGCCCCAAACCCTAAGGTTCAAAGGGCAGTTCAAGACGGTCATATAATCGAGTTAAGGTTTGTTGTCTTCTAGAGGGACCATCGCGTTACTTGCACTACTCAGAACGTCCTTAAACCACACAAAAATCCAACACTTGGATATTTTCCGGCAGGGGAAAAGTTGGGTATTTATATCCGGTCGAACTTTTTAACATATTCTAAAGTTATCCGGAAAACCATATAGACAAGATTTGATAATCCGATCGAATCGTCGATTCCCAATACAACCCCAGAACACTCAACTCTTGAGTCAAAATAAAAATTCCCAGAAAATTCAGCATAATAAAATAGTAATTACTGTGCAAAACAGGAGTGATGATGTCATCATTTTGCCGCGGAACCGCCGCAGAAGCCAGGCTTCTGCCGCGGTTCCGCCGCACTATTTACTGCTCATGGGATAAATTTTGCATCGAAATTCTTAGATTTCCCTGCTGAAATTTTTAAGCATTTTTAATATGGAAAAATCCCAGATTTTAGAAAAAGTCCAGAGAGCACTTGGGTTTTAGGGTTTCGGGTTCGTTCGGGTTTCAAACGTCGTCTAGACTTCGCCTAAGGCTCTAGCTAGGCTCTGATACCACTGTAGGGTTCCTAGGCACACTATAGAGGTCTCACAAGGCATCAACCATGCCAATTTCAATTTTTATGGGTGCCGAGAAACCCTAATACGGATCGTCGACTAGAATTCTAGGCGAAAAACAAATCTAGTTAACAACTTAACTAAAGATAAGAAACTACAACCTTTGTAGATCCGCTTATCCACTTCCTTAGCTCCATGTAGTCGTCCTCTCGCTTTCCATCTCGAATCCCGAACTCAAACGTCGGCTTCATCGGAGAATTGGGCGGACTAGGTCGTCGGCTTCGTGCCGAAGACGATCTAGGTCGAGGCATCACAAGTTCAAGCTCCAACTTCACAAATTTGCGAAACTTGGGAAGAAAACACTCAAAACCACTTGGCGAGAGGTAGAGGATGAAGAAATAGGAGGTGGGTTCACTTTAGAATTGGATTTCTCACTTTAGAACTCAAGATGCCATTGATGGCATCAAGCTTTCTTTCTTGAAGATGAAGAAGAAGAAGTAGATAGAATATGATAAGTATAGTTAAAAGAATAATAAAAATGAATACTTATCATCTTCTAACCTTGGTTAAGTGTAGAGAATAGACCATGGTCAAGTGAGAATGGTTAGGGTTAAGTATGAAGACAAATGGTCACATTAGTCAAACCTTCTTGAAGCTTCAACAAGCTTCATGTTAGAAATGAAACCATTTTGCTTTCTTTTATTTATTTATCAAGAAAGAATAGATAAATAAGTAAGTAAATAAATCAAAACCCTAACTATTATCATAACCATGGTTTAAGTCTTAACACAAAACCAATTTACATGCATCATCAAACATGATACAAACATGTGCATAAAAGTATATCACATATACAACTTGCACATCAAGTGAGAAAATCCATTTAAAGTGAACCAATACTAGTTAATGCAAAGTAATATATCACATATATAATTATACATTAAATCATTAAATCAACATTTGATTCAATGATCCGGTCATGTCGCACATAACCGACTAGTATCCAATGTATCGATTTATCGAATCAATGATTCGATAACTAGGTCATATCGCATACAACCATTCGAAACATTCTATCGCGAGAATGAAATACGGTATCACATACACGCATTATTCTCGGTCCCGCACAAATCTCATATGCGCTCCTATTTCGTTTCGCTTGAGCCAGGAAACCTCTGTGTAGGACTCTAAAGACTCGTCAATACGCCGGTAGCAGATGATGATCATATCAAGCACCCACAAGCCGCAAGCGGTCTGCTAAACGTAACGGCCACCCGAGTATTAAGCGATCAGAAGATCGACGAACTAGCCCGCTCACACTCCTGTGAATCCAACCAGTAACACTTACCGTACAGTCCGGTCTGTTCGTCTGATATGTCGCATATCAAGTCTTGGGGTGGTAAACGTCAGACCCCAATAACCGATAAGTCGTGCCGATCTGAGGCTCATAACGGGTCGAGAAACTACTGGTAACACTTACCAGCAAATCTCTGATCAGCCCTGGCCAGGGACTTCCCTGTTACGGCCAATCGAGCACAGCGCAACATCAACCCCCAATACTGGGAGAGACGAAACCCCTCCTATCGCTCATTGCCTCCATGTGACTCGGGACTGTACCCAAAGACCACCGTTTTGCACGCCCTCATGGACGTGGTAAGGTGGAGATCAAAGCACAGTGGGAATCACATAAGACTCTATGACGATCTTGGGTCTACAGACTAACCTGTACAAGTGTCACCTGAGAACTGCCATTTGACGTGAGGTATAATACCATCTGGGAGTTCTCGGCGAGTCCGTCCAGTGTACCCAGTCTCCACTGAGCACCCGTATACCATCTCTGATGTCAAACACCAATGGATATGGGATCATCCATCGCCCATCGCATGGGTCGAGAAGCGTATACGCTAGTCTACTCTGGTATATCGATGCCCCGTCTCGATACACACACGACTAGGGACCTTGAAGGATGTACTTATGGACTACCATGTCCCCACTAGTATGATCTGCATCATAGTCCAGGTAGTCAAGTATACATCCTAAGGGCTTTACCAACATGTAACCATAAGACAGTTTAAAGAGACTAGTGTACATGTTAAGATAAAGAGAAACCAGATAGCATACTATCATATCGAGCAAGAAAGTCATCTCTATATATGTCCAAGCATCCAATATAATATACATCATCTGTACAATACTGGCCTCTAGGGCATACATACAACTAACACCTGAGGTTACCCACCATATCTGCGGAGTGGCTAATGGAATGTCAATCCTGATTAAATCTTTAGGTCCTATTAAATTTTCCGTAATCGTTTGCGGTTCTGGAATCACTTCCAGTTCTACCATACTCCCACTACTGTTTTCTGGAAAAAAAATCCATTTTACTAAAAATATGGCGAGTCAAGAACAATATCACTATTGATCTTCCAGATGGTAGAAAGTCAACCCTCGTCAAAGCCCGGGTTAACCCACAAATAGCCATTACAGAAACGTGCCTTGAGTTTATCCGGATTTTGGTTTTAAGCATCAGCCAGACGACTCCCTATACCTTAATATCATTAATATATAAATTGATTCTATATATATATCTAATATAGAAACAAAGGCACTAATTTAATTGGAACCAGATTCAAATCATGCAGCTGTCTCCAGTGCATGTCAACTAAATGGAGAGAGGCCGATCAGCATAACTCAACTTAGGAGTGTGTCCAATTATGAGTAACCTGAAAGAGAAACAAGTTTCTCAAAACCATTACTATCAACTGAATACCTCATACAAGTATCTACATCTTCGATCACCTTAAAGAATCCCGATACTTGCGACACCTGGTTCTCTACTTTATTCTTGTACCTATAACTTCTAAAACTTGGACCTTGTATCTCTACGAAACACTTGTTTAAAACTTGAAAAATCATAAGTAAATAGAATACAGTACGAGGACCAACCCCTTTGTCCTAATGGACACTGGACAATATGTTAGTTATATGTATGCCCTAGAGGCCATTACTGTACATTGGATGTATATTGTAGTGGATGCTGGGACATATATAGGGAGGACTTTCTTGCTCGACATGATAGTATGCTATCTGGTTGCTCTTTACCTTAACGTGTACACAGATTGTCTCTCTATTACATGTTGGTAAAGCCCTTAGGATGTGTACTTGACTACCTGGACTATGATGCGGATCATACTAGTGGGGACATGGTAGTCCATAAGTACATCCTTCAAAGTCCCTAGTCGTGGGTGTATCGAGACGGGGCATCGATATACCAGAGTAGACTAGCGTGTACCTTCTCGACCCATACAGATGGGCGATGGATGATCCTATATCCATTGGTGTTTGACATCAGAGGAGATATACGGGTGCTCAGTAGAGACTGGGTACACTGGACGGACTCGCCGAGAACTCCCAGATGGTATTATACCTTACGTCAGATGGCAGTTCTCTGGTGACACTGGTACAGAGTAGTCTGTTGATCCGAGATCGTCATAGAGTCTTGTGTGGTTCCCACCGTGCTTTGATTTCCATCTTACCACGTCGAAGAGGGCGTGCAAAACAGTGGTTTTTGGGTACAGTCCCGAGTCACATGGAGGCAATGAGCGATAGGAGGGGATTCGTCTCTCCCGGTATAGGGAGTTGATGTTGCGCTGTGTTCGATTGGCTATAACCGGAAATCCCTAGCCAGGGTTGCTGAGATATACTGGTAAGTGTTACCAGTAGTTTCTCGAACTGTTATAGACCTCATATCGACACGACTTATCGAGCTATTGGGGTCTGACGTTAACCACCCCTAGGCAAGGTATGCGACATATCAGACGATCAGACCGGACTGTACGGTAGTGTTACTGGTTGGATTCACTGGAGTGTGAGCGGGCTTGCTCGTCGGTCTTCTGATCACTCAATACCCGGGTGGCCGTTACGTTTAGCAGACCGCTTGCGGCTTGTGGGTGTTTGATATGATCATCACCTGCTGCCGGCGTATTGACGAGTCTTTAGAGTCCTACACAGAGGTTTCCTGGCTCAAGCGAAACGAAATAGGAGCGCATATGAGATATGTGCGGGACCGAGAATAATAACAGTATGTGATACTGTATTCGATTCTCGCGATTTGTAACATTGATCGGTTATATGCGTTATAGCCGGGTTATCGGATCAAGTGTTGATTCGATAAGTTGTTACTATTGATACTAGTCGGTTGTGTGCGACATGACCAGATCATTGAATCAAGTGTTGATTTAATGATTTAATGCATAATTATATATTTGATATATTACTTTGCATTAACTAGTGTTGGTTCACTTTAATTGGATTTTCTCACTTGGATTGTGCACATTGTATATGTGATATACTTTTGTACACAAGATTGTATCATGTTTGATGATACATGCTTTTTGGGTTAAGTGTAAAGAATTAAACCATGGTTAAGTTGTTGATTAGGGTTTTTACTTATTTATTTATCTTATTTATTTATTCATTTTGAATAAATTGAAAGATAAATGAATGGTGGCTTCATTTGTTTTTAGTTGAAGCTTCATGAAGCTTTGACTAATTGACCTTTTTGTTCTCATCCTTAACCCTAGCCATTCAACCTAACCTTAGTCAATTCTCTACACTTAACTAAGGTTAAGATTATGATAAGTATTCATTTTATTATCGTTTTTAAAGAACTTATCATATCTTCTTCTTCTTCTTCATCTTCTTCTTCCATGAAGAAAGCTTGCTACATCAATGGCAAGTGAAGAAATCAAGTGAGAAATCCAATTCTAAAGTCTACCCACTTCCTATTTCTTCATCTTCTACCTCTTGCCAAGTAGTAGAGTGTGTTTCCTTCACAAGTTTTCTTGACTTGGTGAAGTTGGAGCTTGATCTAGCGATGCCTCGACGTAGATCATCTTCGGCATCGTCGTCGATGACCTAGCCCGTCCATTCTCCGATGAAGCCGACGCTAGAGCCCGGGGTTTGACTTGGACAGCAAGGAGACATCATTGCGGAGCTATGGAGGTGGAGGACCGGATCTACAAAGGTTGTATTTCCGTTTACTTATAGTTAAGTTGTAAACTAGCTCGCTTTTTCGCCTAAACATCTAGCCAACGATCTAGTCTAGGGTTTCTCGGCACCGTATTTTTAGAAAATGGCATGGTTGATGCCTTGTGAGACCTCTTGAGAGTGCCTAGGAACCCTACAATGGTATCAGAGCCTAGATAGAGCCTTAGGCGAAGTCTAGACAGAGTTTGAAGTCTGAACGAACCGAAACCCCAAAATTTCCATGCTCTCTGGACTTTTTCTAAAAACTGGGTTTTTTCCAGATTAAAAATTTCTAAAAAATTCAGCAGGAAGATCTAAGAGTTCTGGTGCAATACGAGATCCTAATTCATCTAAACCACCGCGGTTCCGCGGCATGAGCATGACTCATGCGGCGGTTCCGCGGCCGTACGGTCCTATCTCACTGTTATCTTTGCACAGTAACTCCTCCTTTCTGATGCTGGATTTTATGGGAATTTTTAAATTTTATTCAACAGTTGAATTTTCTGGGGTTGTTTTGGGGATTCGGTGTTTCGATCGGAGTGTCAGATTTTGTCTATGTGGCTTTCCGGATAAATTTTAGAATATGTTAAAAAGTTCGACCGGATATAAATACCCAATTTTTCCCCTGTCGGGAAATTTCCAAGTGTTGGATCTTTCCGTAGTTTAACGACGTTCTAAGTAGTGCAAGTAACTCAATGGACCCTCTAGAAGACAACAAACCTTAACTCGATTATGTGACCGTCTTGAACTGCCCTTTCAACCTTCGGGTTTGGGGCAGTACGGCGTGCCACATGTGAGGCGTTGGCTTGACCCTTCTACGGCTGGACCGTTGGTACTGAGGCACGAACTGAATGTTGTTAGACTTGTTTCATGTGTTGATCTGTATCGGGAAAACTTGGGTGTTCGATTGTTCGATCGGAAAGTTTGACATTTTCTATTTATCCGGAATGGGATACAATAATTGGAATTCACAAGAAGTTATGAGATAACTGAATGAATGTTATAAACATAGCAGTTTAGTCTCACTTGATCGGTTGCCACGGAATTTTGATGTGATCAAAAGTCCGTCGCAATCACGTAGTGTACGCGGATACTCGCCGGGTAAACTTAATAGACAGCCTCACCCCATAGCCTCCAAGTGACTGTAGGAGAACCCCGTCGCCGAAAGCATCCGTTCGGGTGCTCGCGGCAGCGGTGTTCCGCCTTGGTGCACTTCGTCGACGGCGTCGGGGGTGCGGCCGCCTACTAAAGTTTACAACGAGCATTCGATCAGGATGTCGGGAATCTTGTTGAATTGCCCGACTTGATATTGAAAAGTGTTTTCGATAATGAGACTAAAATGCGGGGTTTATAATTATTAGGCATGCAATGTCTAAAGAATTCATTTGGTCAGGCATGTGATGTCTGAGGTGGTTGCGGATTCCAACTGTTGGAGTTTTACACTTTCTTTTCTGTGACCGTAAGTGTAATATGTGATATCGCCGGTTTCGTTGCTATATGTCAACGACAATTGGGATGGACATATTTACTTACGTTGATGACATGTGATATTATGTGTTGCTGGATATGTTATATTGGATCGTCGTGGATGAATAGCCGGGGGTTTTTTATGTGAGATGAGTGTTTTTCATTTTCATTCATGTAAAAACTTGTATGTAATATTCTTTTATTTGGGGCACTTCCAGGTTGCGGAAGATGTCACCGTTTGTATATTATTTACTTTTCCGCACTAGGATAGACCCAAGGAGGAGGGCACAAGTAACCGGGTTCTGGAGTCCAGTGGGAGACCAACTCGAGGAGACGAGTCCGGGTCTCCTAACTCTAGAATTGGTAGGGTTGCTTGCCGCTCTCGTAGGGGTCTAGGTGTAAGTCTACGCTAGCGTCCCGGCAGTCTACAGACGCCAAATGCGGAACAAAAACTTTTTAACTGGCGCTATCGTATACTTTAACCCGGATCTGCCATTATTGCTAAACTAACAAACTGTAAAGAGTGTAGAAAGGTTATAACGAACGATCCGAGTCCTTCGTTCTTCAACCATCATCCCACGCTCCGTTGCGGCTGCTCCGATCTCGTCGATCTCCGATATCCTCGTCGAGGTGGCACCACATCACTGATTCTTTAAACGGGCTCCCCCCTCTGACTTGAGGCAACTCGATCGTCAAGTTTGCTAAAAGAGACGACCAAGAATGATGTAGAGAATGAGTAGATGACTTTGTCTCACTTCGTCCAAGTCCGTGGACGATCGGTTAATGAAGTTGCCGAGGGAATCGGGTGATGGAATGAAATGAGCTGTGAATTCCATACACCCCAAAAATCTATCATATCTTTTTTCCAAATGAAATCAAAAAAAAACATGAGAGAGTGGGGAGGGGCCAGCCATATATATGGAGAGAGGGGGTGAGTGTAGGAGGAGGGGAAGGTAACCATAAGCAAAAGATCATGAACAAATATCTTAAGCTTAACAAAAAACCATAATGAAAACAATGACTCATATGCTTAGTCATCCTTTCATTAAAAGCAACCAATTAGAACACAACACCAATAAACCTAGTCACCACCTTCTAGAACCAACTAGAAGCATGACTCACCCTCAACTGAAGAAAAGATAAATCCGTCTTTAACCGAATGTTAAAAGACGGCTGATAGAAAACTGGAAACTGGCAACTTCCAAAAGTGATCCAGAAACGACTTTCAGGATAACCCCGAAACAGTATAAATACACCCGCATTTGTATTACGACCGAATACAAATGCAACTGAGACAAAGATATTATACTTACTCAATATAATACTCGGATCCGGCTTAAACCAAAGCCGACCAGTATCATCTGCCCGAAAAATAACACGTGCGTAAACGCACGTGCATTTTCCGAACCCTGCCATAAAACCATACGGCCTCTACAACGTTTCGCCCGAACTTGGGAAACTGTCTGTGGGGGACTCTAATGACTCGTCAGTACCCTGGCAGTGGGTTTAACCACAAACCGTCAGCGGCACTAGCAATGCGTAACGGCTGCCCATGGACTGACCTCAAGGGATGCCGATGAGCGCACTCATTCGGAAAAACCTTACTGAGCCTAACAGTGACAATGTATATACAGTCCGGTCCGTTCGTCTATGAGTATCGCATATCTGCCTAGGGGGCTAGTAACGTCAGACCCCCAATAGCAGTATAAGTCGTGTCGGAGTAAAGCCCAATAACACCCTGAGATACTACTGGAGTACCTACCAGTAAATCTCCTGCCACGGCCGTGGGCTTTGTGTAATGGCTCTCCTAGACACAGCACGATCTCGCCCCCAATACCGGGAGAGACGAATCCCCTGCCGATCCGCTCACGTGCCTCCATATGGCTTGGGACTGTACCCAAAAACTACCTGTTTGCACGACTCCTTTGAGCCGTGGTAGGGTAGAAATCAAAGCATAGTGGAAACTTACACGAGACAAATGACGACCTCAGGTCGAGGAACTAACCTGTACACATGTCACCAGGGAACTGCTATCTGACGATAGATATAATACTAACTAGCAGATTCCCGGCGAGTCCTGTCCGGTGTACTCATAACCCAATGAGCACCTGTATACATCTTAGGTGATCCAACTGACACCAGTGGCTTGTGAGACCGGCCACCGCCCCTCGTCGGGGTCTCGACTGTACACACTAGTCTACTCCGGAGTATCGATGCCCTGTCTCGAAACTCCCACGACTAGGGACCACAATTAAGGATATGCGTATAAACCACCCAACTCTCACGTATATGATCGCCATCATACTGTTGGTGGTAAAGCAAGATCCTAAGGGCTCTATCAAAGTGTAACATATAATCAGTCACCTGAACATGTACACGACTGATAAAGGCAAACCAGATAGCATACTATCATCTTGAGTAAGACTGTCATACCGGTATAGGTCCTCTGCAATCATTGCAATCACGTACCTGCGATCCAATAATTGACTATGAGGGCACTATCTCCAACAATCTCCCACTTGCACTCAAGGCTAATTATTGCGATGTTGCGTACTCACAGCCCGTGTGAAAGCAACACCCAACTCCTCTACTAATCAGTTTCACAAAGCCCGTTTGTAAAACTATTGTGTTCGAGAAATAACCTGAGTGAGTGGATCCACCTAGAAGTTTCTTTCTATATCTCTCTTAATCTCAAGTTCGTGGAGAAAGCCATCTCCCGAATTGAGTAATACCTGTCTTAGAATATGTCTGGATATCTGATGGGACCTAGTTCATAAATGAACTCCAAATCCAAACTTCTTAGACTGTATCGATCACTGAACCTAATCAGTATCGGGCACCATGCCACCCACAATATCCTCTTGGACCACCTGTCCATAATACTGTTCCTCTTCGTCAGAGGGAAAACTATAACTCTGACAATCACTCTGTCAACCATGTCACCTTTGAAGCTCGGAATGATAACCGTCTCCCGAAGGAGGCTGCCGTCATCAAATCCGTAGAACATGCACTTATGTTCTATAACTGCTTCCTTATGTTTCTCCAGGATTGGATTAATACAAACTTATTGCATCTAGTGCAAAACCAACATTTGGTGTGGTACTTGACATCTCATGATTGACTCAATTGCCTAAGCAAGTGATCTGCCAATCATGCACATCCCTCTCCCCTTTAGTCTGTCAGACACCTTTAGAGAGGGTGACTCCATCACCTACAGGTACACCACCATGCTAGGAGTCATCATTTCTAAAAACCATTAGAATACTGTCAAAGTACCTACATTGGGAAACTACCCAAATCCAGATCTAAAACCATAGATCTAGAAACCAGAATGTCAAATATTATATCCATATCCTGTCTGGAGAAATAACTGTGTGACGACCACGGTACAACCGATCGTAGTATAGGAATTTTACTTCCTACTCTGTATATGTCATCCAGATACCATGACATCACACCCTACTACCTTCTTAACTGATCCATCCCTTATTCTGATTGAAGTCAAACCCATGACTGTCACATCAAAAATAGATGATCTATCTCCGCTATAACTGCTCAAGTCTATAAATAGACATAAGCTACTTGCCCACTATGCTTCTGCTGCTCCCACTGACTACGACAACCCTCCTACCGGGTCTCATATCCTGGAACAACAGTAGTGTCAAGTCTTGGTAGATAAGAACCTCCCTGTCACCGTCTCTGAGGCTACCGAAGTACCTCTCGGGCGTCTGAGGTTACCTACCATACCTGCGGAGTGGCTATTGGAATGTCAAACCTGATTGAATGTATAGGTCCTATTAAATTTTTCGTAATCATTCGCGGTTCTGGAATCACTTCCAGTTCTACCATACTCCCACTACTGTTTTCTGAAAAAGATCCATTTTTACTAAAACTGTGGCGAGTCAAGAACAATATCACTACTGGTCTTCCAAATGGTAGAATATCAACCCTCGTCATAGCCAGGGTCAACCCACAAACAGCCATTACAGAAACGTGCCCTGAGTTATCCAGAGTCTGGTTTTAAGCATAAGCTGGACAACTCCCCGTACCTCAATATCTTTTAAGGTACGAACTATTCTATATCCAATATAGAAACTTTGGCACTTATTTAATTGGAACCAGATTCAAATCATGCAGCTGTCTCCAGTGCATATCAACTTAATGGAAAGAGGCTAATCAGCATTACTCAACTTAGGAATCCATCCAATTATGAGCAACCTGAAAGAGAAACACGTTTCTCAAAACCATCACTATCATCTGAATACCAATCACAAGAATCTACATCTTCGATCTCTTTGAAGAATCCCGATACTTGTGATACCTGGTTCTCTACTTTATTCTTATACCCACAACTTCTCAAAACTTAGACCTTGTATTTCTACGAAACACTCGTCTAAATACTAGAGAAGTTATAAGTAAATAGAACATAGTACGAGGACCTACCCCTTTGTCCTGATGGACACTGGACAACATACAATACTCTGTATAAGTCCGCTGAGTTTGAACAACTCAAAACCTGTGCTTTATAGGTGGAAAACTGTACCCTGGCGATTTCCTCAAATATCACCAATTACAACGAATTCCGATATAATGAGGATGAACACCTTATTCCCAATATCTTACTCCTACTCATCATCTGTAAAACCATACAGATATGAGAATGAAACCTGGTAAATACATACCCTTGGAGTAAGTGTTTAATCGGGAAAACAGTTTTTCCTTTAACAATGCACTGAAACATGAAAATGTTTCGTAGGGGTATCCTGGTATTCATAGTAATGCCTCATCCATAATCCAATTCATGACTTCAACCGTATATTTTATTGCCATCTCTCCAAATCCCTTTATTTGTCTTTAGTCGTTACCTTCTGTACACCATCGTTAGGCTAAATGGTTTTCTTCCTTCCCTACCGTTCGGCACCAGCCTATGGTTTGGAAGAAGACTATCCAGTAAGCATAATAGGTGTACCCTCCTAAACCAAGGAGTACTCGCAACTGAGAGAAGGTGATGATAAAAGACAACTGAATAATACCTTATTCTTTTAAAGGTGAAATAGGAGCGGCGATGAAGTACGCGGTTTTGGTCGTGAATGGTATCAGTCGCAATTTACTTTGCCCTCTTTCTAATCCCTTTATTTTGTCTTTACATATTACCTTCTGCACACCCTACTTAGGCTAATTGGTTTTCTTCATTCCCTACCTTTCGGCACCAGCCTATGGTTTGGAATAAGACTATCCAATAAGCGTAATAGGTGTACTCTCCTAAACCAAGGAGCCCTCGCAACCTGAGAGAAGGTGATAATAAAAGACAACTGAATAAACCAATTCTATTTCTCCTGAACCTGGATCCATCCCCGAAGAAGTCCCTTCGAGTTCGTATATAACCATACGATGGATCTATCCAATGGAAGTGGATATCCGTAGTAATACGGGTGTTCTGAGAAATTCAAAGGGTAAAAGAAGGAGTGGCAATGACTTATGCAACTCAGAAAATCCAAAAGCCAGTATTTTAAGAAGGTTCGGTCAACCTGGTCACTGAGTCATAGTCTAGGGTCGGTTAAAGGTCGCTGCCAAAGAGAGAGAGAAAAGAAACACTCTGCGTGCACTCTAACCTAGATCAGAATGGTTATCACTTTATCTAATCCGGAAATCTCCCACTGTCCTGTCAAATTCTCCTCCAAACCTAAAGAAGAATCAATCGGAATCACCCGAAGAGTAAACCAACTCATCAGTGGGAATCGGGATCCAACTCTCATCGCATGATAACGTGACGGAATCCACTCGCGTTATCACACTCCAGAAGGTATGCGCATGCCTGGCAAGTTTCAGTTTCTTTAGAAACTCCCGATATGATTTTTGCCCCATGCTCTTATAACCTTGGCTTTGGTCAAAGTGTCATAAGTCACATGCCAAGTTCTACCCATCACTATCTTGTCAATTTGAACCCATCCGCACATGCCCCTGACTTTGGCCAATCGGCAGAACGACTGTCCCAAACTAACTCATCTATCTATACAACAATTGAATGCCCAGCAGCTACCAAACACTATGCCTTAACTTTGGCTAAAATGCATAGCTTGAATACTACTAAATACCCAAAAGAAGTGACGGAGGGCTACGGCTGGTTTTTGGCGAAAAACCTTTAACGTAGTGAACTTGATATCGCTGAAGGAACCTGATAGCTTTTTAAAATATAGTGGCGAAAACCTTTTGCTAAAGAGGTCACTCACGGTAAAGGGATCTCGGCTCTTTCCTCGTGGAATGAGGTGCAGGATATTCCACTGAATACCGCTATGCAAAGCAACATGTAATCGACTATAGTGAAGTTATTACCCTGACGCAAACTTCTGCCCAAGGGGTCAGTCCCGGTGAAGGGATATCAACCCTTGCCCCGTCGAATGAGGTGCAGGATATTCCACTGAATACCGCTATGCATAACAAAAGGAAACGTCTTTGTAACAACATTTTTTAAATTTGTTCCAACAACTGTAAACAGGTTTGTTATCCTTTGCATTGATCAGAATCAACGCAGTCCCATCATTTAATCACACCAGAAAAGAACGAAAATAAAATGTACGTATATGCCATCCGCATTCGTCACTGGGTCCCGTCATCACCCGTTAGGTTACTTAACTAACGACAGAGCGGGGACTGGACTAGCGCGGGTGTAAAACATATACAACATCTAATAGTATATAAACCAATATACAATAATCGCTCCAGGCGTGATAGTATGCAACATTACAGAAAAGTAATAAGCATCACAGAACAATACAGATAATCTTGGATCCCCGAGTTTCACAGAGCCGCTGCTGAAACTCGACGTTCCCCTGTCGTGTGGATAGCCTATGCAATGAAACCTAGACCCCTACGGGTGCGGCAAGTTACCCGCCAAAACCTGAAGCGAGGCAGCCCCCTACAGCATAGTGAATGGACCACCCAGCACTCCACGGAATCCGGTAATCTTGGGCACCCCTCCTTGGGTCAACCTGTACCCCCTACGAGTGCGGCGAATAGTCTGCCAATTCTAGAGTGGGACCCCTCTGCCTCTCAAAGCCATGAGATGCGGACCCGTTGCCCCCCAGAACCCGGCTATCCGTGCACTCCGTCGCGGGGCAAAACCTAGTACAGTAATGAAAAATAGTACAATAGGTACATCGACCGCAACCTGGTCGTGCCCCAAAAGAATATTATACAACAGGCAGTGACGGCAGTCCACAAGTTGGACGCTCGCCCCGCAATATCAAATGTACAAATAAACACAAACTGTACTACCATTGCACACTGCTATCCACCACGACAAATCCGCAACATCACAGCACAACACAGAACATCAACGCGAATGTCACGTTCGCAAACCCGTCTAAAAGAACTATAGCAATCAGACGCGGTTTACCGATCAAATGACATTCCCGGTCGGAGACATAATGTAAGCACTGTAAACTAACATGTTTAAATTTCGATCGACCAAATATCAAAAAAGTGGGCCCCACGACTTACTGGTGAACAGTAACAAAATCTGGGCCAAAACGATATTTACCAAAAACCCCAAAATCCCTCAGAGAACTCACTGTACAAATTTGGGAGCACGAGCTCACCACGTAGCCGCGGATGCGCGGCCAAACCATGGGTTTGGCCGCGTTTCCGCGGCTCTTTGGTGGAGACACGTGCCCAAATTTGGTCGTGGTTCTTAGAAAAGCCTGCACAGATTTTTAAGACATGTAGAAAAATTTTATCAGACCATTTAAAATCGACAGAAACTGTTAGGCTTGGATTTTGCAATTTTCGATTTCCGGTCGGATCGATGTTTTAAACGCGTTAGCACAAGTTAGTATAGCAAAATGGTTAGGCTCTGATACCACTGTAAGTCTACGCTAGCGCCCCGGCAGTCTACAGACGCCAAATGCGGAACGAAAACTTTTTAACTGGCGCTATCGTATACTTTAACCCGGATCTGCCATTATTGCTAAACTAACAAACTGTAAAGAGTGTAGAAAGGTTATACCGAACGATCCGAGTCCTTCGTTCTTCAACCATCATCCCACGCTCCGTTGCGGCTGCTCCGATCTCGTCGATCTCCGATATCCTCGTCGAGGTGGCACCACATCACTGATTCTTTAAACGGGCTCCCGCCTCTGACTTGAGGCAACTCGATCGTCAAGTTTGCTAAAAGAGACGACCAAGAATGATGTAGAGAATGAGTAGATGACTTTGTCTCACTTCGTCCAAGTCCGTGGACGATCGGTTAATGAAGTTGCCGAGGGAATCGGGTGATGGAATGAAATGAGCTGTGAATTCCATACACCCCAAAAATCTATCATATCTTTTTTCCAAATGAAATAAAAAAAAAACATGAGAGAGTGGGGAGGGGCCGTCCATATATATGGAGAGAGGGGGGTGAGTGTAGGAGGAGGGGAAGGTAACCATAAGCAAAAGATCATGAACAACTATCTTAAGCTTAACAAAAAACCATAATGAAAACAATGACTCATATGCTTAGTCATCCTTTCATTAAAAGCAACCAATTAGAACACAACACCAATAAACCTAGTCACCACCTTCTAGAACCTACTAGAAGCATGACTCACCCTCAACTGAAGAAAAGATAAATCCGTCTTTAACCGAATGTTAAAAGACGGCTGATAGAAAACTGGAAACTGGCAACTTCCAAAAGTGATCCTGAAACGACTTTCAGGATAACCCCGAAACTGTATAAATACACCCGCATTTGTATTACGACCGAATACAAATGCAACTGAGACAAAGATATTATACCTATTCAATATAATACTCGGATCCGGCTTAAACCAAAGCCGACCAGTATCATCTGCCCGAAAAATAACACGTGCGTAAACGCACGTGCATTTTTCGAACCCTGCCATAAAACCATACGGCCTCTACAACGTTTCGCCCGAACTTGGGAAACTGTCTGTGGGGGACTCTAATGACTCATCAGTACCCTGGCAGTGGGTTTAACCACAAACCGTCAACGGCACTAGCAATGCGTAACGGCTGCCCATGGACTGACCTCAAGGGATGCCGATGAGCGCACTCATCCGGAAAAACCCTACTGAGCCTAACAGTGACAATGTATATATAGTCCGGTCCGTTCGTCTATGAGTATCGCATATCTGCCTAGGGGGCTAGTAACGTCAGACCCCCAATAGCAGTATAAGTCGTGTCGGAGTAAAGCCCAATAACACCCTGAGATACTACTGGAGTACCTACCAGTAAATCTCCTGCCACGGCCGTGGTCTTTGTGTAATGGCTCTCCTAGACACAGCATGATCTCGCCCCCAATACCGGGAGAGACGAATCCCCTGCCGATCCGCTCACGTGCCTCCATATGGCTCGGGACTGTACCCAAAAACTACCTGTTTGCACGACTCCTTTGAGCCGTGGTAGGGTAGAAATCAAAGCACAGTGGGAACTCACACGAGACAAATGACGACCTCAGGTCGATGAACTAACCTGTACACATGTCACCAGGGAACTGCTATCTGACGATAGATATAATACTAACTAGCAGATTCCCGGCGAGTCCTGTCCGATGTACTCATAACCCAATGAGCACCTGTATACATCTTAGGTGATCCAACTGACACCAGTGGCTTGTGAGACCGGCCACCGCCCCTCGTCGGGGTCTCGACTGTACACACTAGTCTACTCCGGAGTCTCGATGCCCTGTCTCGAAACTCCCACGACTAGGGACCACAATTAAGGATATGCGTATAAACCACCCAACTCTCACGTATATGATCGCCATCATACTGTTGATGGTAAATCAAGATCCTAAGGGCTCTATCAAAGTGTAACATATAATCAGTCACCTGAACATGTACACGACTGATAAAGGCAAACCAGATAGCATACTATCATCTTGAGTAAGACTGTCATACCGGTATAGGTCCTCCGCAATCATTGCAATCACGTACCTGCGATCCAATAATTGACTATGAGGGCACTATCTCCAACACTAGGGGTGTGGGTTTGGCTATTCATCACGACCGTGGAATCCGTGTTTTATACTGGCTCGTATTGAAAACACGGACGTCCTAGTATATCCAATATTTCATATGATTCTTCTGCTGCGATATCTGTGATGTGATCATGTGATGTTCTGTGATATATACAGTATATAGTATATATGATATATTATATAGATGCTACTTATGTTTTACACCCGCGCTAGCCCTGCCCCGCTCTGCCGTTAGTTACCTAACCTAACGGTGCACCAGGGGACATCGAGGCGAATGCGGATGGCATAAGTGTACGTCGTATTTATCTGTGATGCTTAGGTACTTAAATGATGGGAATTCATTAATGTGATTAATGAAATAAAAGAAACCTAAGATGTTGTAGAATCGAATTTCAAAAATAAAACAGGTAGCTACAGTTCTTGCTTTGCATAGCGGTATATATGATATATCCTGCACCTTATTCGATAAGGAAAGGACCGAGATCCCTTCACCGGGAGTGACTCCTTTAGCAATAACTGGCAGATGCTACACACTCGGTTTGTCTTTTGATTGCTTTTAAGAGTTTTTGCTTTGCACAGTGATATATATGATATATCCTGCACCTCATTCGACGAGGAAAGGACCGACGATCCCTTCACCGGGAGTGACTCCTTTAGCAAAACTAGAAAAGCCTCAAAAGCACTCCATTTTTAAAAACATTTGATTCTACAACAATATCGAGTTCATTACGCAATAGGTTTTCAGAAAAACCTGTCGTAACCCTCCGTCATTTCAGATAAGTGGTAGTTAGTATTCGTGCTACGTTTGTTGGCCTGCGTCAAGGCGTAGTGTGCGGTGGCTAACTAGTATTTATCTGCTTATGCATATGATGCAGATTGGATTAGGGTAGTCGTGCGACTTTGTTGGCCTGCATCAAGGGTCGTGCGGGTGGGTTTAATTCAATCAGGAAATGACGGGTTGAACTTAACTAGCGGACTATGGTTTGTTGGCCTGCGTCAAGGTCATAGGACGCTAGGGGCAAAATATTATCGGGAATTTCAAGTGTTGAAATTTGCAATGAGATTGCATACCTTCTATGAGATAGTTGGATCCCGATACCCGCTGGGAGTAATTGTTACTCCTAGGAGAGTTTTACACATTACAATTAGCTGATCAAGTAGGTGTCTAGAAAGGTGTCAACGGGGTTACGCCTCTGGGAAAACGAGGTTTACATTAATTAGGTTCGTGCGAAAGCACGGGGGACCTCCCTCAAAGTACCGACACTGGCCTGGCTGAAAGATTGGCGAACTTGTAGTGTGTAATTAATCCCGGCTAGTCTTTCCTTTTAGGGTTTGAAGGAAGATTTGATAAAAAGCAGTGGGAGCCATCCTGATTAGATAAAATAAAAACCAATCTATTCTTGAAAGAGCGCACGCTGAGTGTTTTCTTCTCTCTCTCTCCAGGTAGCGACCATATCACGCCTTAATCAAGATAATAATACGGATTATTGACCGAACCCGCTTGTTATACTGAGCTGGGGAACGTTGGTCCCGCTCCAACTTATAATTGTTATAAGATAGAGCAGGAAATTGGGGATTACCTGAATTCCCGTGCCGCCCAAACGAAGAGAGTGCATGCTGATGCATCATCTTCGGGTGTGTTCATTACAAAGAACTGTTTCTCAGTATCCTCCGCATCCTGCGTATATGATACCGGATAAGGATCCCAGATATGTAATCTGTTACATAGGGCTACAAAAAGGTAGAAAAACTGAGAACGGGTGATAAGTTTCATGAGACAGAAATCGGGGCAAGTGTTGCAGCCAAGTCTGTTGGTCACTGTCACCCTGTATTACCAGAATACATTGATTCTGAACGAATGTTATTAGATACCGAACCTGATATACAAAATCATATCAGTCTCTTTATCAGTAAAGAAATGATAAAATTTTGTATTGTTGGATAATGTTTTGAACATTTCCTATATCAAAAGTTGATCGGTTCAGGCACGTTATCTAAAAGCATTGATGTTCTAAATCAAACTACAGTTCTTAGTATACAGAATACACACAAGAGGAAGAGTTCAGAAATGAACGAATCCTTCTTGAGGTATTGTAGACTAGGTCATATCAATGCGACCCGACTAGCTGGAGTTACATTTAGATGCATATTTAAAGCAGTTTGAATTTACATCTTGTAAAACTCGCCAGTCATGTCACAAAGATAAGATGAACATAGCTCTGTTTATTGGAAACAGAAAAAGAGTTAGTGAACTCTTGGGATTGATACATGTTGATGTATGTAAGGTCCCCTGTCTACACATACCAAGACCGGTTCTTTGTACTTCATTACATTCTCTGATAATCTCTCAAGATTCAGACAAATGTTCCTGTTGAAACACAAGTCCGAACCTTTTGAGATATTCACAGAATATAAGTTAGAAGTAGAGAACCAATATACGGGTATAAGTATTATGTCCTTTGATGTGATCAAGGAGGAGAATACTTGAGCACGGAAATCCTGGTCTATTCTAAAGGAGAATGAGATTCTCTCTCAGCATCACTCCTCCGTATACACCATTGCAAGATGGTATATCGGGGCGGGGCAATCACACCCCATTTGATATGGTGTGCTCTATGATGAGTACTACTGAGTTACCTGTTTCCTTTTGGGAGTTATGCACTTGAGAAGTTGCATACCTATTGAAAAAGGTTCGAATCAAATCAGTTGCCTACCGCTTCATATGTGATATGGAAAGGGAAGAGCCCATATCTTAAGTTAGTTAAGATTTGGGGTTGTCCGGCCTATGTCTAAAAGCAAAATCCGGACAAGCTCGAGGCAAGGTCTGTTATGTAGACCTGGAAATGTTCCAGCTATACAAACTATAGCAGATGATTTGGTAGAACCAAAGGATTCAGTAGATGCCAACGAACCTCAGCCTCCCCGCCGATCTAGTAGGGTTCCTCACCCACCTGAGAGATACTTCGGTTCCTCTATGACAGTGGGAGCGAGGATTGCATCATGAGATGTTGACCCAACTAGTTTCGAGCTGGCCATCAGGAGTAAGACTCTATAAGAATGGCTGGATGTTTAGTGATCTGAGATGGAATCCTTATACACCAACAAAGTATGGACTCTGGTTGCTATATCTGAAGGGTTAAATCCCCATCAGGAGCAAGTAAATCTTGAGAAGATTACTTGGTGTACATGGAAAAGTTAAGACTTTCAAAGCTAGACTTGTTAAAGGTTTTCGTCATCAACCAGGCGTGGATAATGATGAAACCTTTTCCAGTACCTATGATTAAGTCCATCCAGATCCTACTTGTCACGGCTACATACCATGACTACGATATCTGGTAGTTGGGTGTCATGACTGCTTTTCTAAATGATGTTTTAGAAGAGTGCGTCTATAAGTACACAGCCAGAGGGCCTCGTAGACAGTGGGAGCAGCGGAAACGTGTGCAAGATGCTTTATAGGATAAAGCAGGCATCGCGGAGTTGGAACATCTGTTTTGATGGAGAAGTCAAAGAAGTTGACATCATCAAAATGGTAGATGAACCTTGTATAAACAAAAGGGTAGTAGGGAGTATGGTGGTGATCCTCGTAGAGTACGTGGATGACATACTCATGATAGGGAAGGAGTTTCCTATGCTACGCTCGGTCAATCTCCGCTTATCACAAGGATTCTCCAGATAGGATCAATGTGATACCTCCTCCATCCTGAGTTTTCATCTATGAGATCGATGTTATTTGGGTGTTAGTATACTCACTAGTTGTAGTGAGATGGTATCAATCGATCCTGGGGAGAATCACTGGAAGGGTTCCAGGGTGATAAAGACGACTGAACGTCAGTCGCAGGCATTGTCTTTACCCTCAGTAAAGGGACGGTATATTGGAAGAGTTCCAAGCTAGATACCGTGGCATACTAGACGATAAAGGCTGGATACATCGCTACTTAAGATGCTACCAAAGAGGCTGTTTGGATGTATCTTAGTTCATGAGATGAACTTAGTTCCTACCATTGTGTGACAATGGAGTTGTGGCTTATGCCAGGAACCCCCGTCCCATCAGTGATCCAGACATATTCTAAGACAGTATCATTTGATCATGGAGATGGTTGATCTCTAAGGGATCGAGGTTAGGAGAGTAGACTTAGAGGACAACACGGCGGATCCACTCACGAAGGCCTATTCCCAGAGAGAGACTTTTATGGGATGGTTGAGTATGAGATACTACAACCACTGCTACAGATGGCCCTATTGCAAGTGGGAGATTGTTAGTTATATGTATGCCCTAGAGGCCATTACTGTACATTGGATGTATATTGTAGTGGATGCTGGGACATATATAGGGAGGACTTTCTTGCTCGACATGATAGTATGCTATCTGGTTGCTCTTTACCTTAACGTGTACACAGATTGTCTCTCTATTACATGTTGGTAAAGCCCTTAGGATGTGTACTTGACTACCTGGACTATGATGCGGATCATACTAGTGGGGACATGGTAGTCCATAAGTACATCCTTCAAAGTCCCTAGTCGTGGGTGTATCGAGACGGGGCATCGATATACCAGAGTAGACTGGCGTGTACCTTCTCGACCCATACAGATGGGCAATGGATGATCCCATATCCATTGGTGTTTGACATCATAGGAGATATACGGGTGCTCAGTAGAGACTGGGTACACTGGACGGACTCGCCGAGAACTCCCAGATGGTATTATACCTTACGTCAGATGGCAGTTCTCTGGTGACACTGGTACAGAGTAGTCTGTTGATCCGAGATCGTCATAGAGTCTTGTGTGGTTCCCACTGTGCTTTGATTTCCATCTTACCACGTCCAAGAGGGCGTGCAAAACGGTGATTTTTGGGTACAGTCCCGAGTCACATGGAGGCAATGAGTGATAGGAGGGGATTCGTCTCTCCCGGTATAGGGAGTTGATGTTGCGCTGTGTTCTATTGGCTATAACCGGAAATCCCTGGCCAGGGTTGCTGAGATATACTGGTAAGTGTTACCAGTAGTTTCTCGAACTGTTATAGACCTCATATCGACACGACTTATCGAGCTATTGGGGTCTGGCGTTAACCACCCCTAGGCAAGGTATGCGACATATCAGACGATCAGACCGGACTGTACGGTAGTGTTACTGGTTGGATTCACTGGAGTGTGAGCGGGCTTGCTCGTCGATCTTTTGATCGCTCAATACCCGGGTGGCCGTTACGTTTAGCAGACCGCTTGCGGCTTGTGGGTGTTTGATATGATCATCACCTGCTGCCGGCGTATTGACGAGTCTTTAGAGTCCTAAACAGAGGTTTCCTGGCTCAAGCGAAACGAAATAGGAGCGCATATGAGATATGTGCGGGACCGAGAATAATAACAGTATGTGATACTGTATTCGATTCTCGCGATTTGTAACATTGATCGGTTATATGCGTTATAGCCGGGTTATCGGATCAAGTGTTGATTCGATAAGTTATTACTATTGATACTAGTCGGTTGTGTGCGACATGACCGAATCATTGAATCAAGTGTTGATTTAATGATTTAATGCATAATTATATATTTGATATATTACTTTGCATTAACTAGTGTTGGTTCACTTTAATTGGATTTTCTCACTTGGATTGTGCACATTGTATATGTGATATACTTTTGTACACAAGACTGTATCATGTTTGATGATACATGCTTTTTGGGTTAAGTGTAAAGAATTAAACCATGGTTAAGTTGTTGATTAGGGTTTTACTTATTCATTTATCTTATTTATTTATTCATTTTGAATAAATTGAAAGATAAATGAATGGTGGCTTCATTTGTTTTTAGTTGAAGCTTCATGAAGCTTTGACTAATTGACCTTTTTGTTCTCATCCTTAACCCTAGCCATTCAAGCTAACCTTAGTCAATTCTCTACACTTAACTAAGGTTAAGATTATGATAAGTATTCATTTTATTATCGTTTTTAAAGAACTTATCATATCTTCTTCTTCTTCATCATCTTCTTCTTCCATGAAGAAAGCTTGCTACATCAATGGCAAGTGAAGAAATCAAGTGAGAAATCCAATTCTAAAGTCTACCCACTTCCTATTTCTTCATCCTCTACCTCTTGCCAAGTAGTAGAGTGTGTTTCCTTCACAAGTTTTCTTGACTTGGTGAAGTTGGAGCTTGATCTAGCGATGCCTCGACGTAAATCATCTTCGGCATCGTCGTCGATGACCTAGCCCGTCCATTCTCCGATGAAGCCGACGCTAGAGCCCGGGGTTTGACTTGGACAGCGAGGAGACATCATTGCGGAGCTATGGAGGTGGAGGACCGGATCTACAAAGGTTGTATTTCCGTTTACTTATAGTTTAGTTGTAAACTAGCTCGCTTTTTCGCCTAAACATCTAGCCAACGATCTAGTCTAGGGTTTCTCGGCACCGTATTTTTAGAAAATGGCATGGTTGATGCCTTGTGAGACCTCTTGAGAGTGCCTAGGAACCCTACACAATATACAATAATTTGTATAAATCCTCTGAGTTTAATAACTCAAACTCTGTGCGTCGTAGGTTGAAAACTGTACCAAGGCGATTTCCTCAAATATCACCAATTACAACGAATTCCGATATAATAAAGATGATCACCTAATTCCTAATAACTTACTCCCACTCATCATCTGTAAAATCATACAGATGTGAGAATCATACCTGGTAAATACATACCCTTGAGTAAGGATCTAATTGGGAAATCAGTTTTTCTATTAACAATACACAGTGAAACTGAAACATGCATATGTTTCAAAGGGGTATCCTGGTATTCCTAGTAATGCCTCTTCCATTATCCAGGTTCATGATTGTAACCGTATATTTCCTTGCCATCTCTCCAATTCCCTTTATTTGTCTTTAGTCGTTACCTTCTGTACACCGTCGTTAGGCTTAATGGTTTTCTTCCTTCCCTACCGTTCAGCACCAGCCTATGGTTTGGAAGAAGACTATCCAATAAGCATAATAGGTGTATTGTCCTAATCCTAGGAGCACTCGCAACCTGAGAGAAGATAAGGATAAAAGACAACCGAATAAACCTTATTCCTATTTCTCTTGAACCAGAATCCATCCTCGAAAAAATTCCTTCGAGTTCGTATATAACCATACGATGGATTTATCCAATGGAATTGGATGTTCGTAGTGATACGGGGTGTTCTGGAGAAATACAAAGGTGAATTAGGTGTGGCGATGAAATACGTGGTTTGGTCGTGAATGTTCGCAGTCGCAATTTACTTTGCCCTCTTTCTAATCCCTTTATTTGTCTTTACTTATTACCTTCTGTACACCCAACTTAGGATAATTGGTTTTCTTCATCCCCTACCTTTCGGCACCTGACCATACGATGGATTTATCCAATGGAATTGGATGTTCGTAGTGATACGGGGTGTTCTGGAGAAATACAAAGGTGAATTAGGAGTGGCGATGAAATACGTGGTTTGGTCGTGAATGTTCGCAGTCGCAATTTACTTTGCCCTCTTTCTAATCCCTTTATTTGTCTTTACTTATTACCTTCTGTACACCCAACTTAGGCTAATTGGTTTTCTTCATCCCCTACCTTTCGGCACCTGCCTATGGTTTGGAAGAAGACTATCCAATAAGCGTAATAGGTGTAGGCTTTCCTAATCCTAGGAGCCCTCACAACCTGAGAGAAGGTAAAAGGAAAAGACAACTGAATAGTCCTATTCAATCTCTCCAGAACCAAAATCCATCCTCGAAGAAGTTCCTCCGAGTTCGTATATAACCATACGATGGATTTATCCAATGGAAGTGGATGTTCATAATAATACGGGGTGTTCTGGAGAAACTCAAAGGGTAAAAGAAGGAGTGACAATGATGTATGCAACTCAGACAATCCAAAAGCCAGTGTTTTAAGAAAGTTCGGTTAACTTGGTTACTGAGTTATAATAAAGGGTTGGGCTATGGTCGCAGTCAAAGAGAGAGAGAGAGAAAAGAAACACTCTGCGTGCACTCTAACCTGAATCAGAATGGTTAATAATTTTATCTAATCAGGAAACCTCCCAATGTATTCTCAAATTCTCCTCCAAACTTGAAAGAAGAATTAGTCGGGATCACCCGAGGAGTAAACCAACTCATCAGTGGGAATCGGGATCCAATTATCATTGCATGATAACGTGATGGAAGCCACTTACGTCATCACACTCCAGAAGGTATGCGCAAGCTTGGCAAGTTTCCTGTATGTTTGAAACTCCCGATGTGATTTTTACCCCAAGCTGCTTATGACCTTGACAGACATCAACATATCATAAGTCGCAAGTCAAGTTCAACCCGTCATTGTTCTGGATTAACTTAGACCCACCCGCACATGCCCTTGACAGAGGTCAAAATGACCGTGCGACTGTCCTAAATAATCGCATATCTATGCAACAAACAAGCATTACCCAGCTACCAAGCACTGTTCCTTGACAGAGGTCAACATACACAGCATGAATACTAAGTAATACCTATAAGAAATGACGGAGGGCTATGACTGGTTTTTGGCGAAAAACCTTTAGCGTAATGAACTTGATATCGATGAAGGAATCCAAGTGGTTTTATAAAAATATAGTGGCGAAAACCTTTGCTAAAGAGGTCACTCCCGGTGAAGTGATCTCGGCTCTTTCCTCATCGAATGAGGTGCAGGATATTCCAAACTGAATACCACGATGCAAAACAAAAAGTAATCGACTATAGTGAAGTTATTACCCTGACGCAAACCTCTTTCCAAGGGGTCACTCCCGATGAAGGGATCTCGGCCCTTGCCTCGTCGAATGAGGTGCTGGATATTCATAACCGAATACCACTGTATAAAACAAAAGAGAATGCCATTGCAATAACAGCTTTTTGAAAAATTGGTTCCAACAACATCAAATATAGGTTTGTTTTCCTTGCATTGATAAGAATCAACGCATTCCCATCAATTGATCACACCACAAAAGAACGAAAATATAATGTATGTATATGCCGTCCGCATTCGCCACTGGGTCCCGTCATCACCCGTTAGGTTACTTAACTAACGACAGAGCGGGGACTGGACTAGCACGGGTGAAAAACATATACAACATCTACTAGTATATATATCAATATATAATAATCGCTCCAGGCGTGATAAATGCAACATCACAGAAAAGTAATAAGCATCACAGAACAATACAGATAATCTGGGATCCCCGGGTTTCATTGAGCCGCAAGTGAAACCCGACGTTCCCCTGGTCATATGGATAGCCTGTGCAATGAAAACCTAGACCCCTACGAGCGCGGCAAGTTACCCGCCAAAACCTGAAGCGAGGCAGCCCCCTTCAACAACGTGAATGGACCACCTAGCACTTCACGGAATCCAGTAACTTGAGCACCCCTCCTTGGGTCAACCTATACCCCCTACGAGTGCGGCGAATAGCCCGCCAATTATAAAGTGAAGCCCCCTTCGTCTCAACGCCATGAGATGCGGGCCCGTTTCCCTCTAGAACCCGGCTATCCGCGCACCCCATCGCGGGGTAATCCTAGTACAGAAAAGAAAATATATACAACGGGTACATCGACCTCAACCCGGTCGTGCCCCAAAGAATAATATACAAACAGGCAGTGAAGGTAGTCCACATGTCGGACGCTCGCCCCACAATATCAAATGTACAAATAAATCCAAACAGCACTACCATTGCACAGGAACTACCCACCACGACAAATCCGCAACATCACAGCACAACACAGAATATCAACGTGAATGTCGCGTTCGCAAATCCGTCTAAACGGACTATAGCGATTAGACAAGATTTACCGATCAAATGACATTCACGGTCGCAGATAGAAATGTAATGCACTGCAAACTAACACATTTAAAATTCTGATCGACAAAACTTCCCGAAGTAGGCCCCAAAAACAAATCCAGTACTCAAAATAAAATCAGGGCCCAAACAAAATATTCCAGAAACCACAATTCCAAGTTAAAGACCCAAAGCAAAAATTTAGTGCACTGAAACCTCAAGACTGCGGCGGAACCGCGGCCAAAACTTGGGAACGGCCGCGGTTCCTCGGCGCAACAGAAGAATCATGCTACCAAAACTTTACAGTTGTCTTATAAAAAGCCTGCCTGATTTTCTGAAACACTCAAAATAATTTTTTGACCAGTTTAAAAATTCGACAGAAACTTTATCATTTAAAATGTGGTTTCATAAATTTTGTTCGATCGATATTTTAAACACGTTAGAACAAGCTAGTAAAGCTTAATAGTTAGGCTCTGATACCATGTTGGGATGCGGCTGTGCCCCGGCCGTCTAAACTGTAAGTCCACGGTAGCGCCCCGGCCGTCTAACAGACGCCAAATGCGGAATAAAAACGTTTTACAAACTGGCGCTATCGTGTACTGTAACTCGGATCTGCCATTAAAGCTAAACTAACAAACTACAAAGTGGGTAGAAATGTTATACCGAACGATCCGAGTACTTCGGTCTTCAACCATCATCCCACGCTTTGTTGCGGCTGCTCCGATCTCCTGAATCTCCAGTCTTCTTGTCCAGGTGGCACCACGTCGATGGATCTTAAAACGGTCTCCCGCCTCCGAACCGGGGGAACTCGATAATCAAGTTTGCTAAAAGAGATGACCAAGATTGATGTAGAGAATGAGTAGAACACTTTGCCTCACTTCGTCCAAAGCTGTGGACGAACGGTTAATGAAATTGCCTTTTGAAAACTGTGATGGAATGAAATGAGCTATGAAATTTCCATACACCAAAACTATAATCTTTTCTTCCAAATGAACAACCATCTCATATCAAGAGAGGGGGGCCGGCCATTTTAAGGAGGAGGGAGGTGAGTGTAGGAGGGGGAAGGTGACCACAAGCATTAATTGATGAATGAGTCATAACAACACCTTGCATCTCAATAATGCATACAATGAATCAAATAAACCTATTCATCAAATCATTTAATGACCAATTAATGCACTAAGCCACCTCACCATCCTAGTCACCATCTAGAAACACGACTCACCCAAGAAAAGATAAATCCTTCTTTAACCGAATGTTAAAGACGGGTGATAGAAAATTGGAAACTGGCAACTTCCAAAAATGATCCTGAAACGAATTTCAGGATAACCCCGTATTAGTATAAACATACCCGTATTTGTATTACGACCGAATACAAATGCAACTGAGACAGAGATATTATATCTACACAGTATAATACTCGGATCCGGCTTAAACCAAAGCCCACCAGTATTATCTGTCCGAAATATGACACGTGCGTAAACGCACATGCATTTTCTGAACCCTGTCATAAAACCATACGGCCTCTACAACGTTTCGCCCGAACTAGGGAAACGGTCTGTGGGGGACTCTAATGACTCATCAACACACTGGCACTGGGTATAACCACTAGCACGTCAGAGGTACAAGCTGTACGTAACGGTTGCTTATGTATTGATTGGAAGGGAAGCTGACGAGCGAACTCATCCATAAACTCTACTGAGCCTGACAGTGACAATATCCGTACAGTCCGGTCCGTTCGTCTAAAGAGTATCGCATATCGAGTCTAGGGGGTGGATAAAGTCAGACCCCTAATAACGCGATAATTCGTGTCGGTATGAAGCCCGTCACCACCTGCGAAACTACTGATCCAAATTAGTAATTCTCCACTACCTCGGCCGAGGATTTCTAGTGATGGCCACCCGTGGACTGTGCGACATCAACCCCCAATACCAGGAGAGACGAATCCCCGATGATCCGCTCACTGCCTCCATGTGGCTCGGGACTGTACCCAAAAAATACCTGTTTGCACGTCTCCTTTGAGCGTGGTAGGGTAGAAATCAAAGCACTGTGGGAACTCACACGAGACAAATGACGATCTCAGGTCGACAAACTAACCTGTACACATGTCACCTGGGAGTTTCTATCTGACGATATGTATAATACCAACTAGCATGTTCCCGGCGAGTCCTGTCCGGTGTACTCATAACCCTATGAGCACCTGTATACATCTTAGGTGAACCAACTGACACCAATGGCTTGTGAGACCGGCCACCGCCCCTCGTCGGGGTCTCGACTGTATACACTAGTCTACTCTGGAGTATCGATGCCCTGTCTCGAAACTCCCACGACTAGGGACACTTTAAGGATGTGCTTACAGATCCCAGCTCCCACGTATATGATCGCCATCATACTGCTGGTAGTCAAGCAAGAATCATATGGGCTCTATCATCATGCAATAGTGAACTAAAGTATGTATACGATGATAAAGACAAACCAGATAGCATACTATCATCTCGAGCAAGACTGTCATATCGGTATAGGTCCTGCCTCAATCATTGCAATCACGTACCTGCGATCCAATAATTGACTTTGAGGGCACTATATCCAACAATCTTCCACTTGCACTTAAGGCTAATTATTGCGATATCGCATACTCACAGCCCGTGTGATACCGAACACCCAACTCCTCTACTAATTAGTTTCACAAAGCTAGTTTGTAAAGCTCTTGTATTCGAGAAATAGCCTCAGTGAGTAGATCCGCCTTGATGTTTCTTTCTATGTCTCTCTTAATCTCAAGTTCACGGAGAAAGCCATCTCCCGAATCGAGTAATACCTGTCTTTGAATATGTCTGAATATCTGATGGGACCTAGTTCATAAATGAACTCCAAATCCAAACTTCTTAGACTTTATTGATCACTGAACCTAATCAGTATCTTGCACCATACCTCCCACAGTATCCACTTGGACCATCTGTCCATAATACTGTCCCTCGTCAGAGGGAAAACTATAACTCTGACAATCACTCTGTCATCCATGTCACCTTTGAAGCCTGTAATGATAACCGTCTCCCGAAGGAGGCTGCCGTCATCAAATCCGTAGAACATGCACTTATGTTCTAAAACTACTTCCTTATGTTTCTTCAGGCTTGGATCAATATAAACTTATCGCATCTAGTGCAAAAACAACATCTGGTGTGGTACTTGACATCTCACGATTGACTCAATTGCCTAAGCAAGTGATATGCCAATCATGCATATCCCTCTCCCATTTAGTCTGTAAGACACCTTTAGAGAGGGTGACTCCATCATCTGCAGGTATACCACCATGCCAGGAGTCATCTATTCTAAAATACTATTAGAATATTGTCAAAGTACCCATATTAGGAAACTACCCAAATCTAGATCTAAAACCATAAATCTAATAACCAGAATGTCTGATATTATATCCATATCCTGTGTGAAGAAACAACTGTGTGACGACCACAATACAACCGATCGTAGTATAGGAATTTTACTTCCTACTCTGTGTATGTCATCCAAATACCAGGACATGACACCCTACAACCTTCTTAACAGATCCATCCCATATTCTGATGAAGTCAAATCTATGACTGTCACATCAAAACTAGATGATCTAATCTCCGCTATATCTGCTTAAGCCTATAAATAGACATAAGCTACTTGTCCACTATGCTTCCGCTGCTCCCACTGACTACGACAACCCTCTGGCAGAATAATATATACGTATACTTCTAAAGCTAGTTTAGAACGGCGTTATACTTATCCTTCTGCCGGGTTTCATAGTCTGGAACAACAGTAGTGTCAAGTCTGGGTAAACAAGAACCTCCATGTCACCGTCCTTGAGGGTACCGGAGTACCTCTCGGGTGTCTGAGGTTACCCACCATATCTGCGGAGTGGCTATTGGAATGTCAAACCTGATTGAATATATAGGTCCTATTAAATTTTCCGTAATCGTTTGCGGTTCTGGAATCACTTCCAGTTCTACCATACTCCCATAACCGTTTTCTGAAAAAATCCATTTTACTAAAACTGTGGCGAGTCAAGAATAATATCACTATTGATCTTCCAGATGGTAGAAAGTCAACCCTCGTCAAACCCAGGGTCAACCCACAAACTGCCATTACAGAAACGTGCCTTGAGTTATCCAGTGTCTGGTTTTAAGCATAAGCTGGACAACTCCCCGTACCTTAACATTGTTAAGATATGAACCATTCTATATACAATATAGAAATAGAGGCACTAATTTAACTGGAACCAGATTCAAATCCTGCAGCTGTTACCAGTGCATTTCAACTTAATGGAGAGAGGCTAATCAGCATTACTCAACTTAGGAATACATCCAATTATGAGTAACCCGAAAGAGAAACAAGTTTCTCAAAACCATTACTATCAACTGAATACCTATCACAAGAAACTACATCTTCGATCTCTTTGAAGAATCCCGATACTTGCGATACCTGGTTCTTTACTTTATTCTTATACCCACAACTTCTTATAACTTAGACATTGTATTTCTATGAAACACTTGTCTAAAATCTAGAGAAGTCACAAGTAAACAGAACTTAGTATGAAAACCTACCCCTTTGTCCTGACGGACACTGGACAACATACAATACTCTGTATAAGTCCGCTGAGTTGAATAACTCAAAACCTGTGTATCGTAGGTTGAAACTGTATCCAGGCGATTTCCTCAAATATCACAAATTACAACGAATTCCGATACAATGAGGATGATCACCTAATTCCCAATAACTTACTCCCACTCATCATTTGTAAAACCATACAGATATGAGAATGTAACCTGGTAAATACATACCCTGGAGTAAGTATCTAATCGGGAAATCAGTTTTCTTTTAACAATGCACTGAAACATCAAAAATGTTTCATAGGGGTATTCTGGTATTCCTAGTAATGCCTCTTCCATAATCCAATTCATGACTTTAACCGTATATTTCATTGCCATCTCTCCAAATCCCTTTATTTGTCTTTATTCATTACCTTCTGTACACCAACGTTAGGCTAAATGGTTTTCTTCCTTCCCTACCGTTCGGCACCAGCCTATGGTTTGGAAGAAGACTATCCAGTAAGCATAATGGGTGTACTCTCCTAATCCTAGGAGTACTCGCAACTTAAGAGAAGGTGATGATAAAAGACAACTGAATAATACCTTATTCTATTTCTCCCGAACTGGGGAAAAAAGCAAAGGTGAAATAGGAGTGGCGATGAAGTACGTGTTTTGGTCGTGAATGATAACAGTCGCAATTTACTTTGCCCTCTTTCTAATCCCTTTATTTTGTCTTTAGCTATTACCTTCTGTACACCATACTTAGGCTAATTGGTTTTCTCCATCCCCTACCTTTCGGCACCTGCCTATGGTTTGGAAGAAGACTATCCAATAAGCGTAATAGGTGTACTCTCCTAAACCAAGGAGCCCTCGCAACCTGAGAGAAGGTGATAATAAAAGAAAACTGAATAAACCAATTCTATTTCTCCTGAATCTGGATCCATCCTCGAAGAAGTCCCTTCAAGTTCGTATATAACTATATGATGGATCTATCCAAAGGAAGTGGATGTCCGTAGTAATACGGGGTGTTCTGAGAAATGCAAAGGGTAAAAGAAGAAGCGGCAATGACTTATGCAACTTTAGACAATCCAAAAGCCAGTATTTTAATAAGGTTCGGTCAACTCGATCACTAAGTCATAGTCTAGGGTCGGTCAAAAGTCGCTGCCAAAGAGAGAGAAAAGAAACACTCTGCGTGCACTCTAACCTAGATCAGAATGGTTATCGCTTTATCTAATCAGGAAACCTCCCACTGTTATCTCAAATTCTCCTCCAAACCTGAAAGAAGAATTAGTCGGGATCACCCGAAGAGTAAACCAACTCATCAGTGAGAATCGGGATCCAACTATCATCGCATGATAACTTGATGGAAGCCACTCAAGTTATAACACTCCAGAAGGTATGCGCATGCCTGGGAAGTTTCTGTATGTTGAAACTCCCGATGTGATTTTTGCCCTATGCTCTTATGATCGTGACTTTGGCCAACCCATCATAAGTCACATGCCAAGTTCTACCCGTCATTATCCAGGTTAATTTGAACCCACCCGTACATACCCTTGACTTTGGCCAACAAGGTAATACGACTGTCCCAAACCAACGCATCTATCTATGCAACAGATGAATACCCAGCAACTACCAAACACTATGCCTTGACTTTGGCCAAACAAACATAGCTTGAATACTACTGACCATCAATAAGACATGACGGAGGGCTACGGCCGGTTTTTGGTAAAAAACCTTTAACATAATGAACTTGATCTCGTTGAAGGAACCTGATAGCTTTTTATAAAAATATAGTGATGAAAACCTTTTGCTAAAGAGGTCACTCCCGGTGAAGGGATCTCGGCTCTTTCCTCGTGGAATGAGGTGCAGGATATTCCAACTGAATACCGCGATGCAAAGCAACTTGTAATCGACTATAGTAAAGTTATTACCCTGACGCAAACTTCTGCCCAAGGGGTCACTCCCGGTGAAGGGATCTCGGCCCTTGCCTCATCGAATGAGGTGCAGGATATTCTAAACTGAATATCTCTATGCAAAACAAAAAGAAACGTCATTGTAATAACACTTTTTAAATTGGTTCCAACAACATCAAATATAGGTTTGTTTTATCCTTGCATTGATAAGAATCAACGCAATCCCATCATTTAATCACACCAGAAAAGAACGAAAAATAAAATGTACGTATATGCCATCCATATTCGTCACTGGGTCCCGTCATCACCCATTAGGTTACTTAACTAACGACAGAGCGGGGACTGGACTAGCGCGGGTGTAAAACATATACAACATCTAATAGTATATATACCAATATACAATAATCGCTCCAGGCGTGATAATATGCAACATCACAGAAAAGTAATAAGCATCACAGAACAATACAGATAATCTGGGATCCCCGGGTTTCACAGAGCCGCTAATGAAACCCAACGTTCCCCTGGTCGTGTGGATAGCCTGTGCAATGAAACCTAGACCCCTACGGGTGCGGCAAGTTACCCGCCAAAACCTGAAGCGAGGCAGCCCCCTACAGCATAGTGAATGGACCACCCGGCACTTCACTGAATCCGGTAACTTGAGCACCCCTCCTTGGGTCAACCTGTACCCCCTACGAGTGCGGCGAATAGTCTGCGAATTCTAGAGTGAGGTCCCTCTGCCTCTCAAAGCCATGAGATACGGACCCGTTGCCCTCCAGAACCCGGCTATCCATGCACTCCGTCGCGGGGTAACCCTAACAGAAAAGAAAATATATACAACGGGTACATCGACCACAGCCCGGTCGTGCCCCAAAAAGAATATTATACAAACAGGCAGTGACGGCAGTCCACATGTTGGACACTCGCCCCGCAATATCAAATGTACAAATAAATTCAAAAAGCACTACCATTGCACACTGCTATCCACCACGACATATCCGCAACATCACAACACAACACAGAACATCAACACGAATGTCACGTTCGCAAATCCGTCTAAAGGGACTATAGCAATTAGACGCAATTTACCACTTGAATGACATTCACGGTCGGAGATATAATGTAAATACTGCATACTAACAAGTTTAAAATTTCGATCGACAAAACTTCCCGAAGTGGGCCCCACGTACATCTGCTGTATAGTAACAAAATATGGGCCCAAAAGAAATATTCCAAAAGCCACAATTTGCCATGTAGAACAGACTGTAGAAATTTGGCTCACTGTTCCCACAAAAGCGCGGCGGATCCGCGGCCGTTCTGTGGGATCGCGTGACCAAATTTCACCAGTTTGCTTAGAAAAGCCTGCACAATTTTCTGTGATGCTCAAAATAATTTTTAGACCAGATTTAAAATCGATAGAAACTTTGTACAGAAAAATTGTAGTTTTCGAAAATCCATTCGATCGATATTTTAAACGTGTTAGCACAAGTTAGTAAATCTTAATGGTGAGGCTCTGATACCACTGTAAGTCCACGGTAGCGCCCCGGCCGTCTAACAGACGCCAAATACGGAACAAAAACTTTTTACAAACTGGCGCTATCATGTACTGTAACCCGGATCTTCCTTTAAAGCTAAACTAACAAACTACAAAGTGGGTAGAAATGTTATACCGAACGATCCAAGTTCTTCGGTCTTCAACCATCATCCCACGCTTTGTTGCGACTGCTCCGATCTCCTGAATCTCCAGTCTTCTCGTCCAGCTGGCAACACGTCGACGGATCTTTAAACGGGCTCCCGCCTCTGAACCGAGGCAACTCAATCATCAAGTTTGCTAAAAGAGATGACCAAGATTGATGTAGAGAATGAGTAGAACACTTTGTCTCACTTCTTCCAAAGCTGTGGACGAACGGTTAATGAAGTTGCCTTTTGAAAACTGTGATGGAATGAAATGAGCTATGAAATTTCCATACACCAAAACTATAATCTTTTCATCCAAATGAACAACCGTCTCATATCAAGAGAGGGGGGCCGGCCATTTTAAGGAGGAGGGAGGTGAGTGTAGGAGGGGGAAGGTGACCACAAGCATTAATTGATGAATGAGTTATAACAACACCTTGCATCTCATTAATGAATACAATGAATCAAATAAACCTAGTCATCAACTCATTTAATGACCAATTAATGCACTAAGCCACCTCACCATCCTAGTCACCATCAAGAAACACGACTCACCCAAGAAAAGATAAATCCGTCTTTAACCGAATGTTAAAGACGGGTGATAGAAAACTGGAAACTGGCAACTTCCAAAAGTGATCCTGAAACGAATTTCAGGATAACCCCGTATCAGTATAAACATACCCGCATTTGTATTACGACCGAATACAAATGCAACTGAGACAAAGATATTATATCTACACAGTATAATACTCGGATCCGGCTTAAACCAAAGCCCACCAGTATTATCTGCCCGAAATATGACACGTGCATAAACGCACGTGCATTTTCTGAACCCTGCCATAAAACCATACGGCCTCTACAACGTTTCGCCCGAACTAGAGAAACGGTCTGTGGGGGACTCTAATGACTCATCAACACACTAGCACTGGGTATAACCACTAGCACGTCAGAGGTACAAGCTGTACGTAACGGTTGCCTATGTATTGATTGGAAGGGAAGCTGACGAGTGAACTCATCCATAAACCCTACTGAGCCTGACAGTGACAATATCCGTACAGTCTGGTCCGTTCGTCTAAAGAGTATCGCATATCGAGTCTAAGGGGGGTGGATAAAGTCAGAACCCTAATAACGCGATAATTCGTGTCGGTATCAGCCCATCACCACCTGAGAAACTACTGATCCAAATCAGTAATTCTCCACTATCTCGGCCGAGGATTTCTAGTGATGGCCACCCATGCACTGTGCGACATCAACCCCCAATACCGGGAGAGATGAATCCCCGACGATCCGCTCACTGCCTCCATGTGGCTCGGGACTGTACCCAAAAAATACCTGTTTGCACGTCTCCTTTGAGCGTGGTAGGGTAGAAATCAAAGCACAGTGGGAACTCATACGAGACAAATGACGATCTCAGGTCGACAAACTAACCTGTATACATGTCACCTGGGAACTGCTATCTGACGATATGTATAATACCAACTAGCATGTTCCCGGCGAGTCCTGTCCGGTGTACTCATAACCCAATGAGCACCTGTATACATCTTAGGTGAACCAACTGACACCAATGGCTTGTGAGACCGGCCACCGCCCCTCGTCAGGGTCTCGACTGTATACACTAGTCTACTATGGAGTATCGATGCCCTGTCTCGAAACTCCCACGACTAGGGACACTTTAAGGATGTGCTTACAGACCCCAGCTCCCACGTATATGATCGCCATCATACTGCTGGTAGTCAAGAAAGAATCCTATGGGCTCTATCATCATGCAATAGTGAACTAAAGCATGTATATGATGATAAAGACAAACCAGATAGCATACTATCATCTCGAGCAAGACTTTCATATCGGTAAAGGTCCTGCCTCAATCATTGCAATCACGTACTTGCGATCCAATAATTGACTTTGAGGGCACTATATCCAACATAAACGACGCCAAATGCGGAACAAAATCTTTTTACAAAACCGGCGCCACCGCAACCCATTACCCGGATCGTTCTATTAACCGTAAACTAGCTAAATGTAAAAGGAGTTTGGAAAGATTATACCGATCGATCTGTGTCCTTCGGTCTTTAATCTCCGCATCTAACTCCTCGCTACTGCGCCGATGAAGTCCGCTCCCCGATCAGGTCAGTCAAGTGGCACCACATCGATGAATCTGTATACGGGCTGCTGCCTCAAGACCGAGGCAAGTCGGACATGAAATTTGCTAGCCGACATGTTCAAGAATGATGTAGAAAGAGTGTGGAATATGTTGTCTCAAGATACCCAAGCATTTGGGTGGCGGTTAATAGAGTTGCCATGGATGTAATGTGAGCAAAAGAATTTTAGCAAAGAAAATTCAAGCTTGTCTAAAGAGAATGGGGCTCGGCCAAGGAACATATAAGGTGTTCTCTGGATTTTTTGCAGCAAGCAGAGAATCATCCCCTAAAAGAATTCATTTGTTCCTTTTCTAATTTGCCACCACAAAAAAACCATTCAAAAATGACCCTGCCAAAATTGCAGAGAACCCCCCCCAAAACAGCAACCGACCTAGGAAATAGGTGCCCCCTCTTCACCACAAAAAAAACCCTTGCATTTATCACGCTGGCGAAATTGCACAGGAAAAGAAAACTGGCAACTCCCAAAATAATCCCGTAACGAATTACGGGATTACACCTCAACGGTAAATACATACCCGCATTTGTATTCCGACCGAATATAAATACAAAGAGACAAATATATACCTGCACAATATAATACTAGGATCCGGCTTAAACCAAAGCCCGCTAGTATTATCCGTCCGACCATGATCCGTGTGCACGGATATGATCAAACCCTACCATAAAAGCATACGGCCTCTACAATGTTTCGCTCGAACTTGGGAAACTGTCTGTTGGGAACTTTAATGACTCATCAATACACTAGCACTGGGTATAACCACTAGCACGTCAGAGGTACTAGCTGTATGTAACGGTTTCCTATGTATTAATCGGAAGGGAAGCTGACGAGCGAACTCATCCAGAAACCCTACTGAGCCTGACAGTGACAATATCCGTACAGTCCGGTCCGTTCGTCTATGAGTATCGCATATCGGGCCTAGGGGGCTGGTAAATGTCAGACCCCCAATAGCGGTATAAGTCGTGTCGGAGAGTAGCCCAGAACACCCTGAGAAACTACTGGAATACCTACCAGTAAATCTCGATTACCCTGGCCAGGGATTTCATGTAATGGCTCTCTTAAACACAGCACGATCTCACCCACAATACCGGGAGAGACGAATCCCCGAAGATCCGCTCACTGCCTCCATGTGGCTCGGGACTGTACCCAACTAAAACCTGTTTGCAAGACTCCTTTGAGCCGTGGTAGGGTAGTAATCAAACCACAGTGGGAACTCACACGAGAAAAATGACGATCTCAGGTCGACAGACTAACCTGTACACATGTCACCTGGGAACTGCTATCTGACGATATGTATAATACCAACTAGCATGTTCCCGGCGAGTCATGTCCGGTGTACTCATAACCCAATGAGCACCTATATACATCTTAGGTGAACCAACTGACACCAATGGCTTGTGAGACCGGCCACCGCTCCTTGTCGGGGTCTCAACTGTATACACTAGTCTACTCTGGAGTATCGATGCCCTGTCTCGAAACTCCTACGACTAGGGACACTTTAAGGATGTGCTTATAGACCCCAGCTCCCACGTATATGATCGCCATCATACTGCTGGCAGTCAAGCAAGAATCCTATGGGCTCTATCAACATACAATAGTGAACTAAAGCATGTACATGATGATAAAGACAAACCAGATAGCATACTATCATCTCGAGCAAGACTGTCCTATCGGTATAGGTCCTCCCTCAATCATTGCAATCACGTACCTGCGATCCAATAATTGACTTTGAGGGCACTATATCCAACATTTACAAAAGAAACTCTGCCGAAATTTTCAGAAAAGACTTGTGATTTTAAAAATGCATATTTCGGCTTATGTTGCTAAACTGCTTGATTTTAATTGGTTTTTCCTTCACTCTACTGCTTTACTTGGTTTTGATTTCTAGGTTTTGGCTTACTTAGGTTGCGTACGCCTCGAGACATTTCGTAATTTAAGTGCCGGTCATGTTCCGTACTTTTCGGGTCGTGATATTAATCCTCTTCAGTGTCTTGGTTTCAGGATCATGGTGGATAGAAATCTGCGATCGTACCAGAGGCGTGTTGATGACTCCGCATTGCTTGGAGTAATTCGAGGGATGCTGAAGAACCAGAAGCGATAAACCGAGATAAATCAGCGGCAAGCCGAAGCTTTTCAGGAAGGTTTGCGAACCGTCCAGCAGTCCGTAAACACTGTTGCAGCTAAACCAGTACAGCGTGTGGGTACCGTGGTGGATTTCAGAAGACTTGGTCCATCCATTTTCACTGGTTTGGAGGAGCCGTTGCCAGTGGAGCAATGGCTAGTCGATACGGAGAATCTGCTCGTTGCAGCACAGATTCCGGAGGACCAGAGAGTGGATGTTGTGCGCATCCAATTGGTGGACTATGCCCATGAGTGGTGGATTGTGGAAGATACCCGTTTGTCCAAGCCGATCAGTTGGGATGCTTTCTCCTAGAGTTTCTTAGAGAAGTTCTTTCCGCAGACTGCACAGGAGGAAATGGAAGATAAGTTTATCAGTTTGAAGCAGAATGGCGGATCCGTGGATGCACACGCAGCTGAGTGGACACGGCTTAGCCGATTCGCGGGACCTTTGGTTGCCAAAGAAGCTGATAGGGCAAGAAGGTTCATGCGCAGTTTGGACGTGGAAATCCAGAGACACATTATATCTCTAGGATTGACCGCTTTCTCGCAAGTGCTTAAAGCCGCCAGAGAGCAGCAGAGCTTCTCAATGAAGACGGAGGGTGCGCAGTAGCAGGCAGTTGTGGTATGGAAGCCGGCGTTTATGCCGAATCGAGCGCCTATACGCAGAGTTATCCCGGTGGACAGGCGTGGCATTATACCGATGAAGAAACCAGTCTTGCCCGAGCAAAAAGGAAGGGTGTTTTGCGATTACTGCCAACGACCGGGTCACTATCAAAGAGATTGTCGTAAGAGGCTTGGACTTTGTCTTATTTGCGGATCAGCTGACTACACCATTGATACTTGTCCATCGAAGCTTCGTTTGAGGGAAGATGCTCTGAGGCCACTACAGAAGCAGTTTCAGGGGCAGAAGCAGATAACTCAGGGACCTAATCAAGCTCGAGCCTTTACTCTGACAGCTGAAGAGGCCAAGGATTTGGATGAAGTTGTTTCTGGTATCCTACTCGTTCATGATTTTCCCACATTAACATTATTCGATTCTGGTGCATCCCATTGTTTTATGTCGTCAAAGTTTATTGCTGCACATTCGATTTCTTGCATGACCCTGTCTAGTTGTTAGGACATACACACTGGGAACGGGAAGATCATATCTAGTAATGGGTGCAAGGATTGTTCTGTTGTTATTTTCAGATGAGAGTTATTTGCAGATTTCTTGGTGATCGATATCTGCAGTTATGATGTTGTCTTGGGAATGGACTTTCCCGACACTTTCCACTCTCACATTGATTATAGGGCAAAAAAAGTGATTTTCCAGATTCCCGGATATCCGGAGTTTGTTTTTGCTGGAGGCAGCAGTTCTGTCGAGCTAGTCGAGTTTAAGGCTAAGCCGACAAGCGCCGTTCTTTCGTCGATGGAAGTTGTTAAGGAGGAAGCGCCGGCTGTAGTTCGAGAGTTCATGGACGTGCTTGAGGACATCTCGAGTTTACTACCAAAATGAGATGTGGAGTTCGCGATCGATCTTGTTCCTGGTGCAGCGCTAATCTTAAAGGCGTATTATCCGATGGCACCAGTGGAGTTGGAAGAAGTCAAGAAGAAGGTTACCGAATTGCTAGAGAAGGGTTGGATTCGCAGTAGTAATTCACCTAGGGGAGCTCCAGTTCTTCTAGTCAAGAAGAAGGATGGCACAAGGAGGATGTGCATCGATTATCGAGAATTGAACCGGGTGACTATTAAGAACAAGTACCCGATCCCTTGCAATGGCGAATTATTCGAGCAACTCAGTGGCGTGAGGGTATTCTCGAAGCTGGATTTACGGTTCGGATATCATCAAGTTCGAGTTAAATCAGAAGATATTTTCAAGACTGCGTTCCGAACTCGATATGGACATTACGAGTATTTAGTGATGCCATTCGGAGTCACAAATGCACCGGCGATATTTATGGACTTGATGAACCGAATCTTTTCACCGTTCTTAGACCAGTTTATAGTGGTGTTCATCGATGATATTCCGGTCTGCTCAAGGAGCCTAGAAGAGCATGCTGAACACTTGAAGATCGCACTGCAGACATTGAGGCAAGAAAGATTATATGCAAAGATGAGCAAGTGCGAGTTTTGGCTTGAAGAAGTGAAGTTTTTGGGGCACGTCGTATCCGGAAATGGAATCGTCGTTGATCCCGAGAAGATTGCAGCCATTCAAGATTGGCCAATTCCGAAGAACGTAGCAGAGATCAGAAGTTTTCTTGGACTTGCCGGATATTACAGAAGGTTCATGGAGAATTTGCTCGATTGGCTGAGCCTTTGACCATGCTTATGCGTAAGGAGGTACCGTTCGTATGGACGGATAGTTGTGCGTCAGCTTTTGAAGCGTTGAAGCAAAGGTTGATAACCGCTCCTATTTTGACCGTACCAGATGGTTCCGGAGGATTGGTGATTCACAGCGACGCATCTGGGAAATGTTTGGGATGTGTTCTGATGCAGCATGGGAAGGTTATAACCTACGTATCGTGATAGTTGAAGACCCATGAGAAGAATTACCCAACTCATGACCTGGAGCTTGCAGCAGTGATTTTCACTTTGAAGATTTGGAGACACTACTTACTGGGCGAAAGGGTCGAAGTATTCACCGATCACAAAAGCCTAAAGTACGTGTTCACACAGAAAGAGCATAACATGAGGCAGCGTAGATGGTTGGAGCTAATGCCTGACTACGATCTTGATCTCAAGTACCATCCGGGAAAAGTTAATGTAGTGCCGGATGCGCTTAGTCGGTTGCCATCAATTCGGATGTTGACTGCACAGAAGGAGCTTATCGAAAATTTTCGGAGATTCGAGTTGGAGATCGTGCTACCGCATTCTTCGGTACAGTTGATGCAGCTGCAAGTACAGTCTTCATTGATCGACAAGCAATGCAGTCGCACGATCCAAGATTACAGAAGCTTCGAGAACAGGTTGAAGCGGGACTTCGAATGGACTTGTTGATTCATGAAGATGGTTCGTTGCGATATGATAGCCGTTTGTGTGTGCCAAAAGGAGACATTCGTGAAGAAATTATGAAGGAGGCGCACAGTTCCGCATATTCCGTACATCCAGGAGGCACAAAGATGTACCGTGATCTACGACGGCATTTCTGGTGGGAAGGCATGAAAAGGGAGATTGCCCTCTTTGTAGCGAAGTGCTTGGTGTGTCAGCAAATTAAGGCTGAACATCAAAGGGTAGCTGGTTTATAGCAACCACTTCCGATTCCTTAATGGAAGTGGGAACATATAACCATGGATTTCATGACAGCTTTACCGCGGAGTCCAAAGGGCAACAATGCAGTTTGGATGATTGTTGATCGATTGACCAAGGTAGCTCAATTCATACCATTTCGAGTTGGTCAGTCAACGGAATCGTTAGAAGAACGGTACATGCAGGAGATTGTGATATTGCATGGAGTACCTATGAGCATCATTTCCGATCGTGATACCCGATTCTTATCACACTTCTGGAGGAGTTTATAGGAAAGTTTGGGGACGCGATTGAAGTTTAACACCGCTTATCATCCTCAGACAGATGGCCAGTCGGAGAGAACGATCCAAACTCTTGAAGATATGTTGAGAGCTTGCATGTTGGACTTCAAGGGTTCATGGGAGGATCATCTAGACTTGGTGGTGTTTTCGTACAATAACAGCTTTCAGGCGACTATTCAGATGGCTCCATTCGAAGCATTGTATGGTCGCAAGTGTCGCTCACCCGTTTGTTGGGACGATATTGGAGAACGAAGATTGTTGGGACCAGATCTTGTTGTGCAAACAGTAAAGAAAGTTAATACTATCCGGGATCACATGAGGGTAGCACAAGATCGGCAGAAGAGTTGGGCCGACACATTGAGAAGACCTCTAGAGTTTGCTGTTGGTGATATAGTATTCTTGAAGATATCACTGACTAGAGGAGTGATTCGTTTTGGTAGTCGAGGAAAGTTTAGTCCTCGATTTGTGGGGCCTTTCGAGATCATGGAGCGTGTTGGAGAAGTGGCTTATCATCTGGCGTTACCACCATTTTTGGCGAATGTTCATGACGTGTTTCATGTATCTCAACTCCGTAAGTATGTTCGAGATGAAACACACGTGCTAGATCTTTCGGAGTTGGCTGTAAGGGAGGATTTGACCTTTAAGGAACGACCGATGTCGATTGTTGATCGAAGAGAAAGGGTCCTCAAGAACAAGGTTATCTCTCTCGTACTTGTTTCTTGGGGGAATCGCTCGCACGGAGAATCGACTTGGGAACGAGAAGACGAGATTCGACAGAAGTTTCCACACCTCTTCGTGTAGATTCATGTTTGTTTATCTTTTCTTGTTCCAGGAATTTCAAGGACGAAATTCTTTTTGTAGTTGGGTATAATGTAACACCCTAGTTCATTTTTACCAGTTCTATTTCGAGTATTTTTTTTATTTATGGTATTTTCTTGAATTACTGTGTTTGGGGTGTGAATAGTGTTTTTGACATCTGTATTTGCATCCGACCCAACCCGCTTGCTGAAAACCCGTCTTGATTCCTGTTTATGATTTATCTCGGCTTGTTATGTGGATCCGTGCACTTTCTTTTTTCTATATACTGCATACTGGCATTTTATCTGACATCTGCATATTTTTCAATATAACATTTAAAGTCAAGTAAAATATTTTAAAAATATATAGCATGGCCCGCATCATACCCCTGACCCTGTGGTAGCATCTGCGCATCTTGTTCTCGTCACGTTTAGTGAAACAGACTCGTTTGGATGGCTACGTGCACGTTGCGTGCATCCGTTCTTGGGGGCATGCTTTTTCGTTACCCAGATATCCTGTTTTGATGTTGGTTGACACGTATATTATCCGTATTTTAAAACTAAATTTTTAGACCCGACCTGGGCATCTTTTGGACTATTTTGTATTTAGCCTAAAACTCAAATTTTATTAATATTATATTTTACTATTCTAAACAGGAAAAGAAAAATCAAATACTTTTAAAAACTGTTTAATATTATATATTACGTTTATATTTTAACATAAAATATTTTTTTTCAATTCTTTTCCTTAACTGACTCTCTCTCTCTCCTCTCGATCTCTCCCTATCTCTCTCTCTCTCTCTTCTTTAAAATCCACGTCTCTCATCTTCTTCTTCTTTAAAATTTTCTGCCGCCTTTTCTTCACAAAACCCTAACCCTAGCATTCACCCTCGCAGCCTCAAACACCGCCACCATCTCCCTCGTCTCAAATCCTATCACCCCGATCTCCTCCGACCACCGCAAACCCACAACCGAGATATCACCTTCGCCACCAACCTCGACCAAGAACCCGAGAACCCATCAAAGCCGCCATTGCTGTTTTCTTTCTCCAGCCGAGAACTGCATCACCTTCAACCCTCGACCCGACTCGACCACTGTCGCCTCGCCTTCACCATGTCGGCGTTGTGATCTTCTTTTCCCCTCGCCGGCACTTGATCCTAATCGCAGCCACACCCTAGACTTCGCCGTTAAACCCAAGGTCCTCCAGCTATTGTCTTCTTCGTGGTCCCTCGACCGAGTCCCAGATCCCAAGTCAAGCCCTAGCCGAGATCGCGCCTCGCGTCTAAGTATTGTCCCCATTCCGTGATCGTTGGTTTGAGGCAAGTATTCGACACTTGCTTTTACATGCTAATTACGACGAAGGTTATGTTTTATCGTAACATCATTCTCTATTTGATAATTAAGCTAACATTATGCTATAATCGTTAACTAATAAAATAGTAGCTTTAATAGGTTGATGATGGCCGGGTATTCTACATTTTAGATAATTTATACTGAATTGTTACATGCATCTATATAACTTATGAATACATGATTTTGCCTATTAAAATACTGGAAATGTGCCCACTAATATTCATTTACATGCGTGTATTAATCAATACTATATACACTTGATTCATCGTAGCTATAAATAATACTTGAACTCGACATAACTTGTTACTTTATACACGATATATTGTTCTAACCATATTACCTGATTTGTACCTTGACATATTTATGGTATTTGATTGTGATATATCCTACCTGATAGATATTTTTGTATCCGTGTTTTACTGTGCATCTGTATCATTTATTATATATCTAGTTGCATTCCAGATCATATCATTTCATGTTACTGTTATATTAACACCCCATGCTTGATAATATGCATCCTACGTAGTCATGGAGCCGTAGATATAATCCCTGATAGATATTTGTGCATCCGTGTTTTACTGTGCATCCGTACTTTTATCGTGTACCCGTACTTTCTACAGTTTTATTATGAGCATACGTTTGATACCTATGCATTACCTGTCATGACCTGATATACCACTACTTGACATATTACCTGATCCTGTTTGTAATGCTGACAATCCTGACATGTTGTCCTGACGGACGTATCTAGTTGTCTGCATAGACAAACCTGTAACTGCTTGATCCTGTGTTGGCATTAGCTCCAGAGTTATCAATACCTGACTTGAACACATAACTTGGGGGTAAGGGGAAATCAATGATGAAACCTGACTTGTCACTCAACAGTTCGAAGCTTATACTAATCAGTTATACGGGCTAGGCCAGCCCCGGGATAATGCTGTTGACATCATTCATCTGTACATGTTTCCTGTTTAATGCCTAGCGGCATGTCTCGGATTTCAGCCCGAGAATCTGGACCGTGGTCCCGGGCACGCACGGGATACTATTGAGTTACATCGACGATTCATTAAATTGATTTCAAAGACTTGAGAGTAATTAACCCAGTAGCATAGATTACTCACCGCATGCACATACACTTTACTGTTCCATGTTCGTGTTACAGTTATTGTAACGTTTTGAAAATCGTTTCAGTGAAATTTCGGAAAAATCGGCAAAATAAGAGAGTTTTCTGTAAAAAGTCAAAATACAAATATTTTTATTATAAAATTAAATAAACATATTCTAGCTATGTAATTGCTAGTATTTGGTGTTTATTGAGCCACTGGTAAAATTTCTAATTTTTTGAAAAATTTTCCGAAATTAATTATTTTAATATTATTTTAAGCCGTCACTAATACTTTTAATTAGGTTTTAAATTTAAAACTTGTGAATTCAAGAGAAGGGTTTCAAAAGTCAAGTTAGGTTTTTAGTAATGAGATTGTGGTTGTGTGATATAGTTAACATGTAGTGGGCATGCTAAATCAAATCTAGTTGCTAGTTTGCATTTTTGTTAATTTAAATTGTGATAATTATATAAATTGCAAACTAGGTTTTAAAAATATATATTTTGGTGAGATAAAATTCTAATTAGGGTTTCATGGCTTTATTAACATTATAAATTATGGTTTAATATTTTAGTATATGCAAAACCAAGCTTAATTGTAAAATTGCGAATTTTACTTTAAAAAGAGTTAAAATCGGTATTTTTGCAAACTAAGAATTTGGAATTTATACAAATTGATGAGTTTAATTATGAAAGTGATTAGTATGACCTAATTATGTTATTTAATAAGCATTTTGTCCATTTGAATCGTTAAAATTTGTAGATTGGTTAAAACATTAAGTTTTGAACCGAAATGGGAATTTATGATAACTAGGTTTTTGGAAAATAAAATGATTGGTTTAATTTTATGGATTTGATGAATTAATCCCTATTTCTTATACAGTTAGTGAGATTTGAAACCATGATTGGTACGTTTGGTGTTTTTCTCGATCAATCGGTGTTTGTACGCCGACGTCGAGGGTTTTTGGGTTGATTTGTGAAAGCAAACCATAGGTTTTGACTCATATGGGATTCGTGTGTCGTTTTGGTCATGAGTCGGATTTTAATGCGATACGGTGCGTTATGATATGTAGGTACCCCATGTGGACTTAGAGAAGACAAGCAAGCGCATGGCGATGTTGGCACCGGCAAGCGAGGACCAGGTGCGTAGATTATATCTACGGGGAGAAGTCGGGTGGATGGTGTATAGCACCCCCGCAGTTCGTGGTGATGTATACGAATACGTATACACACATATATTGATTATATATCATTTGAGATTATTGATGATAAAGATGGATTCTAGGTGTGATTGGATTGGTTTAGTGTTGCGAAATCCTAGAGTAGTGGTTGCACCACACATACACACGCACCCATACTTGCATACATTCTTCTTTCATATGTGCGTATATGGGAATATATATTTATGTGTTCACATGGGTATGGGACTATGTGTTCACATACTGGATTTGGGGATAGTATTTGGGATTTGAAGTGAGTCGATGAGATGTGATTTGAGACCGTGAGATCGGTGATATGGCAGAATACGTATTTGAGATACGTCATGATGTTATAGCGGATTTTTGGACGACGATACCATGTGAATAGTGATATAAATAAAATGGTCGACATGTGATCGCGATATGAGATATGATATGCTAGGATGTTTATAATAGGCCGCATTGGGCGATATATACTTCTTTATGATGATATGTGCTGATGATATCGGTTTGTACGAAACTGTCGATCAGTAGTCAGATCATGATTATGTTGATGATATTAGTATTGTACTAGACATAGATCAGTACCCGGATTATGATCTTGGATAAAGAGAATACCAGATGAATAATTTGATGAATGTGATATTGAACCGTACCCATATTTGGGATGCCGTACGACGGATTTACGTACGAGCTATATATTGATGTTTGATCCGCACTCTTGACTTGGGAATAGCTGATTATAGATACGGTATTGGATGTGATATTATTGAGGCGTGATCACCGACTCTTATATATATACATATATATAGGTATCGACTCAGATGTTAGGCGGTTTCCTTATCTTCAGTTAGCTTATTAGTTCAGCCGTATAGTTTGGTGTAGTTGTTAGACTAGGTTAGATTCCTACCTATTTTAAACCCCCACGATTCGTGTTATTTCAAATGGCACCACTGTGGAACTCATATTTATTTAAATGCAGATTAGTTATCATAGTGTGTAGTATTCAGCTCCCGCACATTATTGTTGTTCGCTTCGCATCGCATACTTATTTTGTGATTCATATACCATTATTGATATCATGCTGCTAGGACACCAGCAGCATTACCGATGACGCGTATGTACCACATACACTTACTTGCCGGCTTACACACATCTTCATCGGTAATTGCCATGTCACGAGCACTTTTGAAAATACTATTTCATTGACATAGTTTGTTAGCTAATAGTTTAGACATGATATTAGTGTACTTGCCTTATATGCTAGTTTAGACATTGTAGTTATTACTTGCTACTTCATGCATGTTATTATTCACTGTTATGCCGCATTCATGGATTTTTATGCCTATATTCACTGTTTACATGCTATTGAGGATTTGGATTCGGATTTTCATGAGATTTCCTGGATTTGGGGGAAAACCGCAAAAACATTTATAAACTTCTTTTCTCTCTCTTTTTAAATGAAAAGTGCGGTTTTCCCATGATGTATGATTCGTCCACCATGAGTTTGTTGATGGATTTCGAGACCCGATTCGAGGAGTCGGATGAACCGTTTCGGGTACATGGTGGACCCGGTAAGGTACCCCGTGGCAAGAAGTTCGAGTAGTAGACGATGAGCCTGGCAGGGGAAGACTACCTACCGGTGATTTTACCCGACGCGTCGGATATCCGGAGGATACCGTCGTGGTCTTGAGATTGATGGTAGGGGACGGTCCGGACATACGGCGCCATAGATAGTGAGATTGAGATTTTGAGACATCGAGGTACTGAGATTGATGATCCAGGCCAGTCCGGATAGCCGGAGCCTAAGATATTGAAATATTGGGATTTATGTTTTGTGTCGATGCTAGACACTGTTTATGCTGATTTCATTTATGATACCTCGTTTTGAAACTACAGAAATCTCACTAAATTATGAAAGCAATTTCTTCATTTACATGTATTCTGTTTTCATGCATTCATACCTCATCCATGTGATATATTGCTACCTGAGGCACTGACACGAGCACTTGGTATTACCGTTGTTTAGAGGTATACCCTAGCCATTGTTATAGGCTGCAGATTATATATTTGAGGATATATTATGATCGTATGACTTAGGATTGCGTTGTTCATACGATTTCTGTTCGTAGATGTTTTCTACTCACGAGTTGGCAACTCACCCCCGTTGTGCACAGTTTCTTGCAGGTTTTGCCGTACAGGTTTCATTACGGCTTTGCTGGCACTGCTTCTTTTTCGGATGACTTGCTAGTAGGTGGGTTTACTTGTATTGTATCCATCATTATACCTTGTATATTATTATTCTGTTGTATCTAGAAGTTCTATCAACCAAACATGTATTTATTTCAGAGATAGAGAGTAGTGATGTTTATTCTTTCAACCTTAGAGTCAAGCGTTGTATTCCTATGGATTTCTTGCTGTTTTGAGTTTCCTTTTGAGTTTTGATCCTCGCCCTTGGCGTTGTATATTATATTGCTTGCGTGGTTGTGATCGTCGATTGACGAAGAGCTAGCTCCCGCTTGGGGATGCCTTTTTATTCATTGCGTATACTATTCATGTTGTATCCCGTTTGGGGGCCAGTATTTACAAAGGAGACTCTGCCGAAATTTTCAGGAAATATTTGATGTTTTAAAAAAACGCATAATTCGGCTTACGCTATTAAAACGACTTGTTTTAAGTTGGTTTTTCCTTCACTCTACTGCTTCTTTGGTTTTGATTTCTGGGTTTTGGCTTACTTAGATTACGTACGCCTCGAGACGTCCGTAATTTAAGTGCCGGTCATGTTCCGTACTTTTCGGGTCGTGACAAAGTTGGTGTCAGAGCGTTAGGTTTTACCTTCGGAGTGTAGGATGACCCTTGGTCGATGGAGTAGGTGACTAAAGCAGAGTGACGTACCGTGGGTATGTTCTGCGGCATACTTACGATACGCTACTCCGCTTAAGGAGCCTTAGGATGTACATTTCCTTGCACAGTATTATATTCCTTCCTATGATCTAGCCTCATCGGTACAAGTTATGGTATTGTTACCACGGTTACACGGGCGTGGAGAGCTACGGCTAGAGTTACGGTCAGCACGAGCTCGTCACGAACGAGGACTGACCAGGGCATAATTCCGGTGACACACGATTGCAGAGATGTGTCTTTTTATTGTGTTTGCTCTACGAGCGTTCGATGGATCGCTGTATGAGGTTACTCGGATGTGCTGATCGGCACCAGAGGATTGAGCCACTGATAGAGGCCAGCCGAATTTTGATGACCGTTGGTGTATGTCTTATTCATGATGATCGAGGCACTGTTCAGCGTGCAGACGAGTGAGTCAGTTATTACTGCGAACGACGAGATATCGTCCCAGATGTTGGAGCTACTGCAGTACGAGTTGTTCTAAGAGATAAGAGAAGGTCGCTAGTCACCGAGGATGAATGATTAGGACATGTGGTTCGTTCGCTACCCCGATGCGAGGTCATCAGATGGATGGATTCCAGCTAGAGACAACTTCACGCGGAGACGTTGAGAGTCGACAGAGGCGATCGAATGTCAGAAACCTATTATTCCAAGTTTAAAGTATTCGGAAAGACATGCAGGCAATTCTATGGACCGTCTAGAAGAATGAAACCCTAACTCGACATAATGACCGTGTGAAAGCCTTTGAACCTTAGGGTTTGCGGCAGTTCCGCGGTGCCATTAGTGAGGCTTGGGTTGGCCCTTCTACGGCTGGACCATCGATGCTATGGTATGTACTCGATACTATTAAACCGTACCCAAGATGTTGAGCTCTTAGGGGATTATGAGGTTTTGACAAATCGGTCGAATGGTTCGACTTCATTCGGATGCTATGCGATGAGATGCATTTCTTGGGAGACTCCAGATACGAGGATAGCCGTTGGAGTTCAGTCCATGCAGCCACGACGAGACGAGTCCGAAGCAGTCGACATTGGAGAAAAGTGAAGTAAGAGGTTCATACGAGATCTTGATGAGATGACGTTCCACTCCGCCAACATCAGAGACGCGATACGCATGCCGAGGCATTGTACTGGGATGTACCTTCCAGAAGGAGTCGCGATGAGTATGCAGCCGTTCTGGAATAAGAAATAGATATAGTAAAAGGAAGATAACTTCCGGACAGTTCGGCAGAGACGAGATTTGATAGAGATCTCGACAGGACCTTTCTGGAATAAATTACGAGAAGACTTGGACCCAGGAGTGGTCATGTTGCGCATACCGGCAAGCCAGAGTTCATGATCGTCGATGAGACATGCTATGAGTGACCACGACAGTTGTCCAGAGATTCTTGGAGGATGTGCTTAAACGGGACTATTCCGCCATACTTGATTTCGGTATTTTGGGCGATCTATTCGCATGATTGATTTTGATGATTGAGTTTCATGATATTTGTTTTCATGCACCATGGTTGCACCTACTGAGTATCTACGACTTTTGCACAGTTGTTGCACTTGTTATCGTTTTCGTGCCTTAGTCTTTCATGTTTATGATTTTATGGGTTTCAGACAGTTGAGTTGATTTTATGCATATGTACGCACACGATTTGGTTTTTGCACTCGGTATAGTTCACATATGCTTGCAGTGCAGTGGTACGCATTTTGTGCACTTAGATGCACTAGACTTCGATTTCGATTGTGATGCTTGATATTTGTTTTGTGCACCTCGTGCACCTGATTTGGGTTTTTGCGCATGTTGGGCGCATGTTATGAGATGCGATTTTGGTGCACACCAGATGCACTAAATCGAGATTCTTCGTGCATGTCAGATGCCCCTGTTTTTGCTGTCAGGCACACCTGTTGCCCTTGACAGATGTTTCGTGCACACCCGATACACTTAGATATTGTTTCTGTGCGCATGTATGGCACATTCATGGATTTTGATTTCCGTGCGCATCAGACGCACGTAGTATTCATGTGCATATTTTGGGATTGATTCTTATGGAGCAGTACGTTTTTATGATGTTATTATTGTTTTCGTACTGAGCAGGACTAGTCAGAGGACAGTACCTGAATATATTTTGCATGCATTGATAGTTATCGAAGGGATTTCCAAAAAGCGAGCTATAGTCTCAGTATTACCTACGTGTCTGATATGACACGAAACGTTTTAAAACAAGGAAACCCTTCTAAATTGTTTTCAAAACGGCGGGACGTGTATGTTAAAGAAAGGATATATGTATATATAGATATAGTTATTTTCTCACAATGGACATCCGCCACTGTGCAGTGATACACATATCGCACAGCGAATTGAAAAAAAAAGGTTTTACATGCATTGCTTCTAGATGTTTTAATGATATATATCATGTTGGTTTTCATATTGGATCTTGACATTGATGTCTTCCCCATGACTCCGATGATTGCGGGATGCTGGATGGAGTTTGATTTTGAGTTATATGCTCATTTTTCATGCACATGCGCTGCGCTACGATTTGTTTTATGTATTTATGATTTCGGAGCCCCGACGACTTAATGGTTTTGCTTAGATGTTTTAGTATTTGGGGGGAGTTTTAATTTAAATTTGGGGACCGAATTTCTTTAAGGGGGGAAGATTGTAACGTTTTGAAAATCGTTTCGGTGAAATTTCGGAAAAAATCAGTAAAATAACGGGGTTTCTGTAAAAAGTCAAAATACAAATATCTTTATTATAAAATTAAATATACATATTCTAGCTATGTAATTGCTAGTATTTGGTGTTTATTGAGCCACTGGTAAAATTTCTAATTTTCTGAAAAATTTTCCGAAATTAATTATTTTAATATTATTTTAAGCCGTCACTAATACATTTAATTAGGTTTTAAATTTAAAACTTGTGAATTCAAGAGAAGGGTTTCAAAAGTCAAGTTAGGTTTTTAGTAATGAGATTGTGGTTGTGTGATATAGTTAACATGTAGTGGGCATGCTAAATCAAATCTAGTTGCTAGTTTGCATTTTTGTTAATTTAAATTGTGATAATTATATAAATTGCAAACTAGGTTTTAAAAATATATATATTTTGGTGAGATAAAATTATAATTAGGGTTTCATGGTATTATTAACATTATAAATTATTGTTTAATATTTTAGTATATGCAAAACCAAGCTTAATTGTAAAATTGCGAATTTTACTTTAAAAAGAGTTAAAATCGCTATTTTTGCAAACTAGGAATTTGGAATTTATACAAATTGATGAGTTTAATTTATGAAAGTGATTTGTATGACCTAATTATGTTATTTAATGAGCATTTTGGCCATTTGAATCGTTAAAATTTGTAGATTGGTTAAAACATCAAGTTTTGAACCGAAATGGGAATTTGTGATAACTAGGTTTTTGGAAAATAAAACGATTGGTTTAATTTTATGGATTTGATGAATTAATCCCTATTTCTTATACAGTTAGTGAGATTTGAAACCATGATTGGTACGTTTGGTGTTTTTCTCGATCAATCGGTGTTTGTACGTTGACGTCGAGGGTTTTTGGGCTGATTTGTGAAAGCAAACCATAGGTTTTGACTTATGTGGGATTCGTGTGTCGTTTTGGTCATGAGTCGGATTTTAATGCGATACGGTGCGTTATGATATGTAGGTACCCCATGTGGACTTAGAGACGACAAGCAAGCGCGTGGCGACGTGGGCACCGGCAAGCGAGGACCAGGTGAGTAGATTATATCTACGGGGAGAAGTCGGGTGGATGGCGTATAGCACCCCCACAGTTCGTGGTGATGTATACGAATACGTATACACACATTATTGATTATATATCGTTTGAGATTATTGATGATAAAGATGGATTCTAGGTGTGATTGGATTGGTTTAGTGTTGCGAAACCCTAGAGTAGTGGTTGCACCATACATATACACACACCCATACTTGCATACATTCTTCTTTCATATGTGCGTATATGGGAATATATATTTATGTGTTCACATAGGTATGGGACTATGTGTTCACATACTGGATTTGGGGATAGTATTTGGGATTTGAGGTGAGTCGATGAGATGTGATTTGAGACCGTGAGATCGGTGATATGGCAGAATACGTATTTGAGATACGTCATGATGTTATAGCGGATTTTTGGACGACGATACCATATGAATAGTGATATAAATAAAATGGTCGACATGTGATCGCGATATGAGATATGATATGCTAGGATGTTTATAATAGGCCGCATTGGGCGATATATACTTCTTTATGATGATATGTGCTGATGATATCGGTTTGTACGAGACTGTCGATCAGTAGTCAGATCATGATTATATTGATGATATTAGTATTGTACTAGACATAGATCAGTACCCGGATTATTATCTTGGATAAAGAGGATACCAGATGAATAATTTGATGAATGTGATATTGAACCGTACCCAGATTTGGGATGCCGTACGACAGATTTACGTACGAGCTATATATTGATGTTTGATCCGCACTCTTGACTTGGGAATATCTGATTATAGATATGGTATCGGATGTGATATTATTGAGGCGTGATCACCGACTCTTATATATATACATATATATAGGTATCGACTCAGATGTTAGGCGGTTTCCTTATCTTCAGTTAGCTTGTTAGTTCAGTCGTATAGTTTAGTGTAGTTGTTAGACTAGGTTAGATTCCTACCTATTTCAAAACTAACGGATCGTGGGAATTTTAAAAGACAGGTCAAGGGATTCTACGGATATTTCAAAAGACGTATATTTTCTTAAAAACACCGTAGCCCTTATTTTCAAAACCCCACGATTGATGTTATTTCAAATGGCACCACTGTGGAACTCATATTTATTTAAATGCAGATTAGTTATCATTGTGTGTAGTATTCAGCTCCCACACATTATTACTGTTCGCTCCGCATCGCATACTTATTTTGTGATTCATATATCGTTATTGATATCATGCTGCTAGGACACCAGCACCATTACCGATGACGCGTATGTACCACGTACACTTACTTGCCGGCTCACACACATCTTCATCCGTAATTGCCATGTCACGAACACTATAGAAAATACTATTTCATTGACATAGTTTGTTAGCTAATAGTTTAGACATGATATTAGTGTACTTACCTTATATGTTAGTTTAGACATTGTAGTTATTACTTGCTATTTCATGCATGTTATTATTCACTGTTATGCCGCATTCATGGATTATTATGCCTATATTCACTGTTTACATGCTATTGAGGATTTGGATTCGGATTTTCATGAGATTTCCTGGATTTGGGGGAAAACCGCAAAAACGTTTATAAATTTCTTTTCTCTCTCTTTTTAAATGAAAAGTGCGGTTTTCCCATGATGTATGATTCGTCCACCATGAGTTTGCTGATGGATTTCGAGACCCGATTCGAGGAGTTGGATGAACCGTTTCGGGTACATGGTGGACCCGGTAAGGTACCTCGGGGCAAGAAGTTCGAGTAGTAGACGATGAGCCTGGCAGAAGAAGACTACCTACCGGTGATTTTACCCGACGCGTCGAATATCCGGAGGATACCGTCGTGGTCTTGAGATTGATGGTAGGGGCCGGTCCAGACTGAGGGCACCCTAGATAGTGAGATTGAGACATTGAGATTTTGAGACATCGAGGTACTGAGATTGATGATCCAGGCCAGTCCGGATAGCCAGAGCCTGAGATATTGAGATATTGGGATTTATGTTTTGTGTCGATGCTAGACACTATTTATGCTGATTTCATTTATGATACCTCGTTTTGAAACTACAGAAATCTCACTAAATTATGAAAGCAGTTTCTTCATTTACATGTATTATGTTTTCATGCATTCATACCTCATCAATATGATATATTGCTACCTGAGGCACTGACACGAGCACTTGGTATTACCGTTGTTTAGAGGTATACCCTAGCCATTGTTATAGGCTGCAGATTATATATTTGAGGATATATTATGATCGTATGACTTAGAATTGCGTTGTTCATACGATTTCTGTTCGTAGTTGTTTTCTACTCACGAGTTGGCAACTCACCCCCGTTGTGCCACAGTTTCTTGCAGGTTTTGCCGTACAGGTTTCATTACGGCTTTGCTGGGACTGCTTCTTTTTCGGGTGACTTGCTAGTAGGTGGGTTTACTTGTATCGTATCCATCATTATACCTTGTATATTATTATTCTGTTGTATCTAGAAGTTCCATCAACCAAACATGTATTTATTTCAGAGATAGAGACAAGTGATGTTTATTCTTTCGACCTTAGAGTCGCGCATTGTATTTCTATGGATTTCTTGCTGTTTTCAGTTTCCTTTTGAGTTTTGATCCTCGCCCTTGGCGTTGTATATTATATTGCTTGTGTGGTTGTGACCGTCGATTGACCAAGAGCTAGCTCCCACTTGGGGATTCCTTTTTATTCATTTCGTATACTATTCATGTTGTATCCCGTTTGGGGGCCAGTATTTACAAAGGAGTCTCTGCCGAAATTTTCAGGAAATATTTGATGTTTTAAAAAAACGCATAATTTCGGCTTATGCTATTAAAACTACTTGTTTTAAGTTGGTTTTTCCTTCACTCTACTACTTCTTTGAATTTGATTTCTTGGTTTTGGCTTACTTAGATTACGTACGCTTCGAGACGTTCGTAATTTAAGTGCCGGTCATGTTCCGTACTTTTCGGGTCGTGACAGTTATACACTCATTACTGTTCATACTCATGCCTGCATATCTTGTTACCTCCTGATTATATTTTATTGTTAGATATTATGACGCACTGACGTCTGGGTTTTGCATGGCCCAGATCCTCTATCTTTGTCGCAGGCTGATCAGGAGATTTTCCGCCGTCAGACCGAACAGTGAGGATCCTGTTAATATTTAGTTTAGTTTAGTTTTATTTCCGTACTTTTGTTTCCTGATGTGAGCCCGTATTTGGGACGTACTTTCTTGATGTTATTGTTTATTGAATTTATTGCTTCCTCGTATATTATTTCTTGACTCGTTTATTCTGGCATATGGACATGTACTAGATAGTTTATTTTATTTCTACTGTTCTTGATATCTTATAGACAGCTGTAATGTGACTGTGGAGGGATGTTTCCTAGCCACAGGTAGCATGGTTGGCTCTGTCATGTGCCGATCTTAGCGCACTCTGGGAAGCGGGGCGTGACAGGATGACCCACGGAGGAGTGCTCAAGTTATTGGATTCCGTAAAGTGCTTGGTGGCCCATTCACTTTATTAATTGGGGTTGCTTCACTTCTGGGATTGGCGGGTAACTTGCCGCACTCATTGGGGTCCTGGTTCTTCATTACACAGGCTATCCACACGACCGGGGAACGTCGGGTCTCATTTGCGGCTCAAATGAAACCTGGGGCTCCTAGATTATCCGTTTTTCTGTGTTGCTTATCGCTTTTATGTGATGTTGCTTATATCATTCCTGAGATGAATGTTATATATATATATATATATATATATATATATATATATACTAGTAGATATTATATATGTTTTACACCCGTGCTAGTCAAGCCCGTGCTCTGCCGTTAGTTAAGTAACCTAACGGTACATGACGGGGCCCCGTGGCGAATGCGGATGGTATATACGTACATTGTATTTTCTTTCTTTTCTGGTGTGATAGGGATTAATTGACGGGACCGTATTAATTTTGATTAATGCAAGGAAAATAAACCTAAAAGATGTTGTTGGAACAAATTTCGAAAAACTATAGTTGTATTCTTTTGCTTTGCACAGTGGTGTTCGTTCAGGAATATCCAGCACCTCATTCTAGGAGGCAAGAGCCTAGATCCCTTCATGGGGAGTGACCTCTTGAGCAAAAGTTTATGATACTGTAGATTACTCGGATTTTTTCAAAACCACTAGTTTTTAAAGCGGAGCCTAAATCACTCCTTTTCAAAGCTATTTGGTTCCTTCAACAATATCAAGTTCAATACATTCACGGTTTTTTTGCCAAAAACCATCCTCAGCCCTCCGTCATTTCGGATAAATAGCACATAGTATTCATGCGGTGTTTGTTGGCCAAAGTCAAGGCATCATGAATGGTAGCTATATGTTAATTATCCTCAACATAAATAGATGCATTAATCTAGGACAGGCGTACAGCTATTTTGATCTTTGTCAAGGGCTTGTACGAATGGGTCTAGATTAATCTGGATAATGACAGGTTGAACTTGACTTGCAACTTATGATGTTTTAACCTTCGTCTAGGTTATAAGCGCTCGGGGTAAAAACCACATCGGGAGTTTCAAATATACAGAAAACTTGCAAGTGTTGCATACCTTCTGGAGTGTGGTATTTTTGGTAGGCTTCCTTCAAAATTATCGCACAATGATAGTTGGGTCCTGATCCCACTATGAGTATCCGCTACTCTTCGGGAGAATTTTTCACTTTTCAATTAGCTAATCAAGTTGGTGTCTGGAAAGGTGTTAACTGGGCTATGCCTTTGGGAAAATGAGGTTATTTAATTAGGTTCGTGCGAAAACAACGGGCACCTCCCTCCAAAGTACCAACATTGGCCTGGCCGAAAGATAAGCAAACTTGTAGGGTGCAATTAATCATGATTAATTCTTCTTTTAGGGTTTGAAGGAGAATTTGAGGAAACAGTGGGAGCCATCCTGATTAGATAAAATGATTAACCAATCTAATCTAGGTTAGTGTGCACGCTGAGTGTTTCTTTTCTCTCTTTCTTTAGCAACGACCATGACCCAACCTTAAACTAAAACTCATAAACCAAGTTAACCGAACCTTCTTAAACACTTTGGCTTTTGGATTGTCATGATTCACGATAAAGTCGCATATATCCCTGCCGCTCCAACTTTCCCTTTGCATTTCTCCATAACACTCCATATCACTACGGAGATCCATATTTCTTGGGTATGCCATCGTATAGTTACATACGAACTTGAAGAAACTTGTTTCAGTTCGAGGATGGTTTTTGGTTCTGGAGAAATTGAATAGGATTATTCGGTTGTCTTTTCTTTTTACCTTTTCTCAGGTTGCGAGGGCTCCTGGTATTAGGAGAGTACACCTATTACGCTTATTGGATAGTTTTCTTCCAAACCATAGGTAGGTTCCAAAAGGTAGGGAAGGAAGAAATCCAATTAGCTTAAGTATGGTGTAAAAAAGGTAAGAAGTAAAGAGAAAAGACTCCATATCACTATGAAGATCCATATTGCTTGGATATGCCATCGTATAGTTATATACGAACTCGAAGAAACTTGTTTCAGTTCGAGGATGGTTTCCGGTTGTGGAGAATTGAATAAATTATTCGGTTGTCTTTTCTCTTTACCTTCTCTCAGGGTGCAAGGGCTCCTAATATTTGGAGAGTACACCTGTTAAGTTTATTGGATAGTCTTCTTCCAAACCTTAGGCAGGTGTCAAAAGGTAAGGAAGGAAGAAATCCAATTAGCCTAAGTATGGTGTACAGAAGGTAAGAAATAAAGACATATAAAAGAATTGGAGTGATGACAAGGAAAAATAGCGATTACTATCATGAATCTGGATAGTTGAAGAGGCATTATTAGGAATACCCGGCCCACCCCTCGAAACATTTTCATGTTTCAGTCTTACTGTGCGGTATTAATTGAAAACTGCTTTCCCAATTAGATTCTGACTCCACGGTAGTATTTACTAGACTTTATTCTCACATTTGTATGTCATTACAGATACTGAGTGGGAGTAGAATATTGGGAATTGGGTGATTAGATCCTCAATATCAGAATTCTTTGTAATTGGTGATATTTGAGGAAATCGCCTGGGTTTTGCCTAACGGCAAATATTTGGTTTTGAATATCCGTTATTGTGCACCAATTTCAAACTGATATATCTGTATGTTTATTTTATAAAGTGAGATATAACTATTTGAAATTATGTTTATGACGTTTACCTATATCAGTTGATGGTTAGGTAAGGTGCATTCAACAATGGTGTAATTCTTCTTAACCATAACATAGTTTTCAACCTACGACGCACAGGGCTTGAGTTATTAAACTTAGAAGACTTATACAAAGTATTGTATGTTGTCCGATGTCGATTAGGACAAAGGAGTTGGTACTCGTACTATATTTCGTTTGCTTATGACTTCTCTAGTTTTAGACACGTATTTCGTTGAAATACAAGGCCCAAATTTTGAGAAGTTATAGATATAAGAATAAAGTAGAGAATCATACATTGCATGTATCAGGATTCTTTGTGCTGATTGAAGGTGTAGATACTCATGCTAGGTATTCCATCGTAAGTAATATATTTGAAAACTTGCTTCTCTCTCAGGTTACTCATCCGTGAGTACGCTCCTTGATGAGTAATGCTGCTTTGCCTTCTTCCATTTAGTCGATATGCACTGGAAACAGTTGATCTTTTTTGAATCTGGTTCAAATTAAATTAGTGCCTTTGTTTCTATATTGGATATAGAATGGATTCATATCTTAACGATGTTAAGGTATATGGAGTAATCCGGCTTATGCTTAAAACCAGAATCTGGATAAACTCAAGGCAGGTTTCAGTAATGGCAGTTTGTGGGTTATGTCGGGTTTTGACGAGGGTTAATATTCTACCATTTGGAGGATCAATAGTTATATTGTTCTTGACCCGCCACCTCTTTAGTAAAATGAATTCTTTTCAAAAAACACAAGTGGGAGTATGGTAGAAATGGAAGTGATTCAAGAACCACAAATGATTACTGAAAATTTAGTAGAACCTAAAGATTCAATTGGATTCGATAATCCGTTAGCCACTCCGCAGATCTAATGGGTAATCTCAGCCACTGAGAGGTACTTCGGTCTTCTCAAAAATGATGACAGGGAGGTTTTGATTACCCTAGCTTGCCACTACTGCTATTCTAGACTATGAGATCTGTCAGATTCATGAATATAATGTCATTCTAAATCAGCTTTAGAAGTGCACACGGGTATATAACTCTGCGAGAGGGTTGTTGTAGTCAGTGGGAGTAGCGGAAGCGTGGTGGGCCAGTAGCTTATATCTATTTATAGACTAAAGCAAGTATAGCGGAAATAGATCATTTATTTTTGATGTGACAGTCATAGAGTTTGACTTCATCAGAATAATAGATGGACATGGTAAGAAGGTAGTAGGGAGTGATGTCCTGGTATTTGGATGACGTACTCCTTATAGGAAGTGATATTCCTATAATACAATTGGTTATATTATGGTTGTCACAAGATATTTCTCCACATAGGATCTGGATAAAATATCAGGGATTCTGGTCATTAAATCTATGGTTTTAGATCTAGATTTTGGAAGTGTCCCAATTTGGGTACTTTGACACTATTCTAAAGTGTTTTAGAATGGACGATTCCTGGCGTGGTGGTGTACCCGCAGATGATAGAGTCACCCTCTCTAAAGAGATGTCTTATAGACTAATGAGGAGAGAGATTTATAGGATTGACATATCATTTACTTAGGTAATTGAGTCAATCATGAAATGTCAAGTACCACACCAGATATTGCTTTTGCATTGGATGCAATAAGCATATATATTAATTCATTCCTGGAGAAACATTGGGAAGCAGTTATGAACATAAGTGGATGTTCTTGGTATATGGTAACGGCAGCCTCCTTCAGGAGGCGGCTATCATTTCAGGTTTCCAAGATGACCTGAATGACAGAGTGGCTGTCAGAGTTAATAGTTTTCCCTCTTTTGTGGGGCAATATGTTAGACAGGTGGTCTAAGTGGATACTGAGGAAGGCATGGCGCAGGATACTGATTAAATTCAGTGGAAGATACGGTCTAAGAAGTTTGTTGGATTTGGAATTCCTTTATGAACTGGGTCCCATCAGATTTCCAGACAAATTCTAAGACATGTATCGCTTATTTCGGGAGATGGTCTTTCTCCGCGAAGTTGAGATATAGAGAGATAAAGATAGAAACATTGGAGCGGATCCACTCACTGAGGTTATTTCTCGAACGTGATAGTTTTACAAATGTACTTTGCGAGACTGATTAGTAGAGAAGTTGGGCGTTCGGTATCACACGGGCTGTGAGTATACGACACCGCAATAATTAGCCTTAAATGCAAGTGGGAGATTGTTGGATATAGTGCCCTCAAGTCAATTATAGTAATCACAGGCACGCGATTGTGATGATTGAGGGAGGACCTACATGGGTAGAATAATTTTACTCAAAATGATAGTATGCTATCTGGTTTGTCTTTATCATCATGTACATGCATTATGTGGTTTTACATATCACTATTAGATGTTGATAGAGCCCATAGGATTCTTGCTTGAGTACCAGCGTTATGATGGCGATCATACATGTGGGGGTTGGGCAGTCCATAAGTACATCCTTAAATGTCCCTAGTCGTGCGAGTATCAAGACTGGGCATCGATATTCTGGAATAGACTGGTGTATACGTTTCTAAATCCCGACGAGGGATGATGGTTGGTCCTACAGCCATTGGTCTTTCGCACCTAAGATCATATACAAGTGCTCACTGGAGGTGAGTACACTGGACGGACTCGCCAGGAACATACTAGATGGTATTATACCTATTGTCAGATAGCAGTTCTCAGGTGACATGAGTACAGATTAGTCCTTCGACTTGAGATCGTCATTTGTCTCATGTGAGTTCTCACTGTGCTTTGATTACTACCCTACCACGGCTTAAAGGAGTCGTGCAAACAGGTTTTAGTTGGGTACAATCCCGAGCTACATGGAGGCAATGAGCGGATCGTCGGGGATTCGTCTCTCCAGTATTAGGGGTTGATGTCACGTTGTGAACGGGTGGCCATCACCAGAAATCCTTGGCCAAGGTGGACGAGAATTACTGATTTGGATCAGTAGTTTCTTAGTGGGTGATGGGCTTCACACCGACACGAAATATCACGTTATTAGGGGTCTGACTTTATCCACCACCCTAGACCCGATATGCGATACTCTTAGATAAAGAGACCGGACTGTACGGAGATTATCACAGATAGGCTCAGTAGGGATCCAGATGAGTTTGCTCATCGGCCTACCTTTTCGACAGGTACTCGGGTAGCCGTTACGTACAGCTAGTGCCGCTGACGTGCTTGTGGTTATGGATTTATCCAGTAACTCACTGCCGGCGTACTGTCGAGTCTTTAGAGTCCCACACAGAGGGTTTTCCTGGTTTAAGAGAAATGATGTAGTAGCTGTATTTTGATACGTGCAGAGTTCCGATCGAATGATTGTACTAGTTACCCGGAATTTCGATCGGACGGTTGATAATACTAGCCGGCTTAGGATTGAGCCGGATTATTAAATCAGGTATTGATTTAATAATTTACGTATATATATTTCGATATGTGTATTCTAATACTATGTTCTTTGTGTTATTCTTTCTCTTTGGGTATTCGTATTTTGATACGAACGGGTATATATATACAGTTGAGTGTATTCCGTATTTATACAGAAAACATTCTATAAGATGGATGTTCCCCTCCGAAAGACGGCGACGGCGCGAGGACGTCTTGCCTGAGATTCGAGGAAGATACTATTTGGTTTTATCCGTCCACCTTTCCGAAGATGCCAAGTTGATTTATGGCACCGTGTATCGGAGATTTAGACGGATACGGCCGATGTAGCAGACTTCGTCAGATTCCCCCTCGCTTGAGGGGTTTTTGATTGTGGGGACGCTCTTCCCTGCAGGCGCAAGCCCCTGCAGTTAATTACGCTACCGCATCGCGGTAACAACTTTCTCCTTCTCCAGAATTTCACTTCGTGTCGTGGGTATTTGTTTTGTTTGTGGTTGCCCGTGGATTGTATACGGAGACTGAGTAATGCCGTCTCCCGTAGGACGTGGATTAGTCTAAATCCGTATTTACTTAGATTTGGGTTTGGTGTTTTTAGTTTAAGGATGCATTAGCCGCGTTGCGGCTAAGATCAACTTAAACGTTCGTTAAGGATACGTTAGTCCTGTTTGAGACTAAGATCAACTTAACGTAGTGATTCATTTAATATATGGCCATCAGGACTCGTCACCTCTCTGACGTCATTGAAAGATTACAACGACAGGTGTCAGAGGAGCTCGGAGATGTACCCTCGAACCAGAGTTGATTTGGAATTTTGTAGTCTACTTGAATGTTTAAGGATACGTTAGCCGTGTTTTGGGGCTAAGATCGACTTAAACGGGATCGTTTAGATCCGGCAGAAGAGCATTTGGAGGCTCTATTGTTCCAGTTTAGGGACGTAGTGGTCCATGTTCCAGTTTAAGGACGTGGCGGTCAATATTCCAGTTTAGGGACGTGGTGGTCCATATTCCAGTTTAGGGACGTGGTGGTACGACATTAGTTTAAGGACGTTTCGGTCCGATATTAGTTTAAGGACGTTTCGGTCCGATATTAGTTTAAGGACGTTTCTGTCCGGCATTAGTTTAAGGACGTTTCGGTCCACGAGTTTAAGGACCCCGCGGTCCATGTTGATATGCGGTTGTCGGGACCCGTCACCTCTCTGACGTCGTTGAAGGATTACAACGGCAAGTGTCAGAGGAGTTCGGAGATGTACCCTCGAACCGGTCGTAAATTGATTTAAGAGAGCAATCTTGCTCAGTCAATTTTATTTAAGGACTTACGGCCAAAATTGGGCCAAGTCCAGTTGAAAATGTTCACATTTTGTTTGCATTTGCCCTGTTAGGCCACTGTTTAGGCTTTCCCCTTTTTAGAATGATGCATAGCATTACTTCAGGCTATTTATGCCTATTTTGACTGGGCTCTGCCCTTTTTATTATAATGCAGAGCATTTGTTTTGGTTCTTTGGACCTCTCAATTGGGCTCTGCCCCTTTAAATAATGCATAGCATTATTTTTGGTCTGTTTAGACTTTTTAATTGGGCTCTGCCTTTTTAAAATAATGTGCAGCACTTTTATTTGGTCCCTTGGACCTTTGATTGGGCTCTGCCCTTTAATAATGCATTGCATTAGATACCCTGACAGTGTCCCACATGGCTTGTCAGGTACTTTGCACAATTAATGAGCGCAAGCGCTCGTGGAGGTGACACGTGTCACGTTCTGGTGAGCGCAAGCGCAACAGCGCAGTGCGCTGCGTTAGTGCGCTGCGCTGCTGCACTGCTGACACGTGGCGCTTCCTGGCGGCTTGCGCAATAGCGCAGTTTTGGCAAGTGCTGGGCACTGTTCTTATTCTTTTGGATCAATTTCAGATCAGAGAAAACAAGTTTTTTCTTGTTTTCTAAAGAACCAGTGGTTCATATACGGTGTAAGGCACTGTTATCTTGAGAATCTTTTAGATTCAGAACCAATGGTTCATAAAAAGAAGTGCAAGGCACTGTTTATTATTTTTTTTTTTCTTTTCTTTTCATTAGAGATCCTAGATCTTGTTCTTAAATCAATGATCCATTTATAAGAGAATTTTCTCTTTTTCTAAAGGTTTTTACCTTTTTCTTTGTTCTTGAGGATTTCTCTCCAATTCTTCAGAGTCTTCTCTGTTTAATTTTTCACAAAATGTTCCTCCTTTGAATTAAGGTCTAGGGTCCTTTTTATAGTGCCCCATAAATTAGTTAAATTTGTTTAAGAGATCTTTCTCTGAGTGATTTGGGGAATTTTCCCCACCGTTGGATCTTTGATCCAAGGGCTCCTGTTTTACAGAAGAAAATCTTCTTGTTTTAACAAGAACAGAAAAGATTTCTTTAAAATTTCAATTCTGTTTTGCGCACGCCCCAGCGCGTGACGCGTGTCGCGCAGCGCTTGCACAGTTGTGCTTGCACAACTGCGCAGACACGTGTTGTGCAGCGCAGCGCTTGCGCAACTGTGCTTGCGCAGTTGTGCTTGCGCAACTGCGCAGACACGTGTCGCGCAGCGCAGCGCTTGTGCAACTGTGCTTGCGCAGTTGTGCTTGCGCAACTGCGCCGACACGTGTCGCGCAGTGCAGCGCTTGCGCAGCTATGCTTGCGCAACTGTGCAGACACGTGTCACGCAGCGCAGTGTTTGCGCAACTGAACGTTGCTTCCTTTACTTTTTTCCTTGAACAGAGCTTTGCTCTGATTGGGTGCGCCGCCTTGGGCGCTGCGCTGATGCATCTGCGCCAGACACGTGGCGCGTTGCGCGCAGCGCAAAGAATCAAAAGCGTTGCTTCATTTATTAAAGTTTAAATTTTCCAAGCAGAGCTTTGCTCTGATTGGGGGAAGATGAAGCGTTGCTTCATCTCCCGCCTCGGAATTTGAACAGAGCTTTGCTCTGATTGGGGTAAACAAATGCCCCCCCCACCGTTGCGCTTACGTAGCCCCAAACGTGAGCACAACGGTGGCGGAATTCTAACCGCTGTGGCAACTTTTAGAACTTGAAAAGGAACTTGATGCCTATAAATAGGACCTGTGGTCCCCCACAGATGCTTATCATCTTTCAGATTTTTACTTTCAGAACTCAGAGCCTTGCTCTCTTGTTTAAACACTTTTAAAAGTTCAAACTTTAGAGAATTTTAGGTAAAAATATTAATTTTGATTAAATTAAATCAACTTTAAGAGCCTTGCTCTCAATAGATCCCTAATCTAAAGAAGACCCATTTAGGGTTTCACTTAGCAGAGCTTTGCTCTAAAGGGGTCTAAAGAGAACTAAAGAGAACCCTATTAGGGTTCCATTAATAGAGCTCTGCTCTCCAAAAGGTTTCCCTTGGATTTTCTTAATTAATGGAGCTTTGCTCCTTCCAAATCATATAGAAGAACTCTTAAGAGTTCTTCATGGCATTTGATACTATTATTATTATTATATCATTTTTTTCTCAGAGCAAAGCTCTCAATGTTCTTAGGGAATTTTCCTTAAATTCTCCTCATAACTGGTTTTTGACAGGTGTCACTCTTGTCTATAGAGCATTGCTCTCGAGGAGTTTTAACTCCCTATACCTTTTCCTCATTGCTAATCTTCCAATGTTGCTTCCTTCAGGCATTATGGCGGTGCATCTATACAGTCTGCACGAGTTCATTACCTATGAGGATATTCGTGCACAGGGCCGTCAACAAAACCAAGAGTTTACAGACGCCCAATGTGCAGAGGTCATGGGTCGTCTGAACGCAAGCGGTGGTTGGCTGCTACCTCGTCGTTCGGCTCTTTTGAAAGTCGTGCTGGGAGCAATATGGAGAGCACTTCCGGGACTTCACGAAGCCCTACCGCTCAATGCGCCGGATGATGCCGAAGACAAGGTGCATTCAGTGTACCTGACGGGGCTGATCTCGAAGAAACGGCGGGACAGCCTCATTGACATCCTACATCAAATCTTCCAGTAGACGACGATAGTTGCTGCTTATCGAAGGCCGGGAGGGCTTGCCGAGGATCTCGACACAGAGGAGCGCGAGAGGCTGCGCATAAGAATAATTAGAAAGGCCAGAAGAACTCTGGATGGCCTTACTTTTGAATTCCTCAATCCGTGCCCCGGATCTGAGGTTATACCGTTGTAATAATTTGAATAATGTTTCTTATTCATTGCTCTTATGATTGTAAGAATTTTTAGCAATATGAATGGAAACCCCTTTTTTATTTTAGCTTGTCTTATTTCTTGTCCTGAGTCTTCTGCCCATGCATAAATGAGTGCGTCTCAAACGCTTGATCAAACGTAAATCGGATGCTCTTTCTGTAGCTTTCTTCTTTCTCTTATTATCGACATGCTATCTTAATAAACATGGTTGACAGATAATAGAGTAAGCATCTTGGTTTCTTCAAGAGATAGCGATGGCTTAGGCTGCAGGTTCAGATCTGCCTCCTAAGACTTTTCAACTCTATAAGCCGTGAGGGTCTCATAGAGACTTTTCTCCCTACGGACTGAGAGGATCTCGTAGGTGGTTTTTCTCCTTACGAATCGTGAGGATTCCTAAGTGTGGTTTTCTCTTATAAGTCGTAAGGATCCTATAAGAGAATTTTTCCCTCTTACGAGTCGAGAAGACCCGTAAGCGGTTGTTTCCCTCCTCGTCGAAACTCGACTTTGGAGAGTGAGACCCGTGAATAGTATGCAAGAGACCGTTTAGATCGAATTGTAGGGTCCCATTGTTCAGGAAGCAAGTTTTTTTTTAGTCCCTGCTGCCTGAGGCTTCATCTTGCTAGTTGAGACGAATCGGGAATTTTCCCGCGGAGACACTGGTTTCTCTGCGAGCCGACGCGAATCAGGAGGCTCTCGTCAAGGAGTGTTTGTATCCGTGAGTCGAGGAATTTGCTAAGGATTATTTATTTCCCTAGCGCCAAGGATTATTTGTTTCCTTGGGGTTTGAAACGAGTCGAGAATTTTCCACGGAGGCATTGGTGGCTCTGCGAGGCAACGCGGATCAGGAGGCTCTCGTCAAGGAGTGTTTGTATCCCTGAGTCGAGGAGTTTGCTAGGGATTATTTGTTTCCCAAGCGCCAAGGATTATTTGTTTCCTTGGGGTTTGAAACGAGTCGAGGATTTCCCACGGAGGCACTGGTGGCTCTGCGAGTCGACGCGGATCAGGAGGCTCTCGTCAAGCAGTGTTTGTATCCGTGAGTCGAGGAGTTTGCTAGGGATTATTTGTTTCCCAAGTGCCAAGGATTATTTGTTTCCTTGGGGTTTGAAACGAGTCGAGGATTTCCCACGGAGGTACTGGTGGCTCTGCGAGTCAACGCGGATCAGGAGGCTCTCGTCAAGGAGTGTTTGTATCCGTGAGTCGAGGAGTTTGTTAGGGATTATTTGTTTCCCAAGCTCCAAGGATTATTTTTTTCCTTGGGGTTTGAAACGAGTCGAGGATTTCCCACGGATGCACTGGTGGCTCTGCGAGTCGACGCGGATCAGGAGGCTCTCGTCAAGGAGTGTTTGTATCCGTGAGTCGAGGAGTTTGCTAGGGATTATTTGTTTCCCAAGCGCCAAGGATTATTTGTTTCCTTGGTGTTTGAAACGAGTCGAGGATTTCCCACGGAGGTACTGGTGGCTCTGCGAGTCGACGCGGATCAGGAGGCTCTCGTCAAGGAGTGTTTGAATCCGTGAGTCGAGGAATTTGCTAGGGGTTATTTGTTTCCCTAGCGCCAAGGATTATTTATTTCCTTAGGGTTTGAAACGAGTCGAGAATTTCCCACGGAGGCACTGGTTGCTCTGCGAGTCGACGCGGATCAGGAGGCTCTCGTCAAGGAGTGTTTGTATCCGTGAGTCGAGGAGTTTGCTGAAGGCGCTGGTTTCTTCAGAGTTGGACTGAACCGTCGAGATTTGGCTTCGTTTTCTGGCGGAGCCTGTTGGGAAAGTATGGTTCCCTCTTTGTTTACGCCCTTGGATTGTATACAGGGATCGATGTGATCTTAACTGTAGGGCCAAAGTTTTATCATTTCTTCTTTTTTTTTATTTTATCTCCGCGATGCTCTATCATTTCAGCTTTTATATCGCGAAGGTCGCGATTGCCCAATCATTTCGGCCATTTTTCGCGGTGCCCAATCATTTCGGCTATTTATTTTATTTTTACCCGCTGCTTTTTATTGCGAGTTGCCCAATCATTTTGGCTATTTTGCTTGCATACATTTTTACTTGCTGCTTTTTATTGCAAGTTGCCCCATCATTTCGGCTATTTCGTATGCATGTGCGGCCTACTGGCTTTTCGCCGTAAGACGATTTCGGCATCAGCACCGCTACAACTAGGATATTACCAGGAGAGAATCATCATCTGCTTCCGTCGATGTCGAACAAAGGTGGCTTAGCGAACAGGGTTAGGGTCCTGTCGGCTAAGGCTTTTGACTTCATGAGCCGTAAGGGTTTCACGAAGTTATTTCTCCCTACAAGTCGTGAGGATCTTGTAGGTGTATTTTCTCCTTAAGAATCGTAAGGATTCCTAAGTGTATGTTCATCTGTAAGTCGTAAGGATCCTACAGTAGGGTTTTCTTCTTGTAAGTCGAGAGGACCTACAAGGGTCATGCGAACATATCCCCAGTCACGGATGAGACTTGGTTAGGGAAATGTTTATTCGTGCCCGTGGATTGTATACAAGAGCCAGTACTGGACCACTTGTAGGGCAGTATTAGAGGTTGTGGGGGGTTGCTTAAGCACAGGTTTAGGTCTCTGTAACTTAAGACTTTCAAATCTTATGAGCCGTGAGGGTCCCATAAGAGAGTTCTCCTTACGAGTCGTGAGGATCTCGCGAGTGTATTTTCTCCCTAGGAATCGTGAGGATCCCTATGTGTGTTGCTCTCTTGTGAGTCTTAAGGATCTCACGCAGGTGGTTTCTCCTTACAAGGTCGAGAGGATCTTGTAAGTGTCCTTTAACGTGGTTGTGCCCTTTCGGGTTTTCACAAACACTCGCTGGTAGTCCTGCTGTTTTTACTCACGGAGCCCTTTCGGGTTTTCATCCGTGCCCATTTTGCTTATGGACATACCGTTTTTTTATTCTTTTTTTATTCTTTTTCTCTTTTTTTACGAGGTCGCGCCGTTTCGGGTTTTCACGAACACCCGCCGGTAGCCCTGCTGTTTTTACTCGCGGAGCCCTTTCGGGTTTTCATCCGTGCCCTTTTTGCTTATAGACATACCGTTTTTATTTATTATATTTTTTCTTTATTTATTTTTTTTTATTCATCTTGTCAGCCTAAGGATGCCGCGGTATTAGTTTAAAGACGTTTCGGTCTGCTATTAGTTTAAGGACATTTCGGTCCGACATTGAGAGGCTGGCTACTGCTTATAAACTTGAGCTTAGGAAGATAGCGAGCGGACATGGTCGTCGTCACCTATCATTGACCTAGGCTGTGGCTCATTAAGCGTAGTATTTCTTTAGGAAGCGACCGTTTATCGTCCTGAAAGGCCTTTCACCGTGCATGTCCATGAGTAGATAGGCCCCACCCTGGTAGACCTTATCTATGATGTACGGGCCTTTATAGTTTGGCTCGAATTTTTCCCGCTTGGCGCGATTGGGGATCATAGGCCTTTTGACCACTAACACGAGTTCGCCTTGGCGGAATGTCCTCGGTCGGGTCAATCTTTCATATGAGCGCGTCATCTTTGCTTTATAGGCCTCCAGATTTTGTTGCGCTGTGAGCCGGGTTTCATCAAGGGCGTCAAGCTCCTCAAGCCGAAGGTGAGCATTTTCTTCGTCCGTCAGCTCGTAGTGGACTGCCACTCGTAGAGAGGGTAACTCTATCTCGAGGGGGAGTACTGCTTCCGTTCCAAATACCAACGTGTATGGCGTTGTGTTTGTGACCGTCTTAAATGTAGTTCGATACGCCCAAAGAGCTTCTTGCAGTCTTTTGTGCCAGTCCTTCTTATTTCGGGACACCTTCTTTTTCATGATTTTCGTCAAGGTCTTGTTGAAGGCCTCGGCTAGACCGTTAGCTCGCGAATTATAAACCAAGGAATATCTCCAGTTTATATTGTGCTGCTGTGCAAAGCGACTGATCTTGTGGCTTCTGTAGGCTGGCCCGTTATCGGAGATGATCCGTCGCGGAGTTCCAAACCGATATATGACGTGCGTATTGAAGAAGTGGAGGATATTCTCCATCTTTACTTCCCTCAGCGGTACTGCCTCTGCCCATTTGGAGAAGTAGTCAGTCGTTGCCAGGATGAAACAATGTCCCCTAGAAGATGCTGGTTCAATGGGGCCGACTATATCTGTCCCCCACATTTCGAATGGCCAGCTAGCCACCGTTGGATATAGTGGATTTGGATGCTGGTGGATGAAGTCCCCATGAATTTGGCATGAGTGGCATTGCTTCGCATATTCGAGGCAGTCTTGAATCATCGTGGGCCAGTAGTAGCCCATCCGTTTTATCTTCAACTTCATCTTTGGGCCCGCTTGGTGAGAACCGCAGAGTCCGTTGTGAACTTCCTGAACGACTCTTTTCGCTTCGTTAGGTCCGAGACACCTTAGCCATAGAGAATTAAACAACCTCTTGTACAGAGTGTCGTTGACGAAAGCGAAAGACAGAGCTCGTTTCATGAGCTGATGTCTTGTAGATGCTTCTTCAGGCATTCGGTGAGACTTGAAGTAATCTATGAAGACTTCCCTCCAATCCTCGGTATTTTCCCAATCTTTTACTTGCAGGGTTGTCTGCTCGCTCGCTCCCTTTTCTTCGGATAATTTCGGAGATATTTCTGCTGGGGCAAGCACTCGACGGCTTTGTACCACGATTCTAACATCATCGAGGTTCTCGTCAGCGAGTTCTTTAGCAAGTTTGGCCAACGCGTCTGCTTTGCTGTTTCTCGCGCGCGGTATGTTCTCCAAAGTATAAGAGGGAATTTGGGTCAACAATTGTTGCACCTTTTCGCCGTACTTTACCAATTCTGGCTTGCACGTTTGGTAGTCGCCGTTTAATTGACAACGACCAGTTGAGAATCTCCGTATATGAGGAGGTTTTCAATTCCTATGTCAATGGCGATCTCGAGGCCTGCTATCAAAGCTTCGTATTCGGCTTCGTTGTTTGTCCTCGGCTCCGTCAGGGAGAACGCGTAGCGCATTATCCCTCCTTGTGGAGTTATAAAGATGAGTCCTACCCCCGATTTAATTATAGGGGTACTTTGTTTGCGCTTCTTCACGGAAGATGCTCCGTCAAAATAAAGCTCCCATCGGGTATTATCACCGTCGATCGCATGAAACGCATGTTCGTCTGGAAGATCGCAATTCAGAGGAGAATCGGCGGGTATCGGATGCTCAGCGAGGAAGTCGGCGATGGCCTGGCCTTTCACTGCCTTGAGAGGTTGATAGGTTATCGAGAACTCCATTAAGAGCAGGGCCCATTTAGCGAGTCGTCCCGTCAATATGGCCTTTGACATCAAGTATTTAAGGGGGTCCACCTTTGAAATGAGACGGGCCTCATGCGCCAACGCATAGTGCCTGAGCTTTGTTATCGCGAAGATCAATGCCAGGCAGTGTTTTTCAATGGGGGAGTAGTTGCTTTCTGCTCCCAGCAGAACTCGACTTAAGTAATAGAGTGCTCTTTCCTTCCCTTGATCGTTCACTTGTGCCCATAATGCGCCTAAGGAACCTTCGAGGGCGGTCGTGTAAAGAATGAGAGGCTTTCCCTTAACTGGAGCAGCCAATACTGGAGGGTTCTGCAGGTACTGCTTGATCTCGTCCAGTGCGTCTTGGCATTTGTGATCCCAGACAAATGGGGTTCCCTTCTTCATCAGGTGGCTATAGGGACGGCACTTTCCTGAAAGGTTGGTTATAAATCGCCGTATGTATGCGAGCTTCTCTTGGAGAGATCGCAACTGTTTGAGAGTTCTCGGCGGAGGCATTTCCATTATCGCTTTGATCTTTGACGGATCTATTTCAATACCTCGGTGTCGAACAATGAATCCCAGGAATTTGCCTGAGGAAACTCCGAATGCACACTTGAGCGGGTTCATCTTCAAGTTGTATTGCCGAAGGTGTTGAAATACGGTCTTCAAATGCTCGAGATGTTCCTCGTATGATTTTCTTTTAACCACGAGATCGTCGATATAACATTCGACGATTTCGTGTATAAGGTCATCGAAGATCTTTGTCATGGCCCTTTGATAAGTGGCACCGGCATTCTTTAAACCGAAGGGCATCACTTTATAACAGAATATACCTAGAGGGGTCCTGAAGGCGGTGTGCTTCTGGTCTTTGGGATGCATCTTTATCTGATTATACCCTGATGAGCCATCTATGAAGGAGAAAACCTCATGAGTGGATGTATTGTCTATCATCAGTTCGGTGACTGGTACTGGGAAATCATCCTTCGGGCAAGCTTTATTGAGATCCCGAAAGTACACGCATATGCGCACCGTCCCATTTTTCTTCATCACCGGGACGATGTTACCGATCCATTCAGGATATTGAACCTCCTGGATAAAGCCAGAGTCGATCAGCTTCTTGACCTTGGCGTTGATATTCATCTCGAGCTCGAGCCGCATTCTCCTCGGCGCCTGTTTGACTGGCTTGATGTCCGGGGATATCGCCAATTTGTGTACAGCAATTTCTGGATCTAATCCCGGCATTTCGGAATGGTTCCACGCGAAGCAATCTCTATGCTGCAGAAGCACATCCTTTAACGCAGCCACCCTTTCTTCAGATAGTAACTCGCTGATGAATGTCTGTCGTGGATCGTTTGCCGTCCCCAACTCAATCTTCTTGAGGTTATCTGCAGTGGTATGGATTCCATCTTCCAGCTCTTTTGGCGCTGGTGGGAATTCTGAGATTATCTCGTCGCTGCTGTTTTCAAAGCACCAAGGGAGCTCATCTATATCCTCGGGCTCTTCTTTTAATATTGTAATCATGTGACAGGTGAGAATTCGCTTCCAATCCCAATGTGGAATCGGTTCTTCTTTCATGGCCTTGGGCTCGTGCTTCTGTGGCGGCGCTACCCTCCAGTTGTCAGACAGAGTGAATTTGCCAAGCTGATACTGATCTTCGACCCAATTCTTGAAGGTGAAGAAATCTTCAAGAGGATGCCCTATTACTCGATGGTAAGAGCAATAGTCCGGGTGTGAGACTTCGCCCGCTCGTTCGGGATGTTTAGACTCAGGCAATGTAAGCATTTGATGTTTTAGAGCAAGATCAAGTATCTTCTTCGTCTTGTCCCGAGGAAACGAGTACGCTCGACCCATTTTCTTCATAAGGGATGGATCAATAACACTTGGCTCCCGTTTGCGTGGCTTCTTAGCCCTGCTTTGTTTCTGTTGAGCGCCTTTTCGGCCTTTCGACTTATTTCTGCTTTTGCGTCGAGCCTTCTTTATAACAGGTTGACAGGGAGCGGCCTTTTCATCTTTCACGGCCTGTTGGAGAAGGCGTTGCGTCTTGGCTTTCTCGTAGATGACCATTTCGCGGTTATGATCGTCCCGGACTTTTTGACCCGCTTCCCTTATAAGCTTGTCCATTTGCTCTTCGAACGACGGACTGGGCACTTTTGCATCTGGAATTTTCATTGTCTTAGGATTAGCGTCCTCCCATTAAGCATCCGCTTCCTCATCGAAGTCATACATGACGTAATAGCTGTTTAATAGCTCTCGCTTCTTTGACTGGATGTATCCAAGTCCGATTGTCTCCATTTTCCCATTAGACAGTTTGCGTTGAGTTCCGGGAACGTTCCAGACTTTGTCATAGAACCTGGCTTTTCGAACGGTCTGCTTGAAGGATATCCCCTAGCATTTCAGCAGCTTTTTCAAACTCTCTGTATAATATCTGGGAAGACGGATAGGTTGAAGCCTGTCGAGCGTGGGATCCGCGCCATGCCAGACTTCCTTTTCCACCTTGGTTTCTTCAGAGCGGTAGAACAGAATTGCTCTCTCGCTTTCTCGCCTGGGAGGGATATAGAACGTTTGCAGCTCTTCTACATTGTAAATATTAAGTGCATCCAGTTCTTTATGGTGTTTAAGCGGCACTACGGCGACCTGTAGACTTTGCTCTTCATCAGCGGACGTTCGTATTGAAGGTCGAGCAGAGAATACAGCATGGATTTCATCTTCCGAGTCGCTACCAAAGATTAACGTAGGAGCGGACGGTCCTGGCTTGTTGTGTTGGGGTGGACCCGAATACACTATCTCCTCTTCCTCCTCAGTATCACTGTCGAAGACAGGGATGGTGGCGTTAGCTTTATTCTCCGGCTTGTGACACCTTTCTGTGTCTTCGAAATCCGGTAAGAAGTATTTGGCATCTTCGTATTTGCGGACTTCATTGACAGAGAACGGGTTCAGTTCTCCCGTCACGGTATACTCGAAACCATCCTTAAAATACTTCATACACTGATGTTGTGTAGAAGGGATGATGTTGTACTCGTGTAACTATGGTCGGCCGAGCAAAGCGTTGTAGCATGTCTTGGCGTCTATGACGTAGAACTTAACATCCGTGACGAGTAGTCCGAAGCGTAGCGTCAGTATCACAGACCCAAGAGTTCTTGATGACTGGGAGTCGAACCCGGAGATGGTGATCTTGTCACGAGCAAGGTGCTGGACACTCATGCAGATTTCTTTTAACACCCGCACGTTGAGTAGGTTAACAGACAACCCGTTATCGATCAGGATTTTGCCTATCTTTATATCATGGTAGTATCCCGAGATATAGAGAGGGCGATTGTGTTCGCACGTCCCAAGTAGAAGGTCTTCATCGCCAAAAGTAACATCGGCCGTGTGCACTTCCTCCAATTCATCCTTCATCTTTTCCTCGGCCAGGCAAGCTTGGAATTGTTCTGGGTCTTGGAGCGCCTTAATCAACGAATCTCTCGCCTCTTTTGATAGCAAAAGGGCGTCAAGAATGCTGAGCTGTGAGGGCAGCTTCCTTAGATGTGCTAAAACGTTGTAATCCACCTTATTTTTCTTTGGCGGGTCTTTGGCAGCTAGCTCTTCCACCACTTGGTCATCTAAGACGATACCTTCAGAGGCCTTTTCTTTCCCTTTATCTTTTTTGTTCGAGGGTCCGAGGTTCTTTTCGGGCAGCGTGCGATTACGTAGCCGGATATTTTCGCAAACCTTCGGTTCTTCTTCTTTTCTCGAAGCGAACTCTTTAAAGAGAGGGGCAAGTTCTAGCTCTTCATCAGAATCACTCCCGAATGTAGGCACTTGTGATCTACCGGTGTTAACCATGCAACAATCGCCAGCAGTTCTTTTAAGCCCTTCGGTCGTAATTCTTTGCTCTCGACGAGTTTTACGCTTTTCCCTCTTAAAGCGTTGTCGATGAGCAACATATCCTTGCCACCATCTATTGAAAGCTTTGCACTCTTGAGTGGGGTGCGAAATCTTTTGATGATATAAGCAATAGGAGGGGTGCGTTTCCATTTCACCAGTGATGTTCCCTTCAGAGGATGGTAGCTTCATGCCCATTGATATGGCCTTAGCAAACTTTTTTCCTCATCTTGAATTGGCTTTTGTCGGTAACGGAGGTGTTTAGCTCCAACGGGATTATCTCAGCTCCTTTATCAAGTCGCTGGCGCTTGGCCCTTTCAAATATAGCCGCCTCGCGCTCCCGATCAGCTTTACTTTTCAACCGAGCTTCATTAAGGAATGCGTCAATTACTTCATCTGATGGCCCCAGAACTTTTGGTTCAGGATCTTCCCCCAGCTTTTCGGTGCAAGGAGTCTCCTCATCGTTCGTGATCGAATAGGAAATCATATGACAGCTCGCCACATATTCCTCGGATTCATCCGATGAACTTTCTCCCTCACCTTCTTCTTGAAAGACGTGATTGAGGAACTCTTGGAGCGTAATGGGAGTCCGTGCCTTTTGGTTGTATTCATCCAGCGCGTCAATTTGCTTTTGTAAGTCCGTGCGCTTGTCGCCAGGCTTCACGGGCTTCTTAGATTTCTTCTTCTTCTTTTTCGAAGATTTTGACGGCTGGCTGCAAGTGCTTGAACCACCACCATCGGTCTTTGGAGTTGGACGTGGCTTCAACATCCCTTCAATGACCTGCGGTTCCAACGGGTTCTTCCACTTGATCGCTGGACATGTCTGAAGATCGTTTAGCATCCTCTTTGTCTTGGCTGATAATACAACCTCCCAAGGAGCTTCTTCAATGATGGAGCATGTTGCCCCCGGCGTATTCGTCCCCTTAGAGGTGTGGGGCTGCGGGGGATTCACCTTCCATTTGTCAGATAACGCGAACTTGCCCTGTCGGTACTGGTTTTCGAGCCAATTCTTGAAAACGTAGCAATCTTCGATCGGATGGCCTAGTACTCGATGATAAGGACAGTAGTTGGGCTCGTTGACGTCACTTGGTTGCAACGGGCATTTTAGATCCGGCAGATTTATGAGTCTGTTGCGCAACGCCAACTCGAACAACCTCTTCGTTTTATCGCGGGGAAAGGAATAAGGACGTCCCATCCTATCCTCAAGGGGTACGTACGGGCGCATATTATTTTGACGAGCAACCGGCTTCGAGTCGCTCGGTTGTTGTTGAGCATTACGACGACGATCGCTTTTCCCCTCCCTTTGTCATTTCGGGAGTCCGGCCTTGGAAGAGGAGGTTTATGGCCCATCTGATCCATCTGCGCTAGCTTGTCAATCAAGGCCTGGAAGGTAGTTGGCTTGAAAAACATCATAAATTGTGAAATGGTTACTTGCGGATCAAGGGTTTCCACAAACATACCCACCGCAGGAGCTTCTTCAATGCACTGCTCGCACTTCGACCATAAGTTCCGCCATCGTATAGCGTACTGAACCCACGTCTCGCCTGGCTTTACCCTGGCGTTAATTAATGCCATCATCGGGGTACGTTCACTGGCGCTTGCAAAACGCTGAGTAAACAGTAGCTCCATCTCCGCGAAGGTTTTGATAGAGTCGTTCGGGAGCTCAGAGTACCATTCGAACGCCGTATCTGATAAGCTTCCAACAAACTGGCGAAGCAACAGCTTGTCATCACCGCCGGTGTTGCCGTAGAGTGCCCTGAACTGGGCAACATGTTGATGAGGATTGCCCATCCCTTTGTAGACATGGAACTTGGGAATTGTGTAACCGGATGGGTACTTGATTTGATCGTACCAACTTGGATATGGCCGTCCCGTTTTTACGATCTGACCGGCCGCTTCGGTCTCATGATGAACCCGTATTTGCTGGGCGATGTACTCATCCAAATCAGCTTTGGAGATTGTATCCTCCTTAGCCATCGACAAAGCTGGTGGAGGATTTGATGTTTCTCCCCTATCGTCTCCAAGGACGATCGGGGGCTCTTCAGCCGGAGGATCTTGTTGTATCATCATCCCTATCATGTCTTGGAAGAGGAGGCCCATACGCTGTATGTTGGCTGCTTGTTCAGCAGCCTCTTTGTCCTTCTTCTCCAATATTCGACGAAGGAATTCAGCGTCGGTTTCTTCCTCCTGACGTTCGTCCGAGGACGTTTCAGGGCTTTCTTTTGGTCCGGTAAGTGCAGCCATAGCATTCATCATTTCTTGGAGCTTTTGCTGTTGCTCCTGTGCCTTGGTCACTGATCGGGTGAGCGGTCGATGACCCGTAGATATGCGGCTATCTTCTTTACCAGATGCCATGTAGACGGTATGAACTATCATGCCCCCCTGACTTAGGGCGTTTGGGTTCATCACCTTTGATGTCTGTCGCCGACGCGGGGGTTTTCTCCGGCCTTCTTCTTTTGTGGGCCGTTGAAGTTGAAGGGGCTGTTGCAGTGGGCACCCTAGCGGTTGTTGTCCCTTGCTGTTCAATAGAACGGTCTTTTCCTTTTTGCACCTTCGTCTTCTTTCGTTGACGAGAGTGATCTGGGTTGATCACAGAGTCTTGAACCCTCCGCCAAACTTTATAAATTCTTGAGGACAGCCGTTGAGGGGGTTGTTCTTGCTTCGTTTCCGGAACTCTCTCCGCCGGCAGAGGAGATCTTTTCAGTGTAGAGGTTGGAGAGTTCTTCCGTACCCTCCTCAGCAGTTCAAAGCTGTTCCCAGTTGGAACAGCAGCGTTGACTTCCACCACTGGAGCCGGTGGAGTTAGCCCTGAGGGGGAGTTGCCCCCTGCCTTCCTCACTCGTTGCCAATGGCGACGTCGAGCATGACGAGCCGTTGGGACTAGCTCGGAGATTGAGACATCTTCTTTTTTCCCCCTGTCTGAATGAGGCGCCGCCGGTGTTAACCTCTTAAAGACTGAGGTTGTCTTTTGAGGGGTGATATTCAACCTGTCGAAGACGTATCCTCGAGCAGGGGCAGGAGCAGGAATCAAGACTGACTCTTTGACAGGGGAAGCCGCCTTGACGACTTCTGGAGCAGCAGTTATTGCTTTCCTTGGGACAGCCAGTTTAGAGTTCTGATTTAGCCTGGTGAAAACAGAGGCTGTCGGTTTGGTAGCGGGCGACCCGTTGACAGGGGCCGTCGTAGCAGTGAGCCGGTCGAAGACTGACTTTTTGTTCACTTCCGGTGCAGGTATTGGCGCAGAGAAGCTTGTAGGTGGGATCATGGTCCCGAAGAACAGGCCAGTGGTGGCTTGGGTCACTTGGTCTACCGGTAGAGCGAGGAAGGAATCCGCTTGGGGCCCATATGCTACACCTCCCGGTGAGGTGGAGCGTTCGTTGCAGTGGCATTTCGAGCAGTTGGTGCAGTTAAAGGCCACTGAATCTTGAGTTCTGCGCCAGGCAAAAGACCAAATCTTAGTAACTTGAAATCCGAAGGCAACCATTTAACAAACCGCGATTGGTTCGCGAGGACGACACACGAAGTGTGGAGTGGAAAGAGGAAAAGGTCCCACCGGGCGTGCCAGAATCTGTTCCCCTCCGAAAGATGGCAACGGTGCGAGGACGTCTTGCCTGAGATTCTGGGCAGATGCTATTTGGTTTTATCCGTCCACCTCTCCGAAGATGCCAAGTTGATTTATGGCACCGTGTATCAGAGATTTAGACGGATACGGCCGATGTAGCAGACTTCGTCAGATTCCCCCTCGCTTGAGGGGTTTTTGATTGTGGGGACGCTCTTCCCTGCAGGCGCAAGCCCCTACAGTTAATTACGCTACCGCATCGCGGTAACAACTTTCTCCTTCTCCAGAATTTCACTTCGTGTCGTGGGTGTTTGTTTTGTCTGTGGTTGCCCGTGGATTGTATACAGAGACTGAGTAATGCCATCGCCCGTAGGACGTGGATTAGTCCAAATCTGTATTTACTTAGATTTGGGTTTGGTGTTTTTAGTTTAAGGATGCATTAGCCGCGTTGCGGTTAAGATCAACTTAAACGTTCGTTAAGGATACGTTAGTCCTGTTTGAGACTAAGATCAACTTAACATAGTGATTCATTTAATATATGGCTGTCAGGACTCGTCACCTCTCTGACATCGTTGAATGATTACAACGACAGGTGTCAGAGGAGCTCAGAGATGTACCCTCGAACCAGAGTTGATTTGGAATTTTGTAGTCCACTTGAATGTTTAAGGATACGTTAGCCGTGTTTTGGGGCTAAGATCGACTTAAACGGGATCGTTTAGATCCGGCAGAAGAGCATTTGGAGGCTCTATTGTTCCAGTTTAGGGACGTAGTGGTCCATGTTCCAGTTTAAGGACGTGGCGGTCTATATTCCAGTTTAGGGACGTGGTGATCCATATTCCAGTTTAGGGACGTGGTGGTCCGACATTAGTTTAAGGACGTTTCGGTCCGATATTAGTTTAAGGACGTTTCGGTCCGGCATTAGTTTAAGGACGTTTCAGTCCACGAGTTTAAGGACCCCGCAGTCCATGTTGATATGCGGTTGTCGGGACCCGTCACCTCTCTGACGTCGTTGAAGGATTACAATGGCATGTGTCCGAGGAGTTCGGAGATGTACCCTCGAACCGGTCGTAAATTGATTTAAGAGAGCAATCTTGCTCAGTCAATTTTATTTAAGGACATACGGCCAAAATTGGGCTAAGTCCAGTTGAAAATGTTCACATTTTGTTTGCTTTTGGCCTGTTAGGCCACTGTTTGGGCTTTCCCCTTTTTAGAATGATACATAGCATTACTTCAGGCTATTTATGCCTATTTTGACTGGGCTCTGCCCTTTTTATTATAATGCAGAGCATTTGTTTTGGTTCTTTGGACCTCTCAATTGGGCTCTGCCCCTTTAAATAATGCATAGCATTATTTTTGGTCTGTTTAGACTTTTTAATTGGGCTCTGCCTTTTTAAAATAATGTGCAGCACTTTTATTTGGTCCCTTGGACCTTTGATTGGGCTCTGCCCTTTAATAATGCATTGCATTAGATACCCTGACAGTGTCCCACATGGCTTGTCAGGTACTTTGCGCAATTAATGAGCGCAAGCACTCGTGGAGGTGACACGTGTCACGTTCTGGTGAGCGCAAGCGCAACAGCGCAGTGCGCTGCGTTAGTGCGCTGCGCTGCTGCACTGCTGACACGTGGCGCTTCGTGGCGGCTTGCGCAATAGCGCAGTTTTGGCAAGTGCTGGGCACTGTTCTTATTCTTTTGGATCAATTGCAGATCAGAGAAAACAAGTTTTTTTCTTGTTTTCTAAAGAACCAGTGGTTCATATAAGGTGCAATGCACTGTTATCTTTAGAATCTTTTAGATTCAGAACTAATGGTTCATAAAAAGAAGTGCAAGGCACTGTTTATTATTTATTTTTTTCTTTTCTTTTCATTAGAGATCCTAGATCTTGTTCTCAGATCAATGATCTATTTATAAGAGAATTTTCTCTTTTTCTAAAGGTTTTTACCTTTTTCTTTGTTCTTGAGGATTTCTCTCCAATTCTTCAGAGTCTTCTCTGTTTAATTTTTCATAAAATGTTCCTCCTTTGAATTGAGGTCTAGGGTCATTTTTATAGTGCCCATAAATAAGTTAACTTTGTTTAAGAGATCTTTCTCTGAGTGATTTGGGGAATTTTCCCCACCGTTGGATCTTTGATCCAAGGGCTCCTGTTTTACAGAAAAAAATCTTCTTGTTTTAATAAGAACAGAAAAGATTTCTTTAAAATTTCAATTCTGTTTTGTGCAACGCCCCAACGCGTGACGCGTGTCGCGCAGCGCTTGCGCAGCTGTGCTTGCGCAACTGCGCAGACACGTGTCGTGCAGCGCAGCGCTTGCGCAACTGTGCTTGCGCAGTTGTGCTTGCGCAACTGCGCCGACACGTGTCGCGCAGTGCAGCGCTTGCGCAGCTATGCTTGCGCAACTGCGCAGACACGTGTCATGCAGCGCAACTGAACGTTGCTTCCTTTACTTTTTGCCTTGAACAGAGCTTTGCTCTGATTGGATGCGCTGCCTTGGACGCTGTGCTGATGCGTCTGCGCCAGACACGTGGCGCGTTGCGCGCAGCGCAAAGAATCAGAAGCGTTGCTTCATTTATTAAAGTTTAAATTTTCCAAGCAGAGCTTTGTTCTGATTGGGGGAAGATGAAGCGTTGCTTCATCTCCCGCCTCGGAATTTGAACAGAGCTTTGCTCTGATTGGGGTAAACAATGGGCACCTTATTTTGGTTTATCCATTTAATAATTTAAATGGAAATGAGGTGTAAAGGTAGTGAGATGAGAATGTCAAGAACCATGCTTGAATAGTGTTGACAAATGAATTATTAATTCATTTGTGCAAACTATTCAAGTATGGTTGCTATATGTTTATTGGAAAATATGTTTTATAAAACCATGCATCATATTTTTTCTCTCACTTGGTTAGATGGGTGAAAATCATTCTCACCATTTGCCTCATCTCTCATCATGAGCCTTTCTTGAGCTTCTCCTCCTCCTTCTTGATCTTCCACCCTACCATCTCATGAGTTGAGAATCAATGATGGAAGAGAGATAGATATACACTAAGAACAACTCACTACATCCCCAGACACTCTAGATTAGCAATCTAGAGTCCCTAATTGCTCCACTAGATTTTTAGTATGGAGCTAAAATCATGAACCACATCTCTGGGGTGGATCATCTTCGACGGAGGAAAACCGGCAGTCAAGCTCGATTAAGGAGATCTCAATGAGCTAAGGAAGAGGGTAGAAGACCGAAGGACATAGATGTTTTGGTAAAATAACTATATCACATTAGATAATATCTTTGTATCTTGATAGTTTCATGTTTGGTTTTGATTCTAAGTAGTTATTTCTAGTGCCAAGTTTTTTAAACCCAAAATTTTTCGTTCCGCAACGGTCGCAGTCGGACGGTCAGGGCGCTAGGAGTGTTTACAGAGGGCAAAAACCCTCTCACCACTTTTATCTTTTCTAAAAATCCTAGCTCTAGGAATTTTATTGTCGATCATTGGTGGGGAGCAACTCTTTTATCAGTAAGTTTATTTTAATTATGTTTTTTATTATTAATTGCTTTGCTTTATTTTTAATTATGTTTAGGTAATTTTATGAATACATAGGAAACGATGTAGTTAGATCGTGCATATGTGCGGCTTGTGATTAATCTATTTTTCTCTTGTGTTTAATTGATAATTAGATGAATCTTTTGTTGATTGTGATTTTATTATATCTCTTTGATAATTTATGTATAGAATCATATAATCTATGCTTTGATCACTTTGATAGGTGATATCGAATAGCATATAATTTATACTTAGGGATGATAAAATTAGAAAAGATAATAGATTTATCTGGTTAATAAAAATTACATCTTTTTAATAATAATAATAATCTAATTAGTTTGAAAGGTTATGATGGGTATCTTTCAATCTATGCTTGCTTAAGTTTGATAGGTTAAGATGAATGTCTTATAATTTATTCATATGAAAAAGATCGTATTTATTAGAAAGAGTTAGGAAAGGAGAATTGGATTAATCACATTGGTAGTATATGTTAGATCTAATGAAATTATAACCCTAGGTATGCTTTTTTTATATTAATTTAAAAAGATAAATTTAATTTGCTTACTAGTTATTTAACAAACCCTAATAGCTTGATTGAACAATGTTAGGAATTATATAAAAATTGCGTTATCTCTGTGGATCGACCAGTAACGCGTATTACAATCACCATGCGCTTCCGGTTAATTATTATTTTTTGCACTTTAATTCATGCATTACTACCCGTGAACTTGTGAAAGCCCGCAAGGGTGCAAACTCGTTCAAAAAAATAAACCAACAAGCGCTTCCGAGATTAAAAGTCCTGCCAAACAGGGCAAAATAAGACAAGTCAAATTAAAGTCCCACCCGACAGTGTTTCCAAACTCGAAAGTCCCACTGAACGGACATGAAACTCCCAAAACAAATCAGATCAACAAGTCAACCAATGACCTCCCTGTCGGAATCAAGCCCCGCCTCGGAAATGGGTCAACCAACGACCTCTCTGTCAGAATCATGTTTCGTCTCGGAGTCAAGTCAACCAATTGCCTTCCCCATCAGAATTATGCTCCTTATTGGAGGGTTTACCCCGCGTTGAAATCATGCTCTGCCTCGAAAGATCTAGTCCTGCGTCAGAATCATGCTCCGTCTCGGAAAGTCTGCTCTCGCGTCGGAATCATACTCCTTCTCGGAAAGTCTGCACCGTGTCAGAATTATGCTCCGCCTTGGAAAATCAAGCCCCATGCCAGAATCATACTCTGCCTCAGAAAATCAAGTCCTGCATCGGAATCATGCTCTTTCTCGGAAAATCTGCCCCCCGTCGGAATTATGCTCCACCTCGGAATGTCTGCCCCCGCGTTGGAATCATGCTCTCAGAAAATCAAGCCTCGTGTCTGAATCAAACTCCATCTCGCTAAGTCAAACTCTGCGTCGAAATCAAACTCCTTCTCAGAACCAACCCCCTGTCAGAATAAAGTTCCGCCTGCTGCGTCGGAATCAAGCTCGGTCTCAAAATCAACTTCCACATCTCGAAAAGTCAGACTCTGCGTCGTAATCAAGCTCCGTCTCAAAATCTACTTCCGCATCGGAATCAAGTTTCGTCTTGGAAAATCAAACTTTATGCCGGAATCAAGCTCTGTCTCGGAAAATAAACCTCTGCTTCGGAATCAAGCTGAAGGGTTCCTAGCAACGACAGCAAGGTTTCAGGGGGTATTGTGCATGCCGTTTTAAAAAATTTTGCCATTACAAAGAACCCTAAATTAGAATCGTTAACTAGAGATTTAGACCGAACAAGATGGAAACAACTTTTACATCTAAGAGAATAAGAATACAACCTTTGTAGACGGTCCTTCTCTTCAATATGCTCCGTGTAGTAGTCCCGTACTCCACAAGGCTTCTCTTGAGACTTTGAACAAACTTCCTTCGTAGTCTTCGCACTAAAGATGATCCACCTCGAAGCTCCTACTAGTTCAAGCTACCACTACACTAAACCTTTTAGTGTATGAAACACATCACACTAATTTGCTAAAATGGCGTGAGATGATGAAGTAGGGGATGTTAAGAGCTTACTAATTTGTGCTCAAGCTTCATGATTCGCATCACATGTGAGGGTTGAAGCTTGAGGAAAAGCAAGAGGAGGAAGAAGAAGCAAGAGCAAACATGAGAGAAAAATGGCTAACTCTTTTGGAATGAATATGAATCAAAATAATATCAAAACCCCCCACTCATTCAAGCATGGAATTATGCAATATTAAATTGCAACCATACTTGAATAGTGAGTCAAGAATGAATAAACAATATAAAACACCATGCTTGCAACCATGCTTCAAGTTTACACCTCATTTCTATTTTCACAAAATAGAAAAGAAAATGCCATGCTTCATTTCAATATATATATATATATATTAATATATATTTAATGAAGATTAATTAGTGAGCTAATGATATTAGTTAATATGTAATTATATCACATATAATTTATATCATATTATTAAATCAACAATTGATCTAATAATCCGGTTATATCATATACGACCAACTAATATCATTTATCTGTATATCACATTATCGAATCAACCCTTGATTCGACAATTTGGTTATATCACATATAACCGCACCGATAACAGATGACTGCCAGATTACAATACGGTATCACATACTCGTATTTAATCGGGCCCACACACATATCACATATGTGTCCTACTTCGTTTCGTTTGAACCAGGGAACTTCTGTGTGGGACTCTAAAGACTCGTTAATACGCCGGCAGTAGGTGATGATCATATCAGTCACCTACAAGCCGTTAGCGGTACTAGCTGGACGTAACGGCGATCCGGGTATTGAGCGATATGAAGATCAACAAGCAAGCATGTCTACAGTCTCCATGAAGCCTATCAGTAACACTACCGTACAGTCCGGTCTCTTCGTCTGATATGTCGCATATCATGTATAAGGGTGGAAATCGTCACACCCCAGTAACGTGATAAGTCGTGTCGATGTGAGGCTTATAACAAGTCGAGAAACTACTGATAACACTTATCAGTAGATCTCCATATCAGCCCTGGCCAGGGACTTCCAGTTATAGCCAATCGAGCATAGCGCAACATCAACCCCCAATAACGGGAGAGACGAAACCCCTCCTATCGCTCATTGCCTCTATACGACTCGGGGCTGTACCCAAAATCCACCTATTTGCAAGACTCCTCTTGAGCGTGGTAGGGAGGAAATCAAAGCACAGTGGGAGCCGCACAAGACTCTATTACGATCTCGGGTCTACAGACTAATATGTACCAATGTCACCAGAGGACTGCTATCTGACGATATGTATACTACCACATAGGAGTCCTCGGCGAGTCCTGTTTAGTGTACCCAGTCTCCTCTGAGCACCCGTATACCATCTCTGATGTCAAACACCAATGGATGAGGGATCATTCATCGCCCATCATATGGGTCAAGAAGCGTATACGCTAGTCTACTCTGGAATATCGATGCTCTGTCTCGATATTCCCTCGACTAGGAACAATTAAAGGATGCACTTGTGAACTACCCTGGCCCCACTAGTATGATCTCCATCATAGTCCTGATAGTCAAGTACATATCCTAAGAGCTTTATCAACATGTGAGAGCAAGACAGTATAACAATATATAAGTCTACATGTTAAGATAAAGGTAACCAGATAGCATACTATCATGTCGAGCAAGAAAGTCATCTCTATATATATCCAAGTATCCACTATAATATACATCATGTGTACAATAATGGCATCTAGGGTATACATATAACTAACACAAGCTCCGTCTCGGAATCAACCTCTGCATCGAAATCAAACTCTGTCTCGGAAAATCAAACTCTACATCGGAATCAAGCTCCATCTCAGAATCAAGTCCTGCGCCGGAATCAAGTTTCGCATCGAGACTAAACCAACCATCTACCTCCTCGTCGGAATCAAGCTCCATTGCGGAATATATGTACCCGCGTCGAAATTATGCTCCACATCGGGACATCGATCTCTACATCGTAAAAAGGGAACCAAATCAAGTATCGACAATCCACGTTGCAAAAAATGGAATCAACCAAGCATCGACGATCCACGTCGTAAAAAGTGAACCAAATCAAAGTATCGACCTCCACGTCGCCAAAAGGGAATCAAACCAACCTCTTCACGAGATGAGATCCATCAATTTCATGTACACGACCCATACATGTGTGCATTTTTTTATTGGGGGCAATTTGTTAGGGTTGAAGTTTACTCCCCATTGCCAAAATTAAAAATTAAATTTAAAGTCAACGCCCATACGAGTAGGTCCAAGCCTAAGTCCAAGTCAAGCGGACCCGAGTCAAGTTCAACTTCAAGCAAGGGATCGGCCACCATGCCAAGAGAAGAAAAAGATTATACAATAAATAAATTTAATGTATTTTTTATGAATAAATATAAAATTATGACGAAAAACCCAAAATTGCAAAGCCCAAGGGCCCCCCAAAAAAGTGTAGAGCCTATATAAGGTTCCCATGATAAGAAATCAAAAACAAGAATTCTCCTAAGCTAAAAATCTAGCGTTTTGGAGCCGTCCTTCTCTCTCTCTACCTCCTCACATAGGTTCTTCTCCTTAGGAAAAATTATTTTGAGAAGCAAAGGAGATTTCTTTGCCCTTCCCTTCTTCTTCGTTCATCAAGATCCATTAAACAAAGAAGAAGTAAAGAAAGAGGGGTCATCTCTAGAAAAAAAAAAGAGTTTTCTATTGCAGCAAAGATCTCACTTTAAACAAAAGGAGTAGAGATTTTCTTTCTCGTTTTATTCAAGATCCGAGTATACAAAGTTTTGGAGATTAATTAAAAATATTTTTAAATCAAATTAGAGAAGCATACACTTTACAAATTGAAAGCAAACGCTTTCTGAAAATGCAAACTTTCATCTATAGGGTGCGTCCTATGTAAATGCGCAAGCGCCAAGGTCGCTTTGTATAAAATTACGCATGTGCGCTACGTGCATTGCACATGCGCCAGCGCCTGGGGTGCTTTTTGCAAATTTGCGCATGCGCATTGCGAGCAATGCACGTGCGCTACGTGCAATGCAAGTGCACCAGTGCCAATAGCGCTTTCCGCAAAATTGCACGTATGTGCCAGCACCAAGACGCTTTTCTGTGAAATCGCGCATGAGCGTCACGTGCGATGCACGTGTGCCAGCGCCAACGATTGGACCAAATGCGCCACGTGCGATGCCTGTGCGCCAGCGCCATAGCGATCACCTAGTGCACCAGGTACGCTTACGCACGCGCCACATGCAATGCACTAGCGCCAGCGCTCATGAGCGTTGACTCGGAACTTTAAATTTAGCAAAAAATTGCTAAGTGTTAAAATCTGAGCTTCCCTAATGAGCTTAAGATCAACAGAGAACAAAATTCTCAGTATTTGACCAAACCATCCAGGTCATCTTAGTTCTCAAATAAGACTAAGTGTCTCTAGATAAACCTTATGTTTTTAGAATAAAAAGAACTTATGTGCCTCATTCATGACATGAGGATTGAACATAAGTTCAGTCGGAAAACCAAGAGACCAATATGGAGGCTGTGTTTTAAACACAAGAATTAAGTAATACTTGATCAAAATAAAAGAAGAAGGCAATACTCTTCTTCCCAAAAATTCCAACATTTATTTCAAACACCCATATCCTACGTTGAGTTTGCATGATTCTCACGACCCGTTAATCGGAGGTTCCCTCATTTGGAAGGGAGGGGTAATTAATGGAAGTTTTGTCCGCGGCTGCCGGAAATTAAAATCGCTACAATCAATAAACCCCCGCCTACCTAGATAGCAGAAATCTATATATGCCTGACAAGCGAGCGCATTCCTATCTCAATAGGGTGTCGAAAAACACTCTACAAATTGGGACATGTAGATGGTATCGTTGAGTCAAGAAGCTAGCCGTCACGGTGCGAGCGTTTAGGAAATCTTTAAAGGACCGTTCGGTTACAAGTAGTGGGACCAACATGCTGTTCCCACTATATAATGTGGAAAAAAGAATGATTCATTTTAGAGAGAGATTTTTTATATATTTTCTTTTGTTTCTTGTTGTATAAAAATTATTTAGAAATCCATTGCATGTTGCCTCCATCTCTCTTTTGTTTTTTATTGTATAGAAATGGTTTAGAAAATTTTCTTGTAGTATATGAGTTGCTTAAATTTTTTTATGTATATAACACTTTCCCCTTGATTTTATATGCTTTTGCAACAAGTAAGATAATATAGTGGCAGAAATACTTAGGCTTGAAATGGTGTGGTTGCAGCTGGGCTCATAATCGCAACTACATTTTCAGAATTGTGCAAAGCATGTTCTAAGCAAATAAACATTAACAATATGATTTTGATCAAGAGGGAACATGGCGTGCAGGGACCCTGCAGGCACAGACTGCGGGGGACCTTGCAGGCAGCGGTCTCTCATATGGGCCAATGGGACCGCTGGCTATTTTGCAGTTATGTCCCTGTACTCCACTGACCCATGTGAGAGGTTATTTTGGGCCTACAGTATCTCTACAGGTCACGTTTTCTCTTTGATAAACTATTTGCATCATACTATATATATATATATATATATATGAAAAAATGCTACGAACTGTTCATTCTGTTTAACACTTTGTTTTTGTTTTATTTATGTAAATGAAAGCTTTAAAAGTCCCCGTATTTCATTAATGAAGTTTTGAAAACAACAACAAAGAAAAAAAGCAAGGAAAAAAAAAAGAAAAGCTGGAAAATACGAAGGTGGGGAACAAAACCCTACCTCGAAAACCAAATCCGAGGAACAAACCCGGTACAAAAAGTCCATCCCAATACATATATCAAAAGGACATATGCACCCGCATGAAGTGAGCGGGGCCAAAATCATGCCCTATTCATTCTGTTCAACAGTTTGTTGGTGCAGAATTGAAACGACAACTCTATCAAATAATAAAATACAATTTCAACTTCTATAGTTGCAACAATATAAACTTTGAAATGCTTTGTAATTCCAACTTCATATAACCACACTTTCAAATGTCTTGCTAATATCGCTGCAAACCCTTGTAATCTCGATCTCATTGTTGCATCCTTATCAGATCATAGCTCACAGAATGTCCCACACATGAGTTAGCTCTTAATTCGAGCCTTATAAATACCTCATGTTCGGCGCTCCATAGGAATTGACTATATGAGGGACATGGTTAGTGGAAGAACTAATTTGTCTCTCATTTCTCGTAATTGATCTCACCGGCATAACTATATTGTTTCTCCTTTCATGCAGAATGTCATTGGTGGAACTGATCAAGAAAATCAGATAGTCGAATGCGAATGTCATCTTCTCTTTCGTATCTGCGGTGAGCAACTACGCTATGAGAAGAAAAGATAATAATTTTCGTCAATTGGAATGCATTTATTTTGTTTTGGAGGAAAAACATTAGTTCCACGAATCTAAGAATGGAGTGTCAGAGATCTAACTTGGGTTAAGTAAAACAAATAGCAATAAGGGGTAAAAGAAATCTGATAATTTTGCATGTATTTACTTCTCAATGAAAGCAAATTCCCTTTGTGAATACTTGACAAAATACTTTTAAACTAATATTATAGATTGAATGCAAAATACATATTGTCATTTTGTATAGAGGCTGAACACATGACAACATGCTATTCATCGATAGATGTTTCTTTACCTGTTTTCCATTATAGTCTAAATGTTTCTTGTATTTTCAAATTTCATAAACAAGCTTGTGGATGAATCGATTAATAAAATGATTCTAGTGTCCTGTCACCCTAAGGGATTTCTACAGTGTAAATGTATGTAAACACTGTGTCTTATATAGGTTCTAGGTTGTTTAGGTGTTTATGCACGTGGTTAGTTTTACAAGAAAAAATGCGGTACTAATGAATTGCACAGAAACCATTGGGAAAAAAAGTGCATTAAAATAAATGCCAACTAAGGAAATCATGTCAGTTGGTTTTCCAGCCAGAACAGGCTTGATACCAATAGAGTTTTCCAAGTTGAGAAAATGCCCATATTGGCCAAGATCATAAAATAGGGGAAGTTATACCGTACATGGTGTACCGACTGCAATGAAATACATCCGGATAAGAAAAATAAAGACTTAGTATTTTTTGGCATCTTTCGATAGCTATATGAGCCCTTGTGTTTATCTCTTTTCTCTCTGGTGACTGAGCACATATGTCTGTTTCAAGAATTGTTCATAATAAGTTAATGGAGCTGTGGTCGCGGAACCTTTATAGGAGAAAACAAGAGGGTGAGATCCTTGAGATTAAGTTGGTGCAAGCCCCGTCCCATGGGGCTAGGTCATGCGACCGCTGCCATGCGGCTGCAGTCGACCCCGGCCTTATTTTTCTATTTTCGTAAAGTACAGAATTAAAGAAGCAGTTTTTTCACGAAATCTAGAAAATTAATTGTACGCTTTCATGATTATGATATCTATTTTTATAAAAAAGAAAAACAAATCTATGAACAAACAAAACAAAGAGCATGAAGAACTACAAGATAGATTAGTTTTTTCTTTAAAAAAGTCCGGCAGTTGTCCTACTCGATACACACACACGGAAAACAGCAAGGACCACAGATCCTGGAAGACAAAAAATCCATGGGGAGTTTCTATCTTAAAACATTAATAGAAAGCGGAGATCGGACCTTTGCCGTAATCCACAACTCTAAACTAGTAGAAGGATAGAAATTCATGTATGATTAAAACAAAAAAGCAAAGGCCAATGCAAACAATGACTAGTAAATCATCAACAAACTAAAAACAACATAGAGATCATTGGATTTCACTTACCTCTTGATGTAAGCATATTCCCTCACTGATGATTTAAACAATAGGAGAAAGAAGCACCAAATTAATACTCATGGCATCATTGGCAAGATTAGGGATGATAGTTTGCTTAGATGTTTTATAAATAGCCGGTGAAGGATAATTATTGCACCCAGAGATAAATGAGGTATTATTAATGAATTCAGTAAAGTCAAACAAAGAAATCACGCCAAGTGTGCATCCTTTTGGAGCTTTCCAAAGTTGAGTAAACTCCAAGAATAGCAAAGAGTAAATGTAGTATAAAAGAAATTGTTTTCTTTTCTTTTCCTTTTTTGGTTTTTTTCCAATTGCCCCCTATATTTCAATATTTTTCTAAATCCTCCCACATAGTTATTATTTATAAGTTACTCCTGTTACCCCCTCTCAATTGACAAAAGTGTATCATTTTAGAATATTCAGTTAACACTGTTAGGGATCAACGACAACACATTGGGAGGGGACATATATTGCCCCAAAACTTATTTTCTTCATTCAAAATCTCCTTATTTTCCAAATATTCCAAATTAGGGTGTTTTAATCTAGGGCTTTTCTTCCCTCTTCACTGAATTGGATACAGATTCAAATTTCAGTTCCACAACCTTCTGCACAGAATTATAGGAGTCCATATTTGATTGGTTGCAGTTATATTATGTAGGAGAATGACCTTACCAAGAATTGCATCGCATTTGAGACGAAAAGAATTATTAGCACCAGAATTAAAGAGAATTTTTTCCGAGATTCAGGGAAAATTTGGTGTGAGGACTTTGAAGCCTTAAAATGGGATTTTGAGACGATTATGCATAAATTGGAAATGTTAGAGATGAAATTGAAAGCAACAAGTGGAAACTGACAAATTAATGGAAAAATTCAACTTCTTGTAGGTTTTTGTGCATTTGCTTTTGTGTTTTATGTGTGTTAGTGCAATGAAATGTATTTGAGTTTTATTGCTTTTTGTTAAAGTAATATTAATGAATGGAAGTTCTGTAATAGTAATGTAGTATATTTTGAAACTTATAAAATAGGCTCTGGAAGTAATATATGTCTTCTCGTGTTTCCGTTAATCCCGGTGTTAACAAAATATTCTAAAAAGATCATCTTTTGTCAATTGAGAAGGTAACATGAGTAACTTATAAGTTTAGGAGGGCTACATGTAAATATTAGTTTAGGAGGGCTACATGTAAATATTAATTATTGAAGGGACAGAAAAAATTATTGAAGTATAAGAGTTAGTGGGAAAAACCCTTCCTTTTTTCTTTGAAAATAATGGTTCGTATCCACCTTGATTCATTAACGAATTAGGGTGTTTGACCGAACCTAACCCGATACAATCCAATATTTCTGAGTTTTTGGCACCCTTTACCTGCCCGAAACCAATCAGGCTGGTAGAATATTATATACCAAATTTACAAGGATGGGTATGAGTTTAGTTTAAAACTTGTCCACCTGAATCTAAGCTCGGCGTGAACAAACTCTCTTTCAATCTCCAATCGGACCATATCATAGACGTTCAATTATATATATTGCAATGCATATATTGTAATTATTGTATGATATTTAGTTGGTTCAATTTTTCAGTTTATTTTATAACCCGATGATGAAGGTGGAATCTGTCTCAGATGTTGTCCCCCGTCGATCTTCTGGCCTGCGGGGATGAACAATTGAGATTAGTAGTGGAAAATTAAACGCGTGGATCTCAATGAGTTTGTTGGTTGTTGACGTCGAGCTACCCGCAAAAGAAGTCCAGAAGTGGAAAACCACCGTAGCACTCTCTGAAGATCAAGTAAGTACCGTGGAATAATTGGGCAGAGTAGCGACGTATTGGATTCAATTCAAGTTACCTGAATCGTCTGGAGGAGTGGTTTATACAGGGGTTGCATCAGAGCGAGCCGTTGCGAGATTCTTGCCATTAGTTCCGCCCAAACGTAACGTCCGCATTAATAGCGAGATACGCTAGTGTGAGATGAAAGACGAGCGGCGTGAATCTCGCCGCAGCGAGATAAACGGAGCCGTTATGAGTACGCTCGTGCTCCATACTCCCAGCCAAACATGGGCCCTGAGGAATCTCAGTTATAGGATAGCTCAGAGACGAGCAAAGAAGCTGATGAAACTCAACTCTATGATTGCTCGGAGACGAGTTATTGGCTGAAGGTTAGGAGAAGAGGGAACGTACTCAGGGGAGGCCCCTAAAAGGTCGGGTGCTATCTCGAAGGCGAGACAGTGAAGAATGTCTCCATTGCATCATACCTATTTCATCTCCATAGCCCTCAGGAATCTAGTGGGCTTACGTGGACGACACGTCCTCTACTACGTGCTATGATCTGGAGAATTTGCACTTATGAGTATCATCATTAGCCCCACACTCTTGTTCCGACCTATTTATAGGTCAGATCGAGAGTGGTCTGCTCAGACTTCTCTATTCAGCTTGGTCCGAAGAATCTTCGTGGTAGATTTTTCGGGAACGACATGGAGTTTGGCGGTTGTGCCTCTTTGATCTCCATGTCTACATGGCTTATCATCGGGCAGGAAGCTGTCCGCATGTCTCATGGCGAGGGCTAAGGATTCACGGTTTAGGCTGGGCAGGGATCTACCCGCTGTGTATGGGTGCGATGGGCAGGAAGCTGTCCGTCGGCCTCCGAACCAAGCAGGAGTCTGCTCATGCGAGGCCTTAGGATTCACGGGTTAGGCTGGACAAGAATCTACCCGCCGTGAATGGGTGTAACGAGCATGAAGCTGTCCGCCGGCCTCAGAACCGAGCAAGAATCTACTCGTGGCGATGGCTTAGAATTCACAACTTATGTTGGGCAGGAATCTACCCGTTGTGAATGTGTGTGATGAGCAGAAAGCTGTCAGTTGGCCTCGGAACCGAAAAGGAATCTACTTGTAGCGAGAGGTTAGGATTCACAACTTATGTTGGGCAGAAATCTACCCGTTGTGATTGAGTGCGACAGGCAAGAAGTTGTTTGTCGGCCTCCGAACTGAACAGAAGTCTACTTGTACGAGGGCTTAGGATTCACGGGTTTAGTCGGGCAGAAATCTACCCGCCATGAATGATTGCGATGGGCAGATAGCTTTCCGTCGGCCTCCAAACCGAGCAGTAGTCTACTCGTGCGATGGGTTAGGATTCACGGGTTTGGTCGGGCAGGAATCTACCCGCCGTGAATGTGTGCGACGGTCAGGAAGCTGTCCAGCAGCCTCGGAACCAAGCAAGAATCTACTCGTGGCGAGGGCTTAGAATTCACAACTTATGTTGGGCAGGAATATACCCTCTGTGAATGGGTGCGATGGGTAGGAAGCTGTTCGCCGGCTTCGGAACCGAGCAAGAATCTACTCGCGTGAGGGCTTAGGATTCACAACTTATGTTAGGCAGGAATCTACCCGTCGTGAATGAGTGCGACGGGCACAAAGCTGTTCACCAGCCTCATGGCAAGGACTTAGGATTCACGCTTAGGTCGAGCAGGAATCCACCCGCCGTGAATGAGTGCGACGGGCAGGAAGCTTTACGTCGGCCCCGCATCAGGTCTTAGCTCGGAAACGAGAAGAAACTAGTTCGGATGACAAAAAAGCAGAAATATCATCATTTAAAGAGAATACAATTTCATCTATACAATTTAAGTTTTTCTGCATCGAATGGTCACGGAAGATTATGAATTAAGAAATCTTGGTGTCGTTAAGCTCCTCCGGGCAATACTTCGGTTATGAGGAAGGGGTCGTCCCACTTTGGAGAGAATTTGTACAGCTTCCTTTGGTCCTCGAATTCATTGCAGCAGAGGACTGGGTCTCCTGTCTTGAATGCTCGGTGTTTGATCCGAGCATTGTAGTACCCAGCGGCCATCTTCATTTGAGCCCGGTGTCTTTTCTTCCTGGTCCTTTTTCTTTCGGTCTCCTTGGTGGAGATGAGCGTTAACCTCGGACTCGAGTTGGATTTCTGGCTCGGTCCAGACCTTCACCTCGGCCATGATCTTAAGTTCAACTAATGCAAAAGAGTAGAGTCACTCTTTGTGCCTAAAACCAGACCTCAGGACGGTTATGACTGTCTCGTCCCGGTGCTTGGGTACCTCCAGGAGAGCATTGTAGAACCAGGTAATATAGCCCTCGAAAGATTTCATGTCTTCACTCTTGATGGTGAATAGGTAGTCAACCGACCTCTTCTGTCATCGGTTGCCGACGAACTGGCTGAGGAATTGAGCAGATAACTCATCGAAAGTTGAGATTGAGCATGGAGTCAGACCGCGGAGCCAGTCTCGTCCGGCCCAGATGAGAGTGGTAGGGAAGGCTCGGCATAGAGCCGCTCTCACGCCCCGCTTCCCAACAGACGAAAATGGTAACATGGCAAGCCCGCGACGTATTTATTTCGAGAAGATCATTTCCTGGAATAAATACGCTAAGCGTAAAAGAAGCAATATAAAAATGGCAAGAAAATTAACATGAGATTTATAATTCAACAACTTTATTTACATTTAACTTGATTCATTTACAATACATGATTTTAACTGAAAGAAAATAAAAGAATGAAAATGCCTAAATAGGTGGCATACATAAACTAAAAGAAAGATAACTGGTTTAGGCCTGGGTCACGATCTGATCTTGCTCCTCCTCTGAGATGTCTACTTCCTCAGTCTCCACGTTATCTGACGAACATTCCAAGAAAACAAAGGTGGGTGGAATTCCCGTCAGCGAACTTTCGCTCGGTAAGTCTTCAAGAAATGGAGTGAAATATAATGTGTAATGAATAAAGAGAAATGTATATCATGAACAATTGATTATGAAATATGATGTGTCGGCATGTCGTTTAATGTAAACATGGAAAGTTTATTTAGAATACAGTTATTTATATCATGGTAACTAATATGAGCAGAGTATAACATGGCCGTGTAGTATAAGTATAGTGAACATGAAGTGAATGTAAGTGACTTTACAGTTTCAATTTGGTTATACTAATTTAACGTATATTCAAGGATGAATGTCAACCAATTTCAAGAGTGTTCTCGAACCCAACAGGCTGTAATCTAAGGGTAATGAACCACAGGCCCGAATCAAGTGTTAGTAACAGGACTTCAACCTAGTATTGAAGTATTCCAAACTCAACAGGCTGTAATCCAGGAGCAAGGAAACACGGGCCCTCATGATACCTTGCTTGTGTTAGTAGACATGGATTCATGATCCAGTGGGACTCCTGAGATTTCGTTGGATTCACGCATGAACTACCCCAACACCCCGTGTATTCTACGTTACAGTTAAAATTACCGGTCTTACTCGAATCCATGAATACATAAAGTAGCAAGATTTAGTTCATGTCAATATCATGTATTCGTGTCAAGTATTCTTATATTCATGTCAAGTTGTATTCATGGTTCGAGTCAAGTCAGTTTAAATAGCAACCATTATTTTTTGGTATGCATGTTAGGTTCATGTCAATTTTTAACCAGGGTTTGGTCAAGTCAATATACATGTTTGAGCATGATGGTTTGAATTCGAGTGTTCATGTCCATGTTCAATTATATATGTTAGAGTTTGGATTCAGGTTTAAATTATATTCGGGTTTGAATTGGACTCAGACTGAGTCAGACTCTTGTAAACTGATTTGGATTTTTGAATTAAGTTCGGGAGTTATCGGTAACTGCTGCACATGGACGGTAAGATTTATGTCTTTTTTCAAGACAATTACCATTGATAACTTCGTTAAGTTTTCTACCTTAAATAGGCATGTGCTCACTTTCTCCGGCTCTCTTGGGATCAAGAAAATTGATCCCGCTTAAACCAATATTTACTAAAGTCCTTAAATATTATTTTATATAACTCGAAGGAGTTTTATGAAAAATAATTTTAATATAGTTTCCAAATAATCTCGAGAAGTTGTTTATATTATTTAGGGGTTCCATGAATGTGAATTTTAAGGATTTGAGGTATTTTAGTGATAATAGCTTAGTTTGGAAAGTTCATGGTATTTTATTGTAGAACTTGTCTTTTATTGGTATCTTGATAGTATTTTGGTGAAAACTTGTAATTCTTTCATTTGAAAAATATAAGTTTATTATATTTTGAAAATATATGGATTTTTTTAAATATTTATATAATTATTTAAAATTAAATTTTTATTTAAGTAGAAAATTGCGTTTTTCTTAAAAACCGTATTAAATACATTTCGAGACCGAATGCTCGGTGAGGAGGTCTATATCTCGCTCTACTAGACCAAGAATGTGCGATAATCCATACCATCCAATTGCGGGTCCCCTAAAAAGGGTTGTAGAGACACATTCGCAAAGCAATTTAAAATACAATTTGAAAGAAAACCGTTTTTATAGTAAATGGTATTTTAATGTAATTTTTTATTTCTAACAAAAATTCATACAAGGATATATCGTGCTATGGAACCATGTGTGTTTGTGAGGGGTCGGTCGTTACCCTGTGAAGTTTTCTAAGGTATGTTTTAACAAAATACGAAAAGAAGTGTTATCTAAAGTTCATGGTATTTTAATAAAAAAGTTAAATTGTGATTGTTTTACAAAATATTCTTAGATAAAATCTATTCTAGATATGAGTATCAAGCTTATAAGTGAAGTGGTATAATTTGTTTGATCAAAAGGTAAAGAAAAATGGTGTTATATGCTTTAAAAAAGGAATATCGGTAATAACTCCACTTTTTACCGATTTTGATTAAAAAGAAATTCAAGGAATAGAAAGGAAGATTGGGTGGGACTTACCATTTGGTTATATTAAGAAGAGGTAGGAGAAGAGATTGTTGTCATCGTGGTGTCACGGGATCGCCGGAATTTGTTTCGATCATCGCCGGAAGTTGATAACTTGCTAACTCCTCTTTTACTCCACTTGTACTTAAGAAATTTTAAGAATTTTGGCTAGAATTTTTAGAATGATGAAGGGATAGGGCATGGGGTAGTATTTATAGTGTGGAATTGGGGTTTTGGAATTAAAAATGTGGATTAAAAAGATATTAAATGGTTAAATGAAGGGTCTTTGTTTGATTGCAGAGCAATGAAACAGTGCAGAGGAGTTAGGGGTAGGTGAAGGGGTGTGTGTGCAAAACCCAGGGACACTTGGCCACCATAGAACCGTCGGCGCCGGCCCAGGAGCAATATCCGTTGGTCATACTATGGCTTTGGGGGCTCTAGATTTGTGCCACGTATACAAGTCTGTGTTAACTCCATTTTACACATGTTTGATTTTTCTGACTTTTCATTTTTGTTTGTATTGCACGTGTAAACTTTTAGGCTTCCAAATAGTTTAAAAAATAAATCAGTAAAATCATGTGTTTGATAGGAATCGAACACAGGGGCTACGTCACAGCAGTGCAAGGGCTTTACCAGTGAGCTACAAGATGTTTATTGCTGTTAAAGTAACTTATAACTCTAACTCAGGCTGTGAAACTCTATTCTGTATATTAACAGAAGAATTTTCGTACTAAGATTTCAGAGTCGTTACAGTCGCGTCCGAGTTATCTTGAAAGCCCATGCCCGGGTGAATGCGTCTAAATAGTCTTTCGGGTAAGACTTCCCGTCGAAGAGAGCCACTTTGGGCTATTTGTTCCAGGATAAGACCCGCCCCCAGTAACTTCTCAGTGAAGGGCTTCGTGAGAGAGTCTAATAACCTGCCAGGCGAACGGGTGGCAAGCTGCATGTCCTCGATCTTCTTCTCAAGGACCTTGATTCGCTGCTGTTACATCGAGGATTCTTTGTAATCGGAGTGCCTGTTGTCTTTGCTTCGAGCATGGGCGATGGAGCGGCTTCGGTTTCGCACTATCACGTTCCTCAGATTCTCGGGGTGAACCCTTCGTAGCTTCCCCGACGTGCGCCATAGGCACAGCCTCGATAATTATGGTGACATCAGTCTTCCCTGGAATCAGACGACATGACCGACGTCGCCTTGGAGGGTGTAACAACTCTGAAAATCACTGTACAGAAATTTCTTGTTATTGTACAGAAAAGGGTATTACAGCCTGTGTAAGAGTTAAACGTTATTTTTGTTATATAAAACAAAAAACAACTTATAGCTTACTGGTAAAGCCTCTACACTGCTGTGACATAGCCGGTGTGTTCGATTCTTATCAGACACAATTATTTTTTAGATTTTTCTTTTTAATTTTTCGGAAGCCCAAGAGTTGCACGTGCAATACACGGAGAAATGAAAAGTTTCAGAAAAATCAAACAGACGCAATGAGGTGTACACACCCAACTTGACACGTGACATGAATCTCGAGGCAAGACCTCAAGATCCAACAGCCCGTTTTCATTAAGGGGCCGTCACCGATGGTTCGATTAAGCGCAATTGCATCCATGCTTTGCACACTTATCTCTTCAACTCCCCTGCACTATTTGATTTTCCTGCAATCAAACAGAGACTCTTCAATTCACCATTTAGCACCATTTAAATTCTTTTAATACATATTTTTAATTCCCAAACCCTAATTCTTCACTATAAATACCACCCCATGCCCTAACTCCTCTTCATTATGAAAATTTCTATTAAAATCATCCCAAAAGTTTCTAAGTGCAAGCGGAGTCAAGCGGAGTTAGAGACCAAGCTTTTTCCATCGAAGATCGAAGCCTTTTCCGGAGCTTCCACGACGCCACGGGAATTCCCCTTTTTTCTTTAAACTTTTTCCAACGCTACACAACGAGTAAGTGTAAGTGTACGGTAGCGCCCCGGCCGTCAATCCGAGGCCAAACGCGGAAACAAAAACTTTTTACGAAACTGGCGCAAACGCAGACTTTTACCCGGATCGTACCATTAACACTAAACTAGCTATCTACAAGAAGTTAGAATGGTTATACCGATCGATCCGTGTCCTTCGGTCTTTAGCCACCATCCCTAGCACCTCGCGGCATCTCCGATCTCGCTCGATCTCCGGTCTCCTCCTCAAAAATGGCACCACATCAAGAAGTCTTTTTACGGGCTCCCGCTTCAAGCCGAAGCAACTCGGATAGAAGTTTGCTAGCCGACATGTCCAAGTTTATATAGAGAATGTGTGTGATAATTTTGTCTCAAGCATCCATTGATTCTCAACACATGAGAGTGTATGGATGGAGGTTGAAGATGAAGCCATGGTGGAACTTGTGAGGTAGAGGAAGAAGAAGAAGAAGATGCTTTTCTTTCCTATTGTGTTGAGATAAAAGTGAGAGCACTAGAATGAAAACCAAGAGCCAACCCTAAGAGTTATGGCTGCCCTTTCTCTCTCCACCTCTCATTTCAACACAATAAACAATCAATAATGTGACATGGCTCCAAAAAAAGAGACCATGAGTCACCAAATTGAACATGCCCCTTCATGATGACTTCCACTCACAATATCCACCATAATAAACATCAACCCAAATGTTTATGACAATAAGATATGGAAAAAGTAAACTCGTGATGGATCACAAGGATACCGCTCATCTGTATATATATACCTGCATCCGCATTCCGACTGAATGCAAATGCGATGAGATGAAAGTAATCCAACAAATCTAATACTAGCATCCGACTTAAACCAAAGCCCACTAGTATGATCCGTCCGATCATGATCCGTGCATGATTGCACGTATATGATCGAACCCTGCCATAATACCATACGACCTCTACAACGTTTCGGCCGAGCCTTGGGAGAACTATCTGTGGGGGACTCTAAAGACTCGTCAATACGCTGGTAGTGGGTTTAACCACAAGCACATCAGTGGTACTAGCTGTAAATAATGGCTACCCTTGTATTGACCAAAAGGGAAGCTGATGAGCGAACTCATCTACTGAGCCTGTCAGTGACAATATTCGTACAGTCCGTTCTGTTCGTCAATGAGTATGGCATGTCGGCCCTAGGGGCTGGTAAACGTCAGACCACAAAAAGCGGTACAAGTCGTGTCGGAGTGTAGCCCAGAACACGCTGAGATACTACTGGAATACTTACCAGTAAATCTCACTTGCCTTAGCTAAAGACTTCGTGTAATGGCTCTCCTAGACACAGCGTGATCTCACCCCCAATACCGGGAGAGACGAAACCCCTGCCGATCCGCTCGTTGCCTCCATGTGGCTCGGGACTGTACCCAACTAAAACCTGTTTGCATGACTCCTTTGAGCCGTGGTAGGGTAGTAATCAAAGCATAGTTGGAACTCACACGAGACAAATGACGATCTCAGGTCGATGCACTAACCTGTATACATGTCACCAGGGAACTGCTATCTGACGCTAAGTATAATACTAACTAGCAGGTTCCAGATGAGTCATGTCCGGTGTACTCATAACCCAATGAGCACCTGTATACATCTTAGGTGAACCAACTGACACCAATGTCTTGTAAGACCGGCCACCGTCCCTCATCGGGGTCTCAACTGTATACACTAGTCTACTAATGGAGTATCGATGCCCAGTCTCGAAACTCCTATGACTAGGGAGCACTTTAAGGATGTGCATATAGACTACCCAACTCTCACGTATATGATCGCTATCATACTGCTGGTAGTCAAGCAAGAATCCTAAGGGCTCTATCAACGTGTAATAGTGATCTGTAATATCACATAAAACATGTACATGATGATAAAGGTAAACCAGATAGCATACTATCATCTTGAGTAAGATTGTTCTACCGGCATAGGTCCTCCCTCAATCATTGCAATCATGTGCCTGCGATCTAATAATTGACTTTGAGGGTACTATATCCAATAATCTCCCACTTGCAGTCAAGGCTAATTATTGCGATGTCTCACACTCACAGCCCCTGTGATACCGAACACCCAACTCCTCTACTGATCAGTCTCACAAAGCCCGTTTGTGAAACTATTGCGTTTGAGGAATAGCCTCAGTGAGTGGATCTGCCCTGATGCTTCTTTCTATGTCTCTCTTTATCTCAAGTTTGCGAAGAAAGCCATCTCCCGAAATGAGCAATACCTGTCTTAGAGTATGTCTGGATATCTGATGGGACCTAGTTCACAAATGAACTCCAAATCCAGAAAACCTTTTAGACTGTATTGTCAACTGAATTTAATCAGTATCCTGCGTCATGCCTCCCTCAGTATCCGCTTGGACCACCTGTCCAAACTACTTCCCCTCGTCAGAGGGAAAACTATAACTCTGACAGTCGCTCTGTCATCCAGGTCATCTTGGAAGCCTGGAATGATAACCGTCTCCCGAAGAAGGCTGTCGTTATCAAATCCCTAGAACATCCACTTATGTTCTAAAAATGCTTCCGAAAGTTTCTCCAGGACTGGATTAATATCTCAGCTTATTGCATCTAGTGCAAAAGCAACATCTGGTGTGGTACTTGACATCTCATGATTGACTCAATTGCCTAAGCAAGTGATATGCCAACCATGCACATCCCTCTCCCCTTTATTCTGTAAGACACATTTAGAGAGGGTGACTCCATCACCTGCAGGTATACTACCGTTCCAGGAGTCGTCCATTCTAAAACGCCTTTAGAATGCTGTCTAAGTACCCAGATTGGGAAACTACCCAAATCTAGATCTAAAACCATAGATCTAGTAATCAGAATGCCTGATATAATATCCAAATTCTATGTAGAGAAACCACTGTGTGACAACCAAAGTATAACCGATCGTAGTATAGGAATTTCACTTCCTACTATGTGTATGTCATCCATATACCAAGACATCACACCCTACTACCTTCTTAACAGATCCATCCGCTATTCTGATGAAGTCAAAGTCCATGACTGTCACATCAAAAATAGATGATCTATCTCTGTTATATCTGCTTTAGTCTATAAATAGACATAAGCTGCTTGTCCACTATGCTTCCGCTGCTCCCACTGACCACAACAACCCCCTGGCAGAGTCATATACACCTGCACTTCTAAAGCTAGTTCAGAACGACGTTATACTCATCCTCCTGCCGGGTTTCATAATCCAGAATAGCAGCAATGGCAAGTCTGGGTAAACAAGAACCTCCCTGTTACCGTCCTTGAGGCTACCGGAGTACCTCTCGGGTGCCTGAGGTTACCTACCATATCTGCGGAGTGGCTAATGGAATGTCAAACCAAATTGAAACTTTAGGTCCTCATTAAATTTTCAGTAATCGTTTGTGGTTCTGGAATCACTTCCAGTTTTACCATACCCCCACTACTGTTTTCTGAAAAAGTCCATTTTGCTAAAACTGTGGTGAGTCAAGAACAATATCTCCATTGATCTTCCAGATGGTAGAAAGTCAACCTGTTAGTTATATGTATGCCCTAGAGGCCATTATTATACATAGGATGTATATTGTAGTGGATGCTTGGACATATATAGGGATGACTTTCCTGCTCGACATGATAGTATGCTATCTGGTTGCTCTTTATCTTAACATGTACACTGATTGTCTCTCTGTTACATGTTGGTAAAGCCCTTAGGATGTGTACTTGACTACCTGGACTATGATGCGGATCATACTAGTAGGGACATAGTAGTCCATAAGCACATCCTTCACGGTCCATAGTCGTGGGTGTACCGAGACGGGGCATCGATATACCAGAGTAGACTAGCGTATACCTTCTCGACCCATACAGATGGGCGATGGATGATCCCATATCCATTGGTGTTTGACATCAGAGATGATTTACGGGTGCTCAGTGGAGACTGGGTACACTGGACGGACTCGCCGAGAACTCCCAGCTGGTATTATACCTTACGTCAGATGGCAGTTCTCTGGTGACACTGGTACAGGTTAGTCTGTAGACCCGAGATCGTCATAGAGTCTTGTGTGATTCCCACTGTGCTTTGATTTCCACCTTACCACGTCCAAGAGGGCGTGTAAAACGGTGATTTTTGGGTACAGTCCCGAATCACATGGAGGCAATGAGCGATAGGAGGGGATTCGTCTTTCCCGGTATAGGGAGTTGATGTTACACTGTGTTCGATTGGCTATAACCGGAAATCCCTGGCCAGGGTTGCTGAGATTTACTGGTAAGTGTTACCAGTAGTTTCTCGAACTGTTATAAACCTTATATCGACACGACTTGTCGAGCAACTGGGGTCTGACGTTTACCACCCCTAGGCGAGATATGCGACATATCAGACTAACAGACCGGATTGTACGGTAAGTGTTACTGGTTGGATTCACAGGAGTGTGAGCGGGCTTGCTCATCGATCTTCTGATCGCTCAATACCCTCGTGGCCGTTACGTTAAGCAGACCGTTTGCGGCTTGTGGGTGTTTGATGTGATCATCACCTGCTGCCGGCGTATTGACGAGTCTTTAGAGTCCTACACAGAGGTTTCCTGGCTCAAGCCAAACGAAATAGGAGCGCATATGAGATATGTGCGGGACCGAGAATAATACCAGTATGTGATACTGTATTCGATTCTCGCGATTTGTGACAGTGATCGGTTATATGCGATATAGTCGGGTTATCGGATCAAGTGTTGATTCGATAAGTTGTTACTATTGATATTAGTCGGTTATATGAGATATGACCGGATCGTTAAATCAAGTGTTGATTTAATGATTTAATGTATAATTATATATTTGATATATTACTTTACATTAACTAGTATTTGTTCACTTAAGATGGATTTTCTCACTTGATGTGCACATTGTATATATGATATAGTTTTGTGCACTAGTTTGTATCATTTTTGATGATACATGCAAACTTGGGTGTATGTTTGATTTAAATCTTGGTTAATTAAATGGTTAGGGTTTTCATTTATTCATTTATTTATTTATTTTGGCAAAAAGAGAAATGGTGGCTTGCTTTGTTTTATAGTTGAAGCTTCATGAAGCTTTGAAAAAGTCTACCATTTTTGTTTCATGCTAAACCTAACCATTAACCTAACCTTAGTTTATTCTCTACACTTAACCATGGTTGCTAATATGATAAGAATGACTTATTTTCTTTTTTCCAATAATACTTATCATATTCTTCATCTTCTTCTTCTTCTTCTTTAAGAAGAAAGAAGCTTGCTAGCTTCAACAGTGAAATGAGAAAAGAGTGAGAAATCCAATTCTAAAGTGAACCCACTTCCTATTTCTTCATCCTCTACCACTTGCCAAGTAGTATAGGGTGTTTTCTTCACAAGTTTCATGACTTGGTGAAGTTGGAGCTTGATCTTGTGTTGCTTCGACGTAGATCATCTTCGGCATCGAAGTCGATGACCTAGCCCACCCATTTCTCCGATGAAACCGACGCTAGAGTCCGGAATCCGATGATCGTAGCGAGGGGACGTCAACACGGAGCTAGAGAAGTGGAGGACCGGATCTACAAAGGTTGTATTTCCGTTCACTTAGTACTAAAGCAGTTTAGTAGCTTGTAGTTTCGCCTTTTCTCTAGTTAACGATCTAGTTAGGGTTTCTCGGCACCGGAAATTTTTGAATTTGGCATGGTTGATACCTTGTAGAACCTCCTTAGTGTTCCTATGAACCCTACAGTGGTATCAGAGCCTAGCTAGAGCCTTAGGCGATGAATAGACGGAGTTAGAAGTCCGATCGAACCGAAACCCTAATCCAAATCCGCTCTCTGTACATTTTTTGAAATCGGGGATTTTTTCTGAATTAAAAATACCTGAAAAATTCAGCAGGAAAATATAAGAATTGTGGTGAAAAATGAACCCCTAATTCGTACATTCCACCGCGGAACCGCGGCAATAGCCTGCTTAGGCCGTGGTTCCGCGGCCGTACTGAGGAGTTAGGCAATATTTATTGCACCATAATTCCTATTTCTGTGATTTATATTTTATAGGTATTTTTATTATGACTCAAGAGTTGAGTGTTCTGGGGTTGTATTGGGGACTCGGTGATTCGATCGGATTACTCAACTTTGTTTACTGTGTTTTTCCGGGTATCTTTAGAACATGTTAAAAAGTTCGACCGGATATAAATACCCACTTTTTCCCCTGCCGGGAAATTTTCAATTGTTGGATTTTTCTGTAGTTTAATGATTAACTAAGTAGTGCAAGTAACGCGATGGTCCCTCTAGAAGACAACAAACCTTAACTCGATTATATGACCGTCTTGAACTGCTCTTTGAACCTTAGGGTTTGGGGCAGTACGGCGAGCCACGTGTGAGGCGTTGGCTTGACCCTTCTACGGCTGGACCGTTGGCACTGAGGCATGAACTGGATGTTTTTAAACTTGTTTCATGTGTTGAGCTGTTTCGGGAAAACTTGGGTGTTTGACTGTTCTATCGGAAAGTTTAACATTTTCTGTTTATCTGGAATGTGATACAATACTTGGAATCCACAAGTAGTTATGAGATAACTGATATGAATGTTATAAACATAACACTTTAGTCTCACATGATCAGTTGCCACGGAATTTTGATATGATCAAAAGTCCGTCGCAATCTCGTAGCGTATGCGGATACTCGCCGGTAAACTTAATAGACAGCTACGCCCCATACAAGTGACTGTAGGAGAACTCCGTCGCCGAAAGCATCCGTTCGGGTGCTCGCGGCAGCGGTGTTCCGCTTTGGTGCACTTAGTCGACGGTATCGGGGGTGCGGCCATCTACTAAAGTTTGCGACGAGCATTCGATCAGTATGTCAGGAATCCTGCTGAATTGCCCGACTTGATATTGAAAAGTGTTTTCGATATTGAGACTAAAATGCGGGGTTTATAATTGTTAGGCATGCGATGTCTAAGGAATTCATTTGATTAGGCATGCGATGTCTATGCAGGTTGCGGATTCCAACTGTTGTAGTTTTACACTTTCTTTTCTGTGACCGTAAGTGCAATATGTGATATCGCCGTTTTCGTTGCTATATGTCAACGACGATTGGGATACGCATGTTTACTTACGTTGATGACATGTGATGTTATGTGTTGCTGGATATGTTATATTGGATCGTCGTGTTTGAATAGCCGGGTTTTTTTTATGTGAGATGAGTGTTTTTCATTTTCATTCATGTAAAAACTTGTATGTAATATTCTTTTATTGGGGCACTTCCAGGTTGCGGAAGATGTCACCTTTTGTATATTATTTATTTTTCCGCACTAGGATAGACCCAAGGAGGAGGGCACAAGTAACCGGGTTCTGGAGTCTAGTGGGAGACCAACTCGAGGAGTCGAGTCCGGGTCTCCTAACTCTAGAATTGGTAGGGTTGCTTGCCGCTTTCGTAGGGGTATAGGGGTGTGGGTTTTGGCTATTCATCGCGACCGTGGAATTCGTGTTTTATACTGGCTCGTATTGAAAACACGGACGTCCTAGTATATCCAATATTTTATATATTTCTTCTGCTGCGATATCTATGATGTGATCATTTGATATGTTCTGTGATAAATACTATATATAGTATATATGATATATTATATAGACGTTACTTATGTTTTGCACTCGCGCTAGCCCTGCCCCGCTCTGTCGTTAGTTACCTAACCTAATGGTGCACGAGGGGACATCGAGGCGAATGCGGATGGCATAAGTGTACGTCATATTTATCTGTGATGTTTAGGTAACTTAAATGATGGGACTTCATTAATGTGATTAATGAAAGAAAAAGAAACCTAAAGATGTTGTGGAATCGAAATTTCAAAAACAGGTAGCTACAGTTCTTGCTTTGCATCGCGGTGTTCCTTATAGAACATCATGCACCTTATTCGATAAGGAAAGGACCGAGATCCCTTCACCGGGAATGACTCCTTTAGCAATAACGGGCAGATGCTACAATCCTCGGTTTGTCTTTTGATTGCTCCTATAGATCTTGCTTTGCACAGTGGTATATATGATATATCCAGCACCTTATTCGATGAGGAAAGGGCCGACGATCCCTTTACCGGGAGTGACCCCTTTAGCAAAACTAGAAAAGCCTAAAAAACACTCCATTTTAAAATCAATTGATTCTACAACGATATCAAGTTCATTACGCAATAGGTTTTCAGAAAAACCTGTCGTAGCCCTCCGTCATTTCAGATAAGTACTAGTTAGTATTCGTGCTGCGGTAGTTTGGCCTCCGTCAAGACGTAGTGTACGGTAGCTAACTAATGCTTATCTGCTAGCATATGATGCGATTGGATTAGGGTATTCGTACGGCGTTGTTTGGCCTCCGTCAAGGGTCGTGCGGGTGGGTTTAATTCAATCAGGAAATAACGGGTTGAACTTGACTAGCGGACTATGGGTAGTTTGGCCTCCGTCAAGGTCATAGGACGCTAGGGGCAAAATTATCGAGAATTTCAAGTATTGAAATTTGCAATGAGATTGCATACCTTCGATGAGATAGTTGGATCCCGATACCCGCTGCGAGTAAGAGTTACTCCTGGGAGAGTTTTACACATTACAATTAGCCGATCAAGTAGGTGTCTAGAAAGGTGTCAACGGGGTTACGCCTCTGGGAAAATGAGGTTTATAGTAATTAGGTCCGTGCGAAAGCACGGGGAACCTCCCTCAAAGTACCGACACTAGCCTGGCTGAAAGATTGGCGAACTTGTAGCGTGTAATTAATCCCGGCTAGTCTTTCCTTTTAGGGTTTGAAGGAAAATTTGATAAAAATAGTGGGAGCTATCCTGATTAGATAAAATAATAACCAATCTATTCTTGCAAGAGCGCACGCTGAGTGTTTTCTTCTCTCTCTCTCCAAGTAGCGACCATATCACGCCTTAATTAAGATAATAATACGGATATTGACCGAACCCGCTTGTTATACTGAGCTGGGGAACGTTGGTCCCGCTCCAACTTATAATTGTTATAAGACAGAGCAGGAAATTGGGGATTACCAGAATTCCCGTGCCGCCCAAACGAAGAGAGTGCATGCTGATGCATCATCTTCGGGTGTGTTCATTATACAGAACTGTTTCTCGGTATTCTTTACGTCCTGGGTATGTGATACCGGATCAGGATCCCGCATATATAATTTGTTACATGGGCTACAGATAGGTAAAGAACTGAGAACGGGTGATAAGTTTCATGAGACAGAAAACGGGGCAAGTGTTGCAGCCAAGTCTGTTGGTCACTGTCACCCTGTATTACCAATACATTGATTCTGAACAAATGTTATTAGATACCGTACCTGATATACAAAATCATATCAATCTCTTTATTTAGTAAAGAGAGGATATAATTTTGTAATGTTGGATAATGTTTTGAACATTTCCTATATCAAAAGTTGATCGGTTCAGGCACGTTATCTAAAAGCATTGATGTTCTAAATCAAACTACAGTTCTTAGTATACGGAACACACATAAGAGGAAGAGTTCAGAAATAAACGGATCCTTCTTAAGGTATTGTAGACTAGGTCATATCAATGCGACCCGACTAACTAAGTTGCACATAGATGCATATTTAAATCAGTTTGAATTTACATCTTGTGAAACTTGCCAGTCATGTCACAGAGATAAGATGACCATAGCTCTGTTTACTGGAAACAGAGAAAGAGTTAGTGAACTCTTGGGATGATACATATTGATGTATGAAGGTCCCCTGTCTACAAATGCTAAGACCGGTTCTTTATACTTCATTGCGTTCTATGATGATCTCTTTAGATTCAGACATATGTTCCTGGTGAAACACAAGTCCGAACCTTTTGAGATATTCACAGAATATAATTTAGAAGTAGAGAACCAATATACAAGTATAAGTATTATGTCCTTTGATGTGATCGAGGAGGAGAATACTTGAGCACGGAAATCCTGGACTATTCTAAAGGAGAATGAGATTCTCGCTCAGCATTACTCCTCCGAATACACCATAGCACGATGGTATATCGGGGCGGAGCAATAGCACCCTATTTGATATGGTGTGCTCTATGATGAGTACTACTGAGTTACCTATTTCCTTTTGGGAGTTATGCACTTATGAAGTTGCATACCTATTGAATAGGGTTCCAATCAAATTAGTTGCCTACTGTTTCATATGTGATATGGAAAGGGAAGAGCCCATATCTAAAGTTGGTTAAGATTTGGGGTTGTCCGGACTATGTCTAAAAGCAAAATCTGGACAAGCTCGAGGCAAGGTCTGTTATGTAGAACTGGAAAGGTTCCAGCTATACAAACTACAACAGATGATTTGATAGAACCAAAGGATTCAATAGTAACCAACGAACCTCAGCCTCTCCGCCGATCTAGTAGGGTTCCTCACCCACCCGAGAGATACTTCGGTTTCTCTATGACAGTGGCAGCGAGGATTGCATCATGAGATGATGACCCAACTAGTTTCAATCTGGCCATCAGGAGTAAGACTCTATAAGAATGGCTGGATGCTTAGTGATCTGAGATGGAATCCTTATACACCAATAAAATATGGACTTTGGTTGCTATATCTGAAGGGTTAAATCTCCATCAGGAGCAAGTTTATCTTGAGAAGATTACTTGGTGTAGATAGAAAGGCTGAGACTTTCAAAGCTAGACTTGTTAAAGGTTTTCGTCATCGACCAGGCGTGGACAATGATGAAACCTTTTCCAGTGGCTATGCTTAAGTCCATCCGGATCCTACTTGCCACGGCTACATACCATGACTACGATATCTGACGGTAGGGTGTCATGACTGCTTTTCTAAAATGATGTTTTAGAAGAGAGCGTCTGTAAGTACACAGCCAGAGGGCTTCGTAGACAATGGGAGCAGCGGAAACGTGTACAAGATACTTTATAGGATAAAGCAGGCATCGCGGAGTTGGAACATCTGTTTTGATGTAGTAGTCAAATAGTTTGACTTCATCAAAATGGTAGATGAACCTTGTATATACAAAAAGGTAGAGGGAGTATGGTGGTGATCCTCGTAGAGTACGTGGATGACATACTCTTGATAGGGAAGGAGTTTCCTATGCTACGCTCGATCAATCTCCGCTTATCACTATGATTCTCCACATATGATCAAACTGATACCTACTAAATCCTGAGTTTTGGATCTATGAGATAGATCTAAATGGATGTTAGGATTCTCACTAGTTGTAGAGAGATGGTATCAATCGATCCTGGGGAGAATCACTGGAAAGGTTCCAGGGTGATAAAGACGACTGAATGTCAGTCGCAGGCATTGTCTTTACCCTTAGTAAAGGGATGGTATGTTGGAAGAGTTCCAAGCTAGATACCGTGACATACTAGACGATTAAAGGCAAGATACATCGTTACCAAAGATGCTACCAAAGAGGAAGTGGTGAATATTAGTTCATGAGTTGAACTTCGTTCCTCCCATTGTGTGACAATGGAGTTGTGGCTTATGCCTAGGAACGCCCGTCCCATCAGTGATCCGGACATATTCTTAGGCAGTATCACCTGATCGTGGAGATGGTTGATCTCCAGGGGATCGAGGTTAGGAGAGTAGACTCAGAGGAAAACACGGCGGATCCACTCACAAAGTCCTTTTCCCAGAGAGAGACTTTTATGGGATGGTTGAGTATGAGATCCTACAACCACTGCTATGAGATGGCCCTAGTGCAAGTGGGAGATTGTTAGTTATATGTATGCCGTAGAAGCCATTACTATACATAGGATGTATATTGTAGTGGATGCTTGGACATATATAGGGATGACTTTCTTGCTCGACATGATAGTATGCTATCTGGTTGCTCTTTATCTTAACATGTACACTGATTGTCTATCTGTTACATGTTGGTAAAGCCCTTAGGATGTGTACTTGACTACCTGGACTATGATGCGGATCATACTAGTGGGGACATGGTAGTCCATAAGCACATCCTTCATGGTCCCTAGTCGTGGGTGTATCGAGACGGGGCATCGATATACCAGAGTAGACTAGCGTATACCTTCTTAACCCATACAGATAGGCGATGGATGATCCCATATCCATTGGTGTTTGACATCAGAGATGATATACGGGTGCTCAGTGGAGACTGGGTACACTGGATGGACTCGCCGAGAACTCGCAGCTGGTATTATACCTTACGTCAGATGGCAGTTCTCTGGTGACACTGGTACAGGTTAGTCTGTAGACCCGAGATCGTCATAGAGTCTTGTGTGATTCCCACTGTGCTTTGATTTCCACCTTACCACGTCCAAGAGGGTGTGTAAAACGGTGGTTTTTGGGTACAGTCCCGAATCATATGGAGGCAATGAGCGATAGGAGGGGATTCGTCTCTCCCGGTATAGGGAGTTGATGTTGCGCTGTGTTCGATTGGCTATAACCGGAAATCGCTGGCCAGGGTTGCTGAGATTTACTGGTAAGTGTTACCAGTAGTTTCTCGAACTGTTATAGACCTCATATCGACACGACTTATTGAGCTACTGGGGTCTGACGTTTACCACCCCTAGGCGAGATATGCGATATATCAGACTAACAGACCGGACTGTACGGTAAGTGTTACTGGTTGGATTCACAGGAGTGTGAGCGGGCTTGCTCGTCGATCTTCTGATCGCTCAATACCCGGGTGGCCGTTACGTTTAGCAGACCGCTTGCGGCTTATGGATGTTTGATGTGATCATCACCTGCTGCCGGCGTATTGACGAGTCTTTAGAGTTCTACACAGAGGTTTCCTGGCACAAGCGAAACGAAATAGGAGCGCATATGAGATATGTGCGGGACCGAGAATAATACCAGTATGTGATACTGTATTCGATTCTCGCGATTTGTGACAGTGATCGGTTATATGCAATATAGCCGGGTTATCGAATCAAGTGTTGATTCGGTAAGTTGTTACTATTGATATTAGTCGGTTATATGAGATATGACCGGATCGTTAAATCAAGTGTTGATTTAATGATTTAATGTATAATTATATATTTGATATATTACTTTACATTAACTAGTATTTGTTCACTTAAGATGGATTTTCTCACTTGATGTGCACATTCTATATATGATATAGTTTTGTGCACTAGTTTGTATCATGTTTGATGATACATGCAAACTTGGGTGTATGTTTGATTTAAACCTTGGTTAAGTAAAAGGTTAGGGTTTTTATTTATTCATTCATTTATTTATTTTGGCAAAAAGAGAAATGGTGGCTTGCTTTGTTTTATAGTTGAAGCTTCATGAAGCTTTGAAAAAGTCTACCATTTTTGTTTCATGTTAAACCTAACCATTCACCTAACTTTAGTTTATTCTCTACACTTAACCATGGTTGCTAATATGATAAGAATGACTTAATTTCTTTTTTCCAATAATACTTATCATATTCTTCATCATCTTCTTCTTTTTCTTCTTCAAGAAGAAAGAAGCTTGCTAGCTTCAATGGTGAAATGAGGAAAAGAGTGAGAAATCCAATTCTAAAGTGAACCCACTTTCTATTTCTTCATCCTCTACCACTTGCCAAGTAGTATAGGGTGTTTTCTTCACAAGTTTCATGACTTGGTGAAGTTGGAGCTTGATCTTGTGTTGCCTCGACGTAGATCATCTTCGGCATCGAAGTCGACGACCTGGCCCACCCATTTCTCCGATGAAGCCGACGCTAGAGTCCGGGATCCGATGATCGTAGTGAGGGGACGTCAACACGGAGCTAGAGAAGTGGAGGACCGGATCTACAAAGGTTGTATTTCCGTTCACTTAGTACTAAAGTAGTTTAGTAGCTTGTAGTTTTGCCTTTTCTCTAGTTAACGATCTAGTTAGGGTTTCTCGGCACCGGAAATTTTAGAATTTGGCATGGTTGATGCCTTATGGAACCTCCTTAGTGTGCCTAGGAACTCTACAAACCCTCGTCATAGTCCGGGTCAACCCATGAACAGCCATTACAGAAACGTGCCTTGAGTTTATCCAGAGCCTGGTTTTAAGCATAAGCCGGACAACTTCATATACCTTAACATCGTTAAGATATGAGCCATTCTATATACAATATAGAAACAGAGACACTGATTTAATTGGAACCAGATTCAAATCATGCAGCTGTCTCCAGTGCATGTCAACTAAATGGAGGGAGGCCGATCAGCATTACTCAACTTAGGAGTGCATCCAATTATGAGTAAGCTGAAAAAGAAATAAGTTTCTCAAAACCATTACTATCAACTGAATACCAAACATAAGTATCTATATCTTCGATCACCTTGAAGAATCATGATACTTGCAACACAATGGTTCTCTACTTTATTCTTGTACCTATAACTTCTCAAAACTCAGACTTTGTATTTCTACGAAACACTTGTCTAAAACTAGAGAAGTCACAAGTAAACAGAATATAGTATGAGGACCAACCCCTCTGTCCTAATGGACACCGGACAACATACAATACTTTGTATAAGTCCCCTGAGTTGAATAACTCAAACCCTGTGCGTCGTAGGTTAAAAACTGTACTTATGGTTATGAAGAATTACACCGCTGTTTAATGCTCCTTATCTAACCATCAACTGATATAGGTAAATGTCATAGACATAATTTCAAAAAGTTATATCTCACTTTATTAAAATAAACGTACAGATATATCAATTTGAAATTGGTGCATAACAACGGATATTCAAAACCAAATATTTGTCGTCCGGCAAAAACCCAGACGATTTCCTCAAATATCACCAATTACAACGAATCCTGATATAATGAGAATGATCACCTAATTCCTAATAATTTACTCCCATTCATCATCTGTAAAACCATACAGATGTGAGAATCATATCTGGTAAATACATACCCTGCAGTAAGGATCTAATTGGGAAATCAGTTTTCTATTAACAACGCATAGTGAGACTGAAACATGAAAATGTTTCGAAGGGGTATCCGGGTATTCCTAGTAATGACCCTTCCATTATCTGATTCATGACTGTAACCGTATATTTCTTTGCTATCTCTCCAAATCCCTTTATTTGTCTATACTCATTACCTTTTGTACACCCCCTTAGGCTAAATGGTTTTCTTCTTTCCCTACCGTTCAGCACCAGCCTATGGTTTGGAAGAAGACTATCTAATAAGCGTAATAGGTGTACTCTCCTAATCCTAAGAGTACTCTAAATTTGAGAGAAGGTAAAGATAAAAGACAACTGAATAAACCTTATTCCTATTTCTCCTGAACCAGAATCCATCCCCGAACTGGAATAAGTTCCTTCGAGTTCGTATATAACCATACGATGGATTATCCAATAACTGTGGATCTTCGTAGTGATACGGGGTGTTCCGGAGAAATAAAAAGGTGAAGTAGGAGTGGAGATGAAATACTCGGTTTGGTCGTGAATGATAGCAGTTGCAATTTACTTTGCCCTCTTTCTAATCTCTTTATTTGTCTTTACTTGTTACCTCCTGTACACCACACTTAGGCTAATTGGTTTTCTTCATTCCCTACCGTTCGGCACCTGCCTATGGTTTGGAAGAAGACTATCCAATAAGCGCAATGGGTGCACCCTCTCCTAATCCTAGGAGCCCTCACAACCTGAGAGAAGGAAAAAATGGAAAGACAACTGAATAGTACTATTCAATCTCTCCAGAACTAGAATCCATCCTCGAATCTGGAACAATTTCCTTCGAGTTCGTATATAACCATACGATGGATTTATCCAATGGAAATGGATATTCGTAGTAATACGGAGTGTTCTGGAGAAATGCAAAGGGTAAAAGGAGTGGCAATGATGTATGCAACTCAGACAATCCAAAAGCCAGTATTTTAAGAAAGTTCGGTCAACTTGGTCACTGAGTCATAGTTAAGGGTCGGTGCTAAAGAGAGAGAGAGAAAAGAAACACCTTGCGTGCACTCTAACCTAGATCAGAATGGTTATCACTTTATCTAATCAGAAAACCTCTCACTGTATCCTCAAATTCTCCTCCAAACCTGAAAGAAGAATTAGTCGGGATCACCCGAAGAGTAAACCAACTCATCAGTGGGAACCGGGATCCAATTATCATCGCATGATAACGTGATGGAATCCACTCACGTTATCACACTCCAGAAGGTATGCGCATGCCTGGTAAGTTTCAGTTTCTTTAGAAACCCCCGATATGATTTTTACCCTATGCTTTTACGACCTTGACGAAGGTCCATAAATCATAAGTCACATGTCAAGTTCTACCCGTCATTGTCCAGGTTAATTTGAACCCACCCGTACAAGCCCTTGACGAAGGTCAACAAGGCTGTACGACTATCCCAAACCAACGCATCTATCTATGCAACAGAAATGTAACAAGCAGCTACCATTCACTATACCTTGACGAAGGTCAACAAACATAGCATGAATACTAAGTGCTACCTGTCTGAAATGCCGGAGGGCTACGAATGGTTTTTGGCTAAAATCCTTTAACATAATGAACTTGATATCGTTGAAGGAACCAGGTAGCTTTTTACAAATATATAGTGACGAAAACCTTTGCTAAAGAGGTCACTCCCGGTGAAGGGATCTCGGCTCTTTCCTCGTAGAATGAGGTGCAGGATATTCCAACTGAATACCGCGGTGCGAATTAAAAAGTAATCGACTATAGTGAAGTTATTACCCTGACGCAAACTTCTGCCCAAGGGGTCACTCCTGATGAAGGGATCTCGGCCCTTGCCTCGTCGAATGAGGTGCTAGATATTCATAACCGAATACCGCTGGGCAAAACAAAAGTGAACGTCCTTGTAATAACATCTTTTTGAAAATTTTTCCAACGACATCAAACATGTTTGTTTTCCTTGCATTGATCTGAATCAACACAGTCCTATCAATTAATCACACCACAAAAACGAAAATATGATGTACGTATATGCCATCCGCATTCGCCACTGGGTCCCGTCATCACCCGTTAGGTTTCTTAACTAACGACAGAGCGATGACTGGACTAGAGCGGGTGTAAAACATATACAACATATACTAGTATATATATAACAATATATAATAATCGCTCCAGACGTGATAAATGCAATATCACAGAAAAGTAATAAGCATCACAGAAAAATACAGATAATCTGGGAGCCCCGGGTTTCACAGAGCCGCAAGTGAAACCCGACGTTCCCCTGGTCATCTGGATACCCTATGCAATGAAAACCTAGACCCCTATGGGTGCAGCAAGTTACCCGCCAAAACTTGAAGCAAGGCAGTCCCCTTCAACAAAGTGAATGGACCACCCAGCACTTCACGGAATCCGGTAACTTGAGCACCCCTCCTTGGGTCAACCTATACCCTCTACGAGTATGGCGAATAGCTCGACAATTCTAGAGTGAAGCCCCCTCCGTCTCAAAGCCATGAGATGCGGGCCTGTTGCCCTCTAGAACCCGGTTATCCGTGCACCCCACCGTAGGGTAATCCTAGTACAGAAAAGAAAATATGTACAACGGTGATATCGACCTCAACCCGGTCGTGCCCCAAAAGAATAATATGCAAACAGGAAGTGATAGCAGTCCGCATGTCGGACGCTCGTCCCGCAATATCAAATGTACAAATATATCTAAACTGCAGTAACATTGCACCAAGCTATCCACCACGACAATCCGCAACATCACAGCACAACACAGAATATCAACGTGAATGTCACGTTCGTAAATCCGTCTAAAAGGACTATAATGATTAGACAAGATTTACCGATCAAATGATATACACGGTCGCAGATAGAAATGTAATGTACTACAAACTTTAAACAATGTTGGAAAGTATTGATTTCGAAATGACCCCCAAATAGCCCCAAACAAACTGATAAAACCATATCCAAACTGGGCTAAACAAACAATACCGCTGCACCAACTTTACAGAGACCTGACTGCACTTAAAAATACAACCCCAAATCCCTCAACTAGGACGACCTCCTCGGTTTTGGGAGCCATGTGCTCGGCTAAAAACCGAGGGGTGGGTGTCGTTTTTGGGGTGCAGGCTTGGGTTCTCTTCAGTAGTCTTCTGCACATGTTTAAATAATTTTTCTGGACATTTTAAAAAACAACAGAGATTAGAAATTTCAATGCATTGTATTGTAGTTGTTTCGATTTCGATACTTTAACATTATCTAAACAAGCTAGCTAAGGGTTAATGGCGTGGCTCTGATACCATGTAAGTGTACGGTAGCGCCCCGACCGTCAATTCGAGGCCAAACGCGGAAACAAAAACATTTTACGAAACTGGCGCTAACGCAGACTTTTACCCGGATCATACCATTAACACTAAACTAGCTATCTACAAGAAGTTAGAATGGTTATACCGATCGATCCGTGTCCTTCGGTCTTTAAACACTATCCCAAGCTCCTCGCGGCATCTCCGATCTCGCTCGATCTCCGGTCTCCTCCTCGAAAAGGGCACCACATCAAGAAGTCTTTTTACGGGCTCCCGCTTCAAACCGAAGCAACTCGGACATGAAGTTTGCTAGCCGACATGTCCAAGGTGATGTAGAGAATGTGTGTGATAACTTTATCTCAAGCATCCATTGATTCTCAACACATGAGAGTGTATGGATGGAGGTTGAAGATGAAGCCATGGTGGAACTTGTGAGCTAGAGGAAGAAGAAAAATAAGATGCTTTTCTTTTCTATTGTGTTGAGAAAAAAGTGAGAGCACTAGAATGAAAACCAAGAGCCAACCTCAAGAGTTATGGCTACCTTTTCTCTCTCCACCTCTCATTTCAACACAATAAACAATCAATAATGTGACATGGCTCCGAAAAAAGAGACCATGAGTCACCAAATTGAACATGCCCCTTCATGATGACTTCCACTCACAATATCCACCATAATAAACATTAACCCAAATGTTTATGACAATAAGATATGGCAACATCTAAAATAAATTTGTGACGGATCACAAGGATACCCCACACCTGTATATACATACCTGCATCCGCATTCCGACTGAATGCAAATGCGATGAGAAGAAAGTAATCCAATAAATCTAATACTAGCATCCGGCTTAAACCAAATCCCACTAGTATGATCCGTTCGATCATGATCCGTGCATGACTGCACGTATATGATCGAACCCTGCCATAATACCATACGGCCTCTACAACGTTTCACCTGAACCTTGGGAAAACTATCTGTGGGGGACTCTAAAAACTCGTCAATACGCTGGTAGTGGGTTTAACCACAAGCACGTCAGTGGTACTAGCTGTACGTAACGGCTACCCTTGTATTGACCAAAAGGGAAGCTGATGAGCGAACTCATCTACCGAGCCTGTCAGTAACAATATCCATACAGTCCGGTCTGTTCATCTATGAATATCGCATGTCGGGCCTAGGAGGCTGGTAAACGTCAGACCCCCAAAAGCGGTACAAGTCGTGTCGGAGTGTAGCCTAGAACACCCTGAGATACTACTGGAATATCTACCAGTAAATCTCACTTGCCTTAGCCAAGGACTTCGTGTAATGTCTCTCCTAGACACAGCGTGATCTCACCCCCAATACCGGGAGAGACGAAACCCCTGCCGATCCGCTCACTGCCTCCATGTGGCTCGGGACTGTACCCAACTAAAACCTGTCTGCACGACTCCTTTAAGCCGTGGTAGGGTAGTAATCAAAGCACAGTGGGAACTCACACGAGACAAATGACGATCTCAGGTCGATGAACTTACCTGTACACATGTCACTAGGGAACTGCTATGTGATGCTAGGTATAATACCAACTAGCAGGTTTCCGGCGAGTCCTGTCCGGTGTACTCATAACCTAATGAGCATCTGTATACATCTTAGGTGAACCAACTGACACCAATGGCTTATGAGACCGGCCACCGCCCCTCGTCGGGGTCTCGACTGTATACACTAGTCTACTAATGGAGTATCGATGCCCAGTCTCGAAACTCCCACGACTAGGGACTACTTTAAGGATGTGCTTATAGACTACCCAACTCTCACGTATATGATCGCTATCATACTGCTGGTAGTCAAGCAAGAATCCTAAGGGCTTTATCAACGTGTAATAGTGATCTGTAATATCACCTAAAGCATGTAAACGATAATAAAGATAAACCAGATTGTTGGATATATGCCCTAGAGGCCTTCATTGTATAGGATACTGGGATATGTATGTACATAACAGTCTTGCTTAATATGATAGTACGCTATTTGGTTTGTCTTTATCTTAACGTATGATATATTTTTCTTAGTATTCATATATATATATATACATGTTGATAAAGCCCTTAGGATGTTTGCCTGACTTCCGGCATTATGATGACAGTCATACTAGTGGGAGCTGGATAGTCAATAGGCACATCCTTAGATGTCCCTGGTCGCAGGAGTATCGAGACTGGGCATTGATACTCAAGAGTAGACTGGTGTATACATATCTAGACCCTGAGGAGGGGCGATGGATTGGTCCCGCAGCCATTGGTGGAGTGCACCTAAGATTGTATACAGATGCTCACCAGGTGTGAGTACACCGGACAGGACTCACCGAGAGCTGACTGGATGGTATTTATACCTAACGTCAGATAGCAGTTCTCAGGTGACATGTGTGCAGATAGTCCGTTGATTTAATGTCGTCATTTGTCTCGTGTGAGTTCCCACTGTGCTTTGATTACTACCCTACCACGGTTCAAAGGAGTCATGCAAACAGGTTTTAGTTGGGCACAGTCCCGAGCCACGTAGAGGCAGTGAGTGACTGTTAGGAATTCGTCTCTCCCAGTATAGGGAGTTGATATCACACAGTGATCGGTTGGTCATTACCATAAGTCCCTGGCCAGGGCTGATTGAGAATTACTGATAGATTAATCAGTAGATTCTCGGATGGTGATAGAGCCATACCGACACCACTTGTACGGTTATTAGGGGTCTGACGTTCACCACCTCTCTAGACCATACATGCGATACTCTTAGAGGAACAGACCGGACTGCACGGATATTGTCACGCACAGGCTCAGTAGGAGTTCGGATGGGTATCCTCACCGGCTTTCTTATCGACATCTACCTGGGGACCGTTACGTACAGCTAGTGCCGCTTGCGGTCTGTGGTTAAACCCACTGCCAGCGTAGTAGTCGAGTCTTTAGAGTCCCACACAGAGTTTTCCCAACTCCAGGCGAAATGATATAGAGGTCGTACGGTTTTACGATAGGGGTTCGGACGAATACGTGTTTAAACGCACGTACGACATTCAGACAGTTTTTACTAGACAGCTTTGGTTTAAGCCAGATTCTAGTATCAGGTTATTGGATTTATACAGTTTTTAGTTTTTCCGTGTTTTCAAGGATGCGAAGGGCGTTCTCGTAATTATTCGAGAAGCTTCTAGAAGGAGGGTGACTAAGGAGGTTAAGGTGGCATTTTCATTAATTGCTTTGTGTGACTCATTTATATGATTCATCATATCATTAATGCTTCATTAATGATCTAATAACTCACATAATGAATCACTCTCTTTGAATAAATGAAGCATGGTGAATAATCATTTAATGATATTATTTGATAATTCATTATGTATCATATATTCAAGTGAGAAGGATTTGATTCTCATTATTCTCTCCACCTTCTCTCTCCTCAAGCTCTCTCTCCTTCTCCAAATCCTAATCCTACCACTCATGAGTTGAGTACAAGGATTAGTAAAGACTAAACACTCCATAACCTAACTCTACATCATCTTAGTTACTTTGGTTAGCAACTAGAGAAACAAAGTTACCTCAAGTCTTGAGGTGTAGCTTGGATTAGGGTACTCGGGTGGATCATCTATCATGGATAGAAGGCCGAGGAGGATATAGAGATCACAAAGACGAAGGACTAGAATTGTTTGGTATAATCTCTTCACATAGTAGCTTAGAACTCTATATTTATCGTTAAGTATTGTTTAGAAAAGATCTTCGGTTAGTCGATGCATGCTACCAAACAAGATTGTTTTTCATATTTCCGCCTCCCCGCAATTCGTGGGGTGTTGAACATCGACTTACAGTGGTATCAGAGCCTCACTAAACAATAATTAACACACTTGCAAAATTGTATGAATTTCGAACGGAAAAACAAACCGGAAAAACCCCGATATCTTGTAGTTTCTGTTGAATTTTAAATGAGGTCCAAAAATTTTTCAGGGACCTCCAGAATGACCAGCATGAGAAAATAAGAACACCCAAGAAAAATGGGCTCCTAAATCGGCCAAAGCGCCGCGGAACCGCGGCCGATCCCGCCGATTCGCCGCGGTTCCGCCGCCGATTTGGGGTCGATTCAGCCCAATTTTCTTCTGTGCCTTCTTTGTGATATTTGGGATTTTCTGGTATGATTTTATTTTTGCTCACGTTTCAGATTTACAGAGAAGTATTGGAGCAAAATTAAATGTGTTTAATCGATCGAAATTATACGATGTTTGCTTGTTTGATTATATCTGTTTTGTATTATGTGTTCGTAAACCTCCCCTAACTGCTAGTATGTCGGTTGGCAGGGGGTTGCACATATCTGTGATGTTATTTATAACTGTTTGTATATATAAACTGTATTAGACTGTTGTGATGATTAGCCGGGTTTTGTGATGGGTTATTGTATTAATTCATTCAATCTAATTGTAATAAGTTGTAATATTATTTTGCGGGGCATATCCAGGTTGCGGTTGTAGCCACAGTTGTATTATTTCTTTTTACTGTTTTTGCTCCTAGGATAGACCCAAGGTGGGGTACACAAACTACCGGGTATTTCGAAGTGCTTAGTGGCCTACTCACGCCGTTTAGGGAGACCGCTTCACTTCGGATACTTGGCGGGTAGTTTTCCATACCCGTAGGGGTCTAGGGTGGGGTTATGGCTATTCATCACAACTGTGTAATCCGTATTTCGTTGCAGGCTCAAAAGAAACGCGGATTGCTTGCAAATCCAATATTGTTTATCTGTGAGCTGGAATGCCTATTATTGCGTCTGACGAATGTACAATATCTATATATGATAGCTATTTAGACGTCACTTATGTTTTACACCCGTGCTAGCCCAGCCCCCGCTCTGCCGTTAGTTAAGTAACCTAACGGGTGATGACGGGACCCCGTGGCGAATGCGGATGGCATAAGAGGACGTTGTATTTTTGTTGTTATCTGTAATGATAGGTTAAAGATGGGACGCATTATTTTTTAATGCAAAGAAAATAAAACCTAAACTGAATCGTTGGAACAATTTCTAAAAACCACTCGGTTTTCTTGAAAAAGCAAAACTTTAAATGCGGAGCGTAAACCACTTCTTTTAATAAAAGCTATCTTAGTTCCTTCGATCAAATCAAGTTCACTACGTTAACGGTTTTTTGCCAAAAACCAGCCGTAACCCTCCGTCGTTTCAAATAGACAGCACATCGTATTCATGCTATGCTTGTTGGCCTACGTCAAGGCATAGTGTATGGTAGCAGTGTGTGTGCCTATTTGTTGCATAGATAGATGCATTAGTTTAAGACAGACGTACACCTTGTTGGCCTACATCAAGGGCTTGTACGATGTACTTAAATTGATCAGGACAACGACGGGTAGAACTAGACTTGCGTCTTATGACTTGTTGGCCTACGTCAAGGTCTATAAGAGCTTGGGGGTAAAAATCATATCGGGAGTTTCAAACATAAAGGAAACTTGCAGATTAAGCATACCTTCTGGAGTGTGATGAATAGAGTGGCTTCCATCTAGTGCATCATGCAATGATAGTTGGATCCCGATCACACTGATGAGTAGGATTACTCTCGGGAAACATTCTGACTTAACAATCAATGCTATAAACCAAGTAGGTGTCCAGAAAGGTGTTAGAGGGGCTACGCCTGCAGGGAAAAGAGGTTATTTAATTAAGGAACTTCGCGAAAGCGTTGGAAAACCTCCCTCGATGTACCAACACTAGCCTGGCTGAAAGGTTAAGCAAGTATTGTGACGTGTGATTAAATCCTGACTAGTTCTTCTTTTAGGTTTTGAAGAAGGATTTGAGGGAACAATGGGAGCCATCATGTTTAGATAAACTAATAACCAATCTAAACTTGCAAGAAGTATATGCTGAGTGTTTTCTTTTCTCTCTCTCTAGCAGCGAGCATGACAGGATTAAAACTATTACTTGAGAAAAGTATACTGACCAGACAGAACTATAAAGATTGGTTAAGGAACGTCAACATTGCGCTGACTTATGACAAAGTAGCATATGTTACCACCGCTGTTCCTCCCCTTATCCCTGGACCAGATTCCTCAGTTGTGGACAAGGAAGTTCGCAAAACTTGGGATCTGGATTGTGAGCGAGCTAAGTGTATCGTGCTGGCGTCTATGAACAATGAACTCCAGAAACAGCACGAGAGTATGGATATTGTATCCATCTTCCTCCATGTAAAGGAATTATATGGAGAAAACTCCCGTATCGCAAGGTACGAGACCTCAAGGAAACTCTTCCAGATGAGGTTAGCTCCAGGATCGCCTGTAGGAGAGCACGTCCTTAAAATGATCAGCCTCATTGAGGAACTTGCAAACCTGGGATGCGTGCTAGAGAATGATTTGTATATCGACTTGATTTTGCAGTCTCTTCTCCACACCTTCTCTCAGTTCGTGCTTAGCTTCAACATGCACGAAATGGAAGCTGATCTTCCAAACCTCCTCAACATGTTGAGGGTAGCAGAGACCTCCTTAAAAAAGGAGAAGACCCCCGTTCTGTATGTTGGCCAATCATCCTCTTCTAAATCTAAAGCGAAAGCTAAAGGGAAGAAGAAGATGAAAGCCACCAAACCGAAGGGTGGGGTTAAGAAAGTGCAGGGAAAGAATAAGGCAGGAAGGGTGAAAGCGGATATAAACGAATGTCATTATTGTCACAAGCAAGGGCACTGGAAGAAGGACTGTATGGCCTTCAAGGAAAAGGACACAAAGCAAGCGGTTGCTTCTGCTTCAGGTGTGTTCGTAATCGAATATTGTCTTTCAGTAAACTCTACTTCATGGGTACTTGATACCGGTTCTGGTTCTCACATCAGTAATTCATTGCAGGATCTGAGAAATAGTAGAGTACTGGGGACAGGTGATATGACTCTCCGGATGGGCAATGGAATGCATGTAGATGCTGTTCCAATAGGGGAGTATCACCTAGGGTTGACTAGTGGACACGTTTTGGTGTTGTACAACTGTTTTTGTATTCCCAGTATGCTCTGTAATATTATATCAGTATCTTTGTTGTCTAATAAAGGATATAATTTTGCGTTTGAAAGTAATGTCATGAACATTCTCCTAAATCAAGAACTGATTGGGTATGGCACACTGGAAAACGACATATACATACTTAATCAACCTCGAATTTTCAATATTCAAAACACACATAAAAGAAAGGCTCCAGATTCAAATCAAGCATTCTTATGGCATTGTAGACTTGGTCATATAAACAAAACAAGGTTTACTAAGTTACATAAAGATGGATATCTAGATCCGTTTGAATATTCATCATATGCAACTTGTCAATCATGTATCAAAGGAAAAATGACTAAATCTCCGTTCTCCTGACACGGAGCAAGAGCTGCTGAACTCTTGGGACTTGTACACAGTGATGTATGTGGTCCAATGTCTACGCATGCACGAAGCGGTCACTCCTACTTCATCACTTTTACTGATGACTTCTCCAGGTATGGACATGTGTTCTTAATAAAACATAAATCAGAGACCTTTGAGAAGTTTAAGGAGTATAAAAATGAAGTAGAGAAACAAACAGGTAAAAGCATCAAGACACTTCGATCTGATCGAGGTGGAGAATACTTAAATACCAGTTTCTTTGAATACTTAAAAGAGAATGGAATTCTCTCTCAGCTTACTCCACCTTATACACTTCAGCTTAATGGTGTATCAGAAAGGAGGAATCGCACGCTATTAGATATAGTGCGTTCAATGATGAGTAGTGCTGAGTTACCACTTTCCTTCTGGGGATTTGCTCTAGAATCAGCGGCATACTTATTGAATAGAGTTCTAACTAAGTCTGTGCCTACCACTCCATATGAAATGTGGAGCGGGAAGAGACCATATCTCAAGTATATTAAGATATGGGGGTGCCCGGCATATATTAAAAAGCATAAACCGGACAAGCTCGAGTCACGATCGGTTTTGTGCAAGTTTGTAGGATACCCCAAACATTCAAGGGGGTACATGGTCTACCACACTGAAGAACAAAAGGTGTTTGTCGCTCGCCACAATGTCTTCTTAGAGAGCGAATTTCTTGCCAAAGAAATTAGTGGGAGCGCGGTAGAGCTGGAAGAAATTCCAGAACCTCAAACTGCTACCGAGTACTTAGAAGAACCTCAGATTTCAATAGAACATGATGAACCAACGCCACTCCGCAGATCTAGTAGGCTTTCTCATCCTCCGGAGAGATACTATGGTTTTCTTCTAGATGGGGATCGAGAGGATTGCATCATCGACGATGATGATCCTACTAGTTTTAGCAGGCTATCACGAGTATTGACTCGATGAAGTGGCTTGATGCTATGAGATCCGAAATGGAATCCATGTACACCAATAAAGTATGGACTTTAGAAGTTTCTCCTCCTGGGGTTAAACCAGTTGGATGCAAATGGATCTTCAAAAAGAAGATTGGTGCACTTGGACAAGTGGAAACCTACAAAGCTAGACTCGTTGCAAAAGGTTTTCATCAAAGACCAGAACTGGACTATGATGAAACCTTTTCACCTGTAGCTATGCTTAAATCCATTCGGATCCTGCTTGCCATTGCTGCCTCCTATGACTATGAAATCTGGCAGATGGACGTAAAAACAGCTTTTCTAAATGGACATTTAGAAGAGAGTGTTTACATGGATCAACCAGAAGGTTTCTTAGACAGTGGGAGCAATGGAAGGGTGTGCAGGTTGCTTAAATATATTTATGGATTAAAGCAAGCATCGCGAAGTTGGAACATCTGCTTTGATGAGACAGTCAAAGAGTTTGACTTTATCAAAAATGTAGATGAACCATGTATTTATAGGAAGATTGTAGAAGGAGCAGTAGTCTTCCTCGTTTTGTACGTCGACGACATACTACTGATAGGGAATGATATCCCTATGCTACAATCAGTAAAACTCTTCTTGTCACAGAAATTCTCCATGAAAGACTTGGGTGATGCAACCTACATTTTGGGCATTAAGATCTATCGTGATAGATCTAATAGAATGTTGGGACTTTCACAGTCCAGGTATATTGACACTATACTAAAGAGATTTAGTATGGAAGATTCCAAGAGCGGTAACATGCCCGCTTGTCATGGGATCACCCTCTCCAAAGAGATATCTCGCAAGACTGATGAAGAGAGGGATCACATGAGCATTTTACCCTACGCTTCGGCGGTAGGATCTATAATGTATGCGATGTTATGTACAAGACCAGATGTAGCTTACGCACTTGGTGTGGTAAGAAGGTATCAGTCTGACCCAGGTGAGAAACATTGGATAGCGGTGAAGAACATTCTCAAGTACCTAAGAAGGACTAAGGAGATGTTCTTGATTTACGGTAATGGAGACCTCCAGGTAGAGGCTTTTACTGACTCCGGCTTCCAAAGTGACAAAGATGATTCTAAATCCATTTCGGGTTTTGTGTTTACCCTCAATGGAGGGGCGGTATGTTGGAAGAGTTCCAAACAGGATACCGTCGCAGACTCAACTATGGAGGCTGAGTATATAACTGCTAGTGAAGCCGCAAAAGAGGCTGTCTGGATGAGAAAGTTCATTTCTGAACATCAGGTGGTTCCGTCCATTGCCAATCCAATACCTTTGTATTGTGATAACAATGGGGCCGTAGCATTGGAAATGGAACCCAGGTCCCATCAGAAATCCAGGCATATCTTAAGGCGTTTTCACCTGATCAGGGAGATCGTTGATCGTCTGGAGATCGAGGTACGGAGAGTGGATACAAAAGACAACACGGCAGATCCATTCACAAAGGCCATTCCTCAAGTTCAGTTCGAGAGGCTGTTTGAGATATTGGGCATGCGGTACTCCAGCAACTGGATATAGTGAAGACAGTGGGTACTCATTGCGCCAATTATAGGCCCTAGTGCAAATGGGAGATTGTTGGATATATATGCCCTAGGGGCCTTCATTGTATAGGATACTGGGATATGTATATACATAACAGTCTTACTTAATATGATAGTACGCTATTTGGTTTGTCTTTATCTTAACGTATGATATATTTTGCGTAGTATTCATATATATATACATGTTGATAAAGCCCTTAGGATGTTTGCCTGACTTCCGGCGTTATGATGCCAGCCATACTAGTGGGAGCTGGATAGTCAATAGGTACATCCTTAGATGTCCCTGGTCGCACGAGTATCGAGACCGGGCATTGATACTCCAGAGTAGACTGGTGTATACATATCTAGACCCTGAGGAGGGGCGATGGATTGGTCCCGCAGCCATTGGTGGAGTGCACCTAAGATTGTATACAGATGCTCACCAGGTGTGAGTACACCGGACAGGACTCGCCGAGAACTGACTGGATGGTATTTATACCTAACGTCAGATAGCAGTTCTCAGGTGACATGTGTGCAGATAGTCCGTTGACTTAAAGTCGTCATTTGTCTCGTGTGAGTTCCCACTGTGCTTTGATTACTACCCTACCACGGTTCAAAGGAGTCGTGCAAACAGGTTTTAGTTGGGCACAGTCCCAAGCCACGTGGAGGCAGTGAGTGACTGTTAGGGATTCGTCTCTCCCGGTATAGGGAGTTGATTTCGCACAGTGATCGGTTGGTCATTACCATAAGTCCCTAGCCAGGGCTGATTGAGAATTACTGATAGATTGATTAGTAGATTCTCGGAAGGTGATAGAGCCATACCGACACCACTTGTACGGTTATTAGGGGTCTGACGTTCACCACCTCTCTAGACCATACATGCGATACTCTTAGACGAACAGACCGGACTGCACGGATATTGTCACGCACAGGCTCAGTAGGAGTTCGGATGGGTATCCTCACCGGCCTTCTTATCGATATCTACCTGGGGACCGTTACGTACAGCTAGTGCCGCTTACGGTCTGTGGTTAAACCCACTACCAGCGTAGTAGTCGAGTCTTTAGAGTCCCACACAGAGTTTTCCCTACTCCAGGCGTAGTAGTCGAGTCTTTAGAGTCCCACACAGAGTTTTCCCTACTCCAGGCGAAATGATATAGAGGTCGTACGGTTTTACCACAAGGGTTCGGACGAATACGTGTTTAAACGCACGTACGACATTCGGACAGTTTTTACTAGACGGCTTTGGTTTAAGCCAGATTCTAGTATCATGTTATTGGATTTATACATTCTTTAGTTTTTCCGTGTTTTCACGGATGCGAAGGGCGTTCTCGTAATTATTCGAGAAGCTTCTAGAAGGAGGGTGACTAAGGAGATTAAGGTGGCATTTTCATTAATTGCTTTGTGTGACTCATTTATATGATTCATCATATCATTAATGATTTATTAATGATCTAATGACTCACATAATGAATCACTCTCTTTGAATAAATGAAGCATGGTGAATTGTCATTTAATCGATATTATTTGATAATTCATTATGTATCATATATTCAAGTGAGAAGGATTTGATTCTCATTATTCTCTCCACCTTCTCTCTCCTCAAGCTCTCTCTGCTTCTCCAAACCCTAATCCTACCACTCATGAGTTGAGTACAAGGATTAGTAAAGACTAAACACTCCATAACCTAACTCTACATCATCTTAGTTACTTTGGTTAGCAACTAGAGAAACAAAGTTACCTCAAGTCTTGAGGTGTAGCTTGGATTAGGACACTCGGGTGGATCATCTATCACGGATAGAAGGCCGAGAAGGACATAGAGATCACAAAGACGAAGGACTAGAATCGTTTGGTATAATCTTTTCACATGGTAGCTTAGAACTCTATGTTTATCGTTAAGTATTGTTTAGAAAAGATCTTCGGTTAGTCGATGTATGCTACCAAACAAGATTGTTTTTCATATTTCCGCCTCCCCGCAACTCGTGGGGTGTTGCACATTGACTTACACAGATAGCATACTATCATCTTGAGTAAGACTGTTATACCGGCATAGGTCCTCCCTCAATCATTGCAATCACGTGCCTGCAATCCAATAATTAACTTTGAGGACACTATATCCAACAGTTAGTCCCTCTTCTCTCAACTTCTTTCATCTCAAAACCATCTTCTAAACACACATCGGAAAAGTGGAGTTATCCCTGATATGTGTAGTTTTAACCTTTGTACTCCCCTTACTAAAGAAAAATATGTCAAAATAACTTTCTCACACTACTTGTAACTTTGTTTAGAATCTTTTAGCTTTGAGTTTATCCAAAACTTCCATGTGAAACTATCATATAACAACTTTTCATTAAAATACCATGAACTTTTGTATAACCCTCATTTCAAAAATTGTTAAATACTTTTAGGAAAACTTCACGGTGTAACGACCCATCCCACATGCACACTATGGTTTCATAGTACGGTACTTTAATCAAATATCTAATTTAAAGAATGACTTTTACATTAAAATACCACACCTTTTCAAAACGGATTTCTTTTAATCGGTATTTTGAAATTCTTGGCTATTACACCTCTATAACCCTCATTAGGAGACTCGCTAATAGATGGTGTGAATTATCACATATCCTTAGGATAGTAGAACGAGATGCAGAACTTCTCATGGAGTATTCGGTCTCGAAAGGAAATAAAAATATGGTTTTTAAGAAATGCGACTTTTCTAAACAAAACTAATTTTTGAAAAATTATATAAAAAAAATATGAATCCATATTTTCAATAAAAATATATTATGAAACTATATTTTTAAAATGAAAAATTAGAATTTTAATAAAATACCATCAAGTTTCCAAAAGAGCTAGTTTTCAATAAAATACCATAAACTTTTAAAAAGGCAAAGTTTCATCACCAAAATATCATAACAATTAAAATACATATTCATGAAAACTCTAAATGGTACAAATCACCTTCGGGATTTATTTTTGAACTATATTAAATTATATTTTCATAAAACTGTAAGTCGATGTCGCACACCCCACTTGGCTTGTGGGAAGGAGAAATTTTCAAAAACGATTTTTATGACAAGGAACATCGACTAAACATCCAGGATCGTTCAGAAACCCTAACTAGCTAAACTACATAGAGGTTTTAAACTACTGTGAAAATGTTTTATACCTATAAGTTGCAAGTCCTTCGAGTCTTCTTCTTCTCTTCTTGAGCTCCTAGAAGATGTGGATCATGCTCGGTCGTCGGCCTCCTCGTGTCGAAGACGATCCACCCGAGAGTCTATGGTTCAAGCTCCAACCTCAAGAATGAGTTAACTAAAGTACCTAGTTTGCTAATCTAGGTAGGTTAGGAGATGTAGAGAGTTAATTGGATTATTTAATCTCAAAAACCCCTAGGATTCACAACACATATGAGGGTTAGGGTTTGAGGGAGAAGGAGGAGAGAAAATGGAGAGGGAATGAAAAAACACAAATGATCAAGTGAGGAAGCAAGTGAAGAATGGCTAAGTCTTTTCCTCACAATCAAGCATGCAATATTTTCAATAGAAAATTGTAGCCATGCTTGAATAGTAAGGCCAAACTAATACGCTAAAGAATTAGCCATGCTTCACCCATGCCACAAATATCTCCATTTTTCACTTCATTAATCTATTTTCCAAAAATAGATAAAACCAAAATGAGGTGTCCCCTTCTAAAAGCATCTCTTGTAAAATTAGAAGAATGCCCTCTCCGTATATACATACCCGTATTCGTGCTGCAAAAAATACGAATACAAAGAGATAAAAATAATCCAATAATATAATATTAGAATCCGGCTTAATCTTAAGCCCACTAGTATTATCCGTCCGAACAACATCCGTGCAGCTAGTTCACGTATGTGATCAGAACCCTGCACATAAAACCATACGACCTCTATATCATTTCACCTGAACTAGGGAAACTCTCTGTGTGGGGCTCTATAGACTTGATAGTATGCTGGCAGTGGGTTTAACCATAAGTCCGTCAGCGGTGCTAGATGTACGTAACGGCTACTCATGTACTTATCGAAAAGAAGGCCGACGAGCAAACTCATCCTACTGAGCCTATCCGTGACAATCTTCGTACAGTCTGGTCTGTTCGTCTAAGAGTATCACATATCAGGCCTAGGGGTGGTAAACGTCATACCCTTAATAGCACAATAAGTCGTGTCGGTGTAGAGCCCAATATACCATGAGAAACTATTAGTGTACCTACCAGTAAATCTCACTTGTCCCGGCCAGGGACTTTGTGTATTGGCTAAACGAACACAGCGCAATATCAAATCTTAATACCGGGAGAGACGAATCCCTTCTAACCGCTACTGCCTTCAAGTGTTTCGGGACTGCACCCAACTACTACCTATTTGCATAACTCATTTGAACCGTGGTAGGGTAGTAATCTAAGTACAGTGGGAACACACTCGAGACGAATAGTGATGTCAAGTCAACAGACTAGCCTGTACTCATGTCACCGGGGAACTGGTAACTGATGATAGGTATAATACCAACCAGCAGTTCCCAGCGAGTCCGTCCAGTGTAACTTATAACCCAATAAGAACCTATATACTATCTCTGGTACCGTATACCAATGGCTGCGGGACAGGCCACCTCCCCTGACGGGGATAAGAAGCGTATACACCAGTCTGCTCTGGAGTATCGATGTCGTCTCGATAATCCTACGGCTAGGGACAAGCTTAAGGATGTGACTATAGACTATCCAGCCCCCACTAGTGTGACTGCCATCACAACGCTGATAGTCAAGCAAAGATCCTAAGGGCTTGTCCAGTTAAAAATATCGCACTTTTGATATAACATTTTCCTTACTTTTCTTAAACATCTAAAGGTGTTTATTATAAATATGACACATATTTGAGTTTATCTGTAAAAATTCTATTTATCATATGTTTATATATTATAATTAACATTATGAAGGAAAATGTATGCATATAATATTTATATAATATTTTGATAATTTAAATATACATATCATATCAAAGATCCTAAATCAATATTCTTAAATATAATATCATATCAAATTGGTTAGAACAATATCTCAAAAATACCAAATATTACTAAAATTATTCATTGAGATATTGTGCAAGGTTTAGTTCAGGTCAGGAGATCGAGATGTTGAGATGTCGGGAATAAAAAATCTGCCGATAAAGTTAAATAAAATCGAAGAATCAATACCGGCAGAGACTCAAAAAAGATATGAAGATTCCAGACATCAAATAAATTTCCATGTGTCACAACAAAGCAGCTCCAGAATTCTGAAGTCAAGATCTCACCAACAAACCATGGATCCGCGGCCAAACCATGCAATATGCGGCGGATTTGCGGCCGATTCACTGAGTCAGGATTTGGGATTTTTAGTTGTGATTTGCAACAACAAACCCTAATTGTGGGGATCTTTGGTATCTGGTTTTGGGGATATATAAAAGACCGAGGACTAAACTTAGAAATCATCAATCTTTTACAAAATCTATTCACCATCAAAGAACAAGTGATCCAAGACAGGTCTAAGATTCGACGTGATAAAACGACGTGAGAGTCGACTAAACATCTACATCCGACAAGGCAGAGATCGAGAGCAACTTCTTCTTCCTCTTGTAATCTAAACTTGAAATTTGTATTTGTGCAGTTGATTAATAAAGGTAGACCTTTAGTTTAATTAGTTTAATTATTTAGTTACATTATGAATTTCATCTCTATCTATCTCCATCATGCCGCGGCTGCTGGCACGGAGTTAGCTGGGGCTTCTTCCTCGAGTCCTGTTCCGCTTAATAGGGTTCGTAGGATCAGGGTAGAATAATGGATGAGAAAATGTTTTAACTTCTTATGAAGTTTATAAACTTTAGCAAAATAAATGTTAATATCCTTATCGGGCGCGATACCAATTTATTGCTTGTCTCGACCGCGATTTGAGATCAGATTAACAATTGTTTTGTTAAGGGCTAGACATGAATATAGATCAATGAAAGGACAAGGGTCAATAGTGGGGAAACCTTAGTTTCTTCCAAGAACCCTAATCCTCATTCATCACTATCTATCTCATATTAAATCAATAAATAGATAAAAGGAGCAACCTTTATTAGTCATCCATGACTACTAAATCCGAACGAACCCTACAAGCATTCTTCGTTTAAAATCTATATCTGTATTCAAACTAGATCTGTATTCTACATCCGTATTTTGACATAGATCTAGAAACTATTCTCTACTATTCTTTATTCCTCTATTCATCCTCTTTTTCAACACGTCTAAAGTAAGATTGAAAGATTCCACATATCACTGAGGACGACCCGTACTCATCTCGGTCTAGCTACACGCGACACCGTTATTGATTGCGGTTACTACACACACTCTAAATACATATCAATCAAATGGCACCGTTGCTAAGGATACGTGTGTATTTTTTTATTCTTACTATTTGTGTTGAATTCTTATTCGATCTATATCATAAAAATAAAACAAAATCACATCTTGCATATTTAACGATTAATGTGCGATTTTTGCGAGGGAATCTGGAGTCACTTTAGCGAGGAGATAAAGATTCAGAGACATTCATCAAGACCCAGAGGAGCAAAAGAAGCTACAGCGGAAAAAAATTAAACAAAGAACCCCCTAAAACGCAGCGGAATCGCGACTATTATATGCAAACGGCGGCGGAACCGCGGCGGTCTTGGGGAGTTAGGCCCTCAAAATTTTCTGGTAACTTTCCTACATCTTTCTCTCTCCTCTGAAAAATCCAATAATATATTTTCTGCAGGATTCTTTGCAGAATATCACCGCTCAAAAATCATTTTGCGTGTTTTGTTTTGCGGGTTGTTTTTGCATATTTTAATACGGACTTTAAGGAGCAAGAACACAATTCAGATTAGGTGGGGATTTCATCACCTTTCCTAGGCCCCACAAATCACAAAACGAGCATCCGTATAACCCTATATTAATTAAAAAATATCTAGATCAAGACCCTAAGGACCGTCGCGCTCAAATAAGACAGAGGAAGGTCGTGGGTAATCCATCGCTTATCCGTATTTCTTTTGTGGTATCTAGGCAAGTGTGTCTAAGGTAAGTGATTACTTAATTAGGCCCGCTATTTTCGGTGATTCGTATAGCGGATACCTCCCACTTACCTGGCACTTACCTGGCCACAAGAGTTATAAATAGGTGGTAGAGGATTGATCCCGCGGCTTGTCCTTTGAAAGTCTAGGAGCGGTCTAGTGCTTGACCTAGGTAACCTTAGTTCTAGGGTTTTCTTGTGCATTTTGTGATTTGTTGAGTCAACCCTCAAGTCCCACTTTCAAAGAGAAATAATCCAAATAGAGCTTAAATCTTTTCACCCTCCTCCCTCTTTTCACCTTCTTATAATGGGTAACCAAATAAAAGAACTCTTGCCGAGTTTTGCTATCCAGAACCAGATATTTCTTATTATCGTAATCGCTTCGGTATACCATCCGACTCTACCATGTCTTTAAGAGATCGGATAGAGCAAGCAGAAAGAAACAGTTGGCCACCTTAATCTAGGTCCTATCAACCGCATCAAAATTCTACTACTTCTTTTGTTGATACTCCATCTAAAGCGTCTGAGGAAACTCCTAAACGCAAGTCCATCGTTGAGTATATAGCAAGGACTAACGGCCAAAGTTTCAATCCGGTCAAACCGTTAGGACAACAAAATGCCACCACCTTCTAAAGAACATTTTACTACTCGGTTTGTGGCGTATATGACATCTGTTGACAGTCGCCAACCACACAACCAATATCAATATTCTTCTTATCACAATGTTGATCCTACTCCTGCCTAATTTTCATAAGCTTTCGATTCCTATCAATCCTACCCGACTTTCATACCTTCTCGAGACATTCCATCTAATCAGTCATTTAGGAGTTTTATTTATCCACAAGAATTTCAATCTTATGCTGAAACCCCTTACAAATCCATGTCTAGTCTTGAAGGGACTGTGGAAGAATATATGGTAGCGCCGCGCCGTGCCAGAGAGGAATTGAATGAGTGCATGGCCGTTTTCAATAAACAAAACAAACGAGCAACTAGTTTCAAACCAACTTAAAATTTTCTAATGTATGATACGGCCATAGAACAAATTGAGAATTTAGGTAGTGAGAGAGAGCGGTACACCCTTCCAAATTAAACCTCCCTATCTCAAATTGAAATCCACACCTCCAGTTTCATCGATCTATTGAGTATACCAAATGATTCACCAATTGAAGATAGAATGTCTGATGAGTTGTGTGACTTTGTAGTGTTTGATTTACCCGATTGTGAAATGTCCATTTCAAGTAAAGCCATACCCAACCCTTGTGATCTCTATACCTCCACTCTAGAACCATAATTGATTGAAAACCCTGCTTTTGATGAGGTGTCTGAGACTTGTAACCTTCACTTGATTGAGGATATTGATGTTGGGGATATATTGGATGATGAACCCGAAATTTTGGATGAGTTTGTCCCACCAATTCATCAGGTCCTTTCACTCCCGTGTGGTCATCATCTCGAACCTTTAACTATTCTTCCTGAACCCCAAATGAGTCCTGAATTTGATGATAAATGTATAACCGAAAAGCAGTACAAAATTCAGCCTTCATTTCCCACATCTGGTTCAGCAATATTCGACACACCAATTTGTTTACCCATTTCATCATCCACTTTCTCCGATTCTTCTTCTAATATTCTTTTAATGATAGCGAGTATTGATGAATTACAATCCGATATTTCGAGTTCGATAATTCTAGAAAGACAACTTGATTTAGACTCTTTTGAGAATGAGGTAGATGGTCTTTACGAGTCTCCTACCTCCATAATTTTTGACAAATCAATTATGTTGAATTCTGGCGCGACACTTATTGACATTGAAACGTTTAATTGGACCATCGATAAAAGTTTCGAAGATATTTTCTCCGACGAACTCGCATTCCTAAACGACACGGATTTTGTGATTAATCAACTTCTACCTGAAGAAGTCGAATCACCACCATTTCTAATTATCCCATACGAGAATATGACCATTCTTCCCATTCCTAATCATCCATATTCTCGTTTCCGTTCACCATTATTATTTCGTCTCTATCAACCGAGACATAAACCATACCGCCTCCTATCTCCCCACTTCTTTAAATCTCTGATTTTCCACCAATCAGTGCGTTACATCGATAAAATTTTTGAATGGTTGGTGTTGACTTTTGGTCTTTGTAAGGCTTTATTTTGACCAATAACTTTAACCCACCAATAATTTTAAATACTTAATACTATTTGATTCAAGTTTGGGGGGGGGGATATTTTGGCTCTTGAAAGAAAATTTTTATAAAATTGTGAGCCCAAAAAATAAGTTTGGGTAAAAATTTTACTTTCACTATTTCATGTCCCCATTACTAATTTTTCCTCCCAAGTCTATAGTTTTTTAAGCTTAATAGATGATATCAGTGAGGACACTGCTGAAAACAGGTTTGGGAGAGATTTGTGCTTATACACGCGTTACTTTGCATTATACTATATATAAGCACAAAAAAATTTTAATAATGAAAGTTTGAAAGTGAAAATTTACATATGAAAGATAGGAATAGTTTGAAAAAAGCAAGAAAGTTAGATGTTTTCTTAAATGAAACTAGTAATAAGTAGTTATAAGTCATTGTCCTAAGCGTTAGTAAGATGAAGAAAATTGCTAATCTGAGGATAAAAATAAGTCTGAAAAATAGTCTTTATTCTTGAGTCCAAACATTTGAACGTTGATACCCTACTATGCCCACTAACACACATCTTGAAACTTGGGATAGTAGAGGATACCTTGAAATGCTCTTATCTAAAAGCCTTAGTATGAAGGAAAATAAAATAAAATATAAGTGGTGATGAAAAAAATGAACACTGGTTTTGTAATTACTTAAGGCGGCATAAAAAAATATAGCGAGGGTGCTTTATCACCTTGTGCGTTAGACCAACTGGTTTGGGAGCCGCTGCTAAGCCTTAGGTGTTGCAAGACGAGGAATTACGCCTTAATACGCGAGCACATTTTGTAATCGGTTGGTTAGTACCTCAAGAAGTATTAACGGTTGCATGAAGAATATGTGAGCAATTCCATCTAAAATATTCACCAACTAAAAAGTACTAAAGAAAATGGACAAGAGTATGATAGCTTGAATTGAATTCTCTAAGTGTAGGGATGTCTTTTACACGCACATAGGGGTATATGATCAATGTTTGGAGGAAAGATAGGGAGGAAAACTAAAGACGATGTTTTATTGAGAGATGATGTGATTTCTAACATCTTTTCACGACCATTAAGTTAGGGCTCATGACAACCGAAAAACTGGTGTAGTTGGAAACTTTTATTTTCAAGTTCTTTCTTTTATAGTTCTTATATTTGTATGTAAGTTTCACTATCTTTCTTTTATTATAGGATTTTATGGGTGCAATCCGCTGAAAACCCTCAGGAGACAACACTCCTCCTACTAGAGACACCTAGAGGTTTAACGGCTTGTTGCACGTGCTCAGTGCAATCGTGTTTCCTATGAAAGTGTGCTACATAGGTTTTTCTTTTTCTTTTTCTCCCTCTCTTGAATAAGTAGTTTGCTCGGGACGATCAAAGTTAAGTTTGGGGGTATTGCTCTATCAATATGTATTAGCGATATGTTAAAAGAAATATATTCACATATTAAGATAGAATCAAACCAGATATCAAACTATCATGTTGAGCAAGACTGTTATATTGTGTATATCCCAAGCTTCTAAAATATAATATACAATCCAGTACTATACAATAATGGCCTCTAAGGCATATATCACTAACAATCTCCCACTTGCACTAAGGCCATGTATTGGCATATTGCAGACCTACCATCTCGAATAGCCTCTCGAACTGCGTCTAAGGAATGACCTTTGTGAGTGGATCTACTGTGTTGTTCTCCATGTCTACTCTCTGCATCTCGATCTCCCGGCGATCCACGATCTCCCTGATCAGGTGATACCGCCTAAAGATATGTCTGGACTTCTGATAGGACCTTGGTTCTTTAGCTAAAACTATAGCCCTATTTTTGTCACAATACAAAGGTATTGGATCAACAATGGACGGAACCACTTGAAGTTCTGTAAAAAAATTCCTCATCCAGACTGCTTCTTTCACGGCGTCATATGCAGCAATATACTCTACCTCCATCATTGAGTCAGCAACGGTATTCTGCTTGGAGATCTTCCAAAAAACCGCCCCTCCATTGAGGATAAAGAGATAACCTGACATGGATTTTGAGTCATCCTTATCGCTCTGGAAGCTGAAGTCGGCGAAGGCTCGATCTGGAGGTCTTTACTGCCGTACACCAAGAACATCTCCTTAGTTCTTCTCAGGTACTTTAGAATGTTCTTAACTGCTATCCAATACTTCTCCCCAGAGTTTGACTGATACCTGCTTACCACGCCCAATGCACAACAAAAATATGGTCTGGTACACAACATCGCATACATTATAGATCCTACCGCAGAAGTGTAGGGTATAATACTCATGCGATCCCTTTCCAAATCAGTCTTGGAAGACATCTCTTTTGAGAGGGTGATCCCGTGACAAGCTGGTAGTTTACCGCACTTGGAATCTTCCATCTTAAATCTTTTCAATATGTTGTCGATCTACCTGGACCGTGAAAGTCCCAACATCCTTTTAGATCTATCACGATAGATCTGGATCTCCAAAATGTAGGAGGCATCACCCAGATTTTTCATGGAGAACTTCTGTGACAAGAATCGTTTGATTGATTGTAGCATAAGAATGTCATTTCCTATAAGAAGAATGTCATCCACGTACAAGATGAGGAATACAACAGTTCTCTCTACAATCTTACTATAAATGCATAGTTCATCTGGATATTTGATAAAATCAAATTCTTTGACCGTCTCATCAAAGTAGATGTTCCAACTTCGTGATGCCTGCTTTAATCCATAAATGGATTTAAGCAACTTGCACACTCTTCCGTTGCTCCCACTCTCTACGAAACCCTCTAGTTGATCCATATAAACATACTCTTCCAAATTTCCATTCAGAAAAGCGGTCTTTACGTCCATCTGCCAAATTTCATAATCATGGAAGGCAGCAATGGCAAGTAGGATCTGAATAGATTTAAGCATAACCACTGGAAAATAGGTTTTATCATAGTCCAAGCCAGATCTTTGACGAAAACCTTTTGCTATAAGTCTAGCCTTATAGGTTTCAACCTGTCCATCTGCAGCAATTTTCTTTCTGAAGATCCATTTGCAGCCTACGGGTTTTACCCCTTGAGGTGTAATGTCCAAAGTCCAAACTTTGTTGGTGTACATGGATTCTATTTCGGTCCGCATTGCATCTAGCCACTTTACTGAGACTCTGCTCGTAATGCCCTGCTGGAAACTAGTTGGCTCATCATCATTGATGATGTAATCCTCTCTATCCCCATCTACGAGAAAATCGTAGTATGTCTCGAGTGGATGAGACTGCCAACTAGATCTGCGGAGTGGCGCAGAGACGTCCGGTTCCTTTGAAACTTCTGGTTCCACCATGCTTTCAGTAATAGTTTGTGGTTCTGGAATTTCTTCCAGTTCTATTGCGCTCCCACTTATTTCTTTTTCGAGAAATTGAGTCTCTAGAAAGTAGGCATGCCGAGAAACAAAATCCTTTTGTTCCTCTGCTTAATAGAAATGATACCCCCCGGAGTTCATTGGGTATCCCACAAACTTACACAGTACTGATCGTGCCTCGACCTTGTTCGAATGCTGCTTTTTGACAAAAGCTGGATATCCCCATATTTTAAGATACTTAAGATAGGGTTACTTCCCACTCCACATTTCATATGGTATGGTAGGTACAGACTTAGAAGGAACTTTATTCAAAAGATATGCAGCAGATTCTAGTGCATAATGTAACGACTCTGAATTTACTGTACAAAATTTTTCAGTTTAATGTACAAAAAGGAGTTTACAAACCTGAGTACAAGTTATAAGTATATTTTGTTTAAGAACAACAAGAAATCCACTTGTAGTTCACTGGTAAAGCCCTTGCACTGCTGTGATGTAGCTCTGTGTTCCAATCCTATCAGACACATTATTTTTTCTCATTTTATTTTAAAACTTTTTGGAAGCCCAAAATTTTACACGTTCAATGCACACAAAAACGAAAAGAGAGAAAAATCAAACATGTGCATAATGATTTAAATACAGACTTGAACGCGTGGAAAAAATCCAACGACCCAAAGCCTACAATCGACCGGCCAAAACACCCTAGGGCCGGCACCGACGGTCCAACTATGGCCAATAAGGCCCGGGCTTTGCACACAAAACCATTCCCCTACCTCTAACTCTCCTGCACTGTTTGATTGCTCTGCAATCAAACAGAGACCCTTCAATTCCCAATTTATCGCCTTTTTACTGCATTTTAATTCCAAAACCCTAATTCTACACTATAAATACTACCCCATATCCTAGCCCTTCATCATTCTGAAAATTATAGCCAAAACTCTCAAAAGTTTCTAAGCACAAGTAGAGTAGAAGAGGAGTTAGCAAGCGGTCAACTTCCGGTGAAGAATCAAAGCTTTTTCGACGATCCCGCGACGCCGCGATGACAACCCTCTCTTCCTACACCTTTCTTTAAGTCTCCTAAAGTGTAAGTCCCTCTCAATCCCTCTTCTTTTTTCTTGAAAATTTTATTTCAAAACATATGTCGGTAAGTGGAGTTAATACCTACATCTTCTTCTAAATCCTAGAAATTCCACTTTTTCTTAAACATTGCTCATCCATATTCTAACACCATGCTTGGTATCGTAAAACCAATGTTTAAAACAAACTTTTAATCAAAACATCATGCAAAATAACCTTAATTTAACTTGTACATTAAAATACCATGAACTTTGTATATCATCTTTTAATGTTTTGCTTAAATATACCTTTAGAAAAATTCATGAGGTAACGACTTACATCTCACGTACATGCTTGGTTTACATAGCACGATACTCTTTGAACGTATTTTTGTTACGATTACAATATTACATTACAATACCATTTATAATAAAAACGGTTTTCTTTTGAATTGTATTTTAAATTCCTTTGCAAATATGCCTCTACAACCCTCTTTAGGGGACTCGCTATTAGATGGTGTAGATTATCGCACATCCTTAGGCTAGTAGAGCGAGATGCAGACCTTCTCAGGGAGCATTCGGTCTCGAAATGTTTTTAATATGGTTTTTAAAAAAAAACACAATTTTCTACTTAAATAAAAAAATTTAATTTTTAATAATTATATAAATATTAAAAAATCTATATATTTTCAAAATATAATAAACTTATATTTTTCAAATGAAAGAAGTACAATTTTTCACCAAAATACCATCAAGATACCAATAAAAGACAAGTTTTACAATAAAATACCATGAACTTTCCAAGATAGGCTATTATCACTAAAATACCTCAAATCCTTAAAATTAACATTCATGGAAACCCTAAATAATATAAATAACTTCTCGAGGTTATTTTGAAACTATATTAAAAATATTTTTCATAAAACCCCCTCGAGTTATATAAACCAATATTTAAGGACTTTAGTAAATATAGGTTTAAGCGGGACCAATTCTCTTGTGCCCTAGAGAGCCGGAGAAAGTGAGTACTTGCATATTTAAGGTAGAAAACTTAACGGAGTTATCAATGGTAATTGTCTTGGAAAAAGACACAAATCCTGTCGTTCATGTGCAGCAGTTACCGATAACTCCCGACCCTAATTCAGGATCTAAATCAGTTACAAGTGTCCGACTCAAGTCTGAGTCTAAATTAAACATGAATCCAAACTCAAATCAGAATCCAATTCAAACATGAATCTAAAATCTAACATGTATACTTGAACATGAACCTGAGTACCGAATTCAAACTTCAATATCAAACTTGAATACATGACTTAACTTAACCGAACCATGGCTATAACTTGACATGACTACAAGATTACATCCTGAACCTGACTACTTGAACAACTTATATCCATGGTTTCGGCAAGACTTGTTAATATAATCTATACACTACATTACGCGGGGTTAATGGGGTAGATTAGTACAGAATGTATAGCGTGGCACGAGATGATCACTAAAAGACACCTATATGAACTCTCGTACCGTTGTCCCGTGGATTTTGGCGGGGCCTTATACTGCATGTTACCATAGTTCACGTGTTAAGATGGAATTCTCTTATATGCACAAATACTTTCTGTACCAAGCTACAAAAAAATACGTTAGAATAATAATCTTATATCTGTACAACTTACCAGTTCCATTTCACACTACTTGTTCTATTCCATTCTTTCTTTTGGGACTTTCGCTGATGACATTCCTGTCTATTTCTCTCTTTGGAATGTTCGTTGAGAGGACCGGACTCTCAGGAGATCGAGCCGAGCCAGGAGGACTTGGACCAGTTCACTTCCTAGCCGGACTTCTAGTTCATCTTGTATTTATTTCAGTTTGTATGCCACTGTTTAGGCATTGCTTTATATCATTATATTTTTCCTTTTTAAAGCAGTTGTATTGTAAAGATGAATGTTAATAAAAGTTGCTGTTTATTTTATATCTTTTGTCATTCTTATGCATTTTTACATATATTGCTTATTTACGCATAACATATTTATTTCTTAGTAAATACGTTGCGGCCCGCCATGTCACCGCTTCCGTACACTGGGAAACGGGACGTGACAGGTTTTGTTGGTGGCCTATGCAGGTCTATTCTGCATGAAGTCCTAAGCAATATATATTACAAGAATTATATGAATCAGCAACTATATATTCATTAAATTTCAAATTTCTTGAATCTATCCTAACCTTTATTTTTCTATCAAGGTCATGGGTTCTCCCAACAACACAAGCACGAACGTCAATAAAAACACCCCACCGCCTACTCTACCACCACCACATACCGTTGCAGCTCCCATCAACGAGCAAACGGGACTGTTTGAGGCAATCAAAAGCCTCCTGGAGGTTCAGCAGCAGCAGACTGCTATCCTCATGCACCGCCCAGAAGCTGAGGAAGCCGGAGCAAGCAATTCCGGGCACTGTATCCAAAACACTTTTCAGGAAAAGAGAGCCCACTGGAGATAGAAGAATGGGCTCAGTCTATCGAAGATGACCTGGCAGCAGCACAAGTGCCAGAGATTGCCTGGGCGAGAGTTGCGAAGCTGCAACTAACAGACAACGCCAGAGTCTGGTAGAAGGTTGAAGAAAGCTGACTTGCCCAACCGATTGAATGGAAGACATTTCGCTATATATTCGATGCGAAGTACTTCCCTGAGACTGCCCGTTTTGACATAGAACATCAATTCATCCACTTACAACAAGGCTCGATGTGAAGCAAGTCCATGGATGAATATGATGCTGAGTTTACCATGCGTAGCAGGTAAGATATTGTCTCTAATTCAAATTCCCGATATCACTTATTACACTGCTAACACACGACTGTAACAGGTTCGCGGCACACCTGATTCTTACTGTTGAGATCCGGGTACGACGATTTCAGCAAAGGTTGGATCCAGAAATCCAAGCTGCACTTGCTACAAGGGATTTTCCAACCCATGATCTTGCTCTGAAGGCTGCCCAACGTTATGAGGCAGTGGTGAAGAAGAAGGGTAGACTGCAAACTGTCGGTGTGAAATGCCCTGCCACTTAGATGATATGAGGAGTCTTTTCCAGGCCAACTTTTGCACCCAGGTAACCGAGAGGAACATTTAACCAGCCCAGTCCAGACTTTTGCTTCTACTGCAAGAGGAATGGACACCTGGCGAAAGACTGCAGGCATGCAAATGGCCTGTGTTTGGTTTGTAGCGCATCCACTCACGCCATTGGAGCATGTCTATACCGACTCAACCCAGCTCTAGCACCTAGACCCGTAATCACAGTCCCACAGTGGCCAGCTATTCAGGCTCCTGCACCTTGTCTTACCCTACCTGCACCACCTCCATATGGACCTCATGCACATCCTCCTTTTCAATTCCATCAGGCACAGAGGAACATGCCTCAAGGGTAGAGAAACATGTCCCAGGACAGAGGAATGTGCCTCCGGTAAAGAGGAATGTACCCAGACGTCAGGCTTTCACAATGACGGTTGAGGAAGCCGAAGCCACAGGCTAAGTTATCACCGGTAATTCCCAACCCTTTCACCTTTTCAAATCCTTGTATAGCTCTATATTTCCCTGTATCTAAAACCAACCACACACAACTTAGGTACTATATTAGTAGTTGTTTCCCCCAATCAGAGCAAAGCTCTGTTTGAATTTCAAAAATTCAAAAAATTGAAGCAACGCTTCAGATTCCTTGCGCTGCACGCATTGCGCCACGTGTCAAAAGCTGACACGTCAGCGCAGCGCCCGAGGCAGCGTACCCAATCAGAGCAAGGCTCTATTTAAAATAAAAATAAAGGAAGCAATGCTTCAGAAGATTTGCGCTCTGCGTTGCGCGACACGTGGCAGCGCAGTTGCGCTGCGCGACACGTGGCAGCGCAGTTGCGCTGCGCTCTGCGCTGCGCGACACGTGTCAAGCGCAGGTGCGCTTGCGCCAAACAGAAAAATTATGAAAGATCTTTCTGATCTTATTAAAATAATAAGATTCTCTTCTGTAAAACAGAAGCCCTTGGATTAAAGATCCAACGGTGGGGAAAAATTCCTAAATCACTCAGAGAAAGATCTCTTTAACTGATTTAACAAATCAATTGGCACTATATAAAAGCCCCTAGACCCTAAGTCTAAAACACAGAGAGATATTCAGAACTCCTCTAGAAAAGTTTGAGAAGAACTCAAAAAGAAAAGAAGGTAAACCTGTGAAAAGAAGAATTTCTTCTAAAAAGATCAATAATCTAAGAACAAGATCAAGATCTTAAAATAAAAAAAAAGAAAGATCAAATAATAAGAATAAAATAAGAAGTAATATACTTATTTATTAGATCATTTGATCTACATAAAGGCATTGCCTTTTGATGAACCATTGGTTCTGGAATCTTAAAAGATTCTATTCTTTAATCCAAAATTGGATCAAGATAATTAACAGTGCCTTGCACTTTGGAGTTTGTACTGTTACGCTCCTTGGATTGGCGCAAGCCACCAGGGAGCGCCACGTGTCAATCTGCGCCTTGCGCTCACAAAATATAGAGCACTGCTCTCTTAAATTGGCGCACTGCACCAGAGTGCGCCACGTGTTAGCAGCGCACTAGCGCAACGCACTGCGCTAACTGTGCTTGTGCTCACCAGAGCGTGACACGTATCACCTCCACATGCGCTTGAGCTCATTAATTGGCGCAGAGCGCCTGACAGGCCACGTGGCATTCTGTCAGATTAATTGATACACTGCATTATTAAAAAGAAGGACTGGGCCCAATTAAAAAGGCCTAACATGCCTAATAAAATGCCATGCATTATTTTGAAAAGGGCAGAGCCCAAACAAGGGTCTGTCAGACCAAAACAGATGTTGTGCATCATTTAAAAGGGGCAGAGCCTAAATAAAGGTCCAACAGAGATCAAGATTAATGCTATGCATTATTAAATAAAAAGGCAGAGCCTAAGCACAGGCCTAATAGGCCAAAGATAAATAAAATGTTGAATATTTTCAACTGGACTTAACCCAATCATGGCCGTAAGTTCTCAAATTAAATTGACTGAGCACGACTGCTCCCTTAAAATAAATTTACATCCGGTTCAAGGGTACATCTCTAAACTCCTCTGACATCCGTCGTTGTAATCCTTCAACGTCGTCAGAGAGGTGACGGGTCCCGACAACCACACATCGATACGGACTGTGGGGTCCTTAAACTCATAGACTTAATCGTCCTTAAACCGATATACGGACTTAAGCGTCCTTAAACTCACGGACTGTGGGGTCCTTAAACTCATGGACTTAAGCGTCCTTAAACCGATATACGGACTTCAGCGTCCTTAAACTCACGGACTATGGGGTCCACAAACTCATGGACTTATGCGTCCTTAAACCAACGTTCATCCCCAAAATGGGAATGTTGGACCCTCATGTCCCTAAACTGGCAATGGACCACTATGTCCCTAAACTGGAACAATAGAGCCCCCAAATGCTCTTTTGTCGGATCTAAACGATCCCGTTTAAGTTGATCTTAGCCTCAAATACGGCTAACGTATCCTTAAACCTTCAAACAGACTTTAGTCCCAAATTAGACTATAGATCCCCCAATCAACTTTGGTTCAAGGGTACATCTCTGAACTCCTCTGACATCTATCGTTGCAACCCTTCAACGTCGTCAGAGAGGTGACGGGTCCCGATGGCCATACATGCAATAGACCACAACGTCTCTAAACTGGAACAATAGAGCCCAAATGCTCTTTTGTCGGATCTAAACAATCCCGTTAAGTTGATCTTAGTCTCAAATTGGACTAATGTATCCTTAACAAACGTTTGAGTTGATCTTAGCCTCAAATATGGCTAACGTATTCTCAAACCAAAACCCCAAACCCAAATCTAAGAAAATACGGATTTGGACTAATCTACGTCCTACGGGCGACGACATAAATTAGTCTCCGTATACAATCCACGGGCAACCACAAACAAAACAAACACTCACGACACAAAGTGAAATTCTGGAGAAGGAGAAAGTTGTTACCGCGATGTGGTAGCATAATTAACTGCAGGGGCTTGCGCCTGCAGGGAAGAGCATCCCCACAATCAAAAACCCCTCAAACGAGGGGGAATCTGATGAAGTCTGCTACATCGGCCGCACCCGTCCAAACCTCCGATACACGGTGCCATAAATCAACTTGGCATCTTTGGAGAGGTGGACGGATAAAACCAAATAGCATCTACCCCGAATCGCAGGCAAGACGTTCAGTCTTGGCCATCTTTCAGAGGGGAACAGATTCTGGCATGCCCGGTGGGACCTTTTCCTCTTTCCACTCCACCCTTCGTGTGTCGTCTTCGCGAACGAATCGCGGTTTGTTAATGGTTGCCCGCGGGTTTCAAGTTACTAAGATTTGGTCTTTTGCTTGGCGCAGAAATCAAACAGCAATGGCCTCCAACTGCTCAAACTGCTCCAAATGCCAATGCAACCGACGCTCCGCCTCACCTGGAGGTGTAGCCTATGGGCCTCAAGCGGCTTCCATCCTTGCTATGCCGGTAGAACAAGTGACTCAAGCTACCACCGGCCTGTTCTTCGGGACTATGCTCTCGCCAGCAAGCTTCACCATTCCAGTGCCCGTACTGGAAGCGCAAAAGAATTCGGTCTTCGATCGGCTCACTACTACCATGGCCCTTCTCAACGGGTTGTCCAATGTCAAGCCGGCAGCCTCGGTCTTTACCAGGTTGAACCTGAACTCTGATGGGCCTGCCAAGAAGCCCATGACCCCTAACATGGCCATCATAAAGAAGACAGCCATCTCTATTCCTAAAGTTGTCAAGACGGCTTCTCCTGCTAAAGAGTCGATCTTTTCAAGGCTGACTATTCCGGCTCCCGTTCCTGCTCGAGGGTCTGTCTTTGACAGATTGGACACCGCCACTCAAAAGACATCAGTCTTCAAGAGACTGGCACCAGCGGCGCCTCATCTAGACAGGGGGCAAGACAAAACCATCCATATCGCCGAGCCAGCCCCAACAGCTCGACACGCTCGACGTCGCCACTGGCGCCGAGTAAGGAAGGCCGGTGGCAACTCCCCCTCAGGGCCAACTCCACCGGATCCAATGGTGGAAGTTAATGCTGCTGTTCCAACTGGGAACAGCTTTGAACCGCGAAGGAGCGTACGCAAGAACTCTCTGACTGCCACGCTGAAAAGATCTCCTCCACCCACGGAGAATGTTGCGGGAACAAAGCCGGAGCAGCCCCCTCAACGGCTGTCCTCCAAAATTTACAAGGTCTAGCGACGGGTTCAGGACTCTGTAATCAATCGAGATCACTCTCGTCGGCAGAAGAGGGTGAAAGTACAGGAAGAAAAGAATCGTCCTATCAAACAGCAAAGGACGACAACTACCTGGGTGCCCGCTGCAACGGCCCCCTCGACTTCGACGGCCCACAAGAGAAGAAGGCCGGAGAAATTCCCCACGCATGCGGCAAATGTCAGAGGCAGTGAGCCCAAACGCCCTAAGTCCGGGGGCATTGTGGTACACACCGTCTACATGGCGTCCGAAAAAGAGGAAAGCCGTGCATCTTCAGGTCATAGACCGCTTACGCGATCGGTGACTAAAGCTCAGGAGCAACAGCAGAAGCTCCAAGAAATGATGAATGGGATGGCCACACTCACTGGGCCAAAAGAAAGCCCCGAAGCGTCCTCAGATCAACGCCAGGAGCAAGAAACTGACACCGAATTCCTTCACAGGATACTGGAAAAGAAGGATAAAGAGGCTGCGGAACAAGCAGCCAATATAAAGCGAATGGCCCTTCTGTTCCAGGACATGGTGGGTATGATGATCCAACAAGATCCTCCTACTGAAGATCCTTCGATCGTCCTTGAAGATGACAGGGGAGAAACGTCAAATCCTCCACCGGCTCTGTCAACAGCCAAGGAAGAGACAATCTCCAAAGCTGAATTGGACGAATATATAGCTCAGCAGATACGGGTTCATCTGGTGACTGAGGCAGCCGGTCAAGTTGTCAGAACAGGGCGACCATATCCGAGCTAGTATGATCAGATCAAGTACCCGCCGAGCTATACAATACCGAAATTCCCTGTCTATAAGGGGACGGGCAATCCCCACCAGCATGTTTCCCAGTTCAGGGCGCTTTGTGGCAACACTGGAGGTGACGACAAACTACTACTTCGCCAGTTCGTCGGCAGCTTGTCAGAGACGGCGTTCGAGTGGTACTCTGAACTCCTGAATGACTCCGTCAAAACATTTGCGGAGATGGAGCTGCTGTTTATGCAACGATTTACAAGCGCCAGCGAACGCACCCCGATAACAGCATTGATTAATGCCAGGGTGAAGCCGGGCGAGACGTGGGTCCAATATGCGATACGGTAGAGGAACCTATGGTCGAAATGCGAACAACGCATAGAAGAGGCTCCGGCAGTAGGCATGTTTGTGGGAACCCTCGATCCGCATGCGACCATATCCCAATTCATGATGTTCTTCAAGCCAACTACTTTCCAGGCCTTAATCGACAAGCTAGCTCAAATGGATCAGATGGGTCATAGACCGTCTCCTCCAAAGTCGGATTCTCGAAATGAGAAGGGGAAGGGAAAAGTGATCATCGTCACCAATGCTCAACAACAGCCGAGCAACCTGAAGCCGGTGGTTCGTCAAAACAATATGCGTCTACGCATACCCCTCGAGGAGAGGCTAGGACGTCCTTACTCGTTCCCTCAAGATAAAACGAGAAGATTGTTCGAGCTGGCATTGCGCAACCGACTCATCAATCTTCTGGAGCCAAGACGCCAGTTGCAGCCAAACGACGTCAATGATCCCAACTACTGTCCCTACCACCGAGTATTGGGCCATCCAATCGAGGATTGCTATGTTTTCAAAAACTGGATTGAAGACCAATACCAACAGGGCAAGTTCGCGTTGTCCGAAAGATGGAAGGTGAGCCCGCCACAACCTCATACCCCTAAAAAGGTGAATACACCGGGGGAAACACGCTCCCTTGTTGAAGAAGCTCCGTGGGAGGTTATGCTATCAGCCAAAACAAAGAGGATGCTGAATGATCTCCAGACGTGCCCGGCAGTCAGGTGGAAGAACCCGTTGGAACTTGAGATCATCGAAGGGATGCTAAAGCCGCGCCCAACTCTAAAGATCGATGGCGGTGGCCCAAACACTTGTACCCAGCCGTCCAAATCTTCAAAGAAGAAGAAGAAAAGATCCAAAAGGCCCGTGAAACCAGGCGACAAGCGCACGAACTTACAAAAGCAGATGGACGCGCTGGAAGAATACAATCAAAAGGCACGAATTCCCATCACACTCCAGGAGTTCCTCAGCCACGTCTTTCAAGAGGAATATGAGGAGGAGAGCTCGTCGGATGAATCCGAAGAATACGTGGCGAGTTGTCATATGATCTCTCACTCGTTTACGGACGATGAGAAAACTCCTTGCACTGAGAAGCTAGGGGCAGAGCCTGAGCCGGAACCTATGTGGCTGTCAGACGAAATGATCGACGCCTTTCTGGATGAGATTCGTCTGAAAAGTAAAGCCGATCGGGAGCGTGAGATGGCCATATTGGAAGGAGCCAAACGCCGGCGATTAGACAAAAGGGTTGAGACGCTCCCGTTAAATCAAGAAACATCTGTTGCGGATAAAAACAAATTCAAGACGGGGAAGAGGTTTGCTAAGGCCATATCAATGGGGATGAAGCTACCACTCTCTGAAGAAAACATTGCCAGTAAAGTAGAAACACACCCTTCCTACTGCTTATATCATCGAAAGATTTCGCACCCCACCGAAGAGTGCAAGGCTTTCAATATATGGTGGCAGGGGTATGTGGTTCACCGGCAGCATGTTAAGCGGGAAAAGTGCAAAACTCGTCGGGAGCGGAAAAGTATGGCCGAGGAGCTCAGAAGAACCACCGGTGATTGTCACATGATTAACGCCGGGGGATCGCAAGTTCTTACGTTTGGGAGTGACTCTGACGAGGAAATGGAGCTTAGCCCTCTCTTTAAAGAGTCCACCTCGGGAAAAGAGGAAGAGCCGCAGGCCTGCGAAAATATTCGGCTGCGTAATCGTACACTACCCGAAAAGAATCTTGGACCCTCAAATAAAAAAGATAAGGGGAAAGAAAAGGTCTCTGAGGATATCGCCTTAGATGACCAAGTCATAGAGGAGCTAACCGCCAAGGATTTGCCAAAGAGAAATAAGGTGGACTACAACGTTCTGGCACATTTGAGGAAGCTACCTTCGCAGCTCAACATTCTTGACACTCTATTGTTATCAAAAGAAGCAAGGGATTCATTGATCAAAGCGCTGCAGGACCCAGAGCAATTCCAAGCTTTTCTCGCCGAAGAAAAGATGAAGGACGAGCTAGAGAAAGTACACACAGCCGATGTTACTTTCAGTGATGAAGACCTCCTTCTTGGGACGTGAGAACACAACCGCCCCGTCTATGTCTCACGGTATTTCCATGATATAAAGATAGGCAAAATCTTGGTTGACAATGGGTCTTCCGTCAATCTCCTCAATGTACGGGTATTGAAGGAAATCTGCATGAGCGTCCAGCACTTTGCTCGGGACAAGATCACCATCTACGGGTTCAACTCTCAATCATCACGGACTCTCAGGTATGTGATACCGACGTTACGCTTCGGGATGCTCGTCACGGACATTAAATTCTATGTCATAGATGCCAAGACATGCTATAATGCTTTGCTCGGCCGACCCTGGTTACACGAGTACAACATCATCCCTTCTACACAGCATCAGTGTATGAAATATTTTAAGGATGGTCTCGAGTATACCGTAACAGGAGAGCTGAACCCATTCTCCGTGAACGAAGTCAGCAAATATGAAGATGCAAAATACTTCTTACCGGATTTTGAGGACACACAAAGGTGTCACAGGCCGGAGAACAAAGCTAACGCCACCATCCCTGTCTTCGGGAGTGATACTGAGGAGGAAGAGGAGATAGTTTATTCGGGCCCGCCCCAATACAACAAACCGGGACCATCCACTCCTACATTGATCTTTGGTAGTGATTCGGAAGATGAAGTCCATGCTATATTCTCCGCTCGGCTTTCAATACAAACATCCGCTGATGAAGAGCAATGTCTGCAAGTCGCCATGGTTCCACTTAAACATCATAAAGAACTGGACGCGCTGGATACCTACAGTGTAGAGGAGCTGCGAACGTTCTATGTCCCTCCCAGGCGAGAAGGCGAAAAGGCAATTCTATTCTACCGTTCTGAAGAAACCAAAGTGGAGAAAGAAGTCTAAAATGGTGCAGATCCTACGCTTGACAGGCTCCAGCCCATTCGTCTGCCTAGGTACCATACAGAAAGCTTGAAAAGGCTATTGAAGCGCCAAGAGATACCCTTCAAACAGACCGCTCGAAAAGCCAAATTCTATGACAGGGTCTGGAACGTTCCCGGAACTCAGCACAAGTTGCCTGGTGGGAGGATGGAAACAATCGGGCTTGGATACATTCGGTCCAAGAAACGAGAGCTGCTCTGCGACTGTTACGTCATACATGACTTCAATGAAGAAGGGGATGCTCAATGGGAGGACACTAATCCTGAACCAGAAAAAGTTTCTGATGCAAAAGTGCCCAGTCTTTCGTTCGAAGAACAAATGGACAAGCTTATACGGGAAGCTGGTCAAAAGGTCCGAGATGACCACAACCGCGAAATGGCCATCTATGAAAAAGCCAGGACGCAACTCCTCCTCCAATAGGCCGCGAAAGATGAAAATGCCGCTCCCTGCCAACCTGTTATAAAAAAGGCTCGACGCAGAGGCAGAAACAAGTCAAAAAGCAGAAAAGGCACTCGACATCAACAAAGTGGGACCAAGAAGCCACGTAGTCGGGAATCGAGCGGTCCGGACTTGTCCCTCATGAAGAAGATGGGTCGAGCGTACTCTTTTCCTCGGGACAAGACAAAGAAGATACTTGACCTATCCATAAAGCACCGAATGCTTACATTTCCGGAGTCCAAGCACCCTGAACAAGCAGGCGATGTCTCATACCCGAACTATTGCTCTTATCACAGGGTAATAGGACACCCTCTCGAAGATTGCTTCACCTTCAAGAATTGGGTTGAAGATCAGTATCAGTTCGGCAAGTTCGCTCTATCTAACAGCTGGAAGGTAACGCCGCCACAGAAGAATGAACCCAAAGCTACGAAAGCAGAACCAGATCCACATCGGTCCTGGAAGCGAGCTCGTACTTGTCACATGATAACAATATCAAAACAAGGGTCCGAGAACATGGATGACCTTCCCTGGTGCTTCGAAAACAGCAACGATGAGGTGATCTCAGAATTTCCACCAGCACCGAAAGAGCTGGAGGATAGAATACATACTACTGCAGATAACCTCAAGAAAATTGAGTTGGGGACGGCGAACGACCCGCGAACGACATTTGTCAGCGAGCTGCTATCTGAAGAAAAGGTGGTTGCGTTAAAAGACGTGCTTATGCAGCATAGAGATTGCTTCGCATGGAACTATTCTGAGATGCCAGGATTAGATCCAGAGATCGCGGTGCATAAATTGGCGATATCCCCGAACGTCAAGCCAGTCAAACAGGCACCGAGAAGAATGCGGCTCGAGCTTGAGATGAGCATCAACGCCGAAGTCAAGAAGCTAATTGACTCTGGCTTCATCCAAGAGGTTCAGTATCCCGATTGGATCGCCAACATCGTCCCGGTAATGAAGAAAAATGGGACAGTGCGCATATGCGTGGACTTCCGGGATCTCAATAAAGCTTGCCCGAAGAACGATTTTCCAGTGCCAGTCACCGAGCTGATGATAGATAACACGTCCACTTACGAGGTTTTCTCCTTCATGGACTTCTCATCAGGATATAATCAGATAAAGATGCATCCCGAAGACCAGAAGCACATCGCTTTCCAGACCCCTTTGGGTATATTCTACTATAAGATGATGCCCTTCGGTCTAAAGAAAGCCGGTGCCACCTATCAGAGGGCCATGACGAAGATCTTCGATGACCTCATACATGAAATCGTCGAATGCTATATCGACGACCTCGTGGTGAAAAGAAAATCATACGAGGAGAATCTCGAGCATCTGAAGACCGTATTTCAACGCCTTCGGCAATACAACTTGAATATGAACCCTCTCAAGTGCGCATTCGGAGTTTCCTCGGGCAAATTCCTAGGATTCATTGCCCGACACCGGGGTATCGAAATAGATCCGTCAAAGATCAGGGCGATCATGGAAATGCCTCCGCCGAGAACTCTCAAACAACTGCGGTCTCTCCAAGGAAAGCTCGCGTACATCCGGCGATTTATAGCTGTAACGTTTTGAAAATCGTTTCGGTGAAATTTCGAAAAAACGGTAAAATAAGGGGGTTTTCTGTAAAAAGTCAAAATGCAAATATCTTTATTATAAAATTAAATATACATATTCTAGCTATGTAATTGCTAGTATTTGGTGTTTATTAAGCCACTGGTGAAATTTCAAATTTTCTGAAAAATTTTCCGAAATTAATTATTTTAATATTATTTTAAGCCGTCGCTAATACATTTAATTAGGGAAAATTATAAATTGGAATGAGTTGAAACAAATTTTGTGCATCATAAAACATTAAATAAAAAATTTATCATGTGGTTTTTGAAACGAAATCGTTTGCCAAAACGGTTTAGAAAATATCGAACAAAAAGGCTTTTTTCGGTGAAATTAGTGTTAATGGGAATTGGGGTTTAACATTTATCTTTTTTCTACCCACACACCCACACCCCACCCTCTCCCCATGTGGCCGGCCCCACCATGACAACCCTCCCCCTCTCCCTCTCTCCAATCACTTCTTTTTTCAAAAGAAAAGAAAAAGAAAAGAGTAGAAAATGGTAGAATTAGAGTGGACTTTGACTAGAGTGGACTTTCCCCACCTCACTCTCTCTCCTCCCTCATCCAATCCCCACCAATTCTAGCCAAAACCTGAACCCACAACAGCCCCTTCATTCTTCATCTCCTTCTCTTTAAAAATGTTCATCAAAATGCTTGAAAAATTCACAAAAAATCAAGCAAAAATCCAAATCAAAATCCACCTCCTACCCATTTTCCCTTGGCTACCATAGCATGGATCTAGGGATTTAAATTTCAATTTGGGAGGCTAAGTGTGCTTGTGGGATCTTCAAATTTATTTGGTTATAATTCTAACCTTTTTGTTAAATTGTTGTTAATTGCTTTAAGTTAGCTTAATTTGATGTTTAATTGGGTTTTATTGCAACTTTAGGAAATTCAAGACTAGGGTTTGAATTTAATTAGGATTATTATCATTAGTTTATGGTTGTAATGAGGAGATTAACATGTAATTGTATGCAAAATCTAAGTTGGTTGCTACTTGCTAATTTGTTAAATTAAAATGGTAATAACTTTGCTAAATTGCAACTAGGTTTTAAAAAAATAATTTAAATATTGGGTTTAAAAATGTGATTAGGTTTTTCATGACTTCATTGACATTATAAAATATAGTTTATTACTTTAGTTCATGAAAATCCAAGCTAGATTGTAGTTTGTGCATTTTGCTATAAAATTGTTAAAATTGGTTAATATTGCAAACTAGGTTTTTGAAATCGAATTAAATTGTGGGTTTAAAATTTACGTAATGGTTTCTATGGAATAATTAAGATATTAAATTATCATCTTGGTCACTAGAATTGTTAAAACATCATGTTTTGTACAAAAACGGCGAATTGTGCTTGCTAGATTTTCGGAAAAATGACTTTTTAAGTGAAATTGGGGTTTTTGTGAGTTTTAACCTATTTTATATTAAAATTAGTGTTCGTGAATGTGCAAATGAGTGTATTTGGGTTTTTCTCGATGGTTTGGCATTTGTACACCGACGTCGAGGGTTTTTGGGTTGATTTGTGAAAGCAACCATAGGTTTTGACCTGTGTGGGATTCGTGTGTCGTTTTGGTCATGAGTCGGGTTTTAATGCGATACGATGCGTTGTGATATGTAGGTACCCCCATGTGGACTTCGAGACGAAAAGCAAGCGCGTGGCGACGTCGGCACCGGCTAGCGAGGACCAGATGAGTAGATTTATATCTACGGGGAGAAGTCGGGTGGATGGCGTATAGCACCCCCACAGTCCGTAGTGTAGCTCATATATATATATATGTTTATATAGGTGTTTTATGATACGAGAATGTTTTTTCATGTTATGATTATGTGTTCATAGATTAGCTTTGGGTTAGTTGCGAAGCCCTAGAGTAGTTGTTATACCCACATATGCACACACAGAGTTGCATACTTTACCTTCTTGTGCGTAGATTGGGATGTGTATATATGTATATATGCGTGGGTATGGGACTATGCATATGTACATTCATATACGCATGCATGGATAATGAGGATAGTACTTGGGATTTAAGGTGAGTCGATGAGATTTGATTTGAGGCCGTGAGATCGGTGATATAGCAGGGTTCGTATTTGAGATACGACATGACGTTGTAGCGGGTCCTTGACGTAGTGTTTCACACACGTGCATGCATACTTAGGCGGTATCAGTATTGTACTAGATGTAGATCAGTACCCCGATCATGATATTTGATAGAGAGGATACCAGGTGAATAGTATGATGAATGTGATATTAACCCGTACCCTGATTTGGGGATGCCGTACGACGGATTTACGTACGAGCTATATTTTGATGATTGATCCGCACTCTTGACTTGGGATGCCTGGTTATAGATATGGTATCGGATATGATATTATTGAGGCGGGATTACCGACTAATATATATACAGGTATGTATATGGATCGACTCAGATGTTAGGCGGTTTCCTTACCTGTAGTCCAGCTTGTTAGCTTAGCCCTTTAGTTTAGTTTAGTTGTTAGATTAGATTCGATTCTTACCTATTTCAAAAACTAACGAATCATGGGTATTTTAAAAGACAACCCAAGGGATCCTACGGATATTTCAAAAGACGTATCTTTTCATAAAAACACCGTAGCCCCTATTTTCAAAACCCCATGATTCGTGTTATTTCAAAAGGCACCATTTGTAGGACTTATATTAGGTTAATGCAGTTTAGTTATCGTTGCGTCAAGTATTCAGCTCCCGCTCATTATTGTTGTTCGCTCCGCATAACATGCTTTTATTATGCTTCATATTCTACTGTTGATATCTTGTGGTTAGGACACCGGCACCATTACCGATGATGCGTATGTACCACGTACACTTACTTGCTGACTCACACACATCTTCATCGGTAATTGCCATGTCACGAACACTTTAGAAATACTATTTCATTGACATAGGTTGTTAGCTAATAGTTTAGACATTGTAGTTATTGCCTGCTACTTCATGCATGTTATTATTCACTGTTGTGCCGCATTCATGGATTTTCATGCCTATATTCACTGTTTACATGCTATTGATGATTTGGATTCGGATTTCATGAGATTTCTTGGATTTGGAGGAAAACCGCAAAAACATAAATAAACCTTTTGTCTCTCTTTTTAAATAAAAAGTGCGGTTTTCCCATCATGTATGAGTCGTCCACCATGAGTTTGCTGATGGATTTCGAGACCCGATTTGAGGAGACGGATGAACCGTTTCGGGTACATGGTGGGCCCGGTAAGGTACCCCGGGGCAAGAAGCGTGTGATGATGACGATGTGAGCCTGGCAAGGGGAGACTACCTACCGGTGATATTACCCGACGCGTCGGATATCCGTAGGATACCGTCGTGGTCTTGAGATGGATGGTAGGGGCCGGTCTGGACTGACGGCGCCCTAGATATTGTGATTGAGACATTGAGATTTCGAGATATTGAGGTACAGAGACTGTGATACAGAGATATAGAGATATTGGGATTACGTTTTGTGCCGATGTTAGGCACTGTTTTATGCTGATTTCATTATGATACCTCATTTTAAAAATACAAAGGAAATCTCACTAAATTATGAAAACAGTTTCTTCATTTACATGTATTCTGTTTTCATGCATTCATACCTCATTCATATGATATATCGCTACCTGAGGCACGGACACGGGCACATGAGATTACACTCGGGTTAGATATTTACCTTAGCCTTTGTTATAGGCTGCATGTTATATACATATTTGAGGATATATATTTATCGTATGACCTAGGATTGTGTCATGCATGCGATTCCTGTTCGTAGATGTATTCTACTCACGAGTTGGCAACTCACCCCCGTTGTGCCCCAGTTTCTTGCAGGTTTCACCGTACAGGTTTCTTTACGGCTTGCGGGTAAAGTTTCGTTCGGGTGACTTGCTAGTAGGTGGGTTTATTTGTATCGTACCCATCATTATATCTTGTATATCATTATTCTGTTGTATCTAGAAGTTCCATCAACCAAACATGTATTTATTTTGAGATAGAGACCAGTGATGTTATTCCTTCGACCATAGAGTCGCGCGTTATATTTCTGTGGTTTTCTTATGGTTTTGAGTTTCCTTTTGAATATTGATCCTCGCCGTTGGCGTTGTATATTATATTGCTTGTGTGGTTGTGGCCGTCGATTGACGAAGAGCTAGCTCCTGCTTGGGGATGCCTTTTTATTGATTTCGTATACTATTCATGTTGTATCCCGTTTGGGGGCCAGTATTTACAAAGGAGACTCTGCCGAAATTTTCAGGAAATTTTTGATGTTTTTAGAAACCCGCATAATTCGGCTTATGCTATTGAAACTACTTGTTTTAAATTGGTTTTCCTTCACTCTACTACTTTTCTTGGTTTGGATTTCTGGGGTTTCGGTTTACTTAGATTACGTACGCCTCGAGACATTCGTAGTTTAAGTGCCGGTCTTGTTCCATACTTTCGGGACGTGACAAAGTTGGTATCAGAGCGTTAGGTTTTACCTTCGGAGCGTAGGATGACCCTTGGTTGATGGAATAGGTGACTAAAGAAGAGTGATGTACCGTAGGTATGTTCCGCGGCATATTTACGATACGTTACTCCACTTTAAAAGCCTTAGGATGTATATTTCTTTGCTCAGTATTATATTCATTCCGATCTAGCCTCATCAGTACCAGTTATGATTTTGCTGCCACGATTACAGGCAGGGAGAGCTACAGCTAGAGTTGCGATCAGCACAAGCTCGTCACGAACGAGGACTGACCAGGGCGAAATTCCGGCGACACACGATTGCGGAGATGTGTCTTTTTACTGTGTTTCCGCACCACGAGCGTTTGGCGGATCGCCTTTATGAGGTTACTCGGATGTGCTGATCGACACTAGAGGATTGAGCCAATGATAGAGGCCGGCCAGATTTTGATGACCGTTGGTGTATTGCTTACTCATGATGATTGAGGAACTGTTCAGCATGCAGACGAGTGAGCCAGTTGTTGCTGCGAGCGACGAGATATCGCCCCATATGTTGGAGCTATTGCAGTACAGGTTGTACTAAGAGATGATAGAAGGTCGCTAGTCACCCGAGGATGAATGACTAGGACATGTGGTTCGTTCGCCTGCCCGATGAGAGGACATCAGATAGATTGATTCCAGCTAGAGACAACTTCACGCGGAGACGTTGGGAGTCGACAGAGACGATCGAATGTCAGAAACCTATTATTCCAAGTTTAAAGTATTCGGAAGGGCATGCAGGCAATTCTATGGACCCTCTAGAAGAATGAAACCCTAACTTGACTTAATGACCGTGTGAAAGCCTTTGAACCTTTGGGTTTGCGGCAGTTCTACGGCGCCATTAGTGAGGCTTGGGTTTGCCCTTCTACGGATGGACCGCCGATGCTGTGGTATGTACTCGATACTATTAAACTGTATCCAAGATGTTGAGCCCTTGGGGGATTATGAGGTTTTGACAATCGATTGGTTGGTTTGACTTAATTCGGATGCTAGGTGGTGAGATGCATTCTTGGGAGACTCCAGATACGAGGATAGCCGTTGGAGTTCAGTCCATACAGCCGCGACGAGACGAGTCCAAAGCAGAAGACATTAGAGAAAAGTGAAGTAAGAGGTTCGTACCAGATCTAGATGAGATGACGTTCCACTCCGCCGACATCAGAGATGTTATGCGCATGCCGAGGCATGGTACTTGGATTTACCTTCCAGAAGGAGTCGCGATGAGTATGCAGTCATTCCAGAGCAAGATGCAGATGTAGGAAAGGACGATGACTTCCGGACAGTTGGCAGAGACGAGACATGGAAGAGACCGTGAGTAGGATTCTTTCCGGGACACTGCTGCAATGATACTTGCACCCAGGATCAGATGTGTCACGTACATTCAGAGAGCCAGAGGCCGACGCCAGTGATATGCTGTCTTACGAGTGGTCGCGATGATTGACCGGGAGATGACAAGAGACGTGCCAGAATGGGATCATCCCCGTTAGCACACCTGACAGGGCCGATGAGCCGATGGACCGAGAGATTGGTAATTCACAGTGAAGACCTTGACCCAGAAGTGGTCATTGTTACGCACACCAGCAGGCCAGAGTTCATGATCATCGACGAGATGTCCCACTAGTGACCGCGACAGTTGGCCCTAGATTCTTAGAGGATGCGCTTGAGCGGTACTATTCCGCCATTATTGATTTCGATGTTTTGGGTGATTTATTCGCATGATTTGATTTTGATGATTGAGGATTTACGATCTTTGCACAGTGTTGCACTTGATATCGTTTTCGTGCTTTGGTTTCACATGTTTGTGATTTTACGGTTTTAGACATTTGAGTTGATTTTGTGCGTATGCACGCACACGATTTGGTTCCTGCACCCTGTATAGTTTATATATGCTTGCAGTGCAGTGATACGCCTTTTGTGCACTTAGATGCACTGGACCTTGATTTCTATTATGATGTTCGATATTTGTTTTGTGCACCTTATGCACATGATTGGATTTTGCGCATGTTCGGTGCTTGATATTGGATTTCATGATTTCGTGCATGATGGATGCCCCTGGTTTTGGGTTTTCGCGCATGTTGAGCGCATGTCTTGAGATGCGATTTTGGTGCACACCAGATGCACTAAATCGAGATTTTTTTTCGTGCATGTCAGATGCACCTGATTTTGCTGTCAGGCACACACGTTGCCTACGACGGATGCTTTGTGCACACCCGATGCACTTAGATCTTGTTTCTGTGCACTTATATGGCACGTATATGGATTTTGATTGTCGTGCGCATCAGACGCACGTAGTATTCATACGCGTATTTTGGGATTGATTTCTTATAAAGAAGTACGTTTTTTGTGATAATTGCGATGTGTTTTCGTACTAAGCAGGACTAGTCAGAGGACAGTACCTGAATGTATTTTTCTTGCATTGATAGCTATTGAAGGGAATTCCAAAAAGCGAGCTATAGTCTCAGTATTTATCTTCGTGTCTGATATGACGCGAAACGTTTAAAACAAGAAAAACCCTTCTAAATTGTTTCCCAAAACGGCAGAACGTACATTTCAAACAAAGGTATATATGTATATAGTTATTTTCTTATGATAGACGTCCGCCACTGTGCAGTGTTATGTGCATTGCACAGCAACTTAAAGGATTTGGCATTCGTGTCTTCACCTTGATTCCGATGATTGCGGGATGCTTGACGGAGTTTTGATTCCGAGTTATCTACTCATTACTCATGCGCATGCATTGCGCTATGATGCGTTTATGTATTTATGATTTCGGAGCCCTGGCGATTTGATTGTTTTGGCTGAAATATTTTAGTATTTGGGGGGGGGGGAGTTTTAATTTAAATTCGGGGACCGAATTTCTTTAAGGGGGGAAGATTGTAACGTTTTGAAAATCGTTTCGGTGAAATTTCGAAAAAACGGTAAAATAAGGGGGTTTTCTGTAAAAAGTCAAAATGCAAATATCTTTATTATAAAATTAAATATATATATTCTAGCTATGTAATTGCTAGTATTTGGTGTTTATTGAGCCACTGGTGAAATTTCAAATTTTCTGAAATTTTTTCCGAAATTAATTATTTTAATATTATTTTAAGCCGTCGCTAATACATTTAATTAGGGAAAATTACAAATTGGAATGAGTTGAAAAAAATTTTTTGCATCATAAAACATTAAATAAAAAATTTATCATGTGGTTTTTGAAACGAAATCGTTTGCCAAAACGGTTTAGAAAATATCGAAGAAAAAGGCTTTTTTCGGTGAAATTAGTGTTAATGGAAATTGGGGTTTAGCATTTATCTTTTTCCTAACCCACACACCCACACTTCACCCTCTCCCCATGTGGCCGAAATATCTCCGAAATCATCTGAAGAAAAGGGAGCGACTGAGCAGACGACCCTGCAAATAAAAAAACTAGGAAAAGGTTGAGGATTGGAGAGAAGTCTTTATAGACTACTTCAAATACCGTCGAACACCTGAAGACGCATCCTCAAGACATCAGCTTATAAAACGAGCTCAGTCATTCGCCTTCGTCAATGATACTCTGTACAAGAGGTCGTTTGATTCTCTATGGTTGAGATGCCTAGGACCTGATGAGGCGAAAAGAGTCGTTCAGGAAGTTGACGACGGACTATGCGGTTCTCACCAAGCAGGCCCGAAGATGAAGTTGAAAATCAAATGAATGGGCTACTATTGGCCCATGATGATTCAGGACTGCCTGGAATATGCGAAGCAATTCCACTCATGCCAAATCCATGGGGACTTAATCCACCAGCATCCAAATCCGCTACATCCAACGGTGGCTAGCTGGCCGTTCGAAATGTAGGGAACTGACATAGTCGGCCTTATCGAACCAGCATCGTCCAGGGGACATCATTTCATCCTGGCGACGACTGATTACTTCTCCAAATGGGCAGAAGCAGTACCGCTGAGGGAAGTGAAGACGGAGAATATCCTCCATTTCTTCAAGACACGCGTCATTTATCAGTTTGGAACGCCGAGACGGATCATCTCCGATAACGGGCCAGCCTACAGAAGCCACAAGATCAACCGCTTCACGCAGCAACACAACATAGATTGGAGATATTCCTCAGTTTATAATCCCCGAGCTAACGCTCTAGCTGAGCCTTTCAACAAGACCTTGACAAAGATCGTAAAGAAGACTGTAACACCTTAGAATGTGTTTTGTGGCTAATTATATTTTAAATTATGGTTTTTAATAAAAAGTTTACCAAATTAAGTTTTAATTATTTTATCCTATTTAATGAATATTTTATTAGATTTTTTCTAGGCACACACACACTTGTGCATGTTAATTAGGGTGTTAATTTGGGGTTTAACCATCTCTTAATCTAGTTTTATGTTTTGTTTAAGTGTTTTGGGTTTTAAGTGTTATGGTTGTTAATATTAAATGAAAAATGAATTTTAAAAAGGGTTTTTATTATGGTTTGAGGTGTTGACCATGAGAGAGTGAGCATGGTGCTACATGGTTTTAGACCATGCTTCATTAATGAGGGAAGAGAGAGAGAAGGGGGTCTTGGCTTGTTTCTCTCATTCTCTTCTCATTTTCCATTTCTCTCATTCTCACACCCACACACACACAAGCTTCAGCAGCAGCAGCCCCAGAAGCAGCTTCAACATCAACAACAACAACATCGGCATAGCAACAGCAGCAGCAGAGAAGCAACATCGGCAGCATCAGCTTCAGCACTCGCAGCAACAGCAGAAGCCACATGCAGCCCCTGCATCACCAGCAGCAGTACCAACTTAATTCTTCACCTTCACCTTCTTCCCAGGGTTCTTTAGGGTATATTTTCTGAACCCATCTCTCTTTTGCTTTGCTTGTGTGCTAATTGATGTCGGTTTATGTAAATTATCTAGTTTAGTGCTAGATTATAGTGTTTTGTGTGGACTTTTGGATAAGTGGTGATTGTGCTAGTTAACCCTACTTATTTAAGTGTTGTTAGGGTCACCTTAACTGAGTTTAACCCTGGATTACACTAAAATACCATAGGGTTTGTGTTTTGTGCAAAATTGGTGATTTTAAAGCGATATATTGGTTATTTGTGATCTGCTTTTGACCCGGGGCTTTCAGGATAAATTTAAGAATACTGGAGCATGCTCACTAGGTTTAGACAACACCACCAGAACATGGGCCCCTCTCTCCCAAATATGGCCGCAGATTTAATCTTATTAGCCGCAATTTGCAGCCAGGTTAGGGTGTTGGGTCTTGGGGTTTTGGGTAGGGTTGTCTGCAGTGTATTGTAGTGTTTTGGCATATCTAGTTTTGTAATATTTGACCTGTAGGAAAATCTGGGACAATATACCGTTTTTCATGTCCGTTGTGTTTGCGCGATACGTGAGTGGGTTCTGTGATCCAACGTATCGCGGTGTGTCGCGATGGTTTTAGACGCGTATACACACGATTCAGCGTATCGTGCACACGCGCGTTTAGTTCGTGACGCGAGTTTCTCGTTTTGGGTTCGATATCGCGTTTTGCGGAATATTTGGCTTATTTATGATTTCCTTGTCTAAATTGCAGGATTGCAGGCGGGGACTACGGACAGTGTTACAGGGGGAGCAGATGGTAGGATTCACCTAGCGTGGAGCGTAGGTGAGTAGATTTAACATCTACAGGGGAATCGCCCGCATGGCGTTATGCGTCTGAGCTAGGATTCTAATACTTGTCGCATATTCTACGTCATTGTTAGAATTGCGCCTTTACCCTATTTACTTAGATATAGTTGTACTGTGACTAGTAGCCGTAAGGCACTGCACATATTATTGACGGTTCATGTTGCACGAGCACGGATTGTATGCTACACACACACCGTCAATAATTGCCATGTCACACAATAACCATTATAGATACTATATTGCTTATCATACATGACATCTAGCTTATCGGTATACCTATAGTGTATCTTACCATTAGTGATAGGTATATATACACCTTACGATACAGCTACAGGTATACCTTGTTCATGTTTTACCTATACCCAGAAAGGTATACGACATCAGTTCTTATAGGTAGATACCTATACATTGCTACACCTGTATGTTACACACATATTCAGTTGCAGTCACATATTTACCTTTACTGATGTTATTTAGCTGTACCTTATTGGTTTCGCATACATCTAGTTTCAGCTACATATTCTTATTTATATGATCGCATTTTAGATATATCGCATATATTTATTCCTGGATTTGCGCATTGTTTATTTGGATTTTACATGATGTTTTCTGGATTTGGGAACCGCGGGAGTTCATGAAATTATGCATACATTGAAAAACCCGGTTTCCTTGATATGATATTTGCGCATCCACTATGGGTTTTATCGGTGCTGATTATATATACCCCTACGAGGAGGCGTCGAGGCCGTAGCGGGTACATGGTGGGGCCCAGAGGTACCCCGGGGCAAGAAAGGGATCTCGATGTGCTATGAGCCGATGAGTCCGACAGGGGAACCATACCATCTGGTGACAGTACCAATGACTCGGCGGGGATCATGGAGATACCGTTGGGAGTCATGCACGTATGCATACGTCGAAAGGCGAAGGTCAGAGCTAGGCACTCGTCCTTTCGGGACAGCGTATGCTACGTACCTATCAGGATTTCTGTGTCGATGCTTGGTACATTGTTTTCATGATATTTCTTTTTAAACACCTTTGTATATATAACAAGGGATTTAGCCGTTGTTATATATACCCTTACACCAATATTAGTGGAATGGGACGCTAATATATGTGTATTGACCCCATCATATTTATTCCTGCATATATATATATATATATTTAAGATGTTAGAAACTTACTTGAGATTCGACTTGGGATATAGGTGATTCATTGAGATTGGATATTGGATATGAAAGAGATTGTTGATTTGTACATTCGAGATATAGGAGAGCTATTCGATATTGTACATTGAGGTGATGTGAGACTTATATGATGTTAGAGCCCAGTTTGGGGGCTGATTTGAGGAATTGTGGATTTGGGTGTCTTGATAGATTGTGATCCTGCTACGATGTCAGGTTTCCGTGGGAATGACATATTCCACCCCATACCTCACACTTATCTATTTTATGCACAGTTTCATATATTGTTTGTACTTGTTAGTGTACCCTTATGATAGTTGCATATCTGCATTCTCATATCCCTATTGCATGGTTATTGCATACTATTGTCATGTTACTATTGCTTCACATATTGGTTGTACATGTTAGTGTACCCTTATGATAGTTGCATATTTACATTCTCATATCCCTATTGCATGGTTATTGCATACTATTGTCATGTTACTATTGCTTCACATATTGATTGTACCTGTTAGTGTACTTTCTATTATTCTGCATTCACATGACATGTTATTACTGTAATCGCATATCTTAGATTCATGTTGTACGTACATTCCTGCGATTACCTGCATATGTTATCTACTATTCACGGGTTGGCAACTCACCCCCGTTGTGCCACATGTGTTTCAGGTTATTCCCCAGAGTTGTCGAGGCAGGCTATTCAGCTATTCATCTATCATCTTTTGCTACAGATATCGCATCGGCTCACAGTCTACTATTTTGCTTAGGTGGGTTAGATGATTATCTGTATTTCATATTGGACATTCGTTGTATCTTGTACTCTCCATCTACTACTATGTGGTTGACTTAGAAACTTGGTGAGGACGATATTGTATATTATTTGTGGATTTGTTATCTTTTATATACACCTTTCTCTCTATTGTCTTTATTTCTTCGCTACGGCGTTGTATATTTGTGTTGTATTCATCTTGGCTAGTTTTTACAAAAACGAGGTGTTGCCAAAATTTTAAAGAAATAAAGTAGGACTTTTAAAGAATTTGGGTTGCGATTTCAAATGTTTCAAAAACTTATATTATCTTTTTCGTATTTTTATGGTTTAGATTTCTGGGTTTTGGCTTTCTTTTACTACGTTACGTCTTAGGGCGTTGCGTAGTACTAGGGCCGTCACGGGCCAATTTCGGGTCGTGACAAAGTTGGTATCAGAGCGCTAGGTTTTTACCTTTCGGAGTGTAGGATTACCTTAGTATGATGGAGTAGGTAGCTTAAGCAAAGTAACGTAGTGTGTGTATGTCTGCAGCATACCCACGATGCGGTACTTCGCCTAAAGTGACCTAAGTACAAATTGCTTGAAATTCCTTCCTTGATGATTCATATCCTTGAGATTCGATTCCATATTCTCATCGAATCTTATATCTATTTATAGGCTTGCCGCCGATGACTATGGGGACTCGGAGTGATGCAGCAAGGGCCGAGGTCAGAGTTGGTTCGGGTGAGACGAGTACTGACCAGGATGGCACTCTAGTTGCACAGGTGCAGACGGATCAGCCTACGACATATACTATTGATAGACTTTTGGCAGAGATGCAGGACTTCCGCCAGACTATTAGTTCATTGGTTGATGTCGTTCGGGAGCTACGACAGGAGGTTGTCACCCCTGTTACTCAGTTGTCACTTACGATCAGCGTGCAGCAGTCTGCCACCTACATAGCACCAGTGGTTGCAGCTCCAATTGATGAGGCGTATATTCCAGAGGCTTAGAGAGTTCCAGGACAGTGGAGGACTCATACCAGTGTACCAGCGCAAAGACAAAGATTTGGTCATCGAGACAGATTTCGTGGCCGTCGCGGGAGTAGCAGAGGCTTAGGAAAAGGACAGTCGTTCAGCTCTCATTCCCAGGAGGGTCAGCAGTCACCACGTGGATGTTTTCGATGTGGAAGCCTTCAGCACTTCGTCAGGGATTGTTCCTTAGCACCTCATCAGGATCATTTTTAGAGAGGCCGTAGACGTGGAAGGTTCACTCAGAAGGCTCAGTCTTCCAGATGAGTTCAGCCAGCTGCGGGTAGAGGGCAGACACAGGAGTTTGCTTCTACTCATCGGGACACGCAGGCGTCCAATGTGGAGTTTTCAGGTATCTTTAATCCGCTTGTTCTTTTGATATATTCGTTTGTTTTTCATGCTTGTGCCGTGGTTGGGTAGATTAGTCGTAGTTTGTTGTTTTAACTTCTGTCAGCGATTCATTCGTTGCGCGACACGTATTCAGTTCAGTGCCAATCGGATAGGAGATAGAGATTCGTCCGTCGTTTTGATCCTTCTAGAGATGTTGGATTTGACGTTCTCCTGGGCACGGACTGTTTAGCTACGTGTTAGGCATTTGTAGACTGCTGTGAGGAAACAGTCAGGAATTGTTTTCCCGGCGAGTCAGTTCGTGTTGTGCAGGTGGATAGTTATGCCGCCTCTCACAGCCTGAATTTAGCCTTTTTCGCTTGTCGGCTTCTGAGGAGATGTCGTGGATTCTTGACGTTCATGCGTGATACCGTAGCCATAGAGGGTTTGTTGGACCGGTATTCCTTTCGTGCGAGAGTTTTCCGACGTTGTTCCGGATGAGCCGGCGAAGCTTAGGGAGCTTAAGGATCAGCTGCAGAGTTGTTTGTTTGGGGAGTTTTGTGTGTCTGAGTGTTTCGCTTTTGGAAGCTCCTATTTCTGTTCGTCAAGGAGAAAGACGGCAGTTTAGGGTTGCGTATCGACGGATCGTTAATTGAACCAGCTTACAGTATGGATAGGTATCCTTCACCTCGCCGTGACGATTTCTTCAATCAACTCCACAGTGCGAGACATTTTCTAAGTTTGTTTGGGGATCAGGTCATCATTATTGCGGCTTCGGGGTGATGGCATTCCGAAGGCTGCCTTGTGCGTGCTACGGGCCTTTTGTGTTTTGGTGTGTCATTAGACTCACCAGTGCCCTAGCAGCATTCGTAGATATGACGAACCAGATTTCTGCAGGCCGTTCCTCGACCAGTTATTATTGTGTTATTTACGACATTCTGGTCTATCTAATGTGTCTTGAGGAACAGGAGTAGCACTTGAGGATTTGTTATGCAGATACTGGGAGAGCACCAGCAGTTTGCTAAATTCTCGGAGTATTTCTTCAGGCTTGTTTTATGTTGACTGCTAGGTCTTGTAGTCACGGGAGATGGTTTCGTATGGTTTCGAGGGAGATCGTGTCCGTACAGCTTAGGCCCAGACTTGTGTGCAGGACGTTGATCCGCAGATTGTTGGGCTTAGCAGGTTTTTACCGTCGTTTCATGCAGGATTGCTAGAGTAGTGCTGCACCGTCGACTGAATGGACCGGAAAGGAGGTTTCTTTTCTGTGGACTGAAGCATGTGTGCGGAGTTTTCAGCAGTTGAAGATTCTGTTAAACAACTGCATCAGTTCTTCCTTGCTTTCTGGTTCGGGAGATCTTGTTGTTTAACTGTAATGTTTCATGAGTGGGGCTCGAGTGTGTACTGAGGTGACACTATAGAGTTATCACTTTTGCTTCCCTATATTTGGAGGAAGTACGAGAAGGATATTCCACTCATGATCTGGAGATGGCCGCGGTAGTTTTGCGTTGGAGATTTGGAGACACTACTTGTTCGAGAGTCATGTCAGATTTTCCACGGACCACCAGAGCTTAATGTACATCTTTTTGCAGCGGATTTTGATTGTTGTGATGGTCTTCTGCAGATTTACAGTTCTTGTGTAATCGTTGAGTACAGCTTAAGTTCGTCTCTACGGAGGGGACAACTTGCTCATGTCCGCGCCCGACCACTTTTCTTAAATCGCTTTCGCGAGACACTGCCCGCCGATGCTCGTTCGTCAGAGATACTTGAGCATACTCGGCTGGGTAATGATTCGGAGTCCTTGATTTGTGACAATGGTGTGCTAAGTTAGGGACGCGTTTGTGTATCTGATGTTATCAGGTAGAGACGTGAAATCCTAGAACAGGCACATCATCCAACTCTTTGTCTTCATTCAAGTTCCACCAACATTGACGTGACTTGTGAGATAGTTACGGGTGGACAGGGATGTAAAGAGAAGTCTCATGGCTCATTTCAAGGTGTTTGTCTTGTTGTGTGCTTGGGTCGAGCATCTGAGGCCAGCTGGAGAGTTGCAACCTTTTACTGTTCCGAAGTAGGAGTGGGAGCAGATCTCCACGAATTTCGTTATGGTGTCTACCCCGGGTTAGTCAGGGTGTGGCTCTATTCGGATTCTTGCCGTCCGGTTATACTCAATTTGCTTAGTTGCTTTTGTTAAGTTGTGCGTTTGTGTTTTTGTTGTCAGCGGTTGGGGATCGTCACTCGCCATCGTTAGGGTTCTCCTTCGATAGTTGTTATCAGGAGACACTCCAATTGGCCACCATTAGGCTTAGGGGTTAGGTCGTGTCGATCATGTAAGTCCACGGTAGCGCCCCGGCCGTCTAACAGACGCCAAATGCGGAACAAATTTTTTTTACAACTGGCGCTATCGTGTACCGTAACCCGGATCTGCCATTAAAGCTAAACTAACAAACTAAAAAGAGGGTAGAAACGTTATACCGAATGATCCGAGTCGTTCGGTCCTCAACCATCATCCCACGCTTTGTTGCGGCTGCTCCGATCTCCAGTTTTGTCGTCCAGGTGGCAGCACGTCGACAGATCTTTAAACTGGCTCCCGCCTCTGAACCGAGGCAACTCGATCATCAAGTTTTCTAAAAGAGACGACCAAGATGAAGTAGAGAATGAGTAGAACACTTTGTCTCGTTATGTTCAAGGCTATGGACGAACGGTTATGGAAGTTGCCTTTTGGATCGGGTGAAATGAGAAATGAGGCTGTCTAATTTCCGTGAATCCAAATCTATCATAATCTTTTTTTCTAATCACAACCATTATATTCAAGAGGAGGGGAGGGGGCCGGCCACTTATAGGAGAGGGGGGTGAGTGTAGGAGGAGTGGGTGGTGACCACAAGCAAAAGATCATGAAAGAAACAATGAGTCACAAATACACCTAGTATGAATGCATTAATGCAAGTGATGAATCATAACCCTTGTCATCAAAAGCATTAAATGACCATTAGTGCACTAATCCACCTTATCAACCTAGTCACCATTCTAGAACCTTCTAGAAACACGACTCACCTCAAGAAGAAAAGATAAATCCGCATTTAACCAAATGTTAAATACGGCTGATAGAAAACTGGAAACTGGCAACTTCCAAAAGTAATCCTGAAACGAATTTCAGGATAACCCCGTAATGGTATAAACATACCCGCATTTGTATTACGACCGAACGCAAATGCATCTGAGACAAAGATATTATATCTACACAGTATAATACCGGGTTTCGGCTTAAACCAAAGCCTACCGGTATTATCTGCCCGAAAAACGACACGTGCGAAAACGCACGTGTTTTTTTCGAACCTTGCCATAAACCCATACGGCCTCTACAACGTTTCGCCCGAACTTGGGAAAGTGTCTGTAGGGGACTCTAATGACTCATCAACATGCTGTACGTAACGGTTTGCCTATGTATTGATTGGAAGGGAAGCTGACGAGCGAACTCATCCATAAACCCTACTGAGCCTGACAGTGACAATTATATATAGTCCGGTCCGTTCGTCTAAAGAGTATCGCATATCGAGTCTAGGGGGGTGGATAAAGTCAGACCCCTAATAACGCGATAAATCATGTCGGCATGAAGCCCATCACCAACTGAGAAACTACTGATCCCAATTAGCAATTCTCCACTACCTCGGCCGAGGATTCCTAGTGATGGTCACCTGTGCACTGCGCGACATCAACCCCCTATACCGGGAGAGACGAATCCCCGACGATCCGCTCACTTGCCTCCAATGTGGCTCGGGACTGTACCCAACTAAAACCTGTTTGCACAACTCCTTTGAGCGTGGTAGGGTAGTAATCTAAGCACAGTAGGAACTCACATGAGACAAATGATGACCTAAGATCGATGAACTAACCTGTACACATGTCATCAGGAAATTGCTATCTGATGATAAGTATAATACCAACTAGCATGTTCCCGGCGAGTCCTGTCCGGTGTACTCATAACCTAATGAGCACCTGTATACATCTTAGGTGAACCTACTAACACCAATGGCTTGTGAGACCGGACATCGCCCCTCATCGGGGTCTCAACTGTATACACTAGTCTACTCTGGAGTATCGATGCCCTATCTCGAAACTCCCACGACTAGGGACACTTTTAAGGATGTGCTTACTGTTAGTGTATATGCCCTAGAGGCCATTACTGTATCATACTAGTTTGTATATTACTTGATGGAAGCTTGGGATATTACAGTTGTATATACAATCTTGTTCGAAATGGTAGTATGCTACTTGGTTTGTCTCTACTTCAATATGTGCATGTGTTTCTTTTAGCATATCGCTGATATACATATTAGTAGAGCCCTTAGGATCTTTGCTTGATTACCAGCGTTGTGATGGCGCTCGCACTCGTGGGAGCTGGGTAATCTATAAGCACATCCTTATACAAGTCCCTGGTCGTTGGACTATCGAGACAGGGCATCGATACTCCGGAGTAGACTAGCGTATGCGCTTCTCATCCCATGGTGGGAGACGGTCTGTCCCACAGCTGTCAGTACATCGTACTTGAGATAGTATACGGGTGCTCGTTAGGTTATGAGTACACTGGACAGGACTCGTCGGGAACTGTTGGTTGGTATTATACCTATCGTCAGTTATCAGTTCCCAGGTGACATGAGTACAGCTTAGTCCATTGACTTGACACTGTCACTTGGCCTCGAGTGTGTTCCCACTGCACTTTGATTACTACCTACCACGGCTCAAAGGAGTCGTGCAAACAGGTAGTTTTTGGGTGCAGTCCCGAAGCACTTGGAGGCAGTGACGGTTAGACGGGATTCGTCTCTCCCGGTATTGGGGGTTGACATCGCGCTGTGTCTAGGAGAGCCATTACACGAGTAGTTCCTGGCCAGGGCAAGCGAGATATACTGGTAGGTTTCCAGTGTTATCTCAGGGTGTTCTGGGCTACACTCCGACACGACTTGTACCGCTATTAGGGGACTGACGTTCACCGCCCCCTAGGCCCGCCACGCGATGTATCAGACGAACAGACCGGACTGTACGGAGACTGTCACATACAGGCTCAGTAGGAGTTCAGATGGGGTTCACCTCGTCAGTCTTCTTATCGACATCTACCTGGGGACCGTTACGTACAGCTAGTGCCGCTTGCGGTCTGTGGTTAACCCCACTGCCAGCGTAGTGTCGAGTCTTTAGAGTCCCACACGGAGAGCTATTCGCCTTTAGGCAAAATGAGTAGAGGTCGCATGGTTTTGCGACAGGGTTCGTTCGCATCCGCGCACTTGTGCACGTTTGCTGTCCGGACAGCTTATACTAGCGGGCTTTGGTTTAAGCCGGATCCTAGTATATGATTTGGGATTGGTTTTATCTCATTGTATTCGTGTTCCTCGGATCACGAATACGGGTACGTATGCACAGTTGCTTGAGACAGAGGGAGAGGACTTTGATTAGGGTTAATGACTATTGTCATTTTATTAACCCTAATGCTCATGTGTGTATTATTGTTAATTGATATTAGTTTTATAATTGTGCATGGTTATGGTTGTTGACCATTTGACCTCCTTGACTTGTTGACTATGGTTGACACTTTGACCATCATCATTTCTTTTGGAAGATGCTTTTTGATCCTTGCAAATTGAAATGATAATGGTCATGTCTTGATTAACCATGACAATTATCTAGCTAATTATCTGATTACAATAATTCCCACATATATGTGAGAATGGTTCCATTTTATTCTCATTCTATCATACACATTCTCTCTCTTGTTCTTCCTCTCCCTCAAGCTCTCCCCTTTCATGTGTTGAGAAACACTTGAGCTTGAGAAAAACCCTTTCTTGATAATCTCTACTCTCATCTAGGGTTCAAGGATTTGCACTTCTTGCACCCTAGTTACTTCTAGCTTGGAGTTGAAGCCAAAGGTCGAGGCTTTCGGGTGGATCTTTCTTCGACGTGAGAAGAAGACAAAGGTGACCTCCTTCCACCACTCCAAGGAGCAAGGAGAGAAGGACATAAAGCCCAAGGTATAACCTTTCTAGCACTTAGCTAGTTTCTAGTTAGCTTTAGCTTGTTTTTGTTTAGCAAAGATCCTTCTTAGTGTAGTCCATGTTGCCTAAGCTCATAAAAATTCGATTTTTATTCCGTTTTCCGCCTCCCCGTAAGTACCGGGGTGGGCAACGTGGACTTACAGTGGTATCAGAGCCTAACTAAACATAAACAAGCTAGGTAATGAAGTGTAACGAAGTTCGAATCGGAAAAATCGAAAAACCGAGTTTTCAAAACCCTAAGTTTCTGTTAAAATTTTTTCTGTTCAAAATAAAATTTGTCATACTCCAAAAATCATCTCAGGGTTTTCTTAAGAAACACAACAAACCCGGTCCAGTGAGTCGTCTAAACCGCCGTGGTTCAGCGGCAATAGCAAGCTATTGCCGCGGAACCGCCGCCGTTTTGACTCTTCACTGAGTCGAGTTTGGTGCAGTTTTCTTATGACTTGGTTTTGGGATTTTTAAGATGGTTTATATGTGCCCAGATTTTCCATAATAGAAATTTATTTTTGGGGGCCTATAAATCCGTATTTATTTTTCCGAACTTCACTACACTTTGACTATAAGGGTTATATCTGTGATGTTTATATGTATTGAACGTCGGCTAATCTCTATATGTCGATTAGTCAGGGTTATACATATCTGTGATCTGTGTTTGATATTGGTATGTATATATGAATGGGTTGGATTGTCGCGGGTGAATAGCCGGGGTGGATGTGAGATGAGTGTTGCTTTTTCTTTCATTCATTGTAACATGTAAATTGATGTAATATTATTATTTGTATGGCCGCACAACCGGGTCGGGGTTGTAGCCGTCATTGTATAATTCTTTTTACTGTTTTTGCTCTTAGGATAGACCATGGAGGGGGTGCACAAACTACCGGGTATCTCGAAGTGCCGAGTGGCCTACTCACGGTGTTGAGGGAGGTTGCTTCGCTTCGGGTACTTGGCGGGTAGTTTGCCGCACCCGTAGGGGTCTTGGGTGGGGTATTGGCTATTCACCATGACCGTGTAATCCGCTTTTCGTTGCAGGCTCGAACGGATTGCGTATTCCTAGTATATCCAATGTATTCATCTGTGATCTGTAATGTCTATCATTGCTATATATTTATATATGATAACTATTTAGGCGTTGCTTATCTTTTACAGCCGCGCTAGCCCAGCCCCTGCTCTGTCGTTAGTTAAGTAACCTAACGGGTGATGACGGGGCCCCGTGGCGAATGCGAATGGCATAAGCGTACGTCATATTTTGGTTGTTTTCTGCAATGGTAGGATTAAATGATGTGACGCATTAAAAGAACTAATGCAAGAAAATAAACCAAGTAAAAGTCGATTGGAACACTTTGAAAACCACTCGGTTCTTTTCAAAACTAAACTTTTAAAACGCGGAGCTTGAACCACTCCTTTTAAAAGCTATCTCGTTCCATCGATTATATCAAGTTCACTACGTTCACGGTTTCACCAAAACCATCCGTAGCCCTCCATCATTTCAGTTAAATATTCGGTAGTATTCAAGCTATGTATTTTGACCTCACGCCAAGGCATAGTGATTGGTAGCTGCCGGATATTTATCTGTTGCATAGAAAGAATGCGTTGGTTTGAGACAGTCGTACTGCCGTTTTGGCCTACGTCAAGGGTAGGTACGGGTGGGTTCAAATTAACCGGGATAATGATGGGAAGAACTTGACATGTGACTTATGACATTTTGACCTCACGCCAAGGTCATAAGAGCATGGGGCAAAAATCAACATCGGGAGTTTCATAAGTACTAAAACTTGCTAGCGCTGCATACCATTTGGAGTGTGATGATTCTGGTAGGATTCCTTCGGTTTTATCACGCGATGATATTTGGATCCCGATCCTACTGTGAGTATATGCTACTCCTCGGGAAAACTCTCACTTAACGATCAATGCTATAAACTTAGTAGGTGTCTAGAAAGATGTTAGCGGGGCTACGCCCACAGGGAAAAGAGGTTACTTAATTAAGGAACTTCGCGAAAGCGTTGGAAAACCTCCCTCGAAGTACCGACACTGGCCTGGCTGAACGGTTAAGCAAGTATTGTACGGTGAGATTGATCCTGACTAATCCTTTCTTTACGGTTTGAGAAGGGATTCGAGAGACAGTGGGAGCCATCCAGTTTAGACAAATTAAAAACCACTCTAAACTTGCAAGAACATCATGCTAAAGTGTTTCTTTTCTCTCTCCTAATTGCAGCGACCATTCAACATGACCGGACTTAAGTTATTACTAGATAAAAATATACTGACAGGGCTAAACTACAAAGATTGGCTCAGGAATGTCAAGATGGCAATCACTTACGACAAGTTGGGGTATGTACTTACCACCAAAGCTCCCCTTGTCCCAGATCCCACCTCCAGCGTCGCGGACAAGGAAATCCGTAAGACATGGGAGATAGATTGCTCGAAGGCCAAATGCCTCGTACTTGCCTCGATGGACAACGAACATCAGAGGAGGCACGAGAATATGGACCTAGAGTCCATATTTCTCCATACAAAAGAACTGTATGGAGAGCAGTCTCGTATCGCAAGATACGAAGTGTCGAAGAAGCTATTTTCGGCAAGGTTGGCCGTCGGATCATCGGTAGCGGAACACGTGCTTAAGATGATTGGCTACATTGAGGAGCTCGCGGACCTTGGGACCACGTTGGAGAATGAACTCTATACTGATTTGATTCTCCATTCCCTTCCTTCCACTTACGCCCAGTTTATCCTTAACTTCAACATGCAAGGAAAAGAGGTTGAACTTTCCGAACTTCTGAACATGTTGAGGAGTGCTGAGGGCACCCTACAGAAATGTAGGGAGACATCCACTTTGTTTGTAGGAGGATCTTCCTCTTCTAGATCCAGGGCGAAAGCCAAGGGTAAGAAGAAGAAAGCCCCCGCCAAACCAAGAGGCGGTGTCGGTAAAGTGGATACGAAGGGAAAAGGAAAAGCAACAAAGATAGCGGGGAAGCTAGTAGGGAAGGAAGAATGCTTCTATTGTAACAAAAGTGGTCACTGGAAACAGGATTGCAAGGCTTGGAAGGCCAGAACACAGGATTTGAAGCGAGTTGCGGCTTCAGCTTCAGGTGTGTATGTTATTGAAAATTGTCTATCAATAAACTCTACATCCTGGGTATTGGATACCGGATCAGGATCTCATATCTGTAATTCTTTGCAGGCATTGAGAAAGCGTAGAGTTTTGAAGGCAAGTGACATGACCCTCAGAGTTGCAAACGGTGCTAGCATGGATGCTGAGGCCGTAGGGGACTATCACCTGGGATTGTCGGATGGACAATTTTTGGTTTTGCGTAGTTGTTATTATGTACCAAATGCAACCTGTAATATCATTTCTGTATCTTTATTGTCTAAAGAAGGTTATGAATTTGCATTTGTAAGTAATGTAGTGAACATTCACCTTAATCAAGTTTTGATTGGGTCAGGTACATTGAACAACGGTATATACGTATTAAACCAACCACAGATTTTCAATGTCCAGAATACACACAAAAGAAAGTCTCCAGAAATAAATAAAACTTTCTTATGGCATTGTAGACTGGGTCACATCAATGAGAGAAGGTTGACTAAGTTACATGCAGAAGGATATTTGGATCCGTTCGAATATCAATCGTATGCAACTTGTCAATCCTGTCTCAAAGGAAAGATGACAAAGACTCCGTTCACTGGACACGGAGAAAGAGCGAGCGAGCTCTTGGGACTCGTACACAGCGACGTGTGCGGTCCAATGTCTACACATGCACGAAGCAGTTATTCTTACTTCATTACTTTTACGGATGATTTCTCAAGGTTCGGACATGTCTTCTTGATGAAGTATAAATCCGAAGCTTTTGAAAAGTTCCAGGAATATAAGAATGAAGTAGAAAAACAAACAGGCAAAAGTATAAAGACAGTAAGATCTGATCGAGGTGGTGAATACTTGAGTGCCGAGTTCCTGGGTTACTTAAAAGATAATGGAATTCTCTCTCAGCTTACTCCTCCATACACTCCGCAGCATAACGGTGTATCGGAGAGACGGAACCGAACCCTATTGGATATGGTACGGTCCATGATGAGTAACGCTGAGTTGCCGCGATCGTTCTGGGGATATGCGCTAGAATCAGCTGCATACCTTTTGAATCGAGTTCCCACTAAGACTGTGCCTACCACACCATATGAATTATGGAGTGGGAAGAAACCCTATCTTCAATACCTGAAGATTTGGGGATGTCCAGCTTATGTCAAAAAGCAGCATGCGGACAAACTAGAGGCACGCTCAGTACTGTGCAAGTTTGTGGGATACCCAAAGAACTCCAGGGGGTATCTTTTCTATTACGCAGAGGAACAAAAAGTCCTTGTTTCTCGAAATGCCCATTTTCTGGAACATCAGTTCTTAGAAAAAGAAATAAGTGGGAGCGCAATAAAACTGGAAGAAATTCCAGAACCACAAGCTATTACTGAAAGCTTAGTAGGACCAGAGGGTTCGAAGGATCAGGACATTCCCACGCCACTCCGTAGGAGTAGTAGGCAGTCTCATCCGCCCGAGAGATACTACGGTTTTCTCATTGACGGGGATAGAGAGGATTGCATCATAGATTGTGATGAGCCTACTAGCTTCCAGCAGGCCATTCAGAGCGTCGACTCGGTAAAATGGCTGGATGCAATGCGGACCGAGATGGAGACCATGTACACCAACAAAGTATGGACGTTGGACATTGCTCCAGATGGGGTAAAACCCGTAAGATGCAAGTGGATCTTCAAAAGGAAGATTGGTGTAGATGGACAGGTTGAGACGTATAAAGCTTGACTGGTAGCAAAGGGTTTTCGTCAGCGACCTGGTTTGGACTATGACGAAACCTTTTCTCCAGTAGCTATGCTGAAATCCATTCGGATCCTTCTTTCCATTGCTGCTTTCCACGATTATGAAATTTGGCAGATGGACGTAAAGACTGCTTTTCTAAATAGGAGTGTGTCTATATGGAACAGCCAGAGGGTTTCATTCAGAGTGGGAGCAGCGGAAAGGTGTGCAAGTTGCTTAAGTCCATTTATGGACTAAAGCAGGCATCGCGGAGTTGGAACATCTGTTTTGATGAGACGGTCAAGGAATTTGGCTTTATCAAAAATCCAGATGAACCATGCATCTATTGTAGATTTGTAGTGAGAACTGTAGTATTCCTCGTTTTATACGTGGATGACATTCTCTTAGTAGGAAATGACATTCCTATGCTACAATCTGTCAAGGGGTTCTTGTCACACAGGTTCTCCATGAAAGACCTGGGTGATGCCTCATACATTCTGGGTATCCGGATCTACCGTGACAAATCCAAGAGGATATTAGGACTTTCACAGTCCAGGTACATCGACACCATACAGAAGAGATTCAGTATGGAAGATTCCAAGCGCGGTAATCTACCGGCTTGTCACGGGATTACCCTCTCTAAAGAGATGTCTCCCAAGACTGATTTAGAGAGGGATCGCATGTCTATTATACCCTACTCTTCTGTGGTAGGCTCTATAATGTATGCGATGTTGTGTACCAGACCGGATGTAGCTTATGCACTAAGTGTGGTAAGCAGGTATCAGTAAAACCCTGGGGAGAAACATTGGATAGCAGTAAAGAACATTCTCAAGTACTTGAGAAGGACTAAGGAGATGTTCTTGGTGTATGGCGGAAAAGACCTGCAGATTGAGGCCTTTGCTGACTCCAGCTTCCAGAGTGACAAGGATGATTCTAAGTCCATGTCGGGTTTTGTCTTCACCCTCAATGGAGGGGCGGTGTGTTGGAAGAGTTCCAAACAGGAAACCGTTGCGGACTCGACTATGGAAGCGGAATACATCGCTGCATCTGATGCCGCAAAAGAAGCTGTCTGGATGAGGAAGTTCTTGAAAGAACTTCAGGTGGTTCCGTCCATTGTTGACCCAATACCTCTGTATTGCGACAACAACGGGGCTATAGCTTTAGCAAAGGAACCCAGGTCCCATCAGAAATCCAGACACATCTTAAGGTGGTATCACCTGATCAGGAAGATCGTGGATCGCCAGGAGATCGAGGTCCGGAGAGTTGCTTCAGAAGATAACACAGCAGATCCATTCAGCAAGGCCTTGCCCCAGACTCAGTTCGAGCGGCTGATCGAGATGATAGGTCTTCGATACCCCAGTACATGGCCATAGTGCAAGTGGGAGATTGTTAGTGTATATGCCCTAGAGGCCATTACTGTATCATACTAGTTTGTATATTACTTGATGGAAGCTTGGGATATTCACAATTGTATATACAATCTTGCTCGAAATGGTAGTATGCTACTTGGTTTGTCTCTACTTCAATATGTGCATGTGTTTCTTTTAGCATATCGCTGATATACATATTAGTAGAGCCCTTTGGATCTTTGCTTGATTACCAGCGTTGTAATGGCGCTCACACTCGTGGGAGCTGGGTAATCTATAAGCACATCCTTATACAGGTCCATGGTCGTTGGACTATCGAGACAGGGCATCGATACTCCGGAGTAGACTAGCATATGCGCTTCTCATCCCAGTGTGGGAGACGGTCTGTCCCACAGCCGTCAGTACGTCGTACTTGAGATAGTATATGGGTGCTCGTTAGGTTACGAGTACACTGGACAGGACTCGTCGGGAACTGTTGGTTGGTATTATACCTATCGTCAGTTATCAGTTCCCAGGTGACATGAGTACAGCTTAGTCCGTTGACTTGACACTGTCACTTCGCCTCGAGTGTGTTCCCACTGCACTTTGATTACTACCCTACCACGGCTCAAAGGAGTCGTGCAAACGGGTAGTTTTTGGGTGCAGTCCCAAAGCACTTGGAGGCAGTGACGGTTAGACAGGATTCGTCTCTCCCGGTATTGGGGGTTGACATCGCGCTTTGTCCAGGAGAGCCATTACACGAGTAGTCCCTGGCCAGGGCAAGCGAGATATACTGGTAGGTTTCTAGTGTTATCTCAGGGTGTTCTGGGCTACACTCCGACACGACTTGTACCGCTATTAGGGGACTGACGTTCACCGCCCCCCTAGGCCCGCCATGCGATGTATTAGACGAACAGACCGGACTGTACGGAGACTGTTACATACAGGCTCAGTAGGAGTTCAGATGGGGTTCACCTCGTCAGTCTTCTTATCGACATCTACCTGGGGACCGTTATGTACAGCTAGTGCCGCTTGCGGTCTGTGGTTAAAGCCACTGCCAGCGTAGTGTCGAGTCTTTAGAGTCCCACACAGAGAGCTATTCTCCTTTAGGCAAAATGAGTAGAGGTCGCATGGTTTTGCGACAGAGTTCGTTCGCATCCGCGCACTTGTGCACGTTTGCTGTCCGGACAGCTTATACTAGCGGGCTTTGGTTTAAGTCGAATCCTAGTATATGATTTGTGATTGGTTTTATCTCATTGTATTCGTGTTCTTCGGATCACGAATACGGGTGCGTATGCACAGTTGCTTGAGACAGAGGGAGAGGACTTTGATTAGGGTTAATGACTATTGTCATTTTATTAACCCTAATGCTCATGTGTGTATTATTGTTAATTGATATTAGTTTTATAATTGTGCATTGTTATGGTTGTTGACCATTTGACCTCCTTGACTTGTTGACTATGGTTGACACTTTGACCATCATCATTTCTTTTGGAAGATGCTTTTTGATCCTTGCAAATTGAAATGATAATAGTCATGTCTTGATTAACCATGACAATTATCTAGCTAATTATCTAATTACATTAATTCCCACATATATGTGAGAATGGTTCCATTTTATTCTCATTCTATCATACACATTCTCTCTCTTGTTCTTCCTCTCCCTCAAGCTCTCCCCTCTCATGTGTTGAGAAACACTTGAGCTTGAGAAAAACCCTTTCTTGATAATCTCTCTCATCTAGGGTTCAAGGATTAGCACTTCTTGCACCCTAGTTACTTCTAGCTTGGAGTTGAAGCCAAAGGTCGAGGCTTTCGGGTGGATCTTTCTTCGACGTGAGAAGACGACAAAGGTGACCTCCTTCCACCACTCCAAGGAGCAAGGAGAGAAGGACATAAAGCCCAAGGTATAACCTTTCTAGCACTTAGCTAGTTTCTAGTTAACTTTAGCTTGTTTTTGTTTAGCAAAGATCCTTCTTAGTGTAGTCCATGTTGCCTAAGCTCATAAAAATTCGATTTTTATTCCGTTTTCCGCCTCCCCGTAAGTACCGGGGTGGGCAACGTGGACTTACACTTACAGACCCCAGCTCCCACGTATATGATTGCCATCATACTACTGGTAGTCAAGAAAGAATCCTATGGGCTCTATCATCATGCAATATTGAACTAAAGCATATATACGATGATAAAGACAAACCAGATAGTATACTATCATCTTGAGTAAGACTGTCATATCGGTATTGGTCCTGCCTCAATCATTGCAATCACGTACCTGCGATCCAATAATTGACTTTGAAGGCACTATCTCCAACAATCTCCCACTTGCACTCAAGGCTAATTATTGCGATGTTGCATACTCACAGCCCGTGTGATACCGAACATCCAACTCCTCTGCTAATCAGTTTCACAAAGCTCGTTTGTAAAACTCTTGTGTTCGAGAAATAGCCTCAGTGAGTGGATCCGCCCTGATGTTTCTTTCTATGTCTCTCTTAATCTCAAGTTCGCAGAGAAAGCCATCTCCCGAATCGAGTAATATCTGTCTTAGAATATGTCTGGATATCTGATGGGACCTAGTTCATAAATGAACTCCAAATCCAAACTTCTTAGACTGTATCAATAACTGAACCTAATCAGTATCCAGCACCATGCCTCCCACAGTATCCTCTTGGACCACCTGTCCATAATACTGTCCCTCGTCAGAGGAAAAACTATAACTGTGACAATCACTCTGTCATCCATGTCACCTTGGAAGCCTGGAATGATAACCGTCTCCCGAAGGAGGCTGCCGTCATCAAATCTGTAGAACAAGCACTTATGTTATAAAATTGCTTCCTTATATATCTTCAGGATTGGATTAATATAAACATATCGCATTTAGTGCAAAAACAACATCTGGTGTGGTACTTGACATTTCATGATTGACTCAATTGCCTAAGCAAGTGATCTGCCAATCATGCACATCCCTCTCTCCTTTAGTCTCTAAGACACCTTTAGAGAGGGTGACTCCATCACCTGCAGGTACACCACCATGCCAGGAGTCATCTATTCTAAAATACTATTAGAATACTGTCAAAGTACCCATATTGGAAAACTACCCAAATCTAGATCTAAAACCATTGATCTAGTAACCAAAATGTCTAATATTATATCCATACCTTTTGTGGAGAAACAACTGTGTGATGACCACAGTACAACCGATCGTAGTATAGGAATTTTACTTCCTACTCTGTGTATGTCATCCAAATACCAGGACATTACACCCTACTACCTTCTCAACAGATCCATCCACTATTCTGATGAAGTCAAAACCATGACTGTCTCATCAAAATTAGATGATCTATCTCCGCTATAACTGCTGAAGTCTATAAATAGACATAAGCTACTTGTCCACTATACTTCCGCTGCTCCCACTGACTACGATAACCCTCTGGCATAATAATATCTACGTACACTTCTAAAGCTAGTTTAGAACGACATTATACTTATCCTCTTGCCGGGTCTCATAGTCTGGAACAACAGTACTGTCAAGTCTGGGTAAACAAGAACCTCCCTGTCACCGTCCTTGAGGCTACCTGAGTACCTCTCGGGTGTCTGAGGTTACCCACCATATCTGTGGAGTGGCTATTGGAATGTCAAAACTGATTGAATATATATATCCTATTAAATTTTCCGTAACCGTTTGTAGTTCTGGAATCACTTCCAGTTTTACCATACTCCCACTACTGTTTTCTGAAATAATCCATTTTACTAAAACTGTGGCGAGTCAAGAACAATATCACTATTGATCTTCCAGATGGTAGAAATGTCAACCTTCGTCAAAGCCAGAGTCAACCCACAAACAGCCATTACAGAAACGTGCCTTGAGTTATCCATTGTCTGGTTTTAAGCATAAGGTGGACAACTCCCCTTACTTTAACATAATTAAGATATGAACCATTCTATATCTAATATAGAAACAGAGGCACTAATTTAATTGAAACCAGATTCAAATCATGCAGCTGTCTCCAGTGCATAACAACTTAATGGAGAGAGGCTAATCAACATTACTCAACTTAGGAATCCATCCATTTATGAGTAACCTGAAAGAGAAACAGGTTTCTCAAAACCATGACTATCATCTGAATACCAATCATAAGAATCTATATCTTCAATCTCTTTGAAGAATCCCGATACTTGTGACACCTGGTTCTCTACTTTATTCTTATACCCACAACTTCTCAAAACTTAGACATTGTATTTCTAGGAAACACTTGTCTAAAAACTAGAGATGTCACAAGTAAACAGAACATAGTACGAGGACCTACCCCTTTGTCCTGACGGACACTAGACAACATACAATACTCTGTATAAGTCCCCTGAGTTGAATAACTCATAACCTGTGCATCGTAGGTTAAAAACTGTACCCAGGCGATTTCCTCAAATATCACCAATTACAACGAATTCCGATATAATGAGGATGATTACCTAATTCCCAATAACTTACTCCCACTCATCATCTGTAAAAACATACAGATATGAGAATAAAACCTGGTAAATACATACCTTGGAGTAAGTACGTAATCGGGAAATCAGTTTACAATTAAACTGAAACATGAAAATGTTTCGTAGGGGTATTCTAGTATTCTTAGTAATGCTTCTTCCATAATCCAATTCATGACTGTAACCGTATATTTCTTTGCCATCTCTCCAAATCCCTTTATTTGTTTTTAGTCGTTACCTTCTGTACACCATCGTTAGGCTAAATGGTTTTCTTCCTTCCCTACCGTTCGGCACCAGCCTATGGTTTGGAAGAAGACTATCCAGTAAGCATAATAGGTGTACCCTCCTAATCCTAAGAGTACTTGCAACTTGAGAGAAGGTGATGATAAAAGACAATTTGAATAATACCTTATTCTATTTCTCCCGAACTGGGGAAAAAGCAAAGGTGAAATAAGAGTAGCGATGGAGTACGCGGTTTGGTCATAAATGATAACAGTCGCAATTTACTTTGCCCTCTTTCTAATCCCTTTTATTTTGTCTTTACATATTACCTTCTGTACACCTTACTTAGGCTTATTGGTTTTCTTCATTCCCTACCTTTTGGCACATGCCTATGGTTTGGAATAAGACTATCCAATAAGCGTAATAGGTGTACTCTCCTAAACTAAGGAGCCCTCGCAACCTGAGAGAAGGTGATAATAAAAGATAACTGAATAAACTAATTCTATTTCTCCTGAACCTGGATCCATCCTCGAAGAAGTCCCTTCGAGTTCGTATATAATCATATGATAGATCTATCCAATGGAAGTGGATGTCCGTAGCAATACGGGGTGTTCTGAGAAATACAAAGGGTAAAAGAAAGAGCGGCAATGACTTATGCAACTCAGACAATCCAAAAGCCAGTATTTTAAGAATGTTCGGTCAACTTGGTCACTGAGTCATAGTCTAGGGTCGGTCAAAAGTCACTGCCAAAGAGAGAGAGAGAAAAGAAACACTCTGCGTGCACTCTAACCTAGATCAGAATGGTTATCAATTTATCTAATCAGGAAACCTCCCACTGTAATTTCAAATTCTCCTCCAAACCCGAAAGAAGAATTAGTCGGGATCACCCGAAGAGTAAACTAACTCATCAGTGAGAATCGGGATCCAACTATCATCGCATGATAACTTGATGGAAGCCACTCAAGTTATCACACTCCAGAAGGTATGCGCATACTTGGTAAGTTTCAGTTTCTTTAGAAACTCCCGATGTTAATTTTACCCCATGCTCTTATAACCTTGGCGTTGGTCAAAATGTCATAAGTCGCATGCCAAGTTCTACCCGTTATTGTCCAGGTTAATTTGAACCCACCCGCACATGCCCCTGACGTTGGCCAGGTATGACAGAACGACTATCCCAAACCAACTCATCTATCTATGCAACAGATGAATACTTCAGCAGCTACCAAACACTATGCCCTGGCGTTGGTCAAATGCATAGCTTGAATACTACTGAATACCCATAAGAAATGACGGAGGGCTACGGCTGGTTTTTGGCGAAAAACCTTTAACGTAATGAACTTGATCTCGTTGAAGGGAACTGATAGCTTTTTATAAATATATAGTTGCGAAAAACCTTTTGCTAAAGAGGTCACTCCCGGTGAAGGGATCTCGGCTCTTTTCTCGTGGAATGAGGTGCAGGATATTCTAACTGAATACCGCGATGCAAAGCAACTTGTAATCGACTATATTAAAGTTACTACCCTGACGTAAACTTCTGCCCAAGGGGTCACTCCCGGTGAAGGGATCTCGGCCCTTGCCTCGTGGAATGAGGTGCGGCATATTCCAACTGAATATCACTATGCAAAGCAAAAAGGAAACATCTTTGTAATAACATCTTTTTAAAATTTGTTCCAACAACATCAAATATAGGTTTGTTTTATCTTGCATTGATAAGAATCAATGCAGTCCCATCAATCAATCAGACCAGAAAAGAACGAAAATATAATGTACGTATATGCCATCCGCATTCGCCACTGGGTCCCGTCATCACCCGTTAGGTTACTTAACTAACGACAGAGCGGGGGTTGGACTAGCGCGGGTGTAAAACATATACAAAATCTAATAGTATATATACCAATATACAATAATCGCTCCAGGCGTGATAATATGAAACATTACAGAAAAGTAATAAGCATCACAGAACAATACAGATAATCTCGGATCCCCAGGTTTCACAGAGCCGCTGCTGAAACCTGACGTTCCCCTGGTCGTGTGGATAGCCTGTGCAATGAAACGTAGATCCCTACGGGTGCGGCAAGTTACCCGCCAAAACTTGAAGCGAGGTAGTCCCCCACAGCATAGTGAATGGAACACCCGACACTTCACGGAATCCGGTAAATTGAGCACCCCTCCTTGGGTCAACCTATACCCCTACGAGTGCGGCGAATAGTCTGCCAATTCTAGAGTGAGGCCCCTTTGCCTCTCAAAGCCATGAGATACGGACCCGTTGCCCTCCAGAACCCGGCTATCCGTGCACTCATTCACGGGGTAAACCTAGTACAGAAATAAAAATATGTACAACGGGTACATCGACCTCGACCCGGTTGTACCCTAAAAGAATATTATACAAACAGGCAGTAACGGCAGTCCACATGTTGGACGCTCGCCCCACAATATCAAATGTACAAATAAATCCAAACATCACTATCATTGCACCCTGCTATCCACCACGACATATCCGCAACATCACAGCACAACACAGAACATCAACGAGAATGTCACGTTCGCAAACCCGTCTAAAAGAACTATAGCAATCAGACGCGGTTTACCGATCAAATGACATTCCCGGTCGGAGATATAATGTAAATACTGCATACTAACAAATTTAAAATTTCGATCGACTAAATTTTCCGAAGTGGACCCCATGTACATCTGCTGTACAGTAACAAAATCTGGGCCCAAAAGAACTATACCAAAAACAACATTTTCCTTAAAGAAGCTCTCTGGAAAAATTTGGTTCGCTGTTCCCACCAAAGCGCCGCGGTTCCGCGGTCAAACCCTAGGTTTGACCGCGGATCCACAGTGGCTTTGTGTGATCACGTGCCCAAATTTTTTTACAAAGCTTAAAAAACTCTGCATAGTATTCTGCTATATGTAAAATAATTTTTAGAACCTTTTAAAAATCGACAGAAACCTGTGTGCCGAAAAATTGCGATTTCGGAAATTCATTCGATCGATGTTTTAAATACGTTAGCACAAGTTAGTATAGCTTAATGGTGAGGCTCTGATACCATTGTAAGTCCACGGTAGCGCCCCGACCGTCTAACAGACGCCAAATGCGGAACAAAAACTTTTTACAACTGGCGCTATCGTGTACCGTAACCCGGATCTGCCATTAAAGCTAAACTAACAAACTACAAAGAGGGTAGAAACGTTATACCGAATGATCCGAGTCAATCGGTCTTCAACCATCATCCCACGCTTTGTTGCGGCTGCTCCGATCTCCTCGATCTCCAGTCTTGTCGTCCAGGTGGCACCACATCGATGGATCTTTAAACGGGCTCCCGCCTCTGAACTGAGGCAACTCGATCGTCAAGTTTGCTAAAAGAGACGACCAAGATGAAGTAGAGAATGAGTAGAACACTTTGTCTTGTTATGTCCAAGGCTATGGACGAACGGTTATGGAAGTTGCCTTTTGGATCGGGTGAAATGAGAAATGAGGCTGTCTAATTTTCGTGAATCCAAATCTATCATAATCTTTTTTTCTAATCACAACCATTATATTCAAGAGGAGGGGAGGGGGCCGGCCACTTATACGAGAGGGGGGTGAGTGTAGGAGGAGGGAGTGGTGACCATAAGCAAAAGATCATGAAAGAAACAATGAGTCACAAATACACCTAGTATGAATGCATTAATGCAAGTGATGAATCATAACCCTTGTCATCAAAAGCATTAAATGACCATTAATGCACTAATCCACCTTATCAACCTAGTCACCATTCTAGAACCTTCTAGAAACACGACTCACCTCAAGAAGAAAAGATAAATCCGCATTTAACCAAATGTTAAATACGGCTGATAGAAAATTGGAAACTGGCAACTTCCAAAAGTAATCCTGAAACGAATTTCAGGATAACCCCGTAATGGTATAAACATACCCGCATTTGTATTACGACTGAATACAAATGCAACTGAGACAAAGATATTATATCTACACAGTATAATACCGGGTTTCGGCTTAAACCAAAGCCTACCGGTATTATCTGTCCGAAAAACGACACGTGCAAAAGCGCACGTGCTTTTTCCGAACCTTGCCATAAACCCATAAGGCCTCTACAACGTTTCGCTCGAACTTGGGAAAGTGTTTGTGGGGGACTCTAATGACTCATCAACACACTGGCACCGGGTATAACCCCTAGCACGTCAAAGGTACAAGCTGTACGTAACGGTTTGCCGATGTATTGATTGGAAGGGAAGATGATGAGCGAACTCATCCATAAACCCTACTGAGTCTGACAGTGACAATGTATATACAGTCCGGTCCGTTCGTCTAAAGAGTATCGCATATCGAGTTTAGGGGGTGGATAAAGTCAGACCCCTAATAACGCGATAAATCTTGTCGGCATGAAGCCCATCACCAACTGAGAAACTACTGATCCCAATCATTAATTATCCACTACCTCGGCCAAGGATTCCTAGTGATGGCCACCCATGCACTGCGCGACATCAACCCCCAATACCGGGAGAGACGAATCCCCGACGATCCGCTCACTTGCCTCCAATGTGGCTCGGGACTATACCCAACTAAAACCTGTTTGCACAACTCCTTTGAGCGTGGTAGGGTAGTAATCTAAGTACAGTGGGAACTCAAATGAGACAAATGACGACCTCGGGTCGATGAACTAACCTGTACACATGTCACCAGGGAATTGCTATCGGACGATATGTATAATACCAACTAGCATGTTCCCGGCGAGTCCTGTCCGGTGTACTCATAACCTAATGAGCACATGTATACATCTTAGGTGAACCTACTAACACCAATGGCTTGTGAGACCAGCCATCGCCCCTCGTCGGGGTCTCGACTGTATACACTAGTCTACTCTGGAGTATCGATTCCCTGTCTCGAAACTCCCACGACTAGGGACACTTTTAAGGATGTGCTTACAGACCCCAGCTCTCACGTATATGATCGCCATCATACTGCTGGTAGTCAAGCAAGAATCCTATGGGCTCTATCATCATGTAATAGTGAACTAAAGAATATATACGAGGAGAAAGACAATCCAGATAGCGTACTATCATCTTGAGTAAGACTGTCATATCGGTGTAGGTCCGGCCTCAATCATTGCAATCACGTACCTGCGATCCAATAATTGACTTTGAGGGCACTATCTCCAACAGATCACCAGTCTGTTGTCTTTCTGACTCTGCGTAAGTAGGATTTTGGACCCCAGCTATGTCGAGGGACTTCTGGATGGTCCAGTTGTCACGACCCGCAGGGTACGGAACGTGACTGGCACTTAAGTTCACGAAACGTCTAAAGGCGTCCGTAAAATAAGTAAGCCAAAGCCCAGAAAACAAAACCGATGAAGCAAAAGAGTGAAGAAAACCCAATCAATTGAAAGCGAGTTATCAATAAGTCATGTAAAACACTTTTTAAAAACAATACAAATTTTTCCCGAAAATTTCGGCAGAGTCTCCTTTGTAAATACTGACCCCCAAAAATGGGTACAACAAAATATATACATGAATCCACAAAATAGGGCATCCCCAAGCGGGAGCTAGCTCTTCGCCATACGGCGGTCACAAATCCCACGCAATGTAAATGACAACAAGCATAATAAAGCATAATAAAGCATAAGGAAGCATGAAAAAGTAGCATGTCGGCTCAAGTGAGCTCGACCCCAAATACAGTATAAAATCCACAAACCTCACAGTCTCATCTCTAGGTCAATATACAATAATCTGGTAGAACAGTAGATGGAGTACACTAGATACAAGAATATACAAGGTGGTACAAAAATAACATAACCCACCTATGAGCAAATCTCGAGCTCAGGCAAAAGAGGCAAAAGACAAGTGCGCCCGCCGCTACTGAACTGACGGAGCGGACCTGCAAAAGACTGTGGCACAACGGGGGTGAGTTGCCAACTCGTGAGTAATAAATAACATCTACAAAGGCTATCGTATGCATGTACACAAGCATCCTAGCATCTATAATACAGGTAAGACTGGATGCACTAGCAGGTGTGTATATAACATCAGTGTAATAATATGCATGCAACATGAAAATCTGAGGTCTCAATAGGTATACATAAGAAATATTTTATCTCTTTTTGTTTTTGAAACTCTTTTAGAATGCCAGCATAATGCCAATGAATCGACGAAAATCGGTGTCCAGCAACGACACCCAAAAGCTGTCTCAAATCTCACAAATGTACCTCTGGCCTCAGCCGTCCGGCTGACCCATCTCAAATATCAATATCTCATCATCTAGCGGCCACGGTCGGTATCCTCTGGATATCCGCCGTCCCAAACAGTCACCGGTAGGTAATCCGTCCCCTGCCAGGCTCAACGTCATCACCACATTCATCTTGCCCCGGGGTACCTTACCGGGCCCACCATGTACCCGTGCCGGTTCCTCCACTCCTCGACACGGATTTCCAAAGCCACAGCAAACTCATGGTGGACGACACTTACATCACTAGAAAACCGCAATTTACATGTTTTAAAAATATCATAAGTTTGGAAATTTTGCGGCTTTCCCCCGAAATCCAGCAATATCATAAAATCTCAAGAAATCCTCATAAGTGCATATATCAATGATAATGAATGCATATGATATCAATAATCAAGTTGTGATGTGTGATTAATGTATTAAGCATGAACAATTAATATGATGAAGTACATGCACATGAATAGCAATACTACGGTTTCATTTTTAAAGAATTAAAGGCAATAGTACCAGTTTAAGTATCAATTTGTAAAAGGTTTCAATTTAAAAGTTATCTAGTGTGGTGGCATGGCAATTACCAGGGTGTGTGTGTAAACATGAATAGTGCTCGTGCTGCATATAAAAACCCTGGTAATGGTGCAGGTGTCCTATGAAATGGTTTCGTATAGATATGTCAATATAATGCATGGATGCAGCAAATAGTCGAATAGGTATTTCACCCCTAATTACTAACATTACTTAGGGTCTTGTAAGTTACTAAAACTATCGGGCGGCTTGCGCAATCCAACGATAGTCCCCCGTAGATGTTACATCTACTCACCGGGATTCCTGGCTAGCTGTGTCCAATCACCGCCTTTCCCTTTCGCGCCGCGTCTGACGTTTCCGCGACCGAACCTGGAATTTACATCAATACCAAATATAAGGTTACACATTCAAGAACGACGCAAAACCCCAACGAAACTACTAAAGTTCGTTAGCTAGGTACAACGTGCACAAAGTGCGCGGACACACGCGAAAATCGCAAAAATTGCCGAAAAACGCCGATTTGGGTCGCCCGGCAAAACTACAACCCGACTACCCAAAAACCGCACTCACGCATCCTAAAATTCGTAGGACAAGCCAACAAAATCATCAAGATGCCACAATTAACTCATCACATAACTTTGATAAAAATCTAGTAAGCAGAAATTGCAATTTGATGCAAACATCGACCCTTTAGCGACAAAGTCAACACCACCCAACACCAACATTCCAAACTAACCAAAAAGTTAGCCAATACACAAATTCTAAACCATTAACTAAGCTTAAAAACCTAATTTACATAACAAAACCTTTTCTTGATTTTTGTACTTAGCAAACATAACCCAAACTATATATGAAATCCTTACTTTAACACTATATTTTAGCCAAATAAGCAAATTAACCACTTAGATTAAGGTTAGCAAAACACTAGATAGCAAATTAGGTTTAATCAACTCACTAATCATGTTTTCAAATACCATTTCCATACAAAACCTTTTCTTGAAAATCCTAAAAAGCAAATTTCACACTTCTAATTTAATCAAATTAGCAAAATTGAAAACTATATCAACAAGGTAACCAAATAGATTAGTCATTAACAACTAGATTAACTATAAAATAACTTAATTAACTATTATGGTTTTCAAACCCTAGTTTCAATTTTCAAACAAAATCTAAGAAATCTAGATTAACTACACTAAATTATCACTAAACCATATAATATAAGCACTTAAACAAAGGATTTAACAAGATAGAATTTATTCCTCTTGATCAATAGATCAAGCAAGAAAGTTTCCTCCAAATGATGGCCTCAAACACCAAGATCCAAGCAAGAATGGCTAAGGAAAATGATAGCATAAGGATTTTGTATGGATTTTTGAATAAACTATGGATTTTGATGTGGTTTTTTGATGAAATTTGAAGAAAAATGAAAAGAAAAGAGAGGAAGAAGAGGGGGTTTCAGTTTCGGCCAGAGGAGGTAAGGGGGAGGGTGTGGGCAAGTGGGGAAAAGTCTTGGTTCAAGTTTCCAAAGTCAATGTATCATATTTTAACCATTATATTTAAAATAAATCCAAAAAAACAACCCCAATTTCACACAAGAAGGCAACCAAAGAAAGAGCCCACAATTTTCTGGTCTTGGTCAGGGTTGGGCTGTTATAGGGCTGAGGGAAAAGATAGAGGGGTGTTACAAAAGAAATTTTATGCAAAAAGGCCCCCTACAACTCAAAAATTGCAAGTTTTAGCCCAAAATTTAATAAATTCGCTTCAATTCATAAAAATTGGTTAAAAATCAAAATAAATTACTAAAAATTCATGTTATCACTAGATTATAATTATCATAATTTTAGAGATTAAAATTAGCCCGGAAAAATTTGTATTTATCGCTTATTTAATATATTTTCTTACCGGCTTAAATAATATTAAAAAATTGAAAAAATAGGGAAAAATTTTTAAATGACCAAAATTTCATAATTAACTCATTAGTCACTAAAAACAAGTAATTACCTATCCACTTTAAGTATAATTAGCCCTAAACTGCAAAATATCGAGAAAGACGGTTTTCGGAAAAATACCGAATTTTCACCGAATTTCAGGAAAACACCAAAACGACTTTTCAAGACGCTACAATCTTCCCCCCTTAAAGAAATTCGGTCCCCGAATTTAAGAATATAGCTACGCGTACCTTCAAAGAGATGGGGATATTTCTTCCTCATCTCGCCCTCGGTCTCCCAGGTAACCTCCTCGCTGCTCGGGCTACGCCAAAGGACCTTGACGGTTGGTATAATCTTCGATCTCAACTTCTTCACCTGCCGATCCAGGATGGCCACCGGCTGCTCTGCAAAAGAAAGGTCGCGCTCTAGCTGGACTGTCGGGTGCTGAATCGCATGCGAAGGGTCGTGAAGGTACTTGCGGAGCATCGAAACATGGAAGACGGGGTGAACATCGGGAAAGCTGGGTGGAAGAGCCAAACGATATGCAACAGCGCCGACACGCTCGAGGATCTCGAAGGGACCTACGAATCTAGGGCTAAGCTTCCCCTTTCGCCCAAAACGCATCACGCCCTTCATCGGAGAGACCCTCAGAAAAACATGGTCGCCAACTGCGAACTCTAATCTGCGACGGCGTCTGTCTGCATACGATTTCTGCCTGCTCTGAGCCGCTCTCATCCGGTCTCGGATCAACTGTATCTTCGCTGTCGTCTCCTCAACAAGCTGCGGCCCCAAAATACTGCTCTCGCTGAGCTCTGTCCAACAAACGGGCGATCTGCATCTCCTCCCATACAATGCCTCGAAAGGTGCCATCTGAATAGTATCCTGGAAGCTGTTGTTGTAGGAGAACTCCACTAGAGGTAAATGACGATCCCAGCTACCCCCAAAGTCTAAAACGCACGCTCTGAGCATGTCCTCGAGAGTCTGAATGGTCCGCTCTGACTGTCCGTCTGTCTGCGGATGAAACGCTGTGCTGAAGCTCAAACGAGTGCCCAAAGCCTCCTGAAGTCTCTGCCAAAGTCGGCTGGTGAACTGAGTGCCTCGATCTGACACGATACAAGTCGGTACGCCATGTAGTCGCACAATCTCATCAATATAGAGCTGAGCATACTGAGCGAAGCTGAAAGTCGTCTTCACTGGAAGGAAGTGAGCCGCTTTCGTCAATCTATCCACGATCACCCAGATGGAGTCGTACCCTCGACTGGTCCTGGGTAGACCCACAACGAAGTCCATCGAAATCTGCTCCCATTTCCACTCTGGAATGGGTAATGGCTGTAGCTCTCCTGCGGGCCTCTGGTGCTCGGCCTTGACTTGCTGACAAGTCAGGCATCTCGAAACGAACTCCACAATGTCCCTCTTCATCCCGTCCCACCAGTAGGTCTCTCTCATATCATGGTACATCTTGGTGGAACCGGGGTGGACACTATACACTGATCGGTGTGCCTCCTCAAGAATGTCGCGCCGCAATCCATCAGCATCTGGTACGCACAGTCTAGATCCATATCGTAAAATCCCCTGATCGTCAATCACGAACTCAGAAAATCTGCCCTGTCCCATCTGTGCCATGATCTCTGAGCAACGGTCGTCACTACGCTGTGCCTCATATATACGGTCAAGCAACTGTGGGCGTGCACGAACATGCGCGAGCTGTCCCCCTGTCTGAGTGAACTCGAACTCAACTCGGCTGTCGCATAACGTCTGCCAATCTGCTGACGACTGCCTCTGCACTGTGCGCAAAAAGGATAGACTACCCCCGGGCCTCCTACTCAACGCATCTGCCACCACATTCGCCTTGCCGGGGTGATATAAGATCTCGCAGTCGTAGTCTTTCACCAACTCCATCCAACGACGCTGTCTGAGGTTCAGGTCTCGCTGCTGAAATATGTACTTTAAGCTCTTGTGATCGGTGAATATCTGACATGACTCGCCGTAAAGGTAATGTCGCCAAATCTTCAGTGCAAATACCACTGCAGCCATCTCCAAATCATGAGTGGGGTAGTTCTGTTCATGCTTCTTCAACTGCCGAGAAGCGTAAGCGATCACCCGGCCATGCTGCATCAATACGCATCCTAATCCCACTCGCGAAGCATCACAGTAGACAACAAATCCGCCTGATCCTGAAGGTAGAGATAATACCGGCGCCGTAGTCAAACATGTCCGCAGCTGCTGAAAACAGCGCTCGCACTCCTCTGTCCAAACGAAAGGAACTCCCTTCCGGGTCAAACTGGTCAACGGTGCAGCTATACGGGAGAAGTCCTGAACAAAACGCCTGTAGTAGCCCGCCAAGCCTAGAAAACTACGGATCTCAGTAACCGATGTAGGTCGGGGCCACTGCTGAACAGCCTCAATCTTCTTCGGGTCTACACAAATGCCGTCTCTCGTAACCACGTGACCCAAGAATCCGACGCTGTCTAGCCAGAATGCACACTTGGAGAACTTCGCGAACAGCTGGTGCTCCCTCAGAGTCTGTAACGTAATCCGCAAGTGCTGCTCGTGCTCATCTCTGCTCCGGGAGTACACCAAGATATCGTCGATAAACACGATGATGAACAAGTCAAGATACGGCCTGAATGTACGGTTCATCAAATCCATAAATGCTGCTGGGGCGTTGGTGAGTCCGAACGACATCACCAAAAACTCGTAGTGGCCATAGCGTGTACGGAAAGCTGTCCTCGGTATATCCTCCTGTCGGACTCGCAGCTGATGGTATCCTGATCGCAAGTCGATCCTCGAAAAATACCCCGCACCCTGAAGCTGGTCGAACAAATCATCAATGCGCGGCAACGGATATCTGTTCCGAATGGTAACTTTGTTCAGCTGGCGGTAGTCGATACACAAGCGCAAACTTCCATCCTTCTTCTTGACAAACAGGACCGGAGCACCCCACGGAGAAACACTCGGTCGAATAAGCCCCTTATCCAACAAATCCTGCAACTGATCCTTCAGCTCTCGAAGCTCTGCCGGGGCCATCCGATAAGGCGGTATAGAAATAGGCCCCGAACCGGGAATCAAATCAATGCAGAACTCAACATTGCGCTCAGGCGGTAGCCCAGGTAGCTCATCAGGGAAAACATCAGGGAACTCACAAACTACCGGGACCTGGTCCAACGGAACCTCTGTAGCTCGAGTATCACAAACAAACGCTAAGAATCCCTGACATCCCTTCCGCAAGAGCTGACCAGCGCGAAGAGAAGAAATTAAGCTGGGAAGGGCGACACTGCGGTCTCCCTGAATAACAAGGACTGGCTCTCCCGGAAAGCTAAAACTGACTGCCTTCTCACGGCAGTCCACCGAAGCATAACAAGTGGCTAGCCAATCCATGCCCAGAAGCACATCAAAGTCCAACATATCGAGGAGTATCAAATCAACTGATGAATCCCTCTTCCCGATACGAACGGAACACAAACGAAATACAAACCGAGCGACAAACGACTCGCCTACCGGAGTAACAACAACAAGCGGCTGGTCTAACGACGACGACTCACGGCCCAACATCGGTGCAAAGTGTGTAGAGACGTACGAATGTGTGGAACCTGGGTCGAATAATACCCGTGCGTCGAAAGAACAAACTGGCAAGGTACCTGTCACGACGGCATTGGATGCCTGCGCATCCTGCGGTGTCAAAGCAAAAACTCGGGCCTGTCCTCCACCGATAGCGGGCTGACCTCGACCTCGGCCTCTGCCTCCTCGTCCTCTCTAAACAGGACCGCCGCGTCCACGGCCTCTCGGTGCACCTAACTGGCGTGGAGCATCGCCTGGGGTAGGAAGTAGGGCTCTCTGAGGAGGGGGTGGTGATGGTGGTAGGGTCACGTGCGGAACTGTCGCTGCTCCCTGTCGTCTCACCGGACAGTCTCTGACAAGATGGTGCAAACTCCCGCACCCAAAACATCCTGGCGACGGCTGCTGCCCCTGGGAAAAAGAACCATATAACTGTCCCCGCCCAAATCCTCTGCCAGGCCTATCTCTCGGAAAGAATCTGGCGCGCTGCCTCTGAGGCGGTACATCGGTGCGCATCCTCTTCGGCCCAGAAACGGCCGAAGTCTGTGATATGCGTGCCTCCATCCGCAATGCCGTATCCCTAGCAGCTGAATAAGTGTCGTAGCGCTGGGCGCCAATGGCAAGATATAGCTGGGCATCAAGTCCCTGTACGAACCTCTTCACCATCTTCTCCTCGGTATCCACCAAATACTGAGCATATCGGGACAACTGTGTAAACTGGATGTCATACTCAGACACCGTCATCCCAGGTGTCTTGACTAAGGCCTCGAAGCTGCGAGCTCTGGCGTCACGAACGCTCTCTGGAAGGAAACGGGCTAGAAAGACCGCTGTAAACTCGGCCCAAGTCATAGGCGGCAGATCTGCAGCTCGACCTCTCAAGACTGACTCCCACCATGTCTGCGCGAGACCCTCTAGCCGGAAACTCGCAAGCTCTACCCATCGATCATCCGAACATCTCAGCGAACGGCAGATCCTGGCTAAACTGTCAAGGAACGTCTGTGGGTCCTCCGCTGCCTCGGTGCCGGTGAATACTGGAGGTCTCAGCCTCATGAAATCCTGTAGTGAAACCGGAATGGCCACGGTGGTGGTAGTAGGAGCAGGTATCATGGTCGTCTGTGATGTAGTAGGTACGTCATCCGGCCTCGTTGTACGACTGGCTGCAACTAGGGATCCTACCATCTGACGCAGCTCCTGCATGCCTCCCATCATCTGTCGCAACTCCTCCATACCGGTCTCGAGCCTATCCATACGGCCTGGGGAAGGTGGATCGGTCTGTCCCTGCGGCGTAGGCATACCACCCTGCTCAGTCCTAGTCTCGGACGAGCCAGCTCGAATCTCGTCTCTGGCGGCAGCCCTCTGTGCCCTCGTAGCCTTCGGCGGCATAGTGGCTGTTACAGGGAAACGGATAGTAAGAACAGTGCAATAGGATCATAGGATACACGGAATCGAAGAAGGAAATTTCCAAGCAAGTATCCTAAAGTCACTTAGGCGGAGTACCGTATCGTAAGTATGCCGCGGACATACGCACGCTACGTTACCCTGCTTAAGTCACTTACTCCATCTACCAAGGGTCATCCTACACTCACAAAGGTAAAACCTATCGCTCTGATACCAACTTTGTCACGACCCGCAGGGTACGGAACGTGACTGGCACTTAAGTTCACGAAACGTCTAAAGGCGTCCGTAAAATAAGTAAGCCAAAGCCCAGAAAACAAAACCGATGAAGCAAAAGAGTGAAGAAAACCCAATCAATTGAAAGCGAGTTATCAATAAGTCATGTAAAACACTTTTTAAAAACAATACAAATTTTTCCCGAAAATTTCGGCAGAGTCTCCTTTGTAAATACTGACCCCCAAAAATGGGTACAACAAAATATATACATGAATCCACAAAATAGGGCATCCCCAAGCGGGAGCTAGCTCTTCGCCATACGGCGGTCACAAATCCCACGCAATGTAAATGACAACAAGCATAATAAAGCATAATAAAGCATAAGGAAGCATGAAAAAGTAGCATGTCGGCTCAAGTGAGCTCGACCCCAAATACAGTATAAAATCCACAAACCTCACAGTCTCATCTCTAGGTCAATATACAATAATCTGGTAGAACAGTAGATGGAGTACACTAGATACAAGAATATACAAGGTGGTACAAAAATAACATAACCCACCTATGAGCAAATCTCGAGCTCAGGCAAAAGAGGCAAAAGACAAGTGCGCCCGCCGCTACTGAACTGACGGAGCGGACCTGCAAAAGACTGTGGCACAACGGGGGTGAGTTGCCAACTCGTGAGTAATAAATAACATCTACAAAGGCTATCGTATGCATGTACACAAGCATCCTAGCATCTATAATACAGGTAAGACTGGATGCACTAGCAGGTGTGTATATAACATCAGTGTAATAATATGCATGCAACATGAAAATCTGAGGTCTCAATAGGTATACATAAGAAATATTTTATCTCTTTTTGTTTTTGAAACTCTTTTAGAATGCCAGCATAATGCCAATGAATCGACGAAAATCGGTGTCCAGCAACGACACCCAAAAGCTGTCTCAAATCTCACAAATGTACCTCTGGCCTCAGCCGTCCGGCTGACCCATCTCAAATATCAATATCTCATCATCTAGCGGCCACGGTCGGTATCCTCTGGATATCCGCCGTCCCAAACAGTCACCGGTAGGTAATCCGTCCCCTGCCAGGCTCAACGTCATCACCACATTCATCTTGCCCCGGGGTACCTTACCGGGCCCACCATGTACCCGTGCCGGTTCCTCCACTCCTCGACACGGATTTCCAAAGCCACAGCAAACTCATGGTGGACGACACTTACATCACTAGAAAACCGCAATTTACATGTTTTAAAAATATCATAAGTTTGGAAATTTTGCGGCTTTCCCCCGAAATCCAGCAATATCATAAAATCTCAAGAAATCCTCATAAGTGCATATATCAATGATAATGAATGCATATGATATCAATAATCAAGTTGTGATGTGTGATTAATGTATTAAGCATGAACAATTAATATGATGAAGTACATGCACATGAATAGCAATACTACGGTTTCATTTTTAAAGAATTAAAGGCAATAGTACCAGTTTAAGTATCAATTTGTAAAAGGTTTCAATTTAAAAGTTATCTAGTGTGGTGGCATGGCAATTACCAGGGTGTGTGTGTAAACATGAATAGTGCTCGTGCTGCATATAAAAACCCTGGTAATGGTGCAGGTGTCCTATGAAATGGTTTCGTATAGATATGTCAATATAATGCATGGATGCAGCAAATAGTCGAATAGGTATTTCACCCCTAATTACTAACATTACTTAGGGTCTTGTAAGTTACTAAAACTATCGGGCGGCTTGCGCCATCCAACGATAGTCCCCCGTAGATGTTACATCTACTCACCGGGATTCCTGGCTAGCTGTGTCCAATCACCGCCTTTCCCTTTCGCGCCGCGTCTGACGTTTCCGCGACCGAACCTGGAATTTACATCAATACCAAATATAAGGTTACACATTCAAGAACGACGCAAAACCCCAACGAAACTACTAAAGTTCGTTAGCTAGGTACAACGTGCACAAAGTGCGCGGACACACGCGAAAATCGCAAAAACTGCCGAAAAACGCCGATTTGGGTCGCCCGGCAAAACTACAACCCGACTACCCAAAAACCGCACTCACGCATCCTAAAAGTCGTAGGACAAGCCAACAAAATCATCAAGATGCCACAATTAACTCATCACATAACTTTGATAAAAATCTAGTAAGCAGAAATTGCAATTTGATGCAAACATCGACCCTTTAGCGACAAAGTCAACACCACCCAACACCAACATTCCAAACTAACCAAAAAGTTAGCCAATACACAAATTCTAAACCATTAACTAAGCTTAAAAACCTAATTTACATAACAAAACCTTTTCTTGATTTTTGTACTTAGCAAACATAACCCAAACTATATATGAAATCCTTACTTTAACACTATATTTTAGCCAAATAAGCAAATTAACCACTTAGATTAAGGTTAGCAAAACACTAGATAGCAAATTAGGTTTAATCAACTCACTAATCATGTTTTCAAATACCATTTCCATACAAAACCTTTTCTTGAAAATCCTAAAAAGCAAATTTCACACTTCTAATTTAATCAAATTAGCAAAATTGAAAACTATATCAACAAGGTAACCAAATAGATTAGTCATTAACAACTAGATTAACTATAAAATAACTTAATTAACTATTATGGTTTTCAAACCCTAGTTTCAATTTTCAAACAAAATCTAAGAAATCTAGATTAACTACACTAAATTATCACTAAACCATATAATATAAGCACTTAAACAAAGGATTTAACAAGATAGAATTTATACCTCTTGATCAATAGATCAAGCAAGAAAGTTTCCTCCAAATGATGGCCTCAAACACCAAGATCCAAGCAAGAATGGCTAAGGAAAATGATAGCATAAGGATTTTGTATGGATTTTTGAATAAACTATGGATTTTGATGTGGTTTTTTGATGAAATTTGAAGAAAAATGAAAAGAAAAGAGAGGAAGAAGAGGGGGTTTCAGTTTCGGCCAGAGGAGGTAAGGGGGAGGGTGTGGGCAAGTGGGGAAAAGTCTTGGTTCAAGTTTCCAAAGTCAATGTATCATATTTTAACCATTATATTTAAAATAAATCCAAAAAAACAACCCCAATTTCACACAAGAAGGCAACCAAAGAAAGAGCCCAGAATTTTCTGGTCTTGGTCAGGGTTGGGCTGTTATAGGGCTGAGGGAAAAGATAGAGGGGTGTTACAAAAGAAATTTTATGCAAAAAGGCCCCCTACAACTCAAAAATTGCAAGTTTTAGCCCAAAATTTAATAAATTCGCTTCAATTCATAAAAATTGGTTAAAAATCAAAATAAATTACTAAAAATTCATGTTATCACTAGATTATAATTATCATAATTTTAGAGATTAAAATTAGCCCGGAAAAATTTGTATTTATCGCTTATTTAATGTATTTTCTTACCGGCTTAAATAATATTAAAAAATTGAAAAAATAGGGAAAAATTTTTAAATGACCAAAATTTCATAATTAACTCATTAGTCACTAAAAACAAGTAATTACCTATCCACTTTAAGTATAATTAGCCCTAAACTGCAAAATATCGAGAAAGACGGTTTTCGGAAAAATACCGAATTTTCACCGAATTTCAGGAAAACACCAAAACGACTTTTCAAGACGCTACAATAGTTGTGTTAGGTCAGGATGAAAATTGTCCATTGCGAACTGAGAACTTATGCCGACTGTGTTGGTAATAGACTCGAGTTCGCAGGGACAGATCATGTATTCCTACGAACTTTCTGATGAATGACGTGTTGGATTTTGGGAAGCTTGTCCCAGGATTTAGGTCCTTCTGAGATTCTATAAGCGAGTTAGTTTCGTCGTCTTTAATTTGGCACTTCCGCTCAGATTATTGAATTTCACCACGTATTCCTTATGATGATACTTTACAATTACCTTCTTGACCTTCCTCACATGATCTAGCACCAGATCACTTAGCTTGACGCGATCTTTCGTTCGCCAGCAGCCAATTGTGTTAAGGGCTCGGCAGGTGGAGAAACGTCGGTCAAGGGTCTTGCAATCTGTGAAGGGTTTTTCTTGGACGTAGCCATATAGTGAGGTAATCACTTGGGAGGCTGCGAGCGAGATTTGGGTGTTGTAATCTTCTCCTTGAAGGTACGCGTAGCAGTATATTTTTAAATTCGGGGACGAATTTCTTTTAAGGGGGGAGATTGTAACACCTTAGAATGTGTTTTGTGGCTAATTATATTTTAAATTATGGTTTTTAATAAAAAGTTTACCAAATTAAGTTTTAATTATTTTATCCTATTTAATGAATATTTTATTAGATTTTTTCTAGGCGCACACACACTTGGGCAAGTTAACTAGGGTGTTAATTTGGGGTTTAACCATCTCTTAATCTAGTTTTATGTTTTGTTTAAGTGTTTTGGGTTTTAAGTGTTATGGTTGTTAATATTAAATGAAAAATGAATTTTAAAAAGAGTTTTTATTATGGTTTGAGGTGTTGACCATGAGAGAGTGAGCATGGTGCTACATGGTTTTAGACCATGCCTCATTAATGAGGGAAGAGAGAGAGAAGGGGGTCTTGGCTTGTTTCTCTCATTCTCTTCTCATTTTCCCTTTCTCTCATTCTCACACCCACACACACACAAGCTTTAGCAGCAGCAGCCCCAGAAGCAGCTTCAACATCAACAACAACATCAGCAGCAGAGAAGCAACGGCAGCAGCAGCAGTTTCAGCACTGGCAGCAACAGCAGCAGCCATATGCAGCCCCTGCATCACCAACAGTAGTAGCAACTTAATTCTTCACCTTCACCTTCTTCCTAGGGTTCTTTAGGGTATATTTTCTGAACCCATCTCTCTTTTTCTTTGCTTGTGTGCTAATTGGTGTTGGTTTGTGTAAATTATCTAGTTTTGTGCTAGATTATGGTGTTTTGTGTGGACTTTTGGATAAGTGGTGATTGTGCTAGTTAACCCTACTTATTTAAGTGTTGTTAAGGTCACCTTAACAGAGTTTAACCCTGGATTACACTAAAATACCATAGGGTTTGTGTTTTGTGCAAAATTGGTGATTTTAAAGCGATATATTGGTTATCTGTGATCTGCTTTTGACCCGGGGCTTTCAGGATAAATTTGAGAATACTGGAGCATGCTCACTAGGTTTAGACGACAACACCAGAACACGAGCCCCTCTCTCCCAAACATGGCCGCAGATTTAATCTTATTAGCCGTAATTTGCGGCCAGGTTAGGGTGTTGGGTCTTGGGGTTTTGGGTAAGGTTGTCTGCAGTGTATTGTAATGTTTTGGCATGTCTAGTTTTATAAGATTTGACCTGTAGGAAAATCTGGGACAATATACCGTTTTTCATTCTCCGTCGTGTTTGCGCGATACGTGAGTGGGTTCTGTGATCCAGCGTATCGCGGCGTGTCGCGATGGTTTTAGACGCGTATACACACGATTCAGCGTATCGTGCACACGCCCGTTTAGTTCGCGACGCGGGTTTCTCATTTTGGGTTCGATATCGTGTTTTGCGGAATATTTGGCTTATTTATGATTTCCTTGTCTAAATTGCAGGATTGCAGGCGGGGACTACGGACAGTGCTATAGGGGGAGCAGAGGTAGTATTCACCTAGTGTGGAGCGTAGGTGAGTAGATTTAACATCTACAGGGAAATCGCCCGCATGACGTTATGCATCTGGGCTAGAATTCAAATACTTGTCGCATATTCTACGTCATTGTTAGAATTGCGCCTTTACTCTATTTACTTAGATATAGTTGTACTGTGATTAGTAGCCGTAGGGCACTGCACATATTATTGATGGTTCATGTTGCACGAGTATGGATTGTATGCTACACACACACCGTCAATAATTGCCATGTCACACACTAACCATTATAGATACTATATTGCTTATCATACATAACATCTAGCTTATCGGTATACCTATAGTGTATCTTACCATTAGTGATAGGTACATATACACCTTACGATACAGCTACAGGTATACCTTATTCATATTTTACTTATACCCAGGGAGGTATACGACATCAGTTCTTATAGGTAGATACCTATACATTGCTACACCTGTATGTTACACACATATTCAGTTGCAGTCACATATTTACCTTTACTGATGTTACTTAGCTGTGCCTTATTGGTTTCGCATACATCTGGTTTCAGCTACATATTCTTATTTATATGCTCGCATTTCAGATATATCGCATATATTTATTCCTGGATTTGCGCATTGTATATTTGGATTTTACATGATGTTTTCTGGATTTGGGAACCGCGGGAGTTCATGAAATTATGCATACATTGAAAAACCCAGTTTTCTTGATATGATATTTGCGCATCCACCATGGGTTTTATCGGTGCTGATTATATATACCCCTACGAGGAGGCGTCGAGGCCGTAGAGGGTACATGGTGGGGCCCAGAGGTACCCCAGGGCAAGAAAGGAATGTCGATGTGCTATGAGCCGATGAGCCCGGCAGGGGAACCATACCATCCAGTGACAGTACCAATGACTCGGCGGGGATCATGGAGATACCGTTGGGAGTCATGCATGTATGCATACGTCGAAAGGCGAGGGTCAGAGCTAGGCACTCGTGCTTTCGGGACAGCGTATGATACGTACCTATCAGGATTTCTGTGTCGATGCTTGGCACATTGTTTTCATGATATTTCTTTTTAAACACCTTTGTATATATAACAGGGGATTTAGCCGTTGTTATATATACTCTTATACCAATATTGGTGGAATGGGACGCTAATATATGTGTATTGACCCCATCATATTTATTCCTGCATATATATATTTATGATGTTAGAAACTTACTTGAGATTCGACTTGGGATATAGGTGATTCATTGAGATTTGATATTGGATATGAAAGAAATTGTTGATTTGTACATTCGAGATATAGGAGAGCTATTCGATATTGTACATTAAAGTGATGTGAGACTTACATGATATGAGAGCCCAGTTTGGGGGCTGATTTGAGGAATTGTGGATTTGAGTGTCTTGATGGATTGCGATCCTGCCACGATGTCAGTTTTCCTTGGGAACGGCATATTCCACCCCCATACCTCACACTTATCTATTTTATGCACAGTTTCATATATTGGTTGTACCTGTTAGTGTACCCTTATGATAGTTGCATATCTACATTCTCATATCCCTATTGCATGGTTATTGCATACTATTGTCATGTTACTATTGCTTCACATATTGGTTGTACCTGTCAGTGTACCCTTATGATAGTTGCATATCTACATTCTCATATCCCTATTGCATGGTTATTGCATACTATTGTCATGTTACTATTGCTTCACATATTGATTGTACCTGTTAGTGTACTTTCCATTATTCTGCATTCACATGACATGTTATTACTGTAATCGCATATCTTAGATTCATACTGTACGTACATTCCTGCGATTACCTGCATATGTTATCTACTATTCACGGGTTGGCAACTCACCCCCGTTGTGCCACAGGTGTTTCAGGTTGTTCCCCAGAGTAGTCGAGGCAGGCTATTCAGCTATTTATCTATCATCTTTTTCTATAGATATCGCATCGGCTCACAGTCTACTATTTTGTTAAGGTGGGTTAGATGATTATCTGTATTTCTTATTGTACATTCGTTGTATCTTGTACTCTCCATCTACTATTATGTGGTTGACTTAGAGACTTGGTGAGGACGATATTGTATATTATTTATGGATTTATTGTCTTTTATATACAGCTTTCTCTCTATTGTCTTTATTTCTTCGCTACGGCGTCGTATATTTATGTTGTATTCATCCTGGCTAGTTTTTACAAAAAGGGGGTGTTGCCAAAATTTTAAAGAAATAAAGTAGGACTTTTAAAGAATTTGGGTTGCGATTTCAAATGTTTCAAAAACTTATATTATCTTTTCCGTATTTTTATGGTTTAGATTTCTGGGTTTTGGCTTTCTTTTACTACGTTACGTCTTAGGGCGTTGCGTAGTATTAGGGCCGTCACGGGCCAATTTCGGGTCGTGACAAAGACAGTGTCCCGAAACAAGAAAGACTGGCACGAGAGATTGCAAGAAGCTCTTTGGGCGTATCGAACTACCTTCAAGACGGCCACGAACACAACGCCATACGCGTTGGTATTCGGTACGGAAGCAGTACTCCCTCTCGAAATAGAGTTACCTTCTCTACGGGTGGCAGTCCACTACGAGCTGACGGACAAAGAAAATGCTCACCTTCGGCTTGAGGAGCTTGATGCCCTTGATGAAACCCCGGCTCATAGCGCAACAAAATCCGGAGGCTTATAAAGCAAAGATGACGCGCTCTTATGAAAGATTGACCAGGCCGAGGACATTCCGCCAAGGCGAACTCGTGCTAGTGGTCAAAAGTCCTATGATCCCCAATCGCGCCAAGCGGGGAAAATTCGAGCCGAACTATGAAGGCCCGTACATCATAGACAAGGTCTACCAGGGTGGAGCCTATCTACTTATGGATATGCACGGTGAAAGGCCTTTCAGGCCAATAAATGGTCGCTTCCTAAAGAAATACTATGCTTAGTAAGTCACAGCCTAGGTGAATGATAGATGACAACGACTATGTCCGTTCACTATCTTCCTAAGACCAAACTCTATAAGTAGTAACTAGCCTCCTTCAGCAACGGACTGAAACGTCCTTAAACTAATGATAGACCACTACGTCCTAAAACTAGCTGCCGACCGAAACGTCTTTAAACTACTACCGCAGCATCCTCAGGCTGACGAGATAAATAAAAAAAAGAGAATAAAATAAATAATAATAAAAAATAAAAATGGTATGCCCATAAGCAAAATGGTCACGGATGAAAACCCGAAAGGGCTCCGTGAGTAAAAACAGCAGGACTACCGGCGAGTGTTCATGAAAACCCGAAAGGGCGCAACCTCGTTAGAAAAAAGAATAAAAAAGAATAATAAAAAAAAGACGGTATGTCCATAAGCAAAATGGGCACGGATGAAAACCCGAAAGGGCTCCGTGAGTAAAAACAGCAAGACTACCGGCGAGTGTTTGTGAAAACCCGAAAGGGCGCAACCTCGTTAAAGGACACTTACAGGGTCCTCTCGACCTTGTAAAGAGAAACCACCCGCGTGAGATCCTTACGACTCACAAGGGAGCAACACACTTAGGGATCCTCATGATTCCTAAGGAGAAAATACACTTGAGAGATCCTCACGACTCGCAGGGAGAACTCTCTTATGGGACCCTCACGGCTCATAAGATTTGAAAGTCTTAAGTTACAGAGACCTAAACCTGTGCTTAAGCAACCCCCCCCACAACCTTCGTTATTGCCCTACAAGTGGCTCAATACTGACCCTTGTATACAATCCACACGCACGAATAAATATTTCCCTAACAAAGTCCAACCCGTGACTAGGGATATGTCCATATGATGAACAACCTTTGTAAGTCCTCTCGACTTATAAGGAGAAAACCCTCTTGTAGGATCCTTACGACTTACGGAGGAAAATGCACTTAAGAATCCTCACGATTCCTAAGGAGAAAACACACATACAAGATCCTCACGACTCGTAGGGAGAAATACCTTTGTGAGACCCTTACGGCTCATGAAGTCAAAAGCCTTAGTCAACAGGACCCTAACCCTGTTCGCTATGCCACCTTTGTTCGACATCGACATAGGTAAATGATGATTCGCTCCTGGCAATGTCCCAGTTGTAGCGGTGCTGATGCCGAAATCAGTGTCTAATTCCATGCTTATGGCGAAAAGCCAGCAAGCCGCGCATGCATACGAAATAGCCGAAATGATGGGGCAACTTGCAATTAAAAGCAGCAAGTAAAAGCATGTGCATACAAAATAGCCGAAATGATTGGGCAACTCGCAATAAAAAGCAGCGAGTAAAAATAAAATAAACAGCCGACATGATTGGGCACCGCGAAAAATAGCCGAAATGATTGGGCAATCGCGACCTTCACGATATAAAAGCTGAAATGATAGAGAATCGCGGAAATAAAACAATAATATATAAAAAAAATGATGAAACTTTTTCCCTACAGGTGAGATCACGTCGATCTCTGTATACAATCCAAGGGCACAAACAAAGAGGGAACCATACCTTCCCAACAGGCTCCGCCAGAAAGCGAAGCCAAATCTCGACGGTTCACCAACAACCTAGAGACAACCATGACATTCGTCACGATACAGCAGATGCAGTGCCAACAAACGAAGCGAAGATCAAATTCCTAGCTTCACGGTTTTGACGGTAACTCATATAAAACCTGAGAGACCACCAGAGATCATTTCAACCCCTAGGGAAATCAGCGTCCTTGGCAACTTCATCAAGTCAGTGAAACCAGTGTCCTTGATGAGAGCCCCTCGATTCGCGTCAACCCGCAGAGAAACCAGTGTCTTTGCAGGAATACATCGATTCGTTTCAACCCCAGGGAAATCAGTGTTCTTGGTAACCTCATCAAGTCAGGGAAACCGGTGTCCTTGACGAGAGCACCTCGATTCGTGTCGACCCGCAGAGAAACCAGTGTCTTTGCAAGAATACCTCGACTCGTCTCAACCCCAGGGAAATCAGTGTCCTTGGCAGCATCCTCGATTCAGGGAAACCAGTGTCCTTGACGAGACCACCTCGATTCGCGTCGGCCCGCAGAGAAACTAGCGTCTTTGCAGGAATACCCCGATTCGTTTCAACCCCAGGGAAATCAGTGTCCTTGGCAACCTCTTCGACTCAGGGAAACCAGTGTCCTTGATGAGAGCACCTCGATTTGCGTCGACTCGTGGAGAAACTAGCGTCTTTGCAGGAACACCTCAATTCGTTTCAACACCAGGAAAATCAGTGTCCTTGGCAAATACCTCAATTCAGGGAAACTAGCGTCCTTGATGAGAGCTTCTTGATTCGCGTCGGCCCGCATAGAAACCGGTATCTTTCCAGGAATACTCCGATTTGTTTCAAACTCGAGGAAACCAGTGTCCTTGGCAAAATACTTCGACTCAGGGAAACCGGTGTCCTTGACGAGAACATCTTGGTTCGCATCGGCCCGCAGAGAAACCAGTGTCTTTGCAGGAATACTCCGATTCGTTTCAACCTCGAGGAAACCAGTGCCCTCGGCAAAATACTTCGACTCAGGGAAACCAGTGTCCTTGACGAGAACATCTTGATTCGCGTCGACCCGCAGAGAAATCAGTGTCTTTGCAGGAATACTTCAATTCGTTTCAACTCCAGGGAAATCAGTGTCCTTGGCAACCTCCTCAACTCAGGGAAACTAGCGTCCTTGATGAAAGCTTCTTGATTCGCGTTGACCCGGAGAGAAATCAGTATCTTTGCAGGAGCACTTCGATTTGTTTCAACCTCGAGGAAATCAGTGTCCTCGGCAAAATACTTCAACTCAGGGAAATTAGAGTCCTTGACGAGAGCTGCTCGATTCGTCTCGACTTGTGAGGAAATTAGTGCCTCCGCGAGGACTTCCCGATTCATCTCGACTTGCAAGATAAAGCCTTAGGAAGCAGGGATTAAAAAACTTGTTTCCTAAGCACTAGGACCCTGCAAGTCGGTCTAAAACGGTCTCTTGCATACTATTCATGGGTCTCACTCTCCAAAGTCGAATCTCGACAAAGAGGGGAACAACCGCTTACGAGTTCTCTCGACTCGTAAGAGGGAAAATTCTCTTATAAGATCCTTACGACTTATAAGAGAAAACGCACTTAGGAGTCCTCATGATTCCTAAGGAGAAAATCCACCTACGAGATCCTCTCGATCCGTAGGGAGAAAAGTCTTTGTGAGACCCTCACGGCTCATAAAGTTGAAAAGTCTTAGGCAGCAAATCTGAACCTGCGACCTAAGCCATCATTACTTTTTGAGGAAGCCAAGACAGAATGCTTGCTCTATCATCTGTCAACCATGTTTACTAAGATAACATGCGGATAATAAAAGAAGGGGAAAGCAAAGAAATGACACAAGACATTGCAAAAAAAATGTGTATCTTTATTCATTAATTTAATCAAGTACAAGGTGAATCGTATAAAAGAATAAAGAATGGATACATCTTAGTCGGAAAAAAAATTAATTACAAGTATATGATCGATACAAGGGCAGCTACTGGGAAGGAAGCGTCTTAAATAGCCCTATCAATTGTTCACACGCTTCCTTCCATGCCTTCTCCTGATCGGCCGCCACCGCCAATTCTGCTTCCACTTGAGCCCGCTGCTGCAAGAAGGATGAAAGCTGCTCCTCAACTGCCTGCTATGATGCTTCGCTGCCTTGGGTATCACTCTCGGCGGCATCGAGCTTCTGCTTCAGTGTTAGCCCATTAGAGATACTTTCCAAAAGGCCCTCGAAGATAGCCTTCACCTGGGCAGCGTTCGCCCCAACCTCAGCACGCAGGCGAGCTGTCTTGCTTGAGGTCTCTTGGCATTCCCTCAGCCTTAAAGCCGCTTCTTGTTCCAAGTGGCGGAAGTAAGAAGCGCTTTACTCGATCCATGCTGATCGTCGAATGCTTGCGGCTAAGGTCTCGGGGGCAGGGCGCATAAACTCCGATTGATGCAGGCGGGCCTCGATTTCCCTGCAGTGATTAACCCAAAACTCGACGACGCCTTCATTATGAAAATTTACAAGCGCCGCCAACATCGGGTTAACCTCCGCAGCGAAATCTGCAGTAGATGGGGGAGCGTCTGCGTCAAGCTCTTCGACGTATCCGCTCAGCATGCCCAAGCTCATTGCGGCACCCTTTGAAGATGGACGTCTCAAGAAGGGGCATGCCGGCATTGTGATGTGAGACTCGAAGGGCGCCGGAATAGGAACGACAGCTGAAAAAACAAAATACGATCAGATGACGGTTCAAGAAATATAAGAAAGTCATCGATGGGATAGTTTACTATACCAGCTGCAGCAGGCGGCAAAGCCGGGAGGGCCGGTGGCGCGACCAATCTTTCATCTCTTCCTTCAATTTGTAGTACTGCAATTAGGGTGAGGAAGAGTCAGAAATAATTCCATTACTGAAAAAAGAAAGGCATCAATTGGAAACTATACTCACCAGTGCCGCTGGAGGAAGAAGCGAGCTCCGATGGGAAGGAGAAATGCGGGTGCAGCACCTGGTAAAGGTGATCGAAAAGCACTCCTGCAAAGACGCAATAGTACGACATTAGTACATGAATTATACGGCCGAAAAATGAAACTGATGGGTCACGAATCCATACCTTCCAGCATCTGCGATGGTACGAGAGAAGGCTGAGAGGTGGCCACCGCCAAGGCAGTAGCTGATGGCGTTCCCTCGAGCAATGGAGCGTCAGGACTGGCCGCACCTGCGTTAAAAAAAAAGATAAACCTGTCAGGAAGGATTGCAAGATAAAAATAAAAGGACGGTAACCCAAAATTTACCTGATGAGCCGCCAGCCGAAACGGAGGCATCTCCCTTCTCCATCGACATGAGTCCACCTCCCGTGGCCTCATCACCAGACTCTACGGGGGCCGTCGTCGTGCTCGCGAGGCCAGGAGACGGCGGAGGACCGTAGATGGGGAGAGCAATGATTGGAGCATTGCCAGAATCTTGAGAAAGAGCGGCTAGCTTGTCCTCGGGAGTCATGCCCGTCTCACCCGCTACTCCCTCAGGCTCGGCAGTTGCTGCTGTCTCGTCCGCCGTCGCCATGGGGTCGCCGGTCTCAGGCACTCCTTCCGCTGCTGCCCCAGACTCAGTTATAGAAACCGTCTCATTTGCCGGTACCTCGGGCTCGACATCGATGGCCTTCTCTGGCACAGTTTCCTCAGCCCCCCAGCTCGGGTCCAGCAACCCCGACGACGTCGCCCACCGTCAGCTCGGGTTCAGCCGGTGCCTCTTCCTCTGTCCCCTTAGGCTCGACGGTTTCTGCCTCCCCTTCAGTTGGACTTGGCCCTGCAGGACAAAATATATAAGAACTGATAGGTTTACAATTCTCGCAACAAAATCTTGAAAGATACATTACCTGAGGTGGACTGATCGTTAGCCTCCCTAGCTGCGCGTGCCGTCTGTCTGTGAGACGTAGACAAGGCAACCGGGGGCTCTTTCGAAGGAGTATCAGCATGAGGAACGGTGCTTGGGCCCGCTCCCACGGCCAAAGAAGCTCTACGCTCCTTCGCCTCGCGCCTCAACCGCTTCCTCTCTTCCCGGGCCGTCAAGACAGACCTCTTCGAAGCTTCCTTCATCGAGGTGTCATCGTCCGTGTACAGAGATGCCTCCAGAGCCTTCAAGGCATCCCTCATCGGCTTTTCGAGTCGAGACTCTTGTGGTAATCCCGAAGAGGCCGAAACATCAGTGGCTGGCCCGGGAAGAGTCTCTACGTCACCTTGCGGGACCAGCATTGTGGTTCCTGCGATGAGGAAAAGAAAGGGTTAGATCGACCATAACAAAAGGAGAATAAAGACTTAATGAATCGAAATGTACCGAGGCCTAAGGATGCTTTGAGTCGTTCCTCCTCTTGAAAAGTTTTGAGGGAAGCAGTGATGGCTTCTTCAGTGGTGATGCCTGTTTGAAGAAAAGAGGGGAAAATCATTAGTCAAAGATAGTAATAAAAGTACGATGCAATAAAAAAATTCGACTAGTAATTACCCGATCGTGCAAGCTTAGCTAGCCACGCGTCGCGCCTCGCCAATCGCTCTGAAGCTGCGATGGCCGCCGGATCAGTGTCATCTGGCGGCATAACTAATCCTTTATTGGTCCCGTACTCGCCCAAGCCCTCGCTATAGGGAGCATGAGGTTCCTGACCGAACGCAACGTCAGCTGAGAGGATCAACTTCTTCTTCCTCTTCTACGCGTGGACCCCAGTCGCACCCAAAATTAACTTGCGCTTTGCAGGAACCTTAGGGCGGCGGGTCCCGATATCCGCGCCCACACCGGACTCCGGCGAAACCACATTTACCGTCTCCACAAGAGCACGGGGCACTGGTGGCACGTCCACAGTAGCACGAGGTAATCCCCGCGGAGGGCTCAACACGCGCGGTGGTCCAGCTCTAGCGTCCTTCAGTAGAGGAACGACCGGGGTCCTTAGTTTCAGGAGAGCCTTACGGTCACCGCCGGGAGGCGCACCCTTACGGTCAACCAACATGCGCTTCTCCTCACGGATAACTGGACCCATTGCGTGCGCGTACCAAGCCACGTACGCGTGGAGGACCCGAGGAACGCAACTTGGCTCGCTGATGAAGAAGTGGGAGCCCGTGTTCAGCCGCATGAAATGGTGAATCGCGCTTCGTATCCCCTCCCTGCTGGCCACGGGCTCTTCCAAAAATGCCTCCAGTGGGACCCCCTGGTTATAGCTAGATTGTTGGGTGAACCGATAGGGGTTATACCTCATGAAAAGCGCCATCTCGTTCTGCCTGAACACCAGGTAGCCCGGCCGAATGGGGTAGAGGTGAAGAATCTCCCGGGCTTTCAGTACGGAGGCCCCGTCTTTAAAGCCGTCATGCAGTGCCACCACCGACTTGGAGGTTTATGAGCCGATAGTTATGACTTTATCCATAAAATAAATCTTCGCTCCGACCAGGTGTGGACAAAGGAGCAACCCCCTAGCCTCCCGCGGAGGCGCACTCACGATCGAGGCGCCGATCAGCCGCATGACTCTTGGGAGTCTGCACCTCTCAAAAAACGAAGGGCTCTTGTAGATGCCGAATACCCCGTGCACATGCATTTCCATCCACGAGGTGAAGAAGGGCATCGGGAAATTGGCAGGTTGCACCCCAGGTTCATTAGCGTCCGCCGCCACGCTAAGTCCATTATATAGGTAAGCCAACCCGGCGATTCCTACTGACAACTACAGGCCAGCCACCATCCGATGCGCTGGGTAGAAAACGGACGGCCGCATGTAGTGCGGGTGCATGGGGAGCGCGAAGCTGCACAGCTACAATCCCAAGAACCTTAAAAAGAAGGTCTCCTCATCAATGCCCGGGCGGCGATTTCTGACAAGGGCTTGACGGCGGCATCGGGGAGATAGAAATCCTTTTGATCGTCTTCCGATATTGGTCGACGATCTAAGCCGAAGCCGAAAGGGTCATCGAGCTTGGCGAACTTTTCACTCTGCTCCGATAAAATCACCGGTCGAAGGAAGCGGGCGATAAAATCTGCGAAGCTGACTCCCCGGACCCCTGATTCCAGATAGAGACCTTCGTCTATGTTCAGCACCTTCACCAAGCCCGGAAACTGGTGCTGAATAACATTCTCCGGCGTCAAATCAAACACCAGCGGCTTTGTGGCGAAGACGTACTCATCAGGAGGAAGCAGCTCCTCATAATGCTCCCCACTCACCGGTAAGCCCGAGATCTCGACGAACTCGTCCAGAGAGATGGAGACTTCCTTGTCCGTCATAAGGAAGGTATGGGTGGGGATGTTCCATTGTTCGATGAAGGCCTTAACCTACCACGTTGGAGGAGCGGGGTACTCAAACAGCGAGACGTAGATTGCGGAGTACAGACCGATCTTCATCAGATGCGTCCTCTTCGCTGATAGGATATATCTGGCCCACTGCAGATATCCGGCCGGTTGTCGCGGGGTCAATCCAATATTATAAGCCTGTCCCTAAGGGCGTGCTTCACCCTGACATATGCGCCGCCCTAAGACGTCCACGGCCGGCGATGGCTGCACGGGAATGGCACCAATCGCAGGCTGGAGAAGATCCTCCGAATTCCAGTTCTTGACCTCCACGGCATACTTCACCGGGGGCTCATCCGCATAGGGGATCGACGAGATGGGCTCAGACGGTGTCGCGGAACCGAAGCTTCGGCGACCCTTGATGATGTCGATATACCACCTACCCCACAGGTGAAGGCTCTTGTGCTCGGGGTCATGATCCTTGATGAGAGCGAGCACCTCTCGGTCCACTGGTGCCTCGAGAAATCCTTCCTCCGAGCGAACAAACGGGAAAGTCAAATCAGCAGACATGTTGCCTGCAAAAAGAAGGAGGACAAAAGTCAACCGTCAATGCTATAATCTTAAGTTCTGACACTTGGAACTTTAAAATTTGTACCACACTGCATTGCAGTGGATAGGGGACCAAAGGGGGACCCACAAAATCTAAATGACAATGCATCAGTTAATAAGACAGCCCCATCATTGGATGAGACTGTCAATTAATGAGGAGATCCCCAAAAGAATATTCTCATTAATGAGAAATCCCTAGAGACAAAGAGAAAATCTCCCCTTTCAGAGCAAAGCTCTGTCACAGAGTGACACTTGTCAAACTCTGGTCTCAAAGGGATAAAATTCCCTAAAAGTGCCTAGCTCTATAATAACGATGGAAAAATCCATTAAAAGAAAAATTTAACTCCTAAAAATTAAAAAATTCTGGGATCTTAAAGATCCATGAAAACTCTTAAGGATTCTACATTTTTAGATCAAAAAGATCTACATTTGGTCCATGAGCAAAGCTCTGTTCATGGGTTAAAAACCCTGAAACAAGATCTCTTTAGATCTATGGATTCTTGAGAGCAAGGCTTTGTTGGTGAAACCGCAAAGGGGTTTTCTTTAGATCAAAGATCTATGAGAGCAAGGCTCTGTTGATTAAAATTAATTTAATTTAATTTAAGTTAAATTTTACCTAAGATGTTCTAGAGTTTGAACTCTGAGGTTCTTGAAAAATGAGAGCGAGGCTCTGAAGTTCTTAAAAGCAAGAGCAGGGCTCTGAAAATAAAATTTTTGAAGATGGTAATCATCAACTGAGGACTAAGGGTCCTATTTATAGGCACTTGCGCCCCTTTAACTCCTGAGTTGATCCGACCGTTGTGATCTTGCCACCGTTGCACTCACGTGTGTGCCACGTGAGTGCAACGGTGGGGGGGCATTTGTTTCCCCCAATCAAAGCAAAACTCTATTTGAATTTCAAAAATTCAAAAAATTGAAGCAACGCTTCAGATTCCTTACGCTGCGCGCATTGCGCCACATGTCAAAAGCTGACACGCCAGCGCAGCGCCCGAGGCAGCGCACCTAATCAGAGCAAGGCTCTATTTAAAATAAAAATAAAGGAAGCAATGCTTCAGAAGATTTGCGCTCTGCGCTGCGCGACACGTGGCAGCGCAGTTGCGCTATGCGACACGCTGCGCGACACGTGTCAAGCGCAGGTGCGCTTGCGCCAAACAGAAAAATTCTGAAAGATCTTTCTGATCTTATTAAAACAATAAGATTCTCTTCTGTAAAACAGATGCCCTTGGATCAAAGATCCAACGGTGGGGAAAATCCCTAAATCACTCAGAGAAAGATCTCTTTAACTGATATAACAAATCAATGGGTACTATATAAAGAACCCTAGACGCCAAGTCTAAAACACAGAGAGATATTCAGAACTCCTTTAGAAAATTTTGAGAAGAACTCAAAAAGAAAAGAAGGTAAACCTGTGAAAAGAAGAATTTCTTCTAAAAAGATTAATGATCTAAGAACGAGATCAAGATCTTAAAATAAAAAAAGAAAGAAAGATCAAATAATAAGAATAAAATAAGAAGTAATATACTTGTTTATTAGATCATTTGATCTATATAAAGGCATTTCCTTTTGATGAACCATTGGTTCTGGAATCTTAAAAGATTCTATTCTTTAATCCAAAATTGGATCAAGATAATTAACAGTGCCTTGCACTTTGGAGTTTGCATTGTTGCGCTCCTTGGATTGGCGCAAGCCACCAGGGAACGCCACGTATCAGTCTGCGCCTTGCGCTCACAAAATATATAGCACTGCTCTCTTAAATTGGCGCACTGCACCAGAGTGCGCCACGTGTTAGCAGTGCACTAGCGCAGCGCACTGCGCTAACTGCGCTTGCGCTCACCAGAGCGTAACACGTATCACCTCCACATGCGCTCGCGCTCATTAATTGGCGCAGAGCTCCTAACAGGCCATGTGGCATTCTGTCAGATTAATTGATGCACTGCATTATTAAAAAGAAGGGCCGAGCCCAATTAAAAAGGCCTAACAGGCCTAATAAAATGCTATGCATTATTTTAAAAAGGGAAGAGCCCAAACAAGGGTCTGTCAGACCAAAACAGATGCTGTGCATCATTTAAAAGGGGCAGAGCCCAAATAAAGGTCCAACAGAGACCAAGATTAATTCTATGCATTATTAAATAAAACGGCAGAGCCTAAGCACAGGCCTAATAGGCCAAAGATAAATAGAATGTTGAATATTTTCAATTGGACTTAATCCAATCATGGCCGTAAGTCCTCAAATTAAATTGACTGAGCACGACTGCTCCCTTAAAATCAATTTACATCCGGTTCAAGGGTACATCTCTGAACTCCTCTGACATCCGTCGTTGTAATCCTTCAACGTCGTCAGAGAGGTGACGAGTCCCGACAACCACACATCGATACGGACTGTGGGGTCCTTAAACTCATGGATTTTTGCGTCCTTAAACCAACAATACGGACTGTGGGATCCCTAAACTCATGGACTTAAGCGTCCTTAAACCGATATACGAACTTAAGTGTCCTTAAACTCACGGACTGTGGGGTCCTTAAACTCATGGACTTAAGCGTCCTTAAACCGATATACGGACTTCAGCGTCCTTAAACTCACGGACTGTGGGGTCCTTAAACTCATGGACTTATGCGTCCTTAAACCAACGTTCGTCCCCAAAATGGGAATGTTGGACCCCCATGTCCCTAAACTGGCAATGGACCGCTATGTCCCTAAACTGGAACAATAGAGCCCCCAAATGCTCTTTTGTCAGATCTAAACGATCCAGTTTAAGTTGATCTTAGCCTCAAATACGGCTAACGTATCCTTAAACCTTCAAACAGACTTTAGTCCCAAATTGGATTATAGATCCCCCAATCAATTTTGGTTCAAGGGTACATCTCTGAACTCCTCTGACATCTGTCGTTGTAACCCTTCAATATCGTCAGAGAGGTGACGGGTTCCGATGGCCATACATGCAATGGACCACTATATCCCTAAACTGGAACAATAGAGCCTAAATGCTCTTTTATCGGATCTAAACGATCCCGTTAAGTTGATCTTAGTCTCAAATTGGACTAACGTATCCTTAACAAACGTTTGAGTTGATCTTAGTCTCAAATATGGCTAACGTATCCTCAAACCAAAACCCCAAACCCAAATCTAAGAAAATACGGATTTGGACTAATCCACGTCCTATGGGCGACGACATAAATTAGTCTCCGTATGAAATCCACGGGCAACCACAAACAAAACAAACACCCACGACACGAAGTGAAATTCTGGAGAAGGAGAAAGTTGTTACCGCGATGCGGTAGCGCAATTAACTGCAGGGGTTTGCGCCTGCAGTGAAGAGCGTCCCCACAATCAAAAACCCCTCAAACGAGGGGGAATCTGACGAAGTCTGCTACATCGGCCGCACCCGTCCAAACCTATGATACACGATGCCATAAATCAACTTGGCATCTTCGGAGAGGTGGACGGATAAAACCAAATAGCATCTGCCCCGAATATCAGGCAAGACGTTTAGTCTTGGCCATCTTTTGGAGGGGAACAGTAGCCACCCTTCTTGTATTCGCACTGTTCGACACTGGAGCGTCACACTGCTTCATGTCGCAACGATTCATGAGAACGCATGCGATTCCCGTGAAGCCACTCATTTCAAGCTGGAATGTCAGTTCCAGGAATGGAGTCTTGAAGGAAACTATGGGATTTGATCAGTATCCAGTTGTAGTTTGCGGAAAATTCTGCGCAAATTTCAAAGTACTGGACATCCCAAACTTCGATATTGTGTTGGGAATGGACCGACTGGGAGTTTTCTGTGCTACGATTGACTGCTGTCAAAGGAGGGTAGTATTTTAGATACCAGATCACCCAGTTTTCTATTTCAAGCATGGAGACAGAACTTTGGAGCTAGGAATCTTCCGTCCTAAGCCAAAGAATGCAGAAGTATTTACTCTACCGTCGGAAGAAGAAAAGCTAGAGGTAGTTCGAGAGTTTGAGGATGTGTTTCCTGAAGATATAACAGGTTTGCCTCCTGATCGAGCTCTTGAATTCAATATTGACTTAATATCTGGTGTGCAACCGATAATCAAAGCCCCGTACTGGTTAAGTCTAGAGGGATTGAAGGAGATCCGTACTCAGTTGGATGAACTATTGAAGAAAGGTTGGATTCGTCCCAGTACTTCAAGTTGGGGATCTCCAGTTTTGCTCGTAAAGAAGAAAGAAGGTTCATACCGGATGTGTGTGGATTACCGAGCTCTGAACGAAGTGATGATAAAGAACAAGTATCCACTACCGCGCATCGATGATCTTTTCGATCAGCTAAGTGGGTCTTGTGTATTCTCAAAGCTAGATCTTCGTTCGGGTTATCATCAGGTGAAAGTCAAAGAGTCTGATATTCCGAAGACGGCATTTAGGACTCACTATGGTCATTACGAATATCTCGTGATGCCATTTGGAGTGACCAATCCACCTTCTATCTTTATGAATCTGATGAACCAAGTTTTCCGAGAGTACTCAGACAGGTTTGCTATTATCTTCATCGATAATATCCTGGTGTATTCAAAGAATCGGAAAGAACACTCCGAGCATTTGCGGATTGTCCTGGAGACATTACGACAGCATCAGCTCTATGCTAAGTACAGCAAGTGTGAATTTTGATTAGATCAAGTCAGATTTCTCAGGCACATTGTTTCAGGCGAAGGAATCTTAGTAGATCCAGCTAAGGTGTCAGCTGTCAGCGAATGGCCGACACCAAAGATAGTGAAAGATATATGAAGTTTCTTGGGTTTAGCAGGATACTACCGAAGATTCATTGAAGGTTTTTCGAAGATTGCAGCACCCTTGACCAAACTCACATGTAAAGATGAAGCATTCGTGTGGTCAGAAACATGTGAACAAGATTTTGTAGAACTCAAGTCGAGGTTAACTTTAGCTTCTATCCATGTAATACCGGATCAATCTGGAGGATTCGTTGAGCATTGCGATGCATCTGGTAAGGGATTAGGATATGTTCTACATCAGCATGGAAATGTTGTAGCTTTTGCATCAAGACAGCTGAAAGTTCATGAGCGCAACTATCCAACACATGATCTGGAGTTGGCAGCCGTTATCTTTGCACTTAAGATTTGGTGCCACTATATTCTAGGAGAACGGGTGGATATATACATTGACCACAAGAGTCTGAAGTAAGTATTTACTCAGAAGAAATTGAACATGCGGTAGAGAAGATGGCTAGAACTCATTACAGACTTCGACATCAACCTACAGTATCATCTAGGGAAGGTGAATGTAGTTCCTGATGCACTTAGCCGTCAGCCATTAGCAATGAATCTCACTGCTCAGTGGAAGCTACAGCAGGAATTGCACAGATTTGTGATCGAAGTAGTTATGCCAGGTAACGCTTCGTATTTGATGAAATTACAAGTTCAGTCTACTATTGTCAATCAGATCAAAGCAGCTCAAGCAAATATTGCCAAGCTACAAAAGAACCGAGAACAAGTAGAAAATAGACTTTGAACTGACTTCATCATCCACGAAGACGGATCCTTGAGATATGGAAATCGATTGTGTGTACCAAACGGCCCAGTTCGAGAAGAGTTGATGAAAGAAGCTCACGGCTTTCCTTATTCTGTACACCCCGGTGGTACAAAAATGTATAAGGATTTACGGCAACACTACTGGTGGCATGAAATGAAGCGTGAAGTAGCCAGAAGCATAACCAAGTGTTTGGTGTGTCAGCAAGTAAAGGCTGAACATCACAGAACTGCTGGTCTACTTCAACCATTACCAATTCCAAAATGGAAATGGCAACACATTACCATAGATTTCGTGACTACCCTCCTTCTCAGCATGAAGGGTAACGACGCAGTATGGGTTATTTTGAATCGACTCACCAAGTCGGCTCACTTTATTCTCTTTCGAGTTAGCCAATCTACCGAGACGTTAGCAAAAAAGTACATGGAGATAAGCATGAATCTAAAGTAATATTTAACCTCAAAATGTACTATATTTGATACCGATGAACTCATGAAAGAGATCATGAGATTACATGGAGTACCAGTTTGCATCGTCTTCGATCGTGATACCAGATTCCGATCACAATTTTGGCAGAGTCTGCAGGCTAGCTTTGAAACGAGTCTGAAATTCAGCACGGCTTACCATCCACAAACAGACGGATAGTCCGAGTGAACAATTCAGATTCTAGAAGACATGCTAAGAGCTTGTATGTTAGACTTCGAAGGTTCGTGGGAAGATCACCTGCACTTCTAGAGTTTTCATACAACAACAGCTATCAGGCGAGTATTGGAATGGCACCATTTAGAGCACTCTACGGAAGGAAGTGTCGATCACCACTAAGTTGGGACAACATCGGAGATCGTGAACTTCTTGGACCAGATGTAAGTCCACGGTAGTGCTGATCAGTCGAAAATATTGTATATTTTAGCCGGCAATTTCCCCATCTTTTGCATACATTTAGAAGTGTTCGGCATTCATATTCTACATATTAGCAAATCTGTCACAAAATATGAGATTGCATGTATTAGACTTTTAAACCGACACTTTAAGGGAAATTAACCGCATTTCATGGCATCGCATCATTTCTATATTTGTGCAACACTTGTCTTGAGTCTGTGCAGGAAAATACGGAAGAAAAGCCAAAGAGCTGATCAAAATTACGCCAACTCAACAATTTCAGATCTGGTATCAATATAAAGAGAGAAACAAAATTCCACATATCAGATAAAGGCCCAAAACTCAGGCCCAAGAAGCAACAGAAAGCACAAGCTCCAACTCCCACAAGTAGCCGCGGAACCGCGGCAGTAGCTGGCTTGCGCCGCGGTTCCGCGCCTCTGCTGCCACGTCAGCATGGAAGTTTTACTACATAATTCTTCTCCCAGGGCCCACATTTCTTTCTGATATGTAAAGTTCCAGAATACCCTCGAAGCTACTGCCAGATCAGCAAAGAAGATTAAGAAGGCTAATCCTAATTAAGCTCCTAACTAATCCTCTTCTAGAAGCTCCTCCTAACTAATCACACCTAGAAGCTTCTCCCCTAACTAACTTTTGGAGGGAAATTTGAATTTCCTCAACAAACTTTAGGAGGAAAACTTAGAATTTGAAATCCTAGATCTAGGGTTAGTTATCTATAAATAGAGCCTAGATCTAAGGGTTGAGGTTGTTCAATCTTTAGGGGGTTCTTTAGTTAGCTGGTTCATCATTAGTTGTTGATTAGTAGCTAATCTTCATTAGTTAAATAATCCCTCTTTCATCATCTTCTTCCACAAGTCTCGTGACAAGGGTTGTGCGAAACCCTAACCCTAATTCCACTCCAAATCCAAGATCTTGAGTACCAAATCAAGCGAGAAGCCTTCAACCTTTTAGGAGCCAAGCCGATCTTCAATCGGGCAAGTGATCCAAGCCGATCCGCGATCCACGGAGACGAGCGAAGCCAAGTCGACGATCAAGTTCTTCCTCTTGTAGTTCTTAAGCGAATGTAATAAAATTGTCGATATAAATAAAAGGTGAAATTCTTTAATCTTGCTTTCTTTTAATTCTTGCATCATGATTAGATCTCAATTTGTAATTGTTGTTCTTGTTGTGATGTGTGAGTAAAACTCCGCTCGTTAAGGAGTCGAGACGATTGTAGAATGATGATGCAACAAATCTTAATACGATTTTTAAGTCCTACGAGTTTTGTAAACCCTAGCAAGTTCAAGAATCGATGACCTAGTTTCGTAGCGATGCTTTCTTGATTGTGATCGCTCGAAATTAGGGATCTACGATCATTTCTTGAATTTACTAGAGGCTAGAATGTGAATGATATCGACGAAAGAACAAGAGATAAGATGAAACCCTAGTTTCACAAGAAATCCCTAATTCTCGGTCGATCATCATCGATCTAGTATCAATTCATCGAAGGATAAGAATACGTAATTCTAAGATTACATCACATCTATAGATCCGATCGATTCCTACGAGCCTCATTTCGATTCTTGAGATTTGGTTTGGAAAAATCATCAAACGATCAATTCTTGATTCTATCTTTTAATGCTTTCTTAGATCTAGTTTTTTCTCAGTCTATAACTTCAACTATAAATCTTGAATTGTTTTGCTTTCTTTCTTTAAAGTTTCAATTCATCTAATTCAAAAGACGAACGATTACACTTTCCCTGTGGACGATCCGCACTCACTAACAATCTACATCCGACACCGTAGTTGATTGCGGTCAAATAATTTTTGGTTGTGATTTCTTTACAATTTCCATACTACACATCCGAATTCTTTTCAATCAAATGGCGCCGTTGCCGGGGACTATTTGATTCGATTTACACACAACGAGATTTTATTCAATCAAATGGCGCCGTTGCCGGGGATAGTGCGCTAATAGTTCGTATTTTGAAATTTGAGTTGAACAATTTATTTCATCATAATTTTTAGATCTAAACTCGTACAAACCCTAATACGTGTGTTGTGATTTGTTGCGAGAAAATCTGGAATCATTGGAGCTGGAGAAATTTTTTTCTGAATTTTCCAGAGAGCTGAAGAGTTCAAGGTGAACAGTGTCAAGAATTTTGGTGCAGTGAACAGGCATTATGACCGCGCTTCCGCGGCAAAAGACACTCATCTGCGGCGGATCCGCCGCTGTTCTAGCTCTTCTCTGCATCAAACTTTCAGGTATACTCCTCTGCTTTCTTATCTTCTCCTTTCTCTGCTCCAACTAATATTTTGTGCAGGATTCTTTGCAAATAAATTGCAGCGCCGCAAAAGCAAAATAAAATTTGTGCGTGTTTTTGATTCTTGGTTGTTTGCATATTAATACGGAAATTTAAGGGGCACGACCAAATCCAAATTAGGTGGGGATTTCATTACCCTTCCTAGGCCCCGAAAATCGCAAAACTTGCATCCGCATTTACCTTCATTAATTAAAAAAAATCTAGAGATGACTCTAAGGACCGTCGCGCTCAATTAGGACAAGAGAAGGCCGTGGGTAATTCATTGCTTATCCGCGTTTTCTTGTGGTGCCTAAGGCGAGTGTGTCTAAGGCTAGTGGTTTTTAATTAGGCCCACTACTTACGTAGTGGAGTACCTTCCCACTTACCTGGCACTTATCCGGCCACAGGGGGATAAAGAGAGAGTGGAGGATTCTATCCCGCGACTTGTCTTTTGTCAGTTAGGAGCGGTCTAGAGCCGGACCTAGGTGACCACTAGATTCTAGGGTTTTTGTGTGTTGCATTTGTTTTGTTGCATCATATTTTTCAAAAATCTGTATCTTTTTCAAAACAAACACCAATCACATTCATTCTTTCCCCTAATTATAAATTCACGCTGCCACTTGTACTAACCCTTTTTAGTGCAAGATAGGCTGGACACGGGTTTCTAGTGCCCGTTAGTCCGCGTTTCCCTTATCGACCCTAAAGTCGGTATTTCTACATTTACCTTTCTTTTACCCACCACCACACCCACATCGATGGATCCACCTCCATCGAATTTCTTTTCCACTACTCTGCCGCCGTCCGTTGGTGCGCAGATTCCCCCTCGCATCTCTCTCCAAGAGAGGTGCTATCCAACACGAAGCCCACTTTCCACCCGTCTTTCCATTCCACCAGCTAACGGGGAAAATTTTCAAATAAAACCCCAATACATCAACCTTCTACCAAAATTTCACGGTCTCGAGTCTGAAGACGCATACGTGTTTATCACGAAATTTGAAAATGTATGTGCAATGATGGGTACTTCACAGCTTTCTGTGGATGCTTTCCGTCTTCGTCTTCTCCCATTCACTTTGTGCGATTTAGCCGAGAAGTGGCTATATAACACTACCGCACATTCCATTTCGAATTGGGACGAATTCGTCAAAGCATTCCTTAAGAAATTCTACCCACACCAAAAGACAGCTCGAGTCCGTAGCGAAATCTATCAATTCACCCAGCTTCCAAATGAAACATTTTCAAAATGTCTTGACCGCTTCAAGGATCTGTTAGTCCAATGTCCACATCACGGCATCCCGAGATGGGAACTGTGCCGAATCATTTATGAGGGCATTACTCCTTACACAAGACAGACCCTTGAATTCATGTGTCAAGGCAATTTTATGACCAAAGATGATTGGGAAGCCTGGAAATTTCTAGAAGATTTCGCTGAAAAATCTTTACAGTGGGAGGGTGTGAGTCAATCGTCTAGGGATGGCAATGATATTTCCATAGAAGTTAGAGCTGACATTGCATCTATCAATAAGAAACTCGAGAATATGGAAAATAAATTTTTAGCTGCCGCCCTAAGTCAAATATCACTCTCCAAAACTGTATGTGGTTGTTGTTCTGATCCGTCTCACTTGACGGAAGAATGTCCGTTTCAAGGTCATGAGCTCACAAATGCCTCATTTCAAAGACCTAGAAACGATCCATCTTCCTCCACATATGATCAGGGTTGGAGGAATAACCCTAACTTTGCTTGGAACCAATCACAATTTCAAAACACGGTTCCAATCCAAAACAATTTCCAAAGGGTCCCTTCACCACAACAGCAGCCACCACTTCAATTGAGTCAGCACCCCTTCCAAGCATAAAATTTCCAAAATCCGGCCAACACTTTTGCACCACATGAAATTTTTTTGCAATTGACCGGTACAGATAATACCTCTGCACTAGCACAAACCTTGGATACTTTCATGAAACAATCCATCCAAGGGACGGCAAGTTTGCAATCTTCCGTCGAGAATGTAATGAAGATCATTATCTCTCAAAATGAGAACATCAAATCGATGGAAGAACAAATTGCACAACTAAAAGCCGAAATGAGTGCAAGAGAGAAAGGGAAACTTCCAGCTCAACCTTTACCTAATCCTGGCTATTCACATCATGTGGATGAGATCACGTTGAGATCTGGAAGAGTGCTTGACACTCATGTTGGGGAAGAGTTTGATGATACTGATAAATCAATCAATAACACCCCGGCTGAGACCTTTCCTCACACACACACTTCTGACCCCAGTTCTTCTACCCCACCATCTTCTTCCGAGCCTATTCTTCATTTCCCAAAAGGCTCGCCACTACAGCCCACCTCTTTTACCCCTCCTCGGACGATCCCCACTTCTATTCTGGGATCGGTTCCACACCCACTTCCTTCTCCTATGATGGACCCAGTGCTTATTTCTAAAGCACCTTATCCTAATCGGTTAAGGGCTAACACACCGAGTCCACATATGGAGAAGATTATGAACATTTTTAAGCAAGTAAGCACCAACATCCCTCTCCTAGATGCCATCCAACAAGTTCCGTCTTATGCGAAAACTCTTAAGAACTTATGCACTAGGAAGAGGAAAACTCATGTGCCCAATAAGATATTCATGGAAAAAACAATAGACACGGCTTTCCCCCAACAATTACCGAGGAAACGTAAAGATCCAGGATATCCTACTATTTCTGTTTCTATTGGGGAAAAACACATTAACCGTGCTCTATTAGACCTTGGCGCTAGTGTTAACTTGCTTCCATACTCAGTCTATGAGCAATTAGGTATCGGAGAGTTGAAGCCAACCAATTGCACTCTCCGGATGGCTGACCGATCAATCACCAAACCTAGGGGTGAACTGGAGGATGTGTTAATAAAAATCGGAGAATTTATATTCCCGGTAGATTTTATTGTAATTGATACACAGCCTGTAGCGAACCCACGGAATCAAATTCCGGTGATTTTAGGTCGCCCCTTTTTGGCCACTTCCAATGCTATAATCAACTGTCGTAATGGTTCTATGACCCTATCTTTCGGGAATAAGTCAATAGAGCTGAACATTTACAAGTTGGGAAGTGTACCCTCCGAACCTATTGCTCAGGTATGTTCTGTCGACTTAATGGAGGTCGACAGCAGCGAATTTGATGATCCTCCTGATATCGATCTTGACCCTTTTCATATGTTATTGTTTGACCCAACTATGTATCATACACATATGGACTCTTCCACTAAGATATCCGGGTCAACAATTAACATTGATTATGAACCATTTTTAGAGTCTAAAGATCACCCCGTACTTTGTGATGACATTATTCATCTGGGTATTAATGGAACTTTTGAGGAGATCTTCGCTGATGAACTCGCATTTTTAAATGACACGGGTGTTGAGATGAATCATCTCCCAATCAATGAAATTGAACCTCCACCCCTTTTTCTGAACTGTAAAAAGAATGCGAGTAATCCATCACAAACACTGCATCGTCTCTCCAATATGAGACGCACACACATTCTATTCCACCACTTACCTTTTCCCCACTTCTTCTTCCACCAACCAGAGCACTGCATTGATAAAATTTTTGAATGGTTGGTGTTAACTTTCGGTCTTTGCAAAGCTTGGCATCGACCAATGATTTTTTGACCCCCTCATATGATTTTCAAAGATTAACATTGCATAACTCAAGTTTGGGGGGGTACATTATCTGGCTCATAAAAAGAATTTTTACAAAATTTTGAGCCAAAAAATAAATTTCGGGGAGGTTCTTCACTTAAATATTTTTCCCCCACTAATAAATTCCTCCCAAGCTTACAGGTTTTTCAAGATTTAGCAGAAGGCAACAGTGAGGACACTGTTGAAAACAAGTTTGGGGGAGGTTTGTGCTTATTTTCGCATCATTTGCATATCATTTGCATAAGCACAAAACATTTTTTTTGAAAACCATAAAAATTTAAAAATTTTCAAAAATATAAAAATATTTTTTGTACATAAATAAGATAATAAAAGTTTAGATAGTGAACATTTACATCCATGAGATTAGAAAAATTTAAGAAAACCAAGAAAATTAGAAGTTTTCTTATACGAACTAGTAATAAGTAGTTATGAGCCGTTGTCCCAAGGGTTAGTAAGATGAAAGACGTCACTAATCTGAGGATAAAAATAAGTCTGAAAAATAGTTTCTATTCTGGAAGCCAAACATTTTGAACGTTGCTACCCTGCTATTCGCACTTACACACATCTTAAAGCCTGGGATAGTAGAGGATACCTTGAAATGCTCTTGTCTTAAAGCCAAAAGTATGAAAGAAATAAAAAAAATGGTGAAAAAAATGGACACTGGTTTTGTTATCACCAAGGGTAATAAAAAAATATATAGCAAGGGTGCTTCTTCACCTAGTGCCCTAAGGTCAACTGGTCTGGGAGTCACTGCTATGCCTGAGGTGGTGCAAGACAAGGAAAATACACCAAGCATGCAAGCACAGGAGTAATCGGTCGGTTAGTACCTCAAGAAGTATTAACGGTCGCATGAAAGTGTGTGAGCAATCTCGTTTGTCAAAAAGTACTGAGGTTGATGGGCAAGAGTATGATAGCTTGAATTGAATTCTCCGGGTGTAGGGATGTCTTTACACACACGCAGGGTGATATGATCGATGTTTGGAATACAGATAGGAATGAAGAATAAGACGATGTTTTATTGAGGGAGGACGTGATTTCTGACATCTTTTCATGACCATTAAGATAGGGTTCATGACAACCGAAAAGCTAGCTTAGTTGGAAACCCTAATTTTCAAAGTCTTTCTTTTACAATTCTTTTCTTTAAATGTAATATTCATGATCTTGCTTTTATTATGGGATTTTGTGGGTGCAATCCGCTGAAAACCCTCAGGAGACAACACTCCTCCTACTAGGGACACCTAGAGGTTTAAAGGCTTGTTGCACGTGCTCAGTGCAATCGTGTTGCCTACGAAAGTGTGCTAGTTAGTTTTTTTCTCTTTCTTTATTTTCTCCTTCTCTTTTTAATAAAACATTCGCTCGAGACGATCGAAATTAAGTTTGGGGGTATTTGATCAGTCAAAAATATTGTATATTTTAGCCGGCAATTTCCCCATCTTTTGCATACATTTAGAAGTGTTCGGCATTCATATTCTACATATTAGCAAATCTGTCACAAAATATGAGATTGCATGTATTAGACTTTTAAACCGACACTTTAAGGGAAATTAACCGCATTTCATGGCATCGCATCATTTCTGTATTTGCGCAACACTTGTCTTGAGTCTGTGCAGGAAAATACGGAAGAAAAGCCAAAGAGCTGATCAAAATTACGCCAGCTCAATAATTTCAGATCTGGTATCAATATAAAGAGAGAAACAAAATTCCACATATCAGATAAAGGCCCAAAACTCAGGCCCAAGAAGCAACAGAAAGCACAAGCTCCAACTCCCACAAGTAGCCGCGGAACCACGGCAGTAGCTGGCTTGCGCCGCGGTTCCGCGCCTCTGCTGCCACGTCAGCATGGAAGTTTTACTGCATAATTCTTCTCCCAGGGCCCACATTGCTTTCTGATATGTAAAGTTCCAGAATACCCTCAAAGCTACTGCCAGATCAGCAAAGAAAATTAAGGAAGGCTAATCCTAATTAAGCCCCTAATTAATCCTCTTCTAGAAGCTCCTCCTAACTAATCACATCTAGAAGCTTCTCCCCTAACTAACTTTTGGAGGGAAATTTGAATTTCTTCAACAAACTTTAGGAGGGAAACTTAGAATTTGAAATCCTAGATCTAGGGTTAGTTATCTATAAATAGAGCCTAGATCTAAGGGTGGAGGTTGTTCTTTAATCTTCATTAGTTAAATAATCTCTCATTCTACACCATTTTCTTCCACAAGTCTCGTGACAAGGCTTGTGCGAAACCCTAACCCTAATTCCACTCCAAATCCAAGATCTTGAGTACCAATCAAGCAAGAAGCCTTCAACCTTTTAGGAGCCGAGCCGATCTTCAATCGGGCAAGTGATCCAAGCCGATCCGCGATCCACGGAGACGAGCGAAGCCAAATCGACGATCAAGTTCTTCCTCTTGTAGTTCTTGAGCGAATGTAACTAAATTGTCGATATAAATAAAAGGTGAAATTCTTTAATCTTGCTTTCTTTTAATTCTTGCATCATGATTAGATCTCAATTTGTAATTGTTGCTCTTGTTGTGATGTTTGAGTGAAACTCCGCTCGTAAAGGAGTCGAGACGATTGTAGAATGATGATGCAACAAATCTTAATACGATTTTTAAGTCCTACGAGTTTTGTAAACCCTAGAAAGTTCAAGAATCGATGACCTAGTTTCGTAGCGATGCTTTCTTGATTGTGATCGCTCGAAATTAGGGATCTACGATCGTTTCTTGAATTTACTAGAGGCTAGAATGTGAATGATATCGACGAAAGAACAAGGGATAAGATGAAACCATAGTTTCACAAGAAATCCCTAATTCTCGGTCGATCATCATCGATCTAGTATCAATTCATCGAAGGATAAGAATACGTCATTTTAAGATTACATCACATCTATAGATCCGATCGATTCCTACGAGCCTCATTTCGATTCTTGAGATCTGGTTTGGAAAAATCATCAAACGATCAATTCTTGATTCTATCTTTTAATGCTTTCTTAGATCTAGTTTTTATCTCTTTCTTGAACTTCAAATATAAATCATGAATTGTTTTGTTTTCTTTCTTTAAAGTTTCAATTCATCTAATTCAAAAGACGAACGATTACACTTTCCCTGTGGACGATCCGCACTCACATACAATCTACATCCGACACCGTAGTTGATTGCGGTCAAATAATTTTTGGTTGTGATTTCTTTACTATTTGATTCGATACTTTTACACAATCCGAAATCTCATTCAATCAAGTGCCCCGGCCGTCTAACAGACGCCAAATGCGGAACAAAAACTTTTTACAAACTGGCGCTATCGTGTACTTTAACCCGGATCTGCCAATAAAGCTAAACCAACAAACTACAAAGTGGGTATAAATGTTATACCGAACGATCCGAGTCCTTCGGTTTTCAACCATCATCCCACGCTTTGTTGCGGCTGCTCCGATCTCTTGAATCTCCAGTCTTCTCGTCCAACTGGCACCACGTTGACGGATCTTTAAACGGCCTCCCGCCTCTGAACCGAGGCAACTCGGTCGTCAAGTTTGCAAAAAGAGACGACCAAGATGATGTAGAGAATGAGTAGAACACTTTGTCTCGCTTCGTCCAAAGCTATGGACGAACGGTTAATGAAGTTGCCTTTTGGATCGGGTAAATGAGAAAATGAGTATACAAATTTTGATGAACCAAAACTCTAATCTTTTCAAATGAACAACCATGCCATTTTGCAAGAGGGGCCGGCCACTTATGAAGGAGGATGGAGGTGAGTGTAGGAGAGAGGAGGGGGTGACCACAACATTAATGAAAGAATGAGTCATATAAACCTTGTCATCAAAAACCATTAATGAACTAATGAATCATCACAACACATCATCATATTTCATTAAATGCACTAATGAGTCACTAAGATTCATGAACCTAGTCACCACTAGAACCTTCTAGAACCTCGACTCACCTCATGACTCACCCTCAAGAAGAAAAGATAAATCCGTCTTTAACCGAATGATAAAGAAGGGCGATAGAAAACTGGAAACTGGCAACTTCCAAAAGTGATCCTGAAACAAATTTCAGGATAACCCCGTATCAGTATAAACATACCCGCATTTGTATTACGACCGAATACAAATGCAACTGAGACAAAGATATTATATCTACACAGTATAATACTCGGATCCGGCTTAAACCAAAGCCTACCAGTATTATCAGCCCGAAATATGACACGTACGAAAACGCACGTGCATTTTCCGAACCCTGCCATAAAACCATACGGCCTCTACAACGTTTCGTCTGAACTTGGGAAACTGTCTGTGGGGGACTCTAATGACTCATCAATACACTGGCACTGGGTATAACCTCTAGCACGTCAGAGGTACAAGCTGTACGTAACGGTTGCCTATGTATTGATTGGAAGGGAAGCTGACGAGCGAACTCATTAATAAACCCTACTGAGCCTGACAGTGACAATATCCATACAGTACGGTCTGTTCGTCTAAAAAGTATCGCATATCGAGTCTAGGGGGGTGGATAACGTCAGACCCCTAATAACGCGATAAATCATGTCGGCATGAAGCCCATCACCACATGAGAAACTACTGATCCAAATAAGTAATTCTCTACTATCTCGGTTGAGGATTTCTAGTGATGGCCACCCGTGCACTGTGCGACATCAACCCCTAATACCGGGAGATAAGAATCCCCGACGATCCGCTCACTGCCTCCATGTGGCTCGGGACTGTACACCAAAAATACCTGTTTGCACGTCTCCTTTGAGCGTGGTAGGGTAGAAATCAAAGCACAGTGGGAACTCACACGAGACAAATGATGATCTCAGGTCGAAAAACTAACCTGAACTGCTATCTGACGATATGTATAATACCAACTAGCATGTTCCCGGCGAGTCCTGTCCGGTGTACTCATAACCCAATGAGCACCTGTATACATCTTAGGTGAACCAACAGACACCAATGGGTTGTGAGACCGGCCACCGCCCCTCATCGGGGTCTCTACTGTATACACTAGTCTACTCTGGAGTATCGATGCCCTGTCTCGAAACTCCCACGACTAGGGACACTTTAAGGATGTGCTTACAGACCCCAGCTCCCACGTATATGATCGCCATCATACTGCTGGCAGTCAAGCAAGAATCTCATGGGCTCTATCATCATGCAATAGTGAACTAAAGCATGTATACGATGATAAAGACAAATCAGATAGCATACTATCATCTCGAGCAAGACTGTAATATCGGTATAGGTCCTGCCTCAATCATTGCAATCACGTACTTACGATCTAATAATTGACTTTGAGGGCATTATATCCAACAATCTCCCACTTGCACTTAAGGCTAATTATTGCGATGTCGCATACTCACAGCCCGTGTGATACCGAACACCCAACTCCTCTACTAATCAGTTTCACAAAGCTAGTTTGTAAAACTCTTGTGTTCGAGAAATAGCCTAAGTGAGTGGATCCGCCCTGATGTTTCTTTCTATGTCTCTCTTAATCTCAAGTTCGCGGAGAAAGCCATCTCCCGAATCGAGTAATACCTGTCTTAGAATATGTCTGAATATCTGATGGGACCAAGTTCATAAATGAACTCCAAATCCAAACTTCTTAGACTTTATTGATAACTGAACCTAACAGTATCCAGCACCATGCCTCCCACAGTATCCTCTTAGACCACATGTCCATAATACTGTCCCTCGTCAGAGGGAAAACTATAACTCTGACAATCACTCTGTCATCCATGTCACCTTGGAAGCCTGGAATGATAACCGTTTCCCGAAGGAGGCTGTTGTCATCAAATCCGTAGAACATACACTTATGTTCTAAAACTGCTTCCTTATGTTTCTTCAGGATTGGATTAATATAAACTTATCGCATCAAGTGCAAAAACAACATCTGGTGTGGTACTTTTCATCTCATGATTGACTAAATTGCCTAAGCAAGTGATCTGCCAATCATGCACTTCCCTCTCTCCTTTAGTCTCTAAGACACCTTTAGAGAGGGTGACTCCATCACCTGCAGGTACACCACCATGCCAGGAGTCATTTATTCTAAATACAATTAGAATACTGTCAAAGTACCCATATTAGGAAACTATCCAAATCTAGATCTAAAACCATAGATCTAGTAACCAGAATGTCAGATATTATATCCATATCCTTTGTAGAGAAACAACTGTGTGACGACCACAGTACAACCGATCGTAGTATAGGAATTTTACTTCCTACTCTGTGTGTGTCATCCAAATACCAGGACATCACACCCTACTACCTTCTCAACAGATCCATCCCCTATTCTGATGAAGTCAAAGTCATGACTTTCTCATCAAAATTAGATGATCTATCTCCGCTATAACTGCTAAAGTCTATAAATAGACATAAGCTACTTGCCCATTATTCTTCCGCTGCTCCCACAGACTACGATAACCCTCTGGCAGAATAATATATACGTACACTTCTAAAGCTAGTTTAGAACGACGCTATACATATCCTCCCGCCGGGTCTCATAGTCTGGAACAACAGTAGTGTCAAGTCTGGGTAAACAAGAACCTCTTTGTCACTGTCCTTGAGGCTATCGGAGTACCTCTCGGGTGTCTGAGGTTACTCACCATGTCTGCGGAGTAGCTATTGGAATGTCAAACCTGATCGAATATATAGGTCCTATTAAATTTTCCGTAATCGTTTGCGGTTCTGGAATCACTTCCAGTTCTACCATACTCCCACTACTGTTTTCTAAAAAAATCCATTTTACTAAAACTGTGGCGAGTCAAGAACAATATCACTATTGATCTTCCAGATGGTTGATAGTCAACCCTCATCAAAGCCAGGGTCAATCCACAAACTGCCATTACAGAAACGTGCCTTGAGTTATCCAGTGTCTGGTTTTAAGCATAATCTGGACAACTCCCCTTATCTTAACATCGTTAAGATATGAACCATTCTATATAAAATATAGAAATAGAGGCACTAATTTAATTGGAACCAGATTCAAATCATGCAGCTGTCTCCAGTGCATATCAACTTAATAAAAAGAGGCTAATCAGCATTACTCAACTTAGGAATACATCCAATTATGAGTAACCTGAAGAGAAACAAGTTTCTCAACTGAATACCAATCACAAGAATCTACATCTTCGATTTCTTTGAAGAATCCTGATACTTGCGACACCTGGTTCTCTACTTTATTCCTATACCCACAACTTCTCAAAACTTAGACATTGTATTTCTACGAAACACTTGTCTAAAAACTAAAGAAGTCATAAGTAAACATAACATAGTATGAGGACCTACCCCTTTGTCCTGACGGACACTGGACAACATACAATACTCTGTATAAGTCTACTGAGTTGAATAACTCAAAAACCTGTGCATCGCAGGTTGAAAACTGTACCCAGGCGATTTCCTCAAACATCACAAATTACAACGAATTACGATATAATGAGGATGATCACCTAATTCCTAATAATTTACTCCCACTCATCATCTGTAAAACCATACAGATATGAGAATGAAACCTGGTAAATACATACCCTGGAGTAAGTATCTAATCGGGAAATCAGTTTTCCTTTAACAATGTACTGAAACATCAAAATGTTTCGTAGGGGTATCCTGGTATTCTTAGTAATGCCTCTTCCATAATCCAATTCATGACTTTAACCGTATATTGTTAGTGTATATGCCCTAGAGGCCATTACTGTATCATACTAGTATGTATATTACTTAATGGAAGCTTGGGATATTCACCTTGTATTGACAATCTTGCTCAAAATGGTAGTATGCTACTTAGTTTGTTTCTGCTTTAATGTGTGCATGTGTTTCTTTTAGCATATCGCCTTTACACATTAGTGGATCCCTTAGGATCTTTGCTTGATTACCAGCGTTGTGATGGCAGTCACACTCGTGGGGGCTGGGTAATCTATAAGCACATCCTTATGCAGGTCCCTAGTCGCAGGAGTATCGAGACAGGGCATCGATACTCCGTAGTAGACTAGAGTATGCGCTTCTTATCCCAGCTTGGGAGACGGTCTGTCCCACAGCCGTCAGTACGTCGTACTTGAGATAGTATACGGGTGCTCGTTAGGTTACGAGTACACTGGACAAGACTCGTCGGGAACTGTTGGTTGATATTATACCTATCGTCAGTTATCAGTTCCAAGGTGACATGAGTACAGCTTAGTCCGTTGACTTGACACTGTCACTTCGCCTCGAGTGTGTTCCCTCTGTACTTTGATTACTACCCTACCACGGCTCAAAGGAGTCGTGCAAACAGGTAGTTTTTGGGTGCAGTCCCAAAGCACTTGGAGGCAGTGACGGTTAGATAGGATTCGTCTCTCCCGGTATTGGGGGTTGATATCACGCTGTGTCTAGGAGAGCCATTACACAAAGTCCCTGGCCAGAGCAAGCGAGATAGACTGGTAGGTTTCCAGTGTTATCTCAGGTGTTATGGGCTACACTCCGACACAACTTGTACCGCTAGTAGGGGGCTGACGTTTACCGCCCCCTAGGCCCGCCATGCGATGTTCTCAGACGAACAGACCGAACTGTACGGAGACTGTCATATTCAGGCACAGTAGGAGTTCAGATGGGTTTCACCTCGTCCGTCTTCTTGTCGGCATCTACCTGGGGACTGTTACGCACAGCTAGTGCCGCTTGCAGTCTGTGGTTAAACCCACTGCCAGTGCAGTGTCGAGTCTTAAGAGTCCCACACAGAGAGCTATTTGCCTTTAGGCAAAAGAGTAGAGCTCGCATGGTTTTGCGACAGGTCGCATGGTTTTGCGACAGGGTTCGGTCACATCCGTGCAATTGTGCACGTTTGGTGTCCGGACAGTTAACACTAGCGGGCTTTGGTTTAAGACAGATCCTAGTGTACATTTTGGGATTAGTTTTATCTCGTTTGTATTCTTGTTCCTCGGAACGCGGATGCGGGTGTGTATGCACAGTTGACAGAGAGACAGAGGCAGAGGATTCTCATTGGGGTTGTTGACTGCTGACTGTTGACTTTTTGATAAACCCTAATGAGAATAAGAAATATGATTAACAATAAAATTAATTAAGTATTATAGTGACATGATTGTTGAGGGGTTGACTTTGTTGACTTGTTGACTTTGTTGACCGGTTGACTAGGTTGGACTAGTTGACCATCATCATGACAATGGCTATCATTTCATGGCAAAGACTTTTGCTTGCTTGTTTCTTTTTGCAAAATGAGTGCATGAAATGATATAGCTATTTTGACTTGAACCATCACATAATACTTGATTACTATTTTTTGTTATGATGGTTTTGGATTATGAGAGCTTTGATGGCAAAAGAGTTACTCATTCTCTCATTTCCTTTCTCTCTCTTGCTTGAGCTCTCCCTCTTCCTCTTGCTCTCTCTCTAGTTCATGGTTCACTTGTCTCATGTGTTGAGAAGCAAGAACCATTGAGATAAAACCCAACACACTCTTCTCCTCATCCTAGTTCACGAGGTTTAGCAAACCAAGTGTTCTAGTTTCTTCAAGTTTCAAGAGAAGCCAAAAGGTAGAAGCTTTCGGGTGGATCCTGTTAGTTATATGTATGCCCTAGAGGCCATTACTGTACATACGATGTATATTGTAATGGATGCTTGGACATATATAGGGAGGACTTTCTTGCTCGACATGATAGTATGCTATCTGGTTGTACTTTATCTTAACATGTACTCTGATTGTCTCTATATTACATGTTGATAAAGCCCTTAGGATATCTACTCGACTACTGGGACTATGATGAGATCATACTATTGGGGCCACGGTAGTCGACGAGTACATCCTATATCTGTTCCTAGTCGAGGGTGTATCGAGACATGGCATCGATACACCAGAGTAGACTAGCGTATACGCATCTTGACCCATATGATGGGCGATGGATGATCCCATATCCATCGGTGTTTGACATCAAGGATGGTGTACGGGTGCTCAGTGGAGACTGGGTACACTGGACGGACTCGTCGAGAACTCCCAGATGGTATTATACCTCACGTCAGATGGCAGTTCTCCGGTGACACTGGTACAGAGTAGTCTGTTGACCCGAGATCGTCATAGAGTCTTGTATGATTCCCACTGTGCTTTGATTTCCATCATACCACGTCCAAGAGGGCGTGCAAAAAGGTGGCTTTTGGGTACAGTCCCGAATCACATGGAGGCAATGAGCGATAGGAGGAGATTCGTCTCTCCCGGTATAGGGAGTTGATGTTGCGCTGTGTTCAATTGGTTATAACCGGAAATCCCTGGCCAGGGTTGCTGAGATTTACTGGTAAGTGTTATCAGTAGTTTCTCGAACTGTTATAGACCTCATATCGACACGACTTATCGAGCTACTGGGGTCTGACGTTTACTAGCCCTAGGCGAGATATGCAACATATCAGACGACGAGACCGGACTGTACGGGAGTGTTACTGTTTGGATTCACAGGAGAATGTACAGGCTTGCTTGTTGATCTTCTGAGCGCTCAATACCTGGGTAGCTGTTACGTTTAGCTGACCGCTTGCAGCTTGTGGGTGTTTGATATGATCATCACCTACTGCCGGCGTATTGACGATTCTTTAGAGTCCTACACAGAGGTTTCTTGACTCAGGCAAAACGGAGTAGGAGCACATATGTGATATGTGCGGGACCGAGGATAATGCGATATGAGATACCGTATTCTATTCTCACGATATATGATATCAGTCGGGTCATCGGATCAAGTGTTGATTCGATGAATCGGTACGGATAAATATTAGTCGGTTATATGCGATATAACCGGATTGTCGGATCAAGTGTTGATTCGATAATTTAATGTATAATAATATATATGATATATTAAAATTACATTAACTAATATTTGCTCACTAAAAGATTCTTTTTCTCACTCGGGTAATACATTGATATATATGCGATATATGTTAAATGTATTATTTTATTTTGTTACGATAAATATTATATATGTGATATATAATATTGTAACAAGATATGATAACTAATGCAACATGTTTTGTGGAGTTTGAACATGATTAGGGTTTGGATTAGGGTTAAGACTTCTAGTTGATTCTAGAAGGTTTCTTTTTGTTATGATAAAGATATTTTGTTATGACTCATGCTTTAACCCAACCCAAACCCTAACCCTAGTTAATTCTCTACATGAGTTTAGTTGACCATGGTTGCATTATTTATCATATTAATTCTTTCTATTCATCACAAAAGAAATTCTATCATAATTCATCATCTTCTTCCTTCTTCTTTCTTCATGAAAAAGCTTTCTAGCTTTTTCTATGTGATGAAAAATATGTGAGAAAAAGATAAATAAAGAGAGCAAAAATCCTACTTCATCATCCTCATCTTTCCTTGCCCTTTAGATGAGAGTGTTCACTCAATTTTAGTGAGTGTTAGCTTGTGTTAATAAAACTTCAAGGTAGATCATCTTTGTATCGAAGATCGGAAGCAAGACTGCATCTTTCTCTTCGTGGAATCTCTCGAGAGTCCGGAACCCGATGATCGCAGCGAAGGGACCTCAACACGGAGCTTAAGAAGTGAAGGACCGAATCTACAAAGGTTGTAATCCCTCTCACTTAGTGTTAAACTGTTTAACATGCTTGTTTTCGCCTAATCTCTAGTTTAAAGATCCGTATTCGGGTTGTTCGGCACGACTAAAATTTCAATCGGGCATGGTTGATGCCTCGTAGACCCTTGTGCGCGTGCATAGCAACCCTACAGTGGTATCAGAGACAAGCCAGAGCTTTAGGCGAAGTCTATACGAAGTTTAAAGTCCGATCGAACGCCGAAACCCCGACACGGAACCCTCTCTGTACATTTTTCAAAAATGTGGTTTTTTCTGAATTAAAAATTCTCAAAAAATTAAACAGGAAAAACTAAGAATTACTGTGAAGTACGGAGCTCTAACTCGAAAATTTGATCGCGGAATCGCGGCCAAACCATGGGGTTTGCGGCGTTTCCGCGGCCAAAATTTGGACTTAGTCCCTGAAATTTCATGTAATTATTTTTAGACCCTTTCTTGTTAATTTTTTCTGGGAATATTTTAATTCCACTCAAGTGTTGAGTTTTCAAGGGTTGTATTGGGGAATCGTTGATTCGATCGGATAATTTAACTTTGTTTAGTTTGTCCGGATAATTTTTAGAAACTGTTAAAAAGTTCGAACGGATATTGATAACTCACTTTTTCCCCTGTCGGAAAATTTTTCAAAAGTTGGATTTTTTCTCGTGTTTAAGAATGTTCTAAGTCGTGCAAGTAACGTGGTGGACCCTCTAGAAGACAACAAACCTTAACTCGATTATGTGACCGTCTTGAACTGCCTTTTGAACCTTAGGGTTTGGGGCAGTACGGCGTGCCACATGTGAGTCGTTGGCTTGACCCTTCTACGGCTGGACCATTGGTACTGAGGCATGTGATGGATGTTCTTAAACTGATTTCAAGTGTTGAGATACATTGGGGAAATCTTGGGTGTTTGATTATTCGATCGGAATGTTTAATTTTGTCTATTTATCTGGAATATGATACAATATTTGGAATCCACAGGTAGTTATGAGATAACTAATTTGAATATTATGAACATAGCAGTTTAGTCTCGATGATCGGTTGCTACGGAATTTTGATGTGATCAAAAGTCCGTCGCAATCACGTAGCGTACGCGGATACTCGCCGGGTAAACTTAACAGACAGCCACGCCCCATAGCCCCGATCAAGTGACTGTAGGAGAACCCCATCGCCAAAAGCATCCGTTCGGGTGCTCGCTGCGACGGTGTTCGGCCTTAGTGCACTTCGTCGACGGCATCGGGGGTGCGGCCGTTTACTAAAGTTTGCGACGAGCATTCGATCAGGATGTCGGGAATCTTGTTGTATTGCCCGACTTAATATTGAAAAGAGTTTTCGATAATGAGACGAAAATGCGGGGTTTATAACAGTTAGGCATGTGATGTCTAAGGAATTCATTTGGTTAGGCATGCGATGTCTAAGAAGGTTGCGGATTCCAACTGTTGTAGTTTTACACTTTCTTTTCTGTGACCGTAAGCGTAGTATGTGGTGTATCGCCGGCTTGGTTGCTATATATCAACGACAATCGGGATACGCATACTTGCTTATGTTGATGATATGGGATATTATGTGTTGCTGTGATATGTTATATTGGATCGTCGCGTTTGAATAGCCGGGGGTTTTATGTGAGATGAGAGTTTTTTCTTTTTCATTCATGTAAAATTCATTTGTATGTAATATTCTTTTATTGGGGCACTTCCAGGTTGCGGAAGATGTCACCGTTGTATATTATTTACTTTTCCGCATTAGGTAGACCCAAGGTGGGGAGCACAAGTAACCGGGTTCTAGGGTCCAGTAGGAGACCATCTTGAGGAGTCGAGACCGGGTCTCCTAACCCTAGAATTGGCAGTGTTACTTTTCGCTCTCGTAGGGGTCTAGGGATGTGGGTTTGGCTATTCATCGCGACCGTGGAATCCGTGTTTTATACAGGCTCGTATTGAAAACACGGACGTCCTAGTATATCCAATATTTCATATATGTTCTTCTGCTGCAATGTTCTGTGATGAGATCATATTACTGCCTGTGATGAATGTTTATATTATATATATGAGATATATGTTATATTGCAGATTTCGTTTCAAAAGGAGATGCTTGTGAAGCATAATAAAATGGGACTTCATTAATGAGATTAATGAAATAAAAGAAACCTAAGATGTTGTAGAAACTTGTTTAATAAAAACTGGTAGCTCTAGTTCTTACTTTGCATAGTGGTGTTCCTTGTAGAACATCCAGCACCTTATTCGATAAGGAAAGAGCCGAGATCCCTTCACCGGGAGTGACCTCTTTAGTGAAACTAGCAGATGCTACAAACTTGGTTTGTCTTTTGATTGCTTCTATAGTTCTTGCTTTGCATGGTGATATTTGTGAAATATCCTGCACCTTATTCGATGAGGAAAGGGCCGACGATCCCTTCACCGGGAGTGACCCCTTTAGCAAAACTAGAAAAGCCTCAAAAACACTCCATTCAAAATCACTCGATTCTACGACGATATCAAGTTCATTAAGCTCAGGGTTTTCTGAAAAACCTGTGTAGCCCTCCGTCATTTCAGATAGATATTATTTAGTATTCGTGCTATGTTTGTTGACTTAGTTAAGGCATAGTGTACGGTAGCTAAGTAATGTTTATCTGCTAAAACATAAGATGTGATTGGATTAGGGTATTCGTACGGCCTTGTTGACTCAGTTAAGGGTCGTACGGGTGGGTTTAATTTAATCGGGAAATGTACGGGTTGAACTTGACTTGCGATTTATGGCTTGTTGACTTAGTTAAGGTCATAGATCGCTAGGGGAAAAATATTATTGGGAATTTCAAGTGTTGAAATTTGCAATGAGATTGCATACTTTCTATGAGATAGTTGGATCCCGATACCCGCTGCGAGTAAGAGTTACTCCTGGGAGAGTTTTACACATTACAATTAGCCGATCAAGTAGGTGTCTAGAAAGGTGTTAACGGGGTTACGCCTCTGGGAAAACGAGGTTTACTTTAATTAGGTTCGTGCGAAAGCATGGGGGACCTCCCTCAAAGTACCGACACTGGCCTGGCTGAAAGATTGGCGAACTTATAGCTTGTATTTAATCCCGGCTAGTCTTTCCTTTTAGGGTTTGAAGGAAGATTTGATTAAAACGGTGGGAGACATCCTAATTAGATATATTAGATAACCAATCTAATCTTGCAAGAGCATACGCTGAGTGTTTTCTTCTCTCTCTCTCAAGGTAGTGACTATATCACACTTTAATCAAGATAATAATACGGATATATTTGACCGAACCCGCTTGTTATACTGAGATGGGGAACGTTGGTCCCGCTCCAACTTATAATTGTTATAAGACAGAGCATGAAATTGGGGATTACCAGAATTCCCGTGCCGCCCAAACGAAGAAAGTGCATGTTGATGCATCTTCTTCGGGTGTGTTCATTACAGAGAACTGTTTCTCAGTATCCTTTACGTCCTGGTTATGAGATACCGGATCAGGATGCCACATATGTAATCTGTTACATGGGCTACAGATAGGTAAAGAACTGAGAACGGGTGATAAGTTTCATGAGACAGAAAACGGTGTAAGTGTTGCAGCCAAGTCTGTTGGTCACTATCACCATGTATTACCAGAATACATTGATTCTGAACGAATGTTATTAGATACCGAACCTGATATACAAAATCATATCAGTTTCTTTATTAGTAAAGAAAGGATATAATTTTGTATTATTGGATAATGTTTTGAACATTTCCTATATCAAGAGTTGATCGGTTCAGGCACGTTATCTAAAAGCATTGACGTTCTAAATCAAAATACAGTTCTGAGTATACAGAACACGCACAAGAGGAAGAGTTCAGAAATGAACGAATCCTTCTTGAGGTATTGTAGACTAGGTCATGTCAATGCGACCCGGCTAGCTAAGTTACATTGAGATGCACATTTAAATCTGTTTGAATTTACATCTTGTGAAACTTGCCAGTCATGTCACAAAGATAAGATGAGCATAGCTCTGTTTATTGGAAACAGAGAAAGAGTTAGTGAACTCTTGGGATTGATACATGCTGATGTATGAAAGTCTCCTGACTACACATGCCAATACCGGTTCTTTGTACTTTATTACATTCTCTGATGATCTCTCAAGATTCAGACATATGTTCCTGTTGAAACACAAGTCCGAACCTTTTGGGATATTCACAGAATATAAGTTAGAAGTAGAGAACCAAAATACGGGTATAAGTATTATGTCCTTTGATGAGATCAAAGAGGAGAATACTTGAGCACGGAACTACCTGGACTATTCTAAAGGAGAATGAGATTCTCTCTCAGCATTACTCCTCCGTATACATCATAACACGATGGTATATCGGGACGGAGCAATAGCACCCTATGTGATATGGTGTTCTCTATGATGAGTACTACTGAGTTTCCTATTTCCTTTTGGGAGTTATGCACTTGAGAAGCTACATACCTATTGAATAGGGTTCAAATCAAATCAGTTGTCTACCACTTCATATGTGATATGAAAGGGAAGAGGCCATATCTTAAGTTTGTTAAGATTTGGGGTTGTCCGGCCTATGTCTAAAAGCAAAATACGGACAAGCTCGAGGCATGGTCTGTTATGTAGAACTGGAAATGTTCCAGCCATACAAACTACAGCTGATGATTTGGTAGAACCAAAGGATTCAATAGTTTCCAACGTACCTCAGGCTCTCCGCCGATCTAATAGGGTTTCTCACCCACCTGAGAGATACTTCGGTTTCTCTATGACAGTGGGAGCGAGGATTGCATCATGAGATGATGACCCAACTAGTTTCGAGCTGGCCATCAGGAGTGAGACTCTGTAAGAATGGCTGGATGCTTATCGATCTGAGATGGAATCCTTATACACCAACAAAGTATGGACTTTGGTTGCTTTATCTGAAGGGTTAAATCCCCATCAGGAGCGAGTATATCTTGAGAAGATTACTTGGTGTACATGGAAAAGTTGAGACTTTCAAAGCTATGCTTAAGTCCATCCAGATCCTACTTGCCACGGCTACATACCATGACTACGACATCTGGTGGTTGGGTGTCATGACTGCTTTTCTAAATGATGTTTTAGAAGAGAGCGTCTATAAGTACACAGCCAGAGGGCTTCGTAGACAGTGGGAGCAGTGGAAACGTATGCAAGATGTTTTATATGATAAAACAGGCATCGTGGAGTTGGAACATCTGTTTTGATGTGGTAGTCAAAGAGTTTGACTTCATCAAAATGGTAGATGAACCTTGTATATACAAAAAGGTAGTAAAGAGTATGGTGATGATCCTCGTAAAGTACATGGATGACATACTCTTGATAGGGAAGGAGTTTCCTATGTTACGCTCGGTCAATCTCCGCTTATCACAAGGATTCTCTATATAGGATCAAGGTGATACCTCCTAAATCCTAGGTTTTGGATCTATGAGATAGATCTAATTGGATGTTAGGATTCTCACTAGTTGTAGTGAGATGGTATCAATCGATCCTGGGGAGAATCACTGGACAGGTTCCAGGGTGATAAGAACGACTGAATGTCAGTCGCAGGCATTGTCTATACCCTCAATGGAGGGACGGTATGTTGGAAGAGTTCCAAGCTAGATATCTTGACATACTAGACGATTAAAGGCAAGATACATCGTTACCAAGGATGCTACCAAAGAGGCAGTCTGGATATATAAGTTCATAAGATGAACTTCGTTCTTACCATTGTGTGACAATGGAGTTGTGGCTTTAGCCAAGGAACTTCCGTCCCATCAGAAATCCAGATATAATTCTTAGGCAGTATCACCTGATCATGGAGATGGTTGATCTCCAGGGAGATCGAGGTTAGGAGAGTAGACGCAGAGGACGACAGCGCGGATCCACTCACAAAGGCCTTTTTCCCAGTAGAGACTTTTATGGGATGGTTGAGTATGAGATACTTCAACCGTAGCTAATTGTTGGGTATGCGATACCATAACAGATGGCCCTAGTGCAAGTGGGAGATTGTTAGTTATATGTATGCCCTAGAGGCCATTACTGTACATACGATGTATATTGTAATGGATGCTTGGACATATATATGGAGGACTTTCTTGCTCGACATGATAGTATTCTATCTGGTTGTACTTTATCTTAACATGTACTCTGATTGTCTCTATATTACATGATGATAAAGCCCTTAGGATATCTACTCGACTACTGGGACTATGATGAGATCATACTAGTGGGACCACGGTAGTCGACGAGTACATCCTATAACTGTTCCTAGTCGAGGGTGTATCGAGACATGGCATCGATACACCAGAGTAGACTAGCGTATACGCATCTTGACCCATATGATGGGCGATGGATGATCCTATATCCATCGGTGTTTGACATCAAGGATGGTGTACGGGTGCTCAGTGGAGACTGGGTACACTGGACGGACTCGCCGAGAACTCCCAGATGGTATTATACCTCACGTCAGATGGCAGTTCTCCGGTGACACTGGTACAGAGTAGTCTATTGACCTGAGATCGTCATAGAGACTTGTATGATTCCCACTGTGCTTTGATTTCCATCATACCACGTCCAAGAGGGCGTGCAAAAAGGTGGCTTTTGGGTACAGTCCCGAATCACATGGAGGCAATGAGCGATAGGAGGGGATTCGTCTCTCCCGGTATAGGGAGTTGATGTTGCGCTGTGTTCGATTGGCTATAACCGGAAATCCCTGGCCAGGGTTGCTGAGATTTACTGGTAAGTGTTATCAGTAGTTTCTCGAACTGTTATAGACCTCATATCGACACGACTTATCGAGCTACTGGGGTCTGACGTTTACTAGCCCTAGGCGAGATATGCAACATATCAGACGACGAGACCGGACTGTACGGGAGTGTTACTGTTTGGATTCACAGGAGAATGTACAGGCTTGCTTGTTGATCTTCTGAGCGCTCAATACCTGGATAGCTGTTACGTTTAGCTGACCGCTTGCAGCTTGTGGGTGTTTGATATGATCATCACCTACTGCCGGCGTATTGACGATTCTTTAGAGTCCTACACAGAGGTTTCTTGACTCAGGCAAAACGGAGTAGGAGCACATATGTGATATGTGCGGGACCGAGGATAATGCGATATGAGATACCGTATTCTATTCTCGCGATATATGATATCAGTCGGGTCATCGGATCAAGTGTTGATTCGATGAATCGGTACGGATAAATATTAGTCGGTTATATGCGATATAACCGGATTGTCGGATCAAGTGTTGATTCGATAATTTAATGTATAATAATATATATGATATATTAAAATTACATTAACTAATATTTGCTCACTAAAAGATTCTTTTTCTCACTCGGGTAATACATTAATATATATGCGATATATGTTAAATGTATTATTTTATTTTGTTACGATAAATATTATATATGTGATATATAATATTGTAACATGATATGATAACTAATGCAACATGTTTTGTGGAGTTTGAACATGATTAGGGTTTGGATTAGGGTTAAGACTTCTAGTTGATTCTAGAAGGTTTCTTTTTGCCATGATAAAGATATTTTGTTATGACTCATGCTTTAACCCAACCCAAACCCTAACCCTAGTTAATTCTCTACATGAGTTTAGTTGACCATGGTTGCATTATTTATCATATTAATTCTTTCTATTCATCACAAAAGAAATTCTATCATAATTCATCATCTTCTTCCTTCTTCTTTCTTCATGAAAAAGCTTTCTAGCTTTTTCTATGTGATGAAAAATATGTGAGAAAAAGATAAATAAAGAGAGCAAAAATCCTACTTCATCATCCTCATCTTTCCTTGCCCTTTAGATGAGAGTGTTCACTCAATTTTAGTGAGTGTTAGCTTGTGTTAATAAAACTTCAAGGTAGATCATCTTTGTATCGAAGATCGGAAGCAAGACTGCATCTTTCTCTTCGTGGACCTCTCGAGAGTCCGGAACCCGATGATCGCAGTGAAGGGACCTCAACACGGAGCTTAAGAAGTGAAGGACCGGATCTACAAATGTTGTAATCCCTCTCACTTAGTGTTAAACTGTTTAACATGTTTATTTTCGCCTAATCTCTAGTTTAAAGATCCGTATTCGGATTGTTCGGCACGGCTAAAATTTCAATCGGGCATGGTTGATGCCTCGTAGACCCTTGTGCGCGTGCATAGCAACCCTACAGATCCATCTTCGGCGCGAGAAGACGATGAGGGGAGGCCGGTCCGTACACCACAAGAGTTGAAGACGAAGGAGTTCAAGAAAGGTATAACCCCCTAATCGAGTTGGTAAAACTCTTAGTTAGGTTTGTTAGATGGCTGTTTAACAAAAATCCGTATTTTGAGTCCATGTTACCACCTCTAGAAAAATCATTTTTCATCATTTCCGTAAGCCCGTAAGTACCGGGAAAGGTAGCATGGACTTACAGTGGTATCAGAGCCTAGTTAAACACTATCTAACATGTTAGCAAAGTAACTAGAAATTCGATCGGAGAAAAAGTCGTGAAATACACCCGGAACTCATACTTTCTGCCGAATTTTTTTCCTGTTCAAAATCCAATAAATATTACCTTAAAATTCGGCTCAGGGTTTTTAGAAGAATCTGTAAAAAAATGGTCCACTGATTCGATCAGCGCGCCGCGGATCCACGGCAGGAGCTTGCTCCCGCCGCGGATCCGCGGCCGAGTTGACTCGGCTGTGGGGGATTTTTCGTGCAGTTTGTTCATAGGGGTGTTTTGGGATTTTTACAATATGTTTTTTCAGCACAGATTTTCAAGAAAGCAAAATTTGTTTTTGGGGCTTAAAAAACCGTATTTTGATCGAGTTTCTAAAGACTATAGCTGACGGGTTTATATCTGTGATGTGCTATATGTACTGTACGTCTGCTAATCGCTATACGTCGATTAGTGGGGTTTATACATATCTGTGTTCTGTATTGTTGATGGTATGTGTATATGAATTCATTGGATTGTCGCGGGTGAATAGCCGGGGGTTGTGAGATGAGAGTTTTCTTTTCTTTCAATTCATGTAATATGTAAATTGATGTAATATTATTTGTATGGCCACACAACCGGGTCGGGGTTGTAGCTGTCATTGTATAATTTCTTTTTACTGTTTTTGCTCCTAGAATAGACCCAAGGTAGGGTGCAAAAACTACCAGGTATCTCAAAGTGCCGAGTAGCCTACTCACGAGTTGAGAGAGGTTGCTTCGCTTCGGGTACTTGGCGGGTAGTTTGCCGCACCCGTAGGGGTCTTGGGTGGGGTATTGGCTATTCACCGCGACCGTGTAATCCGCTTTTCGTTACAGGCTCGTACGAATTGCGAATTCCTAGTATATCCAATGTGTTCATCTGTGATCTGAAATGGCTATCATTGCAATATATCTATATATGATATTATTTAGGCGTTGCTTATGTTTTGCATCCGCGCTAGTCCAGCCCCCGCTCTGTCGTTAGTTAAGTAACCTAACGGGTAATGACGGGGCCCCGTGGCGAATGCGGATGGTATAAGCGTACGTCATATTTTGGTTGTTTTCTGCAATGGTAGGATTAAATGATGGGACACATTAAAATTAATGCAAGAAAAATAAACCAAGTAAAAGTCGTTGGAACACTTTCAAAACCACTCGATTCTTTTCAAAACCAAACTTTTAAATGCGGAGCTTGAACCACTCCTTTTGAAAGCTATCTCATTCCATCGATTATATCAAGTTCACTACGTTCACAGTTTCGCCAAAACCATTCGTAGCCCTTCGTCATTTCACATGAATGGTCAACAAGTATTCAAGCTATGTTTGTTGGCCAAAGTCAAGGCATAGTGATTGGTAGCTATTGGGTATTCATGTGCAGCATAGATAGATGTGTTGGTTTAGGGCAGTCGTTCTACCTTGTTGGCCAAAGTCAAGGGTATGTGTGGGTGGGCTCAAATTAACCTGGAGAATGACGGGTAGAACTTGACATGTGACCTATGATTTGTTAGCCAAAGTCAAGGTCATAAGAGCATGGGGCAAAAATCCACATCGGGAGGTTCAAAAGAACTGAAACTTGCTAGTGTTGCATACCATTTGGAGTGTGATGATTCTGGTAGGATTCCTTCAGTTTTGTCACGCGATGATATTTGGATCACGATCCTACTGTGAGTATATGCTACTCCTCGGGAAATTTCTCATTTAACGATCAATGCTATAAACCTAGTAGGTGTCTAGAAAGGTGTTAGAGGGGCTGCGCCCCCAGGGAAAAAAGGTTCTTAAATTAAGGAACTTCGCGAAAGCGTTGGAAAACCTCCCTCGAAGTACCGACACTGGCCTGGCTGAACGGTTAAGTAAGTATTGTACGGTGAGATTGATCCTGACTAATTCTTCCTTTATGGTTTGAGGAGGGATTCGAGAAATGGTGGGAGCCATCCTGTTTAGATAAATTAAAAACCACTCTAAACTTGCAAGAGCATCATGCTGAGTGTTTCTTCTCTCTCTCCTAATTGCAGCGACCAATCGTCATGACCGGACTTAAGTTACTTCTAGATAAAAACATACTGACAGAGCCAAACTACAAAGATTGGCTCAGGAATGTCAAAATGGCAATCACTTATGACAAGTTGGGGTATCTTCTTACCACCAAAGCTCCCCCTGTCTCAGGTCCCAAAACCAGCGTCGCGGATAGGAAATCCGTAAGACCTGGGAAATCGACTGCGCGAAGGCCAAGTGCCTCGTGCTTGCCTCTATGGACAACGAACATCAGAGGAGGCATGAGAATATGGACCTCGAATCCATTTTTCTCCATACAAAAGAACTGTATGGAGAGCAATCTCGTATCGCCAGATACGAAGTGTCGAAGAAGTTGTTTTCGGCAAGATTGGCCGTCGGATCATCGGTAGCGGAACACGTGCTTAAGATGATTGGCTACATAGAGGAGCTCGCGGATCTTGGGACCACGTTGGAGAATGAGCTCTATACGGACTTGATTCTTTAGTCCCTTCCTTTCACTTACGCCCAGTTCATCCTAAATTTCAACTTGCAAGAAAAGGAAGTTGAACTTTCAGAGCTCCTCAACATGCTGAGGAGTGCAGAGGGGACCCTACAGAAAGGTAGGGAAACATCCACTTTGTTTGTAGGAGGATCTTCCTCTTCTAGGTCCAAGGCGAAAGCCAATGGAAAGAAGAAGAAAACCCCCGCCAAACCAAGGGGCGGTGTTAGTAAGGTGGATACGAAGGGAAAGGCAAAAGCAACAAAGGTAGCGGGGAAGCTTGTGGATAAGGAAGAATGCTTTTACTGTCACAAGAGTGGACACTGGAAGAACAATTGCAGGGCTTGGAAGGCCAGAACACAGGATCTAAAGCAAGTTGCGGCTTTAGCTTCAGGTGTGTATGTTGTTGAAAACTGTCTATCAATAAACTCTACGTCCTGGGTATTGGATACCGGATCAGGATCTCATATCTGTAATTCTTTGCAGGCGTTGAGAAAGCGTAGGTTTTTGAAAGCAGGTGACATGACCCTCAAAGTTGTAAACGGAGCTAGCATGGATGCTGAGGCCATGGGGGACTATCACCTGGGAATGTCAGATGGACATGTTTTGGTTTTACGTAATTGCTTTTTTGTACCCAACGCAACTTGTAATATCATTTCTGTATCTTTGATTTCTAAAGATGGTTATGAATTTGCGTTTGTAAGTAATGTTGTAAACATTCACCTAAATCAAGTTATGATTGGGTCAGGTACATTGAGCAATGGTATATACGTATTAAACCAACCACATATTTTCAATGTCCAGAATATACACAAAAGAAAGTCTCCGGAAACTAATCAGGCTTTCTTATGGCATTGTAGACTGGGTCACATCAATGAGAGAAGATTGACTAAGTTACATACAGAAGGATAATTGGATCTATTCCAATATCAATCATATGCAACTTGTCAATTCTGTCTCGAAGGAAAGATAACAAAGACTCCGTTCACTGGACACGGAGTAAGAGCGAGCGAGCTCTTGGGACTCGTACACAGCGACGTATGCGGTCCAATGTCTACGCATGCGCGAAGCGATTATTCTTACTTCATTACTTTTACGGATGACTTTTCAAGGTACGGTTATGTCTTCTTAATGAAACATAAATCCGAAACCTTTGGAAAATTCCAGGAAGATAAGAATGAAGTAGAAAAACAAACAGGCAAAAGTATCAAGACACTAAGATCTGATCGAGGTAGTGAATACTTGAGTGCTGAGTTCCTGGATTACTTAAAAGAGAATGGAATTCACTCTCAGCTTACTCCTCCATACACTCCGCAACATAATGGTGTATCGGAGAGACGGAACTGAACCCTATTGGATATGGTACGGTACATGATGAGTAACTCTGAGTTACCGCGATCATTCTGGGGATATGCACTAGAATCAGCTGCATACCTTTTGAACCGAGTTCCAACTAAGACAGTGCCTACTACACCATATCAGATGTGGTGTAGGAAGAGACCCTATCTTAATCACATTAAGACATGGGGATGTCCAGCTTTTATCAAAAAGCAGCATGCGGACAAACTCGAGGCACGCTCAGTACAGTGCAAGTTTGTGGGATATCCAAAGAACTCCAAGGTATATTTCTTCTATTGCAAAGAGGAACAAAAGATTTTTGTTTCTCGTCATGCCTACTTCTTGGAAACTGAGTTTTTGGAAAATCAGATAAGTGGGAGCGCAATAGAACTAGAAGAAATTCCAGAACCACGAGCTATTACTGAAATCTTAGTAGAACCAGAGGGTTTGAAAGATCATGACATTCCTACGCCGCTCCACAGGAGTAGTAGGCCGTCTCATCCGCCCGAGAGATACTACGGTTTTCTCATAGACGGGGATAGAGAGGATTGCATCATTGATTATGATGAGCCGACTAGCTTCCAGCAGGCCATTCAGAGCGTCGACTCGGTAAAATGGCTGGATGCAATGCGGACCGAAATGGAGTCCATGTACACCAACAAAGTATGGACGTTGGACATTGCTCTAGATGGGGTAAACCCCGTAGGATGCAAGTGGATCTTCAAAAGGAAGATTGGTGTAGATGGACAGGTTGAGACCTATAAAGCTAGACTTGTTGCAAAGGGTTTCCGTCAAAGATCTGGCATGGACTATGACGAAACCTTTTCTCCAGTGGCTATGCTGAAATCCATTCGGATCCTTCTTGCCATTGCTGCCTTCCACGATTATGAGATCTGACAGATGGACGTAAAGACCGCTTTTCTAAATGGAAATTTAGAGGAGTGTGTCTATACGGACCAGCCAGAGGGTTTCATTCAGAGTGGGAGCAGCGGAAAGGTGTGCAAGTTGCTTAAGTCCATCTATGGACTAAAGCTGGCATCACAGAGTTGGAACATCTGTTTTGATGAGACGGTCAAAGAATTTGGCTTTATCAAAAATCCAGATGAACCATGCATCTATAGTAGATTTGTAGCAAGAACTGTTGTATTCCTCGTATTATACGTGGATGACATTCTCTTGATAGGAAATGACATTCCTATGCTACAATCTGTCAAAGGGTTCTTGTCACACAGGTTCTCCATGAAAGACCTGGGTGATGCCTCATACATTTTGGGGATCCGGATCTATCGTGATAGATCCAAGAGGATATTAGGACTCTCACAGTCCAGGTACATCAACACCATACTGAAAAGATTCAGTATGGAGGATTCCAAGCGCGGTAATCTACCGGCTTGTCACGGGATCACCCTCTCCAAAGAGATGTCTCCAAAGACTGATTTGGAAAAGGATCGCATGTCTATTATACCCTACGCTTCTGCTGTAGGCTCTATAATGTATGCGATGTTGTGTACCAGACCGGATGTAGCTTATGCACTGAGTGTGGTAAGCCGGTATCAGTCAAACCCTGGGGAGAAACACTGGATAGCGATAAAGAACATTATCAAGTACCTGAGAAGGACTAAGGAGATGTTCTTGGTGTATGGCGGAAAAGACCTCCAGATCGAGACCTTTGCTGACTCTAGCTTCTAGAGTGACAAGGATGATTCCAACTCCATGTCGGGTTATGTCTTTACCCTCTATGGAGGGGCGGTGTGTTGGAAGAATTCCAAACAGGAAACCGTTGCTGACTCAACGATGGAAGCAGAATATATCGCTGCTGCAGATGCCGCAAAAGAAGCCGTCTGGATAAGAAAGTTCCTAACAGAACTTCAGGTGGTTCCGTCCATTGTTGATCCAGTACCTCTGTATTGCGACAACAATGGGGCTATAGCTTTAGCGAAGGAACCCAGGTTCCATCAGAAGTCCAGGCACATCTTGAGGCGGTATCACCTGATCAGGGAGATCGTGGGTCGCCAGGAGATCGAGGTTCGGAGAGTTGCTATGGAAGATAACACTGCTGATCCATTCATGAAGGCCTTACCCCAGACTCAGTTCGAGCGGCTGATCGAGATGATAGGTCTTCGATACGCCAGTACATGGCCTTAGTGCAAGTGGGAGATTGTTAGTGTTTATGCCCTAGAGGCCATTACTGTATCATACTAGCATGTATATTACTTGATGGAAGCTTGGGATATTCACCTTGTATTGACATTCTTGCTCAAAATAGTAGTATGATACTTGGTTTGTTTCTGCTTTAATGTGTGCATGTGTTTCTTTTAGCATATCGCCTTTACACATTAGTGGAGCCCTTAGGATCTTTGCTTGATTACCAGCGTTAGTCACACTCGTAGGGGCCGGGTAATCTAGAAGCACATACTTATGCAGGTCCCTAGTCGTAGGACTATCAAGACAGGGCATCGATACTCCCGAGTAGACTAGCGTATGCGCTTCTCATCCCAATTTGGGAGACGGTCTGTCCTACAGCCGTCAGTACGTCGTACTTGAGATAGTATGCGGGTGCTCGTTAGGTTACGAGTACACTGGACAGGACTCATCGGGAACTGTTGGTTGGTATTATACCTATCGTCAGTTATCAGTTCCCAGGTGACATAATTACAGCTTAGTCCGTTGACTTGACACTATCACTTCGCCTCGAGTGTGTTCCCACTGTACTTTGATTACTACCCTACCACGGCTCAAAGGAGTCGTGCAAATAGGTAGTTTTTGGGTGCAGTCCCGAAGCACTTGGAGGCAGTGACGGTTAGACAGGATTCGTCTCTCCCGGTATTGGGGGTTGATATCGCGCTGTGTCTAGGAGAGCCATTACACAAAGTCTCTGGCCAGGGCAAGCGAGATAGACTGGTAGGTTTCCAATGTTATCTCAGGTGTTCTGGGATACACTCCGACACGACTTATACCGCTAGTAGGGGACTGACGTTTACCGCCCCCTAGGCCCGCCATGCGATGTTCTTAGACGAACAGACCGGACTATACGGAGACTGTCACATTCAGGCTCAGTAGGAGTTCAGATGGGTTTACCTCGTCAGTCTTCTTATCGACATCTACCTGGGGACCGTTACGTACAGCTAGTGCCGCTTGCGGTCTGTGGTTAAACCCACTGCCAGCGTAGTGTCGAGTCTTTAGAGTCCCATACAGAGGGTTATTCGCCTTTGGGCAAAACAGAATAGAGGTCGCATGGTTTTGCGACATGGTTCATTCACATCCGCGCACTTGTGCACGTTTGGTGTCCGGACCGTCATTACTAGCGGGCTCTGGTTTGAGCCGGATCCCAGTATATGTTTTGGGGTTAGTTTTATCTCATTGTATTCAGGTTCCTCGGAACACGAATGTGTATGTGTATGCACAGTGGATTGAGGCGGAGGAAGAGGTTTTTCATTAGGGTTTCGGAACAGGTGTGTATGCACAGTTGACAGTTGTCTTTTTTCAAACCCTAACGAATATGTGGAATATCAATTAATAATATTAATTAAATGAAATTGTGTCATGGTTAGGGTTGTTGACTTATTGACCTTGGTTGACTTGTTGACCATGGTTGAAACATTGACCATCATCATTACTTTTCAAGATGCTCTTTGATCTTTGCAATAAACATTTAATGTGATATGATAATGGTCTCATCAAACCAACCATCACCTTTTTCATTTTGGATTAATATTATTAATTAGATAATTCACATATATTTTTATGGTTGTAAAAACTATTCTCATTCTATCATAACCATTCTCTCTCTTCCTTTCATCTTCCTCCTCCTCTAGTTCAAGGAGAATCATTCTCATGAGTTGAGAAACCTTTCCTTGGAGATAAAACACCCAAAATCACTCTCTACTCATCCTAAGGTTGAAGTTCTAGAAAGACGGACACTTTAGTTTTCTCAAGATCGAGAAAGGAGCTCAAGGTAGAAACCCTCAGGTGGATCCATCTTCGACAAGAGAAGGCAATGAGGAAAGCACCATCCGACCACTACAAAGAGTCCAAGAAGAAGGAGTTCAAGTTGAGTTATAACCCACAACCGAGTAGATAACTCTCTTGTTAGTTGTTAGTGTGTAGTTTAGCCAAGATCCGTATTTTGTAGTCCATGTTACCTAAACCCTAAAAATCGTTTTTTACCGTTTTCGCAAGCCCGAAAGAACCGGGAGAGGTAACGTGGACTTACAATAAATACTTTCCCATGTCCTAACCCTTCATCATTCTGAAAATTATAGCCAAAAATGTCAAAATTTTCTAAGTACAAGTGGAGTAAAAGAGGAGTTCGCAAGTGGTCAACTTCCGGTGAAGAATCAAAGCTTTTCCGACGATCCCGCGACGCCACGACGACAATCCTCTCTTCCTACACCTTTCTTTAAGTCTCCTAAAGTGTAAGTCCCTCTCAATCTTTCTTCTTCTTCCTTGAAAATCTTATTTCAAAACATATGTCGGTAAGTGGAGTTAATACCGACATCTTCTTCTAAACCCTAGAAATTCTACTTTTTCTTAAACATTGCTCATCCATATTCTTACACCATGCTTGTTATCATAAAACCAATATTTAGAACCAATTTTTAATCAAAACATCTTGCAAAATAACTTTAACTTGAATTTTACATTAAAATACCATGAACTTTGTGTATCATCTTTTAATGTTTTGCTTAAACATACCTTTAAGAAAATTCATGAGGTAACGACCTACCTCTTACGTACATGCTTGGTTTCCATAGTACGATACTCTTTGATCGTATTTTTGTTACGATTACAATATTACATTAAAATACCATTTACTATAAAAACGGTTTTCTTTTGAATTGTATTTTAAATTCCTTTGCAAATATGCCTCTACAATCCTCTTTAGGGGACCCACTATTGGATGGTGCGGATTATTGCACATTCTTGGGCTAGTATAGCGAGATGTAGACCTGCTCACGGAGCATTCGGTCTCGAAAGATTTTATTACGGTTTTTAAGAAAAACGCAATTTTCTACTTAAATAAAAAATTTAATTTTTAATAATTATATAAATATTAAAAATCCATATATTTTCAAAATATAATAAACTTATATTTTTCAAATGAAAGAATTACAAGTTTTCACCAAAATACTATTAAGATACCAATAAAAGACAAGTTTTACAATAAAATACCATGAACTTTCCAAGCTAAGCTATTATCACTAAAATACCTAAAATCCTTAAAATTCACATTCATGAAAACCCTAAATAATATAAATAACTTCTCGAGATTATTTTGAAACTATATTAAAAATATTTTTCATAAAACCCCATCGAGTTATATAAAACAATATTTATGGACTTTACTAAATATAGGTTTAAGCGGGATCAATTTTCTTGAGCCCCAAGAAGCTGAAGAAAGTGAGTGCTTAGCTATTTAAGGTAGAAAACTTAATAGAGTTATCAATAGTAATTGTTCCCGCTAAATTTTTTTGTCTCAGAGTTTGCTCTTCCCTTATAAAACTAAAGGGAAAGCTCCACGTGTTAAATATGTGTATCCACATGCAAAGCATGTAACTTTCGATTGAGATAGGATTAAATCCTTAAGCGCCTCACGTGTTTCCCATGTGAGCGCCAGTGCCAGCCTCTGTAATGATTAAATTCTATAATGACGCCTCATGTGGAACATACGTGAGCGCCGGCGTGCAAAGCACGAGAGTGACTACTTATAAAAGAATTAAATTCTTCGACGGCGCCCTCGTGTATAACACGTGAGCGTCAGCGTCCAAATTAAAGAGGGTAGAATTAAATTCTACATGGGGAATATTTCCCTAAAATCTGGGATATTCTCTGTTAAACAGAGCCGTTGGATTAAAAATCTAATGGTGATAATAAATCATCAAAATGATAAAATTAAATTCTATTAGGGAAAAAATATCTCCCTGATAAAATATTCTCTGTTAAACAGAGAGCCATTGGATCAAAGATCCAACGGTGATTTAAAATCATCAAATGATAGAATTAAATTTTATATAGGAAATATTTTCCTTGATCTTTCTAATATGGAAAGATCTTTCCCTAACAGAGAATCTTGGATTTAAAATCCAATGGTGATAAAATATCACCAATTAAATCATCTGATAGAATAAAATTCTGTCTTAGAAAAATACTTTCCTAATCTTGTTAAACTAACAAGATATTCATATAACATAATTAAATTCTGTGTTAGGAAAATATATTCCTAATCTTGTTAAACAAACAAAAAATCTTCTCTGTTAAACAGAGAGCCTTTGGATTAAAAATCCAACGGTGAATAAAATTCACCGATTGATCTAAAAGATCATTTTGATTGATCATGAAATCAATCATGATCTCTCAATGAGAGATGTTCCCGCCAAAATACTTTTAGCGCAAAATAACCCAAGGTATCAAACAACAACAATACGCTTAAGAAAATGCAAACCAGTATTTTCCGGGCTGTATTTTGCCAAACTCTCGAATGAGAATCAAGTAAATTATGATGGCATCGAAAGAATCTCAAAAAATCTTTCGATTTGATATATTACAGGCCTCATAACTTTTCCGGAATCAAAAGTTATGAACAAATGTGCTATGCACGTATAGTCTAAGTAATACTCTACCACATGGAGGATACTTTTTTAGTCCCATATCGAGAAAAAGAGAAATCTCTTCTTTACTACTCCCATATAAATAAGAGGGGATACTTAGTAAAAATAAGATTCAATCCTCAAAGGAGCTTAGTTCTCCAAGTTAGGGCTTTAGCTGCCCCTCCTTAATACGCATATGCGCCACGTGCAACGCACGTGCGCTCGCCATGTGTGCAGTGTGCTCGCCGTGCAAGGATTCAATTCTCAAAGGAGCTTAGTTCTCCATAGGAGCTTAGTTCTCCAAGCTAGGGCCTTAGCTGCCCCCATGATGCATATATGCGTAAGCGCTACGTGCGACGCACGCTCGCCCACCAAGTGCGACGCACGTGCACCCAACACGTGCGACGCACGTGCGCGAATGCAAAGAAACCTTTTTCAGTAGTTAGGAGTTTAAGCTCCAACCTGTTCTTCCCCCTAATGAGTGGGACATGGTTCAAAGGGTACATCCCTCCACACCTTCGTTACATGGCGTTGTAATCCCTCGGTTTCTTCGTGGAGGTGGTGGGTCCCAACGACCAATGATCACTCTTTCTAAATATAGAGGAGGAGACCACCTCATAAGCTTTTGTAAAAAAATATACAGAAGGCTCCCAATAGCTCCCACAAAACAAAAGAGAATTTAATTCTCAAACAAGATCTTCTTCCTCAAAACCCTAGGTGAAGAAAACATCGAGATCAAAACATCTCTGTTACCTATCCTATATAAGGGTTTAACCCTTCTCAAAGAACTAAGTTCTTTCTATGGATCTGTGATCTACAAGACAAATCTTCCACAAGTTGAGAATTTAATTCTCATCGGAAAGATCTTGTTCTTGAGAATCAAAGATTCAGGAAAGTAAAAATTTGAAGAGAAAGAAGATGGAGTTCATAATACTTCAAGAACTTACTTTCTTCAAATCAAGAACTTAGTTCTTTAAAGAACCCGATCCAAGATCTACAAAAATAGTGATCTTGGTGATCTTTAATGGTCAAAACACCATTAAAAAAGGTTTAACCTCTCGGAGAAGATGGAGTTCATAATACTTCAAGAACTTAGTTCCTTCAAATCAAGAACTTAGTTCTTTAAAGAACCCGATCCAAGATCTTCAAAATAGCGATCTTGGTGATCTTTAATAGTCAAAACACCATTAAAAGAGGTTTAACCTCTCGGAGAAGATGAAGTTCATAATACTCCAGGAACTTAATTCTTTCAAATCAAGAACTTAGTTCTTTAAAGAACCCGATTCAAGATCCTTAAAATAATGATCTTGGTGATTGATCATCTCATAAAACTGCATTTTATTACCACTCATTCGTTATCTATTTTGCTATATTTCGGTACTATTAATCAGTGTCTGCTCAGTTAATACAGTTTACAGGTATTCGTGATACAACACTGAAAACATACCAAAAAATACGGATACGACGTTTGGGAGCTGACACTACTAGTAGACCAGAAAACTTACCGATGACCCGTGAGCTCTTTTGGAAATAATACATGTGTACACACTTTTTGTGTAGAATTGGTCCAACACATAAAGGTGCACATGGCTTGGGGCAGCCATGATGGGATGAGTTGAGCAAAAGAGCATTTCTTAGTGTGATGTGCATTAAATGGGCATTTAATGCTAAAGATCTTGATGTGATTCAAAGCATCTTGTTCCCTCCAAAAATCTGAAGACAAACCAGGTTAAATTAAACCAAGCAAACAACACTAGTGGGATCTATGAGAGCTGACCCCACACCAGACCCGAGCCCCTATTGCAGGATTATGGCCGGTGGCCACTCCACAAAATCCGGCGAGGACGGTCCCTATGCTCCAGTGGGCCCCATTTTCTTTTTGTCTCTCCCTTGTTGTCTAGTCACCTTATTTTTTATTGTTTGTTTAATCTGTTTTGGAACCTATAAATACCAGGGCAGTGGGCATGTTAGAGGGGACTACTTTTTGTGAGAGAAAAGAATTATGAGATTGTAATTGTTGCTTCTAGTGAGTTTGGTGTGAAATCCTTGTCTTTCTCTGGTCTTACAACTTCTTGTGAGCTTGCAAGATTAGATTTTGGCATTTGATTTCACTTGTCTTGTACTTGGAACCGTTTGTAATCAAGCTTCATTTTATATAAAGTATTTCTTATATATCTTCTCTTCTTCTCTTTTCTTTTTATTGTCAATTAATTATATGATGTGTGAGTAGTTGTTTTCTAGGCTATGGTGAGATAGGTTGTGGAATGACTTTACTTCCAACCCCTCCCTTTTTATTCTTGCATTTTACATCTTCTTTTCTTAATATGCAATTTTATTATGTTTTGCTTGATATGGTATATCGTTTTCAATGGTTGCAAACCAACCTAAACATATATCCTATTCTTTCTTTACATTTCATTATTGCTATATTATGCATGAAAATTGAAATGAATACGGAATTTTGTTAAGTGTTGCATTTCGCTAGATAGAATATATAGCACAATTGCATATATTCTATACTTTCTAACCTCGTTTAACTAGATCCATATGCATTTCATTCTCTTCGTCAAGTTTTTAGTTTCCATTCTACTCAATCTTGATATCGTATTCTATTCCGAAGCATATTCGGATAGATGCGGTATACTTTTGCAATTCTAATGGAAACTGAACACTTGAAGCTCGGATCAAAATGGAACGTTGGAGGTAAATGTCTTATTTCACTAATACCAAACCATTAGCCTAAGTTTTCCTTAAAACCTTTCTTCTTTTAAAATCTTGCAAATTGTGACAAACTCATCATCCAACTTTTGCTTATGACTCAAATTGATGTCGTGATACCCACTCCTTGTGGTTCGACCCGTACTTGCCGGCTTGCTTCAACGCACTGTGCACTTGCAGTATTTTAAAACTCGAGTCTCACCTCATGCACCCTTTTTAACAAACGAAACCGACGTATCTTAATAACAACATAACTTAACATATTGCATGACACCGTGAGAATCGAACAAGTTTTTGGCTCCGTTGCCGGGGAGTGGCAACATCACTAAGCATTTTGAGTTGTCTTTGTAGATAAACTCCAAAACAAAACCAAAATAAAAATTCCTTGTTACATTGTATATCCTATTCTACATTGTGCTCTCTGTTTTGACAACCTGCTATCCTTCTGTGAGAAATTTAAAGAATTAAATAAGACCAACAGGACAAATAATTACCCTAGAGAACCCACAACCAATACGAGCACCTAATTCCTAATATCGACCGGCCACCTATTGCAAATTTCCGGCATAGCCGGCCCCTTTGGGGTATTTTTGAAATTTTCTGGTTGTGGTATCTCCAGTGCACTATTGGTACTCTGTTGGTATTGTTTAAGTTTTGTAATTTTTATTGCGCAGGTAATTGGCTTCATATATCACTTTTCGTACTAAAATCGCCATTTTTGCTACATTTTCAGATTCTAGGAATTTGCGGATGGCAATGGTGGAAGGAAAAAGATGCGCTCAAAACTAAGGTGATAACGGAACACAGTGCCAAAGATCTGGGTAGATTGACCCGCACAAGCGAACTTTTCAACCCACGCGGATTCAAGTCAACGGGGGTTTCTTAACCCAAAAATCCAATGGTACGTATTCCTTAAACACCTTCTCAAAATCTCGACGCGTCCACTAGTCTATCTTTGCAGGATTCTTTGCCAGCACATTGCCATAAAAAAGAACTAACCCGTATTTTTTGCAGCGCTGCATTTGAACATAAACTAAAAAATGATTGTTTGATACTTTGAACAACTTTTTCATTGTATTGCGCATTACATACCTTTAATACGGACTTAAGGGCAAAGAACCCCAACAAGATACGGTAAGGGATTTCATCCCCCCTTCTCCGTGGCCTACAAACCACAAAGAACAAGCATTTTTCACACCCTCATTAAATTTAAAAGAAATTAGATTTTCAGCCCTAAGGACTTATTGCTCACTAGGGAAAATTAAGTGTATTTCGAACACCGCCCATCGGTACATTGTTCAAGAAGTGTCTAGGAAAGTGTGAAGGCGCAACTGCCGAAAAAGAGAAGGTTTTGTAATTAAGGAAGCTCGCGAAAGCGAGGGAAAACCCCCCTTCCTCTCTGCACTTACCTAGCTTCTCGATCAGTCTATCTTGGGTCCGTTTCGCAGTACATTTTTACTTCACAACGCAAGTTTTTTTAAGCAGGTCTAGTTGACCTAGGTAACCCTAGACTGATTAGGTGTGTGCAGTGTGTCTTGTTTATATTCTTGTTACACCTTTTCATTTTTTTTTGGTTGTGAATATTTTGGTAAACACACCTTTTCTTCCATTTCCTCAGTCTTTCCTTACCATCTCTGGATAGTGCATGTCAGCTTGGACTAGAGATTCACAATCTCGATTAGTCCGGTTTGTACCTGTGTCTTCCGACTCTTCTACACCTTCACTCTCTTCGGAACCTTCCGAGACCTTCTTTCCTTCTGCCTCATCGGAGCCGTCCGATTCCACACCTTCACTTTCTTCTCCTACACCACCAACAATGACGGAGCAAACGATCGTTGAGCAACATGAGGCGGCGTTACAGGACAGATGTTACCCACACCGTTCATTCCTTCCTTCATGCATAGTATTGCCTACCATTGCGGAAAACAACTATGAGATCAAGCCGCAATTCATACCACTACTCCCCAAATTCCACGGACTCGAGTCTGAAGAGGCTTACCTGTTAATCTGTGAATTTGAAGGAGTATGTGCGATGATGAAGATTCACGGAGTGGGAGAGGATGTCGTTAAGCTCAAATTTATTCCCTTTGCGCTTAAGGATAATGCGAAAAGTTGGTTAAACAGTCTGCCGGCTAGATCAATCACGACCTGGGATGACTTTGTGAAGGTTTTTCTAAATTTTTTTTATCCTATTCATAAAACCGTGCGAATTCGAAATGAACTCCAAAATTTCAAACAAAAAGAGCGTGAAATATTTTGGAAATGCTTAGAGAGGTTTAAAGACATCTTGGTCAAGTGTCCCCATCACGGGTTAGAATAATGGAGGTTATGTCATATTGTCTATGAAGGGTTAGACTCCAGTTCCCGCATGATACTAGAATCCATGTGCCATTGCAAATTCCTGAGCTATGGTGCAAAGGACGCTTGGAACTTTTTAGAGGAACTAGCTGACAAGACCATCCAGTGGGAGAGTGTGAGTGAGAAACCATCTGTGACCAAGAGCGGTGCATACATAGTTGACACCTCTATAGCCGTCGAAGCCAAAATCACCGCTCTTGTACGGCGAATGGAAGCTTTAGAGGGAAAAAATTCACCGCTACCAGTCAATCAAATTTCTCCGACTTTGTGCGCTAACTGTCAGCATCCTAGCCACATAACGGAAGAATGTCCGTTTCTCGTTGGGTCCAGGGACCTGAAAACGTTAATGCGCTGTATCAAAACCAGCGTCCCAGGAACGACCCCTTCGCACCGACATATAACCCTAGTTGGAAGAATCGTCCCAATTTTGCTTGGAATCAAGCCCCTTTTCAAAACAACAATTCAAACCCGCCTTTCGAGCAATTTCAAAATTCAAATTTTCAAAACCAAAAATTGGGATACTCAACCAACCAGCCCCAGCAACCCCAATAGCCGAATCAGCACAACCAAACCTTTGCACCCCCTGGGTTCGCCCAAGACGACAAGAGGGTGACATCCATTGAAAAAAGGTTGGAAGCTTTGATTAAAACTTCTGCACAGACTTCATCTAGTTTGGCTACCTTTATGCAAACATCCGGTCAATTGCATAGCGTGAACACTCAAGCGATAGCCAGATTAGAAATCCAAATCAGTCAACTGGCTGCAGCAGTTAATGAACGTGAGAAGGGAACATTTCCCTCTCAGCCTGTGATGAACCCAAAAGAGAAGAGAAACAACAACGCTCATGTTGTTCAGACGAACAATATTGAAAATGCGAACGCCGTCACCGTCCTCAGGTCAGGACGAACGTTTGACAACATGGTTGTCAACCCCAACGACTCATCCAAACGTGCGGTTGTCAGTTTACCAGCGTGTATTTCATCTTCTGCTCCTCATTATGATCCATCCTCATCTTCATCACCTTCTTCTTCTTCTTCTCCTTCTGCTTCTTCGTCGTCGTCTACTGCACATCCTTCAAAGCAACTTGAGAATTCGCCACACGATCACACCGATGATCCAGCAAGAACATTCCCGTCTTCTGCACCTATTATAGTGCATCACGTGATATACACGTGAGCTCTATAGACAACTGAGTGCTTAGCACTGCTAAGTGTTACAGAAACCCAATCTTAGCCCAATTACCTAAGCATATATTTATGATATCCAAATTGATATCTAAACTGATCTCAGTCTCAAATATGACTAATGATCTCTCATCGATGATATCCAAAATCATATTCATCCCATATTTCCTAAGTTAATCTTAGTCTCAAATATGACTAATGATTCTTAGATGATCCATGTTCATATCATAATTTTGCATTATTATATTCCCTATTCTTATTCATTTTACAAATAAACAGGTGCTTTTGATCCATATCTGCTACATAGTTGCAGGTTACAGGTTCTCGGAACAAAACAGTGAAATTGATGAAAAGACGATACAAAAGTGAGACTACGACCAACAAATGGAAAAATCTTGATCACGCCTACAGTTTGAAGAATAAACGAAGATCAATGGACAATTTCACAAAGCAAAAAGGCAGCGCAAGGTTCAAGACTTCGACACGAAGCAAACAGTAAAAGTTCATGACATTATGCACTGTGGAAATCTGGAAGAAAACTAGAAGACAATCTGAGAAACCAAGTGAAGAAATAAGTACCCAAATGCAGCCAGACCAAGACCAGAAAAAATGAACCAACGACCCCACCATATGGCCACGGATCCGTGGCCAAACAGGGATTTTGGCCGCGGTTCCGCGGCCATAATGAGCCCGTGTTGGTGCAAAATTAAACAGTTGGCGGTGCGTTGACTAGTCTTCTTAGGGGTAATTTTGTAAATGCAGATATGTAACGAATATAACCCTAGGGTTTCTATAATCTATAAATAAAAACCCTAAACCTCTTTTTGAGGCATGCCTCTTCTTGTGCCTCATTTTATTCATCTAAATTCAGAATTTCAATTCTTGTAATGTTTGAAGAGAGCTTCAAATAAAGTAAGTTTTTCCTTTCTATGCCCTAGTTAATTTTATTATCTGCCCTAGTATAGATTTTCTTTATCTTCCCTAGTTAATTTCATTTATATGCCATAGATTAGATAATTAGGTTATTAAAAACAATCATAAAAAATGTCACTTTTTATCAATTCCCTAATAAGTGAGTAATTCCTCACTTGTTAGGGTTAGGAATAGGAAAGGTTTGAGAGATGAAAATCTCTCACCCCTTTCTTGCCCATCACATATTTTTATAGGACTCCATGCATACATACACACACCGCTCATTACGGCACCCTACCCCATGAGGTAACGGTAATACCGTAGTTTAAAAGACCGGTTGTGCATATTTTCCATGGAGGTTAGGGTAAGAATTAAGAAAGGACGGACAAGGACCACGAGCAAGAAACATAGTTTCTTCCCGATCGTGCTAATCCCCTTTATTAATTACCATAACACCTAAATAGATCTTAATTAGGGCATTGAAAGCGGTGAGAAATATGGAATTTCCAAACTTAACCTAAACTTAACCCTAGCAAGATTTTAATCTTAAGCAAACTCATTTCAGTTTTTAGTGATAATAAATCCTACCACAATTGGAATTAACTCGTTAGAACAATTAGAAAATACACAAAATCCCTGTGGACCGACCCGAACTCACCGGCTACCTACCAAGCGACGCCGTTCTTGATTGCGGTAATTAATTCTTTGATTTCAAAATCTATCTTTTCAAAACGCACGCAAAGAATGATCAATCAAATGGCGTCGTTGCCGAGGATGGCGTAGTATTTTCTTTTCGCAATTTCGGGTTAATTTAAATATAAAAATCATAAAAAACTGAAAATAAAAAAATTATAAAAAATTTATGATCTTGTTATTCTTTGAAGGGTGTTTTCGTTTGAATTGTGCAGGATTGAAAAACAAATTCAGATCTGGAAAAATCCAGAGAGCTAAACAGAAAGCAACAGATCTGAACAATAGAGGAAAATCGGAACAGAGGAGCAGAAGAAATCTCGGGAACCGAACCATAGAGCCCACCGCGTTTCCGCCGCCGAAACCCGCTTTTAGCCTCGAATCCGCCGCGGGTTGCTGACGTCAGCAACCCGAAACCCCTCTGTAAGCTTCTTTTCTTCTTCTCTCCAACCCCATTATCTCCTCTGTGAAATTTTCCTACAGGGTTCTTTGCGCAAAAAACTTCTCCCCTTCTCCAATAACTTGATCTTGTGCAAGATTCTTAGCGCCGCTAAAAAAAAATTGTTTGCAAGTGTTTGATTGTATTTACCGCTTTGCATATTTAAAATTGACTTTAAGGGGTTTTTACACCAATCCAGATTGGGTGGGGATTTCATTACCCTTCCTAGGACCCCAAAAATCACATAAAACATATTGCATTGACTATCAAGTTAGTTAAAAAAGATTAGACTCAGCCTTAAGGACTGTCGCACTCAATAGGACAAAGGAATAGTTGTAGGCATCGACCGTTGATCTAAACCTGACTTTGTGGTGCCTAGGCTAGACAGGTAGGGAAAGGTAACTTTAAAAGGCCCGTTATCTGGCCATAATTGGCGGTGAAGAGGTGGTTTGAAGTCCTCACAATTTGCCTTTTGGAACAGTTAGGAGCAGTCTAGTTGACCTAGGTGACCCTTGATCTAGGCTTGATTGTGCATATTGTGATTGCTTGAACGTGTGTCTAAGCTTCTTATTAAAAATATTTTTTGCAAAATGCTCCTTATAAAAAAACACAAAACGGAAATTTTTTTTACAAAAACTTGCCACTTGTCGCCAAGAAATCCTTTGCACCCACATTCTTTTTCTTCTCCTTCTTACATCATGGGTATCCCACCTCCCAAAACTCTTGCCGAACTTTGGTACCCTTATCCAAACATTGCTTCCTACGCGAATTATTTTGGTCGAATTACGGGAGACCCCTCCATTGTTGGAGATAGTGCCCTCAGAGTCAATTATTGGATCACAGGCACGTGATTGCAACGATTGAGGGAGGACCTATGTCGGTAGGACAGTCTTACTTAAGATGATAGTATGCTATCTGGTTTATCTTATCATCGTGTACTGCTTTAGGTGACCTTACAGGTAACTATTGCGCGTTGATAGAGCCCTTTGCTTAGCGGCCAGCAGTATGATGGCGATCATATACGTGGGAGCTGGGGTCTATAAGCACATCCTTAAAAGGTCACTAGTCGTGGGAGTTTTCAAGACAGGGCATCGATACTCCAGAGTAGATTAGTGTATACAGTCGAGACCCCGACGAGGGGCGGTGGCCGGTCTCACAAGCCACTGGTGTCAGTTGGTTCACCTAAGATGTATACAGGTGCTCATTGGGTTATGAGAACACCGGACAGGACTCGCCGGGAACATGCTAGTTGGTCTTATACCTGACGTCAGATGGCAGTTCCCTGGTGACATGTGTACAGGTTAGTTCATCGACCTGAGATCGTCATTTGTCTCATGTGAGTTCCCACTGTACTTTGATTACCACCCTACCATGGCTCAAAGGAGTCATGCAAACAGGTTTTAGTTGGGTACAGTCCCGAGCCACATGGAGGCAGTGAGCGGATCTGCAAGGGTTCGTCTCTCCCGGTATTAGGGGTGAGGTCGCGCTGTGTCTAGGAGAGCCATTACACGAAGTCCTTGGCCAAGGCAGGAGATTTACTAGTAGGTATTCCAGTAATATCTCAAGGTGTTCTGGGCTACACTCCGACACGACATGTACCGCTTTTGGGGGTCTGACTTTTACCAACCCCCTAGGCCCGCCATGCGATGCTCATAGACGAACGGACCGGACTGTACGGATATTGTCACTGACAGGCTCAGTAGGGTGTCAGGATGAGTTCGCTCATCGATGTCCTTTTTGGTCAATACCTGGTAGCCCGTTACGTATGGCTAATACCTTTGACATGCTAGTGGTTAAATCCACAGCCAAAGTATTGACGAGTCTTTAGAGTCCCCCACAGACAATTTCTCAAGTATCGGGCGAAACGCTGTAGAGGCCGTATGGAGATATGGGAGGGTTCGATCATGTACGTGCGGTATTGCACGGATCATGATCAGACGGATAATACTAGCGGGCTTTGGTTTAAGCCGGATCCTAGTATTGTACAGTGTAGATTTTGTCTCATTGCATTTGTATTCGGTCGGAATACAAATGCGGGTATGTATATACAGTCGCGGGGTTTTCCTGTAATTTATTACGGGATCGTTTTTCTGAAGTTGCCAGTTTGCATTCCGTTTCGGCCATTTTTCTTTTGTTCCTTCTTTGGCTGAAATTTGGTGGAGGGGGTTATTTGCAATTATACATTTTATTATGGAGAAGAATTTTTAAGCTTCATGATAGTTCAACCATCATTTGACTTCTTTTAGATCATCATTACTTGCTATTTGATTTGATGATGATTGGATTGGTTATGATGAGGGAGTGAGGCTTGCTTTTTGACTTATGATAAATCATTCTTTCTTGCATTATTTTTGAGACTCTCCCTCCTCTTCTTGGAGATATGGCCGGCCATTCTTGGATGGGGGCTGTCTATATTTTTGGTGTGGGAATGAGTCTCATTTCATTGCTACAATATTCCCAAGTTCATCACAAAAGTTCACATCTCCTTTCCCACTTCCAAATGGCAACTTCAACAACCCCTAGAGATAAACCATTCTACACTTAGCCTACAGCATTCTTGGACACGTCGACTCGCCAACTTCGTGCCCGAGTTGCCTCGGTCCAGAGGTGGGAGCCCGTAAAAGAACCCGACGATGTGGTGCCCTTCCGATGAGGAGATGAAGACCGGAGATTCCACGGGGAGATCGGGATGACGACGAGAAGACCGAAGGACACGGATCGCTCGGTATATCTCTCTACCCATTCTCTAGTTAGCTAGCATTAGATTAATGGCCCGATCCGGGTTTTAAAGTCCGCGGTAGCGCCGGTTCTAGTTTATAGAAAAGTTTTTATTTTCCGCATTTTGGCCTCGTTCAGACGGCCGGGACGCCGCCGTGCACTTACACTGGTATCAGAGCCACGCCATTAACCTAGTCTAGCTTGCTCTAACGTGTTTACAAGTTCGATCGAACGGATTTTCCAAAAACCGCGTTTCCATGTCAAGTTTCTGTCGAATTTTTCCAGTGCTCTAAAAATTATTTGGTACATTGTAAAAATACGTGCAGGGTTTTTTATGCGTTCTGTGAAAATTTGGTCGGCTGATATTACTGTATCGCGGCGGATCAGCGGCCAAAACCACGTTTTGGCCGCGGATCCGCCGCCGTTCTGTGGCCAAACAGCACCAAATTTCTACAGTGGGTTTATGACATGGAAATAGGGTTTCTGGTATATTCTTTTTGGGCCCAGATTTATTTTAAGTGCTACAGTAGTGCTTGGGGCCCACTTCGGGAAATTTAGTCGATCGCAAATTTTAAACATATCAGTTTACAGTATTTACATTATATCTGCGACCGTGAATGTCATTTGATCGGTAAATCCTGTCTAACTGCTATAGCCCTTTAAGACGGATTTGCGAACGTGACATTCACGTTGATGTTCTGTGTTGTGCTGTGATGTTGCGGATTTGTCGTGGTGGATAGCCTGGATGCAATGGTAGTACTGTTTGGTTGTTTATGTACATTTGATATTGCGGGGCAAGCGTCCGACATGTGGACTGCCGTCACTGCCTGTTTGTATATTATTCTTTTGGGGCACGACCGGGCTGAGGTCGATATACCCGTTGTATGTTTATTTTTTTATTTTCTGTACTAGGATTACCCCAAGGTGGGGTGCACGGGTAGCCGGGTTCTAGAGGGCAACGGGCCCGCATCTCATGGCGTTGAGACGGAGGGGGCTTCACTCTAGAATTGGCGGGCTATTCGCCGCACTCGTAGGGGGTACAGGTTGACCCAAGGAGGGGTGCCCAAGTTACCGGATTTCGTGAAGTGCTGGATGGTCCATTCACGTTGTTGAAAGGGGCTGCCTCGCTTCAGGTTTTGGCGGGTAACTTGCCGCACCCGTAAGGGTCTAGGATTTTATTGCACAGGCTATCCACACGACCAGGGGAACGTCGAGTTTCAGTAGCGGCTCTATGAAACCCGGGGATCCCAGATATCTGTATTGTTCTGTGATGCTTATTACATTTTTGTGATGTTGCATTTTATCACGCCTTGAGCGAATATTATATATTGATATATATACTAGTAGATGTTGTATATGTTTTGTATCCGCGCTAGTCCAGTCCCCGCTCTGTCGTTAGTTAAGTAGCCTAACGGGTGATGACGGGACCCAGTGGCGAATTCGGATGGCATATACGTACATCATTATTTTCATTCTTTATTGGTGTGATCAATTGATTGGACTGCATTGATTCGGATCAATGCAAGCTAAACAAACCTATTCTGATATTGTTGGAACATTTTTTAAAAAGCTGTTATTGCAAGGGCGTTCTCTTTTGTTTTGCACAGTGGTTTTCGGTTATGAATATCCAGCACCTCAGTCGATGAGGCAAGGGCCGAGATCCCTTCACCGGGAGTGACCCCTTGGATAGAAGTTTGCGTCGGGGTAATAACTTCACTATAGCCGATTGCCTTTTGCTTTGCATCGTGGTATTCAATTGGAATATCCTGCACCTCATTCTACGGGGAAAGAGCCGAGATCCCTTCACCGGGAGTGACCTCTTTAGCAAAGGTTTTCGTCACTATATTTTTATAAAAATCTATCCGGTTCCTTCAACGATATCAAGTTCATTACGTTAAAGGTTTTTCGCCAAAAACCATTCGTAGCCCTCCGTCATTTCAGATGGGTAGCACGTAGTATTCATGCTATGTTTGTTGACCTTCGTCAAGGCATGGTGAATGGTAGCTGCTTATTACCTTTCTGCTATATAGATAGATGCGTTGGTTTGGGACAGTCGTATAGCCTTATTGACCTTCATCAAGGGCTTGTACGGGTGGTTTCAAATTAACCTGGACAATGACGGGTAGAACTTGACATATGACTTATGATTTGTTGACCTTCGTCAAGGTCATAAGAGCATGGGGTAAAAATCACATCGGGAGTTTCTAAAGAAACTGAAACTTGCCAGATATGCCCATACCTTCTGGAGTGTGATAACGTGAGTGGATTCCATCACGTTATCATGCGATGATAGTTGGATCTCGATTCCCACTGATGAGTTGGTTTACTCCTCGGGTGATCCCGACTAATTCTTCTTTCAGGTTTGGAGGAGAATTTGAAGTTACAGTGGGAGGTTTCCTGATTGAATAAAGTGATAACCATTCTGATCTAGGTTAGAGTGCACGCTGAGTGTTTCTTTTCTCTCTCTTTGGCAGCGACCATGGTCTGACCCTAGACTATGACTCATTGACCAAAATTAACCGAACCTTCTTAAACACTGGCTTTTGGATTGTCAGAGTTGCATAGTTCATTGTCACTCCTACTTTTACCCTTTTTCTCCAGGACACCCTGTATTACTACGAACGTCCACTTCCATTGGATAAAACCATCGTATGGTTATATACGAACTCGAAAGAATTTATTCGAGGATGGTTTCCGGTTCTGGAGAAAACGAATAGGACTATTCAGTTGTCTTTTCCTTTTACCTTCTCTCAGGTTGCGAGTGCTCCTTGGATTAAAACAGTACACCTATTACGCAAATTGGATAGTCTTCTTCCAAACCATAGGCAGGTGCTGACCGGTAGGGAATGAAGAAAACCAATTAGCCTAACGATGGTGTACAGAAGGTATTATGTAAAGACAAATAAAGGTATTAGTAAGAGGGCAAAGTAAACTGCGACTGCTATTCACGACTAAACCAAGTATTTCTTTTCCAATCCTACATCACCTTTGTATTTCTCCAGAACACTCCATATCACTACGAAGATCCACAGTTTATTGGATGTTCCATCGTATGGTTATATACGAACTCGAAAGGAACTTGTTCCAGTTCGGGGATGGATTCTGGTTCAGGAGAAATAGGAATAAGGTTTATTCGGTTGTCTTTTATCTTCACCTTCTCTCGCATTGCGAGTGCTCCTAGGATTAGGACAGTACTCCCATTATGCTTATTGGATAGTCTTCTTCTAAACCATAGGCTGGTGCCGAACGGTAGGGAAGGAAGAAAACTATTTAGCCTAAGAGGGTGTACAGAAGAAAATGACTAAAGACATATGAAGGGATTTGGAGAGATGGCAAAGAAATATACGGTTACAATTGTGAATCTGATAATGGAAGAGGCATTACTAGGAATACCAGGATACCCCTATGAAACATTTCAATATTTCAGTTTCACTGTGTACTGTTAAAAGAAAACTGATTTCCCAATTAGACACTTGCTCCAGGGTATGTATTTACCAGGTATGATTCTCACATCTGTATGGTTTTACAGATGATGAGTGGGAGTAAGTTATTGGGAATTAGGTGATCATCCTCATTATATCGGAATTCATTGTAATTGGTGATATATGAGGAAGCCACCTGGGTTGTTTGCCGGACGGAAAATATTTGGTTTTGAATATCCGCTATTATGCACCAATTTCAAATTGATATATCTGTACGTCTATTTTTATAGAGTGAGATATACCTTTTTGAAATTATGTCCATGACATTTACCTATATCAGTGGATGGTTAGGTAAGGAGCATTAAACAGCGGCGTAATTCTTTTTAACCATAAGTACAGTTTTCAACCTACGATACACAGGGAATGAGTTTTTAGACTCAAGGGACTTATACAGAGTATTGTATGTTGTCCAGTGTCCATTAAGACAAAAGGGTTGGTCCTCGTACTATATTCGGTTTACTTGTGATTTCTCTAGTTCTTAGACATGTGTTTCGTAGAAATGTAAGGTCTAAGTTTTGAGAAGTTATAGGTATATGAATAAAGTAGAGAACCAGGTGTTGCAAGTATCGGGATTCTTCAAGGTGATCGAAGATGTAGATACTTGTATATGGTATTCAATTGATAGTAATGATTAAGAGAAACATGTTTCTCTTTCAGGTTACTCATAATTGGAAGCATTCCAAAGTTGAGTAACGCTGATCGACCTCCTTCCATTTAGTTGACATGCACTAGAGACAGATGCATGATTTGAATCTGGTTCCAATTAAATCTGTGCCTCTGTTTCTATATTGGATATAGAACGGTTCATATCTTAACGATGTTAAGGTACGGGGAGTTGTCCGGCTTATGCTTAAAACCAGACTCTGGATAACTCCAGGCACGTTTCCGTAATAGTTGTTTGTGGGTTGTCCCAGGCTATGACGAGGTTTGACTTTCTACCATCTGGAAGAACAATAGTGATATTGTTCTTGACTCACCACAGTTTTAAAAGAAATGGATTTTTTCAGAAAACAGTAGTGGGAGTATGGTAGAACTGGAAGTGATTCCAAAACCGCAAACGATTACTGAAAATTTGATAAGAACCTAAAGATTCAATCTGGTTTGACATTCCATTAGCCACTCCCCAGATATGGTGGGTAACCTCAGGCACCCGAGAGGTACTCTGGTATGCTCAAAGACGGTGACAGGGAGGTTCTTGTTTACCCAGATTTGACACTACTGTTGTTCCAGGCTATGAGACCCGGCAGGAGGATGAGTATAGCGTCGTTCTAAACTAGCTTTAGATGTGCACGTTTATATGACTCTGCCAGAGAGTTGTCGTAGTCAGTGGGAGCAGCGGAAGCATAGTGGACAAGTGGCTTATGTCTATTTATAGACTAAAGCAGACATAGCGGAGATAGATCATCTATTTCTGATGTGACAGTCATAGGTTTGACTTCATCAAAATAGGGGATGGATCTGTTAAGAAGATAGTAGGGTGTGATGTCCTGGTATTTGGATGACATACACAGAATAGGAAGTGATATTCCTATACTACGATCGGTTATACTTTGGTTGTCACACAGTGGTTTCTCCACATAGGAATTGGACATTATATCAGATATTCTGGTTACCAGATCTATAGTTTGAGATCTAGATTTGGGTAGTTTCCCAATCTAGGTACTTAGACAGCATTCTAAAGGTGTTTTAGAATGGACGATTCCTGGAACGGTGGTGTACCTCCAGGTGATGGAGTCACCCTCTCTAAAGGTGTCTTACAGACTAAAGGGGAGAGGGATGTGCATGATTGGTAGATCACTTGCTTAGGCAATTTAGTCAATCATGAGATGTCAAGTACCACACCAGATGTTGTTTTTGCAGCAGATGCAATAAGTTGATATTGATCCAATCATGGAGGAACATTCGGAAGCAGTTTTAAAACATAAGTGGATGTTCTAGGTGTAGGGTTCCTAGGCACTCTTGTGAAGGTTCATAAGGCATCAAACATGCCCGAATAAAATTTTAGACATGCCGAACAACCCAAAGCCGGGATCTTTGTTAGATTATTAGAGTTTAACATGCAAGTAAACATCTTTACAACTACGTGTGAGGGATTACAACCTTTGTAGTCCGCTTCTTCGCTTCATAAGCTCCGAGTAGAAGTCCCTTCGCCGCAATCCATGATCTCCCGGACTCGAGAGAGGCTCCACGACTCGAACGATCCATACTAGCTTATAGTGTTCCGTTTCTCCGATAATCTACGTCGAAGTTGCTATAACTCAAGCTCTTTAACTCTAATGAGGTGAACACCCTAATCTAATGGGCTAGATTAGATGAGGATGATGGAGTAGTATTTATGCTATCTTTTTATATCAATTTCTCACAAGAAATCATCACCAAAGGAAAATCTAGTAAGCTATTTCAAAAACTCAAGAGAGAAGAAGATGATGAATATAAGATCATCCTTTTGTGATGAATAATGATAAGAGTATATCAATAACAATGCAACCATGGTTAATGATGACAAGGATAACCCTTGTAGAGAGTTAACTAAGGCTAGGGTTTGGTTGGGTTAAGAAATGAGTCATAAGAAAATATCTATCATAATATCTTCTTCATGACAAAAGGAAAGCTTCTAAATGGTGCAAGAAGGAGCTAACCCTAATCAAACCCTAACCTCATTTAATCATCACTAAACATGTTTCATTATTAATTATATCATGTTACTATAATATATATCACATATATATTATATATTTGTAACAAAAGAAAATAATACAATTAATATATATCACATATATATCAATGTATTATCCGGTGAAAAAATGAAATAATAAAGCGAGCCAATATTAGATAATGTAATACAATATATCGTATATATTATTATACATTAAATTATCGAATCAACACTTGATCCGACAATCTGGCTATTTCGAATATAACCGACTAATATATCATGTACCGATTCATCGAATCAACACTTGATCCGATGACCCGGTTCATATCTAAATATCGCAAGAATATAATACGGAATCTCATATCGCATTATCCTTAGTCCTGCGCATATCACATATGTGTCTCTACTCCGTTTTGCCTGAGCCAAGAAACCTCTGTTTAGGACTCTAAAGAATCGTCAATACGCCGGTAGCAGGTGATGATCATATCAAACACCCACAAGCTGCAAGCGGTCAGCTAAACGTAACAGCCACCCAGGTATTGAGCGATCAGAAGATCAACAAGCTAGCCTGTACGTTCTCCTGTGAATCCAATCAGTAACACTCCCGTACAGTCCAGTCTGTTCGTCTGATATGTCGCATATCAAGTCTAGGGGTGGTATACGTCAGACCCCAGTAACCGATAAGTCGTGTCGATGTGTGTCTCATAACGGGTCGAGAAACTACTGGTAACACTTACCAGTAAATCTCTATATCAGCCCTGGCTAGAGACTTCCAGTTATAGACAATCGAACATAGCACAACATCAACTCCCTATACTGGGAGAGACGAATCCCCTCCTATCACTCAATGCCTCCATGTGATTCTGGACTGTACCCAAAAGCCACCGTTTTTCACGCCCTCTTAGACGTGGTAAGGTAGAAATCAAAGCACAGTGGGAATCACACAAGACTCTATGACGATCTCGGGTCTACAGACTACCCTATACCAGTGTCACCGAAGAACTACCATCTGACGTGTGGTATATCACCATCTGGGAGTTCTCGGCGAGTCATTCCAGTATACCCAGTCTTCACTGAGCACCCGTACACCATCTCTGATGTCAAACACCGATGGATATGGGATCATCCATCGCCCATCATATGGGTCAAGATGCGTATACGCTAGTCTACTCTGGTGTATCGATGCCCTGTCTCGACACACCCTCGACTAGGAACAGTTATAGGATGTACTCATCGACTACCGTGGCCCCACTAGTATGATCTCATCATAGTCCCAGTAGTCGAGTATAGATCCTAAGGGATTTATTAACATGTGAGAGAAAGACAGTAAACCAATACAAGTCAACATGTTAAGATAAAGTGACGAGCAAGAAAGTTATCTCTATATATATCCAAGCATCCATTATAATATACATCATATGTACAACAATGGCCTCTAGGGCATATACATAATTAACAATCTCCCACTTGCACTAAGGCTAACTGCTGTAGTATCTCATAACTAGCATCTCGAATATTCTCTCAAACTGTATCTGGGGAATGGCCTTCGTGAGTGGATCCGCAGTATTGTCCTTCGTATCCACTCTCCTGACCTCGATCTCCCAGTGATCAACTATCTCCCTGATCAGGTGATACCGCCTCAGAATATGTCTAGACTTTTTATGGGACCTGGGTTCCTTGGCCAAAGCCACAGCTCCATTGTTATCGCAATACAGAGGTATTGGATGCTCAATGGATGGAACCACACCAAGTTCAGTAATGAACTTCTTTATCCATACAACCTTTTTGGCAGCATCGTTGGCAGCGATGTATTCAGCCTCCATCGTCGAGTCTGCAACGGTATCCTGTTTAGAACTCTTCCAACATACCGCCCCTCCATTGAGGGTAAAGACAAATCTCGAGTGCGACTTAGAGTCGTCCTTATCACTTTGGAAGCTGGAATCGGTAAAGGACTCCACCCGGAGTTCTCCGTTACCATACACCAAGAACATGTCTGTAGTCCTTCGCAAGTACTTGAGAATGTTCTTCACAGCTGTCTAGTGACTCTCTCCAGGATCTGCTTGATACCGACTCACTACACTTAGTGAGTATGCTACATCGGGTTTGGTACATAGCATCGCATACATGATAGAACCTACTGCCGAAGCATAAGGTATCCCTTGCATGCGATCTCTCTCCAAATCAGTCTTGCGAGACATCTCTTTGGAGAGAGTGAGTCCAGAGATCGTGGGTTGGTTTCCATGCTTGGATTCTTCTATACTAAACCTCTTTAGTATGATGTCAATGTACCTCGATTGGGACAATCCCAGTATCCGTTTAGATCTATCTCTATAGATCATGATTCCCAATATGCAGGAGGCATCACCTAGATCTTTCATTGAGAATCTTTGTGATAAGAAGAGCTTGACTGATTGCAGCATAGGAATATCATTTCCTATCAAGAGTATGTCATCCATGTACAATACGAGGAAGACAACCTTACTCTCTGCTACCTTTTTATAGATACAAGGTTCATCTATATTTTTGATGAAGTCAAACTCTTTGACTACAACATAGAAACAGATGTTCCAACTCCGCGATGCTTGCTTTAACCCATAAATGGATTTAAGCAGCTTGCACACCTTTCCGCTGCTTCCACTATCTACGAAGCCCTCTGGCTGAGTCATGTACACACACTCTTCTAAATCACCGTTTAAACCGTTTAAAAAAGTGGTCTTAACATCCATTTGCCAGATTTCTTAGTCATGGTATACAGCAATGGCAAGTAAGATCCGGATGGACTTAAGCATAGCCACTGGTGAAAAGGTTTCGTCATAATCCATACCTGGTCGTTGACGAAAACCCTTTGCAACAAGTCTAGCTTTGAAAGTCTCAACTTTTCCATCTACACCAAATTTCTTTTTAAAGATCCACTTGCTCCCTATGGGTTTTACCCCTTCAGGAGCATTTTCCAAACTCCATACTTTGTTGGTGTACATGGATTCCATCTCAGATCGCATTGAATCCAGCCATTTCACAGAGTCACTACTCATGATGGCCTGCTCGAAACTAGTCGGGTCATCATCTTCCATGATGCAATCCTCGCTTCCACCATCAATGAGAAAACCGTAGTATCTCTCAGGTGGATGAGAAACCCTGCTAGATCGGCGGAGAGGCTGGGGTTCATCGGGTACCACTGAATCCTTTGGCTCCACTAAATCATCTGTCATAGTTTGTGTTGCTGGAACTTCTTCCAGTTCTACCTCATTGCCATTAATTTCTTTCATAAGAAATCACTTTTCAAAAAAGGTGGCATGTCGAGAAAAAAACACCTTTTGTTCCTCGGAGTGGTAGAAGATATACCCTCGCGAATGTTTAGGATATCCAATAAACTTACATAGGACAGATCTTGCCTCGAGCTTGTCCGGATTTTGTGTTTTTACATAGGCTGGACAACCCCATATCTTAACATACATAAGAGATGGTCTCTTCCCTTTCCATATCTCATATGGAGTGGTAGGCACTGATTTGGTAGGAACCATATTCAATAAGTGTATGGCTGTCTCTAGTGCATACCCCCAGAAGGAAATAGGCAACTCATCCTCACTCATCATGGAGCGCACCATATCTAATAGGGTGTGATTCCTCCGTTCTGATACACCGTTGTGCTATGGTGTATAAGGAGGAGTAAGCTGAGAGAGAATCCCATTCTCTTTTAGATAATCCAGAAAATCATTGCTTAAGTATTCTCCTCCTCGATTAGATCGAAGGATTTTAATACTTTTGCCCATTTGGTTCTCTACTTCGTGCTTATATTCTCTGAATTTCTCAAAAGCTTCAGACTTGTGTTTCATCAGGAACACATGTCCGTATCTAGAGAGATCGTCAGTGAATGTAATGAAGTAGGAAGAACCGTTCCTGGCATGCATAGACATGGGACCGCATACATCACTTTGTACCAGTCCTAAGAGTTCGGTAACTCTTTCTCCGTTTCCACTAAACAGTGCTTTGGTCATTTTGCCGACATGAATGGCAAGTATCATAAGATGATAATTCGAACGGGTTCAAATATCCATCCTTATGTAACTTAGCTAGTCGTGTCGCATTGATATGACCAAGTCTACAATGCCACAAGAAGGATTCGTTCATTTCTGAAATTTTCCTCTTGTGTGTGTTTTGTATATTGAGAACTGTATTTTGATTGAGAATGAATATGCCATTATGTAACGAGCCTGATGCAATCAACTTTTGATTTAGGAATATGTTCATAACATTATCCTGTACTACAAAATTATATCCGTCTTTACTTAATAAAGAAACTGATATAATGTTGCACATCATGTTCGGTATATAATAGCACTCATTCAGAATCAGTGTATTACCACTTGGTAATACTAGGTGACATTCGCCAACTGCTTTGGCTGTAATATTTGCCCCATTCCCTACTTGAACGAAATGATCACCTTTTCCCAGTTCTCTACCTTTACGTAGCCCATGTAACAATTTACATATGTGGGATCCTGATCCGGTATCTAATACCCAGGACGTAGGGTGAACTGAGAAACAGTTCTCAATAACTAACACACCTGATGAAGATGCATCAATATGCATATTCTTTTTGGCGGCTTGAGAATCCAGATATTCTCCTGTTTCCTGTTCAGTCTTATAACTCTTATAAGAAAGAACGGGTCCAACGTTCCCCTGTTCAGTATAATAAGCGGGTTCAGTCAATACATCCATATTATTATCTTGATTATGGCCTGACATGGTCGCTGCCTGGAGAGAGAGAGAAGAAAACACTTTAGCGTATGCTCTTGCAAGATTAGATTGGTTATTATCTTATCTAATCAGGGTGTCTCCCACTGTTTTTATCAAATCTTCCTTCAAACCCTAAAATGTAAGATTAGCCGGGATTAATTACACCTTACAATTTCGTCAATCTTCCTGCCAGATTAGTGTCGGTACTTGAGGGAGGTTCCCCGTGCTTTCGTACGGACCTAATTAAAGTAAACCTCGTTTTCCCAGAGGCGTAACCCCGTTAACACTTTTCTAGACACCTACTTGATCGGCTAACTGTCCTGTGTAAAACTCTCCAAGGAGTAACTCTTACTCGCAGTGGGTATTGGGATCCAACTATCTCATAGGAGGTATGCAATCTCATTGCAAATTTCAACACTTGAAATTCCCGATAATGCTTTTACCCGTAGCGTCCCATGACCTTGACGAATGCCAAACTACCCATAGGGCGCTAGTCAAGTTCAACCCGTTCATTTCTTGATTGAATTAAACCCACCCGTACGACCCTTGACGAAGGCCAAACTACGCCGTACGAATACCCTAATCCAATCGCATCGTATGCTAGCAGATAAGCACCAGTTAGCTACCGTACACTACGCCTTGACGAAGGCCAAACTACCACAACACGAATACTAAGTAGCACTTATCTGAAATGACGGAGGGCTACGCAGGTTTTTCAGAAAACCCTAAGCGTAATGAACTTGATATCGTCATAGAATCGATTGTTTTTGAAAAAGGAGTGTTTTTTAGGCTTTTCTAGTTTCGCTAAAGAGGTCACTCCCGGTGAAGAGATCTCGGCTCTTTCCCCATCGAATAAGGTGTAGGGTATATCATATATACCGCTATGCAAAGCAAGAACTATAGAACCTGTCAAAAACAAAACCGTGAGTTTGTAGCATCTGCCAGTTTCGCTAAAGAGGTCACTCCCGGTGAAGGGATCTCGGCTCTTTCCTCATCGAATAAGCTGTAGGGTATATCATATATACCGCTATGCAAAGCAAAACTGTACCTACCCTTTTTATAAAGTTTTGATTCTACAACATCTTTTAGGTTTCTTTTCTTTTTATTAATCTCATTAATAAATCCCATCAGCTTATGCTTCCTAAGCATCACAGAAGAAACGAAAGCAGTAATATTTATATATCCACATATATATAGTATAAGCATTTGTCTCAGGCAGTAATATGATCTTATCACAGAACATTGCAGCAGAAGTGTTGGAGATAGTGCCCTCAGAGTCAATTATTGGATCACAGGCACGTGATTGCAATGATTGAGGGAGGACCTATCCCGGTAGGACAGTCTTACTCAAGATCATAGTATGCTATCTGGTTTACCTTTATCACCGTGTACTGCTTTAGGTGACCTGACATATCGCTATTCCACGTTGATAGAGCCCCTAGGATTCTTGCTTGACCACCAGCAGTATGAGGGCGATCATATAAGTGGGAGCTGGGGTCTATAAGCACATCCTTAAAAGGTCTCTAGTCGTGGGAGTTTCGAGACAGGGCATCGATACTCCAGAGTAGACTAGTGTATACAGTCGAGACCCTGACGAGGGGCGGTGGACGGTCTCACAAGCCACTGGTGTCAGTTGGTTCACCAAAAATGTATACAGGTGCTCATTGAGTTATGAGTACACCGGACAGGACTCGCTGGGAACATGCTAGTTGGTCTTATACCTGACGTCAGATAGTAGTTCCCTGGTGACATGTGTACAGGTTAGTTCATCGACCTGGGGATCGTCATTTGTCTCGTGTGAGTTCCCATTGTACTTTGATTACTACCCTATCAAGCTCAAAGGAGACGTGCAAACAGGTTTTAGTTGGGTACAGTCTCGAGCCACATGGAGGCAGTGAGCGGATCTTCAGGGGTTCGTCTCTCCCGGTATTGGGGGTGAGGTCGCGCTGTGTCTAGGAGTGCCATTACACGAAGCCCTCTGCCGAGGCAGGAGATTTACTGGTAGATATTCCAGTAGTATCTCAGGGTGTTCTGGGTTACACTCCGACACGACTTGTACCGCTTTTGGGGGTCTGACTTTTACCAACCCCTAAGGCCCGCCATGCATTGCTCATAGACGAACGGAACGGACTGTACGGATATTGTCACTGACAGGCTCAGTAGGGTGTCAGGATGAGTTCGCTCATCGACGTCCCTTTTGGTCAATAGCTGGTGGCCCATCACGTATGTCTAATACCTCTGACGTTCTAGTGGTTAAATCCACAGCCATAGTATTGACGAGTCTTTAGAATCCACCACACATACAGTTACTCAAGTTTCGGGTGAAACGTTGTAGAGGCCGTATGGAGATATGGCACGGTTCGATCAGATATGTGTGTACGGTGTTTTTCAACACCCCATTGAGATGGGAATACGCGCACGCTTGTCAGGCGTACTACAGATTCCCCCTGCCTAGGGTAGGCTGGAGTTTAATGATTGTGGGGATCCGAATCTCCGGCGGCCACGGACTAAGCTGCCGTTAATTACCCCTCGCCATTGGGGCGAGGGATCCTCCGATTAACGGGTTAAACTGGTCATGCGAACTCAATGTGCAGTGTGCGTGTGTGTTGTTTTGGAGGGGGGTTTGAATATATCGGGAGCCACGCAGAGTTTTTACGGGGGTCCCGCTACCCGGATAGTGGGCTGGGGGTCAAGGGGGTTAGCAGCCCCCTTGCGGGGTGCGGGGCAGCGCCCCGCTAGAAATTTTTTTCTAACAGGGACAGTGTCGCGGAGTATGTGTATGTGTACATTTGTATACATATGTATATATATACATGTATATATAAGTAAAGGGGAAAAAGACATCCAAAGGATGCGTGGGGCCAGCGCCTAGGCGCTTGAGCGCGAGCGCGCCACGTGTCGGCACGTGGGCGCTTTCCGCTCGAGCGCAGAGTGCTGGAGCGCAACGCGCCACGTGTCGGCACGAGGGCGACTTGCGCTCGAGCGCTTGCGCTGGAGCGCAAGAGCGCCACGTGTCGGCACTCTTGACTTGACTTGCTCCGCAAGAGCGCAAGAGCGCAACTTGACTAGCTCCGCTTTCTGCGGTGTCGGAGTGGAAGTTGACTTGTTGATTTTGATTTGGGTTGACATCAGCATCGCTATACTGGAATATGGTACCAGGAGCGAATCATCTGTCATTGAGAGGATTTTAGGATTATTTTACGCCCGTGGATTGTATACGGTTTTGCAGGATGTATGATCCAGACCGTAGGGCCGGAAAAATTTCGGGATTTTGTCGGCGTCTGCATCGCTGCACTGGAATATGGTACCAGGAGCGACTCATCATTCGCCGTTGGGGTATGGGATTTGGAATTTGGTTGGCGTTTGCATCGCTGCACTGGAATATGGTACCAGGAGCGACTCATCATTCGCCATTTGGGGATTGGGGAGCGATGGCTTAGGAGACAGGTTTAGATCCCTATCAGCTAAGACTTTTCAATTTTATGGGCCGTGAGGGTCCCATAAAAGCATTTTCTCCCCACGAGTCGTAAGGATCCCGCAGGTGTATATTCTCCTTAGGAGTCGTGAGGACTCCTAAGTGTGTTTTTCCTTTATGAGTCGTAAGAATCCCACAAAGGTTTGTTCTCCTCATATATCGTGAGGACACATGAGTGGGTCTTATCAATGGAGCATCATTCCCAAAGCGGAGACCGGCCGCGTAACTGGTGATTACGGTGGGGCATGGGTATGATGAGAATTATTTGAGCCCGTGGATTGTATACGATGGTTAATTTGGGGACCCATCGTAGGGCCAGGAGAATTTTAAGAACTCGGATTTTGGTTGGCGTCTGCATCGCTGTACTGGAATGTGGTACCAGGAGCGACTCATCATTCGCCGTTTGGGGACTTTGAATTTGGATCTTGTTTGGCATCAGCATTGCTGCACTGGAATAATGCCAGGAGCAACTCATCATTTGCCTTGGGAGGACTTGGGATTTGGGTTTTTGGTCGGCATCAGCACCGCTAACACTGAAGCGAAATGCCAGGAGCGACTCATCATTTGCCGTTGCCCGTTGGGGGACGATGGCTTAGGAGACAGGTTTGGGTCCCTATCACCTAAGGCTTTCTAATTTTATGGGCCGTGAGGGTCCCATAAAAGCATTTTCTCCCTACGAGTCGTAAGGATCCCGCAGGTGTATTTTCTCCTTAGGAATCGTGAGGATTCCTAAGTGTGTCGATCCTTCGTGAGTTGTAAGGATCTCACGCAGGGGTTTTCTCCTCACAAGGTCGAGAGGACTATGCGAGTGTATTTCATCTCTTTTCACGAGTTTGCGCCCTTTCGGGTTTTCACAGACTCGCCGGTAGTCCTGCTGTTTTTACTCACGGAGCCCTTTCGGGTTTTCATCCGTGCCCGTTTTGCTTGTGGACATACCGTTTATTTTTTATTTTCTTTTTCTTCTTTTTTTTTCTTTTTTTTTGCCGCTGGTGGGACTTTAAAGTAGTCTCACCGGCAGGATTTGGGGGAAATAAGGGTCATTTACGCCCGTGGATTGTATACGGTTTTGCAGGATGTCTGATCCAGACCGTAGGGCTGATGTGCTCAATTCGCCTGCGACTTGGAGCATTCATGTGTAGTATTTCTTGAGATATCGTCCATTGATGGGTGGCATGGTCCTTTCTCCCTCTGCACTTATTAGTTGGTAGGATCCTCCGTCAAACACTTTCTCGATGACGTATGGTCCTTCCCAGTTTGGCTCGAATTTTCCCTTGGCATGTCGATTGGGGATAATCGGTCTTTTGAGGACCAACACCTATTCACCTTTCTTGAAAGCGCGGAGACGGGTTATCTTGTCATAGGCCCGTGACATTTGGGCTCGGTATAGCTCCAGACTTTGCTGCACCGCGAGCCTCTTTTCTTCGAGGGCATCGAGTTCTTCAAGTCGAAGGAGCACGTTTTCCTCCTCCGTCAACTCATGCTGAACGGCCATTCTTAAGCTTGGAACTTCGACTTCGAGGGGGAGGACCGCCTCCACTCCGAAGAGCAATGAGTATGGAGTGGACTGAGTTGGAGTACGGTGCGTGGTACGATATGCCCACAATGCCTCGTGAAGTTTGAGATTCCAGTCTCTCTTGTTGGCTGAAGCACTTTTCCTCAGGAGCTTGCATAGGGTCTTATTGAAGGCTTCGGCTAGCCCATTGGCTCTTGGATTATAGATGGAGGAATATCTCCAGTCTATCTTGTGCTGAGTAGCGAACCTTGAGACATTGAAGCTCTTGAAAGAAGGCCCGTTGTCAGAAATGATTCTTCTTGGTGTACCGAAGCGGTATAGAATATTATGCTGGAAGAACGTCAGAATATCCTTTGTCTTGACTTCTTTTAGCGGGACACTTCAGCCCATCTGGAGAAGTAGTCTGTGGCGGCCAATATAAACCGATGGCCTTTGGATGACGGAGGATCAATTGGACCAACAATGTCGGTGCCCCAGACTTCGAAGGGCCACGACGCCACCGTAGGATGCAATGGATTGGGATGCTTGTGAATAAAATCACCGTGAATTTGGCAGATATAACATTTCTTTGCATGCTCTCCGCAATCCCGTATCATGGTGGGCCAGTAATACCCAAGCCGTTTGATTTGAAGTCGCATCTTGGGGCCAGATTGGTGAGCACCGCAAACGCCCGAGTGAACATCTTTCATGACCTTTTGGGCTTCGGCCAATGACAGACACCTGAGCCAGAGTTGGTCATATGACCTGCGGTATAACGTGTCATTTACAAACACGTATCGGAGAGCTCTTTTCTTCAGCTGAATCCTCGCAGATTTTTCTTCGGGCAGCTTATCGTATCGGAGGTACTCTATGAAGGGTTCTCTCCAATCGGGCTCGTCTTGGATGATCGAAGCTTCTTCAGCGGGACTGCTCTCCTGTTCCGCGCTTTCCTCTTCTCGTAGAGAGACTGGGGGTAGAATTTGCCGGCTCCTGACTGTGATCAGAATTTCGTCCATGTCAGGATCAGCCAGCTCCTTGGCCAAGCGAGCGAGTATGTCGGCTTTTCCGTTCAACGCTCTAGGGACTCTCGTTAGTTCAATATGAGTGAACCGTTTCATGAGTTCCACCACTCAGCCTCTGTACCGGGCTAATTCGGGTTTGTATATCTTATAGTCGCCGCTTACTTGGTTGACGACAAGCTGGGAGTCACCGTAGACTCGTAGCCGACGGATTTCCATTTCTATGGCGAGCTCCAAACCAGCTATCAGAGCTTCATACTCAGCTTCATTGTTTGTCCGAGGCTCGGTGAGAGCAAAAGAACGCCGTAGGGTTCCCATTGATGGTGTGATGAACACCAATCCTATCCCTGATTTTATCTCCGGGACGCTTGATTTACTGGAGGTCCTTATTGACGAGGCTCCATCGAAGTAGAGCTCCCAACATGGCTCATCTTCCTCGAGGTGCAGCACTTATTCATCGGGTAACTCACAATTTAGCGGCGACCCTTCTGGTATGGGATGAGCAGCGAGAAAGTCTGCAAGAGCTTGCCCTTTTACTGCTTTCTGAGGGGTATAAACAATGTCAAACTCAAGTAGCATGATAGCCCATCTTGCCATTCTGCCGGCTAGGCTTGCTTTGGTCATCAAGTGTTTGAGCGGGTCGACCTTGGAGATCAGCATAACCCGATGAGCGAGCAAATAGTGCCTCAGCTTCTTCACAGCAAATATCAGAGCCAGGCATTACTTTTCGATTGGGGAGTAGTTGTGTTCCGCCCCGACTAGAGTTCGACTGAGGTAGTAAAGGGCATTTTCTTTTCCCTCCTCGTTATTCTGGGCAAGGAGCGCACCGAGTGACTCGTCCAGCGCGGCAGTGTAGAGAATCAGCGGTTTATTTGGAATGGGAGCGGCCAGTACTGGAGGGTGCAACAAGTGCTGTTTGATGCTTTCGAACGCTGCTTGACATTCGGCATCCCAGATAAAAGGAGCTCCTTTCTTCATGAGCTTTGAGAAGGGCCTGCATCTCCCCGATAAATTTGAGATAAACCTCCGTATATAAGCAAGCTTGCCTTGAAAAGATCTCAGCTGCGTCAGACTCTTCGGAGGGGGCATCTCCATGATGGCCTTTATCTTTGATGGGTCAACTTCGATCCCTCGATGTCGAACTATAAAGCCCAGGAATTCTCCCGATAACACACCAAAAGCGCACTTTAAAGGATTCATCTTCAGATCGTATTGCCTCAGTCTGGTGAGAACGGTCCTGAGATCTTGGATATGATCGGCCTTGGCTTTAGTCTTGATGACCAAATCATCAACATAGCATTCGACGACTTTATGGATTAGGTCATCAAAGATATTAGTCATTGCCCTCTGATATGTAGCACCCGCGTTCTTCAGTCCGAATGGCATTACCTTGTAGCAATATATTCCGATCGGGGTTCGAAATGCTGTGTGCTTCTCATCCTCAGGCGACATCTTGATCTGATTATATCCAGACGAGCCGTCCATAAAGGTGAACAGTTCATAATTTAAGGTGTCATCGACCATCATTTCCATGACCGGTATCGGGAAGTCGTCTTTAGGACATGCCTTGTTGAGGTCCCTGAAATCAACACAAACTCGGATCCGCCCATTTTTCTTCTTCACTGGGACTATGCATGCGATCCAGTCTGCATATTTCTCTTCCCTGATGAAGCCGGCATCGATGAGCTTCTTAGTTTCCTCGATGACCTTTTCTTCTAGTTCCCTTCTCATTCTTCTAGGAGCTTGTTTGACTGGCTTAGCATCAGGAGATATAGCCAGCTTATGCACGGCTACCCCAGGGGAAAGGCCAGGCATTTCTTTGTACGTCCACGCGAAGCAGTCGACGAACTCACGCAGCAGGGCAATTATCTGCTCTTTCATTTCCTCCGATAAGAGTGAGCTGATGTAGGTCGGCCTTGGATTATCGGACGTTTCTAAGTCAATCTCGGTTAGCTCATCAAAGGTTGCTTGTCCGCCATCTTCGAGCTCTTGAGGAGCTTCTTCTGGCTCGGCTATCTCATCATCATCATTTGATCTTTTGCTGGCCTCACCAATATGGATCATGTAGGACGCTTTGGAATCAGGTTGAATGTAGCCTATGCCCCGTCTATCTGGAATTCGTCCATCGATGAGTGCTCGGACCTGGGACGGATACCATAGCCCTTCGTAAAACTTTGCTTCGGACTCCGTTTGATATAACCGGCATCCGCACTTCTTAAAGTATTCCCGCATCTCGGGCGCATAGTATCGAGGATTGAGGACGGCTCTTATGCCTCTCTCATAGGGAAGGCACGCGACAGAAAGATCGTCGGGTGCTCAACGGGGTTTGACCTGTAAAACAGGATGCCCTTCTGTCCATTTTTCCTCCCGGGCACGTAGAAAGTTTTCAGCTGGTCCACGGTAGAGACTGACAATGCGTCGAGCTCTTTGCACATCCGTTCCGGCACCCTTGTGATGGCCAGGGACCCTTCTGCGACTTTGAAGGTCTCTCGTAGTTTTGCTTGCTGCATGGGGGGCCAATCTGCACAACTGTTGCACGGCAGGTCCTCTTCTTCTGACTCATCAGTGTCACTGCCAAGATGAGGGCGGAATTTGCTGCTAGATGGGCCTTCGGTAACAGATTCGTCCGTATCGCTGCCGAAATGAGGGCGAGTTTTACGGAAGGACGGGCTTCCAGCGTCGGACTCATCAGTGTCGCTGCCGAAATGCGGGCACACTTGGGTATTTTTGCTTTTGAAAGTGACAGCCGGCGTAGATTTGCTTTTGAGTCTTGGGGCCGGTCTATCCTCGGTTAGTTGTGGCTTAGCATTTTGGTGGTTCATAAAGTACCGAGAATCTTCATATCGGACTTCATGCACACCAAACGGCTGGATGTCTCCGTCAATGCGTCTTTCTTCGCCATTTTTAGTATACTTCATGCATTGATGGAGAGTTGACGGAATGATACCGTAATCGTGGAGCCACCGCCGCCCCAAGAGAATCTTATAAGACGTGTCGGCGTCGATCACGTATATCTTAGCTTCAGTTTGCAGATCTCCGAATTTGATTGGCAAAGCTATAGACCCCAGAACTTGCTGGCAATTTTGGTTGAAGCCTTGAATGACAATCCTTTCCCTTGACAGGTGTCGGACGTCCATTGACAAACTCTTCAGAGTTCGCAAGTTCATGATGTTCACTGAGGACCCCGGATCAATCAATATGCGATTAATTCGATCTCCGTCGCTGTACCCGGTCACGTAAAGTGGCCGATTATGCTCAGCCGTTCCCAGTAGCAAGTCTTCATCCTTAAATGTGACTGCGGCGGCATGCAGAGCGTGCTGGGCTTCTTTCATATTAATTTCCGCAAAGTGAGCCTGATACCGCTCGGGGTTTTGTAGAGCGTGAATGAGAACATCTCTAAGCTCCTTAGATAGGACCAAGGCGTCGTAGATGCTCAGGAGAGACGGAAGCTTCCGGAGATGTGCCAAGACATTATAGTCCACCGAGGAAGGACTTATGTTTTCATCAGTCGGTTCTCTGCCATCTCCTTCATTAGCGACTTGTTTTTCCTTCCCTTTTGGGGCGTTGCCCTGATTTGGCGGTAGAGCCCTGCCGCTTCTGAGCTGGATTTGATTGGCCTTTGTGGCGAGCTCCTCGTCCTCTTCAGGAAAACAGAGCTCATCCTCGGAGTCACTGCCAAGATGGATGGCGTAGCAGGTCACTACTGGGATTTCTTCATTGGAGTCTTCTTCTAACTCCTCCAGGATTTCAGCCGCTTGTACAGGGAAGAACTCCTTCAATTGAATCAATGTTCTTTCTTTTTGTTCATATTCTTCGAGGGAATCGATATATTTTTGAATGGTCGATCTCCCTGCAGACTCTCTTTCGCGCCGAGCTGCACTTTTCTTCTTCTTGAGCTTCTTGGATTTTGAGCCTGATGGAGCCGCCTTGGCAGCTGGACTGGTAGGCTTCTTCTGCCCTTCCCATTCCATCCTAGGTTCTTTCCGAAGTAGCTTTGTCATCTTCTTCGTCTTATTAGATATGTGTGTACTCCACGGAGGCCACGATGAGTCAGTTTCGTTTGTCAGGGCAGCAGGTTCAGCTGTCTGCTCCCAGAAGGCTTCAACTTTTGTCTGTATAAAGTTGGCGGTTGCAACTTGATTGTTCACCAACACGCTTTTAGACAGCTCGATCTCTCCAGCCTTGTACTGCTTCTCGACCCAGTCTTTGAAGATATAGCAATCCTCGATCGCATGGCTCACTACTCGGTGGTACGGGCAATACAGAGGATTGTCGGTCATTTTTGCTTCTTGGGGTCTTTTCGACTCCGGCAATTGTAGGCCGTTGTTCAAGGCATCTTTAAATATCTTGCGAACCTTGTCCCTTCTGAAAGAGTAAACCTTGTTCTTTTTCTCCTCTAGGGTGGGCCCATCTCCTCCCAGCAATGGCTTTCGAGACCGGTTGGTTTTGGATTCGCCCGCCCTTCGCTTTTCTTCATTGTCGGAGGCATTGAAGACATTGGTACTGCTGGAACTCCCGCTTCTACGGTTGTCGTCCCGCTTGCTTTTCCAGGTTTTGTCTCTCTGAGAGTCCGGCGGGGACTCTTGCTTCGAGCATTCCAGCATTTGGACTTTCTTGGTTAGCTCCTGAAATGTCTTGAGGCCCGCTGTACACAAGAATGGGACCATCCAATTGCTGAGGTTCCCAATGAGAAGGCTGACGGACTGGTCCTGCTCCAGCGGCAGTTCGCACTTGACTGTGAGATTACGCCATCGGGCGATAAAGTCGGTGTTGCTTTCATTCTTCCTCGGCTTGGTCCTCACAAGGTCGGCAATGGAGATTTTATCACTGACACTCATGAACCTTTGCCAGAACAGAGACTCCATTTGGGCAAAGGTAATGACAGACCCGTCCGGTATACTCGCATACCAGTCGAAGGCGACGCCGGTCAAGCTGTTGACAAACTGACGAAGAAGGAGCGCGTCATTGCCCCCTGTATTTCCGCACGATGCTTTGAAGTGGGCGACGTGCTGGTTTGCATTCCCCGTTCCATCAAATCTTCCGAACTTAGGAATGACGTAGCCGCTTGGGAACTCAATCAGATCGTACTGCGCGGGATATGGCCGCCCACTACTGCCGATTTCTTTCTGAGCTTCAGCTTCGGCCACCAATGTTTTAACTTTGCTGGTGACCAAATCCATTATCCGATCCTGTGTTAGCGGGATAGTGGTATCAGGGGCCAAGGCGTCCCCAGAAGCGGAGTGCGGCCGGCTTTCATGCGGCTCGACCAGTCTTGGTCCTAAAGGAATAGGCATTGGCTGCCTCGGATTGTCATCACCCGGCTGATTAGTAGCGGCTTGTGCTTGATTGGGAGGTGCTCGAGCAATTTGAGCCGTAAGCTGCATCACCACGTTCGTTAAGTCGTCAATCTTCGAATAGAGCTTGGCCATCTCTTTATCTTTGCTCCTGAGCTGTTTTCGAAGCTCTTGAAGCAGCTCTTGCTCCGCAGTCCTGGGGCGGAAAGTTGGCTCTTCCTCGTTGTCCGAGCTTGACTCTGCATGGACCGAGGGGTCTTTCTACCTATCTTCCTCATCGAGAGGGTTTTCTTCATCCAGCGGGGGCGGCTGTTCTTGGGCGGCGGCAACCACATTCAGGCTAGATTGGGCTTGAGATGTGGTGGCCCCATCCTTGCTTTTGCTGCGAAGGTTGTTGCTGGGGCGACCGCCCGCCATATAGACCGTATGGATGATATATCCAGCCGTCTTTCTATCATTAGCAACTGATTTCACGGATTGCTGCCTTGACCCCCTTGTTTCGGTTGCTGGTAGTCGATTGAAGGCGGCTGGCCTAACCAGTTTCTTGAGTGGTGATGGCGCTTCTTTTTTGGATTTTCCCCGCTCCTTTCGTGCGGCACAGAGCGCCTGATAGACCCTTGAAGAGACAGTGTCATACTTTTTATGTTGGGGCCAGGACACGTCTCTTTGTAGCACTGTTCGGACTGCTGTCTTCTTGATCCTGGCGGTCATGGCATTTTTCTGAACCCACTTTAGAGGCTCGAAGGAATTGCTGATTCTTACATCCGACTCAGCCGTCGTCGCGGGGCAACCCTGCACTTGGAACTTCATACGATTCTATTTGGCCGAAGCCCTGGCCCTCTTGTTGGCTCGATACCTGAGCCGCTTCTGCCTTAACTTTTCTATTCTAAGCACCTGGCAGACTTCGGCTCTTTGGGAAGACGCCGCAGACCGGGCAATGGAGGGCCTTGGAGATACGCTCGATTGTGCATTTGTTGGAGTCATCGCCTGAGCTCGTCCGCAACATTTGATGTTGCCCTTTGTACCGAAGTTCTTGCCCCCCGCTAGAGCACCAGAGAGTCGTTCAGACACCATCTTAAGTTTCGGTTGTGGTGCCTTGGCGAGCACGACATTCGGCCTCTTCCCCCTTGAGATCGGCTTGGCCACCTGTTCCGCCGGGATTTCCGCCAGATGAGCGCTTCCGGCAGGGTAGATGATGACGGAGCCAAACTGGCGGGGCGGTTCTTTCCACTGTCGACTGAGGCTTGCGGGGAGAACCACACGAGCGTTGATCTTGACCACGTACGGAATCGGGATCATGTTGGAAGCTGAATTCATCTGGGTAGACATTGTCGTCGACGGTTGATTGCTGCACAGAAAAAAAACATCATTTCAGTATAGACAATCGATATGTATATTGATTGAGTTCGCATGAACGCTTAACCCGAAATATGGGAGGAGAGATTGGTCCCACCGGGCGTGCCAGAATCTGTAGGGTGTTTTTCATCACCCCATTGAGATGGGAATACGCGCACGCTTGTCAGGCGTACTTCAGATTCCCCCTGCCTAGGGTAGGCTGGAGTTTAATGATTGTGGGGATCCGAATCTCCGGCGGCCGCGGACTAAGCTGCCGTTAATTACCCCTCGCCTTTGGGGCGAGGGAACCTCCGATTAACGGGTTAAACTGGTCATGCGAACTCAATGTGCAGTGTGCGTGTGTGTTGTTTTGGAGGGGGGTTTGAATATATCGGGATCCACGCAGAGTTTTTATGGGGATAGTGTCGCGGAGTATGTGTATACATGTATATATAAGTAAAGGGGAAAAAGACATCCAAAGGATGCGTGGGGCCAGCGCCTAGGCGCTTGAGCGCGAGCGCGCCACGTGTCGGCACGTGGGCGCTTTGCGCTCGAGCGCAGAGTGCTGGAGCGCAACGCGCCACGTGTCGGCACGAGGGCGACTTATGCTCGAGCGCTTGTGCTGGAGCGCAAGAGCGCCACATGTCGGCACGAGGGCGACTTGCGCTGGAGCGCAAGAGCGCCACGTGTCGGCACGAGGGCGACTTGCGCTCGAGCGCTTGCGCTGGAGCGCAAGAGCGCCACGTGTCGGCACGAGGGCGACTTGCGCTTGAGCGCTTGCGCTGGAGCGCAAGCGCGCCACGTGTCAACACCGGGGTGACTTGCGCTCGGGCGCTTGCGCTGGAGCGCAAGAGTACCACGTGTCGGCATGAGGGCGACTTGCGCTCGAGCGCTTGGGCTGGAGCGCAAGCGCGCCACGTGTCGGCACATGGGCGCTCTGCGCTTGAGCGCCAGCGAGAAAAGGAGGCTTTTAGCCTAAAAAGATTTCTCTGAAGAGAAATCAAAGAGGAGTTGGACTCCTGAGTGTTTTTTTCTTTTTTTTTAGGGTTTAGTGAAAGGGGTTCTTCTTCTTCCTCCTCTGTTAGCTGGATCTTGAAGATCAAGAGATATGGGATTTTAAAAATCACTCCTTTTTGAGATCTAATGTAAGATCTGAGTTCCCCTTGATGGGTTTTGTGGTGAAAAACTAATTTTTTTTATAAAAAGGAGAGTAGAACTCTTGATTTAATTCAAAAGAAAGAAGAAGGTTTAGGAACCTTGGAGAAGGAAGAAAGATCTCAGATCTGAGACTTTTTTGGAGAGAGAAAGTTGTTTTGATATTTCATTATCTTTGCCTTTATAGGCCATACACTTTACACATAGCCCCTTGGGCTTCACAAAATGGCATTTTGCCTATCCCATGGCTCATGTGCCATTTCTTTTTTGCACATAAGCCATGGGCTTTACAAAAATTTGGCTTTATGCCTATTTTTCTTACATTTATCCATAAAATAAAAGAAATACAACAAAATTATTTATTACAAAATTTTTATCTTGGCATGGGGGGAGGCCGGCCGCTTCATGTTCGGGCTCGACCCGGGCATGGGCCCACCGGATCTGGGCTTGGGCCCACTTGTGTTGGGGTTGACCTTGATTTTGACTTGGTCAACCGGGGTGTAAATTTTTACCCCAACGACATGCGGTATTGCACGGATCAGGATCGGACGGTTAGTACTAGAGGCCGTATGGAGATATGGCAGGGTTTGATCAGATACGTGCGGTATTGCACGGATCAGGATCGAACGGATATTACTAGCAGGCTTTGGTTTAAGCCCGATGCTAGTATAGTATAGATTTTGTCTCATTGCATTTGTATTTCGGTCGGAATACAAATGCGGGTGTGTATACACAGTATCGGGGTTTTCCTGTAATTTATTACGGGACCGGTTTTCTGGAGTTGCCAGTTTGCTTTCCGTTTCAGCCATTTTCATTTGTATCTTTCATTGGCCGAAGATTGGTGGAGGAGGGCTTATTTGCATTTGTGCAAATAAGCAATTTGGAAGGGGGCCTTTGTATATTATTGTATCATGATACTTGCACCATCATTTGACTTTCTTTTTCCATCATGGCTTGACTTTTGTGTGACATGGTTTTGATGATGGTTGTGGTTGAGTGTGGATGTGTTTGTGATCATGTTCTTTCATGATATCATTTGATTCCCTCATGCATTATTGTGTGGCCTCTCTCATTTTTTTGATTCACACTCCATTCTCACTCTCCCCAATGACCATGGCCGGCCATTCATTTTGGTAGGGGGGCTGTCCAAATTTGGAGAGGGCATTTTTCCTCTCTTTTGACTTGAAAAAGATATAGCGTCATCCAAAAAGATTCATACCTCATTTCCTCCACCAAAATGGCAACCTCCTACAACCCCAAATGAGACAGAGTTCTACAGATAATTCTACAGCAAACCTTGGGCGCGTCGACTTGCCAACTTCGTGCCCGAGTTGCCTCGGTATAGAGGTGGGAGCCCATAAAAGAAGCAGGGGACGTGGTGCCCTTCCGGCGACGAGGTGGAGACCGGAGATTCCGCGGGGAGATCGGGACGACGACGAGAAGACCGGAGGACACGGATCGCTCGGTATATCTCTCTTCCCCATCTTGTAGTTAGCTAGAACTAGTTTAATGGCACGATCCGGGTTTATAGTGCGCGGTGGTGCCGGTTTGAAAATTAAAGTTAACCATCGCTTCCGCATTTGGCATCGGTATGGAGGCCGGGGCGCCGCCATGCACTTACAGTGGTATCAGAGCCTCGCCATTAACGTAGTCTAGTTTTGTTTAATGTGTTCACATTTCCGATCGATCAAAAATCCCAAAACCCGCGTTTTCATGCATATTAGTTTCTGTCGAAAATTTTTTGTCTCCAAAAATTTTTCAGTATGTTGCAGAGTGATGTGCGGAGAAAGATAAGACATCTGTGAAAATTTGGTGTACTGATACGGCAAGATGACCGCGGAACCGCGGCCAAACCCCCCTTTGGGCCGCGGTTCCGCCGTAGTAAAGAGCCTTCAGTGCACCAATTTTGCACAGTAATCTTTAAACAGTGAAAATAGGGGTTTTGGAACATTCTTTTTGGGCCCAGAATTTCTTCATCTGCTACAGTAATGCTTGGGGCCCACTTGGTAAAATTTGATCGATCGAATATTTTAAACATGTTAGTTCACAGTATTTACATTATATCTGCGACCGTGAATGTCACTTGATCGGTAAATCCTGTCTAACTGCTATAGCCCGGTTAGACGGATTTGCGAACGTGACTTTCACGTTGATATTCTGTGTTATGCTGTGATGTTGCGGATTGGTCGTGGGGGATAGCCTGGATGCAATGCTAGTACAGTTTTGTTGTATTATGTACATTTGATATTGCGGGGCGAGCGTCCGACATGTGGACTGCCGTCACTGCCTGTTTGTATTATTATTTTGGGGCACGACCAGGTTGCGGTCGATGTACGCGTTGTATGTATATTTTACTTTCTGTACTAGGATTACCCCGCGGAGGGGTGCACGGATAGCCGGGTTCTAGAGGGCAACGGGCCCGCATCTTATGGTATTGAGACGGAGGGGGCTTCACTCTAGGATTGGCGGGCTATTCGCCGCATTCGTAGGGGGTACAGTTTGACCCAGGAGGGGTGCCCAAGTTACCGGATTCCGTGAAGTGCTGGGTGGTTGTCACGACCCGCAAAGTACGGAACGCGACCGGCACTTAAATTACGAAACGTCTCAAGGCGTCCGTAACTAAGTAAGCCGAAGCCCAGAATACAAAACCCATTTCAAATCTTTTAGAGTGAAGGAAAACCAATTTATTTAAGCATTTTACTCCATTACCACATTAAATTCCCCTTTTTAAAATATCCTTCCTTTTCCCAAAATTCCTGCAAAATTTTATTTATAAAATCAGCCCCAAACGGGTGCAAGCAGAATATAAATGAATACATGAATATGGCATCCCCAAGCGGAAGCTAGCTCTTCGCCTCAAGGCGGTCACAAATCCCACGCAATGTAAAATGACAATGTGGATAAATAAGCATGAAGCATAAGAAATAACATGTCGGCTCAAGTGAGCTCGACTCCAGATATATCATAAAATAAATCCCCAAGTCTCACAATCTCACCTCTAGGTCAATATACAGTAATCCAAATAAGACAGGTACAACTAAAATAATAGTAGCACTAGATGGAGTGTTCTAGATACAACAAATATATAAGGTGGCACAAAATGATAATAACCCACCTATGAGCAAAAGCCTCGAGTCCAGGAAAAAAGTGCAAAAGAAGCAAAAGTATCCGCCGCTACAGTGCTGACGGAATGGACCTGCAGAAAAGCTGTGGTACAACGGGGGTGAGTTGCCAACTCGTGAGTAATAAATAACATCTACTAAGGCTATCTTATGCATGCACACAAGTGTCCTGGCATCCCTAAAACAGGTATGGCTACATGTACTAGCAGGTGTGTATGCATCAACAGTATACTAGCAAGTATATATGTCACATGGATGTAATAACAGGTATGTATGCCACATGAAAATACCATCATGAATGTATGCTATATGAGTCATCTCAGGATCTCAACATGAAAGTGTAAGAATTATTCCTTGCTTGTTTTGAAACTTTCTTTTTTAAACATCAGCATGATATCCAAGAAATCAATAAAATCCGTGTCCAGCAACGACACCTCAAAACTGTCCAAATCTCATATATCCATGTCCTGTATCTCTGGCCTCAGCCATCCGGCTGATCCATATCAATATCCATATCTTAATCCAGCGGCCACGGTCGGTACCCTCTGGGTATCCGCCGTGCCAAATGAAGTCACCGGTAGATAATCCGTCCCCTGCCAGGCTCAACGCCATCTCCTGCGATCTTCTTGCCCCGGGATACCTTACTGGGCCCACCATGTACCCGAGACGGTTCATCCACCTCCTCGAAACGGGTCTCGAAAACCACAACAAAACTCATGGTGGACGACACTTTACATCACTAGAAAACCGCAACTTTTTTTATCTTTTTAAACAGTATCAGTTTGAAATCTTACGGCTTTCCCCCAAAATCTAGAAATATCATAAATCTCATGAAATCATCATAAATGCATATGTCGATGATTATGGATGCTTATGGTATCTATTTGCAATGTATAATTTACACTAGGCATGAGCAGATGTTATGATAATACATATGCATGGGTAGGATAATTATTATGGTTTCATTTTAAATATTTATTGCAATATCACATTTCTAGGCAATTAACATGTTTCGGATTAAAGGTTATCTAGTGTCGTGACATAGCAATTACCATGGTGTGTGTGTCCACATGAATAGTGCTCGTGCAACATATAAAACCTGGTAATGGTGCATGTGTCCTATACTGAATCTGTGTATATGGAACAGCATATAGATACTAACTACAGCAGTTATCAAGCAAGTATTTTTATCATAATGTCACGAGTAATATTAAGCTTAGTAATTACGAGTTTATTAAATCTAACGGGCAACTCACGCCATCCAAACGATCATCCCCCGTAGATGTTAAATCTACTCACCCGTGGTCCTGCGCTAAGTGTGTCCGACCACCTGCTTTCCCTTCTCAGCTACGCTTGAAGTTCCTGCCGGCGAACCTAGAATTACAAAAGTCGCCATATAAGGAAAATCCTGTAAAAAGCGGTATATCGATAAAAAGGGATACGCGTGCGTGAATCTAAACGCGTGTGCACACGACACGACGCGATGCGCACAAACCCACCAGAACCAGAACTGACACGCTGTGTCGCGCAGCGCGCCACAGAACCACGCGTATCACGCGCGTGTCGCACGAGACTTAACACATCGGAAATACGCAACTAGCTCCAGATTTTTCCTCTGGACCCAAATTAAAAAGTTACAGATACCAACACACTAACCTACCCAGAAGGACCCTACACCCAAATCCCCACACCCCACCCCCTACTCTGGACGCAAATTGCGGCCAGAACGATTAAACCGGCGGCCATGAGGGGGAGTTGGATTCCCGTGCTCTGTGTGTGTTTCTACTAGTCTCACCATGCTACCGTCTTCACAATTTTATTCTAAAGATCTCGGGTCAACAGCAGATCCAACAGAGGCTAAAAAGTCACTAAAACTGCCAAAATACGCCAAGTCGGGTAAAACGGGTGTCTTTGCGAAATCTGGGGTAATCCTCTGGTTAACTGGCCTCAATAGTACCTTAAAGGGCTATTCTAACTAACACTACCTTCACTTTGCCCAAATTCCCCTTTAATTCCACCCAAAATCATAACTAAGCGTGAAATAAGCACTAATAAGCTAGATTACCATAATTTTAGCGATTTAAGGCTATCCATCTAATTTAACGACACTACTAGGCTAAAACAGACTAATTAACACCAAAAAGGGTTCATTAAACTACAAGCACTCTAAAGTAACTAAATCTAACATCACTACACAATTCTAGCATGAAAACTCCATTAAAACACTAAACTAGCCAAACAAACACGTAATCTACACAATATGGAAAAAGTTTAGGAGTTATACCCCCTAAGAACCTTGCAACCAAGGAGAAGAAGAGGAAGGAGAGTCGCTGCAGCTGTTGCTGAAATGTGCTGGAGTTGTTGCTGTTGTTGCTGAAATGTGTTGATGCAGATGCAGGATTGTGGTGTTGTGTTGATGTAGTTGTGTTAGGGCTGATAATGTTGCTACCTCAGCTGATGTTGCTGGTGCTGGAAATAGAGCTGAAGCTGGGCTGTTTTGTGGTGTTTTGGTGCTGAATTATGGCTGAAATGATGATAAATGGGGCTGATGTTGTGTGGTATTGGGGCTGATAATGTTGCTGCCTCAGCTGATGTTGCTGGTGCTGGAAATAGAGCTGAAGCTGGGCTGTTTTGTGGTGTTTTGGTGCTGAATTATGGCTGAAATGATGATAAATGGGGCTGATGTTATGTGGGTTGGGGCTGATAATGTTGCTGCCTCAGCTGATATTGCTGGTGCTGGAAATAGAGATGAAGCTGGGCTGTTTTGTGGTGTTTTGGTGCTGAATTGTGGCTGAAATGATGATAAATGGGGCTAATGTTGTGTGGTGTTGGGGCTGATAATGTTGCTGCCTCAGCTGATGTTGCTGGTGCTGGAAATAGAGCTGAAGCTGGGCTGTTTTGTGGTGTTTTGGTGCTGAATTGTAGCTGAAATGATGATAAATGGAGCTGATGCTGTGTGGGTTGGGGCTGATAATGTTGCTGCCTCAGCTGATGTTGCTGGTGCTGGAAATAGAGCTGAAGCTGGGCTGTTTTGTGGTGTTTTGGTGCTGAATTATGGCCGAAATGATGATAAATGGGGCTGATGTGCTGTTGTTTTTGGTGGTTAGGCTGATGTGAGTGAGTGAGAGAGAGGTGAAAAATGTTAGTTGTATGTATGCCCTAGAGGCCAGTATTGTACAGATGATGTATATTATATTGGATGCTTGGACATATATAGAGATGACTTTCTTGCTCGATATGATAGTATGATATCTGGTTACTCTTTATCTTAACATGTATACTAGTCTCTTTAAACTGTCTTATAGTTACATGTTGGTAAAGCCCTTAGGATGTGTACTTGACTACCTGGACTATGATGCAGATCATACTAGTGGGGACATGGTAGTCCATAGGTACATCCTTCAAGGTCTCTAGTCGTGGGTGTATCGATACGGGGCATCGATATACCAGTGTAGACTAGCGTATACGCTTCTCGACCCATAAGATGGGCGATGGATGATTCCATATCCATTGGTGTTTGACATCAGAGATGGTTGTTCCCCTCCGAACGGACACGCGGGACGTCGGGCCGTCTCGCCTGAGGTTCGGGGCAGATGCCAATAGGTGCTATCCGTCCACCTCTCCGAAGATGCCAAGTTGATCCATGGCGCCATGTATCGGAGGTTTAGATGGATGCGTCCGATGTAGCAGACTTCGTCAGATTCCCCCTCGTTTGAGGGGTTTTTTGATTGTGGGGACGCTCTTCCCTGCAGGCGCAAGCCCCTGCAGTTAATTACGCTACCGCATCGCGGTAACAACTTTCTCCTTCTCCAGATGGTCACTTCGTGTCGTGTGTTTTTGTTTTATGTTTTATTGCCCGTGGATCGTTTACGGAGACCGAGTTATGTCGTCGCCCGTAGGGCGTGGACTAATCCAAATCCGTGTTATCTTAGATTTGGGTTTGGGGGTTTGGTTTGAGGACACGTTAGCCATTCTTGAGGCTAAGATCAACTCAAACATTTGTTAAGGATACGTTAGTCTAGTTTGAAACTAAGATCAACTTAACGGGATCGTTTAGATCCGACAAAGGAGCGTTTGGACTCCATTGTTCCAGTTTTAGGGACATAGTGGTCCATCGTATGTGTGGCCGTCGGGACCCATCACCTCTCTGACGACGTTGAAGGATTACAACGACGGATGTCAGAGGAGTTCAGAGATGTACCCTCGAGCCAAAGTTAATTTAGGGGGATTCATAGTCCAGTCTGTTTGAAGGTTTAAGGATACGTTAGCCATCTTTAAGGCTAAGATCAACTTAAATGGGACAAAAGAGCGTATGGAGGCTCTATGGTTCTAGTTTAAGGACATTGCGGTCCATGGGTAGTTTAAGGACATTGCGGTCCGCGGGTAGTTTAAGGACATTGCGGTCCTTGGGTAGTTTAAGGACATTGCGGTCCATGGGTAGTTTAAGGATATTGCGGTCCATGGGTAGTTTTAAGACATCTCGGCCAAGGTTAAGGACGTCATAGTCCATGGGTTTAAGGACTCCACAGTCCGGTATGTGCTCTGGATGCTTCACACGGGTTCACTGCCGCGCTAGGCGAGGACCAGGCTCCGCTCTGGATGCTTCACACGGGTTCACTGCCGTGTTTCGCAAGGACCAGGATCCGCTCTGGACGTTTTCCACGGGGTCAAAGAGTGACGTTATCCGCGTTCCACGTAACCAGGAATTTTGCGTTAGGCATGGGTTTAAGGACCCCACAGTCCATATCATGAGTGGTCATCGGGACCCGTCACCTCTTTGAAGAAATTGAGGGATTACAATGCCAAGTATCAAAGGAGTGAAGAGATGTACCCTAGAACCGGGGTGGATTAAATAGTCCCTGGCCCAATTTGGGTCATGACTGATCAATTATGTTATGAGCCCATCGGCTCAGTTAATCACAAATTGAGGACTTATGGCCAGCTTGGGCTAAGTCCAGTCAGGTCTGGAATATTGACTTTTGGTTGGTCCATTGAGGGAGAGGCTTTGCCTCCATCCCTTTAGCCAATTGGGCCAAAGCCTAGTGTTAAACACTTCAGAGCGATCAGTGTTGAACACTGGGAATAAAGTTGACAAGTTAGTGTTTAACACTAAAAGAATAATTGGTGTTAAACACCAGCAACAAGGCTTTCAAACTAGTGTTAAACACTAAAACAGATTGGTGTCAAGTACTGGCAACGGAGCCCTCAAATTAGTGTTAAACACTAAGGTATTCAATATTGAACACTGCAAGTAAAGTTTTTGATTAGTGTTGAACACTAAGGCCCAACAGTTGTTTCAGTAACTGGATTCGAGGGTTCCAATTTAGTGTTAAACACTAAGGCAAGAGAGGTCACGTGGCCACACGTGAGAGTGCCTCCCCTTTAATGATTCTGCTGAGATTACTGCATCTTTCAGAGCATCACGTGTCAGCACGTGACGGGCATTCATATGCTCATTTGTTAGAGCTTTTGTTAAGGGTCACGTGGGTCACGTAAGGGATTGCCTCAAAGGGTTTTCTATGGATCTCTTGGGGGGTCACGTGGTGGCACGTGACCCTGCCTCTATGTATGTCGTTTTTAGAGGATCTGTTGATCTTTTTTCAGGAATTAAATTCCTCGAGCTTTGGATTTCAGAGGAATTAAATTCCTACTTCCTTTCGAAGATTTATATTCTGAAATAGAGTTGAACTCTGAATTTTCTATAGGAATTAAATTCCTCGTATATGTGAAGAACTGAAGAGGGTTAAACCCTTAAAAGCTTTCAAGGAATTATACTTCCCATTTTAAAGAATTATAATTAAGGGAATTAAATTCCTGCTGTTTCCACAGAACTATATTCTTAATTAGGGTTCAACCCTGTATCTTTTGTTTTGAAGGAATTAAATTCCCATGATACAGGGTCGAGCCCTAATTTTATTTTTAAAGGAATTAAATTCCTGTAGTTCTGTGAGAATTAAATTCTCATGCTTGCATTCCCTCTCTATGTTTTGGATCTGCATGGCAGGATCTCAACCCATTGAGAATTAAATTCTCAACCAAAAAGGGATATGTGCACTTTGCAGATCCTCTATCAAAGAGAGAAGAAATATATTCTTCTGTTTTATATATTAGAGTTAAACTCTGTTGAGAATTAAATTCTCATTCTTTCAAAAGGCCTTCCCTTTCTTACCTAGGGTTTTTGCAGAAGATCCCAGTATCAAAGCTCTCCTCCTTTTTTCTTTCTGCGTATGTATGTCTCTCTCTATATGTGTGTCTCTTTGTGTATCTTAGCTCCTATTTATAGGAGAGGCAGCTGAATCAATTAGTTTTGGTAAATCTTTCATGGGATATTTGATTTGCATCCATTGTTCATTTTGGACCTTTGGATTATTGGGTGAATTTTATTCACCATTGGATTTTAAATCCAGAGATCCTCCTTTGTTATTTTGGTTAGATTTAAGGGGGAAATCTTTCCAAACCCGAGATTTTCCATAGGTAGATGACGTTTAATCATCTCTGAATCTTTAATTTGATTGGTCCCAGATAATCACTTTCCTTTGGAAAGATTTGAATCTCCTTCAGAATTTAATTCTGTTAACAAAACGGGCTTTGAAAGCCGATCACGTGTGACCACGTGATCCATGGTCACGTGTGGGCACGTGACCCCCTTGGAACGAGCCTTCCTCTTTCTTTTTGCGCTCTGTCTTCTGATTGATGCTTAACTGTCACGTGCCACCACGTGACCCCTGGTCACGTGTGAGCACGTGACCCTTGTCTGGACTCTTTTTCTTGATTTAACTGGAGAATGATTCTGATGTTTTGAACGTCAGGTGCCAACACGTGACCCTTGGTCACGTGGGAGCACGTGACATCCTTTGAAGCTTTTTCCTTGATTTGATCAGGGATCCGGTGTGCCTTTGACGCTGGTCACGTGGGAGCACGTGACTCTTTCTGAAGCCCCTTTTCTTCAATGTAGTCAGGAAACTGAACTTGCCTTGATGATGCGTTTAGGTGTCACGTGCCAACACGTGACTGCTGGTCACGTGTAAGCACGTGACCCTCTTCTGAAGCTTTTCCCAGAAGCTTTCCTGATTTTAAATCAGGAAACAAATGCCCCCACAGCGTTGTTCTCACGTGTCTGCACGTGAGTGCAACGCTGTCACCTCTTGTGACCGTTGGATCTGCTTTGGGGAGTAGGGTAGACGAAACGTCTTTTCAGAAGCGTCTTCACTTTTTCATGTCCTTCCTTTCAGACCTTTCTTTTAAGAATTTGATTCTCGTTCTCAGAGCTTAGTTCTCTGTTGTGTCTGTGCAATGCCGCCTCATTCGCCAATCAAAGGCTAGTGCTCATGTGTTGCGTATGCAGGGATCTGTTTGATGGGGACGTTTCATTTCCCTAACCTGATTCCAATGCGTCGTTGGATTTCATTTCCAACGCTCTTCCCTTTTTTCCGGGCCTTGAGAATCGTCCCACCATGCACAAAATTTTTTGTGCATAGCATTAAATGCTCCCCTTTATAACCTGAACCCATTCCTTACTTCTTTTCTTCACAGAGAAATCCATTCATACCTTAAGGTGATCATCTTTGAGAACCCGATCAATCGCCATGGCTTGCAATCGTCCCCATGCTCGTCGGCAACCATGGGATGCGCCCATTGAAGAGATAATCCCTCGCTTCGCTGCGCGACTGGCAGATCCCCTTCTCACCGAAGATCAATGTGACACGGTGATGTATGAGCTACTGACTCGTCGGGGCTCTCCTCTTCCCATGGGCTCCATTTGGCTCCGGATGATCCTCCTGTCTGTGCTTGCCGATATACCCCCTCATCCGGCGGAGATGACTTCGGCGATCCTTGACGCGGCGGAGGACAAGCTTGAGTGTTTTCATGAGGCTTGTCTAATCACTCAAGCTCTGAAGGATCACTCAGTTCATTTACTAAGTCAGATAAGAGCTCGTCGGGCCGTCATGTCTGCTTTTGTTGATGAGCACGGCTCCAACCGGTGGGGAGCGACTTCTCGCGAAAACCGTCGTTTTGACGTGCTGGAGAAGGCGGAGAGGGAGTTGGAGAATTTTGTGTTTTGCTTTGTTAACCCTTGTATTTCTGATCCCTTGTTTGGTGATCTTTTCCCACCAATGTAGTATGTTTGAATCAATGTACTCCTTTAATCCTTGGTGGTTTGCATGCTTTCTGTTGAATTTTCATGCTTGTCAGACAGTCGTACGTGTCTCTTGCTTGCGTAAATGAACTGTTTATTTTTCTTTAATTACGAGCACCATCGTTACGTTGCATGCACATCAGTGCCTCGGGAAACATTTCCTTTTAAACATTCATACAGTTGCAAATGCGTGCCTGATAGGATACAGATCAGAAACTTGCCGCGTTATCTCCCGTATCGGGTGGTTTGCGCTGGCTTTAGATCGAGTATTGTTGTCGAAGGGAGGTTTATAAATGAAGGCATATTCTTCTCTTCAATGGTGTGTCCCCTTTTTATTGAATGCATTCTGCGGATATTCTATCTTGATCTTCTTGCAGGACAGCGATGGCTCAGGATTCAGGGTTAAGATCTGCTTCCTAAGACTTTTACATTTTATGAGCCACGAGGGTCTCATAACGAGTTTTTCTCCCTACAGGTCAAGAGGATCCTATAGGTGTAAGTTCTTCTTATGAATCGTGAGGATTCTTAAGCGGGTTTTCCCTTGAGAGTCGTAGGGGTCTCACGGGAGAGATTTTTTTTTCTTACCGGTCGTGAGGACCTGCAAGTGTTGAATGTGGTCACCCTTATCCGTGTCTTACGTGGTTAGGGGTTTCTCCAGGTATTGTAGTTTAAAGACGTCGCGGTCAAGGTTAAGGACCTCATAGTCCGTGGATTTAAGGACTCCACAGTCCGATGTTAGTTTTAAGACATCACGGTCAAGGTTAAGGACCTCATAGTCCATGGATTTAGGGACTCCACAGTCCGATGTTTGGTTGCAGGGACCCTTCACCTCTTTGAAAACGTTGAGGAATTACAACGCCAGGTATCAAAGGAGTGAAGAGATGTACCCTTAAACCAGGGCGGTATCCGTAGGGAATCGGGGTGGTTGATCGTTAGTTTTAAGACATCACGGTCGAGGTTAAGGACGTCATAGTCCGTGGATTTTAAGGACTCCACAGTCCGGTGTTTGCTCTGGGTGCTTCACACGGGTTCACTGCCGTGCTTGGCGAGGACCAGGCTCCGCTCTGGACGTTTTCCGCGGGGTCAAAGAGTGACGTTATCCACGTTCCACGTAACCAGGAATTTTGCACTAGATGCTTCACACGGGTTCACTGCCGTGCTCGGCGAGGACTAGGCTCCGCTCTGGATGCTTCACACGGGTTCACTGCCGCGTTCTGCGAGGACCAGGATCCGCTCTGGACGTTTCCCGCGGGGTCAAAGAGTGACGTTATCCGCGTTCTACGTAACCAGGAAGTTTGCACTAGATGCTTCACACGGGTTCACTGCCGTGCTCGGCGAGGACTAGGCTCCGCTCTGGACGTTTTCCGCGGGGTCAAAGAGTGACGTTATCCATGTTCCACGTAACCAGGAATTTTGCACTAGATGCTTCACACGGGTTCACTGCCGTGCTCGGCGAGGACTAGGCTCCGCTCTGGATGCTTTCCACGGGGTCAAAGAGTGACATTATCCGCGTTCCGCGTAACCAGGAATTTTGCACTAGATGCTTCACACGGGTTCACTGCCGTGCTCGGCGAGGACTAGGCTCCGCTCTGGATGCTTTCCACGGGGTCAAAGAGTGACATTATCCGCGTTCCGCGTAACCAGGAATTTTGCACTAGATGCTTCACACGGGTTCACTGCCGTGCTCGGCGAGGACTAGGCTCCGCTCTGGATGCTTTCCACGGGGTCAAAGAGTGACATTATCCGCGTTCCGCGTAACCAGGAATTTTGCACTAGATGCTTCACACGGGTTCACTGCCGTGCTCGGCGAGGACTAGGCTCCGCTCTGGATGCTTCACACGGGTTCACTGCCGCGTTCTGCGAGGACCAGGATCTGCTCTGGACGTTTCCCACGGGGTCAAAGAGTGACGTTATCCGCGTTCCACGTAACCAGGAAGTTTGCACTAGATGCTTCACACGGGTTCACTGCCGTGCTCGGCGAGGACTAGGCTCCGCTCTGGACGTTTTCCGCGGGGTCAAAGAGTGACGTTATCCACATTCCACGTAACCAGGAATTTTGCACTAGATGCTTCACACGGGTTCACTGCCGTGCTCGGCGAGGACTAGGCTCCGCTCTGGACGTTTTCCGCGGGGTCAAAGACTGACGTTATCCACGTTCCACGTAACCAGGAATTTTGCACTAGATGCTTCACACGGGTTCGTTGCCGTGCTCTGCGAGGACTAGGCTCCGCTCTGGACGTTTTCCACGGGGTCAAAGAGTGACATTATCCGCTTTCCACGTAACCAGGAAGTTTGTTGATTGTATCCGCATTTCACGGGATGGAGGTTTGACTCTTGGTGATATGTATCGCCGAGCCATGGAACTTGGGGTTGCCGCCGTTCCGTTTCGCTTGATGTTGTGTCGTCAAGACGTTGAGGCTAGGAATTTGGCCTTCGCTTCGTTTGCTGGCATTGCGTCCTCTGTATCGAGACGAATGCCGCGGTGGTGATCACTAGGCTATCTGTGAATCGCCGAGATCTGGCTTCTCCTTATGATGAAACTCGGGGGAGGAGTATGATCCCTTCTTTGATTGCGCCCCTGGATTGTATACAGGGTTAGATGTAACATCACCTGTAGGGCGAAGTTTTCACTTTTATTTCTTTTTCCGCGATGCTCTATCATTTCAGCTTTTATATCGCGAAGGTCGCGATTGCCCCATCATTTCGGCTATTTTTTCGCGGTGCCCAATCATTTCGGCTATTTATTTATTTTCACTCGCTGTTTTTTTTATTGCGAGTTGCCCCATCATTTCGGCTATTTTGTCATGCATACACTTTTACTTGCTGCTTTTTATTGCAAGTCGCCCCATCATTTCGGCTATTTCGTATGCATGTATGGCTTGCTAGCTTTTTCGTTGTAAGCTTGGATTTTTAGATACCGGTTTCAGCATCAGCATCGCTACAACTGGAATGTTGCCAGGAGCAAATCATCATCTGCCTTTGTCGATGATAAACAAAGGTAGCTCAGCAAACAGGGTTAAGGGTCCTGTCGACCAAGGCTTTGACTTCATGAGCCGTAGGGGTCTCACAAGGGTGTTTCTCCCTACAAGTCGTGAGGATCTTGCAGGTGGATTTTTCTCCTTAGGGATCGTGAGGATTCCTAAGTGTGTGCTCCTCTGTAAGTCGTAAGGATCCTACAAGAGGGCTTTCTCCTCATGGATCGAGAGGACCCACAAGGGTTGGACTTTACTGGGGAAATGTTTATTCGCGCCCGTGGATTGTATACAAGGGTCAGTACGAGCCGCTTGTAGGGCAATATCGAGGGTTGTGGAGGGTTTGCTTAAGAACAGGTTTAGGTTTCTGTAACTTAAGACTTTCAAGTCTCATGAGCCGTGAGGGTCTCATAAGAGAATTCTCCTTACGAGTCGTGAGGATCTCGTAAGTGTGTTTTCTCCTTAGGAGTCGTGAGGATCCCTAAGTGTGTTGCTCCTTTGTGAGTCGTAAGGATCTCACGCAGGTGATTTCTCCTTACAAGGTCGAGAGGACCCTATAAGTGCCTTTTAACGAGGTTGCGCCCTTTCGGGTTTTCACAAACACTCGCCGGTAGTCCTGCTGTTTTTACTCACGGAGCCCTTTCGGGTTTTCATCCGTGCCCACTTTGCTTTATGGACATACCGTTTTTTTTTTGTTTTTTTTTATTTTTTTTATCTCGTCAGCCTAAGGATGCTGCGGTAGTAGTATAGGGACGTTTCGGTCCGTCGTTAGTTTAAGGACGTTTCGGTCCTTCGCTAGTTTAAGGACGTTTCGGTCCGTTGGTGGTTTAAGGACATTTCGGTCCATCGTTAGTTTAAAGACGTTTCGGTCTGTTGGTAGTTTAAGGACATTTCGGTCCATTGTTAGTTTAAAGACGTTTCGGTCTGTTGATATGGGAAGGCCAGCTACTGCTGAGTCTGAGCCTAGGAAGGTAGCGAGCGGACATAGTCGTCGTCATCTACCGTTGACCCAGGCTGTGGCTCACTAAGCATAGTATTTTTTCAAGAAGCGGCCGTTTATTGGCCTGAAAGGCCTTTCACCGTGCATGTCCACGAGTAGATAGGCTCCACCTTGGTAGACCTGGTCTATGATGTATGGGCCTTCATAGTTTGGCTCGAATTTCCCCCGCTTGGCACGATTGGGGATCATAGGTCTTTTGACCACTAATACGAGTTCGCCTTGGTGGAATGTCCTCGGCCTGGTCAATTTTTCGTACGAGCGCGTCATCTTTGCTTTGTAGGCTTCTAGATGTTGTTGCGCTATGAGCCGGGTTTCGTCAAGGGCATCAAGCTCCTCAAGCCGAAGGTGAGCATTTTCTTCATCCGTCAGCTCGTGGTGGAATGCCACTCGTAGAGAGGGTAACTCTATCTCGAGGGGGAGTACTGCTTCCGTCCCAAATACCAATGCGTATGGCGTTGTGTTCGTGGCCGTCTTGAATGTAGTTCGATAAGCCCAAAGGGCTTCTTGCAGCCTTTCGTGCCAATCTCTCTTATTCCGGGAAACGGTCTTTTTTATGATCTTCGTCAAGGTCTTATTGAAGGCCTCGGCCAGACCGTTAGCTCGTGGGTTGTAAACTGAAGAATACCTCCAGTCTATATTGTACTGCTGCGCGAAGCGGCAAATCTTATGGCTTCTGTAGGCTGGCCCGTTATCGGAGATAATCCGCCGTGGGGTTCCAAACCGATAGATAACGTGCGTCTTGAAGAAATGGAGGATATTCTCCGTCTTCACTTCCCTCAATGGTATTGCTTCTGCCTATTTGGAGAAGTAATCAGTAGTTGCCAGGATAAAACGATGTCCCCGAGATGATGCCGGCTCAATGGGGCCGACTATGTCAGTTCCCCACATTTCGAATGGCCAGCTGGCCACCGTTGGGTGTAGTGGATTTGGATGTTGGTGGATAAAGTCTCCATGAATCTGGCACGAGTGGCATTGCTTCGCATACTCGAGGCAATCCTGGATCATCGTGTGCAAGTAGTAACACATCCGTTTAATTTTTAACTTCATCTTTGGGCCTGATTGGTGAGAACCGCAAAGTCCGTCGTGAACTTCTTGGACGACCCTTCTCGCTTCGTCAGGTCCTAGGCATCTCAGCCACAGAGAATCGAATGACCTCTTGTATATAGCATCGTTGACGAAGGCAAAAGATAGAGCTCGTTTCATGAGTTGATGCCTCGAGGATGTATCTTTGGGCATTAGGTGGGACTTAAAGTAGTCTATGAAGACTTCCCTCCAGTCCTCGGCCTTCTCATGGTCTTTTATTTGCAGGGTCGTCTGCTCAGTCGCTCCCTCTTTATGCAGTTCCGGAGATAGTTCTGCCGGTGTGAGCACTCGACGGCTTTGTACCACGATTCTGACATCATCGAGGTTCTCGTCAGCCAGTTCTTTAGCAAGTTTGGCCAGCGCGTCTGCTTTGCTGTTCTCTGCGCGGGGTATATTTTCCAAAGTATAAGAGGGAATCTGGGTCAACAGTTGTTGCACCTTTTCTCCGTATCTCACCAACTCCGGCTTGCACGTTTGGTAGTCACCATTAACTTGGCTAACGACCAGCTGAGAATCCCCATATATAAGGAGGTCTTCAATTCCCATGTCGATGGCGATTTCGAGGCCTGCTATCAGAGCTTCATATTCAGCCTCATTGTTTGTCCTCGGCTCTATCAAGGAGAAGGCGAAACGCATTATCCCTCCTTGTGGAGTTGCAAAGATGAGGCCTATCCCTGATTTGATCATTGGGATACCTTACTTTCATTTCTTTATGGAGGACGCTCCATCGAAATAGAGTTCCCATCGGGTGCTTCCGCCGCTAATCGCATCAAATGCATGCTCGTCCGGCAAATCACAATTCAAAGGAGAATCGGCCGGTATCGGGTGCTCAGCGAGGAAATCGGCAATGGCCTGGCCTTTCACTGCCTTGAGAGGTTGATATGTTATCGAGAACTCCATCAAGAGCAGGGCCCATTTAGCGAGTCGTCCCGTCAACATGGCTTTTGACATCAAGTATTTAAGAGGGTCCACCTTCGAGATGAGGCAGACTTCGTGTGCCAACGCATAGTGCCTGAGCTTTGTTATCGCGAAGATTAATGCCAAGCAATGTTTTTCAATGGGAGAGTAATTGCTTTCTTCCCCCAGTAGAACTCGACTTAAGTAGTAGAGTGCTCTCTCTTTCCCCTGATCGTTCTCTTGCGCCCACAATGCGCCCAAGGAACCTTCGAGGGCGGTTGTATACAGAATGAGGGGTTTTCCCTTGACCGGCGCAGCCAATACCGGCGGGTTCTGCAGGTACTGCTTGATCTCGTCTAGTGCACCTTGGCATTTTTGGTCCCAGACGAATGGGGTTCCCTTCTTCATCAGGTGACTGTAGGGGCGGCATTTGCCTGAAAGCTTGGCGATAAATCGCCGGATGTACGCGAGCTTCCCTTGGAGGGACCGCAACTGTTTGAGGGTTCTTGGCGGAGGCATTTCCATGATCGTTTTGATCTTTTGACGGATCGATTTCAATATCTCGGTGTCGAACAATGAATCCTAGGAATTTGCCTGAGGAGACTCCAAACGCGCATTTGAGGGGATTCATTTTCAAATTATATTGCCGAAGGCGTTGAAACACAGTCTCCAAGTGGTTTAAATGCTCTTCGTATGACATGCTCTTTACTACGAGGTCATCGATATAGCACTCGACGATGTCATGTATGAGGTCGTCGAAGATCTTTGTCATGGCCCTTTGATAGGTAGCGCCAGCGTTCTTTAAACCAAAGGGCATAACCCTGCAGCAGAATATACCCAAAGGGGTCCGAAAAGCGGTGTGCTTCTGGTCTTCGGGATGCATCTTTATCTGATTGTATCCTGACGAACCGTCCATAAAGGAGAAAACCTCGTGAGTGGACGTGTTATCTATCATTAGCTCGGTTACCGGTACTGGGAAATCATCCTTTGGACAGGCTTTATTGAGATCCCTGAAATCCACGCATATGCGTACCGTCCCATTCTTTTTCATTACCGGAACGATATTGGCGATCCAATCGGGATATTGGACTTCTTGGATAAATCCAGAATCGATCAGCTTCTTGACTTCGGCGTTGATGCTCATCTCAAGCTCGAGTCGCATCCTCCTTGGCGCCTGCTTGACCGGCTTAATATCTGGGGATATTGCTAGTTTATCCACAGCAATCTCCGGATCTAATCCTGGCATCTCGGAGTAGTTCCACGCGAAGCAGTCTTTATGTCGCAGAAGCACGTTTTTTAACGCGGCCATTTTTTCTTCAGAGAGTAGCTCGCTGACGAATGTCGGTCGCGGGTCCTCTGCCGATCCCAACTCAATCTTCCTGAGGTTATCTGCAGTAGTATGTATACCGTCTTCCAGTTCTTTCGGAGCGGGCGGAAATTCCGAGATCACCTCATCATCGCTGTTTTCAAAGCACCGGGGAAGGTCATCTATGTTCTCGGGCTCTTCTTTTAATATCGTAATCGTATAACAGCTACGAATCCACTCCCAGGACTGAGGTGGATCCGGTTTTGTTCTTGCGGCCTTGGGTTCGTGCTTTCGGGGCGGCGTTACCCTCCAGCTGTTGGATAAAGCGAATCTGCCCCTTCGGTACTGGTCCTCGACCCAGTTCTTGAAGGTGAAGCAGTCTTCGGTAGGATGTCCTATGGCTCGGTGATAAGAGCAGTAGCCCGAGCGAGAGGCCTTATTAGCTTGTTCAGAGTGTCTAGGCTCTGGAAGCGTGATCATCTGATGTTTTAGGGCGAGCTTGAGTAACCTTTCCGTCTTGTCTCGGGGGAAGGAGTACGCTCGACTCATCTTTTCTATGAAGGACGAATCCGAGCTGTGCAGTACCCGATCACGTAACCCTCTAATCCTGCGTCGTTGTTGTCGGCTCTTTTTTCCGCTTCTCGACTTATTTCCGTCTCCGCATCGGGCCTTTCGCATGATGGGTTGACAAGGATGAACATCTTTGTCTTTCGCAGTCTGTTGAAATAGACGTTGCGTCCTGGCCTTCTCGTAGATGGCCATTTCGCGGCTGTGGTCTTCCCGAGCTTTCTGACCCACTTTCCTGATAGGCTTGCCCATTCGTTCTTCAAATGACGGACTCGACGTCTCAGTCGCAGGGTCTGGTTTTGACGAGGGGTCGGCATCTCCTGACAGGGCGTCCTCTTCTTCATCAAAGGTATATATAGCGTAGCTGCTGTGGGCCCGCTCCCGTTTTCCGGTTCTTGCGTATCCAAGCCCAAGTGTTTCCATTTTCCCGTTGGGCAATTTGCGTTGGGTTCCAGGGACATCCCAAATCATGTTGTAGAACCGAGCCTGTCGAACAGTTTGTTTTAAGGGTACCCTTTGGCGCTTCAATAGCTTCTTTAATCCGTTCGTATAGTATCTGGGCAGACGGATGGGTTGGAGTCTGTCGCATGTAGCATCTGCGCCATGCCAGATCTCTTTCTCTATTTTCGACTCTGAGGATCGGTAGAATAGGATCACCTTCTCACCCCTACGCCTGGGAGGGACGTAAAACGTTTGCAGGTCCTGCACACTGTGAGCTTGAAGCTTGTCGAGATCTTTGTAGTGTTCTCGCGGTACCATGGTGATTTGCAAACTATGGCCATCGCTAAGGGGTGCTTGCATTGAAAGCCGATTAGAGAATACGGCCTTGACCTCATCTTCTGAATCACTTCCGAAGACCAGTATAGGGGCGGGCGTCCCCTGGTTGTTGCGTTGAGATGGCCCTGTATAAACTATCTCTTCCTCTTCTTCGGTATCGCTTCCGAAAACAGGGATGGTGGCGGCGGCTTTGTTCTCCGAGTTGCGACACCTTTCTGTATCTTCGAAGTCTGGCAAGAAGTATTTCGCATCTTCGTATTTGCGGACTTCGTTCACGGAAAATGGGTTCAACTCACCTGTTACGGTGTACTCGAAACCATCCTTAAAGTACTTCATACACTGATGTTGTGTAGAAGGGACGATGTTGTATTCGTGTAGCCAAGGACGACCGAGCAAGGCGTTGTAGCAGGTCTTGGCGTCGATGACATGGAATTTGATGTCCGTGACGAGAAGTCCGAAGCGTAGTGTTAGTATTACAGATCCGAGAGTCCGTGACGATTGCGAATCGAAACCGGAGATAGTGATTTTTTCACGAGCGAGATGTTGCACACTCATGCAGATTTCCTTCAACACCCGAACATTAAGGAGATTGACGGAGGATCCATTATCCACCAAGATCTTGCCTATCTTCATATCATGGCAGTATCCGGAGACATATAGGGGACGGTTATGGTCGCACGTCCCGACAAGGAGGTCTTCATCACCGAAAGTGATATCGGCTGTATGCACTTCCTCCAGTTCATCCTTCATCCTTTCAGTGGCGAGAAAGGCTTGGAATTGCTCAGGTTCTTGTAATGCCTTAATTAGTGAGTCCCGCGCTTCTTTTGATAATAGGAGGGCGTCGAGAATGCTAAGCTGAGAAGGTAGCTTCCTTAGATGCGCGAGGATGTTATAGTCCACTTTGCTCCTCCTAGGAGGGTCTTTGGTAGTTAGTTCTTTCGTGACTTGGTCATCTAAAGCGATATCTTCAATGACCTTTTCCTTTCCCTTATCTTTTCTGCTTGCGGGCCCGAGATTCTTTTCTGGGAGTGTGCGATTGCGCAGTTGAATGTTTTCGCAGGCTTCCGATTCCTCATCTTTCCCTAACATGGATTCTTCAAAGAGAGGGCCCAGAGTCACTTCTTTATCAGAGTCGCTCCCAAAGGTGAGAACTTGTGACCCCTCGGCATGAGCCATATAACAGTTGCCAGTAATTCTGTTGAGCCCGTCGACAGTGCTTCTTTGCTCCCGACGGATCTTGCGTTTCATGCGCTTACAATGTTGCCGACGAGCAACATATCCTTGCCACCATATCTTAAAGGCGTCGCACTCCTCTGTGGGGTGTGAGATTTTCCGATGATATGCGCAATAGTCAGGGTGCCTCTCCGCCCCATCGTAGCTATTTCCTTCCGAAGGTGGTAGCTTCATTCCCATTGACATGGCTTTGGCGAACCTTTTCCTTGTCTTGAATATCTTCTTGTCCATTTCGGATGCCTTTCGCTCTGGCAGGGATAGCTCAATTCTTTCGTTCAGTCGCCCGCATTTGGTTCCTTCTGATGCTGCCGTCTCACGCTCCTGATCCGCTTTACTTTTTAGACGAATCTCGTCTAGGAAGACATTGATCATATCAGTTGTCAGCCTCGCAATCTCTGGTTCGGGCCCCGCCTCCAGCTTCTTAGTGCTAGGAGCTTTCTCATCATCGGTAAACGAGTGGGAGATCACGTTGCAACTTGCCACATACCCTTCGGATTCATCTGACGAGCTCTCTCCATTATCCCTCTCCTGAAAGATGTGGTTGAGGAACTCCTGCAGTGTGATAGGGGTTCGCGCCTTTTGATTGTATTCTTCCAGCGCGTCGATCTGCTTTTGCAGTTTCGTGCGCTCGTCTCCAAGCTTCGCGGGCTTCTTGGATTTCTTCTTCTTTTTCTTCGAAGCTTTTGACGGCTGGACGTGAGTATTTAGCTCTTTATCAGAAGTCTTCGTAGTTGCGCGGGGCTTCAACATTCCTTCGATAATTTGAGGTTCGAGAGGATCCTTCCATTCGATTGCAGGGCACGCATGAAGGTCTCTCAGCATCCTTTTGGTTTTAGTTGATAGTACGACCTCCCATGGAGCTTCTTCAATAAAGGAGCAGGTTGCCCCCGGTGTATCGGCTTTTTTAGGAGTATGCGGTTGTGGTGGGTTCACCTTCCACTTTTCGGACAGTACAAACTTCCCCTGGAGGTATTGATCTTCAATCCATCCTTTGAAGACGAAGCAATCTTCAATCGGATGACTTACCGTTTGGTGGTAAGGGCAATAGTTAGGGTTATTCAGCTCGGTGGGTTGTGGCGGTCGCCTTGGATTTGGTAGGTTTATAAGTCTATTGCGTATTGCCAGCTCAAATAACCGTTTCGTCTTGTCTCGTGGGAACGAGTAGGGACGCTTCATCTTTTCATTATAATACCGGCGTCTTTCTTCCAATTGATCTGCCGGTTTCGGGGCGTTAGGTTGCTGTTGGGCATTCGCGACAAAGGTTGCCCTTCCTTTACCCTTGTCATTCCGCGGTTCCGACTTCGGGGGAGGTGGTCTATGACCCATCTGGTCCATCTGAGCCAACTTGTCGATTAAAGCCTGGAATGTGGTTGGCTTAAAGAACATCATGAATTGCGAGATGGTCGCGTGGGGGTCTAGGGTACCCACGAACATGCCCACTGCGGGTGCCTCCTCAATGCGTTGCTCGCATCTCGACCACAAATTCCGCCAGCATATAGCATACTGGACCCAGGTTTCGCCTGGTTTTACCCTGGCGTTAATCAATGCCGTTATTGGAGTGCGCTCGCTGGCACTTGCGAACCGCTGAGTGAATAACAACTCCATTTCAGCGAACGTTTTGATGGAATCGTTCGGGAGTTCCGAATACCATTCGAACGCTGTTTCTGATAAGCTGCCAACGAACTGACGGAGTAACAGTTTATCATCCCCGCCGGTGTTACCGCAGAGGGCCCGGAACTGGGCGACATGTTGATGGGGATTGCCGGTCCCCTTGTATACGTGGAATTTTGGTATCGTATAGCCTTGCGGGTATTTGATTTGGTCGTACCAGCTTGGATACGGCCGCCCCGTCTTCACGACTTGGCCAGTTGCCTCAGTCGCATGATGAGCTCGGATTTGCTGGGCTATGTAGTCAGCCAAGTCCGCCTTAGAGATTGTCTCTTACTTAGCCGTCGAGAGGGCCGGCAGCGGATTCGACGTTTCTCCTCGGTCGTCTTCAAGAACGATTGGGGGATCTTCGGCGGGTAGGTCCTGTTGGATCATCATTCCTATCATATCTTGGAAGAGAAGGCCCATACGCTGTATATTAGCCGCTTGTTCAGCAGCCTCTTTGTCCTTTTTCTCCAATGTCCGGCGAAGGAACTCAGCGTCGGTTTCCTCCTCCCGGCGCGTGTCTGAGGACGTTTCTGGGCTTTCTTTTGGCCCGGTAAGTGCGGCCATAGCACTCATCATTTCCTGCAATTTTTGTTGTTGTTCCTGGGCTTTTGTCACGGATCGGGTCAGCGGTCGGTGGCCCGTAGAAGTGCGGCTTTCCTCCTTTCCAGAAGCCATATAAACAGTGTGTACCATCGCGCCCCCAGACTTAGGGTGTCTGGGCTCATTGCTTTTAGCCGTCGTTGCGTGTTTAGGGATCTTCTCTGGCTTCCTCCTTTTATGAGCTATGGAGGTTGAGGGGGCCGTTGAGGAGGGCGTCCAGACAGCCTTTTGGGGTTTAGCCTGGTGACCAGCCTTCGGTTGGATTTTCAGCTTCTTGTCCTGGCGGGAGAAGTTTGGATCGATGATTGAGTCTCGGGCCTGCCACCAAACCTTATAGATTTTGGAAGACAGCCGTTGAGGAGCTCGGGGCTGGTCTGATTTTATTTCCACGACCTTTCCTGATGGGGGAGGAGACCTCTTTAGCACTGCAGTAGGGGAATTCCTTCGCACCTTATTTAACATTTCGAAGCTGTTCCCAGTTGGAACAGCAGCATTAACTTCTATCACCGGGGCTGGTGGAGTCAATCCAGAGGGGGAGTTGCCCCCAACCTTCCTTATTCGGCGCCAATGACGACGTCGAGCGCGTCGAGCAGACGGCGTAGAGTCAGCTATAAGAATGGTTTCGTCTTCCCCCCTGTGTGGATGGGGGGTCATCGTTGGTGTTAGCCTGTCAAAGACCGATGTCCTTTGTGCAGCGGGAGCGAGAGTCGAAGCTGTCAATCTTGTGAAAATCGATTTCTTGACCGGGGAAACCGCCTTGGCGATTTCGGAGGCAGGAGCGGCCGCTTTCTTAGAAGCAGCCTTCTCTGAGATTGTAGGCCCCATGATGAGTTCGCAAGATTTCTGGCCCAATCTAGAGAAGACCGAGGCGTTGACGTCGGGCGACTTGTTGAGAGGAGCCGCGGCAGGGGTAAGACGATCAAAGACCGACTCCCTGAGAGTTCCCTTTGTCAGCACCGGCGCCACGAAGCTTGATGGGGGGAGCATAGTCCCAAAGAACAATCCGGTAGTGGCTTGAGTCACTTGGTCCACCGGCATTATGAACAACGAAGCAGCTTGGGGTCCATAGGCTATACCTCCTGGCGAGGTAGAGCGTTGGTCGCAATTGCAGTTTGAGCAGTTGAAGGACTTCGCGGAAGTAGCAGCCATCGATCCTTTGTTTTCTGCAATAGGCAAGACGCCAATTCTTAATATCTTGAAACCCAAGGGCAATCATTGGCGAACCGCGATTGGTTCGCGAATCACGACACACGAAGTGTGGAGTGGAAAGAGGAAAAGGTCCCACCGGGCGTGCCAGAATCTGTTCCCCTCCGAACGGACACACGGGACGTCGGGCCGTCTCGCCTGAGGTTCGGGGCAGATGCCAATAGGTGCTATCCGTCCACCTCTCCGAAGATGCCAAGTTGATCCATGGCGCCATGTATCGGAGGTTTAGACGGATGCGTCCGATGTAGCAGACTTCGTCAGATTCCCCCTCGTTTGAGGGGTTTTTTGATTGTGGGGACGCTCTTCCCTGCAAGCGCAAGCCCCTGCAGTTAATTACGCTACCGCATCGCGGTAACAACTTTCTCCTTCTCCAGATGGTCACTTCGTGTCGTGTGTTTTTGTTTTATGTTTTATTGCCCGTGGATCGTTTACGGAGACCGAGTTATGTCGTCGCCCGTAGGGCGTGGACTAATCCAAATCCGTGTTATCTTAGATTTGGGTTTGGGGGTTTGGTTTGAGGACACGTTAGCCATTCTTGAGGCTAAGATCAACTCAAACATTTGTTAAGGATACGTTAGTCTAGTTTGAAACTAAGATCAACTTAACGGGATCGTTTAGATCCGAAAAAGGAGCGTTTGGACTCCATTGTTCCAGTTTTAGGGACATAGTGGTCCATCGTATGTGTGGCCGTCGGGACCCATCACCTCTCTGACGACGCTGAAGGATTACAACGACGGATGTCAGAGGAGTTCAGAGATGTACCCTCGAGCCAAAGTTAATTTGGGGGGATTCATAGTCCAGTCTGTTTGAAGGTTTAAGAATACGTTAGCCATCTTTAAGGCTAAGATCAACTTAAACGGGACAAAAGAGCGTATGGAGGCTCTATGGTTCTAGTTTAAGGACATTGCGGTCCATGGGTAGTTTAAGGACATTGCGGTCCGCGGGTAGTTTAAGGACATTGCGGTCCCTGGGTAGTTTAAGGACATTGCGGTCCATGGGTAGTTTTAAGACATCTCGGTCAAGGTTAAGGACGTCATAGTCCATGGGTTTAAGGACTCCACAGTCCGGTATGTGCTCTGGATGCTTCACACGGGTTCACTGCCGCGCTAGGCGAGGACCAGGCTCCGCTCTGGATGTTTCACACGGGTTCACTGCCGTGTTTCGCAAGGACCAGGATCCGCTCTGGACGTTTTCCACGGGGTCAAAGAGTGACGTTATCCGCGTTCCACGTAACCAGGAATTTTGCGTTAGGCATGGGTTTAAGGACCCCACAGTCCATATCATGAGTGGTTATCGGGACCCGTCACCTCTTTGAAGAAATTGAGGGATTACAATGCCAAGTATCAAAGGAGTGAAGAGATGTACCCTAGAACCGGGGTGGATTAAATAGTCCCTGGCCCAATTTGGGTCAAGACTGATCAATTATGTTATGAGCCTATCGGCTCAGTTAATCACAAATTGAGGACTTATGGCCAGCTTGGGCTAAGTCCAGTCAGGTCTGGAATATTGACTTTTGGTTGGTCCATTGAGGGAGAGGCTTTGCCTCCATCCCTTTAGCCAATTGGGCCAAAGCCTAGTGTTAAACACTTCAGAGCGATCAGTGTTGAACACTGGGAATAAAGTTGACAAGTTAGTGTTTAACACTAAAAGAATAATTGGTGTTAAACACCAGCAACAAGGCTTTCAAACTAGTGTTAAACACTAAAACAGATTGGTGTCAAGTACTGGCAACGGAGCCCTCAAATTAGTGTTAAACACTAAGGTATTCAATATTGAACACTGCAAGTAAAGTTTTTGATTAGTGTTGAACACTAAGGCCCAACAGTTGTTTCAGTAACTGGATTCGAGGGTTCCAATTTAGTGTTAAACACTAAGGCAAGAGAGGTCACGTGGCCACACGTGAGAGTGCCTCCCCTTTAATGATTCTGCTGAGATTACTGCATCTTTCAGAGCATCACGTGTCAGCACGTGACGGGCATTCATATGCTCATTTGTTAGAGCTTTTGTTAAGGGTCACGTGGGTCACGTGAGGGATTGCCTCAAAGGGTTTTCTATGGATCTCTTGGGGGGTCACGTGGTGGCACGTGACCCTGCCTCTATGTATGTCATTTTTAGAGGATCTGTTGATCTTTTTTCAGGAATTAAATTCCTCGAGCTTTGGATTTCAGAGGAATTAAATTCCTACTTCCTTTCGAAGATTTATATTCTGAAATAGAGTTGAACTCTGAATTTTCTATAGGAATTAAATTCCTCGTATATGTGAAGAACTGAAGAGGGTTAAACCCTTAAAAGCTTTCAAGGAATTATACTTCCCATTTTAAAGAATTATAATTAAGGGAATTAAATTCCTGCTGTTTCCACAGAACTATATTCTTAATTAGGGTTCAACCCTGTTTCTTTTGTTTTGAAGGAATTAAATTCCCATGATACAGGGTCGAGCCCTAATTTTATTTTTAAAGGAATTAAATTCCTGTAGTTCTGTGAGAATTAAATTCTCATGCTTGCATTCCCTCTCTTTGTTTTGGATCTGCATGGCAGGATCTCAACCCATTGAGAATTAAATTCTCAACCTAAAGGGGAGATGTGCACTTTGCAGATCCTCTATCAAAGAGAGAAGAAATATATTCTTCTGTTTTATATATTAGAGTTAAACTCTGTTGAGAATTAAATTCTCATTCTTTCAAAAGGCCTTCCCTTTCTTACCTAGGATTTTTGCAGAAGATCCCAGTATCAATGCTCTCCTCCTTTTTTCTTTCTGCGTATGTATGTCTCTCTCTATATGTGTGTCTCTTTGTGTCTCTTGGCTCCTATTTATAGGAGAGGCAGCTGAATCAATTAGTTTTGGTAAATCTTTCATGGGATATTTGATTTGCATCCATTGTTCATTTTGGACCTTTGGATTATTGGGTGAATTTTATTCACCATTGGATTTTAAATCCAGAGATCCTCCTTTGTTATTTTGGTTAGATTTAAGGGGGAAATCTTTCCAAACCCGAGATTTTCCATAGGTAGATGACGTTTAATCATCTCTGAATCTTTAATTTGATTGGTCCCAGATAATCACTTTCCTTTGGAAAGATTTGAATCTCCTTCAGAATTTAATTCTGTTAACAAAACGGGCTTTGAAAGCCGATCACGTGTGACCACGTGATCCATGGTCACGTGTGGGCACGTGACCCCCTTGGAACGAGCCTTCCTCTTTCTTTTTGCGCTCTGTCTTCTGATTGCTGCTTAACTGTCACGTGCCACCACGTGACCCCTGGTCACGTGTGAGCACGTGACCCTTGTCTGGACTCTTTTTCTTGATTTAACTGGAGAATGATTCTGATGTTTTGAACGTCACGTGCCAACACGTGACCCTTGGTCACGTGGGAGCACGTGACATCTTTTGAAGCTTTTTCCTTGATTTGATCAGGGATCCGGTGTGCCTTTGACGCTGGTCACGTGGGAGCACGTGACTCTTTCTGAAGCCCCTTTTCTTCAATGTAGTCAGGAAACTGAACTTGCCTTGATGATGCGTTTAGGTGTCACGTGCCAACACGTGACTGCTGGTCACGTGTAAGCACGTGACCCTCTTCTGAAGCTTTTCCCAGAAGCTTTCCTGATTTTAAATCAGGAAACAATGGTATACGGGTGCTCAGTGGAGACTGGGTACACTGGACGGACTCACCGAGAACTCCCAGATGGTATTATACCTCACGTCAGATGGCAGTTCTCAGGTGACACTTGTGCAGGTTAGTCTGTAGACCCGAGATCGTCATAGAGTCTTGTGTAATTCCCACTGTGCTTTGATCTCCACCTTACCACGTCCATGAGGGCGTGCAAAACGGTGGTTTTTGGGTACAGTCCCGAGTCATATGGAGGCAATGAGCGATAGGAGGGGTTTCGTCTCTCCCGGTATTGGGGGTTGATGTTGCGCTGTGCTCGATTGGCCGTAACAGGGAAGTCCCTGGCCAGGGCTGATCAAAGATTTGCTAGTAAGTGTTACCAGTAGTTTCTCGACCCGTTATGAGCCTCACATCGGCACGACTTATCGGTTATTGGGGTCTGACGTTTACCGCCCCTAGACTTGAAATGCGACATATCAGACGAAAAGACCGGACTGTACGTTAAGTGTTACTGGTTGGATTCACAGGAGTGTGAGCGGGCTTGCTCGTCGATCTTCTGATCGCTCAATACCCGGGTGGCCGTTACGTTTAGCAGACCGCTTGCGGCTTGTGGGTGATTGATATGATCATCATCTGCTGCCGGCGTATTGACGAGTCTTTAGAGTCCTACACAGAGGTTTCCTGGCTCAAGCGAAACGAAATAGGAGCGCATATGAGATATGTGCGGGACCGAGAATAATGCGTGTATGTGATACCGTATTTCATTCTCGCGATGAATGTTTCGATTGGTTGTATGCGATATAACCTAGTTATCGAATCAAAGATTGATTCGATAAGTCGATACATTGGATACTAGTCGGTTATGTGCGACATGACCGGATCATTGAATCAAGTGTTGATTTAATGATTTAATGTATAATTATATATTTGATATATTACTTTGCATTAACTAGTATTGGTTCATTTTAAAAGGATTTTCTCACTTGATGTGCACATTGTATATGTGATATATTTTGTGTGCACTTATTTGTATCTTGTTTGATGATACATACTCACTTGGGTTTGTGCAAAGAATTCAACCATGGTTAAGTTAATGATTAGGGTTTTGTTTATTTGCTTATTTATTTATTTATTTATTTATTTTTCCATTATGGAAAGGATAAATATGATATGGTGGCTTTCTTTGGATGCTTGTTGAAGCTTCATGAAGCTTTGAACAAGTCCTCCATTCTTGTCTCATGCTTAACCCTAACCACTAAAAGTAACCATGGTCTATTCTCTACACCTAACCAAGGTTAGGATATGATAAGTATTCATATTGTTTTTCTTTTTAAACAATACTTATCATATTCTATCTTCTTCTTCCTCTTCATCTTCAAGAAAGAAACCTTGCCTTCATCAATGGCAACTTGAGCAAATGAGTGAGAAATCCAATTCTAAAGTGAACCCACCTCCTATTTCTTCATCCTCTACCTCTTGCCAAATAGTATAGGGTGTTTTCTTCACAAGTTTCATGGCTTGGTGAAGTTGGAGCTTGATCTTGTGTTGCCTCGACGTAGATCATCTTCGGCATCGAAGCCGACGACTTAGCCCGTCTATTTCTCCGATGAAGCTGATGCAAGGGTCCGAGTTTCGAGATGGACAGCGAGAGGACGTCTACGTGGAGCTAAGGAAGTGGAGAACCGGATCTACAAAGGTTGTAGCCTCTTTCTTATAGTTAAGTTGTTAACTAGTTTCACTTTTCGCCTAAACTCTAGTCAACGAATCCGTATTAGGGTTTCTCGACACTTGTAAAATTTTAAATTGGCATGGTTGATGCCTTGTGAGACCAAATTAGAGTGCCTAGGAACCCTAAAGTGGTATCAGAGCCTAGCTAGAGCCTTAGGCGAAGTGTAGACGACGTTTGAAACCCGATCGAACCGAAAACCCTAATTCTAAAATGCTCTCTGGACTTTTTTCAAAAACTGGGTTTTTTCCAGATTAAAAATTCATAAAAAATTCAGCAGGAAATTCTAAGAATTACGGTGCAAAAGTTTCCAAACGATACGTCCAAAGCCCGGCGGAACCGCGGCAGAAGCCTGGCTTCTGCGGCGGTTCCACGGCCATCTGATGACGTCAGCCTTCCAATTTTGCACAGTAATTTGTTATTTGAGATTCTGAGTTTTCTGGGAGTTTTTAATCTGAACTCAAGAGTTGGGTTTTCTGGGGTGTTTTGGAGCTTGGCTGATTCGATCGGATTATCGGATTTTGTCTATGTGGCTTTCCGGATATTTTAGAATATGTTAAAAGGTTCGACCGGATGTAAATACCCAATCTTTCCCCTGCCGGGAAATTTCCAATTGTTGGACTTTTCCGTAGTTTAATGACGTTCTAAGTAGTGCAAGTAACGCGATGGTCCCTCTAGAAGACAACAAACCTTAACTCGATTATGTGACCGTCTTGAACTACCCTTTGAACCTTAGGGTTTGGGGCAGTACGGCGTGCCACATGTGAGGCGTTGGCTTGACCCTTCTACGGCTGGACCGTTGGTACTGAGTCATGAAGTGAATATCTTTGAACTTATTTCATGTGTTGATCGGTTTCGGGAAAACTTGGGTGTTCGAATGTTCGATCGGAAAGTTTAATATTTTCTATTTATCCGGAATAGGATACAATAATTGGAATTCACAAACAGTTATGAGATAACTGAATGAATGTTATAAATCTAGTGGTTTAGTCTCACTTGATATTGAAAAGAGTTTTCGATAATGAGACTAAAATGCGGGGTTTATAATTGTTAGGCATGTGATGTCTAAGTATTTCATTTGATTAGGCATGTGATGTCTAAAGAGGTTGCGGATTCCAACTGTTATAGTTTTACACTTTCTTTTCTGTGACCGTAAGTGCAGTATGTTGATATCGCCGGTTTCGTTGCTATACGTCAACGACAATTGGGGTGTGCATACTTACTTACGTTGATGACATGTGATGTTCTGTGTTGCTGGTTTTGTTATATTGGATCGTCGTGTTTGAATAGCCCGGGTTTTTATGTGAGATGAGTGTTTTTCATTTTAATTCATGTAAAAACTTGTATTTAATATTCTTTTATTGGGACACTTCCAGGTTGCGGAAGATGTCACCTTTTGTATATTATTTACTTTTCCGCATTAGGATAGACCCAAGGAGGGGAGCACAAGTAACCGGGTTCTAGGGTCCAGTGGGAGACCATCTCGAGGAGTCGAGTCCGGGTCTCCTAACCCTAGAATTGGTAGGGTTGCTTGCCGCTCTCGGAGGGGCCTAGGGGTGTGGGGTTGGCTATTCATCACGACCGTGGAATCCGTGTTTTATACTGGCTCGTATTAAAAATACGGACGTCCTAATATATCCAATATTTCATATGATATTTTCTGCTGCGATATCTGTGATGTGATCATTTGATTTGTTCTGATGGATACAGTATATAGTATATATGATATATTATATAGACGTTACTTATGTTTTGCACCCGCACTAGCCCTACCCTGCTCTGTCGTTAGTTACCTAACCTAACGGTGCACTAGGGGACATCGAGGCGAATGCGGATGGCATAAGTGTACGTCGTATTTATCTGTGATGTTTAGGTGACTTAAATGATGGGACTTCATTAATGTGATTAATGAAAGAAAAGAAACCTAAAAGATGTTGTAGAATCAAATTTTAAATAAAAAGGGTAGCTACAGTTTTGCTTTTCATAGTAGTATATATGATATACCCTGCACCTTATTCGATGAGGAAAGGGTCGAGATCCCTTCACCGAGAGTGACCTCTTTAGCAATAACTGGCAGATGCTACACACTCGGTTTGACTTTTGATTGCTTCTATAGTTTCTGCTTTGCACAGTGATATATATGATATATCCTGCACCTCATTCGACGAGGAAAGGGCCGACGATCCCTTCACCGGGACTGACCCCTTTAGCAAAACTAGAAAAGCCTCAAAATCACTCCATTTCAAAACTTCATTTAATTCTACAACGATATCAAGTTCATTACGCAATAGGTTTTCAGAAAAACCTGTCGTAGCCCTCCATCATTTCAGATAAGTCCTGTTTAGTATTCGTGCTGCGTTTGTTGACCTTGTAAAGGCGCAGTGTGCGGTAGCTGACCGGTATTTATCTGCTTATGCATATGATGCAGATTGGATTAGGGTAGTCGTACGGCCTTGTTGACCTTGTCAAGGGTCGTGCGGGTGGGTTTAATTCAATCAAGAAATGACGGGTTGAACTTGACTTACGGTCTATGGTTTGTTGACCTTGTCAAGGTCATAGATCGTTTGGGGCAAAAGCATTATCGGGAATTTCATGTGTTGAAATTTGCAATGAGATTTCGATACCCACTGCGAGCAAGAGTTACTCCTGGGAGAGTTTTACACATTACAATTAGCCGATCAAGTAGGTGTCTAGAAAGGTGTCAACGGGGTTACGCCTCTGGGAAAACGAGGTTTACTTTAATTAGGTCCGTGCGAAAGCACGGGGAACCTCCCTCAAAGTACCGACACTGGCCTGGCTGAAAGATCGACGAAGTTGTAGGGTGTAATTAATCCCGGCTAGTCTTTCCTTTTAGGGTTTGAAGGAAGATTTGATAAAAACCAGTTGGAGCCATCCTGATTAGATAAGATAATAACCAATCTGATCTTGCACGAGCATACGCTAAAGTGTTTTCTTCTCTCTCTCTCCAGGTAGCGACCATGTCATGCCCTAATAAAGATAATAATATGGATGTATTGACCGAACCCGCATGTTATACTGTGCTGGGGAACGTTGGTTCCGTTCTTTCTTATAAGAGTTATAGGACTGAACAGGATATAGGGGAATACCAGGATTCCCATGCCACCCGAATGAAGAAAGTACATGATGATGCATTTTCTTCGGATGTGTTCGTTGCAGAGAACTGTTTCTCCATTTCCTCCACGTCCTGGGTATTAGATACCGGGTCAGGATCCCATATATGTAATCAGTTACATGGGCTCAGGAAAGGTAGAGAACTTGGAGAAGGTGATAAAGACATTAGAGTTGGAAATGGTGCAATTGTTGCAGCTAAGACTATCGGGGAATATCACCTTGTATTACTGACTGGTAATACATTGGTTCTGAACGAATGCTATTACATGCCGAACCTGATATGCAACATTATATCGGTTTCTTTATTAAGTAAAGAGGGATATAATTTTGTATTACAGGACAATGTTATGAACATTTTCCGTAACCAAAAGTTGGTTGTATCAGGCACGTTGTGCAATGGCATTTATGTTCTAAATCAATCAACAGTTCTGAGCATAACAAACACACACAATAGGAAGAGTTCAGAACTGAACGAATCCTTCTTGTGGTATTGTAGACTGGGTCACATCAATGCGACACGACTGGCTAAGTTGCATAAGGATGGATATTTGAAACCATTCGAATTTTCATCTTATGACACTTGCCAGTCATGTCTCAAAGGCAAGATGACCAAAACTCCGTTTACGGGACACGGAGAAAGAGTTACCGAACTCTTGGGACTGATACATAGTGATGTGTGCGGTCCCATGTCTACACATGCCAGGGATGGTTCTTCGAACTTCATTACATTTACTGACGATCTCTCTAGATTCGGATATGTGTTCCTAATGAAACACAAATCAGAAGTTTTTGAGAAATCTAGAGAATATAAACAAGAAGTCGAAAACCAAACCGGAAAAAGTATTAAAATCCTTCGATCTGATCGAGGAGGTGAATACTTGAGCAATGAATTCCTGGACTTCCTAAAAGAGAATGGGATTCTCTCTCAACTGACTCCTCCATATACACCACAGCACAACGGTGTATCGGAACGGAGGAACCGCACCCTATTAGATATGGTGCGCTCTATGATGAGCACAACTGAGTTACCTATTTCCTTTTGGGGATATGCACTGGAAACAACAGCATACCTATTGAATCAAGTTCCATCTAAATCTGTACCTACCACACCATATGAGATATGGAGTGGAAAGAGACCATATTTTAAATGAGTTAAGATATGGGGTTGTCCGGCCTATGTCAAAAGACAAAATCCGGACAAACTCGAGGCACGGTCAATTCTTTGCAAGTTTGTGGGATATCCAAAGAACTCATATGGGTATTTTTTTCTACCACAGTGAGGAACAAAAAGTGTTTGTTGCTCAACATGCCACCATTTTAGAAAAGGAATTCCTTGAAAAAGAAATTAGTGGCAAAGTGGTAGAGCTGGAAGAAGTTCCAGATACACAAACCGTAACTGAAGATTTAGTGGAACCAGAAGATTCAGTAGCACCCAATGAACCTCAGCCTCTCCGCCGATCTAGTAGGGTTCCTCACCAACCTGAGAGATACTACGGTTTCCTCATGGATGGTGGGAGCGAGGATTGCATCATGGAGGATGATAACCCAACTAGCTTCGAGCAGGCCATCACGAGTAGGGACTCAGTGAAATGGCTGGATGCTATGCGGTCCGAGATGGAATCCATGTACACCAACAAAGTATGGACTTTGGAAGTTGCTCCTGAAGGGGTAAAACCCATTGGGAGCAAGTGGATCTTCAAGAAAAAACTTGGTGTAGATGGGAAAGTGGAGACTTTCAAAGCTAGACTTGTTGCAAAGGGTTTTCGTCAAAGACCAGGTGTGGACTATGACGAAACCTTTTCTCCAGTGGCTATGCTTAAATCCATCCGGATCATACTTGCCATCGCTGCATATCATGACTACGAAATCTGGCAAATGGATGTTAAGACCGCCTTTCTAAACGGTGATTTAGAAGAGTGCATGTACATGACTCAGCCAGAGGGCTTCGTAGATAGTGGGAGCAGTGGGAAGGTGTGCAAGCTGCTTAAATCCATTTATGGATTAAAGCAAGCATCGCGGAGTTGGAACATCTGCTTTGACGTCGTTATCAAAGAGTTTGATTTCGTCAAAAACCCAGATGAACCTTGTATTTACAAGAAGGAAGCAGAGAGTAAGGTTGTCTTCTTCATATTGTACGTGGACGACATACTCTTGATAGGAAATGATATTCCTATACTGCAATCGGTCAAGCTCTTCTTATCATAAAGATTCTCAATGAAAGATCTTGGTGATGCCTCCTGCATATTGGGAATTAGGATCTATAGAGATAGATCCAAAAGGATATTGGGATTGTCCCAATCTAGGTACATTGACACCATACTAAAGAGGTTTAGTATGGAAGAATCCAAGCGTGGGAACTTGCCCATGATCTCTGGAGTCACTCTCTCCAAAGAGATGTCTCCCAAGACTGATTTGGAGAGAGCTCGCATGCAAGGGATACCCTATGCTTCGGCTGTAGGCTCTATCATGTACGCGATGCTATGTACCAGACCCGATGTTGCATACTCATTAAGTGTAGTGAGCAGGTATCAAGCTGATCCTGGAGAGAGTCACTGGACAGCTGTGAAGAGCATTCTCAAGTACTTACGAAGGACTAAAGAGATGCTCTTGGTGTATGGTAACGGAGAACTCCAAGTGGAGTCCTTTACCGATTCGAGCTTCCAGAGTGATAAGGACGACTCTAAGTCGCAGTTGGGATTTGTCTTTACTCTGTATGGAGGGGCGGTTAGCTGGAAGAGTTCCAAGGAGGAAACCGTGGCAGACTCGACGATGGAGGCTGAATACATCCCTGCAAACGATGCTGCCAAAGAGGCTGTCTGGATCAAGAAGTTCATTACTGAACTTGGAGTGGTTCCATCCATTGAGAATCCAATACCTTTGTATTGCGATAACAATGGAGCGGTGGCTTTGGCCAAGGAACCCAGGCTCCATCAGCGATCCAGGCATATTCTGAGGTGGTATCACCTGATCCGGGAGATAGTTGATCACCGGGAGATCGAGGTCAGGAGGGTTGACACAAAGAACAACACGGCGGATCCACTCACGAAGGCCATTCCCCAGATACAGTTTGAGAGACTCTTCGGGATGCTCGGTATGCGATACTACAGCGGCTAGCCCTAGTGCAAGTGGGAGATTGTTAGTTGTATGTATGCCCTAGAGGCCAGTATTGTACAGATGATGTATATTATATTGGATGCTTGGACATATATAGAGATGACTTTCTTGCTCGATATGATAGTATGCTATCTGGTTACTCTTTATCTTAACATGTATACTAGTCTCTTTAAACCGTCTTATAGTTACATGTTGGTAAAGCCCTTAGGATGTGTACTCGACTACCTGGACTATGATGTAGATCATACTAGTGGGGACATGGTAGTCCATAGATACATCCTTCAAGGTCCCTAGTCGTGGGTGTATCGAGACGGGGCATCGATATACCAGTGTAGACTAGCGTATACGCTTCTCGACCCATGAGATGGGCGATGGATGATCCCATATCCATTGGTGTTTGACATCAGAGATGGTATACGGGTGCTCAGTGGAGACTGGGTACACTGGACGGACTCACCGAGAACTCCCAGATGGTATTATACCTCACGTCAGATGGCAGTTCTCAGGTGACACTTGTGCAGGTTAGTCTGTAGACCCGAGATCGTCATAGAGTCTTGTGTGATTCCCACTGTGCTTTGATCTCCACCTTACCATGTCCATGAGGGCGTGCAAAACGGTGGTTTTTAGGTACATTCCCCAGTCACATGGAGGCAATGAGCGATAGGAGGGGTTTCGTCTCTCCCGGTATTGGGGGTTGATGTTGCGCTGTGCTCGATTGGCCGTAACAGGGAAGTCCCTGGCCAAGGCTGATCAGAGATTTGCTGGTAAGTGTTACTAGTAGTTTCTCGACCCGTTATGAGCCTCACATCGGCACGACTTATTGGATATTGGGGTCTGACGTTTACCGCCCCTAGACTTGATATGCGACATATCAGACGAACAGACCGGACTGTACGGTAAGTGTTACTGGTTGGATTCACAGGAGTGTGAGCGGGCTTGCACGTCGATCTTCTGATCGCTCAATACTCGGGTGGCCGTTACGTTTAGCAGACCGCTTGCGACTTGTGGGTGATTGATATGATCATCATCTGCTGCCGGCGTATTGACGAGTCTTTAGAGTCCTACAAAGAGGTTTCCTGGCTCAAGCGAAACGAAATAGGAGCGCATATGAGATATGTGCGGGATCGAGAATAATGCGTGTATGTGATACCGTATTTCATTCTCGCGATGAATGTTTCGATTGGTTGTATGCGATATAACCTAGTTATCGAATCAAAGATTGATTCGATAAGTCGATACATTGGATACTAGTCGGTTATGTACGACATGACCGGATCATTGAATCAAGTGTTGATTTAATGATTTAATGTATAATTATATATTTGATATATTACTTTGCATTAACTAGTATTGGTTCATTTTAAAAGGATTTTCTCACTTGATGTGCACATTGTATATATGATATATTTTGTGTGCACTTATTTGTATCATGTTTGATGATACATACTCACTTGGGTTTGTGCAAAGAATTAAACCATGGTTAAGTTAATGATTAGGGTTTTCTTTATTTGCTTATTTATTTATTTATTTATTTTTCCATTATCGAAAGGATAAATATGATATGGTGGCTTTCTTTGGATGCTTGTTGAAGCTTCATGAAGCTTTGAACAAGTCCACCATTCTTGTCTCATGCTTAACCCTAACCACTAAAAGTAACCATGGTCTATTCTCTACACCTAACCAAGGTTAGGATATGATAAGTATTCATATTGTTTTTCTTTTTAAACAATACTTATCATATTCTATCTTCTTCTTCCTCTTCATCTTCAAGAAAGAAACCTTGCCTTCATCAGTGGCAACTTGAGCAAATGAGTGAGAAATCCAATTCTAAAGTGAACCCACCTCCTATTTCTTCATCCTCTACCTCTTGCCAAGTAGTATAGGGTGTTTTCTTCACAAGTTTCATGGCTTAGTGAAGTTGGAGCTTGATCTTGTGTTGCCTCGACGTAGATCATCTTCGGCATCGAAGCCGATGACTTAGCCCGCCCATTTCTCTGATGAAGCCGATGCAAGGGTCCGGGTTTCGAGATGGACAGCGAGGGGATGTCTACGTGGAGCTAAGGAAGTGGAGAACCGGATCTACAAAGGTTGTAGCCTCTTTCTTATAGTTAAGTTGTTAACTAGTTTCACTTTTCGCCTAAACTCTAGTCAACAAATCCGTATTAGGGATTCTCGGCACTTGTAAAATTTTAAATTGGCATGGTTGATGCCTTGTGAGACCAAATTAGAGTGCCTAGGAACCCTACAAAAAAGTTTTGAAATGAGGTGAGGAGACTTAACCTTAAATCATCATGACACATCACATCACTCACCCTCTCTCCAAGTCAACCTTATACTCTCGAAAACCCCATGGTTAAAGCCAACCATCCCTAATTTAACTATTTAGCTCAAAACAACACAATTATCTTAACCATGGACCTAACCCACATGGTCAACTTAAACATAGCTAACCTACAAGCTTAAACATATGGCAAACCCTAATCTTAACCCTAGTTAACGTGCATAAGTGTGTGTGGTTGAGATAAAATTCCACAAAAATAACCATAAACCCAGATAATTTACTAGAATCCCGTTTTGGTAAACTTTTTACCAAGAACCCCACATTAACACATAATTACTACTAACCCTAATCTCGGGTGTTACAGTGGTCCATTCACGTTGCTGAAGGGGGCTGCCTCACTTCAGGTTTTGGCGGGTAACTTGCCGCGCCCGTAGGGGTCTAGGATTTTCATTGCACAGGCTATCCACACGACCAGGGGAACGTCGGGTTTCAGTAGTGGCTCTGTGAAACCCGGGGATCCCAGATATCTGTATTGATCTGTGATGCTGTACATTTCTATGATGTTGCATTTTATCACGCCTTGAGCGAAATATAATATATTGGTATATATATTAGTAGATGTTGTATATGTTTTGCATCCGCGCTAGTCCAGTCCCCGCTCTATCGTTAGTTAGCTAACCTAACGGGTAATGACGGGACCCAGTGGCGAATGCGGATGGCATATACGTACGTCATATTATTTTCGTTCTTTGTGGTGTGATCAATTGATGGGACTGCGTTGATTCGGATCAATGCAAGTTAAAAACAAACCTAATCTGATGTTGTTGGAACACTTTTCAAAAAGCTGTTATTTCAAGGACGTTCTCTTTTGTTTTGCACAGTGATGTTCGGTTATGAATATCCTGCTCCTCAGTCGACGAGGAAAGAGCCAAGATCCCTTCACCGGGAGTGATCTCTTTAGCAATGGTTTTCGTCACTATATTTTTTTTTAAAGCTATCCGTTCCTTCAACGATATCAAGTTCATTATGTTAAAGGTTTTCGCCAGAAACCATTCGTAGCCCTCCGTCGTTTCATATGGGTGGTCAATAGTATTCAAGCTGTGTATGTTGGCCAAAGTCAAGGCATAGTGATTGGTAGCTATTGGGTATTCATATGCAGCATAGATAGATGCGTTGGTTTGGGGCAGTCATGCTACTATTTTGGCCAAAGTCAAGGGTATGTATGGGTGGGCTCAAATTAACCTGGAGAATGACAGGTTGAACTTGACATGTGACTTATGATATGTTGGCCAAAGTCAAGGTCATAAGAGCATGGGGTAAAAATCACATCGGGAGTTTCTAAAGAAACTGAAACTTGCCAGATATGCGCATATCTTCTGGAGTGTGATGACGTGAGCGGATTCTGTCACGTTATCATGCGATGATAGTTGGATCCCGATTCCCACTGATGAGTTAGTTTACTCCTCGGGTGACCCTGACTAATTCTTCTTTCAGGTTTGGAGGAGAATTTGACGGTACAGTGGGAGGTTTCCAGATTAGATAAATTGGTAACCATTCTGATCTAGGTTAGAGTGCACGCTGAGTGTTTCTTTTCTCTCTCTCTTTTGCAGCGACCATTGACCCGACCCTAAGACTATGACTCAGAGACCCAAATTAACCGAACCTTCTTAACACTGGCTTTTGGATTGTCAGAGTTGCAAACCTCATTGCTACTCCTACTTTTACCCTTTTCTCCAGGACACCCCGTATTACTACGAACGTCCACTTCCATTGGACAAAACCATCGTATGGTTATATACGAACTCGAAGGAATTTATTCGAGGATGGTTTCCGGTTCTGGAGAAAACGGATAGGACAATTCAGTTGTCTTTTCCTTTTACCTTCTCTCAGGTTGCGAGTACTCCTTAGTTTAGGAGATAGTACACCTATTACGCAAATTGGATAGTCTTCTTCCAAACCTTAGGCTGGTGCCGACCGGTAGGGAATAAAGAAAACCAGTTAGCCTAAATGGTGTACAGAAGATATTGGGTTAAGACAAAGAAAGGGATTAGAAGGAGGGCAAAGTAAGTTGCGACTGCTATTCACGACCAGACCAAGTATTTCTTCGCCAATCCTAAATCACCTTTGTATTTCTCCAGGACACTCCGTATCACTACGAAGATCCACAGTTTATTGGATACTCCATCGTATGGTTATATACGAACTCGAAAGGAACTTGTTCCAGTTCGGGGATGGATTCTGGTTCAGGAGAAATAGGAATAAGGTTTATACGGTTGTCTTTTATCTTCACCTTCTCTCGCATTACGAGTGCTCCTAGGATTAGGACAGTACACCCATTATGCTTATTAGATAGTCTTCTACCAAACCATAGGCTGGTGCCGAACGGTAGGGAAGGAAGAAAACCATTTGGCCAAAGGGGTGTGCAGAAGGTAATGACTAAAGACATATAAAGGGATTTTGAGAGGTGGCAAAGAACTATACAGTTACAGTCGTGAATCTGGAAGAGGCATTACTAGGAATACCGGGATACCCCATCGAAACATTTCAATGTTTCAGTTTCACTGTGTACTGTTAAAGGCAAACTGATTTCCCAATTAGTCCTTACTCTAGGGTATGTATTTACCAGGTATGATTCTCACATCTGTATGGTTTTACAGATGATGAGTGGGAGTAGGTTAGTGGGAATTAGGTGATCATCCTCATTATATCGGGATTCGTTGTAATCGGTGATATTTGAGGAAATCACCTGGGCTGTTTGCCGGTCGGCAAATATTTGGTTTTGAATATCCGCTGTTATGCACCAATTTCAAATCGATATATCTGTACGTCTATTTTCATAGAGTGAGATATACTTTTTGAAATTATGTCGATGACATTTACCTATATCAATGGATGGTTAGGTAAGGAGCATTAAACAGCGGTGTAATTCTTCTTAACCATAAGTACAGTTTTCAACCTACGACACACAATGAATGAGTTATCAGACTCAAGGGACTTATACAGAGTATTGTATGTTGTCCAGGGTCCATCAGGACAGAGGGGTTGGTCCCCGTACTATATTCGGTTTACTTATGACTTCTCTAGTTTTTAGACAGGTGTTTCGCGGAAACACAGGGTCCGGATTTTGAGAAGTTATAGGTATTTGAATAAAGTAGAGAACCAGGTGTAGCAAGTATCGGGATTCTTCAAAGTGATCGAAGATGTAGATACTTGTGTATGGTATTCAGGTGATAGTAATGATTAAGAGATCTTGCTTCTCTTTCAGGTTATTCATAATTGGAAGCATTCCTAAGTTGAGTAACGCTGATCGGCCTCTTTCCATTTAGTTAAAATGCACTGAAGACAGCTGCATGTTTGAATCTGGTTCAATTAAATCAGTGCCTCTGGTTCTATATTTGATATAGAACAGTTCATATCTTAGCGATGTTAAGATACGGGGATTTGTCCGGCTTATGATTAAAACCAGACACTGGACAACTCAAGGCACGTTTTCTGTAATGGCTGTTTGTGGGTTGACCCAGGCTATGACGAGGGTTGACTTTCTACCATCTGGAAGATCAATAGTGATATTGTTCTAGACTCGCCACAGTTTTAAATAAAAAATGGATTTTTTCAGAAAACAGTAGTGGGAGTATGGTAGAACTGGAAGTGATTCCAGAACCACAAACGATTACTGAAGATTTGATAGGAACCTAAAGATTCAATCTGGTTTGAAATTCCATTGGCCACTCCGCAGATACGGTGGGTAAATTCGGGCACCCGAGAGGTACTCCGGTAGCCTCAAGGACGGTGACAGGGAAGTTCTTGTTTACCCACACTTGCCATTGCTGTTGTTCCAGGCTGTGAGACCCGGCGGGAGGATGAGTATAGCGTCGTTCTAAACTGGCTTTAGAAGTATACGTCTATATGACTCTGCCAGAGGGTTGTCGTAGTCAGTGGGAGCAGCGGAAGCATTGGTGGACATGTGGCTTATGTCTATTTATAGACTAAAGCAGATATAGCGGAGATAGATCATCAATTTCTGATATGACAGTCATAGGTTTGACTTCATCAGAATAGGGGATGGATCTGTTGAGAAGGTAGTAGGGTGTGATGTCATGGTATTTGGATGACATACACAGAGTAGGAAGTGATATTCCTATACTACGGTCGGTTATACTTTGGTCGTCACACAGTAGTTTCTCCACATGGGACTTGGACATTATATCAGACATACTGGTTACTAGATCTATGGTTTTAAATCTAGATTTGGGTGGTTTCCCAATCAAGGTACTTAGACAGCATTCTAAGAGTGTTTAGAATGGACGACTCCTACCATGGTGATGTACCTGCAGGTGATGGAGTCACCCTCTCTAAAGGTGTCTTACAGACTTAAGGGGAGAGGGATGTACATGATTGGCAGATCACTTGCTCAGGCAATTGAGTCAATCATGAGATGTCAAGTACCACACCAGATGTTGTTCTTGCACTAGATGCAATAAGTAGATGTTGATCCAATCCTGGAGAAACAGTCGGAAGCAGTTTTAGAACATAAGTGGATGTTCTAGGGATATAATAACGACAGCCTCATTCGGGAGACAGTTATCATTCCAGGCTTCCAAAGTGACCTGGACGACAAGGAGGTTGTCAGAGTTATAGTTTTCCTTCCGACGAAGGGCAGTATTTTGGACAGGTGATCCAAGGCAATACTGAGGGAGGCATGGTGCAGGATACTGATTAAGTTCAGTTGACAATACAGTCTAAGAAGTTTGGATTTGGAGTTCATTTATGAGCTAGGTCCCATCAGACATCCAGACATATTCTAAGACAAGTGTTGCTCATTTCGGAAGATGGGTTTCTCCGCGAACTTGAGATATAGAGAGACATAGAAAGAAACATCAAGGCGGATCCACTCACTGAGGCTGTTCCTCGAACGCAATAGTTTCGCAAACGGACTTTGTGAGACTGACTAGTAGAGGAGTTGGGTGTTCGGTATCACACGGGCTGTGAGTATGCGACATCGCAATAATTAGCCTTGAGTGCAAGTGGGAGATTGTTGGAGATAGTGCCCTCAGAGTCAATTATTGGATCACAAGCACGTGATTGCAATGATTGAGGGAGGACCAATCCCGGTAGGACAGTCTTACTCAAGATGATAGTATGCTATCTGGTTTACCTTTATCATCGTATACTGCTTTAGGTGACCTGACATGTCACTATTACACATTGATAGAGCCCCTAGGATTCTTGCTTGACCACCAGCAGTATGAGGGCGGTCATATAAGTGGGAGCTGGGGTCTATAAGCACATCCTTAAAAGGTCCCTAGTCGTGGGAGTTTCGAAACAGGGCATCGATACTCCAGAGTAGACTAGTGTATACAGTCGAGACCCCGACGAGAGGCGGTGGTCGGTCTCACAAGCCACTGGTGTCAGTTGGTTCACCTAAGATGTATACAGGTGCTCATTGGGTTATGAGTACACCGGACAGGACTCGCCGGGAATATGCTAGTTGGTCTTATACCTGACGTCAGATAGCAGTTCCCTGATGACATGTGTACAGGTTAGTTCATCGACCTGGGGATCGTCATTTGTCTCGTGTGAGTTCCTACCGTACTTTGATTACTACCCTACCACGCTCAAAGGAGACGTGCAAACAGTTTTTAGTTGGGTACAGTCCCGAGCCACATGGAGGCAGTGAGCGGATCTTCAGGGGTTCGTCTCTCCCGGTATTGGGGGTGAGGTCGCACTGTGTCTAGGAGAGCCATTACACGAAGCCCTCGGCCGAGGCAGAAGATTTACTGGTAGGTATTCCAGTAATATCTCAGGGTGTTCTGGGATATACTCCGACACGACTTGTACCGCCTTTGGGGGTCTGACTTTTACTAACCCCCTAGGCCCGCCATGCGATGCTCATAGACGAACGGACCGGACTGTACAGATATTGTCTCTGACAGGCTCAGAAGGGTGTCAGGATGAGTTCGCTCATCGACGTCCCTTTTGGTCAATAGCTGGTAGCCCGTCACGTATGGCTAATACCTCTGACGTGCTAGTGGTTAAATCCACAGCCATAGTATTGACGAGTCTTTAGAGTCCACCACACATACAGTTACTCAAGTTTCAGGAGAAACGCTGTAGAGGTCGTATGGAGATATGGCACGGTTCGATCAGATACGTGCGGTATTGCACGGATCAGGATCGGATGGTTAGTCTTAGAGGCCGTATGGAGATATGGCAGGGTTCGATCAGATACGTGCGGTATTGCACGGATCAGGATCGAACGGATATTACTAGCAGGCTTTGGTTTAAGCCGTATGCTAGTATAGTACAGTGTAGATTTTGTCTCATTGCATTTGTATTTCGGTCGGAATACAAATGCGGGTGTGTATACACAGTATCGGGGTTTTCCTATAATTTATTACGGGACCGGTTTTCTGGAGTTGCCAGTTTGCTTTCCGTTTCGGCCATTTTCATTTGTATCTTTCATTGGCCGAAGATTGGTGGAGGAGGGCTTATTTGCATTTGTGCAAATAAGCAATTTGGAAGGGGGTCTTTGCATATTATTGTATCATGATACTTGCACCATCATTTGACTTTCTTTTTCCATCATGACTTGACTTTTGTGTGACATGGTTTTGATGATGGTTGTGGTTGAGTGTGGATGTGTTTGTGATCATGTTCTTTCATGATATCATTTGATTCCCTCATGCATTATTGTGTGGCCTCTCTCATTTTTTTGATTCACACTCCATTCTCACTCTCCCCAATGACCATGGCCGGCCATTCATTTTGGTGGGGGGGGGGGCTGTCCAAATTTGGAGAGGGCATTTTTCCTCTCTTTTGGCTTGAAAAAGATATAGCTTCATCCAAAAAGATTCATACCTCATTTCCTCCACCAAAATGGCAACCTCCTACAACCCCAAATGAGACAGAGTTCTACAGATAATTCTTCTGCAAACCTTGGGCACGTCGACTCGCCAACTTCGTGCCCGAGTTGCCTCGGTATAGAGGTGGGAGCCCGTAAAAGAAGCAGGCGACGAGGTGGAGACCGGAGATTCCGCGGGGAGATCGGGACGACGACGAGAAGACCGGAGGACACGGATCGCTCGGTATATCTCTCTTCCCCATCTTGTAGTTAGCTAGGACTAGTTTAATGGCACGATCCAGGTTTATAGTGCGCGGTGGTGCCGGTTTGAAAATTAAAGTTAACCATCGCTTCCGCATTTGGCCTCGGGATGGAGGCCGGGGCGCCGCCGTGCACTTACAAGAAGAACATATATGAAATATTGGATATACTAGGATGTTCGTATTTTTAATACGAGCCGGTATAAAACACGGATTCCACGGTCGCGATGAATAGCCAAACCCATATCCCTAGACCCCTACGAGAGCAGAAAGTAACACTGCCAGTTCTAAGGTTAGGATACCCGATCTCGACTCCTCGAGATGGCCTCCCACTGGACCCTAGAACCCGGTTACTTGTGCTCTCCTCCTTGGGTCTACCTAATGCGGAAAAGTAAATAATATACAATGGTGACATCAAACTCATCCCGGAAGTGCCCCAATAAAAGAATATTACATACAATTGAATTTTACATGAATGAAAATAAAAACCCCCATCTCACATAAAACCCCCGGCTATTCAGAACACGACGATCCAATATAACATATCACAGCAACATATAATATCACATACCATCAACGTAAGTAAGTATGCATACACCGATCGTCGTAGATTTATAGCAACGAAGACCGGCAATACAACTGCATACTACACTTACGGTCATAGAAAAGAAATTGTAAAACTACAACATTTGGAATCCATAATCACTTTAGACATCGTAAATCCGAAATATCACATACTTCGCATTTCATGCCTAACTAAATGAATTCCACATATTGTATCACATTCTAGATAAATAGACAGTATTAAACTTTCCGAACAGATAATCAAATACCCAAAATTTCCTAAATAGCTCAACACTTGAGCGGAATTCAAATAATCCCAGAATCTGTCACAGTACCGATGATCCAGCCGTAGAAGGGTCAAGCCAACGCCTCACATGTGGCATGCCGTACTGCCCCAAAACCTAAGGTTTAGAGGCAGTTCAAGACGGTCACATAATCGAGTTAAGGTTTGTGTTCTTCTAGAGGGTCTACCGTGTTACTTGCACATTTTTCCGAAAGATTTAAACCCGATAAAAATTCAACACTTGAAAGTTTTTCGTGCCGGGAAAAAGTGAGTTAATGATATCCGTTCGAACATTTTAACAGTTTCTAAATATCCGGAAATAAAAACGAAATTAAATATTCCGATCGAATCTACGATTACAAAATAAACCCCAGAACACTCAACACTTGAGTCGGACTAAAAATACCCATAAAATAGCACTTACAGAAATATATATTACTGTGTAAAAACGAGTGTCTAATCCTTCTCTACTGCCGCGGATCCGCGGCCCAAGCGTGGTATGGCCGCGGTTCCACAGCGGATTATACAGATTGGAACCTCATTTTTCACAGTAATTCTTAAATGTCCCTGCTGAATTTTTTAGGAATTTTTAATTCTGAAAAATCATAGTTTTTAGAAAAAGTCTAGAGAGTGGTTCAAATCGTCGTATCGGAGTTCGTTCGGAGTTTTAACTTCGTAAACACGTCGCCTAATGCTCTAGCTAGGCTCTGATACCACTGTAGGGTTCCTAGGCACTCTTGTGAAGGTTCATAAGGCATCAAACATGCCCGAATAAAATTTTAAACGTGCCGAACAACCCAAAGCCGGGATCTTTGCTAGATTATTAGGGTTTAACATGCAAGTAAACATCTTTACCACTAAGTGTGAGGGATTACAACCTTTGTAGTCCGCTCCTTCGCTTCATAAGCTCTGAGTAGAAGTCCCTTCGCCGCAATCCATGATCTCCCGGACTCGAGAGAGGCTCAACAACTCGAACGATCCATACTAGCTTGTTGTGTTCCGTTTCTCCGATGATCTACGTCGAAATTGCTATAACTCAAGCTCTCTCACTCTAATGAGGTGAACACCCTAATCTAATGGGCTAGATTAGATGAGGATGATGGAGTAGTATTTATGCTATCATTTTATATCAATTTCTTACAAGAAATCATCACCAAAGGAAAATCTAGTAAGCTATTTCAAAAACTCAAGAGAGAAGAAGATGATGAATAATAAGATCATCCTTTTGTGATGAATAATGATAAGAGTATATCAATAATAATGCAACCATGGTTAATGATGACAAGGATAACCCTTGTAGAGAGTTAACTAAGGCTAGGGTTTGGTTGGGTTAAGAAATGAGTCATAAGAAAATATCTATCATAATTTCTTCTTCATGACAAAAGGAAAGCTTCTAGATGGTGCAAGAAGGAGCTAACCCTAATCAAACCCTAACCTCATTTAATCATCACTAAACATGTTTCATTATTAATCATATCATGTTACTATAATATATATCACATATATATTATATATTTGTAACAAAAGAAAATAATACAATTAATATATATCGCATATATATCAATGTATTATCCGGTGAGAAAATGAAATAATAAAGCGAGCCAATATTATATAATGTAATACAATATATCATATATATTATTATACATCAAATCATCGAATCAGCACTTGATCCGACAATCCGGCTATATCGAATATAACCGACTAATATATCATGTACCGATTCATCGAATCAACACTTGATCCGATGACCCGGTTCATATCTAAATATCATGAGAATATAATACGGTATCTCATATCGCATTATCCTCGGTCCTGCGCATATCACATATGTGCCTCTACTCTGTTTTGCCTGAGCCAAGAAACTTCTGTGTAGGACTCTAAAGAATCGTCAGTACGCCGGTAGCAGGTGATGATCATATCAAACACCCACAAGATGCAAGCGGTCAGCTAAATGTAACAGCCACCCAGGTATTGAGCGATCAAAAGATCAACAAGCTAGCCTGTACGTTCTCCTGTGAATCCAATCAGTAACACTCCCGTACAGTCCGGTCTGCTCGTCTGATATGTCGCATATCAAGTCTAGGGGTGGTATACGTTAGACCCCAGTAACCGATAAGTCGTGTCGATGTGTGGCTCATAATGGGTCGAGAAACTACTGGTAACACTTACCAGTAAATCTCTATATCAGCCCTGGCCAGGGACTTCCAGTTATAGCCAATCGAACACAGCACAACATCAACTCCCTATACCGGGAGAGACGAATCCCCTCCTATCGCTCATTGCCTCCATGTGATTCGGGACTGTACCCAAAAGCCACCGTTTTGCATACCCTCTTGGACGTGGTAAGGTGGAAATCAAAGCACAGTGGGAATCACACAAGACTCTATGACGATCTCGGGTCTACAGACTACCCTGTACCAGTGTCACCGGAGAACTGCCATCTGACGTATGGTATATCACCATCTGGGAGTTCTCGGCGAGTCCTTCCAGTGTACCCAGTCTTCACTGAGCACCCGTACACCATCTCTGATGTCAAACACCGATGGATATGGGATCATCCATCGCCCATCATATGGGTCAAGATGCGTATACGCTAGTCTACTCTCGTGTATCAATGTCCTGTCTCGACACACCCTCGACTAGGAACAGTTATAAGATGTACTCATCGACTACCGTGGCCCCACTAGTTTGATCTCATCATAGTCCCAGTAGTCGAGTACAGATCCTAAGGGCTTTATCAACATGTGAGAGAAAGACAGTAAACCAATACTAGTCAACATGTTAAGATAAAGTGAAACCAAATAGCATACTATCATGACGAGCAAGAAAGTCATCTCTATATATATCCAAGCATCCATTATAATATACATCATATGTACAACAATGAGCTCTAGGGCATATACATAACTAACACTAGGGATATGATAACAACAACCTCTTTTGGGAGACAGTTATCATTCCAGGCTTCCAAGGTGACCTGGATGACAGAGTGGCTGTCAGAGTTATAGTTTTCCCTCTGACGAAGGGTAGTAGTTTGGACAAGTGGTCCAGGCGGATACTGAGGGAGGCATGGCGCAGGATACTGATTAAGTTCAGTTGACGATACAGGCTAAGAAATTTGGATTTGGAGTTCATTTATGAACTAGGTCCCATCAGACATCCAAACACATTCTAAGACAGGTATTGCTCATTTCGAGAGATGGCTTTCTCTGTGAACGTGAGATAAAGAGAGACATAGAAAGAAACATCAGGGCGGATCCACTCACTGAGGCTATTCCTCGAACGCATTAGTTTCGCAAACGGGTTTTGTAAAACTGATTAGTAGAGGAGTTGGGTGTTCGCTATCACACAGGCTGTGAGTATGCGACATCGCAATAATTAGCCTTGAGTGCAAGTGGAAGATTGTTGGAGGTAGTGCCCTCAGAGTCAATTATTGGATCACAGGCACGTGATTGCAATGATTGAGGGAGGACCTATGCCGGTAGGACAATTTTACTCAAGATGATAGTATGCTATCTGGTTTATCTTTATCATCGTGTACTGCTTTAGGTGACCTTACAGGTCACTATTGCACGTTGATAGAGCCCTTAGGATTCTTGCTTGGCGGCTAGCAGTATGATGGCGATCATATACGTGGGAGCTGGGGTCTATAAGCACATCCCTAAAAGGTCCCTATTCGTGGGAGTTTTCGAGACAGGGCATCGATACTCCAGAGTAGACTAGTGTATACAGTCGAGACCCCAGCGAGGGGCGGTGGCCGATCTCATAAGCCACTGGTGTCAGTTGGTTCACCTAAGATGTATACAGGTGCTCATTGGGTTATGAGTACACCGGAAAGGACTCGCCGGGAACATGCTAGTTGGTCTTATACCTAACGTCAGATGGCAGTTCCCTGGTGACATGTATACAGCTTAGTTCATCGACCTGAGATCGTCATTTGTCACGTGTGAGTTCCCACTGTACTTTGATTACTACCCTACCACGGCTCAAACGAGTCGTGCAAACAGGTTTTAGTTGGATACAGTCCCGAGCCACATGGAGGCAGTGAGCGGATCTGCAAGGGTTCGTCTCTCCCGGTATTGGGGGTGAGATCGCGCTGTGTCTAGGAGAGCCATTACACGAAGTCCTTGGCCAAGGTAGGAGATTTACTGGTAGGTATTCCAGTAATATCTCAGGGTGTTCTGGGCTACACTCCGACACGACTTGTACTGCTTTTGGGGGTCTGACTTTTACCAACCCTCTAGGCCCGCCATGCGATGCTCATAGACGAACGGACCGGACTGTACGGATATTGTCACTAACAGGCTCAATAGGGTGTCAGGATGAGTTCGCTCATCGACGTCCCTTTTGGTCAATACCTGGTAGCCCGTTACGTATGGCTAATACCTCGGACGTGTTGGTGGTTAAATCCACAGCCAAAGTATTGACAAGTCTTTAGAGTCCCCAGCAGACAGTTTCTCAAGTATCGGGGGAAACACTGTAGAGGAAATGGCAGGGTTTGATCATGTACGTGCGGTATTGCACGGATCATGATCGGACGGATAATACTAGCGGGCTTTGGTTTAAGCCGGATCCTAGTATTGTACAGTGCAGATTTTGTCTCATTGCATTTGTATTCGGTCGGAATACAAATGCGGGTATGTATATACAGTCGCGGGGTTTTCCTGTAATTTATTACGGGATCGTTTTTCTGAAGTTGCGAGTTTGCATTCCGTTTCGGCCATTTTTCTTTTTTCCTTCTTTGGCTGAAATTTGGTGGAGGGGTTTATTTGCAATTGTGCATTTTATTATGGAGAAGAATTTTTAAGCTTCATGTTGGTTCAACCATCATTTGACTTCTTTTAGATCATCATTACTTGCTATTTGATTTGATGATGATTGGATTGGTTATGATGAGGGAGTGAGGCTTTCTTTTTGACTTATGATAAATCATTCTTTCTTGCATTATTTTTGACACTCTCCCTCCTCTTCTTGGAGATATGGCCAGCCATTCTTGGATGGGGGCTGTCCATATTTTTGGTGTGGGAATAAGTCTCATTTCATTGCTACAATATTCCCAAGTTCATCACAAAAGTTCACATCTCCTTTTCCACTTCCAAATGGCAACTTCAACAACCCCTAGAGATAAACCATTCTACACTTAGCCTACAGCATTCTTGGACACGTCGACTTGCCAACTTCGTGCTCGAGTTGCCTCGGTCCAGAGGTGGGAGCCCGTAAAAGTACCCGGCGATGTGGTGCCTTTCCGATGAGGAGATGAAGACCGGAGATTCTGTGGGGAGATCGGGATGACGACGAGAAGACCGAAGGACACGGATCGCTTGGTATATCTCTCTACCCATTCTCTAGTTAGCTAGCATTAGATTAATGGCCCGATCCGGGTTTTAAAGTCCTCGGTAGCGCCGGTTCTAGTTTATAGAAAAGTTTTTATATTCCGCATTTTGGCCTCGTTCAGCCGTCCGGGGCGCTGCCGTGCACTTACACCCTCCATGCGCAAAGTTTCTTTGAAAGATCGAATAGAAGCGTCTAGGAGAAACAGTTCGACTCCGCAATCCACTTTGTATCAACCATTTCAACCTTCACCACCTTCGTACGTTGATACTACTTTTTCGAGTTCTGTTGTAACTCCAAAACCCATGTCTATTGCTGAACATATTAAACAATCTCGTAACCGATCTTTCACTCCTTTCAACACTTCCAGTTCTTGGGATCAACAAGTACATTCACCTTTTTATCCAAACGTTGATCATACTCCTGTCCAACCATTCAATTTCTACCAGTCCTACCCGACTTTCGCACCTTCCATAGACATTGCTTCTACACAACCACTTGGGAGTTTCACGTATCCAAATAACTTTTAATCTTTTACTGAAACCCCTTCACAACCCATGTCTAGTCTGGAACAGTCGTTGGAAACTTATATTATAGCGACCAACCAACAAATGATGAATTTGGATGCGTCCATTGCCGCCCTTATGCAACCTAGTGAACCGGTAGCTAGTTTCCAACTAGCTCCAAAAATTCCAATGTATGATGAGGCGGTTGGACAGATTGAGAATTTGAGTGGAGAGAGTGAGCTGTGCACCCTTCCAAATCAAACCTACCCATCACCAATTGAATCCCATAACTCCGGTTTTAAATTTCTATCAGGTGTCCCAAATGAATCACCAGTTAAAGATAAAACGTGTAATGAGTTGTGCGACTTTGTAGTGCTTGATTTGCCAGATTGTTAAGGGTCCCTTTCGAGTGAAACCATCACCAATCCTTTCGACCTCTACACCTCCAATCTAGAACCTGAATTGATAAATATCCATGCTTTTGATGAGGTGTCTAAGAAAATTAATTTTCACTTGATCGAGGATATTGACACCGGGAATATTTTGGATGATGAACCTGCAGATTTGACTGAATTTTTCTCTCCAATTCATCATCCCGAGTCATTAAATGTTTCTCCCAAACTTCATATGCGTCTTGATTTTGATGATAATTGCATGGATGGGATAACTTTTGAGGAGAATTATGAGGATAGTATTGAGGAGAGTATTGAGGATAGTATTGAGCAAGAACCAGTTTTGTTTAATGAGTCGGATTTTCCAATTCATCCTCCTGAACCTTTAACTGTTATACTTCCTAAATAACCCCCCTTCATCCTTTCCATTGTTCCGACCATGCAAGAGATCACACAGGAGAACTGTAAGTTTGAAAAATTTCTATTCGATCACAGAAGTTTTGACGCCACTAGTGCGTTCCTCCTTGAATCTGACACAGTTCTCATAACCGATAACGATTACGAGTGTTTCACTTTTTCAGACGATTTTGAAGACTCACGGCCCGAGTTTGAGTCCTTTGAATTTTCAGATGAGTTAGTTGAACCATCAGATTCGGTTGCTTACAGTCATTTCGAACCATTGATGGAATTCTTCGAGTTTGAGATCGTTTCGACCGCGCAAGAATCCGTCACGCTTCCATTTTCAATAGATGGTTTATCAAGTTCAACGTACTCATGTTTTCTCGCGAATCTTGAGGGATTTGACCCCATTTCTCGACGGGTTGATAGATTAGCACAATCACTTTTAACACATCGGTCATCACAAATTGTGCTAATTTATTCACTCAATTTACACCCTCAAGTTCGTACTACACTTTTTTCTCTTTTCCGCCATTCTTCTCCTCCACCGAGACCATATTCCACCTTTCTTCCCACACGGTCTCCTGTGCTTCTCATTTCTTTCCTCTACACTCCATTCTTTCACCAACCATACCATTATAACGATAAGATTTTTGAATGCTTGATGCTAACCTTTAGCTTGTGTAAGGCCTTGTATAACTTGATACTGATTTCTCCCCCCTAACTCTAAACTTTAACGCTTAAACAGTGGAAACACTGTCTCGCTTAAGTTTGGGGGGGACCTTTTTGTATTTATATTTTGTTTTTCTTTTAACAATAAATAAAAAATATATATATAAAATATAAATAAATAAAAAGTGGAGTACCGATAATTTTGACGCTCTTGGTGTAGCCTGACAGTGAGGACACTGTCAAGTTTAAGTTTGGGGGTATGCTCGGTAAGCCTTCTTCCTTTGCATTCATATGTATATTTTTGCATTTGCATACTTATTTTAAAACCCATAAAAATTGAAAATTTTTAAAAATTATTAAAAATTAAAGCATTCAATTTTGGCCATAATTGACTTGAGTTTGACAAAAAGGTTAACTAGTTAGCAACAACTAGATCTTAGACTCAGTAAATTAAAAACCCTAAAAATAACCATTATTAAAATTCAACGGTAGAAAATATATGTTTTTGTAGTTTATTTAGAAATAGGCAAATTTCGAGTTCACTTCTTGGGCTAAGTTAAAATAAGAGAAGAGTATTGATATTTTTATTAAAGTACAAGTCTAAAAAATAATTCCTAAGCTTAAGTCTAAATTCTGAAAATATATACCCTACAAATTGCACGAACACGGACCTTGAAACTTGGAATAGTAGAAGAGACCTTGAAATGCTCTTGTCCAAAGTCCTTAGTATGAAAGAAAATAAAATAAAAATACAAGTGTGAATAAAGAGATAAAAAAAATGAACACTGGTTTTTGTAATTACTTAAGGCTGCATAAATAGAAAAAAAATATTTAGCGAGGGTGTTTTATCACCTAGTGCCTTAGATCAACTGGTTTGGGAGTCACTGCTAAAGTCTTAGGTGTTACAAGACTAGGAATTACGCTTTAATGTGCAAACACATTTTGTAATCGGTCGTTGGTACCTCAAGAAGAATTAACGGTCGCATGAAGAATGTGTTAGTAAATTTCATCTAAAAATGCACCAATTAAGAAGTACTTTGGACAATGGACAAGAGTATAAGAGCTTGAATTGAATTTCCAAGTGTAGGGATGATACATACACACACGTAGGGGTGTATGATTGGGGTTTAGATAAGAGATAGAAATGAAAAATAGGACTTGTATGTTTAGTAGAGATGATAAAAATTCCTAAGTTGAGATAGAACGCTAGAAGGAAAACTCAAAAGATGCTAAAAGCTAAATGAGTCTACAAATCATATACAATCTTAAGTTAAATGATAAGGAAGCGTGAAAAATATGGATTGATAATTTCTGAGTTGAAGATAATAGAGTTTCTTGTTAGAAAACTTAATTGGAGAATAAAAATCAATAGGCCGAATTGATAGGATTTTGTGGGTAGTATCCGCTGAAAACCCTCAGGAAACAACACTCCTCCTACTAGGGACACCTAGAGGTTTAACGGCTTGTTACACGAGCTCAGTGCAATCGCGTTTCCCTGCGAAAGTGAGGCTGGGTCTTTTTTCGAGAATAAACTAGTTTTGCTCGAGGACGAGCAAAAGATAAGTTTGGAGGTATTTGTTCATATCATAATTTTGCATTATTATATTCCCCATTCTTATTCATTTTACAAATAAATAGGTGTTTTTGATCCATGTCTTCTATATAGTTTCAGGTTATAGGTTTTCGGAACAAAACAGTGAAATTGATGAAAAGACGATACAAAAATGAGACTAAGACCAACAAATGGAAGAATCTTGATCACGCCTACAGTTTGAAGAATAAACGAAGATCAATGGACAATTTCACAAAGAAAAAAGTCAGCGCAAGGTTCAAGACTTCGACACGAAGCAAACGGTAAAAGTCCACGATATTATGCACTGTGGAAATCTGGAAGAAAACTAGAAGACAATTTGAGAAACCAAGTAAAGAAAAAAGTACCAAAATGCAGCCAGACCAAGACCAGAAAAAAATAACCAACGACCCCACCATATGGCCGCGGATCCACGGCCAAACAGGGCTTTTGGCCGCAGTTCTGCGGCCATAATGAGCCCGTGTCGGTGCAAAATTAAACAGTTAGCTGTGCGTTGACTAGTCTTCTTAGAGGTAATTTTGTAAATGCAGATATGTATCGAATGTAACCCTAGGGTTTCTATGATCTATAAATAGAAACCCTAAACCTCTTTTTGAGGTATGCCTCTTCTTGTGCCTCATTTTATTCATCTAAATTCAGAATTTCAATTTTTGTAATGTTTGAAGAGAGCATCAAATAAAGTAAGTTTTTCCTTTCTATGTCCTAGTTAATTTTCTTATCTGCCATAGTATAGATTTTCTTTATCTGTCCTAGTTAATTTCATTTATCTGCCATAGATTAGATAATTAGGTTATTAAAAACAATCATAAAAAATGTCTCTTTTTATCAATTCCCTAATAAGTGAGTAGTTCCTCACTTGTTAGGGTTAGGAATAGGAAAGGTTTGAGAGATGAAAATCTCTCACCCCTTTCTTGCCCATCACATATTTTTATAGGACTCCATGCATACATACACACACCGCTCACTACGGCACCCTACCCCACGAGGTAGCGGTGATACCGTAGTTTAAAAGACCGGTTGTGCATATTTTGCATGAAGGTTAGGGTAAGAATTAAGAAAGGACGGATAAGGACTTAGAGGAAGAAACATAGTTTCTTCCCGAACGTGCTAATCCCCTTTATTAATTATTACCATAACACCTAAATAGATCTTAATTAGGGCATTGAAAGCGGTGAGAAATATGGAATTTCCAAACTTAACAACCTAACCCTAGCAAGATTTTAATCTTAAGCAAACTCATTTCAGTTTTTAGTGATAATAAATCCTACCACAATTGGAATTAACTCGTTAGAACAATTAGAAAATACATAAAATCCCTGTGGACCGACCCGTACTCACCGGCTAGCTACCAAGCGACGCCGTTCTTGATTGCGGTATTTAATTCTTTGATTTCAAAATCTATCTTTTCAAAACGCACGCAAAGAATGATCAATCAATCCACCATGATCTTTTCCTTCAAATATGGGATTAAGTTTAAGGGTACATCTCTTCACACCTCTGATATATGTCGTTGTAATTCCTCAACGTCTTCAGAGAGGTGGCGGGTCCCAACGACCAACAACTTCTCTTAATGCACTTCCAAATTGACGTACATGCCTCAAATCAGATCGTGCCCTAAATTAGGCACATTCCATATCAACATCGTTTACTTTGTCACGTAACAAATACACGTGCGCGCAAGTTGAATGATGGACTGAAATGTCCCTAAACTAAATATTCGCCCCTAATACGGCGATAATGGACCGAAATGTCCTTAAACTAAATATTCGCCTCAAACATGGCAACCCAATCCTAACCCAAATTGGCTAAGCTTATGTTTGTGATATCCAAATTGATATCCAAACCGATCATCATTCATATCTCCTAAGTTAATCATAGTCTCAAATATGAATAACGATTCTTAGGTCCATCACAATCTTTTCCCTCAAATACGGGATTCGGTTTAAGGGTACATCTCTTGACACTTCTGATATATGTCGTTGTAATTCCTCAACATCTTCAAAGAGGTGGCGAGTCCCGAAGACCAACAAATTTCTTTCGTTGATACACTTCCAAATTAACGTGCATGCCTCAAATCGGATCGTGCCCAAAATTGGGCACATTCCATATCAATATCGCTCACTTCGTCACGTAACAAATACACATGCGCGCAAGTTGAATGGTGGACCGCAACATCCTTAAAACTAATATGTTTCGCCCTGCGGACTGTCTCCATAATGACTACCGTATGCTATCCATGGGCTATTCATATATGATCTAATGATCAGTTGAGCCCATATACTCATTGTTTCTAAGTTGATCTTAGTCCCAAATATGACTAATGATCCTTAGATCAAATCAAAATATCCCGTGAACTGATGGACCTCATTTATATGAGATCTGCATCCTAAGTTCATCCCCGTTGGCAAACCAAGCTACCAACATGGACCTTGTCAAGCAAATCCTTGACCCAAAACCAAATCCCAAATATACAGATTTGGACTAGTCCGCGCCCTATAGGCAACGACAGAAACTAGTCTCCGTATACAATCCACGGGCAAGTAAAACAAACAAAAACACACAAGACACGAAGTGAACTTCCGGAGCAGGAGAAAGTGGTTATCATGATGCGGTAACGTAATTAACTGCAGGGGCTTGCGCCTGCAGGAAAGAGCGTCCCCACAATAAAAAAAACCCTCGCAAAACGAAGGGAATTTGACGAAGTCACGCTACAACAGCCGCATCCGTCCAAACTTCCGATATATTGTGCTATAAGTCAACTCGGTATCTTCGGAGAGGTGGACAGATAAATCCAAATAGCATCTGCCCTCAAATTCAGACAGAACGATCTATCCCAGTTCGTCTCTGTTTTCGGTGGTGAACAAGAGATTTTCTCAACAAATTGATTTTTCTCTTCTCCTATAAATAGGAGCAAAGAGATTAATCAAAGGGGGAGAGAGGAAGAGAGACACCAGAGACCAGAGGCACAGAGAGAAAGATGGAGAGAAAAAAAACAGAGGGAGAGAATTCAATTCTTAAAGAAGAAGAGCTCCGTTCTCGAAACCCTAGGTAAAGAGAACATCGAGATCAAAACATCTCCTTTTCCTAACTTATCTAAGGGTTGAACCCTTCTAAAAGAACTTAGTTCTTTCTCTGGATCTGAGATTTACAAGACAAGTCTCCCACAACTTGATAATTTAATTCTCATTAGGAAGATCTTGTTCTTGAGAATCAAAAATTCAGGAAAGAACAAATTTAAAAGAGAAAGAATATGGAGTCTATAATACTCCAGGAACTCAGTTCCTTCGAATCAAGAACTCAGTTCTTAAAAAGAACATGATCCCAGATCCTCAAAATAGCGATCTTGGTGATCATTAATGGTTAAAATACCATCAACGGTGATTAAATCTCTATATAAAAGAAACAAGTGACTCACGTACTTCCCACGTGAGCACCCCTCTTTAACAGCGCCCATCGCCTCACGTGCTCCTCATGCGGGCGCCACATAAAAAGTGCTTAGCACTTCACATACAGCCAAAACGGCTAAGTGCTTAGCACTGATTAGGCTATGCCCCAATGCCACACTTGCTTCTCACGCGGGCGCTACGTAAAATGTTCTTAGCACTTCGCATACAGCCAAAATGGCAAAGTGCTTAGCACTAATTGGGCAGCGCCTCACGTGCTTCTCACGTGGGTGCCATCAAAAAAAGAAGAAAAGAGAGAAAAGTGCTCAGTAATCCATAAACAGCCAAAGTGGAAGAGTGCTCAGCGCTCATTGGGCGGTGCCCATAATCAAATGCTGCACATGACACCCATGTGAGTGTCGGAGCGTTAAATAAGTGCTTAGCACTTTTTCCATAAAAAGAAAAGGGCTGAACAGACAGAGCCCAAATAAGTGCTTAGCACTTTTTGAATAAGAGTATGCAGACTAAGCCCAAATTGGCTAAACCTCCGAAGTTTCTTGCAGCTGAGCCCAAATGCTCTTTTGATGGATCTTAAATAAAAATGATCCTTAAAAACATTATTGAGTCGATCTTAGTCTCAAACATGATTAATGATCTATCCTTAATAATATCCAAAATGATATTCATCTCGTAACTCCTAAGGTAATCTTAGTCTCAAACATGACTAACGATTCTTAGGTCCACCACAACCCCTTTTTCCCTCAAATAAGAGATTTGGTTCAAGGATAAATCTTTCTACACCTCTGATATATGTCGCTGTAATTCTTCAACATTTTCAGAGAGGTGGCGCGTCCCGACAACCAACAACTCTTTTCATCATACATTGATGCACTTCCAAATTGACATGCACATCTCAGAACCTCGCCTCAAACATGGCGATAACGGACCGAAACGTCCCTAAACTAACGCATTTTCCTAAAATGGGAATGTTAGACCGAAATGTCCTTAAACTAATATCTGCCCCAAACACAGCGGTAATGGACCTTGATGTCAATGCTCATATGTTTAAGTTGATCTTAATCTCACACCAGATTAACGATCCTTAAATAAACCAAACCCAAATATAAAATATACGGATTTGGACTGATCAGCACCCTACGGGCGACGACAGAAACTAGTCTCCGTATACATTCCACGGGCAATCTAAGCAAACAAAAACACACACGACACGAAGTGAACTTCCGGAGCAGGAGAAAGTGGCTATCGCAATGCGGTAACATAATTAACTGTAGGGGTTCGCTCCTGCAGGGAAGAGCGTCCCCACAATCAAAAACCCCTCACAATAACTAGAGGGTAAAATAGGGAATACCAAGAGTATGAGCCAGGGATAATATTTTTGAGGCATTAAAGTTTCTAATATTTCGTATAATTTACGTATTAGGTTTTTAAAGCAATTTTGAAACGAGTTTAAAAATAAATCGGTTTTGATAATTGGGTCTAGAAACAATTTTCCCTAACTAGAAACATTTTAGCCTTACAACAAAAAACATTTTAGGACATAATTAATTATTGAATAATTGATAAAACTTTCAATAGGCTAACTCTTCAAAACATCCACCCACTAAATATTCATTTATTTTCTCGGCTCTTATGAATATGCCATTAACAAAGGATATTGAAATAAATATGGAAAAAGATAAGGTCAAAAGAGGGAAATGCCAAAATTATTGCTTTGACTTGCAAAATATTTTTTTTGACTAACTCAGCTTTACAGTAGAATAACAAAATAGAATGACAGAGCGGCCCTGTCCGACTTAAATCACAAGATGCCCGGCTCTTGTTTTACCCTCTGATTGGGTGTACAAACCTTTGTTGCAGTATATCTTAGACCCCAACAACCTCATATGTCAATTATGACATTAGATAAGCAATTCATCAATCTTTTTTATATTAATTAAAATATAAATCCATGCATGCTTATGCAGTTGCTGGTATATTAACTGGGTTAATTCTAAGTGGAAAAAAGCATATGATGAGCTGTGCAATTTTTTCATATGTATAGATCAAACATTATTTTGGGCAATGAATTTAATCACATCATATTAGTCACTGCTTATAGAAAAAAAAAATTAGTTGGTGGCTCAAATGATTAAGATAATTTCTTTTTCTGAAACCAGACTCAAGACATCACAAATCCCTTCTTTTGATACCCGTTTCTAGCCGTCAACTGAAGAGTGAAAAAATTAAAAAATAGAATATCAATAAACAAGCAGAGAGTGAAATGGAAAAATATTGAAAAGAAAGTATTAATTCTTATTTAACAAACATAAGTCGGGAAGAAATTTGGTATTCATGTGGCGCGAAAAGAACAGGAATTTGGGTAGTAATATTAAAGCGGACAGCAGTTAATTGGAAATACAAGATTTGATTTAGGATCGGGAAGAAATTCTTAATTGGTTTTCTTATTATAGCATGATCTGTGGTTGAGAGATTGGATTTTGTTTGGCTTTCCTTGTGCCAAAGATAGATATATTTACTTATTATTATTTTCTTATCTATTTTGTTGAAATCAAACCGGTTTATCTACTATTCATAATATGATACATGAATGATTGAAATTGAAAATAAGTCAGATTCTATATTGAATTAAGCATGACGTGCGTGGACGGTAGAGAGATTGGATTTTATTTGGCCTTCACTAATTATGTGCCAAAGATCCGATTGATGTTTGATTGCAATCTAATTTCTAAATACTATTTTTGGATCATATTTTTTTGTTATAAAAGGATTTATTTAAGTATAAATTTTGTATTAAGTAAGATTTTATAATCGTTGTGATTAGATTAGATGATTTTAATCATCATATCATGTTGAATCAGATGGATGGGCTCAAATAGCAGATTCGTAATCCGATCTATAAATTATTCAAAATTGACTTCTTAATACCATTTGCCATTGTTATTAGGGTAAATTGTCAAAAGCCCCTGTCCGTTTCAAACTTGTGTAAAAACCCTGGACTTTTCGCCCTTGTTAAAAAAACCTAGGCCCAATCAAAAACCCCTTAATACCAGTTGTCTGTAATATCTAAGCAGTTGCATGTAATATCTAAGCAGTAATATTTAAGCAGTTGCCTGAAATATCTAAGCAGTTGCAGTTGCCTGTAATATTCAAGCGGTTGAGAGAATGTAAGGAATGAAATACAACACATGGGTTTTTTCACAAAGATTTCAAACATTAACCCCTTCCCAACAATTTCGAAAATTACAGGGGTTTCTGACAACTCTTGAGTGGGCCGGGTTTTTTTAACAATTTACCCTTGTTATTATGATAATTAATTTAATTAATTAAATTTATTAAAGTCAACATATAAATGTACATAAAATTCGACAAATGAAAGAAAGAAATATGCATCTACATGCTACTTAATGCAAGATGTTGGTGCCACCTGAAGTTTAGTTATTTTCTGAGGAGAAATTCAATAAAATAAAATAACCTATAATTTTCCTAAATTCTAACATTTCACATCATCTTTTCAAATAAGTCATGCATCTTTGAATTTGAAATTATAAATTACACAAAACCTCCTCAATATTTATTAATTTGTACATGTTTTTTCATTCTCCTTATTAAATTATCTTCTCTTTTACATGCATCATACACGCACAAATTCTAGTGTTGTCAGTTAATTTATTCAAACACAAATGGAAGAGACCGGTACTAAAACAGTATCCAACTTTAAGGATATGGTCTTGCCTCATGTGTGACCCTTGGACCGAGTCAACAAATCGCCGCTAATTAGCCGCAATATACCGTAGGCCCAACAACCCCATATGCTGAGGCATAAATGAGCCAGAGATAGACCTCAACTAATTAGCTGAACCATGATGGTCCGAGCCTTGAGCTGAGTCCGTTCCCCTCAACTGATTAGCTAAGGTATACCTCAGGCACCAAGCCCATTTGTTAATTATGTAAGTAGTTAATCAATTAATTATGCTTGTTTA